>CM062804.1:1395203146-1396646415 GCA_031772625.1 Pinus tabuliformis
TACATTCATAAAACGCTATTTGAAATAAGTCAAAGAAGAGAAGTCTTTCGTTATTTGATTTATAGTATATTATTTGTTGTTTGCTGTGGATGATTTGAGATTTTGTTTCTAAATTCATCTCAAGATGACAAATTAATAAACTATAAGTTTATATTTTAAAATTTATTTAATTTTATAAGAAAAAATAAACTAGAAGTTTATCATTATTTTTTAGGAGTGTTTTAAAAAGTAAAATTTATTTTCTACCAGTGTATTAAAATTAAAATGAGGTATAGATTTATTGGAAAGTTCAATATTTAACATAAGTTGTAGTCTAAATCTTCTATGTTTTAGCATGTGGTCACTTGAAATCAGACAATGATTTCTTGGAATGATATGTATTACTCAAAATTAAACCATTTTTTGTTGAAATAAAATGTTTGATATATGAAATTTGTATAATCTTAGTGTTCAAAATTTTTTAATATTAAGTCTATTTATCTATAAAAAAAACATTTTAAAATAACAAAAATAATAGCATACACTAAATATTCTATATCCATTACCCAACATGATAACCTTACCTTATATAGAACTCTATATGCACATGAAAATATGATTGGATGATCATGAACTTGTGGGTATGCCAGTATCTCAATTAACAATGACATAATATGTATTTAAACAAGGTCTATTAGTAGCTAGTCCCCATATCCCAATTAAATGACATTATGTTTTACTAAGGTTTACCTAGTAGCTAGTACTTCGTAATGAGCTTAAATATAACTTAATTAAACTATAAAAGTAATAAAGACAAAGATTCATAATAAAAATAAAACAACTATTATATTAACATATATTGTTGAATACCATCACAAAAATATTAGAAATATGATTACTAACTTATTGATTATATAATATATATACACTTATATATATTATATATATATATTATTTTTTATTAATATATATACTTTTTTTTATTAAAATTTATTAAAATATAATAACAAGGCTACATAGTAGTTAGTACATGTGGCTAAGCTTAAATATACTTTAATTAAAATGAAAAATAATAAAGGCAAAAATTTCATCACAAAAATAAAACAAGTAATAAATGTTGTATTGTTGAATGTCATCACCAAAAATTAAGAAATATGCTTATATTATATATGTATGTTTCTAATATAATAACAAGTCATCTTAAATTGAAACTATAAAGAAAAAACTATAAATCATGAAAACAGAAATAATAGAGAAAGGAAAAAAAAAGAGAACTTACATATAAATAAATTTAAATAATAATAAAAAATAACAAAAAATAAATTCTTATTCTTTAACTATGGATAAGGGACATAAGCTTTTGGTCAAAGACAAACTAATATATAGTTAAAGCAAAACTGAATGAGTAATCCCATGCCTCTAAGTATAATAAGTCATGTTAAATTGAAAATATAGACAAAAACTATAATTCATTAAAATGGAAATAATAGAAAAAAGAAAAATATAAATAAAAAACTAAAAGTTAATAAAAATGAAATAAAACACAAAAAAACAAAAAATTGATAATAAAAATTACTAAACACTTGTAATATTACCACAACAAATCACCTTTAAATAAATAAATTTAAATAATAATAAAAAAATAAAAAAAAATAATTCTCAATATTAAAATAAGTTAATTTTTTTTTAATCAAAACAAATTAATAAGAATTAGTATGCTGTAAAAACCAAAACTAAATACTACCGGCAGCGAGTGTAAAAAGACGAGACGTAAAAAAGACGAGACGAACATATATGAAGAGGTCTTAAAAAAAAACATGGAGTGTTGATGTAAACGAAAGGTTTGAAATCCCGACAAAGCAAAATACTAATTTTGGCACATAAAATCAACGATAGAGTGGTGATGCATATTGTTCGTCGACTGTCAGACACTTATCACGGCATAAATTTGTTAAGTGTTGATGTAAATAAAGGGTTGAAATACTGACAAAGCGAAATAATAATTCTGGCATACAAAATCAACCCATCATTATCATCATCATCTAGTTTGTCTACGGTCAAATGCACTAATCACTGCATAAATTTGAGCTGTTCAAATGTGAGATTGAGAAACATGACTCCTGAAAGGGTGTATTGTCTCTCTTATACTTAAAAATTAATGTAAGATTTTGGGCTGACATGAATTTATTTTTTATTTTTATTTTTAAATTTTTATAAAATTTTTTATTATGGTATTAAATAATAATATTAAATAACATTTATACCATAATAATAAATTTTTTATAAATATTTTAAATAATTGGGATATTATTGAATTTTTTTATTAAATATATTTTATTTATTATTTGTTTTATTGATAATGTGAGAGAAACATTATCGTGTTTCAAAATTATAGTAAAAGAGTTTAAAATGAAGTATTTTTTATGTTATATATGTATACGTTTAAGAGTAGTGTAAGTAGTGCTTCCCAATATGATAAAATTAGGATAAAGAATTGGGTAAACAATGCATAATAAATTTCAAATTTACAAGAGTAGTATCGTTGTTCCATGCTTGATTTTGCCTTGTTTAGTAGTGGCTTTGTGATCCACTTCTTTAATTTACAGCCAGAGCACATCTAGTTGGAGGAGTATGCCTTGATATTTTTTAGTGGCTTAGTGATCTGCTTCCTTAATTTGAGCCAGGCAGCACATCTAGTTGGAGGAGTATGCCTTGATATTCCTTACTTCTTTAGATCAAAAACTTTTCCATGATTGTATTTACTTATTAGTGTAAGTCAATGGTTTTGAAATATCTCGTGTCAAATGTTCTAAAGATGCATGTGTTAATTATTTGTTAATTAGGAATTTCTTTTTTAATTGCACTTATTCTTCAACTAATTTAATAGTCTCTTAGATGGCTTGTTTTGAAATACCTCGTGTCAAACCTTCTACAGATGCATGTGTTAATTAGGAAACTCCTTTTTCATTACACATCTTTTTCAACTAATTTGATAGTCTCCTCAATGGCTTGAGGGATTCACGTGTGGTAAATTGACTCAAATGATTTCAATTTGTGAGTGAGATACCTTCAATGCTTACCACTGTTATTGTTTCCCTTCTTAGATGCATGTGTCAATTAGGAAAGTTCATTTTAATTGTACCTTTTCTTCAACTAATTTGATAGTCTCTTAGATTGCTTGAGGGATGCACCGAGGTAAATTGACTCCAATGATTTCAGTTTGTCATTAAGTGAGAGGCCTTCAATGCTTACCACTTACCACTTTTATTGTTTCCCTTCTTAGCCACAGGGAACCACTGTACTAGAGGCTGGGAGATGATTTCTATTGAAGATATTGCCTAAGAACCAAAGTGAAAGTAATAAAGAGTGAAATGTAAGAACAAAGTGAAAGTAAAAGAGGTGAAAAGCTTCAACGTACCAATTATATGCTAGAATAGAGCACATAATGATTGGAAATGATTTATAGTGAAGATCTTCTCTAAGAGCCAAAGTGAGAGTAATAAAGAGGGGAAGGGCTTAACCCACAAAATCTATTGGAGAATACAACACACAATGATGAAGCGAAAATAGAAACAAGATGGAAGCATAAGATGGCCAAGGAAAAGACCAATCTAATCCTAGGCATGGGAATTAAGATCTTTGAAAACCAATTTGATGTGAGGAGGGACCATAATTACCAAAGCCATAACCATAATTACCAAAGCCATAACGAATTGACAAATCTCCCAACTTTTATTTAAAGTCATAAAAAATTACATGTGATGGATATCCTCAATAGTCCTAGGTGTCCCTTCAAAAAAGCAAAGAGGGAAGATTATTCATTCCCCAGAGTATTTAGCATCCTTTCACCTTATTCAGAATCATAACTTGTAATTATATAATATATTTTAAAAGGAAAAAAATAATTTCTCTCATATGTAAAAAATTACATTTCCTTTAAATATTCAAAATATTATTTCGAAAAAAAAAAAACACTTACAAGCTTTAAATATAAATTTTATTTTTTAAATACACTTCACCATTAAAATTATAAAAATTTATACAACAATTTACTAAAAAAAAATGTATCCCTATATTTATATTAACCGAATTATAATTAAAACTCTTAAATAACATTTTTGAAAAAAAACAACTTACACCCTTTAACTATAAATTTTATTTTTGAATACAATTCACAATTAAAAATATAAAAAATTATATTACAATTTACCAAAAATTTCTTCATCCCTATCTTTATATTAACCCAATTATAGTTAGAACTCTGCAACGAATTTAATTTATGGATAGAAAATGTAGATTTTCGTTAAAAAAAAAATTATGTATCCCTATCTTTATATCAACCCTATTAACCCAGTTATAATTCATTAGAACTTTTCAATGACATTTATTTTATGCATAGAAAATGAAATTTCGTTAACCATGGTCCATGGACTAAGGTGATAAAAAAAAACATTCTGTTTAAAATGGTTTAATTTTGAAAAAATAGAAAATGAAATTTCGTTAACAATGCTCAATGAAGAAAGGCCATCAAGAAAAACCTTTTATTTAAAAATGTTTAAATTTGAAAAAGTATACAGAATAAGAATGGAAAAATGGAGTGGGCAGATTTTTATATGGCCTACTTTTGAAAAAGTACATAGGATAAGAAGGGAAACTTTGAATAAGCAGATTTCAAGGTGGCCCCAGTTTATTGTTGCGGATGGTCAGTATACATAGCTGGCAAGCAAACACAAAACAACGTTCTCAACCACTACACAAAAGTGAGAATTTATGGACACATTAATCCACACTATCTCCACCGATTATTACTTAACGTTCTCAACTACCAGACAAAAGTGAGAATTTATGGCCACATTAATCCACAATATCTCCACCGATTATTACTTTCAACTTGCAGAATCATTTAGCACTGACTCGCTTGAATTTTCTCAAGAAAGGAATCACCAAAGAGCCCACCTCCTCTTCTCGTTTCTGTTCAGAACCCTAAGTTCTGCTACAAATACTCCATACCAATCTCAAATAAATCATCAGGCAAGGGCTTCGTCAATCATGGATGCCCAGCAGCAGGTCACGGGTTCGAGAGTTCTGGTAGTCGATTCTGACAAATCATGGGATATCATTCTGGGTCGAGCCAAAGTCCAAGCCTGCCCGGTTAGTCATCATATCTGTTTAATCCAACTTATGATTTCGTAATCTCATTGTTGCGAGATTTCGGTATATCTCTCCTCTGTTCTGGATACCTTTCTGAAGACCTTGGTCTGTTCTTTCTGTTACATTTTGTGTGTTCTTTTTTTATTTTTTATATAGGGAGATTTTGGGGCATTGCAGGTTGTAGTGCATTTTACTGCAGATTGGTGCGCTCCTTCAAAATTACATGGCAGGGTTCTTCGGGAATCTGGCGTTGAAGTATCGGGACATCCTGTTTCTATTAGTTGATGTGGATGAAGTTAAAGGAGTTAAAGATAAAATGGATGTGAAGGCGATGCCCACCTTCTTATTAATGAAAGGCAATGTGCCGATCGACAAAATAGTGGGAGCCAACGCGGATGTGCTGCAAAAAAGGGTGGCCGCTTTTGCACAGATGGTCCGCCAATCCACAGCACACCAAGCCTGAGCCTGCTAAATTTATCGTTCACAAAAGTTAGAGAAAGAGTTGCCCAATAATATAGATTTATCCACAATTTAATGTCTGCATGATTTATCCTATAATCCTATAATTTAATGCCTCCATGGCCTTGAAATTTTATTTTTCTCTGTATCCTATCCTGAGCATTAGAAAATATTTGTATGGCTTTGTTTAGCCTGAGATTTGACTTTCGTTATATCTTGATAAATATCTTCACCAGTTTATTCGCACTTCGCGCAGATCATTCCAGAAATAAATACATTCTCAAAAAATATTGTGAATATCATTCGACGCTGAAATTGTATTTTATTTCTCGGTTTGGACTTTGTTATAAGTGCAGATCTGATCTTAAAGATGAGCTCAAACAGGTTAACAAATTAACTGTACTTGACCTCTTGCGATAAGATGTCACGAATCTTTATTTCACAGCAAAATATCAAATTAACATTACTTTTGGGAAAAACATAAGACGATTTTGCATGCAAATGTGAACGGATGATTACGCTGGATTGCTTTTATTTGAATAAACTAAGAGTTGCTAGTAGTTTTTTAGATTCAAATTGTTTAGGTAATATTTTAAAACAAAATACTTGAATCTATTTTATTCATATGGGAAACAATTAAATGATCGCGAAATCACGAAGTATACAAGAGAATAATTCAATCAACACATTACACAATGGTTTCTTCGGAAAGTCACAACTAACTATACAAGAGAGAGAATTTAATCAACACATGCCCCTGCTATATGTATATTGTATTAGTTAGAAAATATGAGAAGATTACAATGCTTTGCTCAAACTTAAGCAACCCCTACAATATTTTTATCTGTCTCATTGCTTCCCAGACGAGCCCAGGGCAATACTTAGCCAATTTATCGCTTGCCCAAGTCCATATTTTCTTACCTTGTTTCTTTGGGAATTAGCGCACTATTTGTTAGGGAAATTTCTCAATGGAATTGTGTAATCCATTATAGGTGTTCCTCTGCGCCACATGTAAAATTCAGATGGCTATACAACGGATAGTACATTGTCCCCAAACTCTAATCTCAACTGGATACCTCGACATGCATGAGTTATTTATGAGTGAATCATCAGTTAACTGGTTGATCATTGTAGACAACACCATACTACTAGACCTCCCACTAGTTCCTCCAACAATTGGAACTAGTTTAACCAACTTCAACTAACTTAAGTTGAATGAATTAATTACAAATAAAAATAAACGCAACCAAGGCTCATACAATGTAGGGGAAACTCTACATGACTCAAGTTAGACCCTAAACTCGAAGTAATTGAGCCAACTAACTCAAATTAACATTGCTAACTAATACAAGTTGTCATGAGATGTGGAATTACAATTTTATTCATAATTTAATTCAAGAAAAAAATTAAATATGTTGCATTTTCAACACTCTCTCTCAACAAGAAATGAATTATCTATTACCCTGATCCTGCCTCTATGAAATTGAATTTTCATCTTGACAATATGTTTGCCAAAATATTTGCATCATGTTCTTTTGTAGGTATGTACTCCAACAACATGATTCTTCTCTACACACAAACTCATAAATGGTGATGCTGCATGTTGATTTGGTTGGACCAATCATGAAAAACCAGATTCTGAAAGAGTTTGATACAACTTTGTTACAGTAAATCATTGTAGTATCCATCTGCTCACCTAATAAGCCAACAAGGATCTTCCCCATCCATATAGCTCCATAAGCTACTTGACTAGCAGCCATGTTACTTTTCTTCGAAATAATTACATAATCCATTATGAATAACTTCACTCTCGGCTATTTTTTAAAAATTCCATAATACCTTTTCCCTATTAAATACCTAGGCAAATCATTTTTCCACATACTTTTAACGTCGATCTTCAGATCAATATGAATGAGATGAATCTGGAAAATCTATTACAACATACTCTGCTTCTACCAAATTGAGTGCAACTGATATTTTCTTCCTGCTATACCAAGAAACTACCACTGACCCAATACTGAAGACCCCCCTTGATGTTCTCTTCATGTGAGAGGGAATCTCTGCCCAATCTGCATTTGTGAAGCCTTAAAGCTTCACTCCCTTTCTTCGTTTGTACCAAAGAACAAACTGAGTGGTGCCTATGAGATATCTCAACACATGTTTAGTTGTCTTCGAATAGAGTTTGGTTGATTTAACCATTCCTTAACTAAGCTGGTTAACTGCAAAACATATGTCTGGTCATATGTTCATCAAATACATAAGTGAACTCGCAAGCTACTTGTAAATAATAGCCTGCACTATTTCACCTGAAGTAGCATCTTCCTTCCTCCAATTTCTTGCTAAAGGAGTTTCCATGGGTTTACCACTCTCCATGTGGAACTTCTTTAGTACCGCTTGGCATACTCGCCCCAAGAGACAAACAATTCCTCATCTTCTTTCCATACTTCCATACCAAGGAAATAATGCATGAGCCCCAAGTCCTTCATGTTGGATTCTCTTGCAATATCCTCTTTGCAAGATTTTACCATCTTTTCATCACCTGTTAGAATTAAATCATCGAAATATAATACTATAATCAAGAATTTACCTTCACCGCAATATAGTAAATTTTAGCATCTGCTTCACTTTTGGTGAAGCCAAACCTGGTGAAATAGTTTTCATTCCTGGTGTGCCAAGCACGGGGTCCTTTTTTCAATCCATACAACACTCACTTGAGTCTGCATACATACGAATCGTTATTGAAGGCTTCAAATTCTTCGGGTTACTCAATGTACACCTCTTCCTCAATCACACGGTTGAGGAATGTTGTCTTCACATCTATGTAATGTATCTTCCATACCATCTCCATTGAAAGTGCTACAATAGATTTGATGAAGAGTACCTTGCTATCAAGGCAAATGTCTCCTTGTTATCAATTTCGTCCACTTGAGAGAACCCTCTGGCCACAAATCTAGCCTTTTGTTTCTCCACACTCCCATATGCTACTTGATTTACCTTGTAAATCAATCTAAAACTCACCATCAACTTGTCTTCTAGTCTTAGGACCACTTCCCAAATAATGGTTTTGATAATTGAGTCATACTCATCAACCATGGAATCAACCCACACTACTTTCTACACTGCTTCCTCAAATGAGGATGGCTCAATATCTACACTCTCTCCCATCATAGCCATGTAGACAATGTATCGAATTGGTGACCTCCCACATTCTCTCTAGCAGCATGCATCAATCTGTCAGCCTCCCTAGAGCACTTCCTTCCATCTCTAGAAGTCTCTCCATGACTGTGTGCTTCCACTCTCTACTCCTCTCCATATTGCTACTCCACATCATCCTGAGGTTCATTCTTTCGAGCTAAAAGCTTCTCTTCTCCATGCAACTGAATCTCCCTCTCAAAGAAACATCTCATGGTCGTCTCTTCATCAAACTTTAGATCTCTACAAACCACTGTCATCCTGTGAAATGGAAGGTACACTCGATATTTGTGAGGTGTATTAGTGTACCCCACACATATGCCGAACTCCACTGTTGGTTATAGCTTTTTCCTTGCATTCTTGGTAACATGACAATAAACTGACTAACCAAAGATCCAGAAGTGTGCCACATCTGGTTTCTTCCTTGAAACATCTTCTTTTGTTGTACTCATCTCGAGAATCTAATGAGGACTCCTTTTGCACATATCCAACTATGTTGCATGCTTCAGCCCACAAGTGCAACGGTAGGCCCTGATAATGTAGCATTGCCCATGCAACTCCCACAATAGTTTTGTTCTTCCTTTCAACCACCCATTCTGTTGTGGTTTATCAGGTGTTATTAACTGCCATTAAGTTCCTTATGATGAACAAAAGTTCTGAAATTCATTCGACACATATTCTCCACTTTTATCGATCCTTAGAGCTTTAAATTTCCTCCCAATGTCTTTCTCAACAATGTCTTTATATTCACAAAATTTAACAAACACTTGATCTTTCTTTTTCATGAAGAAAATCCAATATTTACGCGATAAATCATCTACAAATATTACATAATACCTTTGCTTGGCCGTGGAGGCTGTCATGAATGGTCCACACACATTTGAGTGAACTCTTTCAAGGATTGCTTACGCTTGACTGTCGTTATCATGAAAGGTAGTTTTGGTGTACTTCCCCAATGTACACCCTTTGCATGTATCTCTCTGCTGTAGTGCACCCTTGGGAATATTTCTAGAAATCTATTTCATGATCTTCAAAGAGATCTGATGCAAGTCACCCAATATTCTATGCCGCAACTCCCTAATGTCTCAATTATATACCTTCTCTACTATTGTGCTCAAAGCAGCATAGTCTTCTATATCCAATTTGTAGAGGTTCTTCACTCGAACCCTTATCCACTTCACTTGTCCTGAGGATATATGATGAAGGAAAGCAATTCCTTTGCTGAATATCACATCGTAGCCATGGTCGTCCAACATAGAAACTCAAACCAAACTCTTCTTTAGACCCAAAATATAAATGACATCATTTAATGTGAGAGGAGAAATAGACTCCCTATGAAAAGTAACATCTCAATGTCCGTCGTGATATACCTTCCATCATCTCCCATTTCGATGTGCATTTGATGGTCCTTCTCATCCAAGTCACTAAAGAATTATTTTTTTCATGTCATATGGAATAAGGCTCCATTATCCAAATACCACACACTACCCATCACCAATGTAACCATTGAAGCGATGTGGGCGAAATCCAACTCGAATTGTGAATCAAGAGATTCACTTGCCACTCCTCCTAAGGGCTTATTGATGACCTTCTTATGTGGACACTTCATGGCATGGTGTCCCAGCTCATGACAATGAAAAGATTTAATATTTGACAAGTCCTTCTTCTTGCCACCCTAACTGGAATCTGATTTGTAATGGTATGACTTCCCTTTCTGTTTCTTTGAATTTATAGATAAGTAATAGTTCTCCTCATCATCATGCTTTGATGAGGATCTATCTCTAGTGTTTTGCAAAATTTCTTCTCGCACCAAGTGGGACAAAAAACGCTCCCACTCTGGTAGCTTCTCCCTCCAATTTATTGAGTCCTAGTAGTTGTGCCACCTCTTGGGAAGGCCTAGAAGTGCTAGTTTTACTAGATCATGTTCAACAATTGTAACACTGAAACTTCCAAGCTCATTCCGACATTGGATGAACTTGGTCACGTACTTTGGTATTGTGTCGACCTTCTCCATCATGATTTTTCTGATCTTTTCCATCAATCCTATCTTCCTTTGGTCATTGTTGTTTTGAAACAAGTATTTCAAGGACTTCCACATTGCATATGGAGTCTCCTTACCATGGAGGTTTGAGACAATAAGATCTCGAACTCATTATAGGATAATCCTTTTCACCTTTGAAACACATTTTCTCCACTCTGCTAGATCCTTAGCATCAACTGCTGCAGGCTTAGGAATATCTTTGTCTACGAATTATTTAAGCACGTTGTCTTTGAACACTACCTCCATCTTGTCCTTCCAAGAAATATAGTTTGAACTACCCTCAAGGGCATATTCCACTCTCAATCCGTAGAATTACATCCCGCTGGCTCTGAAGTATGATACTGCAAATTTTATTTCACCCACAACCACAAATTCATATTCTTCTTTGCTATAGTGATTTATGTTTTGATACCATGTATAAATACCCTGTAGGCTCAAACTACTTATGTAATATTCTAAAATAAAAGACTCGAATCTACTCTACTCACCACGGGAAACAATTAAATGATCACGAAATCATGAAGAATACAAGAGAAAGAATTCAATCAACACATTACACAATGAATTCCTGGGGAAAGTCATGGCTAAAAAGCCTTTCTATCTGTATATTTCATTAGTCAATAAATATGTGATGATTAAAATTCTTTTCTCAAGCCTGAGAAACATATACACATATATATATCTGTCTCACTACTTCTGAGACAACTGTAGGAAAATACTTTAACCAATTTCTCACTTTCCCAAGTCCATATTTCCGTGCACTATTTCCTTGGGAATTAACCCCCCATTAATTAGTGAAATTCCTCAAAGGAATTGCATAATCCATCATAGGCCTTCCTCTCACTGCATGCACCACCTATATAATTTGGATGATTATACAACAGATAGTATACCGTCCTTGGACTCCAATATCAATTGGGTAACTCTTAGATCATCTAACATGCATGAGCTATTTATGGGGAGTCATCAATTAACTGGTGGATAACTACAGGCAACATCACACTACTAGACCTCCCACTAGTTCCTCCAACAATTGGAACTATTTTCACTGATATTAACTCAGTTAAACTAAATTTATTAATTACAATTCAAAATAAACTCAACAAGGGATCCTATAATGTAGGAGACACTCTACATGACTCGAGTTATACCCTAAACTCGAATTAACTGAGCCAGCTGAGTAAAATTAACTTAGCTAACTAATACAAGTTGTCATGAGATGTGGAATTAAAATTTTATTCCTAATTTAATTCAAGGGAAAAAATTAGGATTTTCCTATTGCATTTTCAACATTCATTCTGCGTTATTTAGATAATTCAAAAATATAGTACAATTTTCATAATTTAAAAATGTAGTGCATTTTTCATGGTAGGCTAAATAATGTATGTCACTACAAGCATGGGTCTTATTTTTTATTTCACTTTGTTGATTGTTGTATCTAGATTGCATGAGATTCATAGCTGTGATAATGAGAAAATATCACATGTCAAGAGAAATCCTTTTGTCTAATAAGGTAGTTGTAAGATAACAAAATTGGAAACCAAATTAACTATATTATTAATGATGATCTCAAAGAATGATGTGCATAGTGTACATATAAATACATAATGAAATCACTTCTTGTGCTCTTACAACTAATTAGCATAATACACACTAACCCAAATCATAACCCGAGGATTAGGTGTTTAACATTCCCCCCTTAATCTGAAGGGATGGATGAAAGTCTAAGAATGAGAGCTAAAAATGCAAAAAATGCATCACAACCAAGAGTTGAATGTCTCTCAGAAATGGTTTTCAAAGGATGAAAAGAAACCAAGGATGGTGGTTTTTAAGAGAAAACCACAAATGATATTGATGTCATGAACCTTCAAAGTAGTTCTCAGATAAAAAAATGTCAACTCTAGAACCATCGATGTAGTTCCTCAAAGAATTCTGAATCTAGCTAGAAGTTTAGGGCTTTTGCTTGTGGCAGTGTTCGTTCACAAATATTAACATGCCGAGAACATGCAGAAACTCTATATACAACTCTAAATATGAAATAAGTCTCTAGAATGCAGCAACTGTTGGGTTGTGTTATATTCTTTCCATGACTAGGCCACGTAGTTAACTGGGGGTTAGAGGGGGGAAGGTCATAGGGGTTTTGAGGGGTACCCACAACCCCACTTTATGGGGTTCAGGGCAGTGCCTCGGGAAATTTTGGTTTTGGACCCTATGTTAGGTTGGGTGGACCCACCTATGGTTTTGTGCATGATTTTTGCACATGTTTTTGGACGCGATGGTTTTTAGTCCATGGTATTGGATGCGATGGTTTTTGGTCCATGGTATTGGATGCTTCGACATGTATAAATATGTATTGTAACATTGGAAGGAACATAATGAAAAATCAAGCTGGTAGTCCTGGTTTTGGGATCCAGGGGAAAATCCCCGTGAATATGTGTTTTATGTGTTATGCTCTCACAATGTTTATTTTTTGTGTTTTAGAATTCATATGCAGGTAATTTTTGTATGGGGTTAAAACCTACAACAACAAATTGTAATATTTGTCATTGGCTCACTTGAAAAATCTTCAAACCTCTAGAATACCATCAATTTCATCCATTCCCCCCTTGTCTAATACAGGGTGAGAAGATCAATTACTCCTCATCACTCCAAGGTTGATCAATACTCTAAAACATATCCTATGGTATGACTTGTAAAACTTCTTGGTTATTTTGAACTAATCCTACGAAGAAATCCATCCAAAATTTATTTTCATTCTTGCAACAATCTTCTTTCTAGAACATCTGTTTGAATGATGATTATGCTTTCCACAATGCTCATATGGGTGAAGACCAAAACATTGATGTTTCACATGTCCAACTTTATCACAATGTTGACATCGATTAATTTGTTCTGAAACAACATCATACATAAATCCAATGCTGTGAATTATATAGGTTTAGAAAAATCAGGAACATGAAACGAGACATCCAAAACATCCTTTTATATCCCAAACTAGTTCTATTTTTGTTGTGTACAATTTCTTCACATGGTCTTATAAAGGTTTTTGCAATTGTAGTTTTTAAAACTGTATGCAAACAACTCTTACATACCCTTACTTGAACATTACTTTTTGTTTCATCTAAATTTTCTTTTGAAATCAAATCATTCTCTGGGTGTTGTTTGGAACTAGGACTATATCGTTGTACTTGAGACTCAATCTAGAGAAATTCAGTTGTCTCCAATGCATCATGTAAGTGGGTTTTGATATCAACTGTTATGAAACCAGCTCACAAAAAGATAGAAAACAATTATCAACACCTTAGGAACCAGCCACTTCGAGGGGGCAACCTCCTTTAAATTACACAAATGAACAATTCTTGGATGATACAAATGACAAGACCTACTTTCTATATAGAGGTGTCCAAGGGGTCATAATATATCAGAGAACATAACAATAATAATGTAAGGGCACAATAATAATAATAGCGGGCTTCTGTGGGGCACATAATAACAATACGAGGACTACATGGGCACAACAATATAATAAGGGGGTTGCACTAATAACAATAAGGGGTTACACTAGTACTATATGGGACCTAGCATGCCCCTCTCCTTCAAAAAGTGTTTTCCTAAATGCTTGAGTAGATCTGGATGCTTCTATATAAATTCTCATCCTCTAATGTGAAATCTTCAACAGGTAAGTTCTTCCACTTGATGAGATACTCTGAAATTGATCGATTTTGTAGCTGTCGATTTCTTGTTTCTGTGACTACTTTAGGTTCCAATATGATTTTTCTTTCCTCGTCAAGTTTTAGCAATATTATTTGAACTGGGATCTTCTACAACTTTTGAAAGAGTGGCCACACTTCTTCATCATTCGTCCATTCACCCATTTCTTCATTTATCTAATCATGCTAGATAATAGAAATAACACAAAACAATGATTCCACATCCTCATCCTTTCTTGAGAGTGCATTTGCAACAAAATTTTGCTTCTCCTTTTTGCAGATGACTTCAAAGTCATGACCCAACATATTTGTGACCCATTTTTCTGTTCTTCTAAAGAGTTTGTTCTAAAAAGTATTTAAGACTATCATGATCTGTTTTTACCTTGAAGTGTCTTCCCATTAGTTAAGGTTGCCACTTGTTATGTACATATAGTATTGCCAACATTTCCTTCTCATAAATAGATTACTTGAGGGACATTAATATGTATGGATGTAGTCGTAAAAATACCCAATTTCCTACATCAAAACTTCTTTCATTGCGATGTTGATCTTCCTATTGTTTAATTCGATTATGCACCAAAGTGGCATTATGCTTTAAAAGTTAGAGAACTTGTTGTTGATGCTCGATGTGACCTTTCACTGCTTGAACCTTTTTCTTCTTGATATGTCCTTCTATCTTGAGAGTTTGAGGAATGCTAATTTTTGCCAATGCATTACAAGATATGGTCAGATTCATAACTTGATGCTTGATGTGATCTTTCACTTCTTGAACATTTTTCTTCTTGATATGTCCTTGTATCTTGAGAGTTTGAGTTGTGGTAATTCTTGCCATTGCAATACAAGATATGTTCAGATTCATTTGTTCTTTCTCTAGGGTTGGTTTCTGGTGTATATCATCTTCTTTTGACATTTCTTGATCCTTTTCATCATTAGGAGGCCTTTCTTTTAGCCACTTTGTCTCACCTTCCTTCAAACCTTCCATGTCTTTCTTCAAATATTCCATTGCTTTCTTCCAATATGCTTTCATACAATTGATATAAGCTTTCATGGCATAGATAAAAATATTTACCGTTTGATTCTCTAGAATATCATTTACCCTTACATTCAATTTTTGAAAGTCCTCATTATGCTTTTCCATTGAAATCTTTAGTTTGAGATTTATCAATTGGCTAAAGAAGGTGTTGTTCTTTGTATCCTCATAATGTGCTATCATTTCCTTCGTGAAAATTGACCACGTGACTAGTGGTTTATGAGGACAAAGCCATTTATACCATAAAAATTCATTTGGTTCTAAATAACTAGATGCAATATGTACCTTTTATAACAGTGGTACACCATGTAGATCAAAATATTTCTCCATTTGCAGTATTCAATTTATCGGATCCTTGCCACCAAACTTGTTCATCTTGATTTTTCCTGATTTTAGGAGCTCAACCTTGAAACGATTGTAACTATGCAACTTCGGATCTTTAAGTTCTGAAATTTCGGCATGTAATCACCCTCTGAATCCCCTTTCTAACTCCACAAGTTTGATCACAATTGTATTGCCGAAGAAAGATTTATTCCAGATCTCCCGCGATGACCAAATTATAGACTAGTTGAGTAGAGTGAACTTGTATGACATTCCACGTGTCACTATTTGAACCTTATATTCTCAAAATTATACCCAAACCAAATATAGTTTGTCCTCTTTCTTTAACTTCTAACGAAATTTCAGTCTGATGCTCAAAGTGAAAGTTATGATGATTTTCCCAAGGTCACCTATTTAGGATGTAATTCATGAGTATAAAAATACCCTAACTTCCTCAGATCATATGTCAGAAAATATAATGAGATAAGATCTGAAATTTGGATCCGAAGTTCAGACCAATTTCTTCTCAAATGGGTTTTTGTCTTAGCTTCTGAAACATCACGGAAAAAAAGTTTAGCGAAAATTCCACGATGATTTGTTTGGAGCAAAGAAACCCTAGAATCCAAAGCTCTAATATCAAATATTATGAAACCATCACACAAAAAGATAGAAAAGAAATATCAATGCCTTAGAAATCAGCCTTTTTGAGGGGAAAACCTCCTTTACATTACACAAATGAACAATCCTTGGATGACACAAATGACAAGACCTCCTTTCTATATATAGGAGCCCAACGGGTCATAATATATCATAGCTGACATAACAATAATAATGTAAGGACACAACAATAACAATAGTGGGCTTCTATGGGGTACCATAATAAAAAGATGGGACCTACATGGGCACAACAATATAATAAGGGGGTTGCACTAATAACAATAAGGGGTTACACTAGTACTATAGGGACCTAACATCAAAAACACTTAATTTGTTGACATTTACAGTTTCATCTGTAGTGGAACTAATGATATTATTTAATATATCTAATACATTTCTAGTTTGAGCTATTTTAGTCAATCTCAGGTGTCGGGTTCAACAAAAATGCACATGTTTTACAATGTAAAATCAACAAAAATTCATTAAAAACAAATAGTAACATACTCAAATAAAAGTGGAATTGCGGAAAACTAAATGTCCTCTTCTTGTTGCTCAATCCTTGTAGTGAGTATCACAACTTCCAAAATTAACTTTTCTTTTGTTCTGTAAAAATAAAATTATCAGGCACAAAGATTCATACTTGTGACCTTGTGATCTTTATTATACCAAATGAGCTCTTATATCCACAATTCCCTTTTCCTTTCTTGATTTTATACTGATATTTTTCTATAATTTAACCAAATCAAAATCAATGCTCAAAAAATCAAAAACTGATGTTAACTTCCTCTACAACACAACACTGTCTTCAAGAGGAAAATAGTAGTTTTGAAATTCCAAGCTTCATTTTTTGGCGGTGGTTATTCAAATTCACATGTGACCAAATATTCATGTTGAATTTATATTCTTAATGGATTCGTATTCTTCAACAAATAATTTTCATTTCATGTCACAACTACTCACAAATATGTATCTATCAACTTGTAACGAGTAGTATCCAATATCTTTAATCAGAAATTTATAGTGGTCAATAATTGAAAAATCATTGAGTAATATGTCAAGATTTCTACACAAAATATGGCTCTAGCACCAGTACCCTATCCACTTATTTTGAATGCATGAGGGAGACCTAGAACACTAGTCCCAACAAACAATACAATAATATTTCCAAAGGTTCGGTCCCTTAAGAGTAGCTTTGACCCAATCAAAGTCAAAATTAATTCAACGAATAAAATGATGTAAATGATTTTTCAATAGAGGGAATAGAAATTCAATGTTATACAGTAAACATTAATGCAGGGATCAATGCAGAAACCACAATCAACCAAGAAATGAGATGACCAAGGTGGCTCTTGAAATGCTCATAATTGAGAAGAGGCTCAGAATAGCTCAAAAATAAAAGTCATTAGATTGAAGTGAAACTAGATATAGATCATATTTCTCATCGTCCTAATTCCAATAGCATGAACGAAACTCAAATTTGAGGTCATATTCTCAGTATATTTGTGGTCAAAGTTCTGGTCAAACTAGACCTAGTGGAAGCCACTAATGTTGGAACATTTTGGATTTTTTCTGCGTGCAGATTTCGACCGCTAGAATGGGTGAATCTTTTTTCCTCGTTAATTTTCCCAATAAGAAAACAATATAAAATAAAAAATAATATAAAAAAATGGGGTCGTGGGCCGCCACCCCTGTCATCCCCCAACGACATGTAAGAATATATATGAAACATTATGTTATATTTGGCCAACAAAGAATTCAAACTATTGATCACCAATAATCTGGGTTCGATCAAACTTTAACTTGTGTCAGCGAGTGGTTGGCCCACCCCATGTGGGGGTCCCATAATATGCCATCAGACACCACTTAAAAATTGCACCTCGAATTTCGTTAACTATAACACACAAATCAAACAATGACCCAACATTTAACCAAACCCGCCTTCCAAAAAATTGAATATGGCGCCAACAAATAGTTGGCTTTGTTGTCAACACCATCAAACACCTATTTATTCCTTGAAAATTCATTTACCCAAGGCACAAAAGAGTGATTGTGGAACCTGGAGGAGCAACTGCGCCCGAGTTTGGAACATTTTTCAAGATGGGTATATTGTAGGGGAATATTCCCTAGAATATTTGTTAGGTCCATATAATACTAGTGATTACCCCATTACTATTGTAGTTGTATCCATTATTAATATTTTTGTGCCCCTATTGTCCCCATATTGTTATTACTGTGCCCCATAGAATCCCTCTATTGTTATTTTTGTGCCTTTATATTATTATTGTTAGGTCGGCTGGGTTATATTGTGACTCCTTAGACTCATATGTATAGAAAGGAGGTTTTGTCATTTGGATCATCCAAGAATTGTTCATTTGTGTAATGTGAAGGAGGTTGCCCCCTCGAAGACACTGAGTTCTGAGGCGTTGATCTATCTTTTCTATCTTTTTGTGAGCTGGTTTCATAACATTTGGTATCAGAGCTTTGGATTCTAGGGTTTCGCTACTCCAAATAGGTCATCGTGGCATTTTCGCTATAACTTTTTTTCTGCGATGTTTTAGAAGAAAAAAAAAAACCATTTGAGAAGAAATCACACTGAACCTGAGGTCCAAATTTCAGAGCTTTTTGCACTATATTTGTGGATATATGATTTGATGAATTTGGTCTTTTTGCAGCCTCCCGAATTACATTCCAAACAGGTGACCTAAGAAAAATCATCATAACTTTCTCTCTTAGCATTAGATTGAAATTTTGTAAGAAGGTACAAAAATAAGATGAATGTAGCTTCTTGTATATATTTTTCAGAGCCAAAGGTCGAAATAGGGACACATGGCACATCGTACAAGTTCGCTCTACTGAACTAGTATATAATCAGGTCACTGTGGGAGATTTGGCATAACTCTTCCTTCGAGAATCCAATTGGGTTCAGACTGGTGGCAATAAAAAGAGGACACAGAGGGCTACTGTAGGTCGCAATTTCAGGACTGGATGATCCGAAATTACAAAGATACATCAAAGGCAATATCGAGCTCCTACAAAGTGAAAAAAGGTGTGTAGATTTTTAATTTTTTTCTTAAGCTTTGTTTGAAAAATTATTTTGAAGGAATTCAAAGAGCATAGTAGAGCAATATTATTGGTAATTTATGCCCTGAGGAAAGAAAATGAAAACACCTAGTAAGCAACCTAAATGCTCTAGCATGACTCATGAAGAAGAGGAATAAATGCTACATGATATATCAAAATTACAAGACCAAGTGCAACAAATTTCACTCTCACAAAAGCTAACAGAAGCCAAGATAAATGGCGTGGAATCTAAGATAAAGGGCGTGGAAGCTAAGATTGACGATTTGAAGATAGATTTGAAGGCAAATTTCACAAATTTTCTACAAGAAATACTTACTAATGGTGAAAGGGTAGTAAAGGAAACTCATGATGCAAACAAAAGAAATGTTAATCATGATTTCATAGACTCCAATGTTGGATAGAAGACCCACCATATTCCAAAAATCGATATGAGGAAGTTTGATGGCAAGGATCCCGCAACATGGATATTACAGATGGAGCAATCTTTCGATCTCAATAATGTGTAAAACACAGAAAAGGTACGTATTGCAACTTTATGTTTGGAACCAAATCAGTTTGTATGGTATCAATGGATTTGCTCTTGTAAACAAATTATCACTTGGTCAATATTTACGAAAGAATTGACAGCACATTATGAGGATACAAAAAGAAACACTTTTTTTTAGCCAAAAGTCTCAAACAAAAGGGTTCAATAATGGAGCACATTGAGGAGTTCCAAAAATTGAACATAAGGGTAAAAAATATTCCAGAGGAGCATAGGATTGATGTGTTCATAGGGACTTTAAAGGATAATATCCAACATGATGTTCGCCTTTGGGAACTTGATTCATTAGAGAAGGCATTCAGGTTAGCAAGAAAAATGGAAAGCAAAATTATGGCAACCAGGAAGCATACCACTGACAACTATAAATATGGAAGTGTTGTTGCCCCTAGTCTTCCACAACCTGTAAGGTTGACACCAAAAAAATTGGAAGAAAAAGGAGAAAAAGGGCTTTGTTACAGTTGTGATAGCAAATACACTAAAGGTCATAAGTGTGCTGAGAAGAAATTATTCTACATATATTGTGAAGAGGAAGAAGAAAAGGAGCAAGAAAGGTCAAAAGAAGAGGATATACTACAGGAACAAAGCCTAGATAAGGAAGAAATGAATCCAACCATATCTTGTAATGCATTGGCTAGAATTACCACTCCTCAAACCATCGAGATAGAAGGACAAATCAAGAAGAAAAACTTAATAGTGTTGATTGATTCAGGAAGTACCCACAATTTTATTCATTGTAAGGTAGCAAAAGAATTGAATTGCTTCCTATATCCAGCACCAGAGTGTCAAGTGATGGTTTGAAATGGAGGAAAAATAAATTGCTTTGGAAAGTGCCAAAATATCAAGCTATCCATGGGAGAATATGTATTGACTAGCCCAATTCTTTCCATTCCAATGGGAGGTGTTGATGTTGTACTAGGAGTCCAATGGCTACAATCCCTGGGTACAATAGCTTTTAGTTTTCAAGAACATTTCATTAAATTTTTTGTGGAAGGAAAGGAAGTTGAATTAAGGGGTATTGTAGGGAAACTGGGAAAGATAATCAGCTCTAACGGTATGACAAAGCTTCTAAAAAAGGAACAAAGAGGTGTAATTGCACAATTATGTTCGCTAGATGTTTCCACATCAAAATCATCTATTTCTCCAGATCTCCAAAAGGTCTTGGACAATCATTCCAAGGTATTTGAGACTCCCAAAGGTCTCCCACCTATTTGTGATCGTTATCATGCTATTCTTTTGATTCCAGGAAGTGTTCCTCCAAACATCAGGCCATACAGATATCCCTATGCCCAAAAGAGTGAAATTGAACGTATGGTTACAGAAATGTTAGAGGCTGATATTATTCAACCTATTCAAAGTTCATTCTCTGCTCCAGTGGTATCGGTGCACAAGAAGGATGGATCATGGCAAATGTGTTCAGATTATAGGGAGATCAACAAGCTCACTATTAAAGATAAGTTTCCCATTCCTGTCATTGATGAATTGCATGCATCAATTTACTTCACCAAGTTGGATATTCGTTTAGGATATCATCAAATCAGAATGAAGACTGAAGACATTCTGAAAACAACATTTAGAACTCATGAGGGTCATTATGAATTTTTGGTCATGCATTTTGGCCTTACCAATGCACCTTATACATTTCAAGGTTTGATGAATTCCATTTTCAAACCCTTCCTTAGAAAATTTGTGTTAGTATTTTTTGATGATATACTAATCTACAAGTCTTGGAAGGATCATGTTGAACATGTTGACAGGGTGCTACAAGAGGAGAAACCATTATATGAAAAATGATCCAAAGGTTTCTTTGGAGTACAAGAGGTGGAATATCTGGGTCATATTGTATCTCATGAAGGAGTTAAGGTAGACCCTAGCAAAATTAAAGCCATTAAGGAATGGAAAATCCCCACATCCATAAAGCATCTGCGATGATTTCTCAGGTTGACAGGGTATTATCGCAATATTGTTAAGAATTATGGGAGAATAGTAGCACCTCTAACAAAATTAATGAAGAAAGATGCATTTTCATGGACTCCAGAAGCAACAACGGCCTTCGAACATCTTAAAGAGGTAATGTGCCAAGCACCAGTCTTAGCTACACCGGACTTCACAAAAGCCTTTATTGTGGAATGTGATGCTTCAAGAAATGGAATTGGCACTTTTTTAATGCAAGATGAAAGACCCATTGCTTTTGAATGTTTTCCTATCAAGGGAAAGTTTTTACACAAAGCTATTTATGAGAAGGAAATGTTAGCAATACTACATGCACTTAAGAAATGGCGACCCTACCTAATGGGAAGACACTTCAAGGTAAAAACGGATCATGATACCCTTAAATACATTTTAGAACAAAGATTATCCTCTGAAGAGCAACAAATGTGGGTCACAAAGATGTTGGGTTATGACTTTGAAATTATCTACAAAAAAGGGAAGCAAAATGTGGTGGCAGATGCACTCTCAAGCAAGGATGAGGATGTGGAAGCATTGTTGTGCGCCATTTCTATTATCCAACCAGATTGGATAAATGAAGCAAGGGAGGAATGGAAGAATGATGAAGAAGTGTGGGCACTTATTCGAAAGTTACAACAATATTCTAGTACATCAGATACATTTAGCTGGCAAAATGATTCATTATGGTATAAAGATCACTTATACCTCTGTAAGAATTCCCAAATCAAACAAAAGATTCTTATGGAATTGCACACTTCTCCCTTAGGAGGGCACTCAGGATTTTTAAAAACCTACCACAAGGTTAAGAAGGAATTCTTTTTGGGATGACCTTAAATCGGATATTCAAAAGTTTGTGGTGGAATGTTTGGTTTGCCAACAAAATAATATTTAAACAATTAAGACCCCGTGTCTGTTACAACCTTTATCCATTCCAAGCCAACGCTGGGAGGATGTTTCAATGGATTTTATCACAGGTTTACCCAAGTCTGAGGGAAAGAGTGTCATCATGGTGGTAGTTGACAAACTTACCAAGTATGCACACTTTTGTGCATTATCACATCCATTTAAAGCCAGTATAGTTTCTACTACATTTATGGAAACAATTCAAAAGCTACGTGGAAACCCAAAGAAAATTGTAAGTGATAGAGATCCCGTTTTCACTGGAAATTTTTGGAAAAAAATATTTTCTTGTCTCGGTACTTAGTTAGCTCATAGCTCATCTTATCATCCTCAATCTGATGGGAAAACTGAGATAGTAAACAAATGTTTGGAAGGATATCTTCATTGCTTTGTATCTAATAAATAGACACAATGGGTGAAATGGTTGCCTCTGGCTGAATGGTTGTATAACACTTCCTTCCATAAAACAACAAAAATGACCCCATTCATGGAACTGTATGGATATCAGCCACCACCCATCACATCATATTTAAGAGAAAATTCTAAGGTTCAAGTAGTGGAACATCACATCGAGCATCAACAACAAGTCCTCCAACTCTTAAAGAATAACCTCGTGTTGGCGCAAAATAGAATGAAATAACAGGTAGATCAACATTGCAGCGAAAGAAGTTTTGATGTAGGTGATTGGGTATTCCTATGGCCACAACCATATAAACAAATGTCCCTCAAGCAAGCTAAGAAGGATAATGAATTATCACCAAAGTATTATGGTTCGTACAAGGTGTTGCAAAAAATTGGTACTATGGCATACAAACTGGAGCTTCCTCCAGCTTCTCGAGTGCACCCAATTCTCTATGTTTCATGTTTAAAGAAGGTTATAGGCGACAAGCTCCCAGTTCAAACAATATTGCCAGAACCTGACGAGGAAGGAAAAATATATTGGAATCGGAAGCAATCACAGAAACAAGAAATCGACAGCTACAAAATCGATCAATATCAGAGTATCTCATCAAGTGGAAGAACTTATCCACTAAAGATTCCACATGGGAGGATGAAAAGTTTATACAGAAGCATCCATAACTACTCAAGCATTGAGGACACCACTTTTTTGAAGGAGAGGGGCATGTTAGGTCCCTCTAATACTGGTGATTACCCCATTACTATTGTAGTTGTATCCCTTATTAATATTGTTGTGCCCCTATTGTCCCCATATTGTTATTATTGTGCCCCATAGAACCCCTCTATTGTTATTTTTGTGCCTTTATGTTATTATTGTTAGGTCGGCTGGGTTATATTGTGACTCCTTAGACTCCTATATATAGAAAGGAGGTTTTGTCATTTGGATCATCCAAGAATTGTTCATTTTTGTAATGTAAATTAGGTTTCCCCCTCGAAGAGGCTGAATTCTATGGCGTTTATTTATCTTTTCTATCTTTTTGTGAGCTGGTTTCATAACAATATTACATAGAATATTCCATGCAGCAGTGAAGAATCTAAAATATTCCTTGTAGGGTAAATTTTCACAGTAATAGAATCATGCCAAGTTTATACTCAAACGAACCAACATTTCGTAGGGAAATTGATGTTGTGGTCCATTTTCTCATCCCAGCAGTATAATTTCAAGTATTTAGTAGTGACGAACCTTGGCGGAATCTTAAGGAATCTAAAAGATTCCCTTGGAGGTTAATTTTTGACAAAGGCGGAATGTTGTCGACTTTATTGTCATTTTTCATAAAATTTACAAGGAACACAGTGATGTGCTCATAATTTTAATCAAAGCAACAATTTTTTGGCCATCTTTAGGAAAATATGTTTGGTAGAATCTTTGAGACTCTGAGGGTCTATATTTTGACGGTGTCAGAAAGGGGCCAAGTTTATAGTTGTTTGACATGATTTCATGCCACAAATTCAACAGTGTAGCCCATTTCATCCGCAGATCTTTACATTTTTAGGCCATCCCTGAGAGTGGAGGTATGTGATGCAGTTACGCCATGTCTTTCTTTTGATTTTCTAAGATGATGATTTTGTTGTTGAGATCCTTGTTACCATCATGTTGAAGGATACTTGTATGCCACATCATGTGGGAATTTATTAGATTGTCATGTTGAAGGAGTGCCCATATGAGTGAGAGTTACTCTAGGATAACATCTCATGGAGAGACACACCACTCTAGTTGAGGGAAGTTATCCTTGTAATGATAAAGAATGTACTCATCATCATCATGCAATGATTAATGAAGTAGCCTCCCCACTCTTGACACTGATTCCTAAAGACGTAACCCACACTTGGTGAACTATGTTATCAATGTGTTTGTGTCCTTGATTTGATGGTTGTCATT
This sequence comes from Pinus tabuliformis, assembly GCA_031772625.1. Lineage (NCBI taxonomy): Eukaryota > Viridiplantae > Streptophyta > Pinopsida > Pinales > Pinaceae > Pinus > Pinus tabuliformis. Next base: position 1,395,228,497 of record CM062804.1, read on the forward strand.
ATGCTTCCTCTTCTTTAAAGTATGCATAATTGGTTTTTCATACTCTTCTAAATCTGATTTTTCTAACATCACAAAAGTAACAGATCTTGGTTAATTCTTGTAGCTGAAGAGATCCGGATCAAGCTTGATATCAAAGAGATCTTCTTACTGATGGGAATTGCGAGTGTGAATGATTGAACATGTAACAAGAAGGGAAATGGAGAAAAACAAATATCTCTATGAGGACCTCCTCAATATGGCATGCAATGTGGATATAATGTGTGCAGATTATGACGAGAAGATGGCAAGAGAGACATGAGAGAAAGAAAGAAAGAGGAGAGGATGATGCTCCATCTCCATATTCTAATGATTGTTCATCTTATTTATCATCTTCTCATCATTCAGAGGAGGAGTTAAATCAAATCCTTCAAGGAGAGAATGTTGAACTGAGGAGACTCCTATGAGAAGAAAAACATGAGAAGCGGAACATGCAAATTCAGTTAAAAGTCACAAAAGAGGCCATGTAAAAATGGAAGTGCAACAAAGGCTTAATGAAGCCATCATCACCTATTTAAGAATCGACAACTGAGGTAAACAATGTCGATTGTTCTTCAGTTTCATTTTCACATGATGTTAGTTTTGTTGGAAATATGGAGGTACCCATTTTAGAAATTTGCATGAGACTCCTTACCAATATGGGGTATAAACGAGGAGGACTTGGTGTTAATGGCCAAGGAATGACTCAGCCATTGGAGGTTGTAAAAATACCTTGATTTGCAGGTTTGGGATACACTAAAGGAGAGTGCTAAAAGGTATTATAAGTGTCCAAGGCATTGTCAAAGCCATAGGAGGAAGATGATGATTGCAAGACATCACAATCCTCCCACGACATTACACATTACAAAGGAAGAGCTAAGATAAGCTCTGATTGCCAGGATTGCACCAGAGACAACCAAGAGAGGTATGAAAAGTTTCAGTCATCTAAATTTCATTTTGATTATAAGAATATTGTTAATGATGAGTAGGAATCATGGTGTATAAAACCATCTGTTTTTTATCATTTTCATAACCATGTTGTTGCTGAGTGGTGGAAGAGAATGACAGTAATAAAGAGGATGAGGTGCGAAAGGCCTTCTCCTCATTAGGGAAGGAAGAAGGTTAAGTAGGTCTAGAGCAAGAAGAATTTTTTCAATCATTGCAACAGAGGTGGACATCAAAGAGCCACATGTTGGAGACTCCATCTAGAACAATGTTTTGGGCACAAAGCAGCCATGCAGGAACCAACGGGTGGAGACGTTCAACAAGCGAATCTTCCATAGGGAGATGACCCATTCACTTTGATGAGTGAGAGATCGTTTTACTCAAAATAGTAGCTTTACATGGCCGCATTATTTAAATCATCTGTTGTAATCAATTGAAAAAGTGATCATGTGTTTTCCATCTCTTATTGAAGAAACGATGATTTTTTTGGCCTTTTTATTGATAGTTGGGGTATTGGTTTCTATTATGATGTAAACTTGACAAAAGAGTGTGTTATAAACTCTTGGTATGTATGGGGATGCTTAGGTCATGATTGGTCATGTCATTTGCAAAATATTTCACTAAAACTTTGTAGAGGACACAAATGTCAGTTCATCACTTATGGCTCTGAAGAACAAGGGTGAAGGAGAAGGAAGTGTCTCTTGTCAGGACACCTTTTTGTGTAGACAATATAACACAATAGTTGCAGACCATGTTCATGCTTATGGAGGACCAAAATCTCCTTAGTGGGGACTAATGATCCAGGTCGCTCCAGAAACACTCAGAATTCATAAGAGGCTCAGAATAGCTAATCAAAGTCATAAAATTGAAGTGAATCTAGGACCAAATCATACTTCTTGTCATCCTGATTTTAACCGTGTGAATGAAACTCAAATCTAAGGTCGCATTATCAATATATTCTCGCTTACTTCTGGTGAAAGTAGGCCTACAGGTAGCCACTAACGAGGAAACAATTTGGAATTATATGGTGCATAAATTCCGGTTGTTAGAACGGGATAATTTGTCACCTCTTTAATTTTCTCAATAACAATTAGAAACCATCACCAAAATTTTAACTATTTTTTATATATAAAATAAATAAATATATAAAAAAAATTGTGTGACGGGATGCCACCCCCCAATGACATGTATTAATATATATGAAACTTTATGTCATATTTGGCCAATTTCCAATTCAAACCATGAACGTCAATAATACAGGACTAGCGGTCCCACAATACACCATAAAGCACCACTTAAAAACCACGCCCTAAATTTTGTTAACCGTAACACAAAAATCAAACAATGGCTTAACATTTAACCAAACGTACCTTCCAAAAACATTAATATTCCACCAACAAACTGTAATGGGGGAGGCCTGCTGGTTTGACCTCAGGGTGTCTGCCCTCCCACTTGTGGGAGTTGCCAAATTGCCCACATTTGGCTTTGTTGTTAACGCCATCAAACACATATTCAATCCCCAAAAATCCATTTTCATAAGGAAGTAAAGGAGACGTAGAGCAAAAGAATGACTTTGGAACTAGAAGGAGGAATTGTGCATAGGTCGCGCACATTTTCGATATGAGTATATTCCAGGGGAATACTCCAAAGAAAATTCCATGCAGCAGTGAGGAACCTAAATGATTACCTAAAGGGTAATTTTTCATAGTGACAGAATCATGCCAAGTTTATACTAAAATGAACCATAATTTCACAAGGAACATGATGGTGTGGCCTGTTTCCTCATCTGAGCAATAGAATTTTACATAGTCAGTGGTGAGGAATCTTGGCAGAATCTTGAGGAATTGAAAAGATTCCCTTAGAGGTTGATTTTTGACAGAGGCATAATGATGTCGACTTTATATTCATTTTTCACAGAATTTTGCAAAAACAGAGTGATGTGCTTAGAATTTTTGTCGGAGCAGTGGATTTTTTGGCCATCTTTGGGAAGGAATATTTGGGGGAACCTTCAAGATTCCCAAGGGTCCATATTTTGATGGTGTCAGAAAGGGGAAAAGCTTATAGTCTTTTGACACTATTCCATGCCACAAATTCAATGATGCAATCCATTTAGTTAGTAAAGCTTTGAATTCTCAATACATCCCCGAAACTGGAGGCACATGATGTAGTTACGCTATGTCTTTCTTTTTATTTTATGAGATGATGATTTTACTCTTGAGATCCTTTGTACCATCATGTTGAAGGATATTTGTATGCCACATCATGTGATAATTTATCAGTTTGTCATGTTGAAGTAGGGCCCATATGAGTGAGAGTTCCTATAGGAGAATGTCTTGTGGAGAGACACACCAATCTGGTTGAGGGAAGTTATCCTTGTAATGAAAAAGAATGTCCTATGTATTCATCATCATCATGCAACAATTAATGAAGCGACCACCGCACTCTTGACACCGGGCCTAGAGATATAACACACACTGGGAAAACTTTGTTATCAATGTGTTTGTGTTCTTGATTTTATGGTTTTCATTATGTTTCATCTTCTTTAAAGTATGCACATGTTAGTTTTCATACTATTCTATATGCAATAGTTCTAACATCACAGAAGTAAAAGATATTAGTTAATTTCGGTAGCTGAAGATATAAGGATCATGAGAGGATTCAAAGATTAATTTGGCACCATTTACATATGTTGATGGACAACCTCAAGTTAAAAAATAATCAAACTCATTCCAAACCCCACCTTTGCAAAAAATATTTCGTCATGTCAAATTTTCATTATCAGGTTTAATTCAAGCATCAATAAATGATTTTGTCATTTCAAACTTTCTAGATCAAGTCCAATTCAAGCGTCAATGTGTGTTTGTAAATGACTCTATAGGATATGACTAGTTTGATCCCCATGATGCTGAATTTGAATTGGTAGTATGATTACCAACACACATGCCTAAACTAATGACTAGGATACTCAAAGTCAAAAAGTTTATAGCCTAAAGATTGCATCGGTTACTTGATGTAAAACCTTTGATTTAAAATTGGAAAGCTAGTAAATGAAAAATCCTCTCAGTGACACTATGGATCTGAAGGATCAATCACAACGTAGATATTCTCCTTTGAGAAAAGAAATGCACAAACAAGACTTCTCTGCACGTTAAGAACATTGCACATTGTTCTAGTTTTACAACCAGTATTTGTGAGGAATTATTTTGGTATATGTCGTTATCATATTCAAGACAAGAAAAGGTCGATGTAACTAAACACAAAAGCTAGAATTCTCAGTAAAATGATAATGACGTAACCATGTCTCCTTCATGCTTGTCACATCTATTGAATCCAATCCAACCCTAAACAAGTGGAGCTTCAATCAATCAGTTTTGGGGGCGATCGCCCACTCATTTCTCTACTTCATGTAGAGTACTCAGCGTTGACAGCGATATCCAACAAAAAAAAGCACTCGATTGAAATAAACAACCTCCACCTCTTTCATGCAGATAAACCGTGCTCTGATACTCCTTGAATGTGCACTTTGATACCAATGCAACACAAAAAAAATGGAAATCAAATTAGTTGTATTAATAATGATGATCTCAAATAATGATGTACATAGTGTACATATAAATGAATAATGAAAATGTTGATTTAGTTTTCAGTTCTTCTTCAACTTTAACAACTAATCACCATAAAACAAACTAACCTAAATCATAACCCGAGGATTAGGTGTTTAACAACAATATGTGGGGATCATTTGCAAGATTTCGATGTACATTAATACCTTTCTAGATCCATCTTAATTTTAGATGTATCGAGCATGACTTGCATATGCATTAAGACAAGTTTATATCCATATTAATTCTAGATGTATCAAGAGTTGATAGGGATCAAATCTGTCGAGGTGCATACCTTTTCTCAAGTTTTCCATTAAAAGAAGAGCGTACCTTGAGATATTTTATCCCTATTGGCCATTGATATATCCAAAGTTTAGATGATCTAGACTAGTTTCTGTAATTTGGTTCTACTTATTATTTATTTACCTAATTTTGTTAGATATTTAAATCACTAAGTTAATGGTCTCTTCAAAAGGTTTCAAAATTAACTAAAATAATTGAATTGTCAAGTCTCCTTAAGTAGGTATATTTATTTACTTTGTTACATGGGTTTGCCAAGTCGGGTTGGTATTTATGAACCTGTCTTGGGTTCTCATCCCCACGAATTGAGTTCGGGTACAGGTGCTTCCAAAATGAACTCAAAAGAATCGAGTTCTTTGAGTAAGAACAGGGTTCTAAACATCCAAAAATTGGGGTAGTTTTTCTAATTGTGTGCATCATACGCCAATAACGGGTCCATGGAACCCCAAAATTGGGGATGTTAGGGTTCATGTCTAGTGAAATATATTTTTTAATTAAAAATTGAAACTAAAATATGGAATACCTTCTATGATGTATATATTGCATATTACATCTTCATTATGATGTTCTCACAACTGAGGTTATGTTCTGGCAACGTGGCATGCCAAATAAATGCATCCCCTTCAAATTGGAAATTAAACAAAGGACTGTATTTAAAATTAAAATACATCCTTTTTTTAGTAATTAAAATTCAATGAAATATCTCGTGAGAATAATGATTTATGGATATGAATATAAGATAGCAAAGAAGAAAGCCTCAATTTTTCTATTTGGTCTTTATCAAAAGTCTTTTGCTGCGTGAAAACATATCCATTTTATCATTGGAGACATCATCATTTTTATTTAACCGTTTATTTAGTTATTTTGGAAAATTTTCAACTCATAATTGGATACATGACTACATTACACTATATGAAATTTAATAGGGTGTATTGATGTTTTTATTTTTGGCATTAAAATCGCTTCAATGAAAGAAATTTTGAAGCGAACATGTTTTCTAAAGGGCTTGCAAGTTCGTTGATAATTAGATACAAATTGGGACTAATAAAACAATCTGAATTTAAGTAACTATATAAAGTAATCCATAAAAATGGAGAGTGGTCCTATCCTTGTAATGCTTTTTTTATACTTGGTAAATGAAATTTCAATGTGAATTTTGGATGTTCAATGATGTGCATGTTTAAATCTTTAAAGTTCAAATCATAAGTATGTTATTTTTCTTGTTTAATGATTTTTCTTGTTTAATGTTGGAATATATGTATATGTATATGTATATGTATGTATGTATGTATACATACATACATATACATATACATATACATATATTCCAACATTAAACAAGAAAAATCATTAAACAAGAAAAATAACATACTTATGATTTGAACTTTAAAGATTTAAACATGCACATCATACCCAAGGAACTCATGCACCCAGTTCAAAGAGTGATGTACCTATCCCCGTACCTAAACCCTCATTTATTGTAGTCAATTTTAAGATTACAATGATTTGATTTCTACTAAAAATGTTACCCCAATGTTTTCTATTAATCCTCATGGCATTTGATAAAAAGAAGAAAGAAACTTTTTCCTCATGTCGTTTTCTAAAAAAATCCAAGCAACTTTTTGATTTTTTTCTGTTTATATTTAAATCTAATAATTAATAGTTGAAATATTCAACATAAACTATAACTAATAATTCTATAAAACAAACGCAAATGAAAAATATTAAAAACATAAATGCTTAACACTCTCAATTGATAACATTTTTATATTCTTGTCAAATTTAGAAGAAAATTATGATTACAATTTTCTCATTGAAACTACAATTTTATCAATGAGTAGGCCCTATATATTACTTTCAGGTTTTCCACTTTGTCAAAACAATGAGTGGCCTAGAAATATTGCTTACAATTTTTTCATAGCAATACCACTTTAATCATTAATTAAATCCCAAGTGGCCTCATTTAATTATTCAATTAAAACCATAACACCGAACAAATATGAAATATATCTATATATATATATATATATATATATAAAGTACTCTCACATATTAAACAATTTTAATGAAAAAAAATGTTTTTTAGTTTATCTATCCTTCTTGCAAATGTTTTTTCTAATAAAAATATGGCCTAACCCAAACAAATCTTTAATTTATGAGGAGGAAAGATGTATGCACCTAATATCTTCAAATACCTCTTAAAGTCCACATTTGGTTGGAGATCTTCAATCAACTACGGTGAAATTATAAATGCTTAATTCAAATAATATGAAACAACTTTAAATTACACATTAAAGTTTCAAACAAAATATAATGAAAATTGTTAAAAGAATGTTTTGCCTACCTCTAATTTATAAACTATCATTCCTATAAAAAAAAAAATATTTCAAACCTATTTTCTAATAAAATATGGCCATAACCTAAAAGAATCTCATGGATATTGAACAATTTTAATAGAAAACAATATACAATAGCTTTACACTAACACATTAAAGTGTTAAAGTTTTAGACAAAATATCATGAAAATTGTTAAAAATGTGGTTTTCCTACCTTTAGTCTATAAATTATCGCACCTCTAAATATTTTTTGAAATCTTTTTCCCAATAAAGTATGGTCATAACCAAAACAAATCTCATACATAGTAAACAATTTTCTTGTACAACAGGATCTCTTACGCTTTTGCCAATAAAAATATAGCAATAACCGAAACAAATCTTTATTTGATGAAGACTAATGATTTATGGATTGTTGAAAAAAAACCCATTCTAATTTGACCGAGTTAAAATGTTCACATATCATAACATAACAATAGCATAAAGACATGACATTGTAATATTTCTCATTTCTTCTCACTACACAATCTTTAAATAATCAAAACATTATGATGGAAAAAAATCACAACTCATATTCATATATATATATATATATAAAGCAATAGAATGGCTTTGTTTTTACCACATTTTCAAGTAAATTTTACAAAATTTTGTCAAGATATTTGAGAATCATAAGTTCGAATTATTTGATCTGCAAAATTAGTGCCTCATGGGTTTTTTAAGTGTGCTGAATCTTTTTCTACATTCAAAAATGTATTTTAAGCGACATAAAATCACAATCTTACTATAAACCAAAAAAATATTTAGTATATATACATATATATCTATATCTATATATCTATATATAATTTATACAATAAATAATTCTTTACATAAATATAATTCTTACCCGGGAAAAAATATATTTATATTTAACGCAATTAATTATAATTAAAACTCTTAAAGTGCTAGTTTATTTATGAAAAAAGAATTTTCGTCAATGTCAATGAACTATGATGATCGATAGGAACCGACTATTTAAAAATCTATACTTTTGAAAAAGTACATAGCATAAAGAGGGAAAATTTGAGTAAGCAGATTCCACGATGGCCACATTTTTATTAGTTCTGATGCTGGCAAGTAAAAGTGCAAAACCCAAAGCAACGTTCTCAACCACCAAACAAAAGCGAGAATTTGTGGATAGGTTTATCAACAGTGTCTGCTACGAAGAAAAGGGTGGCCGCTTTTGCAGAGATGGTCCGGCAATCCGCCCCAGACGAAGCCGAGTGTAAGCCCGCTAAATTTATCTTTCACTAAATTGAGCAAAGAGTTGCCTAGTATTAAAGATTTGTTCTGTAATTTAATTCCTCCATGGTTTTCAAGTTTTATATCCCAACCATGCATTCACTATAAAACTTTTGTACGGCATTGTTTAGTCTGAGATTTGGCTTTCCTTATATGTGTTTAATATTTTTACAAGTTTATTCCAGTGTGCCCATAATTCTGAGATATGGTTTAACGGTTAGATAAAGATAGTTAGACAATTATGTCAAAAATATAGTCCAACCAAAAAATAGTTAGACAGGACTATATATCTGAAAGACATAATTCTTTATATAAAAAAAAAATCATTCCAAAAGGAAATAAATTCTCAAAACAAAAGTTGTTAACATATGATCTTAAAGGTACCATCAACAGGTTGTCAAAATGGCTGTTGTGTAACCTCTCCCGATAAGATGTCACGACTTTATTTCACAACCATATATCAAATTTAACATCACTTTTGGAAAAAGATCTTTCACATGCAAATATTGACATTGATGGATTGCCCTTACTTTAAAAATAAAAAAAGTGCGTTTTGCATAGTAGTGCAAATCATGTACGTGACTACAACCATGGGTCTCAGTTTGCATTCCACATCGTTGAATGTCTTATCTTGCTTGCATGAGGTTCATATGAGTGACAATGAGAAATGATAGCATGCCAAGAGAAATCCTTAGGTCGAGTAAGAGAGTATATATACAAACGAGAAAATTTCTAAGACATACTTTTATGTGCATGCAACCAAGGTGATGTAAGTTAACATAGCTTCTTATAAATGCAATTGGTTTATGCATGCACTGGAAGCTTCTTATAAATGGAATTGGTTTATAATGCACTTACCTCGGACCTAGATCTAAATCTAAAGTTGCATAAAAACTAATAAAGATGGATTGATGTAAGTTTTACTCTCTCAACATTGTTTAATTTTCAAAATGAAACACCACTCATGAATAATTAGCTTGAAGTATACAATTCCCTTTTTAACTAGAGCATCAAAATGAAACACCGCTCATGAATACTAAGCTTCAAGTATACAATTCCCTTTTTAACTAGAGCATGCAGCTTTGCCGCTAGTTGCACTTGGCTTTATGTATTTATTTTGTAGTGAGTGAGGAGATTAGTTGTGACAACATCAACTTAGAGAAGTAAATTAATTTATATATCAATCCACATCAGTAGAAATAGTCAATGGTTTCTAGATTAACAATGGACATGAAATAAACTATTTTCTCTAAGAAAAAGGTGAGGGAAAGCTTATATGTAAAATGGTGGGATATGGATTTCCTTCGGGGCTCATCAATTTAGAACTCATCAGTGTATACTGTAAAAACAAGTCCTATCAACTGTGTATTGATTGTATTGTTATTATAAACTCTTCATTTGAAATTTGAAATCTTTGTATTTGACTAGGGGTTGCAGTGACATGTGACAAGTTAACATTAATATATAGACAAAGAAGGTAGAAAAAATAATGGAAATATACAATAAATTATATCAAATATGTCAAACATAAAAAAATGATTGTGACTTGAAAAACATATTCACAAAAGTATAAAATAGTGAAAAATAAAATTGCAAATTTATATATAGAATATTTATGCTATTAAGTGCACACGTTTCACCTACGTTTAGGATTTGAATTATTTTTTTCCCACTAATCCATTTCCCTTCGAGTAGTTTTACTCGCTAGCCCTTCTATGTTCTTATGCATATTCTAACTTTTATATGGTTATAAAATCAAAGGGATTAAAGTATCAACCCAACAATTGTCTTTGGTTTGATTTCCCTTTATGAATTCATTTAGTTCTGGTTTGATCAATTATATCATAATCCTTAATTCTAAAATCCACATAGAATAGTATTTAATCAATCCTAAAATTGAGATTTGCAACAATCATACCACCCCAAATATCTTACATGGCTTTTTATCAAGGGGGGAATATATTTTTTCATGTTTGCATTAATGTTGCTTCAAATTTCCCATGGATATAGCTTTAACATGGAGATGAAGAGGATCCATACCTATTCAATATATATTTCTCTATATAGGCACTTTGAAAGTAGGCACAAGGCCATCCAAACACTCAAAATCCTGGATTCCATGAAAGGAAGCTCTCATGTGGATTACAGTTTTTATAATTGGCTTGCTTTGTATCTCGAAATTTTGAGCCTCAAACTTATTACTACATTTGAAATTACAATATTCTTTGGTGTAACTTTGAGAACTATTTTTTTATTCCGTGGAGCTCTATGTTGGGACTCCTTGCTAGAATATCATACATATAACAAATATTGGAAGTGATCTGATGTGGGTGAATTGCATTCCCTACCAGAATTGCATCCCTTTCCCAACATTCAATTTTGACATATCCTCTTCTTTATCATGTGCATATTGGTATTCCAAAGAATGTTATGCCTTGTCTTTGACATTATCCACTTTTAGGCTTAAAATGGCCCACCATAAGTTTAGACATTGAAACATTCAATGAGACAACCACTTATCCTCTTTAACTTCACTCATTCTAGTCAATGCCAATGGATAACAATTATTATCTATAAAGTATTATGTTGTTAACAAGTACATGCATTGAAAATGATAAAACATCTATAAAAGAAAAAATCCATTTTGAGGGGGAACATTGTTTTACAATGAATTAATGCCAAAGAGAAGATTAGATGATCTTAAAACTAGGCCTCCTTAGTATATATACGCGACAAACTGTACAATTACAATTAAAGGGTATAACCGACCACACTAATATAACACTAAAAATATAACTCAGTATATAGGGCTCTATGATTAACATGGGGCTTTGTATAGGGCTTAGCATGCCCCTTCCCTTCAAAGAAGTGGTTTCCTCAACATGTGACTAAGTGTAAGTGTTTTTGCACGAATAACTCATCTTCCCATGTCAGCTCTTCCATTGGTAGGTTCTCTCATTTGATGAGATACTTAGAAATTGCTCAATTTCATAGTTACGTAATCTTTGCCTTAGCATTGTTTCTAGTTCTAGTATGATTTTTTCTCTTTATTAATCCTTAGTAAAATACTTTTGACTAGGATAGGGTTTGGAAGGTTACATTATTTAAGAAACAAGTATTTAAAATTGGATACACTTATGAAGGTGTTGGAAAATAAAATTTGTAATCCATAATTGTAATCCTTTATAACACCTTATAGGGGTCAGAATACTTAGGTGATACTTAATTGTCCTTCTTTTGTTACCTGAGGGACATCTTCTTATATGGTTATAAACTCAATCCCCACTTCAAGCTACCTTTTCAGTAAGACAATGATTTACTTGTTATTTCATCCTAATTTATGCTACAACAAATATTCCCTTTAAGAGTTTGAGAACCTCTTGTTGATGATCTCTATTGAAATTATTTCCTATAGATTTGGGAAATATTATATTAAAATCCATTGAAATTTCTTCAAAACATTGGCTTGGTATAACTAACGGTTGTAGGAGACATGGGGTCTTGATTGTACCTCCCTTATTTTGTTGGAAGATCAGACATCTAGGCACAAAATTTTGAACATTAGTTTTAATACCTTCAAAAAAAAACCTTCATCATCATGTGATAAGTTTTCAAAAACCACTAAAATGTCCTCCTATAGGAGAAGCATGCAATTCCAAATCGATATTTTGTTTGAGTAGGGAATTATTACATAACTATCTCTAATATTAATACCACAAAAAATAAATTTTGCAAACAAATTTATCTAGTGCACCTACGTCCTCATGTATTTATTGGATGATATCACATACCTTGTGATCTTTCCTCCCTTTTTCTCTTGATATTTCCACCCATTCAGATTGTAGATTAAAAGTAGCACTTAGTAAGCCCTCTATTTTCTTTCCTTGAAAGTGCATATGCCAACATATTATGTTTTCCTTCTTTGCATATTTGTAACCCATTTTGTTTCTTTTTTAAACATAATTGTAGTTCCAAGAAGTACTTCAAACCATATGGTATAATTTTACTTTGAAGTGTATTCTTATTAGGTAAAGGTGCCATCCTTTAACTTCATGTAGTGTTTCCAACATTTATTTTTAGAAATGGGTTGGAGTAAGTTATTTCATTTAATTTGTTTGTTGTCAAAGTCAAGGGGCATTCTTTCTCGCATTAAAACTGCACCAATGTCATAGATTCAATCATTTAAAGGTTTTGTGAAGTCAAGTGTAGCTAGGATATGAGTGACACACATAACCTAAAGATTTTCAAAGCTTTTAGTTTCTTCTCGAGTCCAAGAAAATGATTCCTTTTTTAATAATTCTACTAGAGGTGTTACTCTTTTAACCATCATTCTTGATGTCCTTATGATAATATCCTATCAATCTTAATAATCCACTATGTTTCTTAAAGGTTTTCAAGATTTGCCATTCTGTCACAACAATTTTTTTAGGATCCAATCTGATACATTCATGAGATACAATATGACCTAAATATTCTAATTCTTGAATCCCAAACGCACATTCAGAAGCCTTTTCATAACCCACCTACCCACCCCCCCCACCCCAATAGTTCTAAGACCCTATCAATATGTTAAACATGATCTTATCAATATTTGCTATATATTATTATGTCATTATAAAAATACCAAAAAAAATATTATAAGGAAATGTTTGAAATAGAATTCATGAGGCTTTGAAATGTTGAAGGTGCATTAGTATGTCCAAATGGCATAACAGAAAATCATACTGACTTTTGCATGTTGTAAAGCCTATTTTGGGAATATATTCATCTCTTATTATGATGATTTTATATCTCAAATAGAAATCTAGCTTAGTAAAGAAAATTACTCCATGCAATTCATCTAATAATTCATAAATGATAGCTGAAACTTATCTTTGATGGTAATTTTGTTGATTTGACAATAATTCTGTTACATATACCATGAACCATCCTATTTTTCACCCATCACTAGTGGTGAATAGAAAGAACTTTGGCTAGGTACAATGATGTTGGCCTCTAACATTTCTTGAATCATACTGTTAATATCACTCTTTTGTGTATATGTATACATGTAAGGCCTAATGTTAGATGTTACGCTTCTTCCTTGTAAGTGAAAAACATGGTCATGATCCCAAGTAGGTGAAATACCCTTAGGAATATCTCCATATAATTTGGAATGATTATTTATACCTTTTGAGAGATCCAATGGAGAAAAGGACATAGATGATTGAACATCCAGTGAGCACAAATATGTCATTACACCATGGTGTCCTTATTTTATTAATTTTTTCATGCTAATAGAGCTTACCGCTATAGAGGGTTTCCTTTGGATATATCCAACCTCAATTTCCTTTCCTTTTGAGGAAAATATCATTAAAATATCTTGAAATGAAGCGTCACTATTCTCAAGGTTTATGACCATTGGACTGCTAATACAAGATCAACGCCATCCATTTGGATTGCAATCATGAAAGTATCAACTAAATGCACCCCCGTATTGAGATTAATATAATTGAACTTCCCTGAACAATTTATGATACCGCCATCTACAGTCATTACTTCAAACTCTAGTGTTGGCAATACAAAGCAATTGAGAAGTTTTGCTAATTTGTAATTGGTGAAGTCATGGGTTTTCCCCAAATTAATCAACATTGTTACCTTCTTCTTTTTAACATATCCTTCTATCTTGAGGCTTTGTGGAGTAATGGTGCTAGCCAATGAATTTTAAGGTATCATTGGAGTAATCTCTTCCAGATCCATATTTTTATATGGCTCCAATTTTTTATCCTCTTCTTCTTAATAGTTTATGTAGAATAATTTCCTCTCACTGAATTTATGCCCCATACTATTCTGCTTGTCACAATTGAAACATAATTACTTTGATATTCTTTCACCCCTTTATTTAGGTTTCAATTTTTTGATTTAGTGAGATTAGGAGAGGGATAATGATGCCACAATTTCACTATATACAATTTCATTAAAAAAGTTAAAGAAAAAATGCCACTATCACTTGGTTAAGGTTAATTTCAAGACTAGTAAAAAACCTTAACTTAAACAAGATATATCACATAAAATATAATGAGTCGATGTAGATTTTAAATTTATAAAAATAATTGAGAAAAACAAATTATTCATAAAAAGTAAAAGATGCAATCACAAACACACACATTAACACATAAATTTTACCCTCAAAACCCAAAATTTGGAAAACGAGAAAGATTTTGCAATATATATTTTTGTCTTTACACTATTACAATATAATATATATATAACCTAAAACATCTATAAATTATCAATCCATTTAACTTGGATTAAAATACAATCATAATTCCTTAACTGAAACTACAAAACTATGGGAAAAACCACCATGCACTACAAAATAATTTTTACCAAAAAATGTGTAATATTTTTTTCCAAAAATGGATGGAAAAAACTACCCATGTTTTTTTATCGAGGGATTTTTCCATCTTGTGAACCCCCTATGTAAGGGGGCCTCTTCCCCCATATGACCCCCCTGAACACGAGGTCTACCACCCAACTTATGAGGCCCAAACAAGAGGGTTGTCGCCCCCCTTGTGACCACCCTAGCCACAACATTTGCACAATGTACAATGTGTGGGAATAGTCATGAACATAATATAAAGCATACCAAAAATTATCCCACTTTTTTTCTTTGCACATAAGGGGTAGTAGGAGTATATGATTAGTAATCTAAGGAGATAATACCCATTGTTTTCATACGCCAAGTTAAATTTTCATTGCTCATAGTTTTTGTTAATAAATTTGTAACATTATTCAAAGGTCCACGTTCACCAACAACACTTTCTTTTCACTACAACAAAACCTCGTGATCAGTGTCCCTTTTTGCTTCCTTTTTTTCTTCTAGAGCCTTTTTTGGAGCTATTCATGTCCATTTATAAAATATGGTGCAAAAGTTGATGCAAAGTTTGCACTAATTTTTGTGCCAACTGTTACACCAAGTTTAGCGCCAGGTATTGTAATAGGTTTTGCACCAGATTTTACACCAGGTTTTATGCCAGGTTTATGCCAAGTTTTGTGCTATGCTTTGCACCATGTTTTGGATCAAGTTTGACACCTAATTTTGCTTCAACAACTTTTGCATCTTCTATTGCATCCACTTTTTGCAGCTACACTTGAATCAACTTTTTCATCATCTCTTGCATCCTCTTTTGCATCATTTTTTAAATCATTTTTTACATCCATTTTTGCATCCCATTTCCACCAAGTTTTGCATAGACATTTTTGTCTAGTTTTGCATCTACTTTTATTGCATCCACTTTTACATGTTGTTTTACATCCATATTTACATCCTCTTTTTCATTTTTTATTGTGTCCACTCTTGCATCCAATTTTCTTGTGCCATAATTTGCACCTAGTTCGACACCTCCCTTTACACCCATTTTTGCTTCTAAATTTTCATCCACGATGACATCCTCATATCTGTATATGTTTTCATCGAATTTTACGTCTATTTTTTCATCCCTTTTTGTTTCCACTTTTGCATGAAGATTTGCATCAAATTTTGTGTCTCATATTGCATTTACTTTTGCATCGAATTTTGTTGCATCAACTATTGCATCCTATTTTGCATTGATTGTTGCACCCATGTTTACGTCCACTTTTGCATCTTCATTTGATTTTTTCTTTCATTTATCATTACATCCACTTTTGTTGTGACATAATTTGTGCCATGTTTTTTTTTTCCAAAGGAAGAAACGAAACTTTTTATTAAGACAATAAAAAGTTTACATTGCATATGCTGGCACATCTCTGTTCATACTATGTGACTGTTTTGACTACTTCACAAAAATACGTTTTCTGCCTTTTGCTTGAGACTAGTTTCCCTTAAAAGGCAAACTGCCAATCTGATTCATCTTTTTCCTTGTTTTGTCCGGAACTGAGGTTCCCTTTGTCTAAAAAGCTGAAACAAAAAAACTGTCCAAAACCGGGTCTCCTCAACAGGGAGGAAAACAACCCGTTACAGAAAACTACATATTATAGAACTGTCATATTATCGTAACTTAAAAAGTCTTGATATTTTCCAGAAATGTAAAATTTTAGTGTTTGATATGGAAAGGAAACAAAAAACGCTGCCAAAAGTTCAGAAAAGTTGTTCATGAGGCGGCTGTTCAGATCTGCTGGTTTGTCCTTGATTTTCCTCTAAAATTTGCCAGCTACCCAAATCCTGCTGCAGACCTTCTTTAGAAAGCTTGTCGGCTGTATCATTCCTTTCCCTGAAAATGTGACATAGAGAGAAGCTGTTAAAATAAGCTTTCAATACCTGGGTTTCCTCCAGAATTTGTTTTAAGATTTGATTATTGCATGTGCTTTGACCGTTGACCCATCTGATCACATTTAAAGAATCTCCGAAGATCTGAATTGTGAGGGTGTTCCTTTGAATAAGCCAGCATAGGAGGAGTTTCAAAGCGAGCATTTCTGCATAGTTGTTTGAACCTGTTCCTAAACCTACAGAAGCTTTAAGGATGTGGTTTGAATTTTCATATATGACTAGTCCTGCTCCTGCTCTATTATTTTGAGAAGCTCCGTCGAAAAAAGCCCAAGGGATTCCTTCTGTTATATGAACTTCTGAGTCGCATCTTTGAGGATGGGTTTCTTTAGGTTCTGAAATACTAGAATAGATAGAAATGCTTTGGATTGCTGTGATGGTCGCTGGGGTTTCCTTGTCCTGGAAGATGCTCCTGTTCCTAGCGATCCATACCCCCCAGCTGATGATTAAAGGTAGATTACGCATGTTCCCATTTGGATATAATTGCCACCACTTCTTCCATACCTCTTGCAAGTTATCACCTTCCCATTCTAGCTTTTTGTTCAGAAGATTTCCTGCCTCTCCCCAAATCTTTAAAGTTTCTGGGCACTTGAGGAAGAGGTGATTTATGGATTCAGCTTCCGATTTACATAGAGTGCATCTCCCAGGCCCATGCATATATCTGGACTGCAATATGTCCCAAGTTGGGACTTTACTTTTTAGTATTCACCAGAATAGGATTTTTGACTTTGGAGGGCTTTTAAGTTTCCATAGCTGTTTCGGCCACCATTCAGGAGTTCCCCATCCTTTCCTAGACATGAGGAATTTGTAACCACTCTTTGGTGCATATTCCCCCGAGTCTGCATGCGCCCAAATTAACTCATCCTGGTTATTGTTCAGTCTCACATTGGATCTAGAAAGTTCCTGAATAAAAGCTCTCCATTCATTCCTCCATCTATGCTCTAATTCTAGATCTTCTTCGTTCTTCCATGCTTGTCCCCATATGGTTGAATGTCCCGTTTTTCCCACTTGGCTTAGAAAGAGTATAACTTTATCTTCTAAATGTTGGGCTAAACCAGGAGGAAGGGCATAGTTTTCATTACAGCCTACCCAAGGATCCTTCCCTATCTTTACCTTATCTCCATTCCCAATCTTCCATGCAAGACCTTGCTCTATCACCTTAAAAGACTCCACTGTTGCTTTCCATATTACAAAAACATTCTTTTTGTTTTTGTCTGGGTTCCTGATCCACTCTTCTAATGGAGCTGGGTCAATATATTTTCTTTTTACCATTCTCGTCCAGAGGTTTTCCATCTTTATAAGTCTCCACCCTGATTTAGCTGCCAATGAGAGACTGAAATCAGGGAGGCTTTTAATCCCCCAACCACCCCAGTCTTTTGGCCTTGCCACTTTCTCCCAGGCAACCCATGGTAGAACCGAGTTTTCTTTTGAACCTGCCCACAAAAATCTGCTACAAATTCTCCTTACTTTCTCCAGTACTCCTTTTGGAACCCATGTTAATGCTGCCCAGAAGACTGGTATGGCTAATAACACAGATTTGATTAGAGTCAGTCTCCCTACTCTGGATAGCCATTTGAAGCTCCAGTGGTTTATTTTTGCTTCAATTTTTGCAATTAACCAAGACCAGTCCTCTTTCCTGTATGCATTCGGCTTCAACCAGGATCCTAAATACTTGAACGGGGAATCCATATTACATATTCCATAGGGGAAGAAAGAGTTGATCTGAGCTTTTTCTTGTCGATTTAGGCCTTCCTCTATAATCTGAGATTTCCTGGGGTTAATCTGCATTCCAGTTGCTTTCAGGAAAAGATCAAAAATATTTTTTAACTCCTTAATTTCATTTGTGGCTCCATTTGTAAAAACCAAAATGTCATCTACAAAGAGAAGGTGAGATATGTGCATATTTACCGCTGCCTCGATACCTTTTACCTTACCTTCCCTTTTGGCTTTTTGAATCAGCTGGCTTAAACCTTCGGCGACTAAGAGAAATAACAGAGGGGACAGGGGGCATCCTTGCCTCAAACCTCTCTGTCCTTTAAAGAAGGGAGTGGTTGCGCCATTGATGAGGATTGCATAGCTGACATTTGTGATACACCCCATAATCCATCTAATAAAGTCCACTTTGAAGCCTAAGTGCGTTAGAAGCAGACGAATATATATCCAATTTATCCTATCATATGCTTTTGATAAATCTATTTTAATGACTGCTCCCTTCTTGTTTTTCTGCTTTACACTGTGAAGGACCTCCTGAGCCACGCCAATTGCTTCATGTATTTGCCTTCCGTTCAAGAACCCAAATTGTTCAGGTGAGATATGCCTTGATAGGATTGGTTTGATTTTGAGTGCAATCACTTTTGCAATTATTTTATAAATGTTGTTGCATAAAGAGATAGGTCTGAAATCCTCAAAAGATTCAGGAGCTTCCTTTTTTGGGATGAGGGCTATGAAAGTTGCATTGAAAGGGCTGTAGATTTCTCCATTCTTTCTAGACTCCTCTACTACTTCTGTAATTTCTTCTCCTATCTGCTCAAAAAAATGTAGAAAGATCTCTACTGTCCAACCGTCCGGTCAGGGGCTCTTCTCTTTTGCCATAGATTTAATGACACTTTCCACCTCCTCCTTCGTAACAGGGTCCATTAATTGTTCCGCTTCTTCCTCCTCCACATATCTATGGAAGCATTGCGCTGTTTGAATGACCTCAGCAATGGTGATCTCACCATTGTCTTTAAATAAAGATTGGAAGTGATTCTGCCCAAGAGCTGATAAAGCTTCGAACGTCTTAGCCTCCCCTCCTTCTTCATTTTTTAAGTTCCAGATGGTATTTGCGCTCTTCCTCCCTTTTGCATAATTGTGGACGAAACTGGTGTTTTTGTCCCCTGCTTTGAGCTAGATTTCTCTACTCTTGAGTCTCCATTCCTCCTCCTTTGCCAGCAGAATTTGATTCTTGTGCTTTTCCAGGGCTAATATTTTTTCCTTAGATTCCTGTGTCGCATAGCCATCCGCCTCTATGCTTTCAAGCTTTTGAAGGTCCTCATTTATCCTAGTTATTTCCTCAGTCTGCTTTACTTTTCTGTCTTTTGCCCATGAGATTGTTGCCTTCTTCAGTGTTTTGAGATTTTCCATGAACCAGAGTCCTTTATTCTCTTGGGATCTTCTGTCTGGGTGTATCCAAATTTCTTCGAAAAGTTTATTGAAAGATACTTCTTGGAGCCAGGATGCATTAAATTTGAAGGGGGCAGGAGGTTTTGGGGGAATTTTGGAGAGCTCAAGGTAAATTGGAAAATGATCAGAAGGTCCCCCTTCTACGACCCATTGCCTAAATAAAGGAATCATGGCTGATAAATCCTCATTGAGTAAGAAGCGGTCTAGTCTCTTCGCCACTCTTGCTTCTCCTACTCTTCTATTCCTCCAAGTCGGCTTTAGCTTAATGAGATTAGCTTCTATCAGATTGTTTGTTGTTAATAGGTTCTGGAAAAAATCTGTTTGCGGATCCTCTCTTGCAGCTGGACCCCAAGCCTCCGCTCTTCCTAATGAAAAATTTAGATCACCACCCAGCACCATGTATTTACTCTTCATTAGCGAGTTCGCCATCAACCCATTCTAGAATGGTATCCTTCCCTAGCATGGACCATATATATTTAGGATAGTTAGAGGAAAATCGAATTCTGTAGTCTGGCATTCCAATCCCATCACCTGCTTCATTCCCCATTGGTTTTTGATCTTGATTCTCCCTTCTCTGTATCCTATAGCCAGCCCTCCTGAGTGACCATCTGAGTCTAAGGCTGTAAATTTCCATCCTGTAAGAAGAGCATTTAGCATTGATTCGATTTCAGCTCCATTCCCCAGAGTCTCCTGTAGAAGGAGGACATCCGCCTTGGAGTTCATAACCATCTCCCTAAGAGCCAGTTTTTTGGGTTTACTGGCTAAACCCCTACAGTTCCATGAGGTTATGATCATTTTAATGCAGTTTCGGGGCCCTACACCGCTCTAAGTGCCCCTGTAATAGACTGTTGCTTCCCGTCTGCCACGTCGAATTTTGCCTTGACTTGGGCCATGGAGAGATTAGATTTTCTTCCCCTTTTTTTCCTGGGCTGACTCTGAGGGATGGATGGTTCTATGCCTCCCACCGATGATATAGGAACAGGTTTATTATCCTGAGAGCGGAGATTATAAGGGCATATAGGATGCTGGGCCGGGGAGGAAGGATCATGGCAGCACCCATCACAATTCAGATCTAGGGAGGGAATAGCAGCTGAAATTCTTTCAATACAGTTTTCCAAATTGCATTCATCAAGGTTTGCATTTTTATCTTTATTTTTAGAAAAGGAGGTTTTTATGAGAGGATCAGGGGCCAAACATTCATCCAAGCATTCATCTTTATTTTCTGTATTAAAAAAAGGAGAATGTTTAGGATCTAAACTCGTACCCTTTGAATCCTCGACTAGGCTTGGATTTGAGATCGGTGGTGTATCTTCGTGGCACTCCTTTGCGGTCCCGTGTTCAGTATCTTCTTCTGCCAATTTACTCGGGGATTCCTGAAACTCTACGCTCTGGTACTGCCTCCCCTGCTGCGTGTCTAGCTCCATAATTTCATCTTCCTGATCCTCTGAAATCTCCTTGTCCTTTCAAACCTGAAAGTGCCTATTATCGTTTTCTGGCCACGCCTTCGTTCCCTGGAACCTCCTCCTCTGCTTGCCTGAGGGGCATTCCTTAGCCAAGTGTCCATACTCATGGCATCTATGGCAACGGAAAGGCAAAAATTCGTAGTCCAGAATTTGTTCGAAGACATATTCTTTATATTGGAGATTTATCTTCTCTGCTAATCCTCTGCTTGGATTTAGGCTGACGAGAATCCGTGCCATTGCTCTGTTGTGAGTTTCCTGGAAAGACATATCTGCCTCCAAGTATGTGCCTAGCCTATTCCCAATTTCTTTGAAGACCGACTCGACCCAGAGGAACGATGGTAGCCCAGATGCTCTTACCCAAACCGGGAAGACATCGGCTTTTTCATGGGCTGCATCGAATAGAAGGCTCCATTTTTTGAACAACACCGGAATGTTTCCGAGTGTCCAATTCCTCTTCAGTACCCACTCTGCTGCCCCTTTATTCTCAAAACGCATCGAGAACCATCCTTTAGCTAATGTCAAAACCCTGAAATCTCTGATAAGGTCAGATTGCCAGTTCCGCTTCCCCCAGGTTTGGATGAAATCAGATGAGAATTTCTTGCCCCTTGATCTGCCGACCAATGTGCATTCTGC
Source organism: Pinus tabuliformis (assembly GCA_031772625.1). Classification (NCBI taxonomy): domain Eukaryota; kingdom Viridiplantae; phylum Streptophyta; class Pinopsida; order Pinales; family Pinaceae; genus Pinus; species Pinus tabuliformis. The sequence goes on from CM062804.1 coordinate 1,395,250,521, forward strand.
TACCTCCAATGCCTCTTCGATTTGCACATCCATGCCCAACACCAGATTCCCTTCTAAACCCTGGGATTTTATCAATCTCTGTTTTTTCCTTTGCCCCCCTAGATTTTTTGTTCCAGTGTCTATGTCTCTTAAATCCTCATCCTCCTCCTGCCCTCTTTGGGATCCCGGGCTAGTGGTCAGGGGCAGTATTCTTGACTCAGGAGTGGCCTCTACCGTGGTGTTTAAAGAAAAATTAAGGGGCTCAAAAGGTGATTGATTTGTTACCTGAAAACCCTGGACGGATCGGTTGTCTTGCCCCCTTGGATCCTGGTAGTCTTCAAAGCCGTGGTCCTTCCGCCCATCTTTCTTTGGACTATTTGTACCCTTTGCGATGGAGACCCTTGTGACTGGTGCAATCCTTCCCGCACCGCCTTCGGGACTTTGCCCTAGCTTCGACCCAAGATTGACTATGTCTTCTAGACCGCCAGAAAGGATCGGACCTGCGAACCCGAGTTTCCCTTTGCTGCCGTGAAGTGGATTGTGAAGACCTGCATGTGGGTCTTCCTTGCTCAGCCTTTGGATCTGTTGCAAAAACTTACCCCCCTGCTGCACCACTGCCGTTCCTTCCAACTCCTTGGGAGTTTTTGTGAGGGTTTGGTTCGATATTTTAAGTTCCGGAAAAAACGGAGGAGAAACTAGGGTTTCCACCGTTCCAAAGTAACGCTCTATATTCTGTGTAGTTGGATCTTTTCCCCAGACGGAGAGAATGTCCTCCATGGCTGGATCTAAGTCAATACTCTCATCTGAGTTAACCATGGTTACTATCACTGGTCACAAGTTGCTTGTCGGCTATTGCGTTCAAAGAAAGCGCTGTCCGTTTGTTCCTGTTCCCTTTTCCCCTGTGGTAAAAGGCCTTCGATTTTTACTGTTACTGAAAGTCTCCAGGTGTCTTTTGCACAACGGTCCCCAACCTCCACCTGCCGTCCCACTGACGCTCTTCACCGGTGAGGACGAATGGCCATCACCTCCTTTCCTTTCATGACTATTGGGCCCTAGGCCTCGGCCCTAGGTCTAGCTCTACGCCAGCTGCCAAACCCTTCTTTCTTCAGTCAGCATTCTCCACCAGCTCCCATTAGCAAACTGATGAGCCCCAAAAATGGATAGTTATTTGGGCTCATTCAACCTCCTAATTCAACTTAATCTACCATTCTCATTAGTTTATTGCATGTTTTTGATTATATTTATGCTAATAGAGTGAATTGGGTTAGTCATTATGCCAACAAGTCTAATGTGTGCTTTGTGTAGCCTTTTTGGTCAATTTGGAGACAAAATTGAAGGTTTTAATGAGCACTTGGAAGCCAAATTCGTGGGAGAACAAGGGAGAGGATTTGTAGGAAGGTGTCCCCTTCATTTATGGGCCCTTACCTCAAATTCTCCACCATCAGCTCGGAGTTCAAGGGCCACCAAATCAATTAGCACAAAGGCAGCCAAGCAAGTCAAGTAGGACTGCTGTTAACTACAAGTTTTGGGCAGCCGAGTCCCTAAAGTTTAGGAGGACTGTTGAGGTCCTCAATTTGTATAAATAAGAAGGCTTAGGGCATCATTTTGGTTAGCTGGTAGTTAGTCATTTCATAGTCTTGTTGTAGTCATTTTGTAGTTCGATTTTTAGGCAATAGATTAGTTTTGCTGTCAGCTCATTTTCAAGTTCTCCTTGTGGACAGTTTTGATGTAACTCTTCTTTTCTTGCTCAATAAAGATGAATCCAGCTTTGCACCAGCTCTAAATCTCTCTTAGGAGGCTACAGCTCTTGGGGTTGGGCCCATCTCAACCGCCCAATACCTCCTTTGATTATCTTTATGTGTTTTTGCTGCATTCTTAGAATAAAATCTGCTATTTAGATCTAAATCCTGTTTTGTTATTTAGTTTGTTTTTTTGATGAGTAAAATAGCTTTTCATGCTCAGATTTAGTTGATAGGTTGTTAACAGAAAAATCTTCAAGAAAAGGGCCAAAAAACATCTGTGGTTTCACCTCTCCCTCACTGGGATCAAGAGCTATGACTAGGATGACTTTGCTGCCCACAAAAACACTGACTTTGCTTTGCCATGCAATCATTAGTGTTTGGTTTTCATTTATAGAAGTTGGTTACATGTTCAGATCTTTGAATGCTTCATTGCATAGTTAATATACATGGTTTCCTTACAAATAAAGTTGTTGTCTATTCTTGTTACTGTTAGCTAGATTATATTAGGGTAGCATAACTAGATCTTTGTTTTCTTGCATGTCTTTGTTGGTTCAGTTGGAAACACAAATTGTAGAGCACCTGTACCACTTCTCTGTCTGCCCAGACTCCCTCAAACCCATCTTCTCCATCTCCTAACTTGGTTTCTTTCCTCACGTTGCCATACTGCCTTCATAACCCTACCTTTTGTGCAGCATTACTTCAGTCTTCTTGGAACAAGTCTAGCCATCTACACCTTCTCCTCAACTCTATCCATTAGTTCTTGGGTCATTTCAGGCCCCTACCCTACCTCCCTATCCATTCATGCACCTTACCTCACTCACCCATCCTCCAAAATCCAATTTTTAAACATCCTGTAGAAAAATCACAGAACATCCTGTAGAAATCCTAAACATCCTGTAGAACCCGTGCAGACTTCCTGTAGAAGCTCACGAATGAGGTTTCCTGATAGCCAAACTCTGTGAAACTCTCTGGAAGGGTGTTAGGGACCCCTTAGGCCCTCTCTGTACCATCCCAACCTTTTCCAAGCATTTCTCCTCCTTGATCCACCCCTGCACAGTGAAAAGCCAGCTAAAAGCACATGCATGATAATTCTAATAACTTAGTCAAAAATACAAAAAGATGTTGTCTTCAGATAGAGGTAGTCTAGACACATGTATTTTACCTTCATAGAAGTAATGGCATCTCTTTCAGTAGTTTGCATGCTCTCCTTTGCGTCAGTAGGACTAGCTGGTAGAATTAGGGTTTGCTAGGGTTTGCGTTTCTTTTTGGCTTTCAATTTCGTTCCGCAAGTAGATTAGCTTCCTTTGAGTTAGCTTTCATCCATCAGTTAAAAATCTTCTTCTAAGAGCTCATAGAGGTTGGCTTAAGCCCCTAGCGGACTTGTGCCAGCTGACCAAGTGACAGTTGCGGCAAGAGCTAGTACTTGTGCATATAACACCGTCGCTTCCAAGTTTGTTACGAACTACCAGGTTGATAAAATTAAAGAAGGGAGTTCCAGGAGTTGTAGCATTATTGCTACAATACTGGGGCCCACCACAAACATGCCATGTTTTTTACTTACTATTGTACCCACATTTGCTTCCAATTTTCATCCATCTTCGCATCCTCTTTTTTGTCAAATATTGCATTTATTTTTATATCCACTTTTGTGTTGGGTTTTGTGTCTCATTTTGCATATCCTTTTGCATCTACTTCCATTGCATCCATATTTTACTCCAATTTTGTTTCTCCTATTGCACCCATGTTTGCATCCACTTTTACATCCCTTATTGCATCTTGTCTTTCATCCAAGTTTGCATCTTTTTTTTGTCTATTATTACATCCACTTTCTCATCCACTTTTGTTGTGCCACAATTTGTGCCATATATTGTGCCTATCATTGCAACCCACATTTTCTTCCACTTTTACATCCACATTTGCATCCTCTTTTGTGTCCAATTTTGTATCAAGTATTGTTTATGTTTTTGCATCCCATTTTGCATCTACTTTTACATCCATTTGTAATGCGTCTAATTTTTCATCTAATTTTGTGTCTACTATTGCACCCATGTTTGTTCCATGTTTACATCCGTTTTTGCATCCAAGTTTGCCTCCTTTTTGGATCCAAGTTTGTGTCCTTTTTTGCCTTCATTATTGTATCCACATTTGTTTCACCATAACTCATGCTAAGTTTTATGCGTACTATTGCACCCATGTTTTCTTCCACTTTTTCATCCATGTTTGCATCCTATTTTGTGTCCAAGTTTTCATCAACTATTGCATCTACTTTTCATCAACTTTGGTGTCAATTTTTCTTTCTTGTTTTGCATCTACTTATGTTGTGTCCACTTTTCATCCAATTTTACGTTTATTTTTGCCCCAATTTTTTTGTTCACTTTTTCATCCCTTTTCTAACACTCATCATATTTTTGCATTGATGATATTTCTTATGACATTGAAAGTTATGAGCAATTGATGACAATGTCAATAATTATGACGACGATGACAATGAAGATGATGACGATGACATGAATTGTGATTATTATGATAATGACAATGATGAGAAAGATGATGGGGGTTACAATGACAATGATGATGATGATGCTAATGACCTTGGCCACCCCAATTTTTAAATGTTGTCATGGTAATAATCATAATAATTATCTTTGGTGTCGTCTACCAAGTCATCATCATATGATCATCATTATCATTATTTTCATCTTGATCATCATCAACAACAATAATGGCATGAATGATGATTATGATGTTCATGATGAAGATGACAACAATGATCATAGAAATTACATTAATTATGATGATGGTGATGATGATAATGTTAGTGATGATGATGATCATCGATCATCTCTCAAAAATAAAGTTTTCATTTCTCTTGCATATATCATGTGTCCTAACATCCATTTTTGAGCACTTGTAAGATTTTTTGGTTTGATGATATTTATTACAACACCTATAATTATGAACAATTGAGTACAATGACCATAATCATGATGATGATGATTATGACATGAATGGTGATTATGACGATAATGCAATGATGACAATAATGATGATGATGACGATAATGAAGATGACGGCAATCCCTCTAAACTAGGGAGGTACTCATAATGAGACAAAAAGTACACTCAAGTTGAAATATTCATATAAGAAGGGATCTGGATTGATAAGCATCAACGATGATTTACATCATCATAGCCAACATTGTCAAGATAGCAAGCCTTGACTAAAAAGTTCTATCTTTCCATTAGATCAGAGCACCATGTTGGGAGGCATAAATTTGGACATCATTGCCTCTTTAGGCACTTACTCCATTAGGATGTTCACCAAGTATGTCCTGGCAAGGTCATTTCCTAATCCACTGTCATAATATTTGACACTAGGAAATGTCAATCCTCATGACTATTCTTATCTTGGATTAATGTACTTGACGTATGGTGGTTAGTCCTAGTCAAAGTACAAATTCTCAAAGAATATTGGTTCCAGATGTTTATCCAATCCACCATTCTCCCTACTGGTGTCTTTGCGGGGCTTACAAATGTTATTCCTAGCCATAGTACATGACACATGGATAATATGATGTCCACTGTAACTCCCTTTCAACTAGGGAGGAGACATCCACAAGCATAAGCTTTTCTCAAGAATACCCATTAATTTACTTCGCTTATGGCGGTTAGTCCTAGTCAAAGTACAAATTCTCAAAGAATATTGATTCCAGATGTTTATCCAATCCACCATTCTCCCTACTAGTGTCTTTACTGGGATTATAAATATTATTCCTAGCCATAATACATGACAAATGGATAATATGGTGTCCACCCCCACTCCCTTTCCACTAGGGAGGAGACATCCATAAGCATAAGCTTTTCTCATTAATTTATTTTCATCACATGATTCCTTTATGATTAAGAATTCTTAGATTTATGGCAAATATTTCACCTTATGTAATTTGTGATGAAATAAAATAAAAAAGTGAAAGCCAAAATCATTAAAGATACACTATAATGATTTATCTAACTCTAAACTCGAAGGTTGAAGTGAGAATTCATGTAAATGTTATATCTATGAGTTGTCCCAAACTTATGAAAGCCATATTCCCTAAGCCCTATATATAAGAAAAATCAAAAGAAAGAAAAATAAGGCCCAATGAATGGTAACTCATGTATTCACTCCCTCTTTGGAAAAAATATGAATATATACACTCCTAGAAACACTTGATCACATGTTTGTGATGGTTAAATCATTAAGTCCTCTTTTCCCCTTGCATTTTCACTTCATCATTTAAGCACCTAATTGAGGATCTAGGGAATGTTTGTTGCCTAAGGGTTTCATGTCTACTCTTGGTTTACTTATGTCACACTAATGTCAATTTATGCAACGAAGTGAAATACTTAAGTTTGTGGAGTTATTAGAACAATGTATTAAATTTGTCAAATCACACACATGTATTACATCTCATTCATCCACATGTGTGGGTTGGAGACTCGTTTCTTGAGAACATTAATGGAGACTACTTTAGGGCTTTGATGGTATAGCTTACAAAATCTCTTGGTAAACATTGTGATTCATCCTTTCCTTTCCTTGAGACACTTGATAATATTGAAGTCACTCCCAATAATCCATGGAGATGGGGAGTATAAAGTACTTGTGCTGGAAATAGAATTGAGAAATAGAGGTTTTCCATTTACGATATTGGAGTCATAGACATTAGATACATGGTAGTAGTCCTGGATGTCAATTAACTAAAATTGTATTGTCATAATGAGAAAATAGGTAAACATATTGGTAACCTTAATGTAATGATCATTCCAAGTAATAGCCATTCCACAAAAGTATCTCTAAGCATCAATCACTACTACTTGGAAATTCCTCCCCCATTCGCTAATTATATGAGGTAGAACCTCACTTAATATTTCTGTTACTTATATCAACATTATTGATGGTTTCTTTGCATACCATTTTTCTTTTAGGAGTCTTTTTTTTCCTTTATTACTGAGGCCCCTCATGTTCATGAGACTATTTTCATGGGGAATTTACATAGAAAGGAAGTATAATGTGACTAAAAAGAAAAACAAGTTTCAAGGTTTAAGTGCTTGGACAATGCCACTTCATGACTGCTATATTTAGTTAACCTGGGACCAAATGGTGAACATGATGGCCTTAAGGTAAATTGACCAATGAAAAGCTTAAAAAGAGGCGACTTTTGACTTTATCACATATAAGTTAATATACTAAAAAAATATCGATAACAATTTCATCAATCAATGAATCATTAAGAAAAAATACCCAACACAATTTCATCAAGTAATGAATCATTACATTATAAAATACAATCTATAAACCTTTTGGGAACTTTTTTCTAAACCATGTTCAAAACCAACATATTTAATATTAATATTCAACAATAATATGGACAATAACACATTTTCATAATTTAAATAACATGTTATCAATCCTAAGAAATGGAATTAATAGAAAACAAAAATGCATGCAACTAATGAGAGTGACCACTTAAGGCCACCATAAAACAATTAATCTATTAAGACCAAGATTAATGGGGACAAAAATCTACAAAGGAAAAAGACAAACCTATTTTAACTTTATTGTTTTATTGGGTGAAAATTGAACATCTCGAGATATAATGAAGAGCAGAATTAATTTTATTGCTTTAAGAAAACCCAAGCATATTCTATAACCTAGCAAGGAAAAGATGTATGATACCCATCTTAGTGACACAACACATGACATTAAGTTACTTTTTTATATATAAATTAAGATTTTATCATAAAATCACAAATTTAGCATGAATGGATGTTTAAAATCCATTTTTATAAAAACAAAATACAATTTTTGTTATAAAAAATAGCAAAAACTAAATATATTTTCTTAGAAAATAAAAAAAAAAATACTAGAATTGAGTATATATTAAAAAAAAAAACTAAAACATAAGATTTTTTTTTTTTGTAATGTACAATAATTTTTAGATTTTTTTTAAACACTTCCCTCCATTATAAGAAGAAAACTGATAATAGAAATAATGACAGACCAAAAATCTTACTTTCCCTGGTAAGTGTTTCCCACCATTCATTCAACTCACTTGAGTTATTTCATAAAAAAAGATAAGTGTTATTTCACACTGTTTGGGCAAAGCCTATTGAGCTTCACCTGTGATATATCTATTCCTTGATGGATTCCTTAGTATATTGATCAAGTTTTGATTCCTTGGATAGTAATTAGAGCAAAGAAAACATGAGTACTCTTAATTCCAAGTTCAATGCCTCTGATGGTGGACACAAGGCAAGGGAGGGGTTGCTATTGTGGTCATAACTCCAAGTTCGTTGTCTCTGATGGTGGACAAGGCAACGGAGGGGGTTGCGGTCATGGTCATGGTTGTGAAGTTTTATCTTTTACATTATATTTAGGGAGTTCAAAGCAATTTGAATGGGATCATTGTCGTCACTAGGTATAATTGATTAAGTCTGATAATGGATAAAATGAAGTAATTATTTGTGAGAATTTGTTCTTGAACGAACATTAGGATCCATTTTATCATAGAGAAAGTACATGCATTAAAAACAACTCAATTTTTCATGTGACATTCATATTGTATGCGACTTATTTTTCATTAAAAACAATTTACTTTTTCATATGACATTCTTTCTTTGTTAAAATCTCTTCTATTTCTGATGTGAATTACAATTGTAATTTCAAAAAAAATCTTCCAATAAATTTTAATTTACCAATCGTGCATGGACATCATAAGAAACATTCACAATATAATATGAAGAACAAATGGGTACCTACTTCATATGCATTAAAAAATTCTTTTACTACTTAATGTGAATTACAAGTGTAATCTTAGTTGGATCTCTAATATATCCTAAACCATATTTTCATTTTATTTTTTAGTACTATTAAAATATATTATATCCTACCTCATTTTATGGTTAGCATTGTAATAAAAATATGCATCGTGCTATAGAATTAGTACTAACATGTAATATTGATTTTTTTTTTCCAGAACACTACAAGTAATGACCACGAAGATGATGATACAAACTATGTTTAGATTACATCAAAGATAAGAGACGATGATGATGAGGATGGTGATGGCATTGGTGATGATTATGTGGATGCTATTATCAGGATGGTGAGGCTGATGATCATGGAAATGATCATGAGTTGATCCTAACTATGATTTTCATGGTGCTAGCTAGTGATGAGTTATTTTTTTTATATTTAGTTGGGATGTCTTAATATGTTAATCATACATTTGAATTTTAGTTGATTCGAATAATGATGATGATACTATCGATACTATCTTGTTACCTTATGAATACGTTGAAAATTGTTTAGATTTTTTTATGAAGAATTATTGTGTATGATGAGATTCCTATTTTTTATGGATGTTGTGAATTTACATTAGCATAATGATATCTATGAAAATTTTTATTTGGTAATCATATATTCACTTTTATTTGATTTGATTAAATATCATGATGATATTATCATTTTTATCTTGTTATTTTATGTATATATTGAAAATCATCAACATTATTTTGATGGAGAATTATTATGTATGATGATATTACTATCTTTTGATGGATGTTGTGAATTTACCTTATAATAATTGTGTTCATGAAAGATTTTGATATGATAATCACACATTCGAATCTTAGTTAATTTTATTAAAGATGATGAGGATATTATTAGTATTATCTTGTTACTTTATATATGTGTTGAAAATTGTCAATGCTTTTTGATGGAGAATCATTATGTATGATGATATTACTATTTTTGGATGTAATATTGTGAATTTATCTTGGAATAATGATATCTATGATAAGTGTTTATTTCGTAGTCATATATGTCTGTTGAAAATTTTCAATGATTTTTTGATGGAGAATTGTTATATATGAAGATACTGATATTTTTTTTTATGAATGTTGTAAATTACCCTTAAATTTGTTTACAAATATTAAGATATCAATTTGAATTGTGATATCTTCTTAAACGTGTTATACATGAAAATACCTCCTCGTCATCTTGGAGGAGAATACTATGTTGTTGGTTGAAATACCCCTTTCTCGTAGACTATATAAGACTATAATACAAGTTATGTACTATGAGGACCACATTATCCTAGTCTATAACAAGTTTTCCCCTTCATCTAACTTTTTTTAACAAAATTCTCACTCAATCACGTCGAAAAAAGTTTGTGTTAACTAGAATTTCACACTGTTGTTCACTTTCAACTCATATGGTGGAACGTGATCTCTTTATCCTCATCTTTATATTTTTCCTAAAAAAGAAAGGCATACAGAAGTGGGAAAGAAACATAAAGCATCTAAAAAGTGGAAAAGGCCATTTTTTATATGTGAAAACATTATTCACCCAAAAGATTTTGCCCAAATTGAACTAATGAGGAATTTGGGAAATCTTCATAGCCTTCACTTTCCTTCATATTGGAGGCTTGGCCATTGTGAAAAGGATGGGAATTATTATATTATCACGCTGCTGAGATCTATCTTGAGAGGGCGATTTTTGGAGCTAAGAATTGGGGGAGTTGTTGCTACAACTGCATCTGATGGTTGTAACTTTCCTCCAACTTCTTTATTAATATATATCATTTGTTCCTTCCATGTGCTACTATTCATTCTTTACTTATTCTATTTAACTAATGAATCTATGGGATTTTGGTTTATATTTATTTATTTAGTAATATTTATATGTTTATGATAGTTTTTATTATCAAGATATTATGTTGTGAAGGTTTGTTTGTTCTCTCTCTTATGTGTAGGACTAAGCTTTGGAGCTAGCTAGGAGTGCTTCTTAGCTACACTAAAAACTCCAACAAGACCTGTATGCAAGGACTCACATGAATTCCTTCTCTTTTTCTTAATCTATACTCTACATCTTGATTTACTAAGAATTCTAAGCCATAAAAAACCTTTCTCTTAATTGGTATATCATAGGTTTCTGGGATAAACTGAGAGGGTTTTAAGTTCATCTAACCATGCATTAAATCCTACAAAAAAAACATATTTAGAAACTGTAATATATTTCACTATGTGATTGAAATTAGTAAAATGAACCCATAAAGGGGGTCATAAATGGAAATAAAAGTAAAACTCTAAACAAGAAGCTAAAAGTAGATGTAACCATCGAGACAAAATTGGAAGTAGAATTGGATGTTAAACTAGCCATCAAAACAAGATGAAATCAATGAAAAAAAGGGTTTTAAAGTAGAATTAAAAAGGATGCAACTCTAGACACAAAGAAGGCAACAAAATAGGGCATATAAAAGGATACCAAATTGGGCACAGACAGGGATGAAAAAATGGACACAAAAATGAGGATGCAAATAATGGTGTAAAATTATGATGCAAAATTGGGTGCAAAAAGGATGTAAGAAAAGACACAAAACAAGATGCAACATGGGACTAAAAAAGGGTGAAACCAAGGATGCCAAAAATGATGCATAACTAGATGAAAATTCAAACTAAAGTCTAGGTGAAAAATGAGATACAAATGTGGGAGAAAAAATGATGCAAATTTGGATGCCAAAAAGGATGCAAAATTAGACACCAAAAAGGATGCAAAATTGTACATAAAAAATGGTGCAAAATTGGACATAAAAGTAGAAAAAATGGTGCAAAAATGGGCATAAAAGTGGCTCTGGATGCAACATTGGATGAAAAATGAGGTGCAACAAATGATTCAAAACTTGGTGCAAAAACAAATGCAAAAGTAGACAAAAAAATTGGCTCATTGAACATAACATTAGACACAAAATGGGATGCAAAGGCAGACGCAATGCATGGTCCAACATAGGATGTAAATTTAGATGCTGAAAAGAATGCAAAATTCAATGCAAGAAATGATGTTAAAAATGATGCTAAATTGGATCCAACAAATGATGCAAAATATGATGAAAAATAGGACTAAAAAAAGGGACACAAATAAAATGAAAAAGTGGATGCAAAAAATGGTGCAAAAATGGATGCAAAATTTGGCACCAAATTAGGTTCAACATATGGTGTGAAATTGGATGGAAAAAATGGTGTAAAAAAGGATAGAAAAACTAACACAAAAATAGATGTAAAAATAAATGCAAAATTAGAAGAAAAAAATGGCATAAGACTAGATGCAAAAACTGGCACAACTAGATGCAAAAAAGGCACTAATCAGATGCAAAAGATGGTGTAAAACACGATGCAAATTACGACATAAAACTAGAAGCAAAGAATGGCACAAAATAGGAAAAAAATAATGATGCAAAAATAGATGAAAAAAATGGCACAAAACTAGAAGAAAAAACTATTATAAAACCAAATGCAAACCTTGGTGCAAAATAGGAAGCAAAAACTGATAAAAAAATAGATGCAAAAAATGGCACAAAACTAGAAGAATAACCTGTTGTAAAACTAAATGAAAATCTTGGTGCAAAATATGATGAAAAAAATTATGCAAATTTTGGCGTAAAAAAAGATGCAAAATTTGACGCAAAAAAGGATGCTTTAAAAATTGTACAATAGAGACAGATTTAGCGCCAGACTGCTCATCCCAATTGAGAAAAAAATGCACTAAAATATGGTGCTAAATGTGGCACAAATTTCCTGTTTTGTTGTTTCTTCAACCATATCTCTCACAAAGTGATTCTGAATATGAATATGCTTTGTGTTAGAATGATTTGTTGGTTTCTTTGCTAGGAATATTTCAATTTGAGTATGATAATCTACCCTCATAGATGATAGTGTGAACCCAATGCTTGAACACAATCTTTGTAACCATACTTCTTACTTCTGTGCATGAGTGGCTACAATGTATTCAACATCTATAGTTGAGAGTGCCATTATAGATTTCCTCTTTCTCATCCAACTGATTGCTCCTCCAAGTAGGATAAACACATACATACTTGTAGATATTATATGATCTTGTTGATGGTGTTGGATCCTTCCAACATGCAAGGGGGTCTCCCTGATGAAAAGTGCCAATTAGAATTTCCACACTTTATTGTAGGAGCCCTTCCAAAAATAAGGCCCGATTCCCATTTTTCTTAGAGATTTTCCTTTTCTATGATAGTCAACATGAGAGAGTAATGTGCACACACTTTTGAATGAACAAATGAGTATTCCTTGTGGAATGTTCAATTGTTGAATGTATCAAGTTATTTCACTGGAGGGGAAATAAAAGTGAGCCTTCATGAAGAGAGGAGTAATAGTACTAATCTAATAAAGGCACATAAGAATATATATATGAATGAATCGTTGATAAACTAGAGAAATTGTTCAAATAGAAGGAACAATTGTAAAAACAAATACAACACACCTTCAATAAGACAAGCACCAAAGCCACTAAAATAGTTCAATTTAGCTAGTACAGATGAAAACAACATATATCACAAACATTCAAAGAGTAATATTACAACATTTATGACATATGCATGAAAGTGTGTTGGCTGAACGAGCTTGAAGGATTAAGAAAAAGTTTGAAGATACATTGGTACAGTGAACACCACTAGGTCTAATAGTGGAGTGTTAGAGAAACTACTTGCTCATCCAAAAGAACTATCTTCCTCTCTAATTCTTGGTGCCAGGAGGAGCCAAAGTGAAAGGTCCTTTGCATGAGCTATGAGGGTGTATATATAACAAATGGGGTGGCTCTTTATCTCCCTTGTGACTCTTTGACTTCCATACCCTTGTGACTCTTTGACTTCCATATGACATTTTGACTCCTACATGAATTTTCAAATTCTATAGATGACTCTAGGACTTGCACTTTACATTACATTCTCGTACATTGAAAATTACATAATCATATCCACAAGTGATGTGTCAAACAATGAATCATTCAACACTTTGACATCACACCTTAACATGACATGACATGACATTAATGACATGGATTGAATGACGATATTGCAATGTCAAGTCATTCTTTCTTCCGTTATCTCTGTGTATTCTTGAAAGATGGTACATGTTCCTCTTTTTCCTCCTTCATAAGGCTTGAAAGTAGGGAGTCTTCATTATGGTCCTGATCTCCAACTATTATCACAATTTGATGTCCCTTCCTCTTGTTCAATGATAAACTTATCTTTTAGGTTCGTAGGTGCCTCCTAACAAGGTCCATGTTGATGGTGTTGCAAATTTGTCAACCAAGGGGGTCTCCCTGATGTGAAGTCCAAGTAGACCCCAAACCATTTGGAATAGGAACCCTATTTGGGATATTGAACCAATTTCCATATATTCTTGAAACTTTTCCATGGCTCTATCTATCATCATGAAAGAAGACTACAGATGTGACTTGAAGCAGAAAGTAAGTGTTTCTGGTGAGTGTTTTGTTGTAGGTTTGTCAAGGTTCTTCTACTGTGGGCGACAAGAAATAAGTGATCCTGTAAGAGTGAGGTAATAGTACCACCCTAGTATAGACAACAAAACCAAGAAGGATTTGTCTAACATCCAGTAGAATAGTCCACAAATGATGTGATAGTCATCGTAACCAATCAAGAAGGAAAATTTGTTTATTTTCATGTGGAATAGTCCACAAGGATGGGATGACGATAAGAATAGTTACAACAGATTCTCAATATAATAAGTACTAAAATAACCAAACCGGTTCAACAATGTTAGCACATATGAAAGAAAACATGAATTACAAATATCCACAAAATAGTCTTACAAATATTCATAATCCATGCATGAAGAATGTGTTGGCCATAAGGATTATGATATTAAATAAAATTTCCAAGGCACATGTATGAAATGTACACCACTAGCTCAAATAGTGTAGCATTGGAGCCACTCCTTGCTCCCAAAAAGAGCTAGAATGTCTCTTTAATTCCTGATGGGAGGAGCCAAGGTGAGAAAGTCCCTTGCTCACATAATGAGGGTGTCTATATAACCAATGTGTAGGTGATGCTTCACCTTCCTCATAACTCTTTGACTACCCTCATGACTGTTTGACTTCCCATGAATTATCAACTTTACATGACTCTTCATATTCTGGACATGTATTTTGGACCTCAAATTTGCAATACATTTCTCCAATATTGAATTATATATTCCATAAAATGATGTGCCACATGATGACTCATGACACGACACGACATGACACTAAATACATGGAATACATGCTAACATGGTAATTTCAAACCATTCTTTGTTGTTTCTTTCTTTGTGTCCTATCGAAAGATGGTGCATGTTATTCTTTTTCCTCCACCTTATGACTTCAAGATGAGGAGTCTTCCATTTAATCTTTTTCTTTAACTTTCTATTATAGTCTGGTGTTCCTTTGTCTTCTTGCCTAGTGATCATCTTATCTCTTCAACCCCATATGTAACTTATAGCATGTCCTCCTTCTCCATTTCCTTCTTCATCATCTTGCCATAACATGATAGAGTACCTACATCTGCAATCTACTCATGACAAGACAACATTAGTCCAATAAATACTAGTCTACGATGGTGGATATTGATTCACTAAATGAGATAGAATAGGGTGAAAGGCTAGGAAATATGATAAAAAACTACATAGTTTCACAAACTTAGGTAGTAAAGGGTGAGTCCAGAGGCTTGAAATTGCGCAATGGGTAGTTCAAGCTGGACTGAGGAAAACAACTACACAATATACGAGTTAAGTGCGATAGGATGAGGGGATGGGCACTTGATTATCCTATTACACAATTATTGAGGATAGAGGAGCCCAGATGATTTCATAATTATGTAGTTAAAGAGCTTAGGGATTAGGCTTGAGCCTTGAGATAGCGCAATTCGTAGTTTTGATTTGGTAGGAGAGAGAAATTCTGTGATTTTGGGAGTTCGTGAGCCAGGATCAAGCGGTTTTTCATTGTTTCATCTAAATCTACAGTTTTGGGTGGAAACAAAGGTTTGGTGATTATGTATTTGCATGGGTCAAGAGCTAAAGGTTTGAGTTTGAGCTCAAACATTACGTAGTACGTAGTTTGGGCCAGGCTGGGTGACTGAATTACACAATTTTGGAGGCCAAGGGTCGGGCTTAAGGACCGAAAATGTGCAATGCACAGTCCTAGGAGGCAAGAGCTATGCATTACATAGTGTAAATAGGTAAGCTTTTAGCTTGAGGGTTGGGATTGCTGATGCACGGTTCCGGAAGGGCGGATGAGGCTAAGCTACTGGGAATATGTAGAAATTTTGCTAAGTGTGGAATCAATGATAGGAATTGACTATGATCAAACACTTATACATTTGATGATACATCATAGATCATTAGGAACACATTAACATATACTTCCCTTAGTGTGACAAACTTTGCAACAACTTACAACAAGTTCGACAATAAAGATACATTTTGTGATGACAATGATGACACTTGTGTGACAGTGCTTAAAACTTTGGAAATTGGTGTGACAGATGTCTACATGGTAATATCAACTCATTTTCATATATATAACCTCTTGAAACTACCAAAACAAGACTATGTTCATCATATGAGACTTAACATGCGAAAAAGGACGACTGCTACAGTGTGAATGACACTTGCGATATGTGAATGACAGTGAAAGTAACACATGCTAGAGTAAACATAACATGAAGATGAAACTGATTAGAGTGAAAATAGGTGCAAACAAAACTCACAAAAAGAAGGTGCGTGGAAGCGACATTTTGCAAAACTCATCGAAATAGAAATACAAATGGAACTATAAGTGTGAAACTGTTGTTGTCAATATGCACAAACTATCGACATGGATTGGACGCTACACATGCACAGTATTGATGGGTTGTGCTATAATTCTTCAAGTTTGCATAAGATAATGCATTCATGCACTTGTTGCGGACTGAGCATGTGTGAGCAAGTTACTTCTACACTTTCAAACTAAGAAGAGAGCCCAAAAGAATGACCAACAAGTGGGAATGGAATGCCCGATCAAAAGATCCACAATATGCTCCAAAATTAAAGTGTGCATAAATTTTGGAGGGTCTTTGTCGCGGAGACAACACTTTGTGACACACTGGTAGAACTCCAACTTCTTTGCCTTGGTGAATTCTTTCATGCAGGGTCTATTTCTTTGGGAAGTATTGGTTTATCATTCAGATTACCATGGCTTTCCCACTTGCCCTATGCATAAACATATTCCCCTTCATTCCTTTACTTGGTTAAACATAAACATAATATTAGTGATCATGAGCTTTAGATATTCAGAGTATATTTTTTCATCTCTATTGTTCTTCCATTGCCAGTAGGCCTAGATAGTACCTCAACAGAGCCACTTCAGGAACGCAAACATTGTTACGCTTCCATTGAGCCTGGACAATACCCTGACAGAGTTTCTTGCTTGGCCTCTCTACACAGGAATTGTTTATCTTCTTTTTCCTTTATTTATTTAAAGAGGACTGTGCATTGGAACTTATTTATTTATGGGTAGAAGGGGGATCCTAACTTGTTGAGAGTAGGAGAATTTGTTCCTTTAGAGAAGAATATAGATACCTATGATTTATATTTGCTCGTTTAAATTTTTCCCTTGTCCTTCTCTACTTGATTGGATAATCTTGAAAACCAAAACATAAAGACTTGAGTGTAGGGATGAAGTTTCACGAATAGACATGGAGGTCATGGGTCAACACAAGTCTTTATTAATTGAAGTATCATATTTTCCATAGGAACATCATCATCCAAAATATGTAACCAAGGCAAGGAAAAGGAGAAAGAGTTAGCCAAATTTTGCAGTGTCGCAAAGTAATTTTCTATTTTTCCACATTCACTTTTGAGCCAACAGGGCATCTTCATGCCAAGTCTCACAAAATGAAAGGAAAGAGAACACACGATAAGGGAACAAAATGAGAAGACAAGATAAAATGTGGCTAAATGGAAACATGATGTGAAATAAAAACTATAAAACAACAGACAAAATATAGGAAAAGAATGCATGATGAGTGTGCAGGTAAACTAAAACGAAACTGACCTACTCCTTACTTAACTTGCTAGAAGGTCGGGCTTGCATATAATGGAATTTCCAATGTAGTCACTATAATTGTTCCTGACTTGAAATCACAAAGATGTGATCAATTAAAAAATATATAATTAAATGTGAAAAAAAAGATAAGAACTTGAAAAGATTACACAAAATTTCAAGGTATTTCCTGTCATCAGAAAGATCGGGCATAACCACCACTTCTAACAAATTTATATTATTACCTTTTCGATGAGAACCATCATTCAAAAAACCTTGAAATCTTCTTGTGAATGTTCCTTCAACTACATTGAACTCTTTAGTAAGCATAGAAAAATTGAAACTTCTTATTTGTGACGGAGCCTGCCAAGTAAGATTTCTCAAACCATTTAACAATTGGATCGTAAAATTCATGACAATCCTCTTGAAAATCCCAAAATATTTGGAAATATGAATTTCCAATTATGGGCATGGGATTACGATGAGAATATTGAGATGGAAAATACATATGATCATATTCAATAGACATGTTAAGATAGTGAGGATTTTACATAACCCTCAGTGAGTGCGGAAGTGCCCCGATGAGAATCTTGAGATGGAAAATACATATGATCATATTCAATAGACATGTTAATATAGTGAGGATTTTACATAACCCTCAGTGAGTGCGGAAGTGCCCCGACTGCTTCAGAAGTACCTGGGTAGTGAGATGTTAAACCATAAAGATCAAAGTGTGTAAGAAACATGTCACTAGATGTGCTGTTGGGAAAATAGTTAGTTTAACAACGGTCATTAGAGACAAAATCGTGATCATATGGGTTGATTAAGGCATGAGATTTCCAATTTTTAATTACCAAAAATAAATCAACTTGAATAGTTTTTCAAATGATCAGCATAATAGGATCATCTTCCTCGTATGATGAATGTAACAAACAATTTTCTTGCAACTGGTTACACACTACGGTAGAAGCGTAATCATTCAAAGAAGTAAATAGCAGTGATAATACATTAAACACAAGAAACTAGTTAGGGTAAAATGACTGAAGAAGAATTTGATTGGTCAAATAATCCATACATTTGTCGAGATTTAAGAGGACTCTAGGCGCGATGAAGAAAAATATTAGGATCATAATCTTCACAAGAAGGATCAAAAACTGATTGCTTTCAAAAGAGTGTGACATGTATGACTCCTTTGACCAAATATAATCTTTAAAATAATCATCTTCATATTTCCATGATTCTATGAGAGATACCCATTCAAACACAGTATTGATATAAGATATTTGCATGAAGATTAATAATGTTGAATCTCATAAACAATCAAATCTTGAAAGTTGGAAATATCAGATCCGCAATTCCAAATATATTTCAAGAAATAATTTTCATCGAGTGAAATCATGTTGAAAGAAGAGTTTTGTAAATAAAACTAGAATTGACTTAGTTCAGGGATCTTACCTGAGTTGTGAGATCTTGACATAACCAACAACAAAAGTTGAAGTTCCTCGAATCTCTTGCAAGTCCCATAACTTTCAAGTATTATAAATTTGCATTCCAAAGATTGAATCAGGTCATCCATGGTGTGAGGATAACTTCTTTCATTGATTTCTATGAGATCACTATTAACTGGATGAAAGTCACTTTGGTCACTAATTTGATCAAATTTTACAACTTCGACAACCAGATTACTTAAGCCGCAAGATTCTTCTAATAAAAAATCTAGAGATTGAGAAATCTCATGAGAAAACTAATTCGAAGAGTTGTATTCATGCGAAAACAGAGATGAAACAACATGGAAAGGATACTCAAAGATATGATTATTTTCTCTTTCACCATGGATAACCTCACTACCTTGTGTCAATTGAGAAGTGAGCTCATGCGATGAAGAACTTGAAGAGCATAAATTATCTTCATCACATGTAGATGCATCACAAATAGGAGAGCACAAGGGATAGTGGGACACAGAGGAAAATTCAATAAGAGATTTTTCTTCGATCGAAACATATCTCAGATCTAAATCTTTCAAATTAAAATTTCCATGAGAAACTAAAATATCAACTAGTGCACTTGGTAATTCATCATCGCATACATCAACAAAATCATCGTGACCAAAATTATTGTTTCCCAATATTACATATCTAAACGAATTGGTGTCATTTGACTCAATACTGAGATTAAAAGATTCAATATTAGTCAAGAATGACGAGACACCATATTCACACAAAGAATAAATATTAAAAAAATATTCACCTTCCTGCTCCTTATTTTTGTAATGTGACTATCTTGAACCCGATCACAATTTGGACTCACAACTTGAAAATTAGGAGAGTGAAGAAAACTAGTTGATGGAGAAGATTGTTCAAGTTGATCACAGTACTAAGAGTCATCACATGTAGATGATAGAGGATGATAAAAATCTGAATGAGATGCATGAATAGAGTTATGAGTGTTAATACAATCTCAAGGAATAGAAAAAATGGTTTTCATCGTAGGATTCATAAGCCATTCCAAGATTTCCTCTATTAGATTTAAATCATGAAAAGTGGGAGGAGGATGAGAATATGGATTAAGAATTTGATGTGCATATTTAGCAATGTTACAATCATCATAAGGAGGCATCAAATTTAGAGCTAAAAAGGGAGGAGGACAAGGAAAAAAAGGAACAGCAAGTTCCTCCTCTAAAATTAAGGGTGTCTCTTGATTTGCAAGAGTTGGGGGTGAATAAACATTAGGTGGTATGGATTCACCATGCAAAGAGATAAGAAACATGTTCTCAAACTCTTGTTTCAAGAAATACCGGTCCATATATTCTCCAGGAAATTCATAAAGAAGGTGAAGGAAGCAATCATAAAAATCCTCAATTGATTCATTAGGCTTCATTCTTAAGTGGTTGATTCTTTTACAAACATCTCGGTAACCATATCTATCAAAGGCTTGATGAAGCTCCCTGAGGAAATGATGAACAGAATGGATGGAAGTAGGTGGCAAGGTATGGAACCAATGATTAACATGACCTTCAAGGTCCAGGAAAAAAGCACATAAGAAAAATCTTCATCATCAATTTTGTAAGATTCACAAAATTTTAAAAAATCAGAAATGTGTTTTGTTATGGATGTTCCATCCTCACCATAAAAATTTAATTGAGATAAGTGATAGAGAGGCTCATCTAGGATCAATAATTGACAAATGGATAAATTGGAGAAACACCCCGGGAGTAAGATTTGAGGATGAGCTATTTTAGATAAGAGGTTCAAGAAAACTCAATGGGCACAACTTGTCGTTTGGTCCTCCCTCTAGCACCATTTTGTTGATGGTGCTAGAAGTCCATCAACTAAGGAAGTCTCCCCAATTTGAAGTCCTAATTAGACCTCACATCGTTTGGAATAAGATCCCCATCTGACAAATTGTCATGACTGCCATATATCCTTGAAGATTTTCCTTGGCTCTATCTGTCAACACAAAACATGAGTGGAGATCTGCCTTCAAAAAGCATGTATGTAAGTGTGGTGAGTGTTTGGTTGTAAATAAGTGAGCCTCTGTGAGAGAGGTAATAGTACCACCCTAATAGAGACACACACAACCAATAAGGATTGTCCACAAAATATGCTACGGTCATTGCAATCAATCAACAAGGAAAATTTGTCTAGTCTCATGCAGAATAGTCCATAAGGGTGGGACAAAAATAGAAAATATTACAACAGATTCTCAATATAATAACTACTAAAATAACCAAATTAGTTCAACTAATTTGGCACATATGAAAGGAAACAAGAATTACAAACATCCATAGAATAGTCTCATAAATATTCATAATCCATGCATGAAGAATGTATTGGCCATAAGGCTTATGATATTAAGTAAAAGTTCCAAAACACATGTATACAATGAACACCACTAGCTCCAACAATGGAGTGTTGTGGCCACTACTTCCTCCCCAAAAGAACTAGCTTGTATCCTTAATGCCTTGCAGGAGGAGCCAAGGTGAAAGCGTCCCTTGATCATACAGTTGGGGTTTATATATAACCAATGGGGAGGTGATGCTTCACCTTCTTTGTGACTCTTCGACTACCCTCATTACTGTTTGACTTGCCATGATTTTTCAACTTTACTTGACTCTTCATATTCTATACGTGTATTTTGGACTTCCACTTTACAATACTTTTCTACTATATTGAATTACACATTGCACAAAATGATGTGGCACATGATGACTCATGAAACGACATGACATGACATTGATGACATGGAAATCTCAAGCCATTCTTTGCAGTTTCTTTCTTTGTGTCTTCTCCAGATGTGTTTTCTAGCATGTCCTCCTCGATATCCTTATTCATGATCTTGCCACAGAATGATAGAGTGCCTACATATGCAGTCCACTCATGAAAATACAAAATCAGTCTGATAAAGCCCTAGTCTATGATGATGGATATTGATTCACTAACTAAGCCAAAACATAGTGACAGGATATGAGAGATGCTCAACAACTGTGAAATTTCGCAACGTGGGGAGTCAGGGGTGAAGCTTGAGCCTTGAGAATACACAATGCTCAGTTCAGGCTAGACTGAGGAATAAAATTGCACAACTCGGAGCTTAGTGTGACAGGGTCAGGGATGGGCCCCAGATCAACCTATTTCACACTTTTAGAGGACAAAGGAGCCTAGGTGATTGCGCAATTGTGTAGTTCAAGAGATCAAGGCTAAGGCTTGAGCCTTGATACTATGAAATGCACAATACTGACTAGGTAGGAGAGAGAAATTATAGAAATTTGGGATCAGTGAGCTAGGTTGAAGGGGTTTTTCATTTTTTCATCCAACAATTTAGTTCTTGGAGGCAAGGAAGGCATGGTGATTGTGAAATTGTGTAGATCAAGAGCTCAGGGTTTGAGATTGTGCTCAAAAATTGCATAGTGCATAGTTGGGGCCAAGTTGGAGGGTTGAATTGTGCAATTTTGGAGCCCAGAACTAGGAGGAAAGAACTATAAATTATGTAATGTCAAGAGGTAAGGTTGTAGCTTGAGGGCTAGGACTATGGATTGCACATCTTAGGACGGCTCGATGAGGTTAAGCTGTTGGGAATTTACAAAAATTTGGTTGTGTGTGGCATTAATGAAACTAATGTGAATATTGATAGGACTTGACTCTGATCACACACTTATACATTTGATGACACATAATCGATCATGTGGAACGCATGAAAACATAGTTCCCTTAGTGTGATAAACTTTGTGACAACTTATGACAAGTGCGACATTAAATATACATTTTGTGACAAAGATGATGAAACTTTTGTGACAGTGCTTAAAATTTTGGAAATGAATGCAAAAAATGTCTACATGGTAATATCAACTCATTTTCAGAAATATAACCTCTTGAAACCACCAAATTAATCTTATATTCATCATGTGACACTTAACATGCGAAAAGGAGATGATTTCTATAGTGTGAAGGACACTTGCGATATGTGAGCAACATTGGAAGTAACACATGCCAGGGCAAAGATAACATGAAAATGACACTAATTATAGTGAAATCAAGCAATAGAGGCAAAAACATGAAAATGAGACTCACAAAAACAAAGGTGCGCAAAATTGATAGTTTGGAAAACTTATCGAAATAGAAATACAAACACAACTAGAAGTGAGAAACTATTGATGTCAGTGTGCACTGACTATTGACATGGATTTGAATTCACATATGCATAGTCTTGATGAACCATGCTACGTTCATTCAAGGTTGCGTAAAATAATGCACTCATGCACTTGCTACACAGTGAGCATGTGTGAGCAAGTGTCTTAGACACTTCCAATCCAAGAAGGGAGCCCAAAAGAATCACTGACCAAGACATGACAATGGAATGACTGATCAAAAGATCCATAATAGTCTCCAAAATTATAGTGTAGGCAAATTTTGGAGGGTGTTTGTCATATGAACAATTGTCTCCTTCTTCTTCTCCTTTGTCATCATCATGTCATGTGAAAATATAGTACCAGCAACTGAAATCCATTCATGATAGGACAAAATTATTCTAACAAATCCTAGTCTAACATGCTTCATGAAAATCACTAACTAAGATGGACTAGGGTACTGGACTGAGAGAGTGGCTTAGGGATTGCATAATGTGCAGTTCTAGTGGTAAATACTAAGGAATGAGGCTTGAGACTATGTAGTGCATAGTCCAAGGAGGGCAGCTCAGGGTGACTACAAAGTTGAGGAGCTCAAGGAGGTAATCTTGAGGCTTGATGTTTCCTAATGCTTCGTTATAAAGGCAGAGTCTTAGGGATTGCACAGTTGAGTAGTTCAAGGAGGGAGGATGACAACTTGAGGCTTGAAATTGTGTATTTCATAAAAGGAGGCTAGCTGGGAGGTTGAACTACGAAGTTTTAGAGCTCAAAGGGCTAGGATTAAGCACTAAGACTCCATAGTATGTAGTTTTGGGAGGAAGGAAATGCACATTGTAGAGTTCCACAAGGCTAAGTGATAGGCTACTACTCAGGATAGAAATTTTCAAAATTTGACTAAGTGTGGGATTAGCGAGGTCAGACTAAGAAAGGAAAGAACCTAAAAATGATCACACACTCAGAGCGATTGATGAAACAACATTGATAACTCAAAACACACAAACATCATGATCCCCTAAATGCAACGACAATACAACAAATTCCTTCAATTTTCACACTTGTGTGACAGTGGATAAATATTTGGGAATGATTGTAATACATGTGTATATGATAAAAATTACTCATTGGGACCAAAATTACCCATTGAGATGAACCATAACTTTTCTTATACGATGTGCGACACTTCCCATGCCAAAAGCAACATTTTGTTTTTTTTCGAAATGGACTTGAAAACTCTGATAATATACATGGAATCAATCCTAATACTAGTGGAGACAACATGCGAGGTCAAAGCAGAGTCCGAAATTCAAATGTAGACCAAAATTTTGGATGGTGTTGTAGCAACAACAGTTAGCGACACATTGGTTGAACTACAACTTCTTTACCTTGGTCTAATTTTTATCCATGGTCTAGTTTCTTAGTAAGTATTGATTCATCATATAGATTAGGTTAGCTTCCCGAATTAACCTAGTTATAGATATAATCCCTTTCATCCCTTTCGTGGTTGAAAAAATTCGTAAGGCTAGAGATATCAAAATTGTTTTGATTTAGGAGAAGGGTAATATAATTCATAAGCTTAAGATATTTAGAGTGTGATTTTTCATATTTGGTGTTGCTCTACTACTAACATGCTTGGACAATCCACCTATGGAGGCACTACGGGAACATAATCATTGATTCATTGCCAATAATCTTGGATAGTACTCTGACGAAGTTAGTTACTTGACCTATATGTGTAGGAAGCCTTTCTCTTCTTTCACTTTTTATTTATTTTTATTTATAGAACCTTGGACACATACTTATTTCATGGGGTGGAAGAGGGATCCTGACTTATTGAGAGAAGAAGAGGTTGTTCGTTCTGAGATGTATATATATATATATATATATATATATATTGATATATTAATGTATGTATGTATGTGTGTGTGTGTGTGTGTGTGTGTAACCTCTAATATGAGTTTTCTCATTTAGGTTTTCCTCTTGTCCTTCTCTACTTGATTGGATTAACTTGAGAAACACTAAAACAAAAAGAACAAAGAATAAGAATGAGGTTTCTAGAATAAATATGGGTATCATAGTTTTACACAAAGCTCTCCTTGTGGCAAAGATCATATTTTGCATCAAAACATGATTGACCGAAAGGTGTGAACCAAGATGAAGAAGGAGTAAAGGCTAGCCAAATCTTGTAGTCTCATAAGACCCTTTTCCATTTTTCCACATACGTTGGAACGAAACACAGACTTTCACATGCGGATTATTCACAAGAATGAAAAGACAATGAAAAAAACTTATCATTAAAGAAAAAAAAATGAAATACTATATACATAAGGTAGGGCACAATGCCACACTGCTATTGAAAATATTTTTTCAAATCTTGGCCATTGATAGGAAGAGAGTAAATCTTTCCATAGAAATATTGGAGACAATAAGTGTGATGGCCAGTATTCTCATGAAAAACAAATGGTACGATCCATATGGACTAGAACTTAGTGTGTTTCCCCTTCTCCTCATGATCTTTGTCTGAGTTCAGTACGAGGTATCCCACACTGAATTACTTCTTCCCTACAACTTATTATCAAGCCAAATATTAATGCGACTCTGATTAAGAGAAAAAAATTATTTCTCTTTCCCCCTTTATTCTTGTAACCTCAAGGGTGTGTCTATCCTACATTGAACAAGAAGACAAGGCTTACCCTGAGACTCTTGTGAAATTTAAAGGCAGGTAGGTAAATTTTCAAAGGTAGGGTGGCTTCCTTTCCATACACCAAAAAATAGGGAAGGGTTTTCAGAGAAGGCTTAGGTGTGACACGATGAGACCATAGAGAATTCAACAACGCATTGTGTCAATTAATTTATTAATAGAAGATGGTATTTTTGATGATACAGATAAGTGTCTTATTGATTGACTATGAAATATCCTTCCCATATGGATAATTGTTAGCTAAATGTTTCAATACAATTCCATTTTCTAATGCGAAATCATAGAGTTTAAGTGATGAAAAATAAGTTGCATTATCAAAAATAAATGAGGTCAAAACATTGAACCTATTAATAATGCTCTTCTTGATAAAATTGATAGCTTCTTGATCATTCACTTTTCTGATAGGAATCGCTTTTGTCCACCATGTGAAGTAGTTTGTAGCTATGAGAATGTAGTGATGTTTCTTCGATGAGTGTGGAAAGATCTCACCAACAAAATTTAAGCCCCATTATTGGAATTGTTTTTCTATAGCGATGCACTGCAATGGGATAATTGATTTCTTATATTAGCCAACACATTTCCAACAAATTAAACATTTGATGGTATAAGAATGAGTATCCTTGAAAAGTTTCAACCAGTAGAAACTGACCCACATATTCCTGTGGGCAGTAGTGCCATCTACGAAAATCCCACTAGTTGGTCCATCGTGGAGATCACATAATACCCTTTCTGAATCAAGTGCTTCTAGACATGTGAGTAGGACCCCATTATGGTGCTTCCTGAAAATCTTTTGATGTACTAATTGATATGATAGATACTTAATTCTAGTAGCCTTCTCCCATCTTATTGATAAATGAGAGGGAAAGGTACTATGCTCAAGATACTATTGCAAATCTACATACCAAGAGGTGGATGCGTTAATTGGGGTAACATGTTAAATGTTATATATTTCTATTTCCTGCTCCCATCCAGAAGAGTCATCTTCTAGTGAGATTTATTCTTCTTCTGCTAGTTGTCATAGACCATGGCCCTTTATTATATGCACTGGCCTGAACTCAATATCGTATTCTTACAAGCTTGTGATCACGTTTTCTCTTCTTTCACTGAGATCTTGTTGAACAAAAAATGATCTAATAGTTGGGTGAGGCACAAAGATGATAATGTTACTTTTCAAAATATACGACCTAAAGTGTTTTACTGCCTTGTACACTATGTAAGCTTGTTTATCAATGGCGGGGTAATTTATTTCAAGTCCTTGCAAGACAATACTCACGAATGATATATGTCATTCATTATATTGATGATCCTTTGCATAAGAACAATGACAAGAGAAGTATCAGAAGCAAAAGTGTACAACAAAAAACCGTTGTTGAATTTTAGATTGTATAGTGATGTAGCTTCTATGATTGCTTTCTTAATACATATGAACTAATCCTTTTCCTTTTTATCCCACTTATAGATCACATACTTCTTTATCATCTCTTGCAACGTTTTGACTACCTATGTGTAGTTTGAGTTGAAATTGTAGAGGAAATTAATTTTCCCTAAGAAGGACCGCATAGCCTTCTTATTCATCGAGAAGGGAATTTAAGTAATAGTTTTGACCCACTCAGTGTTCACTTTAATCCCACTCTTTGCGATGATATGTCCCAAGAGATTTCCCTTCGACACTGAGAATATGCTCTTCTTGTGATTGAAAGATATCTTGTATTTGTTGCATTGATAAAAAAATTCTTTAGATGAAGGAAGTGATCAGATTTTGTTTTTGAATTTTTTTGACATCATCTAGGTAAACCAGAATGCTCTATCCAATTAAATCATGAAATTTGATGTCCATAGTGCATTGAAAATTAGAACCTACATTAACAAGTCGAAAGGAATTATTTTGAAGGTAAATGGAGCACACCTATTTCTAAATGTAGTCTTGTGCTTGTTGGGTTCTACCACCAAAACTTGGTTTTATCCCGAGAAACTATCTAACAACAGAAACATTTTTCACCATGATAATATTTGCAAAAACTTTTCCATTGATGAAAATGGATTATTATCTTTGTCCGAGGCATGATTCAAATTGGAAAATTCAATTCACAAACATATTTCCCGAGACTTTTTCCATATGAGAACCATATTAGAGACCGATGTTGAATGAAAAAATCTAAATATGATTCAAGAATTTAGCAATTTTCTCAACTCTTTCTAAATCAAGGGCTCAAGAGTAGGATGAACCTTCCTTAGTTTCTGCTAAAAATTCTTGGCTCCTTCCTTAATTGGAATCACATGTTCGATTATATGATTTGATAAGTCTTAAGATCATCATATGTTGACGCAAAAACATCAGGATACTTCTTAAAGAGGTGGATGAAATCTTTCCACTCTTGAGGTGTACAATAAGTATTGAGATTTAGAAATTTTAGATCTTCTTTTGTACCAAGATTTATTTTTTCATGCGACATAGTGGATCTATGAATTTTTGCATTGACTGGTCCCTTAAAGCGATTTTGTATGTCATATAAATTTTCCAATGACACTAAACCTTTGGGCACGGGGTTTCCTTTTCTTGCTTGAGTTGTGTCTTGCAAAGCTTTCTCATGCTCATCTTTGTCAATAATTGCGTCCTTGAATACATCATTGTTCACTGTAAAGTTCAATATCTACTAGTCGTCACTGAAAACCTAAAAATAAGTAATATTATTAGGAATAGATGGCCTATAAATAATTTCAATAGAAAATCCATCCCCTAGTGGTGACATCCTAGCAGCAGCATTTGATAAAGTATTAGAAACAAAAATAGAGATATATATCCTAGGGATATATCCTATAGGAGGGATCTTATCATACTCCTATACACATCTATTATAGAAAAGTCATTTGTCGTAGGTTTATTTCAAGGAAGGACTTCAAACTATTTATCTAGTGAAATAGGTGAAAGTTGTGCAAGAATACATCCATGGTCTACTTCCATAAAATAATTTCCAAAAATAACATCTACAAATCCCATTGGTTCATTTTCCCCCTATAAGTTGTGTCATAGTATGTTGCATGTAAGTCTCACTTTCAACTTGAATATATCTATATTTTCCCTTGTATGGAAGACATTAATGTGTCCAGTCAGTTGAAAAGTATCCTTGTAGTTTATTGGACCAATATCGGTTAAGATGAAAAATGTAGGCTTTAGGAATTCCACAATTACAATGTTTATGCACTGGTGAACTCTATAGTCAGATGAAAAATGAATGATAAAATTGTTGAGTTCACCAATGACCTAGACAAATGATTTATCTAGCTGTATGATCCGTGCATCAATTTATCCCATTTAGAATTTATTTTCTTAGCAAAAAAAAATGGCATAACATTCATGGATGCACCATAATAAAACAAAAAAATTATGGACATTATAATTAAAAATTCCGAAAGTCAAAAGAAACGGAGGACAATGAGTGTTATAACTCAAATTTACATCATTAACTACATATTTGATGAGATCACGAGAGGCATCAGACATTACCTTAGAAGAAGAAACTTCCTTACCTGCTACAGAGTGTGATGAGAGTGACAGGATAATCAGTTCTCACTTACATATTATCTTTCCAAACTCAAATATTGAAATTTTAGCCGAAGCTCTTATCATATCTTCAAAAATTTTGTAATTGATACTTTCCATATTAATGAGATGTACTAATAGATCTAGTGGTGTGGCTTTATTTGATGCTTCAAGAATGGTGGACTTCTTCTTGTTGGTGGTGGAAGTGTTCTTAACAACATGAGCACTTTCAAACTTGTTCTGTGAATTTTGAGCTGGATTGGAAGGTTGTAGAATTCTACACAGAAATTACTTCTTAAGTTATTCTTCATAAATAGGTCCCTTTCTCCTCAAATTATAGTGACCAGTTGACTTCTAGGGAGGAGCTTCACTTGATGATGGTTGATCAAGACTTTTCTTATCAACATTTCATAGAACATCAAACATGTTCACTTATTGTCTAACACTCAAAATTTCTTTGGTGGTGGCAGTTTCATATGTTTCTTCACTTTGGTCAGGTTTTTCTTCTGCTAACAAAGTAGTAATCAGGTTAGCCATAATAGTGTTCATATTGTGATTCCACTATGGGCGCATATTTTCTTAATGTTTCTCTTGATGAAAAGTGAAAAATTTATCCATGCCCAAACTTTAGACATTGAACATTGCATTAGAAATTTGATCAGATTTGGTTGGTTGAGACTTATTCTTATTTTTAAGGAAGGAAACTTAAAGGAATTGCTACTGGTGGTGGATGTCTCACTTAACCTTCTCTTCAACTATGATAGTTTTTTCCTAAGCATCTTAAGATACTTGGTCAAGCTTTCCATATCAAAAGAGTCTTTGTCTTTAACTTTGTTAGAAGATGCTCATTTTTCTTACCATCCTTCTTGGAGTATTTAGGATCATTGGTGTCTTTATTGACTCCAATAGAATGCAAATCATTTTCGACAACAAGAGCTTCTACAAACTTTAAGGACAAAGTATTCTTTGCAACTCTTTAAAAAAATATAGAAATGTTATTTGGTAACACAATTGTGTAATAATCCTTAGTGATGTCATCATGCGATTGTACATCAATGGGGAACTTGTTCAACAAACGAGTGAATCTTTTGTTAAAATATTTAACTCTTTCTTTCCCACACCACACCCCCCCCACCCGCGCACTGTCAAGGTCCCAAGTTATTTTAATAACATGGAAAGAGTATTATCATCAACAATTTTTTTCCAAAAATAGCTTCTAAAACTTGCTCCAGCTATGGATTAAATTGGATTGAATACTATGATGCCATACAAATTCTCTACCATATAAAGTGTACAAAAATATTCCACAAACAACATCATTATACTATACCACAAGCATATTTTAATGCATGTAGAAATCGTCAAGATGGTCTTCAAATTTGGTCTTCTTATCGAAATCAAGCTTGTACAACAAATTTTCTGGATGTTTTGTCATATTGAGAAGATTATCCAGAAGAGTGAGTGGCCTTGGGCCATCCAATCAAAATCTACATCAACAGTCTTTGTTTCTTTCCTCCTCTTCTTATAAATCTAAAAAATCATCTCCTTCGAAGTGAAAATATTCGTTATAATTAAAATGTTCCTTCTCATAAAACTAAAAATATTCCCCTTCGTTTGTCAAAATTTTCCTTAATGGGTGGAAGTTCCCTTGGCGACTTTTTCCTTCTCCAGGGTCAAGTAACCACTTAAGGATTGTGATAACCAAAACCAATCCATCGCTGGGATTTGTTTCTTTCTTCACAGGTTTAGGGGTTAGAATAACAACAATAGGGAGTAAACAAAGTACTCTCACAAACTCACGAGTAATGGGTCGGATAGGCTGAAGCTGATCATAAGTAACCTTAAATGCTTGTTCCAGAATAGAAAGAGAAGTTTCCTCTTTCTCGAGAGTATGAGTTGGAGTGGAAATGGGAATTTAATTTCCTTGTGTGAAAGTCTGCTTGTTAGGATGTGGTAAGTTGTCAAACATAAAAAGGTGGTTTCCCTCATTCTAGTGACATAATGTTGACATTGTTGGATCTTGCCAACATGTAAGGGGTTGTACACGATGAAAAGTACCAATTAGACTTCACAAAGTTTGGTGTAGGAGCCTTTCTAGAAATAAGGCCTAGGTGTCATTTTTCTTAAAGATTTTCTTTGGCTGCGATGGTGAGCATGAGAGATTAATTGTTATAGGCCATTTTCTTGTCAATAGGCTTGTAAATTAGATCAATCAATATCCATGAACATGTTTCATCATCCCTTTATAAGGCCCTAAGAATGACTCTTCCAAATAATCTGAGTGGTGAGCGCTAGTATTGCAGCAAGAATGCTACAACTCTTGGGCTGCCAACTTTACTTTTATCAACCCAGTAGTTCGTAACAAACATGGAAGCATCAGTGTTGTATGCACAAGTACTAGTTCTCACTGCAGGTTGTCACTTGGTCAGCCAGCGCGAGATCACTAGGAGATCAAGCCAACTTCTATAGATTTTAGAAGAAGCTCTATGTGTTATGAAAGAAAGAAAGAAAGATTACTCTACAAAAGCTATTCTAATTGCAGAAAGGAAAAATATTGGAATGTGAAGCAAGACCTAGTAAATCCTAATTAACAAGCTAATTCTACTTTTGGCAAAAACACTCTGAAATACATGAAATCAATTCCATTACCTGTTCAAGAAAGTGAGAACATCTAACCATGCTATTTCTGGAAGTAAATAAGCAAAAAAAATATTTTTGGATATTTATGTGTTTTTATGTAAATTTAATCATGCATCTAATTTATTGTGTGTGAGTGTGACAGCGAACAAGTGGTGTTGGAGGGTGGTTTTAGAGCTTGGGAGGATGTAGGATGGTGTGGATGGGTCTTAGGAGGTCTTAGATGGCCTTCTAGAGGCTTTTATGACACTCAACCTTCAAAAGGGAGACTACAAGAAAAACTACAGGAGGACACAGGGAAACTACAGGAGGAAAATAGGGAAACTACAAGAGGCCTACAGGAGGAGGCCGAGAGAAATTTCCGCTCTTTTGAGGGTGTGAGAGTAGGTGGAAAAGGTGGATGAAGGTTGGAATGAGGTGTTTTGGTGCCTAAAGTCTACCATGAATCACCAGGAGGGAGAAAGATGATTGGGTTTTCTCAAGGAGAGAGGAAAAAGTTCTATGAAAAATGAAGGAAACTAAGGACAAATGGAGGTGAGGTTTGAGAGACCTGCAGGGCATGGATCAGATGGAGGATGTGATTGATGATAAGTTGGCCTACTGCTGGAAGAGATCTGTTGCAAAGGAACTTCAATAGTCAACCAAGAAAATCAAGCAACAAATGAAGTGACTGCATTTAGGAAAAGCAAAGTTTTACATTAAAATGGTCTAAACTATGATCTATGAAAGGAAATGATGAGAAATGTTATAGGAAAGGAAAGCATGAAAGAGGACTATTTCAAATCAAGAAATTAACATGATGAATAAGATCTGAAGCAAAGCAAGACTAGACTATTAACCTACTAAAGAGCTGTAAACAATAGAAGTCCTATGAATGAGGAAAATATGTGTTTTTGGAGCATCAAGAGAGTCTTTGCCTCAAATCATGGTCCCAGAGGGAGGAAGAGAGGCCAAGGCACTATTGCTAGCCTTTTGAATCTTTTCTTTTCTTAACATATTGGAGAAAGCACAAGTGGAAGCAACCTATTAAATCATCAAAAGCAACTTATTCTTAACCATAAAAGAAATACATCTAACAAAAAATTAATCTACAAATTGAAGTAAAGAATAAAAATACAAGTAAAGAGAAGCTTGGTTTCTGGGATTCAGCCCTAACCCAAGAGCTTCAGCCCTATGAGGTAACTCAGTGCTAGCTCAAAAAGGGTTCCATCTTCATTATCAAAAAATAACAAGATTACATAAAACTGTCACAAAATAGTAAGCTCGAAATTTGAGCAGAGTTTACATAAGAAAAAAACCAACCCTAGTGAGGCCCTAGGCCTCTCTACTTATACATCTAAACCTACCAAAAACTTCCTTAAAATCAGGGAGGCTTGGCTCCCAAAACTTGAGATAACTATTAGTCATCCTCCACTTGCTCGACTGCCTTCTAGTGCATGATTCGGCTGCTTGTACTCCGAGCTGAATGAAGGGGAATTTGAAATGAGGAGTAATAAATGAGGGGTTTTCCCTCCTATATGTCCTCTCATCTATCTACTTCAAGTTATTGCTACCATTTGACCACTGGATCCTTGACTTTGACCTCGCAATCCATCAATAATCTGCATTAAATACATGTTAGACCACATGGCATCATAACTAACTCATTTCACTCTATAAGCATAAATATAATCAGAAAATCATACAATAAGTTAAAAGAATGGTTGATTTGACTAGGTTAGGAGGTAAGATGAGCCCGTATAATTACCCATTTATGAGGCTCATCATCACCCCCTACTGAAGGTGTTGCTCATCCTTTGAGCAACTTATTCAATCTCCTCATATTTTATGGCCCTGGTGGCCTCCCTAGCATCCCAGGCTTCTCATGTGGTCTGCTCATGTTGGTCATAAAACCCTGTTTTTTTGTCTATGTCCTTCCACTACTCCTTCTCTCTTCTTCTCTTCTATCTTCCAACATGCCTAATAGGAGTGTAGGACTTAGTTTGAGGCCAATCTAGTTGACCTTTAGCCTTTGCATGGAGTTCTTGTACATTGGCACTCTTTTCAATGCCTCCCTAAGCCTCATTAAGGAATGGTATTCTCTGATCTATAAGCTGTGGGGTAGGGTGTTCCATCTTCTCATGCATGCATGCACACAGTCATCCCCAAGTAGCCTTTGCATATCTTCAAAATGTGCAATGGCTTGTGCCTGATTGGCTAGATATTTAGGGGAAATCTAAGGGTCATTGGCAAGTAGGTTGTGTGTGCTGATGAGTGCCATAGGATCTAATGGTTCAACTTTATCATCAATGGTTCATTCTCCTCTTTTATTATCAATCTCTTCATTTCTATTGCCCCCAATTATTCATGGTACATCCATGAGGCCATAGCCATTAATTGAAGATCCCCTAGCATGGCATTGGAGTCCCACACATTCATGTCTGTGAGGGTCATGTTGTGTAGGTAGAACTTTGCCATCTTTGCCTTATCCTCTGAGGTGCTTTGGTCACACAAATCAGTGAACTGCTTGTAGTCTTGGAAAGGAATTGTGCCTCTTTATGCCAAAGTCTTTATTTGGAATTGAAGCCTTTGATCCTTCAGATAGAGGCCATAAGATTTGGCTGGTGTTCTACATTGTAATGCTTCCATGGAAAAGGTGGCCATGTATGCCAGCTGAGTCTCTTTTTCTTGCAGCTTCCTCCTTAGTAGTTCATTCTCATTTTCAAGGTGGCTTCTTGTAATGGCCTTTCTATCTTTGAGATCACTCAATTCTCTACCCATTTCCCTGAGTTTGTTTTCCATATGGCCAACATCCTCAACTCCTTTGGATTTGGCTATCTGCATCCACCTATGTGTTCTCACTCTTTCTTTCTCCAATTCGAAAAATAGTGGAATTGCAAATTTCTATGGGATGTCAAGTAGATTGTAATAGGAGGCAAGACTAGGCTGGGGGTCAAGTTCTTGTAGCTATTGTGCTTCCTCCTTCACCTCTGGTTGTTCCCCTATATTTTTCTCAAGCTTTTGGGTCTCCTGTAGGACTGTCTGAGCCTCCTATAGGTTTGGTTTTTGGTCCTGTAGTAATGCCTTTCCCTTCCATGTAGAAGATCTTGGAGTGCCTCTCTCATAGGTTATAGGTGTCTTAGAAGGAGATTCTTTCACCTTCGCAGATGGTGAATCTTCAATGGTAATGGGAACTTTTGAAGAGGGCTGAGGTTTGCTTGTTTTAATTCTAGTGCCCTTCCTTGCCCAGAAATACATGGAGGTCTTTCTTCCCTCTTCTGCTTTGGCTTGACTATTATACTAAGGGCAGTGAGGGTAGCTGCTACTTCTCATTCCAAAGTGTCAGGGGACTCTTCTCATTGCTCTACCTTCTCTGCCTCCTTTTCTCCCTCTTCTATCTCTTTTTTTGTCACTTCAACTTTTCCCTCCTCTGTTTCTTTTCCTTCCTCCTTCCTTTCTTGCTCTACTATGTCACCATTGGCTTCATCTTCTCCTCCTTGTTGTTCTTCCTCCTGATTGCTAGTAGGACTGACATCATACATTAATGCCTTTATGTCATCCTCAGCTATCATATTTCAGAAAACTTCCCATGCTATAGGGAGTGTAAAGGTATGGAGGGCTTCCTCTACTAGGATTTTGATTAAGCCATGGTGAGCCAACTACCCTGAAATTCCTGCTTGTACCTTGGTGCTGGAGTGAATGAGGGACTGAAGGAGAAAGGGATATTGAGATTTTAAGGTGTTGGGGTATCTATGGCATATCTTAAGTCATGGAGGATTCTGAAATGATATCCATAGACAATGTTGTGCCTCCCCTCATAGGAAATGTATTTGATGACTTGGTAGCTAACCTCATCCCAGGGATATGGTATACTAGCCCTTCTACTTCCATTTTTATCTTCCACAGGGGTTTAATTATTTTGGAAAAATTTCTTCTTGGTAGTCTGGCCAATTGGTTTCTCATCTTTACTCCAAGGCAGCCCAAGACGAAGGGTAGTGACCCTACTAATGAATTCAGGGGTTATTTTGATGGAGAGACCTCTAATGGTTACAGTGGCATGTGCTCTTGTGTGAGAGACCAGAGAGACAGAAAATTCTTGGGCAATTTCATGATCAAACCCTCTAAATTTCTCAAATAAATTCATCCAATATCCCCTTGTGAATATGTCCACCACTTGAGGATGTGCACAGACCTAGTGGAGTTACTGGGCTCCTTTCTCATAAACCCTCCTGTCATACTGCATGTACTTTTTTAAAAACCCAAATATGGAGTTGGAGACAAAGATTTTTAAGAAAAATAAAAAATAGAGGAGACTGTGTTTTTTTAAATAAACATAAAAAATTTATTTATTTTCTACCCTCCTAAAGACTTATTTCACCCTAAAATTGAGACCACTTCTTTCATGTATTGATATTCAACAGGGAGCATGCATGAACCCTACCGCTTTAGACTAAAATTCATGCCAAAAATCATGGTTTCTCCCTTCAAAATGACTTACTGCCCCTCCTGTAGAAGCCCATTGTCCCTCTTGTAGATTTCCTATAGGTGCTCTTGTAGAAAACGCCGAGAGCAAAGATAGGGAGGAAATTGATGGAGGATGGTGGTTACGAGGCTGTGGGGGCACAAGAGGACTGTTGTGGCTCAGTTAAGAGGAGGAAATGAAGAAACGGTGGTGATAATATGCGGGGATGAGTGCTCATTACCATTTATGGATATTTTCGGTTATGAGTGTTGAGCTGGAAAGGTGTACATTGGCCATATTCAGACCATTGGTCCCCACCTGCTTGGTCATCATGGCCCCTCCTCGTAATCATCCCTCATTATTGCATCGGAGTTCACACTTCCTCACACTACCTGTCCTTGGCATGTTGTGCTTGAGTTGACTGTGTGCACGTGTGGGTGACATCTCGGATAAGTGGAGTCAACTAAATGAAGGTGGCCAAGTTAACTAGCCACCTTTCCCTCGTTCAATCTCAACCATCTCATTGCCTTTGTATGACTCCTAATTACAAAAATGCAAATAGAGAAGTGACTTAGTTACTTACCCATGATTTGAGTGTATTTCTTGTGAGGTGTTGTGACTTTCTCTGCTTCATGCCTTCATTTCCCTTTATGCATGTTGTCTCTGCTTGCTGATGTGTGGTTGTGTGCTTGTGTAGGTTCTTGTCTTGCTAGAGATGAGCTTCATGTGTCTTTTCAACCTACATGTGTTGACTCTCTTGGTACTGGTGCTGGACTTCTATCGGATCAGTTGCTATAGGAATTCCTACAGGAGCTCCTGTAGCTGCTTCTTCCATGGAAACTTCGGCTTTTCCCTATGCTTGGAGCTCGAGAATAATGTCAGAGGTGTCATGAATGATTGATGGATGGTAGGTAAGCTTCAGCTAATGTTATTGGTGCCTTTTCCTCTTTTTATCTTTGGTTTTTTCCAAAACAAAAAAGTTGTTTTTCTGTATTTTTTTTCTTGCTAGACAAGAAGAGGAAGAAAATAATGATGCTTGGGGTGTGACGCACGCTTGGAAATGATGGCAAGGAGGTTTGAAGATGGTAGGAGGGATTATAGGTTCTGTTAGATTCAGTCTTTGCAGCCTTGCACCAGTGATCAAACATGCTCTTACAAAGTGGTCATAGGGTGTCAAAGTCAAATTTTGTCACTTTAGTGAGCCTTCAAGTAAAATTTGGTCACTAGGTATTAGGTCTAGGATTTGTTTTCACTCCTTCCAAAGTCTTCCAAGTATTGGTCCATGTCACCATTCAAATGATTATACCATCATTAAAAGAGATGTCATCATTATTTCATGTTCCAATGGGTCATTTTACACCTTGTTTGTGCTTCCTTTGTGCTGAGGTAAGGCTCAGTTCCCTCTCCTATGGTTTTTGTTTTTGAGCTAGAAAAAATGAATTTGGAAAACATGAGATAGGTTTTTGTCCAAAATAGGCCAAGGAAGAAAAACCTCCTTCACTTTTTACACAGGTTTCATGGTTTTAGAGAAATGTCAAAAATACAGTCGCTACAAGAGAGTTGCTGCACCTCTGGAGTGACCTTGGTAAAATCAATTTCTCTCCTAGATGTAAAGACCAAATGACTTATTTAATGAGTCAGTGGATACGTAGACACAAATATCTTTCCAATGAGCTATCATGAGCTCAATTTGGAGTTGAGGAAGACCTTCACAAGTTGACTGCAACAACACTCTGCATTTAGGTAGCCTCATTTTACACATTTTGACCAGTCTTGGGAGATTGGACTTTTGACAGGGAAAATGAACTCCAAATTGAAAAATTCAAGATATTTTAGAAGATATACTCGCCAAAATTTCCAACGAGCTATAATGTACCCAATTTGGACATCAGGAAGGCCTTCAAAAGTGTCCTACAAAAAGGCACTACGCACCTGGGAGGCGCTACACACCTGGCAATCATGCCCAAAAACTTCACCAAGTTTCCATTTCACCTTAAATATTTAGCTTTCCCCTCTAAACAAGTAAGTACTTCACTCCTATCTTGTGTGTTAGGTTTTTTTTACTAAGATTGGTGTTTTGTGGTCTCCAAACTAATACCCTAGCTTCTAGGGTGAAACCCTAGTTTTCCTCATTACACTAGTGGTTGTATACCCTATCACCTTAATCCCATTCCCCTTATACATTTTCCCCTTAATCCCATTCTCCACACATAATTTCCCAAACTCTACACTCCCCAAACCCTATCCATATCCCTCAACCCTACTCACATCCCTAAACTCTTACTCCCATCCCTAAACTCTGTTCACACATACATTTGTACACTCTCTCTTCCATAGACTCTACCCATTCCATTCCTCCATCCTGTTTCCACACTATTATCTACAAAACAACCATATATAACCACATTTTGCAAAACCAAAGGAGAACAATGGAGAGGGACAGTGAGTATGAAATGGAGGAAGAAACCAATAGTGATAGTTCCAGGGAGAGAGACACACAGGGCAGAAAGCCTCATAAGGGAGGAAAACATATCAGAGAGGAGCCCACCAGTTTGAGGGAGATGCAAACTTGCCCATTTTCCCTTTCTTATTTCAGACATCAATCATGTTTCAGTTTCTATGAAATGGTGGTAAGGGTTAAATCCCATCATGAATTAGCAAGGTTGTTTGTGACACATTTGGACAACGATGAGGTAAAACTTGCTGGAGTTACATTCACTTTGTCACCAGTTGTCATTTCAGAGGCTACAGGTATTCCAAATGTTGGTGAAAGGTAGAACAAAGGTCAGGACATTTACATAGAGTACTATGAGCCTTACATCAAGGCTAAATATCATAACGAACTCAAGAGAGTATTCCATTTTAAATTCTTGGAGGACAAGTTTGCTCCATTAATGAAGATCATCATCAAGTACTTTACATGTGAAGGCAGGTTCTCCCGACTATATGCCTACCACATTAGACTGTTGATGCATTTCACTAGGGTGAGAATGACTGATATCCCCTATTTCATGTTTAGAGACATAGAGAATATGAATTCATTATAAAAAAAAAATCATACCCCAGTAGTTAACCAGCATCTACCACTACTCTTTGATTAAAATCATTGTTTTGCATCAGCTGAACCTTCTTAACATGCCATGGGAGACCTTCATTTCTCATGAAATTTTTAAAGGCCCTCAAGTCCTTTCATCAGTGCCTCATGAAGAAGGTGGATCTTCAGGACATGAAAAGGTCCAAGAGACTGAAACTGTTGCAGTGCCAATATTTGTGACATATGAGAGGGGCACTAGGAAACTTTTTGTTGTTGCTAGGCAAGTAGAAACAT
The DNA here is from genome assembly GCA_031772625.1 of Pinus tabuliformis. NCBI lineage: Eukaryota > Viridiplantae > Streptophyta > Pinopsida > Pinales > Pinaceae > Pinus > Pinus tabuliformis. The sequence continues at coordinate 1,395,290,425 of CM062804.1, forward strand.
AAGGGAAAAGGTAAAGGCAAGGGAAAAATGCATGAGAAGGAACCTAGTGATGGGCAAGAGAGATATTTTGACATTGTTGATCATGAGGAGACACAAGGAGTGGATGTCATTGACTTGGATTCTCAAGATTCAAGGACTATCAAAGACATGATCATTATGGAATAAGAGGCCGAGATACAAGCCTTGTCAGTCAATTTAGAGAGGGCTAAATGGGTCGTCAAATATCTAGAGCAGGAAAACAAACAATTGACCAACAATCAAGTCCTCATGGAGTTGCAAATGATCAAGGAGAACTGGCAAAAGGCTAAGAAGGCAAAGGTCAAGTTGACCTCAATTGAGCAAGAGATTTAGAATGACCGAGAAATTTGGATTGAAAGGGTCAACATACACCTTGAAAGGCTGATTGAGAAGGCCAATAGAGATAAGAAGATGCTTTGCCACATCGCCTATCACTATATGACCCAAAACAAAATATGCAATATGACGATGAGGAAGCTTAAAGCAAGGTTGAGGAAAGCCTTGAGGAGAAAAAAGGAGCAAGACAAGTTAAAAATCTTGGCTGAAGCCTCACTAGCCCATCAAAGCAATTGATGATACTACCTTGTGCCAAATTTGGTCAAGTTATGACAAATTTTTGTCATTTTAAATTTTTGAAATTTTGCAACACAAAAATTTTCCCTAGGTGTGGCGCTACGGTTTTCACTGGAGGACTTTCTGAAGAAATGGCTTGTATATTTGGATTCACCATGATGAGAGCTTCAAACCTAGAAAATATCAGCAATTTTGGAGCAAAACTTAGTCACCAAAAGGTCAAAAAACCATCAAACAATGACCTCTCTCCATATTTTTGGACACACGGAAGTAGCCTTGGGAGATTTCACTTTGGAAGGGGCAAATGACCTCCAAATGAAAAAATTCAAGATGTTCTAGAAAGCTGACAGGAATACCTTTCCAATGAGCTATTTTTGTCTCAATTTGGTCAAGGGGAAGGCCTCCAAAACGGGTTGTGAATCGATGCTATGCACCTGGCCAGTGGCGCTACGCATAGAGCCAGTTTGCCCAAAAATCTAGTTTTCGCCTAGTTTCTCTGCAAGTTGACTTTTTCTCTCTTCATGGATGAATTTGTGACTGTAATTAATACCATGGTGTGTAAATGTAATTGTCAAATGACCTCAGAGGGTATATTCATCATTTTGAGGTGGTTTGGCGGTCAATGAATCAGTTTCCATGGTTTTAGAAGCAAGTTGTTCCAGTGCCTATGTTCTTGTTCCTTATTTGGAAATGGTTGTCACAGTTCCTTATCTCTTGGATTCAACACCTGATGGCTAGCATAGGTGGTTTTTATGTCTATATCATGTATTTTTCAGTCATTATCAAAGGTTGGACTATCTTGGATGCTCTGAGTTATATTGTACATCTCTACAACAGTTTGGGAAGGAAATAAACTAGGATTTGCAACTATTTTTGTGGGATTCTTGTGGTAATGTGTTTTTGCATTATTTCTCCTTCTGTCATTAGTTTCTCTCATGTGTTATGTGTGCCACAATCTAATTCATTCTTCTAAACTAAATGAAATCAAGATAAATAGGTAGAATACATTGGTAACAATGCTCTGCCTTGGGAATACATTTAGTTTTTGATGCTTTCAGCTGTTTGAAGAGGACTCATAATACATATTTCATTAAAATTGGAAATTTTTTATTACAAGGACATCACTAGAATTGGAATTTTTTGTTATTTTGAAATTCTATATCCACTATTTAATTCCAAATTTAATGAAATATGTGTTTCATGATCCTTGCATGCCCTCCTCAGCTCCTCACGAGTCTTAGATCTACCATCTCACTCAATTCCAACTGCTTAAACACCTACCTACCTCGCCCCAAAGAACACCCTGCATTCCTGACTTGATTTCCCAGACCCAAAGTTGCCTGCTCTATTTGATCCAGCAACAAAACCATCAAATTCAACCAAAAAACCCTAGAGCTACTATACCTAGCCTAAAATCCATATTTAATTCAGTCATCTCTACTGAGATTGACAAGGAGAGGGCCCTTTCCCGACCTTGTAGGGCTAGCTACCAGGTTAAGCTTAGTTTGTGGTTATCCTAGGATTGCCTCCCTTCAGCCTAAGGTCAATCTAGCTCTAACAGGTTCCTCATGAAGATTTCTTGTCCCTCAAACTACCTTCTATAGACACTTTTGGCTCTGTAATTCCCACAGGAGCCTCCTGTAGAAAACACAGTTTTGGAAGAAAAGGGTATAGTGGGGTGAAAGAGATGCCAAAAATGATGGAGGAAGGTGTGGAGAAGATGGGATGGATGCTGGTGTGAATGTCAGGGGCCCCTTGGCACCTTCTTCTGCTCACTGTAGTCCTCCTACAAACCTGCAATGCAATAAAAATTCATTTTTTTTTGAAAACAAATAGGGTGCCTCAGAGAGGTTTTCACCTTAATTGCCTGCCCTGAGCGCCTCCAAGCGATGTTTTCACCCAGGGATCTTATTCTTTTTTTCCTCTTTTTTTTTTTTTGACATCACTAGGCCACCTCAGAAGAGGTTTTAAACCCAATGATGGGACTCAAGCACCTCATGAAGGTTTTCACTTGAGTCCTTATTTTTTTATTTTTTTTCTTTTCTTTAGTGAGTGGGTGAAGTGGAAGCTAAGACATGTTCCACTACCATCACTATTTTATTTAGATATTCAATAAACTCTCGCTTAGATAGGGGTTTCTTGTAGACTTTCAACTGATGTCCATTGACAAGCATGGGGATGGCTTCCTCATCAATGGTTCTAATCAGAACTAAACCATTTTCATTTCATTTCTCCATAGTGTAGGGTCCCAGCCATCTTTTCCTTAGCTTGCATTTGAAATCATTGTATCTTGAATCATAGAGTAGTGCCCAATCTCCCTCTTGGAATTTATTCTCCTTGATATTTCTATCATGCCATATCTTTCTCTGAAGCTGAACTACCTCTGTATGGAGAAGGTCTTGCAATCTGTATTCATCCAATCTATTGGGCTGAAGTAATCTCTCCTTTTGTGCATGGCTGAGGTCTAGGTCCAACTGAGCTGCCATCGTTAGGGTATTGAATTCAAACTCTATTGACAGCAAAGCCTTCTTCCCATAGACCAGTTCATAGGGTGTGAACCCAGTGGTGGTCTTCGATGTTGTGTTGTAGTCCCAAGTGGCCTCAACTAATCTGTCCGCCCAGTCTTTTCTGCTACTACTCATTACCTTGGTTAGGATCCCTTCCAATGCTCTATTAGTGACCTCCACTCGCCCATTGGCTTGTGGATGGTAAGGGGTGGAAGTCTTGTGCTTGATCTTATGATTTGTGAGCAGGTCTTCAATCAGGCTAGAAGTGAACTAACTGCCTTGGTCTGTGGCCAACACTCTTGGATACCTGAATTCATAGAATATGTTTTCTCTCAAAAACTCAGCTACTTTTTCCTCTGTCGCTGCTTTGATTGCTTTTGTCTCTACCCACTTTGTCAAGTAGTCGGTGAACACAATGATGTACTTCTTCTACTTTGAAGGGGGGTTGATAGGCCCCACAAAGTCCATGCCCCACTTCTCAAATGGCTCAAAGGTCACTTGAGGATGTATGGGCATTTCATCCTTCAGAGTGGGTTTCCCCATCCTCTGACACCGATCACACTGGCTCGTGTATCTCCTTGCATCCTGATGAAGAGTGTGCTAGTAGTAGCTTGCTTGCAATATCTTGAAGGCGGTTCTTTTTGCTACAAAATGACCTCCACAAGGCCCATCATGACAGGTTAGGAGGATGTCAAAGACTTCTTCCTCCCTAACGCATCTTCTCAAGATTTGATCTGGGCCCAGTTTGAAGAGATTTCCTCCAATACAGGTGAAAGGGGCGCTTTTACTTACTATCCTGCTCTTCTCTTTTGAGGATATGTGTGGCAGGAACTATGCTAAAACCAAGTAGTTTGCTATATCAGCAAACCATGGAGAGAGTACTGATATAGATAATAGGTATTCCTCTGGCATTTGGTCATCCACCATCCTTTTTCACCTGCAGGAAAATTTACTCTAGACAAAAAGTGAGCAAAAACATTCTCTTTACCAGGCATATCAATAATGCTCAGATCAAACTGTTGTAGTAAAAGCAACCATCTAATAATGCGAGTATTTACATTTGGTTTGTTCATTAAATATCTAATTGCAGCATGATCAGTGTCCACAAAGGTTTGATAGCTTGTGATATAATGTCTGAATTTGTTTAAGGAATGCATTGCAGTTAGGAGTTCCTTCTTGGTCACTGTATAGTTTAACTCTCTGCCTTCAACAAATTCTTTCTTATAAAGTATATGGCATAAGGTAAATTTTCATCAACTTTTCCTAAGGCTGCTCCTATCACTTTGTTCGAAGCACATGTGTGAATGTGACATGGTAGGGCCCAGTTTGGGCCTCTGAGAATTGGGGCAATCACTAGCTTGCTCTTCAAGGTATCTAAGGCTTCTTGACAGTTTTCCGACCATATAAACTCAACATATTTGCCTAGGAGGCCAAACAAAGGAGAGACTATCTTGATCAAGTCTTTAATGAATCTCCTGGAATATCTGGCTAAGCCTAGGAAACTTCTGACATCTCTCATCTTTTGAGGAGGTGGGGACCTTTGGATGATGGCAATTTTTTTGGGGTCTACCTACAGTCCTTGTTGAGCTATTGCATGACCTAGCATGGTCCCTTCAGTCATCAAGAATTCACATTTTTCAAGACTGAGGGGTAGGTTCATCTCAATACACTTATCTAGAAATTTTCCTAGGTTAGATAAAACTTCCTGAAAGTCAGAGCCATAAGGAGTAAAATCATCCATGTATATTTCTACTGCATCATGAACCAGTACAAAAAATATACTCAATACAACTCTTTGGAAAGTGGTTGGAGCGTTGCACAAACCAAAAGGAAGGACCTGGTATGCAAAGGTACCCCAAGGACAAGTGAAAGCGGGCTTATCTTGATCTTCTAGGCTGATTTGAATATAATTCTACCCACTAAGCCCATCTAGGAAAGAGAAAAACATTTTCCCTGCCACACCATCTAGCACTTGATCTATGAAAGGTAAAGGAAACTTGTCCTTTTTTGTGGCTTTGTTCAATTCCCGATAGTCGACACAGGTTCTCCACTTACCATTTGTCTTTGGCACTAGCACCAGAGGAGAGACCCATTCACTGTCAGAGATGGGATAGATGAATCCTTCATCAAGCAATTTCTGCAGTTCTTCCTTAACAATATCTTTAAGTGCTAGATTCATCCTCCTTTGAGGCTCTTTGATTGGTTTGCAATATTCCTTGATGTATATATGATGACTACATACTAAAGGGTGCACCCCTTCATTTCCTTATAACTCCAGGTGAAGGCATCTAGATGTTTTCTCAGTAGGCTGCGTAGCTCCTTCTCCTGTGAAGTAGATAGGGATGGATTGATTTTCAATGTTCTTTCTGGGCTGAGCTCTACATTTTTGACATGGAGAAAAGTAGGATCAACCACACAGAGATCAGTTGAGGGGTTGTTTTGGGTTTCTCTAACTATGTCTTCTAATGGTGATACACTGGGAGGTAGATTCTAAATCAAATTTTCAATCATATCATCCTCATCTTGTGGTTTCCCCCCATTGTGATTTCTAATGCATAAAGCGGTGCAGAATAAACTTCATCCTCATCCTCCTCCTCCAACCAGAGAGGTAGATAATGTTCTAGCAAAGGTTGGGCAGGAGGAAATACGATTAACTACTTGGACATGTGCCCATTCTTTATCGTCATGTTCCCAACTTGGCAGCTGATGCAGGCATCGACTGTAGCTAATGAAGGTCTTCCCAGAATGAGAGGATACCTAGTGAGCTTTGCCTTTAGCTAGAGAACTAAGAAATCCACAGGGTACTCCCAAGAATTAATACAGACTATCATATCTTCCATAATCCCCTTAGGGGTCACAGTGGAGCGGTTTTCTAGTTGCAGTGCTGTCGTGGTATTCCTCAAGGAGTCTTGGAGATTAAGTTTGAGCATTGTGTCCTTTGTCATCACATTAATGGTAGCTCCTAGATCAATCAAGGTATATGGGACCATTGTTCCATTGATGTGGACATGAACTACTGGGCTTCCAGGGTCCATATATTTTGGACAGGTTATCTGCCCCAACATCAAGTCAGACAGTTGTCCTATGACATGGATGGTTGGGCATCTCTATAGTGCCTTCCTGAATGACTAAAGCACTTCTCTTTGATCAACCAATTGTAGATAAGCACATCTTTTATGGCTTTGATAAGTGGTATCTTTACACATAAATGTTTCAATTCTCCCAGGAATTTAGTCTATTCTGGGGTAGGCTGGATTGTCATGGATATTTTCTTAGGAAAGGGTGGATTTTCTTTAGGTTCGCTTTCCTCTTTATCTTCCTCAACCTCCCTGGGTGGAGGCTGGCTATCTGGGAGAACTTTCCTAGATCACAAGTTTATTTCTTAAATATTCATAGCATAAGTTGGGGATGATGGTTCCCCACTATACACTTGTTGAGCCTATCTATTGTTCGGGTTTGGATTTGGCTGGGCAGGCATTTGGGGCTGCCTTAGTGGACTAGAAGGTAACGGTTGTGGTTGGGCAGGTGGTGGAGGTAGAAGAGTGGGAACAGAGTTGTATTGGGGCCTCCACCCCTGATGAGGTGCATTCCATTGAGGTTGCAACTAAGCACAGTGGTGAGCTCTAGTATTGCAGCAATGATGTTGCAACTCCTGGGACTCCCCACTTTACTTTTATCAACCTGATAGTTCGTAACAAACTTGGAAGTGACGGTGCTATATGCACAAGTACTAGCTCTTACTGTAGGCTGTCACTTGATCAATTTGCACAAGTTCATTAGGAGCTTAAGCAAACTTATATGAGTTATTAGAAGGAGCATTTAACTGTGATGGATGAAAGCTAACTCAAAAGAGGCTAGTGTACTTGCAGAAAGAAGATGAAAGCTGAAAGGAAATGCAAACCCTAGTAAACCGTAGTTTTACCGACTAACCTTACTTGTGCAAGAAAAGAGATGTAAGTACTGAAATGGATGCCATTGACTATGGAAAAGGTAAAATGCATGTTTTTAAGCTACTTTTGAAGGTAAATATGGGAAAAATCATCTTTTTGTATTTTTGAGTAATTTTATGCAAAATTATTATGCATGTGTTTTAACTATTTTTGACTTTGCAGAGGTTTATTGGTGAAAGGAAATGGAGTGGGAATTTGCAAGAGGTTTGGAAGGTGTGGAGAGGACCTAAGGGGTCCCTATCACCCTTATATAGATTTCCACCATGCTCAGATATCGAAAAATCGCTCATGTTATCTTCTACAGGAAGTTGTAGGGGATCTACAGGAAATTCTACAGGAACAGGCCAAAAGTGGTTCTTAGAGGGTTGATGGTGGAAAACCGGTTGGAAAGTGGAAATGAAGGATGGATAAGGATGTTAAGGGGTCTAGGACCTGGTAAATGAAGCTCAGGAGTGATGAAGATGGTTAGATTTGTTCAAGGACGAAGAAAGCAATGTTGCACAAAATTGTAGAAATTAGGGTAAGCTGGGAAAGTGTGGCGAATGAGGGAAAGAAATCTTGAGTGAGAGGCTGGAGCAGGTTGTATGATGGATGGAGGATAGGTAGGATTGTCTAACAGGCGTTCTACACACTACTTTCCAAAATTGATCCAAGAAAAGACTAAAAAAACAGAGATTTATCTACTTTGACCTTAATCTGACCTAAAAAACAGAAATGTGATGAACATAAGTTTAGAGACAAGAAATCATGCAGGAAAGCTATGGAAACTAAGAAAAAATAGGTCTAAACATGAAAACACAACTAATGTCAACTTTTCCTCTTCAAAATCTAACACTAGAAATTGCATTGGAAGGCAAAAATAGTGTTTTTGTGGCAGCGAGTGTGCCTTGGTCTCAATTCATGGACCCAAGGAGGGAGAAGTGAGATCAAGGACTGGTTAGTAGCCTTTTTGTGGATATTTCATGTTACCAAATTGTCAAATCAACTTGAAGCATGAACAACTATCTTAATCATAAAAAACAACCTAAGTAATAAAGCAATATATTAACCTAAAACAGAAATTACTCTACGAGTGCAAGAAAAACACATAAAAGTACACAAGGGAGGTACTGGGCACTTGGGTTGGGCCCAACCCCAAGGGCTACAACCTCCTATGAAAGATCAGAGCTGGTGCAAAGCTGGATTCATCTTCATGGATCAAAAAATAATAGTTACATCCCAAGAACTGTTTATAAGAAGAAGCTCGAAAATGTGCTGATATAGGGCTGCACTAAAGTGCAAAAATAGACTAAAAAATGACTAAGCTACTAAGGCTTGAAGCCTTGCTACTTATGCAAACGAGGACTCCCAACAATCCTCCTTAACTTTAGGAGCTTGGCTGTCCAAAACTGTAGTTAATCAGCCACTTAACTAGGCCTGCTCGGCTCCCCCTTGAAGTCATCTTTGGTGGGTTGTTGAACTCCGAGATGATGGTGGAGAACTCGAGAAAGGGGTCATTTAGTGTAGGAGACACCCCTCCTACAAATCCTCATCCTTGTTTCTTTATATTTGGCTGCCAATATGCTCCTAAATGCCTGATCTTGGTCCAAAAATGTCCAAAAATCTGCAATAAGCACGTATTAGACTTTGTGGTAAAGTGACTATTCCCATTCACACAATTAACATAAATATATTCAAAATCACTCATAAAACTATGGGGAATGGTGGATTAAATGAGACTAATAGGAAAAATGAGCCCATATATTTACCCATTTTCGGGGCTCATCATCAACCCCCTGCTAAATGTGTTGCTCATCCTCTGAGCAACTAATCCAGTTCATCATCTTTGATTGCTTTGACTGCCTCTTTGACATCCCAGGCCTATGAGGTGATGTTCTCTTCTCTATCATGAAAACCTTCCTTTCCGTCTACTTCCTCCCATTGTCTTTGCTCATCTTCTTCCTTGACCCCTTCTAATGGCCCTAGCAATAGTGGAGGGCTGAACTTAAGGCCAATCCAATTGGCTTTCAAGTTTCGCATTCATTGTTTGTACAGGGGTACTCGTCTCATTGCCTCCCTCATTCTAGTTGGGGAGTGGTACTCTCCTATTTTTAGACTATGGGAAAATGTGTTCCATCTCCTTGTGCAAGCATGAATGCAATTATCACCAAACAGTATTTCCATGTCTTCAAAGTGAGTAATAGCCTGAGCTTGCCTTTCAACATAATCAGGTGCAATGTGAGGGTTGTCTGCAAGGTGCCAATGGGAATCTATAAGAGTCGAGGGATCTTCTGGTTCTGCCTTGATCATGAGTGGCTCACTTAGCTCCCTGGCCATAATCTTCTGAATCTTGACTGCCCTCTTTTCCTCATGGCTTAACCAAGAAGCCATGGACATAAGTTGCAGAGCTCCTGATGTAGTGTTTGGGTCCCAAAGATTCATGTTAGGAAGTGCCAAATTGTGTAAATAAAATTATGCTAACTTGGCCTTGTCTTCAGCTGAGCTACTGTCACACAACTGTATAAACTGATTGTAATTCTAGAATGGAATGGTGCCCCTTTGGGCCAATGTGTTAATTTGAGATTGCAACCGTTGGTATTTAAGATATAATCCATAGGATTTAGCAGGTTGCCTACATTGTAAGGCTTCTATTGCCGAGCTGGCCATGCAGGCCATTTGGGCTTATTTTTCTTGCAACTACTGTTTCAAAAGCTGTTTTTCTTTTGCTGCCTAAGACTCTTGTTCTTGCAGTAGCTTTGTTAGCATCTCAAAATTAGCTTGTAGCTCTCCCTCTTTCTAATGTTTCTTGGTTGTTTCCTTGTCTGCTGGAGGTCCTTCTTGTTGCTGCTGTCCTCCCAAAATGGACAGCCCATCTTCCTTCTGGACTTCCTGTAGCTGCAACTGCTTTTTTAGAAGCTCATTCTCCTCCTGTAGCTGGGCTCTTTTGTAGCTTTCTATGCACCTCACCATGGAAAATTCCCCTCTTAATTCTTTTAGCTTATCCTCCATGTGGCCTATGCCCTCAACTCCTTTAGATTTGGCGATTTGCATCCATGTGTGTGTTCTAACCCTCTCTTTCTCTAATTCAAAAGAATAACGGTACAACAAATTTTTGTGGGATGATTTTCCCACCCTCTAACAGATTGTAATAGGAGCCCAAATTAGGCTGAGGGGTAGGTTCAAGTATTTCTTTAGCCTTGCTCCCCCCCATGACTGTTTGGCTGCCTTCTCCTCCAATTTCTTAGTCTCTTTTAACTTGGCTAGAGTTTCCTATAGAGATGTTTCAGCTTCCTGTAGAACTACCTTTGAGTCCATCAACTTAATTTTCTCCTTCCATCTGGAGGTTTTTGAGCTTCCTCTTTCATAGGTGATAGATATCCTGGAAGGAGACTCTTCCTTCTTTTTAGTGGGTGAGTCCTCAATGACAATTGGTTCCTTGGATGGTGGCTGGGATTTTCCCACTTTGATTCTTGTGCTTTTTTTGGCTTTAAAGTACATGGAGGTCTGCCTTTTTCTTTTTCCTTTTTGTTTTGTAGGTGTGCTTAATGCAACAAGCACAGTTTCTGCTTCCCTTGCCAACATTTCAGGGGATTTCCCTTTTTGCTGTTCTTTTCCTTCACTTCTTGTAGAAATCTCTATGCCCCCTATTTCTGCTTGTGTCACTGATATCTCAGGGTGTGTCTTTTCTTTCTCTTGCTGGGTTCTTTTCTTGGCTGTGGCAGTATTCTTTTGGGCTTTCTTGGCCTTTTTCTTTTCAATCTTTGTTCTTTTTCCCTTCTCTGTTTTAGATGTTTTCTCATTTTCTGTCTTAGGCTCAATAGTCTTGTCAAATTCCTCTTTTTCCTTCTATTCTTCTTCTGTTTTTCCCTTTGCTTGAATGTCTTGTGCTCCCTCATCAATGTTCTTCTCAATTTCTTCAGTTTGCTCCCCCTCATCACTGCTGGATGGGCTAATGTTCTCAACTAAAGTTCTGATGTTATCATCCTTGGACATATTTCTGAAGATTTCCCAAGCTATGAGGACAATATAGGTGTGTAAAGCATCTTCCACCAACAGTTTGATGAGTCTATGGTGGGCTAACTAATCTGGGACTCCTACATTTAGCTTTGTACCACATTCAATTAAAGATTGAAGGAGGAAATATGGGATGCTCTGTTTTTTAGCTGGAGGCAGCTTCATCCCATACCTAAACTCATGTAGCAACCTGAAATGATAACCATAGATGATGCTAAACCTCCCTTCACATGTGATATACTTCATTATTTGATAACTGACTTCACTCCAGAGAGGAGGCAAGATTTTCCTTCTGACCCCATTTTTGTCTTCTACAGGATTTGCCTCAGGGAGAAAAAATGTTTTCTTAGCCACTTGTCCCAATGATTTCTCCTCTTTGCTCCAAGGGAGCCCCAATGGTAGAAAGGTAATTCTACTGATGAAATCAGGGGTAAGTTCTAGGGTCAAACCACTAAAACTAACCGTGGCATGTGTCTTTGAATGTGGTCTTAGGGACATAAAAAACTCTTCAGTCACCTCCTTATCATAACCCTGAATTCTGTCAAAGAAGGATATCCAGTTTGCCCTGGTGAAAACGTCCACCACCTCAAGGTACTCATACAATTTGCTAGAGTTTAACGGTTCTTTCCTCACGAGTCCTCCTGGTATGGTGTTGAGTTTGTGTTTTAACCAGAAAAGAAAATGCTCGGGTGGGAAAAAAACAGTCAATCACTAAAACAGAGGATAGCTGAATTTGGTTTTTTTCTGAACCCAATAAGGAATTTCCCGTGTGTTTCCTTACAATATTAAATGGCAATAATTCCCCTGTTTCAAACTGTTTTCACCCTGAATTTGATTGTTTGTTTATGAAAATAATTTTTTTTTACAGAACACAACATAAGGACATAGGTTCTTTTCTCAGCACATAGATAGATATGCAAATTCAGTTTTTTTTTCACACACACAGAGGCTGGCCTCTACTACTGCATGTATATTCCTTAGAGGAGAAATTGAAAAATGATGACGAGATTTTGAATGCAGAGAAAAAAGAGAAACTGGGTAGACTCAGTGAAATATGCAGGCAGACTTTCACTTTCTTTTTTCAATGCACAAGCAGACTTTCACTCTCATTTTTCAATCTAATGTCATGCTCAATTGACCACCTTAAAAAAACAAGTCATCCACAAAGATGTTTTCCTGAGCCTACCTCGTTTTGATCTTGAAATTTGACAAAAATCCCGGGTTTTCTTTCTGCAGAGCTGTTCTTTGCCTTTCCTATAGAATGCTTCCTGTAGAAGTCACCCAGATCCTATAGAATGAAACTATGCTTCCGGTAGAGCCCGATAGGTGAGAGATTTTCAAAAAATAGGTAGAAATTTGGCGGAGGACGACTGGTTAGCTACTTTGTAAGTGGTAGATGCGTACTCCAGTCGAGAACGTCGTGAAGGAAAAATGAATAGAGGGTGGTGAATGTCTTAACTGAGCTATCTTTTACCTATGAGCATGATTCATGGTGAGCAGATGAGGTGGCCGGACCAGACTGTTGATCCTACGTCATAGTCATAACGTTTCTACATGCAGTCTGACTGCCATCACCTCCCTTACTCCCATTATCCATCACCACCACTACCAGTCCCAGATATTTATTCTTGAATGGACATTCCACACGTGCTGGTTATGTATCTGATCGGCAGTTTTTGAATTTGACGTGGCTCATTTGGATTCCACGAGGATGTGTAACTGACCGAGTGTGGCTAGTTAACTGGCCACCGATTCCATTCAATTCGAACCATTCCCATAGTTATGCATCCTTGAAATATGATTCATGTTGAGGAATAGGTTTAGGCACTTACCTGTGTAGTCGCGGCCGTGTTATGCACATTCCAAATTTTGGAACCCATTTCTTCATTGTTGTTGTTGCTTGCGCTCTGCATGCTCAGCCTCGGGCTGTTGCTGATGTTCACACATTCAAATAGAGCTCCATTCATGTTTCATATGCCATAATTTTCTGTCCTTGTCTCTGGAGTATGTTTTTCAGAGGGATCAACTGCTACAGGAATCCTATAAGATTCCTGTAGCTGCTTCTCCTTCTGAAATTCAAGCTGAAATTAGTAGGGCTACAACTGCTGATGAGGGTATCAGCTAACAAGGAATCACAGATAAAGGGTATTAGGTATCGTGAGTGAAAATGCTGCTACTTTGATTTGTCATTAAGTTTTTTGTTTGCAGCATGAAAAAAACAAGATTTTTGTTTGTCACTGTGCAGGGACATAAAAACCAGTGTAATGGAGGTGCACAGAGATGGAAAAGGGTGACATATGGTGACTGATGGAGGCAGGGAGGTTCATAGGCCTCATAAACAGATTTCAAACCCTCAAGTCCTCTTCTGAGATCGATTTTGACTTGTCTGTAGGTTCTATAGGATCCTCTTGTAGAAGATATAGAGCTTCCTGTAGGATGTGGAATTTTGGACCAAATGCGACCAGATCTTGGGAAAGGTTAACAATGATGGAGGAATGGATTATGAGGGATGCATGCATCTTGGTCATGTCTTCTGTCTTTGTCTTGTGCGATACTCCTAGAACCTGTAATCACCTTCCTGCAACTTGCAATTTATTCAACAGAAATTAGGTTTATTTTTCTCTCTCTTTTATTTTTTTTTGTCTGAGATAGCTAGGGCGCCTCCAGGAGGTTTTCACCCCCACTGTCTGCCCTGGGTGCCTCCAAGAGGTTTTCCCCCAAGGAACTTTTATTCCTTTTTTCTTTTTTTGTGTTTTTTTCTTCTTTTTTTTCTCTTTTTTTTTTTTTTTTATTTTTTTTTTTTTTTTCATGGTGTAGGTGGAGTGGAGACAGGGACCTGCTCCACTACCAATATTGATTTACCAAGCATCTCAATGAACTCCTTCTTGGAAAGGGGCTTCTTGTAGATCTTCAATCTATGCCCATTGACGAGCATGGGGATAGCTTCTTCATCAATGGTCCAAATAAAGACTGAACCATTGTCACTACATGTTTCCACAGTATATGGTCCCAGTCATCTTGTCCTCAGTTTGCCCTTGAAATCCTTGTACCTTGAATCATACAGTAGCGCCTAGTCTCCTGACTAAAATTGCTTTTCTTTGAGGTGCCGGTCATGCCATATCTTTCTTTGAAGTTGGATTACCTCTGAGTGGAGAAGGGCCTACATTCTCTGTTCATCTAATCCATTCAGCTGAAGCAATCTTTCCTGTTGTGCATCGCTGAGATCTAAGTCCAGTTGAGCTTCCAACCTCAATGTGTTATATTCAAATTCTATGGACAGCAAAGACTTCTTCCCGTAGACCAGCTCATAGGGTGTGAAACCTGTTGTAGTTTTCCAAGTACTGTTATAGGCCCAGGTGGTGTCAACCAAGCAATCTGCCCAATCTTTTCTACTGTTGCTCACTACCTTACTCGAAATGCCTTCCAAAGCCCTGTTAGTAACTTCCACCTGTCCATTTTATTACGAATGATAAGGGATGGAAGTTTTGTTCTTAATTTTATGATGAGTGAGCAGGTCTTCAATCAGGTTAGAGGTAAATTGACTTCCTTGATCTGTGACTAATTCACTTGGGTAGCCAAACTTGTAGAAGATATTTTCCCTCAAGAACTCAACTACTTTTTCTTCTGTTGCTACTTTGATTGCATTTGTTTCTGCCCACTTTGTCAGGTAATCCGTGCACACAATGATGTAGGACTTCTGTTTTGAAGGGGGTTGATAGGACCCACAAAGTCCATGCCCCACTTCTCAAATGACTCGAAAGTCACTTGAGGCTGGAAGGGCATCTCATCCTTTGCAGTAGGTTTCCCCATCCATTGATATCTGTCACATTGCCTAATGTATCTCCTAACATCTTGATGAAGAGTGGGCCAATAGTACCCTACCTTTAGAATTTTGAAGGCGGTTCTTTTTGCTACAAAGTGTCCTCCACAGGGCCCATGATGATAGGTTAGGAGGATGTCAAAAACTTCCTCCTGCCTGACACATCGTCTCAAAGTCTGATCTGGACCAAGTTTAAAAAGATTTCCCCCAATCCAAGTGAATCGGGTGCTTTTCCTCAAAATCTTCCTCTTCTCTTTTGAGGACAGCCATCGTCGAAACTGTGCTAAAACCAAATAATTTGCTATATCAGCAAACCATAGAGAAAGTATTGAAATAGCAAATAGGTGTTCATCTAGCATTTGATCATCCACCATCCCTTCTTCACCTGTAAGCAAATCTAGTCTAGACAAAAAATCAACAACAACATTTTCCTTACCTGGCTTATCAACAATGGTCAAATCAAATTGCT
The DNA here is from genome assembly GCA_031772625.1 of Pinus tabuliformis. NCBI lineage: Eukaryota > Viridiplantae > Streptophyta > Pinopsida > Pinales > Pinaceae > Pinus > Pinus tabuliformis. The sequence goes on from CM062804.1 coordinate 1,395,305,755, forward strand.
GCAATAAAAGTAACCATCTAATGATACGAGCTTTTACATCAGGTTTATTCATCAAATACCTAATTGCAGTATGATCAGTATGCATGAATGTTTGATAGCCAGTGATGTAGTGTCTGAACTTTTTTAGGGATTAGACTACAACCAAGAGCTCGTTCTCGGTTACAGTATAGTTTAACTCTGCCTTGGACAGGTTTTTACTGACAAAATATATGGCATATGGTAGCTTCTCTTCAACTTGTCTTAAGGTTGCTCCTATGGCTTTGTTCGAGGCATCTGTGTGAATGTGGAAAGGTAAGGCTCAGTTTGGACCTCTCAAGATTGGGGTAGTTATTAGCTTGCCTTTCAAAGCATCTAGAGCCTCTTGACAGTTGTCAATCCATATGAACTTAGCATCTTTTCCCAAAAGACTAAACAATGGAGATGCTAGCTTACTAAAATCTTTAATGAATCTTCTATAATGTCCTGCTAAGCCTATAAAACTCGAACATCTCTTACTTTTTGAGGAGGCAGGACCCTTTGGATGATAGCTATCTTGTTGGGATCCACCTGTAACCTTTTCTGAGAAATTGCATGACCTAGCATGGTCCCTTCAGTCATTAGGAACTCACATTTATCAAGACCGAAGGACAGGTTCATTTCAATACACTTGGTTAAAACATTCCTCAGGTTAGTCAGAGCTTCTTGGAAGTTAGAACCATAAGGGGTAAGGTCATCCATATAGATTTCCACTAAATCATGAACCAACTCAACAAATATACTCAGTACTGCTCTCTGGAAAGTGGTAGGAGCATTGCATAACCCAAAGGGAAGGACTTGGTAGGCAAAGGTACCCCATGGACAAGTGAAAGTGGTTTTATCTTGGTCTTTCGGGCTGATTTGGATCTGATTGTACCCGATAAACCCATCTAGGAAGGAAAAGAACTTCTTCCCTGCTAGGCCATCTAACACTTGATCTATGAAAGGCAAAGGGAAATGGTCCTTCTTGGTGGATTTGTTAAGTTCTAGATAATCTACATTGATTCTCCACTTCCTGTTTTTCTTGGGCACAAGCACCAAAGGAGAAACTCACTTACTGTCAGAGATGGGGTAGATGAATCCTACATCCAGCAACTTTTGTTGTTCTTCCTTGAAAATGTCCTTAAGGGCTAGAGTCATCCTCCTTCGAGGCTGCCTGACTGGTTTACAATCCTCTTTAATGTAGATGTGATGGGTACAGACTGAAGGGTGGACTCCTTTCATCTCCTTATAACTCCAAGAAAAAGCATCAAAATGGTTGTTCAATAAGCTACACAGCTCTCTCTCCTGAGAGGTGGATAGGGATGAGTTGATCTTCAAGGTTCTTTCAGGGCTAAATTATACATTCTTAACTCAGAGAGAGGTCACATCAGCCATACAAAGATCAACTAAAGCACTGGCTTGGGTTTCTTCCACCAACTCTTCTAATGGCAACACACTGGGGGGTGGATTTTGAATCAAATTCTTAATAAGATCATCCTCTGTTTGAGGACCTCCCCTGGTGGCTTCCACTGTGCACAATGGGGTAGAGTAGACTTCATCCTCATCTTCCTCCTCCAGCTAGAGAGGTAAGTCATTTTCTAGTAGAGGTTGGGCGGGAGGATATAGGACTAACTGTTTGGACATACGCCCATTCTTGATGGTCATGTTCTCGACTCGACAACTGATGTAAGCATCTGCAGTAGCTAACCAAGGCCTTCCCAAGATGAGGGGATACCCAGTGAGTTTTGCCTTTGGCTGAAGGACCAAGAGGTTAGTAGGGTGCTTCCAGGAATCAATGGAGACCATGACATCTTCTACAATCCTCTCAGGAGTCATAGTGGAGTGGTCTACTAACTGCAGCACAGTTGAGATCTTTCTTAGGGAAATTTGAAGGTTGAGCTTGACCATAGTTTCCCTGCTCATTACGTTAATGGCAGCCCCTAGATCAATTAAAGTGTGGGGGATTATGGTGCCATTGATGTGGACATCAACTAGAGGACTCCCAGTGTCTAGATATTTTGGACAGATTACCTATCCCAACATGAGGTCGGACAGTTGTCTTATGACATTGATAGTTGGGGCATCTCTCTTGCACCAGCTTGGGTCCATGAAACACTTCTCTTTGATCAACTTATTGTAGATTGGTACATCTTTTATGGCCCGAAGAAGTGGTATTTTCACACATAACTATTTAAGTTCTCCCAGAAGTTCAATTTCTTCTGGGTTTGGTTGCGTGGTTCTAGTTAGTCTCTCAGGAAAGGGTGGAATGGCTTTGGGTTCACTTTCCTACTTTTCTTCCTCATCCTCCTTAGGAGGAGGTTGGCTATCTGGGAGGAGCTTCCTAGATCGAAGGTTGATCTCCTGCATCTCCCCAACATAGGTAGGGCATGTTGTTTCTCCAGTATACATCTGTTGGGCATGTTTGTTGTTGGGGTTCGAGTGTGGTTGAGGAGGTATCTAGGGTTGTCTTGGAGGAGCAAGAGGTAATGGTTGTGGTTGAGTAGGTGGTGGAGGAAAAGGAGTGGGAGGAGAATTGTATTGGGGCCTCCACCCCTGATGAGGTGCATTCCACTGAGGTTGTGGCTGAGTGTGAGAATGAAAGGAATGAGTAGCTAGTTGAGTATGGTATTGAGGAGAATATGACCAAGGAGGGGGTGTGGACCAGGAAGGATGAGTGGGGGGACCCCAAGAAGGCATGGAAGTGTCTTGATTGGGGTTGTAGTAAGTCTGGGATGTCCCTTGCATTCCCTGCTGGTAAGGTTTTGTTCCATGTGGCCTCCTTTGGTTAATGAAGTAGAGTGGTTCAGTGGCTCCTTCAGCCCCTTGGTACATAGCCTTAAATCTAGGCAAGGAAGGGCACTAATTTGTAGGATGGTCTTCTTCACAGACAAAACACACTTCTACAGAGTGCAATGGACATTCATTCCTAGGATGCGTTTTGGTGCACCTGGGACAAAAGATGGCCAAAGCCCTCTCGGCTTCCTCTTTCTTCTTTTGGATTCGCAAGGTACCCATTTGCATGGCAATGGTCTATCTCATCTCGCTTTTGAAATCTTCCATCTGATTTGAAAACTCATTTTTAACGAATGAACTAGATAAGGGGGTATTGGCTGAGAGTTGACTTCCCCTACCTCTCTTTCTGGCTTCCCTAGAATGGTTTCTAAACATAGTCTTTATGTCATCATAAGGTAGATGGTAGATGTCTCCCCATGCTAGCAAATGGAGGGTATCTAGAAGGTCTTCAGGGACTCCTCTGAGCAAAACAAACTTCAGAGATTTGGGGTCAAGTGTGCACCTGGCCCTTTTATAACTGAGTTGAAACCTCTCTTCATAGTCTTCTAAAGATTCATCACTTCCCATGGTCATTCGAAATATTTATTCTTTTGTATCCTTTGACCTACAGTAGTCCTGGTATTTGTTGTTAAAGGCTTGCTACATTTGAGCCCAAGTTGTGATACTGTTTCCAGGTAGCCCCATGAACGAGCAGAGTGCTGCATCCTTGAGGGTAGAAGGAAAGAGTTTCAACTTTTTCTTGTCTTCTGCATAGTCATAAGTTCAACAAAGGATAGCAAACTCAAACAAGAAAGTATCAGGGTCTTCAGTAGTCAATCCATGGAACTGAGGTAAGGCTGAGGGACTTATGTTCTTCATATTTGTGTCCCCATTGGTCTCTTGGATGGGAAAGGTACATTCTATTCTGTCCCCATTTCCTCTACCATTTCTGTTTTCAGCCATGGTCTCAGGAGGAATGGTTTCTTGCTCTTCTTTTGTTGTAAGATCTTCGTATATCTCTAGAGGTTCACCTATAGGTTCTTCTGGATCATTGCCACCAAAGAAGAGAGAGGGGTGATTTAGTGATGTGGTGGGGGTGTTGGGTAGGAATTTTCCTGAATTGTCTCTATTCCTACGAGGAATGAAATGAAATCTCTTTTTTGGGTGATTTTTGTTTTTTTTTTTACTTGTACCTCCAAAAACTGAAATAGATTGAACTGCAACTAACTAAAATCTATCTTGCTGAAATGAAAATGCAGAATTGAAATGAATGTAGGAAAGGACTAATCTATTTTGCTGAAATGAAATTACGGAATTGAAATGAAAGCAGGAAAGGACTAATATATCTTACTAAAATGAAATTGTTCAATTGAAATGAAAGAAGGAAATACTAATCTACAGTTACTGAAATGAAATTTTGGAATTGAAATGAAAGTAGGAAATCATCTAATCTACTTTTGCAGAATTGAAATTGCAGAATTGAAATGAAACAACTACTCTACTCTTTCTGAAATAAACTACTTAGTAGAAGGTTGCAGTAGAAAATAGAAGAAAAGCAGTAATCACAAAATACTCTGACGCCTCCCCGGCAACGGTGCCAAAAATATGGTGAGCTCCAGTATTGCAGCAATGATGCTGCAACTCATGGGACTCCCTACTTTACTTTTATCAACCCGGTAGTTCGTAACAAACTTGGAAGTGACGGTGCTATATGCACAAGTACTAGCTCTTACTGTAGGGTGTCACTTGGTCAACTAGCACAAGTTCACTAGGAGCTTAAGCCAACTTCTATGAGTTCTTAGAACAATATCTTAACTATGATGGATGAAAGCTAACTCAAAAGAGGCTAGTTTAATTGCAGAAAGAAGATGAAAGCTGAAAGGAAATGCAAACCCTAATAAACCCTAGTTTTACCGACTAACCCTACTTATGCAAGAAAAGAGATGTAAGCTACTGAAATGGATTCCATTGACTATTGAAAAGGTAAAATTCATGTGTTTAAGCTAATTCTGAAGGTAAATATGGGAAAAATCATTTTTTTTTTTTTTTTATTAATTTTATGCAGAATTATTATGCATACGTTTTAACTATTTTTGACTCTGCAGAGGTTTATTGGCGAAAGGAAATGGAGTGGGTGTTTGTAGGACATTGGGAAGGTGTGGAGAGGACCTAAGGGTTCCCTAGCACTCTTCTAGAGATTTCCACCGTGCTCATATCTCGAAAAATCGCTCGCGTTATCTTCTACAAGAGGCTACAAGGGATCTACAGGAAATTCTACAAGAAATTCTATAGGAACATGCCGAAAGTGGTTTTTAGAGGTTTGATGGTGGAAAAAGGGTGGGAAAATATAAATGAAGGATTAATAAGGACGTTAAGGGGTTTGGGACCTGGTAAATGATGCTCAGGAGTGATGAAGATGGCTAGATTTGTTCAAGGACAAAGAAAACAATGTTGCACAAAAATGTAGAAATTAGGGTAAGTTGGGAAAGTGTGGCGAATGGGGGAAAGGAATCTTGAGTGAGAGGCTGGAGTAGGTTGTATGATGGAGGGAGGATATGTAGGATTGTCTTAAAGGTGTTCTGCACACTACTTTCTGAAACTGATCCAAGCAAAGACTAAAAAAATAGAGATTTATCTACTTTGACCTTAAACTAACTTAAAAACCAGAAATGTGATGAACATAAGTTTATAGATAAGAAATCATGCAAGAAAGCTATGGAAACTAAGCAAGAACAGGTCTAAAAATGAAAACACAACTGATGTCAACTTTTCCTCTTCAGAATCTAACACTAGCAATTGCATTGAAGGCAAAAATGGTGTTTTGTTGCAACAAGTGTGCCTTGGTATCAATTCATTTTCCCAAGGAGGGAGAAATGAGATCAAGGAATGCTTGGTAGTGTTTTTGTGGATCTTTTCTGTTACCAAACTATCAAATCAACCTGAAGCATGAACAACTATCGTAATCATAAAAAACAACATAGTAATAAAGCAAGATTTTAACCTAAATAACAAAAATTACTCTATGAATGCAAGAAAAACACATAAAAGTACACAAAGGAGGTATTGGGCACTTGGGTTGGGCCCAAACCCAAGAGACACAACCTCTTAAGAAAGATCAGAGCTGGTGAAAAGCTGGATTCATCTTCATTGATCAAAAAATAATAGTTACATCCCAAAAATTGTCAACAAGAAGAAGCTCGAAAATGTGCTGATACAGGGCTGCACTAAAGTGCGAAAATATAATAAAAAATGACTAAACTACTAAGGCTTGAATCCTTCCTACTTATGCAAATGAGGACTCTCAATAGTCCTCCTTAACTTTAGGAGCTTGGATGCCCAAAATTGCAGTTAATTAGCCACTTCACTAGAGCTGCTCAGCTACCCCTTGAAATCATCTTTGGTGGGTTGTTGAACTCCAATCTGATGGTGGAGAACTCTAGGAAGGGGTCTTTTAGTGCAGGAGACACCCCTCCTACAAATCCTCAGCCTTGTTTCTTCGTATTTGGCTGCCAATATGCTCATAAATGCCTGATCTTGGTCAAAAAATGTCCAAAAATCTCTAATAAGCACGTATTAGACTTTGTGGTAAAGTGAATATTCCCATTCACACAATTAACATAAATATATTCAAAATCATGCATAAAACTATGGGGAATGGTGGATTAAATGAGAATAATAGAAAAAGTAGCCCATATAGTTACCCATGTATGGGGCTCATCACATAGGGTTGAAATGAATGAGTGGCTGGTTGGGCATGATATTGAGATGTGAAGGACCAAGGAGGTGGTGTGGACCAGGAAGGATGAGCAACGGGACCCCACGAAGCTATGGAGGGCACTTGATTGGGGTTGTAGTATGTCTGAAATGTCCCTTGTATCCCCTACTGGTATGGTCTAGGTCCGAGTGGCCTCGTTTGGTTTATGTAATAGATTTGGTCAGGGAATCCTTCGACCCCTTGGTATACAACTTTAAGTCCGGGCAAGGAAGGGCACTTTTCTGTAGAATGATTTTCTTCATAGATTGAACAAACATCTATACAGTTCAACGACATTCGTTCCTAAGATTCCTCCTCGTGCATCTAGGGCAGAAAATGGCCAAAGCCCTCTCTACTTCCTCTTGTTTTATTTTGATATGTAAGGTATCCATTTGCATGGCAATAGTCTATAGCATCTCACTCTTAAAGTCTTCTAGCATGCTTCCAATTTCCCCTTTAATTTGTTAGCACCTAAATCTGCCTTAGGCTGAAGGAAGGCAAAAATTAGGGTAACCACAAACCACACTCAGTCTGGTAGCTATCCCTACCAGAGCAGGAGAGGGCTCTCTCCGAGTCACGCTCAGTGAATATATAAGAAAAAAAGGTTTGAGATGACTTACAGTGAAATATTGATCTTAGGCTAGTAAGTGAATAGGGATACAAAAAACCATTTTCATGAATGACCACGCTTCTGGGATGGTATGGGACCAATGGTCAGCAAGGAACAGAGAATTTAATACAAAGGCACAGATTATCCTGTGAGGCAAGGTAGACGGAAAATGTAGCAATCTAGTTTGAGGTAATGCAGAATAAATAGGTTTCTGGAGAAAGTGAAAAGGGCATAGTTACATGAATCCTTTTCAACAGAAGAAAAAACAGTGAACATGAAATTTTCCCACAGGCAGAGCAATAAAATTGAATTCTACCTAATCTCACTTAGAAAATTTCACTGGAAATGACCATGAATTGAATTATGAAACATAACAAAATACATATGAAAACATAGAGACACATTTTCTACACTCACAACCACAATAATCTCATGAAACAGAGCCTTTCCTTTCATTAATTCTCTGTCAAAAATACACAATGAAGAAAGAAAGTTTCTTTCCCACAGTCTCCCAGAAGTTACAAGCCAACCAACCCTTTGAAAATAACTTGCATACAATATATAGAATGTGTAAGGAAGAGATAGAACGCCCAAGGGTTGGGGAGTTACTCGAATCATTGCAAAATGGAGATGGAGAGCCAACCATTAGCTACAAGTGCAGCGCTACAAACATGACATTTGGCTTGGGTGACCGTTTGCCTTTCTTTGCCACTTGGATAGAAGCCAATCTGGAGAAATAACACTTTAAATGCCACATTTGGTGCCAAAAAACCGAAGTGTAGATGAGCGGGCCCACTTGGAGAAGTCGCGAACTGAAATTTCGCGAAACAGAAGCAAATTGGGCAATTTTTCCTCTGTGCGCCGTGCTACTTTGGTGCCTATTTTGGGGCAATTTCAGGTGTCCAAAATGTGCCCAAGTGGGCTTGATGGAAATCTTGTTCTGTGTAATTTCTAACCCAACTGGAATTTCTGAATTTGGTGCTCATTTGCTCCTCCAATCTTCATTCTCCCAAGACTGCTTCCTGTGTGTCAAAAAAGTGGTAGAGAGGCCATTTTTGGGTTTTTTTTGACCTTTTGGAGACTCATACCTTGCCAAAATTTCTTGCCTGAACACTAGTAGTCATGATTTTCCATGTTGAATCAAAAAATGCAAGCCATTCCTCATTTGGAGCTCTAGAATTTTAGCGCCGCGCCATAGGGAGAAAATCCCTGTTTTTTGCCCAAAAAATTACCATGTGACCAAAAATTCCCCAAATTTCTTGAAATTTGGGATAGAGGTTCCCTATGGGGTGTTATGATGGTCCAAGGAAGCCCCATCCAAGATTCGAAGCTGATCTTGCTCTCTTGCCTCTTTTGCTTTTCTTGTTGCTTTCCTCACTTTCGCTTTTAAACTCCTTATTCGAGCCTGTGCACTCATGTTTTGCACCTTGTAATGAAAAGCCATATGTCTCAGTAGAGAAAGGTCCTGGTCAGCTTTGTCCAGCAGCCTCTCCAAATGCATGTTTACCCTCTCAAGGTTGGCCTCCCAATCCTCATTGATTTCTTGCTCCAAAGATGTGAGCTCAACCCTTCTTCTTTGAGCAGCTTGGCGATGCTCACAAATGTTTTGCAGCTCCATAATTGTCTGTTGGTCCTCAAGCTGCTTGTTTCTCTACTCTAGGTACTTCATGTTCCACTTGGTCCTCTCCAAGTCAAGGGATAAGGACTCAATCATAGATTGCTGCTCCTGGATGATCTCTATAAGCTCTGCATTTGTTGGTTCTGCATCTGTCTCATCATCATGGAGGAGAACGAATTTGGTCTCCCGTTCACCTGATGGCCCTTCCTCCTGCACTGGCTTCTTACCCTTGCCCTGCTCCTATGATGCTGATGCTGAAAGCGAGGCCCCTTCCACCCCGGGTGGAGATAACACTCACTTTCCTGCTGCAAATAAGGGTCTACTGCCTCTCTGATAGGTGATGTATACTGGCATAGTAGCAGTCTCATGTCGCTCATATTGATGAGATGGGCCACCTATCTCATACTCCACCTCTGATACCACCTGTGGAGCACTGAAGAAGTCACGGGAGATGAAGTCCTCCTAAGCAATACCCTGCAATCCCAACTGATGGTCCACCAAAATCTGGATAAGAGCAAAGTGATAAACACTGTTGAGCTGCTGTCGAGGGGTCTTGTCCTGCATGAAATTCTTCATCCTGTCTATGTTCCCGCAGATGAAAAATGGGAGGTTCATCATCCACACGCTGGTAAAGTGCATGAGCAACCTGATGTGATAGGCATAAAGGCGAGAAAACCTACCCTCACAACTGAAGTACTTCATGATCAATTTCGTGAGCGGAGCATACTCATCTCTCAAAAATCTGAATGGAAAAACTCTCGTGAGATGGCTCAAACAGCTAGCCTTAATGTAAGGCTCATAATGATGCCTCTCCACATTCTTCTTCTTACGCCACTGTTCTCCAATGTTTGGTATGCCTGTTGCCACTGATATGGTTTCGGGTGTCAATGTGAAAGTGGCCCCAGCCAAGATAGACTGTCCTCCATGTAGGTGAAGTGCAAAAAGACGAGCCAACTCATGATGAACTCTGACATTTGCCACCCTCTCACAAAATTTAAGTCATGCTAATTGTTGGAAACATGACATAGCAAGAGGGCATGCCCGCAACTCGGTGAGGGTGTTTGGCTCATCTCTAACATGTTTGCCACTTTGGTGATGTCTCCTGGGGGCCTGTTCTTCTGAAGCTATATCACTATGGGTCTCCTCCTCATATCTTGATGAAACCTTGGATGCCATGATTGTTGTTCGCACACTGAATTTAGGCTGCCCTTTGATTATAGTGAAGCTTGAGTTTGCTTTGACAATCTGCCACCAAGGGGACAATTAAAGAGGGAGCATTAGGATGGGGGACAATATAATGGGAATAGGGGTTTATAGGAAAATTGTATTTAGGGATATACAAGGGGTTTTGGGGTATTTTGATAGGCTAGGGTTTGTGTTGTTTGCAAGGTAGGATTTGGGTTTTTTGAGCAATAGGAAGAGGGGAAAGGGAGTATGATTTTGGTAGGGTTAGGGTAGTGATTATGGGGACAATAGCATAGGGGAATGAGTAATAGGGGTAGGGTAGGAAAAACACCTTGGCAGCACTGTCACTGTAGCACAAACCCTAGCATCATGGTTTTCTTGATGTCTTCTTTTGTTTTCTTTATAAATTTTTTTTTGCATTTGATTTATAATCATAAAACCATGCTATTCCTTTCAAATTTGATGCAAAAGTGGAGGTAGGTTGCCTACCATTCAAATAGTAGAGCTCCACAAAAGTTTGGAGTGATTTGGCAATGTTTTTCGGCCCTTGGTCTGTGTGTGTTGTGCACAAAACCCAGTGTGCCATGCGCTGGGTATGCGCCGCGCCTGTGGTAATTTTCAATGGTGGGTAGGCTGGATGTGCGCTGCGCCCTCTGTGTGCACCGCGCTCCTGGGTATATGCGCGCACCCTATAAACCACCTCCAACTCACTCAAACGCTCACAATTTCACACTCACACCTTTGCAACGTCTCTCCAAGGCTTGTAATATCACAATGCCCTTGATTTGGATGAAAACATGTATATATAGCCTTGAAAGAGATGGATTTAATTTCTTCCTCCTTGAAAACACATTTTTCTAATGTTGTGTTTTGCACTTTTTTCACTGACTTTAAAACACACTGATTTTCACTTTCCCTTTGAAATTTTGGCTCAAATGATGAAACTTTTGGCACTCTTTGCAGCGATTGTATGACAGGACATTTGGACATGGAAACCATGACTGCATCTGAAAAAATCAACGGACAACTTTTTTCGAAAATTTTGTCATAAATGACACTGTTTTACTTTTCTTCAAAATAGAGTTTTGAAGAAGAGTCGAAGTCTATCCACATGACGATGAAGCTCTCTGAACCATAGCTATGTAAGGGCCTCCCTCTGGCCTGCATGGATTTATTGGACATGTTTCAAAGACCAAATTGATGAATTCCTAGACCTAAAAATAGAAAATGACTTTTGTCCTTTAAAGGACCAGACCTTGACTTTCATGGACTTTGGTGATTATTGACAAAAGAGCTGAGCCAGCAGGAGCCATACATGAGGGGAAATGATTAGCATGAATTTCTCCATCAGATCATGGCATGCCCCTAGCGGAATGCAGCTGAGTGAATGGAGTGGGACACCTAAAATTGAAATGCACAAATAGTTTTGATCTCTGACAGACGGCTGACCAAACTGACTCTAACATTGGCTCCAATGGGGGATGGTAGCTCCTTGGAGGTGCCAAGAACAGAAGATCTCTGGAGGAGCTAGACAATGCCTTTTTGTCCATTGGGCTATGGAGTCATCATTTCGATAAACAACAAAGGACTCTGACTTATTTATGAAACTGAAATGACCAAGAAATTGACTCAAACTTGACATTGAAATAACTCAAAAAGTAACTTGACGAACTGAAACCAAACTGAAATAAAAATGGTATTTACAATGACAGTTGAATCAATGTTAATAAATCAGCAGTGGTACCACTTGAGCAGCTGACCATTGATTGGCCCTCCAGGACAATCTTCCCCATTCATTTCCTTCAGAAGAAAGGCATTCTGACCCTTATATGCTGCAATCCTGAAAGGACCTTTCCAAAGATTTTCGAACTTTCCGTGCTTACCTTTCTCTTCATTTTTTGCATCCCACTTCAGCACCACATCATCCACCTGAAATTTATCTACCTTTGATTTTTTATCATAGATTTTCTGTATTTTATCCTGCAATTGGGATGTGTTCTTGAAAACTTCTTCTCTTGTTTACTGCAAGTGGATCATTTGATTCAACCTTCTCTGCATGGGATCTTCTTCACTGCCGGCCTCCTGAAGAAGTTTGACTACTGGGGCAACAAGAGAGGTGGGAAATACTGTGTCAACTCTGTAAATAAGCTCAAACGATGACATACCAATGGATTTTTTCTGACTGATCCGATCTGCCCAAAGCGTATGCACCAACCTCTTATTCCAACTCTTTTTATTTATTTCTAGCAACTTCTTGATGATGTTGACCGATGATTTATTCGAAGATTCTGCCAATCCATTGCCTTGCGGATGATAGGCAGTTGAATGACCCAAAATGATGTGATACTTATGACAAAATTCTACCATCCTCTTTGATTTGAAAGCTGCTGCATTATCGATGATTAACTTATTTGGACAACCAAAGCGAGACAAGATGTTATTTTCAAGAAATGAAATGATTACCAGTATCTGTAGCTTGTCTGGTGGGAGCTGCCTCAATCCATTTTTTGAAATAGTCTATCGCTGTAAGGATCCATCTATGCTGCCCGGAAGAGGCGGGATGAATTTCCCCAATGAAATCCAACCCCCACTGCTGGAAAGGAGCGCTCACCTCAATAGGATTAAGTTTCAAAGGCTGTAATTTCTATTTTCCTTTGAAAATCTGACATTTATGACAATACTTGACCATCTTATAAACATCAGCAAATAAAGTAGGCCAGTAGTACCTTGCTCTCAAAATTTTGTTCGCTGTTGATTTCCAAAAAAGGTGACCACCACACTCTCCTCCGTGGAAATCCTCCATGACTTTCTTTGCCTCCTCTTCCACCAAACAATTTAACAAAATGCCACTAGGATCTTCCAATATAGTGCAGAATTCAAAATGTAAAACTTGGAAGCTTTCAATTTGAGTGTTCTCGGTTTGTTTCTAGTCATTCCGGGTGGTGGTGACAGATTTTTCAGCACATATATTATATCTGAATACGATGGGGACAAAGCAAACATTTCAAATACCTGAATGGATGATATTTCCTCATTCTCATTGGACATGGCAGCGATCAGATTTATGTCCAAGGCATGCAAGTTTGATTCGGCCATTAGCTTCGCCAACCCCTGTCCTTTGACTAGCTTTGTGGGCTTTATTTCCACATCATATTCTAGCAAAGCCATGATCCATTTTCCTCTTCTCCCTTCCGGATCAGTTTGCACTAAAACATCTTTTACAACAGTATTAGGAACATAGCTAGAATGTGAGAATGTAGGATATATACCCAGAAATCCTTTAATGCCTTCACAAGTGCTAGGGCTTGGTTCTCAATGATGTTGTACTTTAATGATGCATCTCTTATAGCCCTGCTGAAGAATGCAATGGGTCTTTCATGATCATCTCTTTTCTGCAATAATACTGCTGCCATAGTGTGCTCCGAAGCAAATGAAAACAATATGAAATCTTGAGTGTAGTCCGGGCTGACTAGAACTGGAGCTGAAGAAAGGGCCAATTTGACCAAGTTGAAAGATTTTACAGCCTCCTCCATCCATTTCACTTGGCTATCCTTCTTGAGCATGTTGGTCATCTCTCTTAAGTGTTCAGCAAGATTAGGCACAAAGCGACGTAAAAAATTCATCTTACCATTGAACGATTGTATCTCCTTTTTATTCCGGGGCAAATCGATTTGCTGAATTGCTTGCACACGTGCTGGGTCAATACGAATGCCATCCTTTGAAATGATGTGCCCAAGTAATTTGCCTTCCTCCATGGCGAACAATCTCTTCTTAGGATTCAGTGATAGACCATATTTTCTGCACTTTTGAAAGGCATTTTTTAGGTGATGCATGTGCTCTTCATCAGATTTGGAAAATATCGTCAAATCATCCAGTTACACCACAAAAAACACATCCTTCTGCGCTGAAATGTGGCACCTGCATTCTTTAAACCAAAAGGCATTTTAGCATAATGAAAGGTTCCCCATGGAGTGGTGAACTCTGTCTTGTCTCGGTCATCCTCATGGATAGAAATTTTGTTATATCCGGAATAACCATCAAGCAATGACATACGAGATGCCCCCACTACTCGCTGAAGTATATGGTCCATCGTGGGCAGTGGATATTTGTCCTTCAATGAGACTTTATTTAGATTTCTGAAATTAATGCATAGGTGGATCTCACCGGTTTTCTTGCGTACAGGCACTAAGTTGGAGATCCAATCTGAAATCTGATGAGCACAATGATACCTGACTTGTATAGCCTGTTTACCTCCTTTTCGATAGATCGCAGCATCTTTGGATTTATCCTTCTCAGCTTCTGTCTAAATGGTTTTTGATTGGGCTTGATGGGAACTGTGTGGTGAATAATATTGGTATCACAGGTCTTTAAATCAAAATAATACCAAGCAAACACATCTGCAAATGAAGCCATCAAACTGACGTATTTGTCCTTGATCTTTAGCGGTAATGCTTTAGACAATTTTACCAACCTATGATTGGCAGCTGTTCCGATGTTGACCTCTTCTACACCATTCTCTGTTGGCTGCAATGTTGGCTTGTGGGCTACATCATCCTAATCAAAAAGTTCTTCTAGAGGTATCAAACCTTTAGGAATTATGTTATTCTTCAGCTACAACACATCCATTTCATTGATCTGCACTTCATCGGTACCATTCCCTTTGTCCTCATCGTTTTCTACATCAATTGAGGTTTCTTTGAACTTGCCTTTGTTTAGCAGAAAATCCTTAATCTCCTTATCATCTTGAAACACTTGCCAATATCACTGATTGTCAGGAATGGTTGGACGATGCTTGACATGGATTTCAAATTTATTGCTGGAGTTCATGGGGATCTTCAAACTGCTTGCTGCCTTGGCAAGAGCATCAGCAATACTATTTTGTATACGAGGCACACATGTCAAGGTGTATTATGAAAATAACTTTAAGATGTCTAAAACTGCGTTACGATAGGCCTGCATCCTAGGATGTTTTGCTCGATACTCACCTTTGACCTGCTTTATTACCAATTCGGAGTCGCCATATACCGAAATCCTTTTTGCATTCAACTTTCTAAGAATCTTCAAGCCAGCAATCAGAGCTTTATACTCAGCTTCATTGTTTGAATATTCAGAGGCCAGCTTGTAAGAGCAAACCCTCACGCTGCTAGGCACTTTGTTTGGGGCAGAGAAAGGACTGCATACCCAAATTCCAATTCTAGCGCCATGATTTCCTACTGCTCTATCAAAATCCATGGTCCACAAGCCTTCTTCCTCCTCTTGTAAGTGCTGGAAATCTGTTTGATGTCCATTACTTTCAGTTGATTGCCCAACATTTTCCTACTTTTCTTGTCCTTTTTTCTTCAAAATTTCTCTGAAATTTTCTTTTATTTCCAGAATGTCATATGATTCTACTATCTGACTATATATATCATTTAAGTTATCTGAAAACAAAACAAAAGACTCTAGATCTATATGTACATAGTTAATAGGATGATTTATAGGTTTCTCCTTGCTTGTGATCATATATTTCATTTTTTGCTCCTGATATAACTTCCTCATTTGTCCAAACACTGGGATTGTTGCATAGGAGAAATCCAGCTGTAGTGTCCCTTTCAATTTCGCTACCCAAGACCTAGAAAGAAGCATGCCAAACCTTGGAGGAATATTTGCTACCACCACATCCATCAAAACATTTTTCATAGGAAGCTGATCCAAACTCACAACCAAGTCTTTGATGAGTCCTATACATCTTACTCTGCTGGAATCAAATGAATATAGATCATGATATTGCCGAGTGATGTCCGGACCAATCTTATCCATGATAGCCTTGGGCTTGAGATTGTGACAAGCTCCGGAATCGAACATGGCATTGTGTAACACAAAATCATGTAATCATAAACTGATATAGAAGGGTGGCACATCGCTATCAGGAGACTCACCATTCGATGTTGGTCCAAAAGTCATTTCAGGCTGATCATCTTCTACATTTACCATGTCGAACATTGGGTCCAAATTGAACATTTTAGAAATCTATCCTCTATAACTGTTGTTCTTCATTATTTCAGTCAAGGGGATGGATACCTTTAACATAGAAATCTCATTCTCTAAGCTAAAAGTGGGAGTCTTTTCTACCTCTTTGATTGGGATCTCTTTCTTTTCTTTTTCTTTCGATGTAGCTTGCTGCTGTGGTTGTTCTCTTGATTTTGATTTGCTGCTCTCCGGACCAACCGCCTCCTTTCCTTTTCTTTGTGTAGCTGCTGAATCGTTCTTTGCTGCTTCAACCTCCTTCTTTTTTGAATTGGTTTGGCCAGCACATCTCTGTTTCTAAGTGAATATCACTACTGTTGTGCGGACAAAGCATTCATATATCCCCTTTGATATTCTTCTGATTCTTCTTCCAAAATAGTGTCGCTAGCTAGAATAAAATCCATGTCTTGGTGTGTAGCTGAGTTTACTGCGCATTCTTCTTCTTCAGTAATGTAAGTAGGCAGCTCATCTGGAGTAAAGAGGTGGTTTTCTGCGCCTATTACATTCCCGTCCTCATCTTACTCCGGTACATGCACAAAATTCTGCTGCAAAGGTGTTTGTACTGGCTGTTGTGCTGTCTGCTCTTGGGTTCGCTGATCTGTCTGTCTTATTCTATATTGTGGCTACTGCTGGCCACAGAAGTTAGGATTCCTAACTTGTGGCCTAGGCTTGTCGAGCTTCACCTTTTCAAGCATCTACTCTACCTTTTTGAGTAGTTGATCCATTGAAGAGGATTCTTCTTTCACAGTGGTTTTCTTTTCTGTTTTCTCTCTATCTCTTTTGGACAACAGATTTGCTTCAACGCTGACCACAATTTTCTGCATGTCTTCCATTGTGGCCGGTTCTCTCTCTCTTAATTGGTAGGCCATGTCAGCATCAAAACCATCTGAAAACTTCATCATAGCTAGTCCCACAGGTGGCTTTAGATGATCTTGAATTTCGTTATAGACAACATTAAATCTAACACAATAATCTTGGACCGACTCACCAGCGTTTCGTTTGATTTTTTCATATTCGGTCAGAATTTGAAGGGGATTCTTTTTCACTTCCCACTGGTTTAAAAATTGTCTTTGTAGTTCAGCCAAGGTAGTGATACTTGCTGCCGGAAAACCTCTGAAACATTTCCTCACATCACCTGCAAATGTCTATACAAAGAGCCTCATTGCCACGTTCTCCGCATCGATCTCATGAAGTTCATAGAAGTCTGCCATTTTGTCTACATGTTGCTGAGCGGTAATGCTATTAGGAGTGCCATCAAAAAATGGGATTTTACTTTCATAATCCATTGGCATATCATCTAGAACTTGGGTAGAACAAGGGGTGCGAAACGGGCAGCCATCATTCTTGGTGGATTTTGCCTTGGAGGTGTTGGAGGAGTGTGAACAGTTTGTAAGGGGCTTGCAATTGGAGTTTGGGGATGTGTTGCAATATAATTATCAATTAACCTATTAGCTCTTTCTGTTTCCAAGTCTACAAGAAATTACAGATTAGGGATAGTGTAGTCAACAACCCTTTCAGATTTAGACTCAAACAATGATATCTCAAACCATTCGTCAAACTCAAGCTCTTCAAGATACTCAAAAATGTCGGGACATGAATGGGATTTGAACACGAGAGTTATGGTGCTTTCTTGACGAAGGAGTCTCGGGATCAAATTGGGGTTTTCATAGATATGATTAGGATTCGGGTCTGGATTGGCTCTGGTATATCATCTCGAAGCTAGCGTGGTATTGAGAAAAATCACAGGACAAAACCAACTTACTCAACCTTTCCAATCCTAAGATCATCATCCAGAAGCTTAGAATTATTACGAAACGAGGGGATTTGATTTCAGTTTTTCCCCAGTGGAGTCGCCACTATGTTAGCACCTAAATCTGCCTTAGGCTAAAGGAATGCAAAAATTAAGGTAACCACAAACCACGCTTAGTCTGGTATCTAGCCCTACCAGAGCAGGAGAGGGCTCTCTCCGAGTCACACTCAGTGAAAATATAAGCAAAAATGGTCTGAGATGACTTACAGTGAAATATTGATCTTAGGCTAGTAAGTGAATAGGGATAGAAAAACCATTTTCATGAATGACCGAGCTTCTGGGATGGTATGGGACCAACGGTCAGCAAGGAACAAAGAATTTAATACAAAGGCACAGATTATCCCGTGAGGCAAGGCAGGTAGAAAATGTAGCAATTTAGTTTGAGGTAATGCAGAATGAATAGGTTGCTGAAGAAATTGAAAATGGCATAGTTACATGAATCCTTTTCAACAGAAGAAAAACACTGAACATGAAATTTTCCCACAGGCAGAGCAATAAAATTGAATTCTACCTAATCTCACTCAGAAAATTTCACTGGAAATGAACATGAATTGAATTATGAAACATAACAAAATACATATGAAAACATAGAGACACATTTGCTACACTCACAACCACAAGAATCTCATGAAACAGAGCCATTTCCTTTTATTAATTCTCTGTCAAAAGTACACAGTGAACAAACAAAGTTTCTTTCCCACAGTCTCCCAGAAGTTACAAGCCAACCAACCCTTTGCAAATAACTTGCATACAATATATAGAATTTGTAAGGAAGAGATAAAACGCCAAAGGGTTGGGAAGTTACTCGAACCATTGCAAAATGGAGATGGAGAGCCAACCATCAGCTACAGGTGTAGCACTACAAACATGACATTTGGCTTGGGTGACCGTTTGCCTTCCTTTGCCAATTGGATAGAAGCCAATCTGGAGAAAAAAAACTTTAAATTTCGCCTTTGGTGCCAAAAAACCGAAGTGTAGATGAGCAGGCCCACTTGGAGAAGTCGCGAACCGAAATTTGGTGAAACGAAAGCAAATTGGGCAATTTTTCCTCTGTGCGCCGCGCCATTTTCTCTGTGTGTTGCGCTAATTTGGTGCCTATTTTGTGGCACTTTCAGGTGTCAAAAATGTGCCCAAGTGGGCTTGTTGAAAATCCTGTCCTATCTACTTTTGAACCCAACTAGAATTTCTGATTTTGGTGCTCATTTTCCCCTCCAAATCTTCATTCTCCCAAGACTGCTTCCTGTGTGTCAAAAACGTGGCAGAGAGGCCATTTTTGGGTGTTTTTTGACCTTTTGCAGACTCATACCTTGCCAAAATTTCTTGCCTGGACACCAGTAGTCATGATTTTCCATGCTGAATCCAAAAATGCAAGCCATTCCTCATTTGGAGCTTAGAATAGGGATATACAAGGGGTTTTGGGGTATTTTGATAGGGTAGGGTTTGTGTTGTTTGCAAGGTAGGGTTTGGGTTTTTGAGCAATAGGAAGAGGGGAAAGGGAGTATGATTTTGGTAGGGTTAGGGTAGTGATTATGGGGAAAATAGCATAGGGGAATGACTTAATAGGGGTAGGGTAGGAAAATCACCTTGGCAGCACTGTCACTGTAGCACAAACCCTATCATCATGGTTTCCTTGATGTATTCTTTTGTTTCATTTATAAAAAAAAAAATTGGATTTCATTTATAATCATAAAACCATGCTATTCCTTTCAAATTTGACGCAAAAGTGGTGGTAGGTTGCCTATTTTTCAAATAGCATAGCTCCACAAAAATTTGGAGTGATTTGGCAATGTTTTTCGGCCCTTGGTCTGTGTGCACCATGCGCAAAACCCAGTGCGCCGCGCCCTGGCTATGCGTCGCACCTGTGGTAATTTTCAATGGTGGGCAGGCTGCGTGTGCACCACGCCCTTTGTGTCTGCCACGCTACTGCGTATATGCGCCGTGCCCTCTAAAACCACCTCCAACTCACTCAAACGCTCACAATTTCACACTCACACCTTTGCAATGTCTCTCCAAGGCTTGTAATATCACAATGCCCTTGATTTGGATGAAAACATGTATATATAGCCTTGGAAGAGATGGATTTAATTTTTGCTTCCTTGAAAACCCATTTTTCTAATGTTGTGTTTTACACTTTTTTCACTGACTTTAAAACACACTGATTTTCACTTTCCCTTTGAAATTTTGGCTCAAATGATGAAATTTTTGGCACTCTTTGCAGGGACTGTATGACAGGACATTTGGCCATGGAAACCATGACTGCATCTGAAAAAATCAACTGGCGAATTTTTTGGAAAATTTTGTCATAAATGACACTGTTTGACTTGTCTTCAAAACAGAGTTTTGAAGAAGAGTCGAAGTCTATCCACATGATGATGAAGCTCTCTGAACCATAGATGTGTAAGGGCCTCCCTCCGATCTGCATGGCTTTACTGGACATGTTTCAAAGACCAAATTGATGAATTCTTAGACCTAAACATAGAAAATGACTTTTGACCTTTAAAGGACCAGACCTTGACTGTCATGGACTTTGGTGATTATTGACAAAATACCTGAGCCAGCAGGAGCTAGACATGAGGGGAAATGATTAGCATGACTTTCTCCATCAGATCATGGCATGCCCCTAGTGGAATGCAGCTGAGTGAATGGAGTGGGACACCTAAAATTGAAATGCACAAAGAGTTTTGATCTCTGACGGAGGGCTGACCAGACCGACTCTAACATAATGGATGAATTTTAAGAAGAGGTATTGGCTATGGGTTGAATCCCCCTACCTTTCTTTCTTGTTACTATAAAATCATTTCTAAAAACAGTTTTTATGTCCTCATAGGATAGTTGGTAGATGTCTCCCTCGGCCAGTAGATGGAGGGTGTCTAGAAGGTCTTCCAAATTTCCCCTGAATGGGACCAACTTCAGAGACTCAGGGTCAAGTGTACACTCGACCCTTTTGTAATTGAGTTGGAACCTCTCTTCATAGTCTTCCAGTGACTCATCACTTCCCATGGTCATTCGAAAGATTTTTTCTTTAGTATCTTTTGACCTACAATAGTCTCAATACTTGTTGTTAAAGGCTTGCTGCATCTAAGCCCAAGTTTTGTGCTATTTCTAGGTAATCCCATGAAACAACGCAGTGCTGCATCCTTGAGAGTAGAAGGGAACAATTTCAACTTTTACTGATCTTCTGCATACTCATAAGTTCGAAAAATGACAACAAACTCAAACAAGAAGGTGTCAGGATCTTCTCTAGTCAGACCATGGAAGTGAGGTAGGGCTAAGGGCTTATATTCTTCATTTTGGAGTCCCCATTGGTCTCCCGAATGGGAAAGGTCGCCTATATTCTCTCTCCATTCACCCTAGCATTTCTATTTTTAGCCATTGGCTCCAGAGGAATATTTTCTTCTTCTTCTTCCCCTATAGGTTCTTCAAATATGTCTGGTTGTTCAACTAAGGTTTCTTCTTGATTGAAGCCACCAAAGAAGAGAGAAGATTAGCTGTGCGAAGCAGTGGGGGTGTTGGGAAAATTTTTTCTTGAGTTATCTCTATTCCTACGAGGCATGAAAGGAAATCTTTATGGTTGGTTTTCTGTTTCTTTTTCCCCACACTAATAGTACTTGCAGAAACTGAAATTGTGATTGAACAAAACAAATTGCAACTAGCTGAAATGACATCGTTAAATGGAAATTTGCAGAATTGAAAATGAAAGCAAGGAAATGCGGAATTGAAAGAAAGGAAATGACTAGTCTACTTTTGCCAAAATGAACTAGTAGTGGAATGTTGCAATAGGAAATAGAAGAAAGCAGTAATCACAGAATACTATGACACTTCCCTAGCAACAGTGCCAAAAAGTGGTGAGCGCTAGTATTGCAGTAAGAATGCTACAAATTCTGGGCTGCCAACTTTACTTTTATCAACCTAGTAGTTCGTAACAAACTTGGAAGCGTCGGTGATATATGCACAAGTACTAGTTCTCACGGCAGGTTGTCACTTGGTTAGCCGGTGCGAGATCACTAGGAGCTCAAGCCAACTTTTATAGATTTTAGAAGAAGTTCTATGTGTGATGAAAGAAAGAAAGATTACTCTACAGAAGCTATTCTAATTACAGAAAGGAAAAGGACTTGAATGTAAAGCAAGACCTAGTAAACCCTAATTAACAAGCTAATTCTACTTTTTCCAAAAACACTATGAAAACCATGAAAGAAATGCCATTACCTACTCAAGAAAGAAACAACATCTAACCATCCTATTTCTGGAAGTAAATAAGCAAAAAACATATTTTTTTATTTTTTTGTGTTTTTATGTAAATTTAATCATGCATCTAATTTATTGTATGTGAGTGTGGCATCAAATAGGTGGCTTTGGAGGGTGGTTTTGGAGTTTGGGAGGATGTAGGATGGTGTGGATGGGTCTTAGGAGGTCTTAGGTTGCATTCTAGAGGCTTTTCACACACTTGGCCTTCAAAAGGGAACATATAGCAAAAACTACAGGAGGACACAGGGAAACTACAGGAGGAAAACAGGGAAACTACAGGAGGCCCACAAGAGGAGGCTGAGAGAAATTTACGCTATTTTGACGGTGTGAGAGTGGGTGAAAAAGGTGGATGAAGGTTGGAATGAGGTGTTAGGGCACCTAAGGTCTACCTTGAATCACTAGGAGAGAGAAAGATGATTGGGTTTGCTCAAGGAGAGATGAAGAAGTTCTATGAAAAATGATGGAAACTAAGGTAGAATGGAGGTGAGTTTTGGGAGACCTGCAGGGCATGGATCAGATGGAGGATGTGATAGCTGATAATCTGGCCTACTACTGGAAGAGGTCTGCTGCAAAGGAACTGACAGTCAACCAAGAAAATCAAGAAACAAATGAAATGAGTGCATTTAGGAAAAACAGAGTTTTGCATTAAAATGGTCTAAACTATGATCTATGAAAGGAAATGCTAAGAAATGTTGTAGGAAAGGAAAGCGTGAGAGAGGAATATTGTAAATAAGGAAATGAACATGATGAAGGAGTTCTAAAGTAAAGCAAAAATGTACTATTAACCAGCTAAAGAGCTGCAAACACTAGAAGTACTATGAATGATGAAAATCTGTGTCTTTCAGGCAACAAAAGAGTCTTTGCCTCAAATCATGGTCCCAGAGGGATGAAGAGAGGCCAAGGAACTATTGCTAGCCTTTTGAATCTTTTCTGATCACTACTTAACCTACTACAGAAAGAACAAATGGAAGCAAACTACTAAATCATCAAAAGTAACCTATTCTTAACCATAAAAGAAATACATCTAACAGCAAATTAATCTACAAACTGAAGTAAATAATACAAATAAAAGTAAAGAGAAGCTTGGTTTCTTGGATTGGGCCCTAACCCAAGAGCTTCATCCCTCTAAGGCAACTCAGTGCTAGCTCAAAAAGGATTCCATCTTCATTACCAAAAAATAGCAAGATTACATGAAACTGTCACAAAATAGTAAGCTCGAAATTTGAGTAGAGTTTACCTAAGAAAAAATCCAACCCTAGTGAGGCCCTAGGCCTTTCTACTTATACATCTAAAGCTACCAACAACTTCCCTAAAATCAGTGAGGCTTGGCTCCCAAAACTCGTCATAACTATTAGTCATCCTCCACTTGCTCGTCTGCCTTCTAGTGCGTGATTCAGCTTCTTGTACTCTGAGATGAATGAAGGAGAATTTGAAGTGAGGAGTAATAAATGAGGGATTCCATCCTATAAGACCTATCCTCTATCTACTTCGAGTTATTGCTACCATTTGACCACTGGATCCTTGACTTTGACCTCGAATCCATCAATAATCTACATTAAATACATGTTAGACCACATGGCATCATAACTAACTCAACTCACTCTATAAGCATAAATGTAATCAGAAAATCATACAATAAGCTAAGAGAATGGTTGATTTGACTAGGCTAGGAGGTAAAATGTGCCCATATAATTACCCATTTATGAGGCTCATCACTAAGTTTCTAGAATAAATTGTTCAAAATTAGTCGTTTAAGCCCTAGTGCTCCCTGTCCTCTTGGTCACATGCATTCAATGCATGTTTGTCCTTTAGGTACTTGCAATGGCCATCACTATTTGCTCCCTTTTGCAGGTGTGTTGATTCTAGAAATTCGAGAAAATTAAAAAATATTATGAAGCTTCCTCTTCTAGAAGTTTCCAAAGGTTATTTTAATTATGTACCATGGATAAGATCTTTAATCTTGTGTTATACTCTCTTGGAGACTTCACCTCCTATCCCTTGAGCTCATCCTCCAATCATATGTGGATCTCAAGCCCATAATGGTAAATATTCAACTACCATCCTTCTCTTATAAATTTAATACAATCCATAGCATCAAGGTTGGATTTTGTAAATTGATAATGCCCTGATGTTGTTGCCTTGAACATAAAGGAATCATCATCTTCATGCATTAGGGTTTATCTTGAGGTGTGCTTTTTGAAAAGGAAGGACAAGTCATATTGGGTAGTCATCTAAAAAATCAACTGTTATTTATGTTTGTAAACTCTCTCCTATTTATTTTAATACAAAGAGTATATTGTTTTCCTATATTTTTTGTGTTGTGTTTAAACTCATGTATTTCAATTCCATGCTAATTAATTTAATATAGACGTTAGATTATTCTACATAGATGTTTTGGATCCTTTGCTTGTTTTATTCATGTGTGAAGGTTCTCATTATAGCACTTGGAGCTACAATTGTGGTGTACAAGCAAGGAGAAGAGGTACAAATTCGAGGTAGGCTTCACTCCCATATTCTAATATATCTAAGGAAAAATTTATCTTATTTACCTTCTCTTGTTATATACTATGCTATCAAGTCTATGGAATTCACCTTTTTCTGCAATCGTAAATTCTGCATAACATTAATGTGAATGTACTTTTGAATGAACAAGCAAGTATGCCTTTTGGGATGTTCAGTTGCAAAATGTATGAAGGTTCTTTCACCAGAGGGGGAATAAAAGTTAGCCTTTAATAGAAAAGTAATAGTAATAATCTAATAAAGACATACAACACACACACACACACACACACACACACACACACACACACACACACATATATATATGTGAATGAATCATTGATCAACTAGTGAAATAGTTCACATAGAAGAAATGATTGTAAAAAGAAATACAATACACCTTTAACAAGATAAGCACCAAATCCGCCAAAATAGTTCAATTTATTTAGTACAGATAAAAAAACATATATCACAAACCTTCATAGAGTAGTCTTACAACATTTACAACATATGCATGAAAGTGTGTTGGCTCAATCAGTTTCGATTATTAAGAAAATGTTACAAGATACATTGGTACAATGAACACTAGTAGCTCCAATAGTGGAGTGTTAAAGCAACCACTTTCTACTCCAAAAGAATTTTCTTCCTCTCTAATTCCTAGTGGCAGGAGACAATCGAAAATTCCTTTACATGAGTTATGAGGATGTATATATCAGAAATTGGGTGGCTCTTCACCTCCCTTGTTAATTTTTGAATTTTGTATAACCTTTTGACTCCTTCATGACTATTGACATTCTACTCTTGGACTTACACTTTACATTACATTCTCGTACATTAAAAATTACATAATCATATCCACAAATGATGTAGAAAATGATCACTCATATAACACTTTGACGTGACACCTTCACAAGAGTGACGTGCAATTAATGACATGGACTAAATGGTGACATGACAATGTCAATCCATTCTATATGTTGATATTTGTATGTCTTCTTGAAATATGGTACATGTTATTCTTACTCCTCCTCCATAAGGCCTGAAGGTAGGGAGTCTTCACTATGACCTTTATCTCTAGCTGTTGTTGCAATATGGTGTCCCTTCTTCTTGGCTAATGATCAGTTTATCTTTCAGCTTCATAGGTTTCTTCTAGCAAGGCCTCATTCTTTTTATCCTTCATCATCATCTTATCATCTGAAAATATAGTATCTGCAACTGAAATCCACTCATGGTAAGAAGACATTAGCCTGAAAGCTCCTAGTCTAACATGATTCATGAAAAGCACTGACTGAGTTGGAACTGGGTGATAGACTAAGAGACTGGATCAGGGATTGTGTCATATGTAGTTCTAGAGGTCAAGAGGAAGGACGAAGGCTTGAGGCTGCACAATGCATAGTTCAGGGAGGCCATAGTAGGGTGACTACTTAGATGAGGAGATAAAGGAGGTAGTCTTGTCGCTCGATGTTTCCCAGTGCAGATTTATGGAGAAAGAGAGGGCTAGGGATTGTGTAGTTCAGGGAGGTAGGCTGAGAGATTGAGGGTTGACATTGCGTAGTGCGTTTAAGGAGGCTTATTGGGAGGTTGAATTGTGTAGTTTTGGGGATTAATGGTCTAGGGTTGAGCACTTAGATTTCACAGTGTGTAGTTCTAGGAGGTAGGAACTATACATTACACAGTTCGAAGAGGTAAGGACTGAGCTTAAGGGTTGACACATAGAGTTATTCGTCATGTTTTAATGGTGAAATGACTACCTTGATAGCAATAGAATACCTTGAAAATGGTTAAGAAGACAATGGGCCCTCCTACTTCAGCCACAAAAACTTGACCAGTTGCACCTACTACAAGTAGGTTGTGCCTTGTTCACCTAAGAATTGCCTATAACTCATCTTAGGCCACTCATGTCCAAGCTCAACTTGTCCCACATAAGAACCTAGCAAGAGAAGCATCACATCTATCCATGGCCATAAACTAAATATGCAACATATCTTACACATGCAATATTTCACATGTATGTCTAGTTCTATAAACAATACAACATTATCTAGGAGTTTGGAAGAACCACAAGATGCATAAGACACAAAAGATATAAGTTGGCACAAGCCGAGTGCCCCAAAACTAATACAGAATAATTTACAATATCAAATTGTCTAAAATAGTTTTAAACATGAGCATTTGACCAAAGTGTCCCACATGTCATATACAAATAGTAGCTAAAGGAAAAACAATGTTATTCCTAGCACAAAGTCTCCCTTTTTCTAAAACTCCTTTATCGAGCCCCGTATCAAAATTGTAGGCTTGCCTCCTATAAATCATATTATGAACTTCTCCAAACACACTTTGTCCTTGGGAAACTTGAATTCACTCACACTCCCTCGCACACACTCTTATTTGTTCATTTCCATGCATTTTGACCTAGTTCTTCCTTGTGATGCATCGACACTCCCTAACACTCCTCAACATGTATTGACATTGTCCTACAAGTGTTAGAATGCATTTTCATTCCTTGGCATGCCTTGACCCTCCCTAGTTATCATGTGCTCACAAATACCCATATTTAATTTGCAACTTAGGAACCCAACCAGGTCCTCGCTTAACTACAAGAGCCTGACCAAGTTACAATTACTAGAACTAGACTATGTTGTTGAATTATGGAGCTTGGGATGTAATACACAAGCCTAGTGAGATGGGTTTGTGTGAATTTGGTCACAAATGTATTTGTGGGCAAGAACCCAAGAGAATGGGTTTTGGACTAAGGATGGGGTTTAAAATCTGAAATAAAATTAAATTGGAAAATTAATATTTTCTAAGATCTAAGTGGATAAAACCCATAAGTTTTGGAAGGTTCCTAAGAGGCTTGGCTAGGAACATCTATTTAAGGAGGCCTTAGTATGAAGGAAAGAACATTAAGTGAGAAGGAGCTGATTTGATCAAGGAGGCTAGGAGAGATGTAGTCCTAATGTAGGTTGAGTAAGATTGTTGAGTAAGGGTTACTAAAGGGAGTCCATGATCATCCACCAAGAGCAAGATCATGAGGTGAGGGTCGAAAAGAATGTTGCATACCTTAATTGGTTCGTGTGAGGAAGTAGGATGGCATATTATTGGGCTTGTTATGGAATATCGAGCTCAAGAGAGGTGGCTCATGAGAATTTGGGCATGTGATTTTAGTGGTGTTTCTATGTGAAGGTTGCATCAAATTCTGAAATACCATAGAGGGCTAAGACCCTGTCATGTGGTGGTCAATAGGCCACACGTTCTGTGATAAATACCAACAAAAATGGAGGAGCGATTGTGTTATCACCAAAAAATTGATCATCTAGCCTAATTTACTAGATGGATCGAAGTATACCATGTAAAGGCAATTTTACCATTGTAAAATTCCTTTCAGTGTTAGAAATTACTCAATAAACCACCTTTGTTAAGTAATTTATAATTAAACCTATGAAGAATAATTAAATAAATCACTATTTATTTGCTTTTATTCTAGGAATAATTAATTAAACCATTCTTCAATTATTATTCCTTCTCATATTTGACCCAATTATGGAAAATCAATAGATAAATTATTAAATATCTTATTTTTCTCTAGGAATAATTAATTAATCACTAATCACTATATCCCTTAGGAATAATTTAATAAATCATTATTTGTTTATTATTCCTTAACCAATTTCTTGAGATGATAAATACTTTTCCCCTCCTAACCAAATATAATAAATTATTCCAAGTGGTTATTTCAAGAATTGGGTTAATAATATTTTATTAATCCTCATTATTCGAGGATAACTCAATATTTTGTTATAAATAGTACGGTTTTCCATTCATTATTCACTTTTGATTATTTTCATTGTTGCACTCATTGTTGTAACTCTGATTATTTTGATTGTCACACACCATTTTTTCCTAGGTTTAGACATTATAGAGGAGAGAGACTCTACACAAGATGAAGATGTTTGAAGATAGACAAGAACGCATCCCATAGAGGGGGACTAGTAACATTTATTTGTTCCCTTCACAGGTGTTATGATAAAATCTATTCTTTGTATATCTGGTTTCCATTGGATGATTGGAGTTATTACTATTTCTTTTTGTTGTTTAACTATGATTGTGGCATAGATCAGAATTTTTGTAGGTTTTTGCTTCTATCACTTGTTGTAGATCTACAATGTTTAGCAACCATTTATATTGTTGAGATTGTTTTTCATCCACAATTTTAAGTGGGTTCTATTCGTACATCTTTGACAAGAAAACACTACAACATATTGCACTTGAATTTAGGGCTAGAAGAAAAGTAGTCATAGGTGTAATATTGGCTAAGGTAACTATAGTTTTAGTCATAGAGATCTGAACTTCAGGTCAAGATTCAGTTAAAGAAATGCCCAAAATATATGGATTTGTATGAGCTAGATTGACTCTCTTATGGAGGCAAGAGTCGTTGTTTTTTCTATGGTTGAATAAGGTATTTTCTAAAGCAATTAGAATAAAAGTGTAACGGTCTAGTTAGGGCAATTTCCTAGCATGTTCAGTGCATAAGGTATTCCCTTAATACTGTGAAAAATATATGTATAAGAAGAGGGGTCATGACCCTTAGAGCGAGGTTTATCTTTGCAATATAGATCATGGTTTTGGAAGATGGTCTACAGAAGTATGTGTGGAGATAACAGATCCAAAGGAGGGCTGAATCTGAGTGGAAAATTGACTAGACAAAATGTGCCATATGAGGAATGGATTGACATGAAGAGGAGTTGATTTTAATGGACTGTCCATAGAGTTTTGGATAGAGATCTGAAGCAGCCTATAAACAATTAGTCAATGGACTATTAGTGGATTATTTGTGACCCTAATTTAGTCATCTACAGGTTACTAGAAGGATGATAAGAGGATTAGTTCATATTTGTTCATAGATTGGACAACAAATAAATTGGTACACAAGAATAGTGATTTTGAAAGGACTCAAATCACTATTAGGTGGTAGATTTGAAGAGCCCTAGTTGAGGGTAGTGTTGTGGGCCCTATATCAGTAAAATAATTGATTGTCTTTGGTTAAATTGATGGAATTTGAAGTACAGTTGGAGGGTTGTTAGGAAAATTTCAAAGAGGAGCCCTAATTCCTGTACTTGTGAAGGACAAGAAGACTAGTAGAAGGGTAGGTGTATTGGTCCTAAGGATGTGCATACCTTGAAGGAATGAAGTAGTAGTCAAGTGAGCTAGCCAACTAGCCATAGTTCACGATATTGTAGAGGATTGAGTCGGTGAGAAGGGAAGCCTCCATATCCCTAGACTTGTAATCTTGGAGCAACAATATGGAAAAAGTGGGTAGAAAAAAGAGGTGTTCACAAATAGAGTTATGAACAACTGATCGATGACCCTAAGCGTTGCAGACCTAGAAGGAAAGACGAGGTATCAAGAAGGAAATTTTGTGGAGCCAAGTTCAGCAACCTAAATGAGTTGAGATCATTGATAGAGGTAGATTGAGGAGTTGGGGAATGGGAGGCAAGAGGGCCTGCCAAATGTGTTTAGGACACGTGGACTGAAAGGGTTCTGTGTGTCCGCCATTGGCAAGTAGTTAAAGTGTTGTCCTGTTCAAGGTGTATTGGTTGTCAAAGTACTAACACCAAGCCCTAGTTTTACTCCTTGTATCATTGCGATTGTAAAAGGGCCATGATCCCTATATGAGAGCTTTATAATTTTCTATTAAATTTTATAATATAATGAATAAGTTTTCAAAAAAGTTAAAAATTGTCATGTGCACTAGTTTATTCTATTATGTGTCTAGATTTTTTTGCATAAAGTAGATCTATTGTGGAACTTGAGTGTGTTTGAATCAAATATTCTAAGACCAAACCCAAAGTCTCATGTGTTGTGGAAGTTCAACATATGCCATATTCACCTAAGAAATACGTGTAACCCATCTTAGGCTACTTATTTCCAATATCAACTCATCCCACTTAAAAAGTTACCAAGATAAGGCTCATCACTTCCAATTGCGGTCATAAAAATAAATGAGAAACACATTTTACATCTTGACATGAAATAGCACTTGGTACGTGTTGGGATTGGGTCCCCTGGGTCAGTTTTGGGGTAAAATCCAAAGTTTTGATGTAAAAAGATGTAAAGTCCCCAAAAATTATGGACGCAGAGCGTGGAGCTAGTTAAGAGTCAAAAATGGTTTTTACCCTCATTGATGTAAACTTGAGTTGGTTTTTGAAGATCTACCCATAGTCCGTGAACCATGGGATTGTATAAATAGGTGTCTCTTAGAGAGTCTAAGATAGAGGGAGATATAAGTCTTTTGTTTATGTGTACGATAGAAGGAGTCTAGGGGGTTAGCGTGGGAAAGTAAGAGGAAAGGATATGTAGCTGAGTGCGTAGAGGCCTAGAGTAGTGTCTGCAGCTGAGTGCGCAGACCCATGCAACTGAGTGCGCAGGGAAGTATTGAGACTGCAAACTTATACTAAAGGTCAAGAAGGAAGACTATTGCAGAAATTCCCGTGTTTTATCTCTTTACTTCTGTTATGTAGGATTGCGATATATGCTGTGATGAAATGATGTTTTTACAAAATAATGATGTATTGATGTGCGAATTTACTTGATTCATGTTATTATTTGAACTCAATTAATGTTAAGTGATTATGTGAAGATCATAACACTTTCTATTAAAATTATCAAACACTAAGGTAGATTTGAGAAAATACTGATCTAAGGGTAATCTATGGTGTTCATAATTAGCTAATTTTCTTATTCATAGTCTACAAAAGCCAGTCGTAGAACTTTATGGAGGTCTAGAGGCCGATTGAGGGAAGATACAACACTAAGCCTTAAGGGCTTAGAAATTTGTGCGAAGGTAGATCTAGGTCATAGAAACACATCACACTGACCTCTGGATGCGAAAATTTGGTTCCAGCATCCCCCATACTACTTTGGGTGAGACTTCAGTCCGCGCTACATGAATTGCTATTGAAAGGGCTAGTAGTATAGGGATTTGTTTGGCGCAACTAACTCTGAACATGGGTCAGGACCCACTAAGCCAACAAATAGTTTCGTTGCCATGACCAGGATCTGCATAAAGAGATGTGTGATGTTGCATCATTGGAATATTAGCAAGAAGGAAATTGAGAAGTGGTTGGATATAAATATCCACAAATTCACAACATAGGAAAGCAGGAATTCGCACCTGAAAAAAGAACAGTGGTTGGACATATATTTGTACATAGAAATACAAAAAAAATTCTTCTACACATTCTTTATTGAACTATACGAGTGGATAGCTAAATTGGCAGACAACCAAGGAAGGGGGATGCTTGACAGTCCAATTGTGTGGATTCTGAAGCTAGTGCGGAGGTTGGAAAACCGTAAAGATAAGATCGCATGCGTTGTTGATCATTGGCTTGATCGGGTTATAGGAGGATTTGTTACAGAATTTCCGGTTTACACCTTAGTCAGTTACAACAAAGCAGAGTGATGCTTCTTCAAGGGACCGTGAGGTAAGTATTTGAGATATTTGAATGCCTCAATTAAGATGCTCTTGTGAGAAAAATGGGTTATGCCATTGCCTTGATTTTTGGATCTACGCAAAGCGGCTGAAGCTTTAGAAACAAAGAAGAAAGAGGTCCTGAATATAACCTATTGATTCGGCCTCCTT
Organism: Pinus tabuliformis; assembly: GCA_031772625.1. NCBI lineage: Eukaryota > Viridiplantae > Streptophyta > Pinopsida > Pinales > Pinaceae > Pinus > Pinus tabuliformis. The sequence goes on from CM062804.1 coordinate 1,395,337,890, forward strand.
CAAGTGACAACGAAGGAATGGTGTAGGGATCTCCATGAAGTGTTGTCCAGTTGATAAGGCATGGATTTCCATGGATACATCATCCTTCAACACCACCTCCACCTTCACCTCCACAACCTACACCTTTGCCCACTCCACCTCCACCACCACTACCATTTGACACGTTGAATACCATGAGGTTTCCCATTTTCAGGGGTTTAGGAAGTGACGATCTGGATTAGTTTTGGTTTGTTGTGAAGGTCATGTGGACAACACAATAGATTATGGATGGTAACATCAAGAAGGTGTAGTTGGTTACCACTCTGTAGGATTGCACGCTGACATGATATGTTAAGTACTACATTGATAATCCATTGGCATCATTAGTAGATACTCATACCACTTTGAACAAATAATTCGGTAAGCCTAAGTCTGACTTGCAATCAATAATTGTATTTAACGAAAACATGATGAGGCTCGGTGAAATGCCCTGGGAGCTAGATAAAAAACTGAAGTGCGGGATCCGCGAAGTTAATATGCATCTCACACATAGTCAGCACCGTGAATAGTTTATAGCCTCGCTCCTGCACAACATAGGGATTGCTTTATCACAACAAAAGATAGGAACTCAGGTGGAAGCTCTAGAAATCATGATGAGGTTGCATGACACACATATTTATGACTCGTCTTTTGGAGTCCAAGAAATTCACTCGTAGTTGCACAACCTCTATTTGGAATTACATAGCTCGAAAAAAAAAGGAGGCCAGAACAGAGGTGTGTGAGGAAGTTTGGTGCCTCAAGTGTAAGAGCTAGGGGCATGGTAAGGATAATTTCCCTCACAAATTATATCACATGGGTGGCGTGATGCCCCTGAGGCAAGAAGATCCAATGGGATGAAGTATGGGGCCCACGCTATGGTGCACTATTTGTCAGGTGGCTCAAAAACATGTCATCGATAATTGTCATTTTCTTTTAAAGTTTTTATAGAGACTATTGAGTCTCCAAAATGTATTCAAAATATCATCCACTTTCACCTTTATTGCCACCATTTCACTCACATGACACAAATCCATGACCATATAACCTTTCATTAGCCTCCATTTTCATAATTATATGGGCTCCATTTGTGTTTTCCAAAAGTTAATGATTTCTAGTATTATAAGTGAATTAAATGGTTAAAACATAGAAAAATGCCATATACTTGCTAATACTTAAATGTGGCTTGAGTTTAATGACATGTGTAGGTCATTTGGAAGCTTGCAAGGCACCCTTATGTGGCCTCCAATGCTCAAATTCGAATCCTCTTCAAGATTTGGAAGAAGATTTGGATAAAGGTCAAAGAGGATATGTGTCTCATCATTACCTATTTAAGTTGTAAATCTATGAGATTTTCTAGCGATCTAGGGAGAGAATAATGGACCTCCATTAATGAGGTAGCTTCTTATGTTTTTTGTATAAATAGGAGAGTCTCCTCCTTCCAAAGGCATGTGTAAATTTGGGCAAATGCTCGTGTTTTGAATATAGAATTTGGATTTGGCACCATGCTCCTGAGTGATGTTCACTTTGATTTGGTTATGCTTGCATTTGGAGCCTCTCAACTTTCCATCCCTCATGCTTTTGGATTGGCCACCTATAATGTGTGAGATTTATTGTTTTTTCATAGATTAAGATTTATTTCTTTCATAGATTAATATTTATTTCTTTCATCTCTTTTCCTATGTGAGAGGTTAAGAGTGAATGTTTTTATTTGTTTTCATATCTAGATGTTAAGAATGATTGTTTTTTCTTTCATTTCATATCATGTGGTTTTGGTTATTCATTTCATAGGATCCTGATTGGATAATGCACACATGATCCCTTAGAGTAGATTTCATTTCATGAAATTTCATTTATGAAAGAATGGTGTGATTTTCAATTCCTGCAAGTGTGGTAGATCAAGATTTCGATTCCTGCTAGTGTGATATATTGAGATTTCAATTCCACGCACTGTACTATAATTTCTTTTGAATTGATTGTTGAATTAGAATAGGTGAATTTGTTTTCCGTTAATTGGTTTCGTAGTTAGATTGATCTAAATTGGAAGTTAATTTCTAGCATATACAGTGCACGCATGCTTCGCAAGTTTTACGAAACTCCCCGGTTGACAATTAAATGATAGGTACTTAATTTGCCTCAACATTTTGGCATCGTTACCGATAAAGTGTGCATAGGAACTAGCTTTCAATATAGAGTTCATTTTTCACATTTTTCTAGATGCATGATTAAACCATGTAGATGCACATATCATTTATCTCCATATAATATATATATATATATATATATATATATATATATATATATATATATATATATATATATATATATATATATATATATATATATATATATATATATATATGTATATGTAGGTATATATATATATATATATATATATATATATATATATATATATATATATCTATATATATATATATATATATATATATATATATATATCTATATATATATATACATACATACATATACATATACATATACATATACATATATACATATATATATATATATATATATATATATATATATATATATATATATATATATAACCTTCAATCAGCTACCGCCCCCACTATATCACGTGGTGCAGTAAGAGCCACACATCCACATCATGAATTCTTATTTTTTGTAGGTAGAAGAGATGACAAAGGAGGATGAAGAAATGGATGGAGATCCTTTTGGATTTCCCATTTAAGAAACTGATGTCAATGTTCAAATCAAGAACATCCCTCCATCCATACTTGCTAACTTCAAAGGTATGAGATTAGAAGACCCATAAACTTTTCTTTTTGAATTTGAAATCATTTGTAGATCTTATGGCTACTCATTACACATTAAAAAATTGAATTTGCTTTCAACAACATTGAAGGATAAATCTCTTAGATGGTTCATGACTTTAGGAACAAATTCTATAAGGACATGGGATGATATGAAAAGAGTATTTTTGGAAAAATATAAAAATCATTACAAACATCATGACCTTAGAAATAAAGTCTTTAAGATCAACAAAAAAGAGGATGAAAATCTAGAAGACCTAGTGGAGAGATTTAGTTCTAATATCAAAAGATATAAAATGCATAATTTAGGATTAGACATATTAAAAACTCTCCTACTAAATGCTATAAAGGATGAATGAATTGATCTTCATAACCTGGAGGGAAAAGGAGATGTTTATCAATTGTCATTTAAAGAGATTTGTGAATTGTACAAGAACATATCAAGAGGAAAAGAAAATTATGGAAGATCTCCTCAAGATCTAGTTACGGTGAGGGAAAGTAAGTTGACAACAGGATTGGAAAGTCAAATTGAACTTAACAATTTTCAAAACATTCATGGTAATTTAAATGAACAAATTGAAATGCTAAGAAGCAAAGCAAGAAAAAAGTTGAAAATGTTGTTGTGCATGAATATCCACTTGATGACATTAAAATTTGTAAATTTTTTGCAGGATCACATACTACTAAAGATTTCTCATCATTACCAGGGCGAAAGGAAGTTTACCAAAAGAATAATGGAGTGAATCAGGCTCCAAGAGGACCATGGCAGCCTCATAAACCCAATATGATGCAATATCCTTTGCACAATTTCAGGGTTATGCACAACATAATTGGAAAACACCTTTGCCTTGGAAACCTTAGCCATCTCAATCCCAATCTCAAAACCAATCTTGGAAATAGGGCTGGGAAGAGACTTATATAGGAAATCCATCATATATTCAATATTTCACACACTATCCTCAATACCAATATCAATGTTATCCATACCATTCACTTCCACCACAACATCAGTTTCACCCTCAGTTAATCTCAATTCAAATTTTCCCATTACCACACACACTACCTGCACAACCATTTCGAATCCCCAATAATAAAACACCTCAATTCAATTATAATGTTGAGGTATTACAAAATGATTCACCAGCTGTCATTGAAGAACAACAACTAGAAGAAGAAGATTCAGATAAGGTCCAAGAATCATGGATACCTGTCGATAAAGAGAAGTTGTTGGAACCAAAGATTGAAAAGTTTCATGCATTCCTATCACCAGATTCTATGAATGGAGATCACATATGTCAAGACTTTCATTGCATGATAGAAGGAAGCCAAGGAAGACAAGATTATATTGAATCTTGGTTCAAGACAGTCATTGGATCTGAGTATTTCATTCTTCAATATCTTCTAACATCATCTCAATCAAGATAGTTGGTCTCTCACACACGGGTAAGTATTAAAGAATATATTTCAAACCTACATATGAGCATATCTATCATTTTTTTACACACATGGCTCCATTGGAAACATTCATATACTTAAAAATAAAAAAAACCAAGTAGATAAATTAGGAAAAATAAAATCAAACTTGATTGCATTTTTTTAAGTTTTTAATTGCATTTTTTTTAAGAGCTTTTAAATTGTATTTATTTTCTTGCATTTTAATAATTTAACAAAAAAATAATAATAAATAAATAAAAGCACAAAGACAAAAATGAAAATAAAACAAATTTAAACCAATCAAACAATTAACAAAACCCAATTAAAATAAAACAAAACAATTAAAAAAAAAAATCTCAGGGGGTTCTTGAATTTGAAATTTTTATTTTCATTTTTAATTTTTTCATTGCTCAGGCTTCGCCTCCCTTAAAATTGAAAATAAACCATTTAATATAAATCCCATCGACATTTGATTTGTGGTTGGATGGAAAAATAATGTTGCATTCTCCTGATTTTGAAACAAAAATGAATTTCACCTAGCAATTACCTGAGCATAGGCCAAAGACATAGAAGTTAAAAACGTCATTTTTAAAATGCATTTTGTGACCAAATGAGTATGAATCTCAGAAGTTTGAAACATGGGTTTTTCTCAGAATGGGGTATGTTATGCTTAGTGCAGAATATTTCCTCAAAATTTCTAACTGTTTGAGAGATTATTAGGGTTCTCTGAAGCCTTATTTGTTAGGTTGCGTGTGAAAAAAACAATTTTCAATTAAATGTAGTGAGCAGCCACAACCATCCAACGACCCAACCACAGAGCCATGGCCAATCACTCAACAACATTTCCAAGCTGTAGAGGGAAAAAAAAATTAATCAATAAATTTAAAAAAAAAATTGATAAAAAAAAAAAGTTTAATAATTAAATAACAAAAAAATATTAATTATTTAAAAAAATAAAAAATATTAGTACAAAAATTTTCAGAAATGATATTTAGATTGGCCACTTGTCAAGTTTTTGTTTCAATTTTCATTTTTAGAATAATTAAAATTTCCAAAATTCCATTAAATTCATAAATATGACTTGTGATCTATTGGTAAGTCATTCAAATTGCATAATGGAGGTCATGAGTTCAAATCTTGTGGGGATTGAAATTTGCTAATTATTCTACAATTTTGACACAACATTAATTAAACAACATTTTTTCCACCACATGAGAACACAACATTGGCCAATCTTGCACATTCATCGCCATATCATCAGTCAAACAGTCAACATCTCACATCATCTATTTTCCATGTCACCCACTGCCACATCACTATTACATAGTCACCCTCCATATCACTATTACACAGTCACCCTCCATCTGCCAGCTCATTTTCAACACTAAAAATGGATCAAGAAGAAGGACGATAAGGATGCTTCATCTATAGGAATATTTTTTTGCGGAATACCTTGAAGAGAATCTTGTAGATGGAAGATTAAATCCTGTAGACAAGTGTTTTCATTTCATAAATTATTTTTATATGATCATGTTTCTTTGAGTCTTGTAGGTACAGAAGCCAATGACATCACAAATAGGAAAATTTTATATCATGACTTAGCCGAAGAAGATTGGCAGGACTTTTAGATGCAAGAAGGGCACAATCCTGCAACTGAGAAACTGCATGACAATCTTCACTGTTTCACCCAAATTTCAAATCAGCCTAACTTTCTCATACGACATCAGATTTTGACAACCCAAGCATTGTTGGAAAGATCTCAACAAGATCTACATAGTGATAAATCTATCATGAGATTTTGAAATAGAAAAAGAATGAATAAATTTTGGCAAGACACAAAAGGTAACCTGAGGCACTAATTTTGATACAAGTAAAGCTTCATTTGGTTTTCTTTCGTGAATTTGTTTTATTAGTACCAATTCTTAGTTTCTTGTGTAAATATCATTAATATAGAGATTGATCACCTATCCTTTTTGATAATCTTACATTCCATTGTAGAAGAAGTACTAGTTTCTTTTGCTGGTGTTAGGATATTCCGACACATAGGAAATAGTTAAGTACAACTTGGTCTAGTATAGAGTTAGGTTTAGAGTTAGGTAAAGTGTGTTTCTTTACCTTGTACATTTTGTAACTTACAATCCGATGGTCACGATATGTAGTGATCAGATGGTTCATTCTCTCCTCAGTATTACCGACACTTGATCCGTGGCTTGACACCCGATTGGTCCATGATTTCTATTTAAAGCGCATGGAGGGTCATTTGTAGGGTAATCCGTCTATGAGAGAAGCATATGTAAATTTTCATTCTTTTATTAATAAATTGCCTGAAGTGGCCGCGTTGGCTCAGGCCGTGGACTGTTTCCCTCTTTGAGGGTTTTAACCACGTCAAAATACTGTTGTATTGATCTGCGATCTAGTTGTGAGCGGTGTCCTTTGGTGTTCTGTCTGAGGAACTTACCCTGTAAATTCCTACATGGTATCAAAGCTATTTAAGGGCCACGTCCATTGGTGATCCAAATCTGAAGCTGGTAGAACTGCATCCGACTGCTGTTTCCTAGATCTACTGTTTCTGACTGCTTTCGGGCCGAGAGGACTGCCCTGTTGTGTTGGGAGCATTTGTTCTAGTGAGGAATCCCTTTCGTTTCATGCGAAAAGGTTTCTGGTAGCCCTAGCTGCGTCATTTTTAAGATCTGGAGGTATATAATGTTTATTTGCAGTTTACAATTATTTTCTCTCTGTTTATTTCGGTTTCAGTTTATTTAGCTTTTTTTATTACTGGATCTATACCTTTCATTTCTGCGTATGCTCTTTGCCCTGTGACTCTGTGCGATCTGGGCAAATCAGAAACAGAAAGGAAGGATTTTTCTCATGCGTATGCTCTTTTCCCTGCGCCTTAGGGTGATCTCGGAAAATCAAAAACATTGAGGAAAATATTTAGTTTCCGGCTAAAGCTAACTTTGAGCCGCAAGGTTCATTTTTGAAAATATTTAGTTTTTTGGCTAAAGCTAACTTCGAGCCGTAAGGTTCATTTTCTTTGCATGTCGGTGTTGGGTTTTGTTTTTTTTTGTTTTGTACGTAAAAAGAACCTTCTCAAAGCAAGCACGCAACCCAAACCGTGAAACCCCCCCCGCCTATCTCTCTCTCTCTCTCTCAAATTTTTTGTATAGCTCAATTGGTTCAAAGCTATTTTAAGAGAGTAGAGGTCTTGGGTTCAAATCTCCATTTTTTTGGGGGCGGATTTTTTCATTTCCGCACATTCCCGCACTTCGTCGGCGACTTCATCAACTTCGTTTCAAAAAGCCATAACTTCTTCATCCAGAAGCCATTTTCAGAGCCGTTTTTTTTAAACCAGCCTACTTTGTGTTTGTTTCCACCTTCCATTCTACAAGAGAAGCCTTCATTTCTCAAGGAACAGACTACAAGTCCCCTTCCTTTGACTCTTTTTGTGATTCTTTAATAAGAGAACAAGAAAATCTCTTACACCTTGGTCTTCTTAATCTTGGAAACTCTTCCAAGAAAGCGTTAGCCGCCCAACAGCAACCAAATTCAAAGAATCCTAAGAAGTCATATCCTAAAAAGAATGGTCCTAAACCAAACAAGGGTCCTAAGCAATTTCAGCCTCAAAATGAAAAATCATTTCAACAAAATGATAAGACAAATAAAAACAAAGGGAAGAAGACTGATAGACATTGCAACTTTTGTAATCGAGATGGCCACTTAGAATCCAAATGCTTTAAGAAGATGGAAGCCTTGGAAGCAGCGATGAAGAAACATAACATCCATTTGGAGCATTCTTCACCTTCAACTTCATCTTCAGGAATGGCACTTTCTGCATGTGGTTGTCAAGCATCTCGGTCTGGCTATGCACTAAATTTATCTTCTTCTTCTCATTCTCATGAGTGGCTCATTGATTCTGGAGCTTCTTATCACATGGCCAAAAACAAAGCCATGTTTTCTTCTTTAAATGATTGTAACACCAAAAATATATATGTTGGTGATGATAGATCTCTTAGTGTTGTAGGGGCTGGAACTGTTCATCTAGACAATGGTCAGTTTAATGATGTATTATGTGTTCCAACTTTATCCTGCAACCTACTATCTGTATATTAGATAACTCATTCAAGTGAAGGTAAAATCGTTGAATTTTCACCTCATGATGTTGTAATTAGGGACCTAAGAGATCCTAAACAGATTTTAGCTACTGGCATTGCTGATGATTCTACAAGGTTGTATAAGTTTCACAACTTTGGGTCATCAAATCTTCCCTCAGTATTTGTTGCTCATAACGATGAAGTGAGCAAACTTTGGCATGAGCGATTTGGTCACTTAAACTATCGCTCCCTTCAGCATCTATGTAAAGAAAATATGGTGACAGGTTTTCCTATGGTATCTTGCAGAGATGGTGTTTGTTCCGGATGTGTACTCGAAAAACATCATCGGCACAGTTTTGAAAAACGTGCCTCTTGGCACGCCTCAACCCCTTTACAGCTTGTGCATAGTGATTTATGTGGTCCACTTCCAGTTGTTTCATTCTCTGGCTGCAAGTATTTCTTAACATTCATTGATGATTTCTCCAGACGCACTTGGGTATACTTCTTAAAACTCAAGAGTGAAGTATTTAACACATTTTTGGCCTTCAAGGCCTTTGTTGAAAAACAATATGGACATTAAATTCTTAAGCTAAGATCTGATAATGGCGGAGAATATGTTAAAAACACATTCATCAACTTTTGCACTGAGAATGGAATTCAAATGCAACATACTGTTCCATATACTCCACAACAAAATGGTGTAGCTGAAAGGAAGAATCGCACCTTAAAGGAAATGGCTAATTTTATGCTACAATCTAAAGGACTTGGTCTTAGTTTTTGGGCAGAGGCAATTAACTGTGCAAATTACATAATAAATCGCACTCCTACTAAGGCCTTAAAGAATATCACTCCAGAAGAAGCATGGAGCTCAATCAAACCAGATGTAAGTCACTTTCGTGTTTTTGGAAGTGAAGCGTGGGCCCATATTCCAGATGAAAAGCATAAAGCTTTAGAACCTAAGAGTGAAAAATGTACTTTTGTTGGATATTCTGAAGATGTCAAAGGCTATAGACTTATTCCATTTAAGTCCAAAAATGTTATCATTAGAAGAGATGTAAAATTTGATGAAAATATATCGGCCTGCGAGCCTAGTCCAGCGGATGTGCCACCTCTACCTATCTCTTCTACTTTTGAAAACATTTCTTCTTCAGATGATGAAAGTGAGGATGACAATCCTCCCCCACCATCTCAGGATCCTCCTTCAGCTCCTCAGCTTCCAAAATGGGTTCGTGCTACTCGAGATGCAGCAGGTGATCTTGCTGGTGATCCTACAGATCAGCGACACACACGTTCTCAGTTTGACAGAGCCTCTTCTTTACTGGCTCAAGCTCCAGTAAATTATGATCCTAACACTTTTGCAGAAGCTTCAGGCCATCCAGATTGGGAAGCAGCTATGAATGAAGAATATCATTCATTATTGGCAAATGATACATGGGATCTTGTTCCTCTACCAAAGGGACGAAAACTTGTTAGATGCAAATGGGTTTACAGAACCAAGTATGGACCAGATGGGAAAGTTGATAAACATAAAGATCGTCTTGTTGCTAAATGTTTTTCACAGGTTGAAGGCATTGACTACACTGAAACCTTCTCCCCTGTTGCCAAAATGAACTCTATCCACCTTGTTCTTTCCCTTGTTGCCTCGTTCAAATGGGAAGTCCATCAGATGGATGTTAAATCTGCCTTCTTGCATGGGGACTTGCATGAAGAAATCTACATGGAACAACCCATTGGCTTCATAAAAACAGACTCCAGCCTTGTATGTCGGCTTAAGAAATCCCTTTATGGTCTCAAGCAAGCTCCTCGAGCTTGGTATGCCAAAATGGATAGCTTTCTTTTAGAATCTGGCTTTTCTAGGTGTCATTCTGACAATACTATCTACACCAAGAAAGTGGGCAAGTCTCTTATCATTCTTGTTCTTTATGTTGATGATCTTATCCTTACCGGTAGTGATCCCAACCTTATAAACCATGTGAAGTCCAGAATTAAAAAGAAATTTGAAATGACAGACTTAGGACACTTACATTATTTTCTCGGTCTTCAAGTCTTGCAATCCAAGGAGGGTATTTCCCTTTCCCAGTCCAAGTATGCCTGTGATATTCTATGCCATTTTCACATGGAAGACTGTAAGCCAGCCCCTTCTCCCTTCCAGTCTGGAGTCAAACTTTCAGTCACTTGTACTTCTCCTGAAGTTGATGCTACCTTATACCGTCAACTTGTAGGAAAACTTATGTATCTAACCCATACTCGACCGGACCTTTCCTTTGTCGTTGGCCTTATTGCTCGGTTTATGCAAAACCCACGTGAAAGTCATTGGAAAGCAGCTAAAAGAATACTTCGTTATGTTCGAGGTACAGTACAGTTTGGGATTCATTACAGTGCCGAAGCATCTCCTCTATTGGTTGGTTTCACTAATTCCGATTGTGCTGGTGACCCTGATGATCGGAAGTCTATTGTCGGTTATTTGTTCACTCTTGGTTTAGGACCTATTACATGGGCTTGTGAGAAACAAGGTGCCATTTCTCTTTCATCAGCAGAAGCAGAGTATCGTGGTGCCGTAGAAGCTAGTAAGGAAGCCTTGTGGCTTCGTCAGATCCTGTCAGAGTTTGGCTTTCAGCAGCAGCATCCGACTACACTTTGGTGTGATAATCAAAGTGCCATTCAACTATGCAAAGATCCAGTCCAACATCAGCGCAACAAACACATTGAATTGCACATGCACTTCATCAGAAAGCTCATTCACGACCATGTTCTTGAAGTGCAATATTGTTCAACAGATGATCAAGTTGCAGACATCTTCACAAAGGCTCTCACAGAGGCGAAGTTCACTAAACTTCGATTTATGGTTGGAATTCAGGAAGTTGTCACTAAGGGGGGATAGGCTCTAGTGCCTCCTTCCTTCTCCTATTGTGTCATATTTGTAAATCCTTCAATCCTATCCCAAGTTGTTCTTAAGGGGGATGTTAGGATATTCCGACACATAGGAAATAGTTAAGTACAACTTGGTCTAGTATAGAGTTAGGTATAGAGTTAGGTAAAGTGTGTTTCTTTACCTTGTACATTTTGTAACTTACAATCTGACGGTCACGATATGTAGTGATCCGACGGTTCATTCTCTCTTCAGTATTACCGACACTTGATCTGTGGCTTGACACTCGATTGGTCCATGATTTCTATTTAAAGCGCATGGAGGGTCATTTGTAGGGTAATCCGTCTATGAGAGAAGCATATGTAAATTTTCATTATTTTATTAATAAATTGCCTGAAGTGGTCGCGTTGGCTCAGGCCGTGGACTGTTTTCCTCTTTGAGGGTTTTAACCACGTCAAAATACTGGTGTATTGATCTGCGATCTGGTTGTGAGCGGTGTCCTTTGGTGTTCTGTCTGAGGAACTTACCCTGTAAATTCCTACAGCTGGTTCCAGGAGGAAGAATAAATGGCCATAACTGAACATTGTCTCTTTACAATACCACATTTATTTCGCAAAAACATGATAAAAGAAACATCAAAGATGAAACATCAAAGCATGAGCATATGATGTCAGGTCATATCCAACACTTGAGAGCTTTCAGATGCCAGTCTTACCATTGCATCCCTACTTATTCAGTCAATAAAATCTTCATCTCATTTTCCTTCATAGTCATTTTCCTACCTCGCTTTCACTAAAATTTAAACCCACCAATAATACCATTCAACTCCCCTACAAAGTTGATTCATTCCATTTTCCCTTTTCACTTTTTCAAATAAACCTTGTATCCATTGCAAAACGTTTTCATTCATAGTCCTTCAAAATCAGTGTTTCATGCTCGCATTAGATGATGGAGGATTCCTTAATGCCTCCCTTCTAACAAGCCTTGGCTTATTGACATCAGCACATTATCTAGGGTTAGGGCTAGAGTCCTTATTAGTACATTGAGGCTTGTATGCATCAATGCCAAGTTCTCTTGCTAAAAATCATGGGAATACATCAATGTCCCTTGATCGTTAGATCTTGCAAGTGGCTCAAAATCATCTCATCTATTCGCACTTTGCAAGATTTACTTAGGTACCTTGGCACTCGTTAAAATTAATAGCGATTTTGCCTCGCTTTGCTCAATGGAATTCATCAATGGTCGGTAATACAATGACTTCTCTTCATGATCAACAACAACACATTCATTCACATGACTAGAATTGTACCATCGGGTTTTGTAGCAGGTGAAGACGATATCATTTTAGCATTTTGCAGAAGGTACAATAGATTTAGTAGTAGCAATAAAGAATCCACTTTCACCACCTCATCCACCATTCATGCAACCAAGAAATAGATGAAATTTTACATTATATTCCATGATCTAGCAGCAGCTACAACTTTTCTACATATGAACAGTTTGTCCACTTCCTAGGTAAGTAAAGGTATGTTCTTTTCTAGCTTTTAATCATACAATTCCTTGAATACTAAAATTATAATTTTTGGAAAATACTTCACCATAATTCCTTTCTCATTTAAAAAAGAAACTGTAAACACCTTTAGTTGGGGGGAAGGGGCATCCATTTATGATCACTCTTCATATCACTTCATTCCATATCACTTCATTTCATTTAACATACTTGTCCTAATAATTATAATTTCATTATGGTTCAAAAGTTATATGATTTGAAAATAATGTCTAAATGATGAGCATATTAAATTACTAATTTAAATATGCATTCTTAAATATGTTCAATAAATCTTGGTGCAACAAAGAGAAACAAGGCATTGAAACACAAGAACCAATACCAATTAAATATTTGGTTGTCACACAAGAACCAACCAAACATGTTGCAATTCAATGTATGACAAGGAATACTTTGCAAAAATAAATGAAATTTTCAAATGCAAAGTTTAAGGACAATTTATATAAGCCAAGCTCATTCAAAAGCAAATCATGATTAAGAAATGCAGTGGATTGCAGGAGAACATGCAATAACATTAGTTGGGGGGTATGTAGAGTCTCCAAAATGTACTTAAAATATCATCCACTTTCACCTTTATCGCCACCATTTCACTCACATGTCGCAACTCCATGACTATATAACCTTTCATTAGCCTCCATTTTCATAATTATATGGGTTCCATTTGTGTTTTCTAAAAGTTAATGATTTATAGTAATTAAATGGTTAAAAATTAGAAAAATGGAATATACTTGCTAATACTTAAAAGTGGCTTGAGTTTCATGACATGTGTAGGTCATTTGGAAGCTTCCAAGGCACCCTTATGTGGCCTCCAATGCTAAAATTCGAATTCTCTTCAAGATATGGAAGAATATTTGGATAAAGGTCAAAGAGGATATGTGTCTCATCATTACCTATTTAAGTTGTAACTCTATGAGATTTTCTAGGGATATAGGGAGAGAATAATGGACCTCCATTAATGAGGTAGCTTGTTATTTTTTTATAAATAGGAGAGCCTCCTCCCTTCAAAGGCATGTGTAAAGTTGTGGAGATGCTCATGTTTTGAATATAGAATTTGGATTTGGCACCATGCTCATGAGCGATGTTCACTTTGAATTGGCTATGCTTGCATTTGTAGCCTCTGAACTTTCCATCCCTCATGCTTTTGGATTGGCCACCTATAATGTGTGAGATTTATTGTTTTTTCATAGATTAAGATTTATTTCTTTCATATATTAATATTTATTTCTTTCATGTCTTTTCTTGTGTGAGAGGTTAAGAGTGATTTTTTTTATTTTCTTTCATATCTAGATGTTAAGAATGATTATTTTTTGCTTTCATTTCATATCATGTGGTTTTGATTATTCATTTCATAGGATCTTGATTTGATAATGCACACATGATCCCTTGGAGTAGATTTCATTTCATGAAATTTCATTTCTAAAAGAATGGCGTGCTTTTTAATTCCTATAAGTGTGGTACATCAAGATTTGAATTCCTGCAAGTGTGATAAATTAAGATTTCAATTCCACACACTGTACTATAATTTCTTTCGAATTGATTGTTAAATTAGAATAGGTGAATTTGGTTTGTTGTTATTTGGTTTTGTAGTTAGATTGATCTAAATTGGAAGTTAATTTCTAGCATATACAGTACATTCATGCTTTTCAAGTTTTACAAAACCCTTGGGTTGAAAATTAAATGATAGGTAATTAATTTTCCTCAACAGAGACCACAACAATTATTCTTCGATTTCTACAAATTGGTGGGTCACGATGAGCGCCACTATCTTAGCTATGAACTAATGAGGGAGAAGACGCTTACGTATCGAATGCAAGCAGAAACGCGAACTCCAATCAATGCATTGGGGGATTGTGTGGATGATATCAGGGCTACGAATGAGGCCAAGGAGGAGGAGGACCTGGTAGAGGTCGGGGAAAGGTCATCTGCTATAATTGTAGAAGTCTAGGCCACTACGCTCGAGAGTGTACCAGCCATACATGCCCACAATTTCAATACTACACTCAGTTTGACAACACAATAGAAGAATTCCATGTGTTGATAGCCAAGATGTAGGAGAAGAAGGCACAGCCTCAACATCCTACCCAGAACTTATAGATGATGAGGGATGAGCCCTGCGAGGAAGAGCTAAATATGAATATCGTGCTACAAAGCGAAATAATGATTGGTGATGATAAAGGAAAAAAACCTAAAGAAAGTGGGTGGGTCTGGAAGGCCCCAGAAAAGGAAGTTGAGTTTGATTTGGAGTGCATGAAGGAAACATTTATGGAGGCAAAGAAAATCTTTGCTGAGGCCTCTACCTCAGGAAGTCAGGACAATTATTTGGTCAATTCAATGTCTTTCAATTGTTAATCATAAATTGTCAACCAGGGTGCATAGACTGATGAAGTACATGTGCACAGTATGTTCTTAGAAGTTATTTATTAGATCCTTATGTATTTTTTAAGATCTAAACTTAAGATGGAGGTGGTGTTTGTCAATTATATTATTGTTGTAATTCTTAAGGATGTTGGTTAAGTTTCCTAGGAGTTAATCTCTATTTAATTAGTTTGTAGATGGTGTGAGAGTGGTCCTACATGTATTAGATTGTTTTGGGATTTTTGATCATGACTCTTTATGTTGCAGCTTCTAATTCTTTAAGTGCAAAGAGAAACTTATTCTATCAACTATGGAGAAATACTTTCTGAACCCAATTATTTAGGAGATAACTCTCACTCTTTTACTTATTCAATTTTTGTTCAATCAAAATAACCTAAGAAACACCCATATTATGAATTAAACACACTTCAATTATGCTAGATAATAAGAAAATGAAATGACCATGCTGTACCAGGTATAAAGAAAATTAAATAACGGACTGAACTAGGTATAGAGCAAATGAAAGTTCTTATGCAAATGACAATTTGCTGGAAAAATCATTATGTTGCATTTTCACACCAAAGAGAGAAATTGAAGAATGAAAGGAAATTGTATTTCATTTGATTAAAACCTATCACTATTTGTAGGGGCCCTCCCCATAGAAGTTCATAGCTTCCAATCAACACAATTCTTGCGCACAAAAACCAATTCTATTCACAAGGAGTTCACAAACTGTTCAAAATTATATCATTCAGCACACACGCAAATCACAGTGTGGGCGTAAGTTTTATGGCAGGTATCTTGGCATAGCTGTATGAATAATTCAATCCTAATATCTCTATCCTATCTAAACTTATATCGCTAGACCTTCATTTTGCTATTCTGAAAGAAAAATGATAAGGTTTCAATTGATCTCGGGTTCTCTTTTGCATTAATCCAGCGGTTGACTTGGAGTTTGACTGTGATCTCTTATGCTTATCTTAGCAAACAATTTGGAGGGGATAGGAAGGGATCGACGAGGGAGCCATCCTCTATCCATCCACACCCTTCGTTGCTAACCTGGAACTCTAGAACCTTGCAAACAATGGAGACAGCTACAGAAACCTAGACTAGCTGCAGAATCAGACTGATTTGGTAGCCCATTACAAACTTTAACATAACAATAGGGTATAAAGTTAGATATGAACAAGAAGAAATATTATTTCATACCTTCATCAAAACCTGGTGGATATGGCTTCATTTAGGTGGTAAATACATAGGAAAAGAGAGGATCATTAGGTAAAAAGGATGTCATGGTAGGACAATATTCGGCTCTACCTTCCCACAGATTGGAGATGTTGTATGTCCTCATACGCTTCTTCCTTGTCATTAACTTGTGCCTCTTTCTTATCATCTCCATGTTTCATTTTTTTATTCTTTCTCTCTCTGCATAATTCTGTTTTCTTTCTTCAAATTTTTGTTTTTCTTATACCACAATTTTAGATGAAGGATCAGATTGTCACTCTTTGCAATCTGGATCTCACTCTGTGTCTTCAATGCTTGATTCTCATTTTTGAGATACCGATTCAATGTTTCTAGTTCAAATATCTCCTACTTTAAGATGTTTGAGGCTGATTGTTCATTTACCTGGTTGCTCCCTTCTCCAGGGCTTTGAATTGTTTCCTTTCCAGTGACTCTATATAGCCATAGATTTCCTGCTGATTGAGGTCAATACCCATACTATGCATTGGGCTTCTTAAAGGTGAGTTGTATGGTTGTGGTGATACTCTTGGTGATGATCTTGGTGACCCTATTGGAGAATTTCCAAGGCTTTCAATTGGATCATCCCCTATTGTCTTGTTCTCTATTGTCTCATCCTCTGTTGGAGTATTCTCTGTTGGCTCATCTTTAGTTGGCTTCTTTTCGTTTGGCTCATTTTCTTCAAGATTAATGTATTCTGTAGATTTTGTGGTTGTTTGTGGAATCATGTTCAACCTCATGCTCATCCTCAATCCTGGGGTTTGTATCTTCTGCACTTTCCTCATTTTATTCTTTGATTTTTCTTCTAGAGGAGGTGTCTTAGTTTGTGAGAATTATTCTTTACTTGGGATGGCTTTCTTTCTTCTAGGGTTTCCCCTCTTCATTCGCTACAAAATCTTTACTATAGACAGTTCTTCTTTTGATACTTTTGTCTAAGTTTGAGGTGCCTGTTCCTTTATCATTTCTATGGTTCTCTTCCTCCCTCTAAGAGACCTATTGCTACTTGCCTTTTTGGGGATTTTTCTTCAAAGTGGTTCCTTACTATGAAACTCTCCGAATTATCCCATATACTTTGGAGATGAAATTTGACCAATAATTTTACCAGGCCATGATGATACATGGTGTTTTCTATACATTGAATTTTCTTCTAAACATTTGTAGACATTTTCTAGAGGCTATTTAAGAGGAAATAAGGGAGGTTCATCTGATGATCCACAAGGAAGTGCATCATCATCCTAACATGATAAAAATACATTTGCCCAAACCTACCCTCACAAGTGATAAACTTCTGAAGCACAAGTAATAAGTTTCTCCATTTGTTTTTAAGAGCAGTGCTGGGAATACCTTTCTTGTAGACCGTAGTGTCCATGTTCGGATTCTTGAGGAAGACCTTCCAATCCTCGCTATCAATCCCCCTATTTTTAAACCATTTTTCTCCATTTCTCAGCAGCTCAGTATCCTCAGCGATCATAGACTCTGTTATTGTGATCTCAATGTCCCCAATTTTGGATTCAATTCCATTAAATGAGTGCACAAATGTCTTGGTTACCTCCTTGTGGAAGCCGTTAAATTCTTCAATGAACTGCAACCATTGTCTCCTTTGCAGCAAATCCCTAGTTTACGGATACCCCTCTAGGAATTGCTTCCTTGTTGGCTCAGTTCGAAAAATTATCCCCATTTCGAAGGATGCTTTTCCTTGAAGATTGGCTACCTAGACAGGAAAATGTAGTTGGTAGGGTTTGCTAGCTGGCGGAGACATGGAGTGGCTGTGAAAGTTTAGAGGAGTGTATAGGGAAGAACAGATGGATTATCATAAGAATTATGGGGATGAATCCTACCGTTAGGTGCATTTAAACTTATGATTTGGTAACTACTTCGGCAGATTTGGAATAAGGTTGTGACATGACTTTTAAAGTGGTGGCATATGACATTTTGTTAGGCATCCATTACCCTTAGGTTATAATGATTGCATTTTAGTACTATATCTTCTTAGTCATATATGCTATATAACCTTCCCTATTGTTAAATTGAAGCAGCACGTACCTTTGATCTTCTTTTGCTAAGGTTATTAGTTGTCCTTTGATCTCCTGCATGTACCTTGCTGTCAACTGCCCTTTAATCCAAATCACCAAGCATCTTTGTAGTCTTCAAAAATAAATTATTAGGCTACCAAAACTTGTTTCAGCCGCGAAAACTTGTCCAACCTGCGGAAAGTTGTTAATCCTACATCTAAGAGAGAGAAGGCTTTAGTAGATTAACTTTTTTTTTTTTGAAAAGAAAATTTGAAGTGCCAAAAAGTTGGTTTTCACTTTAAATTTTTGTATAAACATGCCAACAACATGTTGGTTTTCATGTTTATGAAATATATATATATATATATATATATATATATATATATATATATATATATATATATATATATATATATGAGAAAACTGAGTAAAAATTTCTAAGGTGGAAAAGAAGAAGAATTCTTCTTGACCATATTCAGTTCTAAATTATCTTAAAACATTTTAACAAATTCCTCTTTCGTTAATGGCTTTTGGTAAAGATTCAGTTGATGTCCATTTACTAATAGAGGAGTTTTCTCTTCATCAATAGTCCTGATTCTAATTGCACCATTGTCAAAAGTATTCTCTTTTTTTGGTAGGTAAGCATCCACAGGGAATTTGAACCAGTGACCTATCACAAGGAGTGCCTTAACAGTGCACCCATTCACCATCAACCTAAAGCCCCATGGGCAGATTGCCAAAGACATTCTCAATTTCATAAGGTCCAAGCCAATTAGTTTGGATTTTCCCTTGAATTTTTTTTAATTTTGAATCAAAGAGAAATGCCAAATCTCCCAGATGAAACTTCCTTTCGTTAATGTACTTATCATGCCATCTTGACCTCTGTTGTTGTACTAAGCTGTTTCTCTTAAAGGCCTCTTGTGTGATTTCATCGAGCTCATTTACTTGTTTCATCCTTTTCTTCTGGGCTTCTGACAAGTCAAGATCTAACTGGACTACTTTCTTATATGTATGGGTACAGAATTCTATCGGAAGTAAGACTTGCTTGCCATAAACAAGTTCATAGGGAGTATGTCCTGTAGTATTCCTCCATGTAGTTTTATAGGCCCATAAGGCTTCTGGAATATTTTCCACCAAGTCTTTCCTTTGTAGATGTATAGTCTTTGTAAGGATAGCCTCAATCATCTTATTTGTGGACTCAAATTGTCCATTGGCTTGTGGATAGTATGGAGTTGAATTTTGATGTTTTATCTTGTATTAGTGCACAAGCTTCTAGACTAGTCTAGATGTGAACTGTATCCCTTGATCTGTTATAATTTCTCTTGGGACACCAAAACGAGTAAAAATATCCTCAAAAACAAATGAAACTACAATATTTTCAGTAGCAAAAGGAAGTGCTTTAGCTTCGGCCAATTTAGTGACATAATCAGTACATGCTAGAATATACTTATTTTCCTTTGAAGGTGGGTTGATTGGTCCAACAAAATCTAGTGTCCATTTTTAAAATGGTTCAATAAGTACCTTTGGCTGTGGTGGAACTTCATTTGAAAGGGTAGGTTTTCCCATTCTCTAGCAATTGTTGCATCCTTTAGCATATTCCTTGGTGTCCCTGAAAATGGAAGGCCAATAATATCCTAGAAGTAAGATTTTGTAGTAGTTCTCTTGTAGAAAAATGTCCTCCACATGGCTCATCGTGATAAGATTTTAATATCTACGGTACTTCTTCCTCCCGAACACATCTTCTGATGAGGAGATCAGGTCCAGTCTTGTATAGTTCTTCATTTATCCATGAATAGGATGTGCTATTGTGGACTATTCTTCTCCTTTCTCTAGGGGATAAATGAAATGACATTTTTCCTATGGTCAAATAGTTAGCAGTATCTGCATACCAAGGTGATTTAGTAGATACTGAAAAAACACATTCATCAGGAAATTTATCTTCTACAAGTTGATCATTGTTTTCATTTTTTTATTCTAGATAGAAAATCAACAAATGTGTTATGTTTTCCTTGTCTATCTAGAATAGTTATGTTGAATTCCTATAAAAGTAGGATCCATCTAGTTATTCTTCAATTGGTGATTGGTTTATTCATTAAGTATCTAATGGAAAAATGGTCTATGTGAACAAATGTTTCATAGCCAATTATATAATGTCTGAATTTGTTAATGGCATGAACTACAACTAAAAAATCCTTTTCTGTTACAGTATAATTAACTCTGTAGGAGTTAAATTTTTACTGGTATAATAGATTGCATAAGGAGTAAGATATTTTTGTCCTAACACAACTCCTAAGGTTGAATCTAAAGAATTTGTCGAGATATGGAAAGGTAATTTCCAGTTAGGTCCTTTTAAGATGGGTGCTTTAGAAATTCTCTTTTTGAAAGTTTCAAAGGCAGCTTGACATTCAGAATCCCAACTGAACTCACAGTCTTTGGTGAGTAATTTAAAGAGTGGGGATGCAATTTTTGTGAAGTTTTCTATAAATCTTCTATAGTATCCAGTAAAACCGAGAAAAATTCTAACATCCTTTTGACAACTTGGCACTGATTACATAGAAATGACTTCAACTTTAGATGGGTCTACTTTGATTCCATCTCCTGAAATATGATGACCTAAAACAATTCCTTTGTTAAGCATCATGAGGCATTTTTCATGGCTTAGTGAGAGATTTCTTTCTTTACATCTTATTAAGACTTTTTCAAAATTTTCTAGTGCTTCACTAAAACAATCCCCATAGACTGTGAAATCATCCATGTACACTTCCAGAAAATCCTAGATAAGGCCAGAGAAAATGTCGAGGACTGCTCTTTGGAATGTTGTTGGAGCATTACATAAACCAAATGGAAGTACCCAATAAGCATAAGTTCCCCATGGACAAGTGAATGTGGTTTTATCTTGATCTTCAGGGGCTACCTTAATCTGGTTATATCCACTGAACCCATCCAAGAAGGAAAAATATTTTTTTCCTACTAAAGTGTCTAAGACCTGGTTTATGAAAGGTAACAGAAAGTGGTCTTTTAATGTTGCTTTGTTTAATTCCCTGTAATAGATGAAAGCTCTCCATTTTCCATTTGTTTTAAGAACAATTACTAGGGGTGAAACCCACTAACTGTTGAATATTGGATAGCTGAAACTTACATCTAATAGTTTCTACAATTCTTCCTTAACAATTTCTTTTAGGTTTGGGTTCATTCTTCGTTGAGGTTGTCTAACGGGTCTTGCATTTTTTTCAATGTAGATATGATGTATGAAACTTTTAGGATTAATGTCTCTCATGTTAGTGTATTCCCATGCAAAATAAGAGGAACGTTTCTGTAAAATTTCTATCAATTGATTCTTCTGCACTTATTCCAGGTTTTCATTGACATTCAAGGTTTTTCTTGGAAAGATTTCTATCGAGGAATTCCCAAATTTTTCCATGGAAGCAATGATACTTGTTTAGATGAGAGATACTCATTTTGATTATGATCATAATGTGAGGAAGATTCATTATTTTCTAGTAAGTTTAAAAGGTGATCTTCCTCCTTTACTTGTTCAGTAGCGAAAATAGGTTGTATATCTTATTCATCTTTTATCCATTCTTTAGATTTTGTATCTATTGTTGTTCTTGCAGGGGAATATAATGTAAATTTATTTGTGTAATTTCCATCTGAGATAAACATATCGCCTATTCTGTAGCTGATGAAGGCATCCTCTGTAGCCAAACAAGGTCTTCCTAGAATTAATGGATGTCCTCCTAAGTTATTATTGAATGTTAAGACCATTAAATCAACAGGATATTCCCAAGAATCTAAGGAAACACAAACATCTTCCAACACATCATTTGGTTTAATAACAAACTTGTCTAGTAATTGCAACAAGGTTGGGGTGTACTTAAGGTTAGGAAGCCTAAGTGTGTCCTTAACTTTTTTACTCATTACGTTTATGGATGCTCCTAGATCAATTAATGTGTTCGGTATTTCACTTCCATTGGTGTGAATTTTTACAGTGGGGCTTCCTAGGTCTAAATATTTTTGAACTATCGACATCCTCATCATAATATTTGCAATTTTTCTGGCTAACTAAATTCCTTTTATATCTTTTCTTCTTCTCCCTGATCTCTGTCTACTTAATTCCTTATTTTTTTTTGCAAAAATTGGTATCTCTTTGATGGCTTGTAATAAGGGAATCTTAATACAAACATTTCTCAATTCATCCATCATATTGTAATCAGGCAAGACAATTTATTTTTCTATTCCTTCATCAGTTTTCAACCTTTCTGGGAAAGGTCTTTTACCTGATATCGAGGGTTGTTCTATGATAGGAGTATTTATTGGAATTTCTTCTATTTGTTTATTTTCTTTCTAAGGGAGAGAAGTCTCCCCTTCTTCTGATTAATTTTTTTGTTTTTTAAGATCATATCTTGTTTCTTGAATGACAACAGGAGGTTTTCTCGGTAATACTCTTCCAGACCTTAATTGGACATTGTTTAGGTCGAGTGGAGTTATTACATAGGTTTGAGGATTCTGACCCTCCATGTTGTACACTAGTTGTTGTGGTATTTTATTATTAGGATTCTGAAGTGGTTGAGTGGGTAGTTGATTTTATTTTTGTGGAAATGGTAGGGAAAGTTGTGGGTTTTGATTCTGAACTAGAACTTGTGGCAATTGATTAGCTTGAGGAATTTGATTAGATTGGGGTAAAAATTGCGGTTGAAGGTAAGATGTCGAGTACTGTTGATATTGAGAATAGGCTCCATAAGGATTTTTCCATCCTTGATTCCAAGGTTGTGACTGTGGTAGAGCCCAAGGTTGCCAGGTTGAATTCCAATTATTTTGTGAAGACTGGGAAAATTGTTGTGGTCTAAATCCTTGTGGTTCGTTTGGTTGGGGGTTTCTCCATGGTCTTTTGGCTATAAAGTAGAGAGGGTCTACAGGTTTTGAGATTCCTTAATCATTGATTATGGCCTTAGGATCTGGTAAGGATGAAAATTCCTTCGTATCGTTATTATTCGCACATATGACACAGGTTTCTATGGATTTTTAGTCTAAGGGACACTCTCTTAGAGCATGTTTTTTCTAAAATTCGGGATAGAAGATAAATAATGCAGAATTTTCAGAATTTTTCTTTTTTGTATTTTAAGGGTGTCTATCTTCTCACCTAGGCTCCCTAAAATATCTGTTTTGAAGGTGTCAAGAAAATTTCCTATTTCTTCCCTATTGACTATACTAGCTGTAGATTTGTTAATTCTTGACAAGAAAGGGTCTCTAGGACTCCTTCCAACTCGTGCTTTTCCCTTTGAGATATGTACGGATAAATCACAAATATCTGTGAATGGTAATTGGGAAATATCTCATTTCCCAGCTAGGTTAAGGAGATCGATGAATTCATCTTTAATGGCTCTGAGTAATAGAGCTTCTAAGGTTTCTTCATCCAAATTATCCATCGTTTCTCTCTTAACATTATAAACAAACATTTCTACCAAGTCTTCAAGATTTTCATCTTCTTTTTGTGTCATTTTGAAGACTTCATCCTTAAGGTTACTAGGCATACAATAATATCTATATTTTCCTAAGAAAGCCTCTTTCATTTGTCCCCATGTTGTTATAGAATGCACTCCTAGACTCATGAACCATTTTAAGGCTGAGTCTTTTAATGTAGCAGGGAACAATTTTAACTTTTGAGCATCACGAAGATAGTCATATGATCTACATAATACTTCAAATTCAAAGAGAAATGTCTCTGGATCTTCATTTATTTTCCCGTGGAAGTTAGGAAGAATTGAGGGTGATATATTTTTCATTGTGAGGGTTGTATCTAAATCAATAATAGGGAATCACGAAGGATCTTGATTTCCTCTGCCTCTACCCCCTCCTCTACCTCTACCTCTACCTCTACCTCTTCCTCTTCCTCCAATCCTATCTTCTTTTCCATGGACATTGCGTACTTCTCCTTCCCCTTCTTCAGCCATGATAGATTCTTCAGAGCTAATATAGTGTTCTAATATTTCTGGTTCCTCTATTAATGGCTGCTAAGAATAAGTTTCCAATTCCTCTTCTTCACTAGGAACTTCTAATTTCTCTCCCAAAATCTGCTCATGAGTGGAGGATAGAAATATTACTCATGTATTTGGGGATGTAGGATCTTCCTCAATTATTGCTTCACTAGAGGAAGTTGGTGAAGTCCTTGATTGGATTTCTCATCTTGAAACTTCAGGAAGCCTTTGTCAACCTCTAAAAGGAATTCGGGTTTGAGTAGGTGGTGTGGATTCTCGAGGTCTAGGTGGAGTGAGTGGATTTGTGGGAATTAAACTTCTTCCTCTCCCTACAAATCTACCTCTAGAGTCTCCATCCCTATGCATATCATGTTTCAATATTTTTTTTTTAACTTCTATTCGTACTCCCCCGGCAACAATGCCAAAATGTTTGGTCAATTCAATGTCTTTGAATTGCCAACCAGGGTGCGTAGACTGATGAAGTAAAAGTGCACAATATGTGCTTAAAATTTATTTATTAGGTCGTTATGTATCTGTTAAGATCTAAACTTAAGATGGAGGTGGTGTTTGTCAATTATATTAGTGTCATAATTCTTAAGGATGTTGGTTAAGTTTCCTAGGAGTTAATCTCTATTTAATTAGTTTGCAGATGGTGTGAGAGTGGTCCTACTTGCATTAGATTGTTTTGGGATTTTTGATCCTCACTCTTTATGCCACAGCTTCTAATTCTCTAAGTGGAAAGAGAAACTTCTTCTATCATCTATGGAGAAATAATGTCTGAACTCAATTGTTTAGGAGAGAACTCTCACTCTTTTACTTATTCATTTTTTGTTCAAACAAAATAACCGAAGCAAGATCTATATTATGAATTAAACACACTTCAATTATGCTAGAAAATAAACAAATGAAATGAGCATGTTGTACTAGGTATAAAGCAAATTAAATAATAGACTAAACTAAGTATAAATAAAATGAATGTTCTTATACAAATAACGACTTGCTGGCAAAATCATTATGCTGCATTTTCACACCAAAAAGAGCAACTGAAGAATGAAAGGAAATTTTATTTCATTTGATTAAAACCTATCACCGTTTGTAGGGGCCATCCTCATAGTAGTTCATAGCTTCCAATCAACACAACACTTGCACACAAAAAGCAATTCTATTCAGATGGAATTCACAAACTATTCAAAATTATATCACTCGACACACACCCAAATCACAGTGCGGCCATAAGTTTTATAGTAGGTATCTTGGCATAACTGTATGAATAATTCAAGCCTAATATGTCTATCCTATCTAAACTTATATCACTAAACCTTTGGTTTTCTATTTTGAAAGAAAAATGATAAGGTTTCAATTGATCTCAGGTTCTGTTCTGCATTAATCTTGCGGTTGACTAGGAGATTGACCGTGATCTCCTACGTTTCTCTTACCAAACCGTTTCGAGTGGATAGGAAGGGATCCACAAGGGATCCATCCTCTATCCATCCACACCCTTCGCTGCTGACCTAGAACTCCAGAACCTTGAAAATAATGGAGACACTACAGAAACTTGGATTAGCTACAGAAACAAACTGATTCAGTATCCAATTGGAAACTTTAAAAAAACAATAGGGTATAAAGTTAAATATGAACAAGAAGACATATTATTGCATACCTTCATTAAAACCTAGTGGGTATGGCTTTATTTAGGTGGTAAATATATAGGAAAAGAGAGGATCATTAGAAAAAAAGGATTTCGTGGTAGGACAATCTTCGGACTCTACAACAACCTGTCAGTAATTGATGCACCTACAGAGGTTGACCCCTCTATTCTTACCACCTTCTTGGAGACTTTTATGGAACTAATGCATGATAGAAAGGATGTGAAAGGACTACAAGAATTGATAAATAAGTGCGCTACGAAGGACAATCCTCCTGAAGGACACCGCGTAGTTAGAAAGATTGGAAAACATAAGACAAGGACAAAGTGTGAGATGAGGTTCACCACACAAATAGGAGAGTATGAGATTGACCAGGTTGTTCTAGATCTCGGATCTGATGTGATTTTTTTTCCTAAATAGACATGGGAGAGAATGGGGAGTCCTCCACTGCAGTGGTCTCCAATTCAGTTGAGGATGGCAAACCAGCAGAAGATTATCCCTATGGGACGATTGCATGGAGTGACCATAGATATAGAAGGTGCGAGCACACTGGCTTATTTTGAAGTAATAGAGATTGTTGATGACAACAATCCATACCCTGCATTCCTTGGTATTGATTGGGATATTGACTTGAATGGGGTCATCAATTTGAAAAAGTGGAAAGGAAATCACTCTGCATTGTAGTACCATTAGACCCTATAGAAGGATCGCGCAATACTAAACCAGTCTGCGAATATGAGGAAAGTGATGATGATTTGGACCAAATCTACAAAATTACGTCACGCGACCAATATTGGGTTAATCCAATAGTTGACGGATGGATTGCATGGAACCACGAAAGTTCCTGTACCTTAGACTCATATGAAGAATTGGAGCATTGGTAGAATAGGCTGCATGGAGTATCTATGTTGTGCTACAATATAAAGACTAAATCACTACATTGTGTGTCATTGGAGGTAATAAATTTACATTATTACAATGGTTTAACC
The DNA here is from genome assembly GCA_031772625.1 of Pinus tabuliformis. NCBI lineage: Eukaryota > Viridiplantae > Streptophyta > Pinopsida > Pinales > Pinaceae > Pinus > Pinus tabuliformis. Next base: position 1,395,364,880 of record CM062804.1, read on the forward strand.
AATGTAGATAAGTTTTTGGATGATTTTTAAAGAGAAGTCCCATAGGATCATCATTTTTAGGCACTTGATTTGGTATTGTGTGCTACACCCACTCGATGGTGGGTACGCCCAAAGACAACTTTGATGAATGGCACGATTATAGGAAGATGATGAGGATGCGATTTGATCATCCTAAAGTGTAGTTAAATGAGAGACATGATGGGAGGAATGATAAATTAGAAAAGTGGACTAAAGTTTATGGAACGGAGTCGTAACCCGAGTGGGTTCACTTATTCTGTCACACTCTCGATATAATCCCTATGAATTGGTACCTAGACACAGAGCTCCACCATAGCACCGCGAAGTGGGATATCTTAAGGGAAGTCCTTTTGATGACCTTTAGTTTTGAACACAGATTCAAAAGCATTGATGAGGTGTTGCACGAGGTTAAGACAACAATATTTAGAATTCTATAGGATCCTTTGGAATTGGTTCAACTGGATTGCAGCACCAAGCTGTGCCATGCACTAGAATGCTATAATGTGACTGACAGACAAAAATTTCAACTGGAAGTGGAATGATTGGGACATGCGCATACTGATTGTATTATGGGTGTACAGGACTACTTGCAAAAAGCCAACAGGTTAGACACATTTTTGGTTGGTCTATGGCGTAGAAGCTATGATGCCTATGAAATATATCGTGCTTAGCCTATGCATAACAGATTTCACAAGGATGGCAGACCACAGAGCCTAGGAAGCATGTCTTGTGCAGTTGATGGAGCTCGTAGAGGAAAAATTCTTGGTTGGATTTCATTAGCAAGTATAGAAGGAATGTGAAAAAGCATGGCACGATCAACACATCAAGTTGCGCAAATTTAAGGTAAAGGACGTGGTTTTATTATGCGATAGTAAGTTTGATAAGTTTCTAGGAAAGTTTTAGATGCATTGGTTGGGGCCATATGTCATCAAAGAAATCACAGATGGGAGTGCAGTTTAGATTGCAAAGATGAACGAAGAACCTTTCCCGGGAAGGGTGAATGGAAGTCGGTTGAAACCATATGCAAGAGATTTGGCTCAATGACTATATGGCAACCGAACAGTCTTAGTTCTCCAGGCAGTTGTAATGGAACACAGGACTATAAAACACACTGCCTAGTTTTTGGGGACTATACGATAGGGGGGTCACAGTACCAAAAGCCACGCGAAGGGAGATATGATATGGAGGGAGATACCACGGAACACAACCAGAAAATGACTGTTAGAGTCACCGTTCATGATTTGATAGTCAGGAGATGGTTAGAAGGAGCGGGTGGGCATAATTTAAGGAAGAAATATTTGGAGATCTACCACCCATTCAGCATTAATGGACGAGTTTTTTGGGGAATGGTTGGATTTGAATTCAAATTCCCCTATAAATTATGAGCGCCAGTCCAGTAGAGAACACTTTGCACCCTTAGAGTTTTTGAGTCAAGTGTTGTCCATTGCTTATGAATCATAAGTTTTTCAAAGATTTGGTCATAAGCTCCGTGTTTGATAATCTACCTGAGGAAACCCAACAATTCATTTATAGCACTATGTCAGGACTAGGTTAAGCTGCAAGCACCAGAGGAACTGTTGTCGCCGAAGGAGTGGCTCCAGAATTTGTGAGCATGGAGGCTCCGACTCTCGTGCTTGTGGCACTAAGGTCGCCTAGGGCAAAGCCTACACTAGTGTGTGAGACCCACAAGCCAAATAAAGACAAGAAGAAAAAGCCAGTGCTAGTGCATGAGTCACTTAGAAAGCACTCTGCTACCAAGACATAGGAGACGGACAAGAAACCTGAGAAGGTTGTAGATTTAGAGGCTGAAGAGGTACTGAACATATAGATGCTCAGGGCATGGAGCCCATCACCAAGTTTCCAGACTACATCCCTCCACGTGAAGGGAAGTCAAAAGTCACCAAGGACATAAACACAGAGAAATTCATCATTCATATGCCCCTACTATCAAAAAATATAACCTTTGAAGGTCCGCACGTGGTGCAGGTTCCCCTTTTAAAGATGGAGGATTGGGACTTGGCTGACATGAGAGGTTCCCCCACCTTGCGTTGGAGACAAGGAAAATTTTAAGGATGGAAAATTTTCTTGAAGTTTAAAACATTGGTGAATCTCACTAATCCCTAATATGCAAATTATAAATGTTTATTGATATATTTGTAAAATTATTCAAATTTATAATTATTTTATATATAGTATCTATATAATGTTGGCGATTTTTAAGGTAAAATAATTTTATATTCTAAAATTTGGGCGAATCGTCTTTTATAAAATTGGAAATTGGCGAATCTTTTTTGTGGAAAAATCATGGAAAATTAGCCCACTGGGCGAACATTAGCCCCTAAAATTTTCCATGGTTGGAGAACTACATGAAACGTGTATATTATAAATACTCCAGTGTCACTATATTGGAGACAGTTCAGTGCATCCACGGAGTAGAGCAGTCCAGGTTATTGAACCTACTGTGGGTTCCCCACTACCATTTCCCAAAAAAAAAAACCACATGTATATGGTAGATACTAACTCTGGTGCATCATGGGTGCTTATGTCTTGGCACACCTATCGCCATCATGGAAATTCTCATCCACAGGATCATGCTCCTGCCACATGAAGTCTTGAATCCAACCAAGGAGTTTGGTGGAAAGACAAGCAAGTGGGACTTGGAAGAGAAGATGAAGAACAAATTTGAGCTTCTTAAGAAGCCATGCGGGTAATCTATAACATCCATCAACAACCCCATGGTGAAAATCACCATCGAGATACTAGCTAGAAAGGTCATGAGGAAGTTCACGCGGACGAGGTTTCGATGCCCATGATCTTGTTAGTTGCACAATGTGTGGAAGGCATGAAGCTTAACTAGTTGCACTATTTATGTAGAGAGTTCCTTGCAAATTCTCATGAGGCTCAAAATGAGAGCAAGACCTTCCACTGTGCATGGTTGTTGCTCTCCATTGTGCTGGCTGCTTGGGAGTTGCCGGAGGATAGTCAGTTTCCTCCATTGGAGGCAGGTTTGCCAGAGGTTACATAGTTTGCCTCTGTATGGGCCACGAAGGACCCCCACGGGTCACAAAAATGAATATTTTCTAGGTTTTGATGGAAGTGAGCATCGACATGGCCATAAACCAGTGCCCATGGTTGTCCCAAACGGTGTATGAACTGTTATCAAAGTATGCAGAATTCAAGGCAGACTTCCACCTCATTTATATCCAGGTGCAGAAGGATCCATAACAGATGTGGTTTGATCTGCGATATCTTACCATGGATGATGCGATTCAAGGAGTAATTAAGAATTGGAAAATAGATTGGCACTCTCCATCCAACTTGGTAGCGGGTACAAGCAGAGGCATGAGGATTTCAGCAGAGAAAAAGAGGAAGGATGCACTGCAGTAGGCGACACAGAAGTTGGTAATGTAGTGAAAGAAGGAGGTCAAGGAAATGGCCAGACTGGAAAAGGACCACACTAAAAAAAAATAGGCTGAACAGGAGCAATGCGATTCTAAGCAAAGCAGTGAATCTCCTTCACCTAAAAATGAAGAGGAATAGTAGTCGGCACAGGATGGTGGAGGGGATGAGGGACATAGTACTCCATTCCGAGTAAAAAGGTATAGGGAACAGTAGCTGGAGAGGTCTTGGAAGAAGCCAAAGGTGACCAAGACACCACCAGATCCCATTACACTAACAGAGGGCAATCTTGACAAGATCGAGGACAAAGTGCATGACACTACAACTAAACTGTTGCAGCAGTTCAAGCAACAACACTTATAGTCCTTAACTAATATTCAAAATGATATTTGTGAACTATAGATCAATACCATCAGAATTCAGGTGGGCGCAGGTCCAGTCATTGGCACATAGACAAGCCTGGCACCCGAGACAAGTTAGGTTGGTCAAGAAAGTGGACATCAAGACAGTCGCGGTGCTAGAGGGTCTCTGAGCACAGAGTTAGCCGACGATAAGATCATGATTAGCACATTAAATAACATCTGCCTCTATATTGCAGCACTCCTTAACAAGAATATTCATGTGCTGCAGACAGGCATAACATCGGAATTTAGAGCACGGGATCATCGTGCTCTCAACGTAATAAGTGGGTATCGGGTGAAAAATGAGCAAATTTTCACCAAGAAGATGGAGGCCCTGAAGGAAAGGGAAACGATCTAGGTGCAGAGCACCCAATTAGCTGCCATGGTTGCAGAGGCATGTAGGATAGTGTCAGAGCTGCACATACCTGAGGAGGCACTTCTCGAGGCTAAGATCCGAAAGCTAGCTATGGGCATCCACGAGGTGAAGACAGAGGTGGCAAGAGTTCAATTTGAACTCAACATGAAAATCATGGAACTGGATCTTAAGTCATAGATTTCGACTCCGCCTAAAGTCAAGGAACAACGTGAAGCTTCCATCAAGGAAGAGATAGCTACTGTGGATGCCACGGTCATTAACTACACAACATTATTCGAATAGGCCATGGAGGTGTTGAGGGCCCTACAGGAAGATCCCACCATGCAGATATTGAATATAGAGATCCACGAGCTCAAACAGTAGTATGACGACGTTAGGGTAATTCCACGCTCCATTGCTAAAGCACAACACCTCGCCAAGTTGAAGGAGGAAAATCAGTTCCTTGCACAAGTGGAAGTAGAACGAAAAAAAGAGGTAGTGCTTAAGCCATGGTTGGGTCCTTGGTTGGATGAAGCCTACCAAGTCTCAGCCAACATCCAGTAAAAGTTGATGAACTTGTAGCTAACACAGCAAAAGATCAAGCGAGCTGGTGAAGGACCAACTAAAGAGAAAATAGTTGAACAGGTGAAGGAGGAAGCCACACAAAGTGCGATTGAAGTAGCAGTTGTGCAGGCGGAGCTGGGGGATATTCAGAGCAAGATCACTGCACCACTTGAGTGACTCAAGGGTGAGTCATTATATTTGTGTTGGGGGCTTATTGGGATGGGTTCCCCTGGGTTAGTTTTTGGGCAAAATCCCAAGTTTTGATGTGAAAAGATGTAAAGTCTCCGAAAATTGTGTACGCGTAGCTCAGAGTTAGTTAAGGGCTGAAAAGGGATTTTACCCTCATTCATGTAAACATGGGTCGGTATTTGAAGATCCACCCATGGTCCATGGACCATGGGATTGTATAACTATATGTGCCTTAAAGAGTCCAAGATAGAGGGAGATAGAAGTCTTTTGTCTATGAGTGTGACGAAAGGAGTCTATGGGGTGAGTGTAGGAAAGTAAGAGGAAAGGCTATACAGCTAAATGCGCAGAGGCCTAGAGTAGTGCCTGCAGCTGAGTGTGCGGACCCCTACAGCTGAGCGAGTAGGGAAGTATTGAGTCTGTAAACCTATAATGAAGGCCAATAAGGAAGATTATTGTAGAAATTCTTGTGTTTTAACTCTTTACTTATTTTATGTATGATTGCGATATATGTTGTGATAAAATGACATCTTTATAAAATAATGATGTATTGATGTGTGAATTTACCTTATTGGTCTTATTACCTAAATGCAATTAATGTTAAGTGATTATGCAAGATCATAACGCTTTCTGTTAAATTTAGAAAACACTTAGGTAGATCTAAGTAAATATTGATCTAAGGATAATCTATGGTGTGCGTAAGTAGCAAATTTACATGTTCACGGTTCGTAAAAGCTAGTCGTAGACCTTTGCGGAGGTCTAGAGGCCGATTGAGGGAAGATACAATGCTATGCTTTAAGGGCTTAGCGATCTGCATGAAAGTAGATCTAGGTCATAAAAGGACATCACATTGATCTATATATGTGGAAACTTGGTTCCAGCATCCACCCATACCGTTTCGGGCAAGACTTTAATCCACGCTACGTGGATTGATGTCGAAAGTGCCAGTAGTGTAGTGTTTTGTTTGGTGCAACTAACTCTAAACCTGGGTCAGGACCCACTAAGCCAACAACACATCTTAGAATTCCTTGGAAATATGTGGCATGTGTTAGCATCCCCTACATTCCATGGCATGCTTTGACACTACGTAGAACACCCTAGAAGTTCCAATCATACATTGGTATTTTAGCATATATTGGAACTACCTAGCATATAACCTTGTCACACCCTCCTTAACACACCTAGAACTCATTGACACTTCCTGTCACACACTCTTATTCATTTATTTCCATCAATTTTGACCTAGTTCTTCCTTATGTTTCCCCAACACTCGCTAACATGCATGGGCACACCCTAGAACCTGACACATCTTGGCATTTCACCCTAACAATCTATCATTCCTTAGCACTACCTAGCATACCTTGCCAGTCTCTCCTTAGCACACCTAGAACTCACTGACACTCTCAGTCACAAACTCTTATTCATTCATTTCCATGAATTTTGAACTAAATCCCCCCTTGTGTTTCCCTAGCATTCCTTAGCACTCCCTTACACGTGTTGGTACACCCTAGAACCTAGGACATCTTGGCATGTTTCCTTTGCCTTTAGAATGCCTTAACACTACCTAGAATACCTTGCCATTCCCTCCTTATCACACCTAGAACTCAGTGACACTTCAAATAAAAAACTCTTATTTTTTCATTTCCATGCATTTTGATGTAGTGCTCCCTTTTTTTCCTTGAAATTCCCAGCTAACACTTCCTTGCACGCATTGGTAGATCTTCACTATATGCCGCCCTAGAACTCTAGCATTTCTTAGCACTGCCAAGCATGCCTTGTCACTCCTCCTTAGTAATTTTGTAAATCGCTAACACTCACTGTCACACATTCTTATTCATTCATTTCCATGCAATATGACCTAGTTCTCCCTTTTGTTTCCTAAGCACTCCCTAACACTCCTTGGCAGACCTAGAACTCACTGACACTCCCTATCACACATTTTTATTCATTCATTTACAAGTATTTGAAACTAGTGCTCCCTTGTGTTTCCTTAGCACTCCATAACAGTCCCTGGCATGTGTTGGCACACCCTAGTACCTGAAACATTTTGACATGTTGCCACGGCCTCTAGCATACCTTAACATTGCCTAGCATACCTTTCCAATCTCTCCTTAACATAGGTGGACCTCACTGACACTTCCTATCATAAACTATTAATCACTCATTTGCATGCATTATTTTGATCTAGTGTTTCCCTGGCACTCCCTAACACTTCCTAGCACGTGTTGGCACACCCTCACACCTAGCACATCTTTGCCGCATGCTTCTCTGGCACTCTAGCATGACTTAGTGATGCCTACAATACCATGTCACTCCCTCGTTAGCAGACTTGGAACTTGTTGACACTGCTTGTCACACACTATTATTTGTTAAATTTCCGTTCATTTTTACTTAGTTCTCCCTTGTGTTTCCTTGGCACTCCCTAACACTCAACATGCATTGGCCCACCTTGGTACTTGGAAAATCTTAATATGCTTCCATAGCGCTCTAGCATGTCTTGGAACTATCTAGCATATCTTGTCACTCCCTCCTTATCAAACTTGGAACTTATTGACACTTCATTTGTATAAATTTGAAACTAGTACTGCCTCATGTTTCCCTAACACTTGGCCCAAACACTCCCTAGCATGTGTTCACGCCATAACTTGACACTTGGAACATCTTGGGTGGCCTTAGAACTTGGTATTTATTTCCATGCCTAATATTCCATGGAGTTGTCAAGCATGTGTTAGTACTTCTTATCATTTCCTAGCACACTTTGACACTCCACAGTGGTCATTCCCCCGTAGATAACTTTAGTTTTTTTGCGGCTTGGGAACCCAACCAAGGCATTGGAAAAATAATGTTGTGCCTAACCCAAAGTCTTCCTTTGTTTGAAACTTCTTTGTCTAGACCCTTATCACAACCATAGTCTTGCCTCCTATGAGTCCTATTATGAACTTCTCCTCGCACACTTCATCCTTGGGAACCTAGAATTCGCTGACACTCTTTGACACACACTCTTATTCATTCATTTCCATAAATTTTTACCTAGTTCTCCCTTTTGATGCCTTGGAAATCCCTAAAACTCCTTTGTATGGATTGACACTATCTAGGATATGTAGCATGCCTTTTCATTCTTTCGCATGCCCTCACACTCCTTAGGTATCATTCCCTCACAACTACCCTTACCTTTTCTGGGACTTGGGAACCTAACCAAGTACTTCCTTGAGTACAACAACTTGACCATGTTACAATTACTACAACTAGACTATGCCTTGTTCACCTAAGAACTGACTATAACCCATCTTAGGCTACTCATGTTCAATTTCAACTTATCCCACTTAACAAGTTACAAGTTATCAAGTCAAGGCTCATGTTCAACTATGTTACCGGGAAAAGTGTCTATTTAGAACTGCTCTATCCCACTAAGGTGTGACAGCTGCCTTAGAAACAAACAGAGAAAACTACTTTTGTATTTCCTTTATGAACTATAAATAGAGAGGAATAGGAAGAACCAACCTGTGTTTTGTGCTAATCCTTTGATCCAATCCCTCTCTTCTTTGACAGCTTCCAGCTACCTACTCCCTTACTTGCCCAGCTTCACTAAGTACCTGTAAGATCACAGAAGAAGAAAACTATACAAAGACATGGATCTATATTCATAAATAACTTAGGATCAGATTTAAGTTAACCATACAAATGTAACAAGCATCAATGATACAAAAGCATGGAGGAGAAACTCAAATAGTTTTTATTGATAAACAAGAAGATCCAGGAGGAGTTACAACCGATGGTTCCTGACCCAGCATCAACCTCCCAACAAAGAAGCCCCTCTTCACCTCCAACAAAGCATAGATCACCCAATTCTCTGATGTTTATCTCAAAACCAACAGCAATTCCTTACAATGTGCAAAATTCCAGCCTCCGGATCTCTGGGATGAGGGATCCATATATAGATGTGTGTAAGGAGGATGAGTCAACTTGTGATTTGATTAGTGTCTTCTCTCTGTCAGTTCTTGCTTCCACTTGGATACTGAAGGCCTCTTACTCATCCTTGGTCGAATTCAGTGAGGCAAGTGTCATAGGAGAAGATTCTGGAAGCTTCCATTGTCTCTCCACCTCGCGGAATGACACTGCCATTTGTCATTTCTCGCTCAACGCACCCTCATAGTGCATTTAGGTGCATTGCAACGCACCTAGCCAGTGGATTTAGGTGCTATGCAACGCACTTAGCTAGTGGAGCAGCTGAAATGATCCTGTTTTGACTTATTCCTAGCAGTTTCTGCTGGAGAACTTATGGGAGAAGCTGTAATTTGTTGACCTTGTTCCTTTAGGGGTTGGAACAACACTTTTAGGGACTTAGGAGCCCTTGCTTTATGGACATTTCATGCTTGGAGCTGTAAGGCACAAAAATGTCTATAATAGTTGCCCCCTAAAGTATGAGGCCATTAATCGGGTGAAATGCTTTATTATGAGGATCCGAAGTTCTTTCAATGCTGGGAGCAGACCTGTAATAAGATACAATACAATACATTATCTTCATACTGTTTTCATGATCTAGCTGAGGCGGGCATTCCCATGCTCAGCTTTATAAATTCATTTTCATGTACATAGGACAGACAATCGTCTGATTGTAGACTGATGATTCTGATAGAGCCATCATCCTTCTGGTAGGATGATTATCTGTGCTGCAATGCTGTACATTTTAATGTCTTTATTTCCCTGAATATATATCGCAGCCTGGATGGATGAAACTAGATCCGGGGTCTTCAATCTCGTTCGATCTTCACTCGAAGTACAAGTCGATCCATGCGAGAAATGTTTTGAAGTCGAACATGGAAAGACATCGCGTGATTACCAGTCAATGATGTAAACTGTTAACAAGCGCGAGAGGAATCACCGATAATGATAATGATCCTCAAGGTACTGCAGTACAATTCACATGGTGTGAATAAAGGACTTGGCATCGAACACCATGCAAAATCTTTCGGTCGAGGGTCATTGATGTGAACCTATCACCGGAAGTGAGAAACTTGCCATTGAGGCATGCAAGCTTCAAAGTACTGAATGGGGTGTTCTTAGACCAACTTCTTGGATAATGAGCTAATGTCGACAAGAAGTGATCTGTCATAGGAGGGCCTTAATGAATCCCACATCAATGACACGGAATGGAGCAAATGATTTTGATGGAGGTGAAAACGATCTGATGATATACGGTTCAGGGTGGTGGTCATGAAAGAATGGAGTATAATGTATGGTAGTGGGTGGGACACAGGTGGCCTTTCTGGATGACTTCTCTTGAACATATCGGTGACACTGATGTGATGGATTGGTAGCATTAACCCCAAATGTGGATGGTATGGTGTGACCATGGCGATGTGACCGGTGAATGAAACAACCCAACCCGACTCGGACACAGAGTGGAAGTGTCATGTTCAAGAGCGACTTGCTACCAATAAAGATTCTTTGAGTTTTCTTCCCAATTTTTGCCCAGTCATTGCTGACCAGTACCTCTTTATTTTTGTCAAGCTTGAGGAGGATAACATATGCTTGTTCTATAATTTGCCCTTCGGGCAAACCCATCGCTATGTTTTAACGAGCCTAGCGATAGTGAAACTCGTTCTCGTCTAAAGACAAGTTTGTCGCTATTAATCTTTTTAACGAGTTTAACGACAAAGATAACTTGGTCCTTTTCATTTTTAGGGAGTCTGAAAAGGTATGTAAAGGTAACTCCAAAATTCCTTTTTCGTCATCTAATACCTTAAGTCCGAAAAAGTATAAAACAAACAGAAGGGATGAATTTTCGATAGTTTTAACGAGCTGAACAAAACAAGCGCTCGATCTTTTTGTGCAATAATCCCTCAGGTCCGAAAAGATTAAAATCTAGATGAGGGATAGCACTTCCTATCCCTTTAACGAGCTGGAAGGCCAAGAACTCGGCAATCTTTTCATATTTTACGAGTCAGTTGAAAAGAGCTTAAAGAAGTCTCGTCTTTTGAGGAACGAGTGATAAAATGGGTAGCAGCTGATTCCAGGTAAGGTTTGGAATTTTCCAATCATGGCAGTGTCACAAGGATGGCTAGTGAAATCACTCTTCGCAGCTGTTCCTCAAAATGGGTAAACAATCAAATGGAGGTGAATGATCGGCCAATGAAAAAGTGGAGGTGACGGTGCAAACATGACCAAGGCTTTAATGGCTGAATTACTACATTCACGGTGGTTATTTACCAGGGAATAGTTCATTTTTTAACGAGCTTAAACGCGGGTGGAAACATTTTCTCGGTGCGGGTTTATTTTTTAATGAGCTTGAACCTTGCGGTAACACTGCTCGATTAATCCAGTCATATGATAAGAATGTCTCATATAAAACGGCAATTTTTAGAGTTTTGCCCCACATCCTTTCTTTATGCAAGTTAGGAAACGACCAATCCTACGGGTTTAAAGGGTTAGAGGTCCTAAAAATTTTAAAAATAAATAGTCGCTCTTCGCTTGCACGCCAAAAGGCTTGCATGCCCCCAGGTATAAAACAGAGTTTCAAGGTCACCCTCTATTCGAGCTGACAAAACATTCGTTTTATCAGGAAGGGTATACCTCTTACAGGTTACCCAAAGATTGTTCTATTCACAGCGCAAACAAAACACTTCTTCGGCGATGTCTACCGAGATAAACAAAGGTGAGTGAAGGAGGCTACTCCACTCACATAACTTTGACAAGAGAATCTTGTTCTAGAATAACCCCCTCTTCCAATCACGGACGAGGGTACAGACTAGTCATATTCTCCCGTGGAAACCTACCTTATACTCGAAGTTTTCCTACCGAAGCAGACTAGGATGCATGCCCCCTGGGTTTCAGTCATATCCCTCCGAATTACTCGCGCTCATCGGGAGGATGGACTGGAGATTGAGACATTTCTTGCGTGAAAAGACCATTCAGGGATGGTATATGACTATTTGCTCTGTATGATCCGGGAAATGAACGCTGGTCCACGAGCTTGACCACTCTTCCTTTGTACGGAAAACACATTACTCTAAAGAGTGAGGAGACAATTGCCCCCATGCAATAAATATAGTCTCGTCCAAGGAGTAGATTGTAATCCAGGGGTCCTTGAACTACCATTACATTCATGCAAACTATTTTCCTTCTCAATGTTATGGGCACATCGGGAAGGATCCCTAAAGGTCGACTGGTTCCTTTATCAAAGCCCGTCAGATTTCTCATCTCAGGCAAAAGCGATGGCGAACCAAGCGCTTTCCAAGCAGTTGAGGAAAGGATACGCACAGAAGCCCCTTCATCTATGATGGTACCAGCCATAACCATTCTATATATTTGAACGATGATTCAGAATGGTATGCTTGCTGGTAAACGGGGTCTGCCTAGTTGATTCCAGTCGAAGGAGACAATTAGGTTGCTTGGAGGTGGGATCGAATAGATGGCCGGGTATGGCTCTGACAAACTTCCTTCCTGCGGTAAAGGAACGGGTAAATTGCCCCCATGTTCGTCGGAGTCTGTGTTTATGAAGAGAATTTGGACGGTGTCATCCTTGTTCTCTTCAGTGACTGTATCATCTGAAGATAAAACCTCTGAAGGCAAGACCGGGTCAACTGTCGCCTCGACCTTTTGACTTTCGTCTGGTATGGATCCGGATGGTTTATCTTCAATGATAGGTGCTTCAGCCGACCACCTGAGTGGGCCAGCTGGATTTTCAACTAATGACGGACTCGGCAAGATTTTTTTATATCCAAGAGGAAGTCGTAACGGTGAAACCGGACGATCATCCAAAACTCTTTTAGTTTCGTCTAAGAAGGGACAACGGTGGACGACATGATTGCCTTTGCACAGTTTACAAGGAAATCTACATTTCCCTTTTTGTCCTGGGGCTTCACTTTCACTAGTTAATGGTGTGATTTCAACATGGTCATCAGAGGTTGACGACATCGGGTTGTGCAAATGAGGAGACCAGTCCCTTAATATTCGAGGGATGCAAGGACAATCTCTGTGAAAGTGGTCTCCTTTGCAAATGACACATGGCGATTTAGGCCTGGTCGGTGCAGTGTGTGGATTTTCGTTAGACGACACTCGTTTTCCCCCATTCGCCTTTGGCCCCTTCTTCTTCTTCTCTTTCTTCTTCTTTTCCCTCTTCTCCTTAGGAACTTGACCTTTGGCTTTACCAGCCCCATCAAGTGAAGAGGAAGGAGGAGAGGAAGAATTAGAGGAAGTAGAAGGCTGGTGGGCAACTCTGGACTCGTCTAATTGCTGATTCGATTGTTCAGGAATAGTGGTGTTCTGAACGACAGAGGTTGAGAAGAGCCATACAGGCAAACCAATTGTCAGCCCTGGAAGCGACAATGTGGCCATATGGGGCGCACCAACATCTCCCCAAGAGGAGAAGGGACTAGGATTTCCTCCAAGGGGAATTCCTTGGTTGGTAGACTCCATTTTCTCATCCCAAGATCAACGTAGGAAAGGGTAATGAATATTCCGTTTAAAATGAATTTTTATACGCTTTGACACAACTGGTTTTTTCAGTTTTTAAGAGTCGAGAAAAAACAAAAGATGAATCTAGTCTCCTTCAATTTTTAATGAGCTTGAAGTGACAAGTGCTCAGATGGACCTTTTCCGTTAAGGAGTCTAAAAAGGAACGAAAGGGACTGCTCTGGAGGTCTAGGTAGAGGGAGTACCAAACCAATCGCAAAACTGTAGAATACGTTTTACGGTACGACAATCAATCTTCTTGAATGCTGTGTTTAGTGCATTGCGATCAGTAGGGTGGCCGACACGGCTTCCTATGGATAAAGGATTTAAGCCTATAGGGTTCTCCCAAAATATACTCGACGGTACGTGGGAGCACAAGTCCGTACTGGAACTTATCGTCTCAAAGTGGAGGAATCACCCAACCATCAGTGAGGACAACAGTTACCAGGCTTTACGACGCCGGAATACGTCTCTAGCCTAGACCTCTAAATGTTGTGCGTTAAGTTCCAAAGCGTTGTTAGATTCATTGAATTTATTTTAAGTTGATCTTGCTTATGAAGTTTGCCTTTTGGGTTCACCACGAGATGTAAATGAAATTCCTAAAATGCAATCTAGAGATGATAAACAAACTTTTATCTCTTTTCTGCAATGAAAATCCTAGCTACTAGGGGAAAGGAAAGACACAATCTTTTCACAAAGAGCAAAGAGCACACTGTAAATGAACTTTCCTAAATCGAGCCAAACAGGTTGTCTATATGCAAATGCACATGCATGTATTTGTTTTCCACTTTCTTAGTATTGATGCTAAAAAGAAAGTTGATGTACAAATCTGAATTTGCTCTCAAGCGACAAACACAAACAAGCTTCTTTTCAAAATCAAAAGATAGAGATGATTACGACACTCTACGATTTTGAAATGAATACTCGTTTTGACACTAGAAAATCACAAATTCAGACCAAAGGCAATAGTAAAATTATAATCGACCATCAACAACAATTAAACTTTCTCCTATGATCAAAATCGACACTTGCGACAGATCTAAATCAAAGACGACAGTACGACTATTCTACTTTTGCAATGGAAAACTGTGAACGACTCAACAAACACACAAAAACATCTACAGTTCTTTTGTACAAATGAGGCGGAATATCAGTAAGGAAAAGGGGTTTTAAACATACATATACTGATCACAGGCTGTAAAATTCAGAGACAAAACTGGAAAGAATGAAGCACAAGAACCTCAGCTGCACAGGGCTAGGCTAATCAGCGCACCTGTAACACAGAGAAACTGCATTGCAGTGCAGGTTTCCCTTTCGGGAAGTGCGTTGAAATGCAGGATCTCTTCACAGTACCTGCGTTGGGCTAGAAACGAGAATCTGTCCGGGTTCTGGGTCACAGTTTACAGTTTAGTCTTTGGTTTTTAGCCGAGTAAAAGCAATCAGTAATGCACAATCAGGGGTAGATCTAAGGAGGGTCTAAGAGCTATCACAAGGGCAATCAGATAGTCTGTGAATCAGCTGTTCAAATCATAAACAGATCCAGTGAATGGATTGAAGCAACAGATGTCTACTTTGCATTTGTTATGGCAAATGCAGTTCGAATGCTACTTATAAGTTTATGAAACAAACAACAAGAGATACACAAACAAACTAATTAGACATTCTCCCCAGCGGAGTCGCCATTTTGTTACCGGGAAAAGTGTCTATTTAGAACTGCTCTATCCCACTAAGGTGTGACAACTTCCTTAGAAACAAGCAGAGAAAACTACTTTTGTATTTCCTTTATGAACTATAAATAGAGAGGAATAGGAAGAACCAACCCGTGTCTTGCGCTAATCCTTTGATCCAATCCCTCTCTTCTTTGATAGCTTCCAGCTACCTGCTCCCTTACTTGCCCAGCTTCACCAAGTACCTGTAAGATCACAGAAGAAGAAAACTATACAAAGACATGGATCTATATTCATAAATAACTTAGGATCAGATTTAAGTTAACCATACAAATGTAACAAGCATCAATGATACAAAAGCATGGAGGAGAAACTCAAATAGTTTTTATTGATAAACAAGAAGATCCAGGAGGAGTTACAACCGATGGTTCCTGACCCAGCATCAACCTCCCAACAAAGAAGCCCCTCTTCACCTCCAACAAAGCATAGATCACCCAATTCTCTGATGTTTATCTCAAAACCAACAACAATTCCTTACAATGTGCAAAATTCCAACCTCCGGATCTCTGGGATGAGGGATCTATATATAGATGTGTGTAAGGAGGATGAGTCAGCTTGTGATTTGATTAGTTTCTTCTCTCTGTCAGTTCTTGCTTCCACTTAGAGACTGAAGGCCTCTTACTCATCCTTGGTCGAATTCAGTGAGGCAAGTGTCATAGGAGAAGATTCTGGAAGCTTCCATTATCTCTCCACCTCGCGGAATGACACTGCCATTTGTCATTTCTCGCTCAACGCACCCTCATAGTGCATTTAGGTGTATTGAAATGCACCTAGCCAGTGGATTTAGGTGCTATGCAACGCACTTAGCTAGTGGAGCAGCTGAAATGATCCTGTTTTGACTTATTCTGAGCAGTTTCTGGTGGAGAACTTCTGGGAGAAGCTGTAATCTGTTGACCTTGTTCCTTTAGGGGTTGGAACAACACTTTTAGGGACTTAGGAGCCCTTGGTTTATGGACATTTCATGCTTGGAGCTGTAAGGCACAAAAATGTCTATAACAAACTATGGCCATAAAACAACTAAGCAACATAGTTTACATCTTGACATGCCATATCTCCTTGCACATTTAACAATCCATTGGCACTTTTCAGCACATGTTAACACCACCTGCATTGCTTGGCATGATTTTTGACTCCCTATCACACCCTACCACTCCTTGACAGTCCCTGGCACTCTAGCATACCTAGGCACTACCTAGCATATAACCTTCTCTCTCCCTCCTTAGCACACATGAAACTCATTTACACTCCCTATCAAAAATTCTTTTATAATTCATTTCCATGCATTTTGAACTAGTTCTCCCTTTTATTTTAATGAAACTCCTTAGCACTCCCTATAATACATTGACACTCCCTATCTATCACGCCCTTATAGATAAATGTACATTTTTTACGATGTGAAAAACTAACCAATTCATTGACAAAACAATGTTGTCACAACCCAAAGTCTCCCTTTTTCTGAAAATACTTTGTCTAGCTCCTTGTTGCAACCACATACTAGCCTCTTATCATTCCTATTTTGAAATTCTCTGTGGACACTCAATCCTTGACACACTTGGTACTCATTGGCACTCCCTAGAACACAACCTTATTCACTGATTTCTATGCATTTTGAACTAGCTCTCCCTTGTGTTTCCCTAGCACTCCCAAACACTCCCTAGCATGCAATAACAGTCTATGACACACCTTCTCACTCCCTCACATGCCCTATCCACTCCATAGCATGACCTATAACTCCCTGGAACATATTGGCTCTTAGAATTTAGTGGAACCTGACAATTTTTAGCATGCATTGGGTTGCCCTAGAATGCCTTGGCATGGTTTAAGATACAATTTATTTGAGATCAATTATTCAAAATTAAGAGATAAGTAATAGAGGATGATTTGTCACTTAATACATGCTCGTGCTTTGTACTTTTCATATATTGGCACTAGTTATTCTATGCCTAGCATGCCCCTCTTGAAAAGGTAATTTCCTGACTTATTAACCCTCTTATGTGTTTATTTCTTTACATTTTAACTTGGTCTTCCATTTTGTTTCCCTGACACTCCTTGACACACATTCGCATACCCTAACACCTAGTACATCTTATCATGCTTTAGCACATGGCATACATTGGCATGCCTTGGCACTATCTAGGACATGTTAGAAAAACCTGACTCTTCTTGTCATGCACTAGCATTTACGAGCATGCCTTGGCATTGCCTAGCATGCCTTGTCACTCCCTCCTTGGCATGCCTAACACTCATTGAAACTCCTCGACACACCCTCTTATTCACTCATTTCCATTCATTTTGACTCGATGATTTATGGTTGTTGGGGTGCATGTATAGAAACAATTCCTTTAAGAGAATAAAAAAATGTTCATACCATTCTTGTCATAAGTAATTATGATATTCTACTTGAATGACATTAGGAAACTACACAAGATATTTTAAGAATGGAATTTTTGAGGTTTGTTTTATTGTGTGGAAACAGTAAGAAGTGAGTGGTCAATATTTTTATTTTCTTTCTCATTAAAGTGCTTATCCTTATGAGAAAATGACACCCTCTTCATTCTTAGCCTCCAATTCCTAATATTCTCAACATAAAGTCCAACTTGCACAGTGAGAGAAGGCATGTTGGTCTATGGTGTGCTGAGTGTCTGGGCGAGAGTGTCAATGTTCTATGAGAAGGACTTAACCATTTACTTTGTGTCCTCTATGGATGACATGTTGTAGGTGTGTGTCATGGGACCACATCGCCATTAGAAATATTGTGTAATATATAGCCCAACATAATCAATGCCCAAAGAGAAATTTGTGGAGACAAATCAAGCTAAATTATACTAGAAAGGCCACAAAAAAAATATTTGTTGAATTTAGGCTTCTGTGATCCATAATAAGTTTATGTGAGATTTTTCAGCGTAAATCACATGATATTTCATTTGTCAACACATTTTGAACCAACCTGTGTGGCTCATCATCAGGACAAGTTGAATGAACAGATCTTGCTTTGCATGTTAAGTAGGTAGAGCAGAACATCCAACAACTATTTGACCAGGTAACGACTATATTAAAAACGACTAGATTTGACTGGGAAATGGTTAGTTTGGATTGGATTAGGGGTATAACCTTTAATTTAATTAAATAAGTTAATTCGGTTAGTTATATTCTTATTAAAATAAAAGTAAATGGACCATTTTATAAACTAATATTTATAAATATATATCAAAATAAATAAATTATAAATTAAATTAATTTAAAATAATAGTTAGTTATCCAAGTTATTATATCTAAATATTAGAGTAATTACTAGTTAGTTATAAAAGTTATTGAATATATAAATATTAGAGTAATATATAAATAGTTAGTTATATTTTTATTAAAATATATATAAAAATAAATTAATTTAAATTAATAGTTAGTTATCAAAGTTATTATACATAAATATTAGAGTAATTAATAGTTAGTTAAATTAATAGTTTATTTAAGGGTTAAAATTAGTATATTATCATAGATTAATTTCTGTTATTAGAATAAAACTAATAGCATAAATAAGTGCTATTACAATACCTCTAACAATATCAATCACACCTCAAAGAACAAAGGCCACAAGAAACGAGAAACAAGGGAAATAACTTAAAAGACAACAAGATAAAGCTAAACCTAGGGAGGGGAAGAATGGAAGAAAACAACTAGCAGGAGAGGGCTGGGACCCAACAAATACTGATCTTCCATCCATCCTCTCTATTCAAATTGTTCAGCCTTTTTTCAATCTCAAGGGCTTCCCTAAATTTTCGGTAGTGGAAATGGGACACTCTAGCAATAACACTAGCCTCCTCCATATAGACATGATGATTGGTTTTCTCCACATGTTCTGCTAAAGCAGAAGACTTGGTTGTCCTATGCTTAAGATCAGCTGTGTGCTCACTGATCCTTTGATTAATGGAGCGGTCTCACCAATATAGGGGGTCCCACATGAACAAGGAATAATATATACCCCTTTCATTTCCTTGGGGTCGATATGATCCTTCACTGATTTGAGGGACTTACGAATGGTGTTAAGAGGTCTAAAGGTTGAGGGGACATTATGTTTCTTAAGAATCCTCGCAATCTTATCTATGATCTACTAAACAAATTGAAGATGGACATCAGGGATCCATTCCTTCTTGTCTCTTTTCTTTAATGAATTCTTAGTTGCTTTGAGGAAAGCCTTTTGTCCCAAGTATCTACTATAACCATTCTCAACAAAGATGTTAAGGAGATGGGATTTCTCCTCCTCAAAGCTCTTTTCATCAGAGATCCTTAAGGCACGAGTAGCAGGGGTGTTGAGAACCCCCAGCTTCTGAGCCAAGAAATTGTGGGAACTAGCATGATGATATTGCTTCGTATGGGTTTTATTACGAAATACTCGGTGGGAGAAGGAACCATCACTATTCTTAGAGATAAGAATATCAAGGAAAGGGAGGAAACCATCAACTTCTTGTTCCTTTGTGAACTTAATGGCCGAGGATTGACTATTGAGATGATCGAAGAGGAGATCTAACTCGTCTTGGCCATGAGACCAGATGACATTAGTGTCATCTACATATCTTTTCCAAAGCTTAGGCAGGAGGCAGGCTGAGTTTAGAGCATTGGATTCAAAATCCTCCATAAAAATATTTGCAACAATAGGGGAAAGGGGTGATCCCATGGCAACCCCACATGTTTTCTCAAAGAACTCAACTTCAAAACTGAAAAAGGTCGAAGTGAGGCAGATCTCCACTAACCGAGTGGTATCAGGATTTGTTAGACGATTGATTACTTCCATGGTCTCATTTATAGGGATGCAAGTGTACACTGAAACAACATTAAAAATGACAAGAATTTCCCCAGAGTCCAGCTTAATGTCCTTGAGCTCCTCAATAAAAGAGGCCGAGTCTTCAACAAAGGACGCTATATGACCAACTAAGGGCTTAAACTTCAAGGCAAGGAACTTAGCAAGAAGATAGGTAGGACCTCAATAGAGAGGATGGCTGGAAGATCAATAGTTGCTGGGTACGAACTCTCTCCTCCTAGTCGTTTTCTTCCATTCTTCCCCTCCCTCGGTTTAACTTTATGCTGTTGTCTTTTAATTTATTTTCCTTGTCTCCTGTTTCTTGTGGCCTTTGTTCTTTGTGGTGTGACTGATATTGTTAGAGGTATTGTAATAGCACTTATTTATGCTATTAGTTTTATTCTAATAACAAAAATTAATCTATGATAATATAATAATTTTAACCCTTAAATAAACTATTAATTAATTTTAAATATTAAAATATTATTTCTAACCCTTAAATCACTCTAATATTTATATATTTAATTAACTTCAATAAATAACTATTAATTTAAAATTAATTAATTTTAATATATATTTATAATTATAAGTGTATGAAATAGTCCCTTTAACTTACATTTTAATAAAAATATAAGTAACTATTTATATATTACTCTAATATTTATATATTTAAGAACTTTTATAACTAACTATTAATTACTCTAAAATTTAGATATAATAACTTTGATAACTAACTATTAATTTAAATTAATTTATTTTATTATTTATTTATTTTAATAAAAATATAACTAACTATTTATATATTCAATAACTTTTATAACTAACTAGTAATTACTCTAATATTTATATATAATAACTTGGATAACTAACTATTAATTTAAATTTATTTATTTATTTTGATATATTTATAACTATTAATTTATAAAATGTTCCATTTACTTTTATTTTAATAATAATATAACTAACCAAATTAACTTATTTATTTAAATTAAAGGTTATACGCCTAATCCAGTCCAAACTAACCGTTTCCCAGTCAAATCTAGCCATTGTCAATATAGTCGTTACCTAGTCAAATAGCCATTGGATGTTCTGCTCTATCTACTTAACATGCAAAGCAAGATCAGTTCATTCAACTTGTCCTAACGATGAACTGCATTGGTTGGTTTGAAATGCGTTGACAAATGAAATATCATGTGATTTACACTGAAAAATATCTCATAAAAAATATTTACTAAAGTGTGACATTATGCTAAGTAATGCCACACATGAAGTCTTTTGCGTTAAGTATTTCTTTTTCTAAAAATTTGTTTGGAGTGTCACTAAATTGGTGGAATGATCAAATTCATGAAAGTGTAAATTATGTAGGAAATTTGTTGCTTTTGTTATGGAGGCTAAGGTTTGTAAGGAGAATAAAGGGTTTGTAGGGTCTTAGGCGAAAATAAGCATCAATTTATAGCTCTTTGGCATACCAAAGAGTTTTTGATAATAATATTTGGTCAAATATTCCATGGCACTAACTAAGGAGGATAAATAGTACCCTTAGTTATACTACTCAATTCCTTGGTATGAAATATTGATCTCTTCAGATGTTTTTCTTGGCGTATTATAACAATATGGTTGATAGGATTATGTTATGATAGTTTCAAGAATTCTTTAGGATCTTCCACTATCCTTAAGGACATGCGGAAGACAACTCTATTTTCAAGTGTTGTTTGATGGGATATTTCTTGAAGGCACACCAACAAAGGTTAAAAGGGTGTCCAACCAAGTTATGCCAACAAGATGGAGGATATGATTATGTTAGGTTTGTTTCAAGTGTTCCTACAAGGCTTCCAATTTTCCTGAGTTTATGTGAAAGACAACTTCATATACACATGTTTTCCTATATGATACTATGCAAAGGGGTACTAATAGAGGTTAGAAAGGTGTCCAATAAAGTCATGTCACTTGTATTTTCTATGTGTAATATTCCCCAACCACTAGTTTACATATTAAACAACAACATCATGATATTTAGAGACATAAAAACACATCCTTTCTCTTTTGTTTTCACTAAAATAAGAGTGCATTCTAGCATGACAAAGTGTTATGATACCACTTGTGGTGTTCCTTGTTTGTTGAAATATAATAGTTAGAGAAAAATAAACATAAATATAATTTCAAGAAATAAGTAAACAAAAATAAAATTGGAAGATAAAAATGGTAAGGAAACCTCTATTAATATTCATAATTGAGTGCAATGTTCAATTGCCACCTAGAGGGGGAAACCCCCAAAATAACTAGAGCTCAAAATACAATAATATTCACATGGAAATTTCTTACATATATTATACTAATATATATACTTTCTAATTGACCAAAACCTTGACCACTTAGAGGAATTGTCTTAGTGAGTCCTCAACCACTAACTAGTGGACCTTCCTCAATGAGAACACCTACAATTATTGATTTGACACTCTACTTCCTCATGGGAATTATTCAATAAATATTACCTTAATACACAACTCCCTCCTTAGCACACCTAGAACCCACTAACACTTCTTGTCACAAACTCTTATTCATTCATTTCCATGCATTAATTTGACCTAGTGCTCCCTTATGTTTACCTGACACTCCTTAACACTTCCTAGCTCATGTTGGCACAACGTGGCACCTGGAACATGTTGGTCGAATGCCACCCTAACACTCTAGCATGACTTAGCGCTTCCTAGAATAACATGGCACTCCCTTATTAGTGCACTTGGAACTTGTTGAAACATCCTCTTACACACTCTTATTCATTCATTTCGATGCATTTTGACCTAATGCTCCCTCATGTTTCCCTGGAACTCGCTAACACTCCTTAGCACATGTTGGGACAACTTGGAACCTAGCACATGTTGGTATTCTTCCATAGAACTCTAGCATGCCTTCACACTACCTAACATACCTTTTTGCTTCCTCCTTAGCACACCTGGAACTCACTGACACTTCATTTCCATGCTTTTGAAACTAGTGCTCTCTTGTGCTTCCCTACCACTTTTCTCTCATACTCCCTAGCACATGTTCATGTCATACC
The DNA here is from genome assembly GCA_031772625.1 of Pinus tabuliformis. Taxonomy (NCBI): domain Eukaryota; kingdom Viridiplantae; phylum Streptophyta; class Pinopsida; order Pinales; family Pinaceae; genus Pinus; species Pinus tabuliformis. The sequence continues at coordinate 1,395,387,837 of CM062804.1, forward strand.
CTCGAACCTAGAACATCTTGGCATTCCTTGGCACACCTTGGAAACTACCTACTTCTCATGCCCTCATAAATAGGCTTAATTTTTTTGCGATTTGGAAACCCAACCAGGTCATTGTCAAAACAATGTCGTGCCCAACACAAAGTCTCACTTTGTCTAAAACTGTATTTTCTAGCCCCTTATTGTAACCATGGGATTTCCTCCTACAATTCCTATTCTAACCTTCTCCTAACACACTTTATACTTGAGACACCTAGAATTCATTGACACTCCTTAGCACACACTCTTATTTGTTCATTTCCATGCATTTTGACCTAGTTCGCCCTTCTGATGTTATGGAACTCCCTAACACTCCTCAACATGCATTGACATTTTTTGACATGTGTTAGCATGCATTTTCCTTCCTCAACACTCATTAGCTATCATGCCATCATAACTACCCTTACTTTTTATAGGACTTGGGAACCAAACCAAGTCTTACCTCAACTACAATAGCTTTTCCAACATGGAAAATTTTAGGGGATAATGTTGACAGGTGGCCTAATTTTCCGTGATTTATACACAAAATAGGTTCGCCAATTTACGTTTTTTATAAAAATGATTCACCCAAATTTTACAATATAAAATTATTTTACCTTAAAAATCATCGAAATTATATAGAAACTATATATAAAATCATTATAAATTCGATTAATTTTAAAATTATATCAATAATTTTTTTATTGTTTCCATATTAGGGACTCGTGAGATTTGCCAACATTTTTGAACTTTAAGATAATTTTCCATCCGGAAATATTTTCGTGTTGACCAAGTTACGATTACTACAACTAGTTTTTGTCGTGTTCACCTAAGAACTAACTACATCTCATCTTAGACTACTCATGTCCGATTTCAACTTATTCCACTTAACAAGTTACAAGTTACCAAGTCAAATCATGTCCAACCATGGCCATAAAACAACTAAGCAACATAGTTTACAGGTTGACATGCCATTGCTCCAAACCCTTCAAGTAGAGGTTTCTTATCACATGATGTACTTTTATGGGATCAATAATAGACATTATAAACAATAAAGAAGAGTGAAATTTAGTTTCTTGCAACAATAACCAAAGTTTCATTTATCATTTGCAAAATAAGTTAGTACATAACCGAGCCTAAGCCAATCCCTTAAAAATAACCATAAGGTCTTCCTCTTTTTCAGCTCCTTGACGAGAAGGGTCTAATTGAAAAACACATAGTTCCTTTAAATATTTGTATGTTGAGGAAACCACTTCAAGCACTTGATCTTCAAGACAATCCAATATTTACAATTTTTTACAATAATAAATCCATTATGCACACTCCTCATCTAATATTTGGGAAGAGATGGAGAATACTTGATTGATGCCAACCTTGTAAATGAATAACATTTCCTACTCATTAGTAGGACTCTCTACCACTAGTTGAACAAGTATAGGTGCCCTGAATCAAAGATGATATCTTAACACAAGCTATCGATACTTGAACATAGTTGTCATGGATCTCATGGACAAAATATGGAGAGACTCTTTGAATCTTGGGAAACCTTTTTTGATAATCTAATTAATCTATAAGTGGTAGTGCTTCAATTTTTTCCATTTACTAGGAAATATTACCCAAAAAGTCAACCATTGAAGAATCAATCCTAATCTAAATCACATCTACCTTCTCATTTGTAAGATCTTCACGAGATTTCAAATATGAACCTTAAAGTTAGTGCCCTTTAGCAGCTCAAATAATGTAATAGAAGGCGTTGCAATAGGAGGTAAACTCCATCCCCCTTCATCTTTTTCAAGACCTCTAGAGACACCTGAAATCTATACCTCTCCTTTGACTCAACATGATTTTTTTTCCACTTCCTTTACAAACCCTCCCTTTAAGGGCATCCTCATAGGAAGATCTTTTGGTTGAAATATTACGACAAAACATGTGGAACATCATCTCTTTATAGTGTTTCAAGGGAAGGGTATTGGAAAATTATCTTCATATCCTCTATAGCCCTTAATACCTTCTTGATGCATAAGTGAAACAACATAGTGAGAACTGGACCCAAAGATATATCTCAACATTCAAGGCCAAACTCAAATAGAAAGAATCACATCATGGATTAAGCATTGGAATTTGGTTTTTGTAAAATCAAGGACCTCCTTTCAATATCATTACCTTGCTTTTAGCATTCTCGAAAGGAAGGTTTAAAACCTACATTAAAAATGGATATTTTCAACTTAACCTTTGTAACCTTTGCCCAAGACAAATCTATCTAATGGACTATTCTGGATATGCTAAGTCTTTGAACTCTAGAGTACCCAATCAATCCTTTTGAGAGGCCAAATCCTTGGCTCCAACTAAAATTTAGTCCTATTGAAGAGTCAACTTGAGAAATATTGCTAATAGGAGAAATTTTTCCTTTCTTTTGATTGATTTACAATAGACTTCAATGCCTCTTCTTTCTTGTCTTCCTCTCCGATTCCCCCAAAAAAGATCATTAATCTTATATCATAAGCACTCTATATAGATAAGGATTGGAATAATTTTCCTCAACTCATGGGGTACGTTTACACCTCAACCCATGCAAGTGGAACCAAGTCCATGGTGCAACCGACCACAATCTAAGATGGTTCTAATTGTCTACTCAAAACTACAACATAAGAATCGAACTTACAATGCGAAATGGTCAAGACATTTGAAACATGTGGGTTTTTTTTCCTCCGTGGAGCACATTCTAACTAGTGCTCATCAAACATAATGCATTAACACCACTAAATCACACCAAAAGTCCAAGATACTCATAAGATGTGGCCCACACCCAAGCACTTAGACTACACCTCCATAAAATTCACCTTCAACTTTGAACGTCCAAAAATAGTATATCCTAACCCAATATGGCCTATGTTTAAGATTTGTGTAATTCACTCCTTATCAAATCCTTGAAACTCCTTAACACTCCATGAGAAATCTACTCTAATGGTCACCTTCGAAGTTCCAACACCTCCTTTTGCAACATGAAAAAACAACCTATATATGTTGCAACAACCTTTCCAACTTCTTTAGTGGGTTGCACATATATTTCACATTTATTCTTCACCTTGAAAAGTGGTAGTGCAAGAAGATGGTATCAAATTCAATCAAGGAATGTTCACTTAGTACAACTTTCAAGTTTCCTTCCTGCAACTTGTCAAATGTCTTAAGTTAGCTTCACAACTTCTCATGGTGCATAACTTTCTTGTCTACACCTCTAAGTGAGAACACAACCCCCCAACCCCTGTAATTATTCCATCTCTTCAACCCTTGTTAGAGTATTTTTGGACATGCACCCATGCCTCAAGTAGAACATAATACTAGCATCCCAAATGTGCATGCTCGTTTCATTATTTAATGGCTCACTAAAACCACATTATCACACTACTTAAAATGAAATGTTTACATCTTAAGGAAAAACACCTACATTGCTTATGACAACCTAAACTATGGAGTGAATTTGAGACGTCTCCATTTTCCCAAGATAAAACCGTAGGGTCTTAGAAATCCATTCACACAACAGTTTGAATATATTTAACCTAGAGAAGGGTACATACCCTACTCCTTCCAAATTTATCATATGACTTATAAGAGACTAACACTTGTTTTTAATTATTAAATCCTTACTATAGATTCGTTTTTGTTCACATCCACCTAATATGCAAGAAAACTTAAATATTTTCAATACAAACAAGTTAAAAAAACATGTTTCCTTCCTACACTTAAATGTTTTCAATACAACAAAAGTGTTTCTTTCCAATAACATTCAAATTCCAAAAATAGAATGTGTCTACTTCCATAAACTTCAACAACAAAATCATAACATAAGATATTCATCAAATTAGATTATTGTTATGATGATAAATACATCAAATATGCAGTAAATGCTTTCCAACCCAAAAAAAAACATATGCATGAGGATGCTAGTTTCTCAGATGAAACTAAAAACCGAGTATGAAAATGAAAATAAAATGATGTATTTAAATGAAAATAAACTAATGTATTTATTGTTTTTCACGAAGGAAATTTTTGGCACATATCTTTCATTGGTGATTGCTTTTCTGTCTCTTGGTTAGTCCCTACTATAATGCCAATGATATGTAGGAAGCATAAATATGTGGTGGTGGGATTCGAGCTCTCACTTGAGGTACGGAGGTGAGGGTTTTTTAAAGGTTAATTTTTCTTTACAAAACCTCTCCCAACCCCATCTTCGTTTATGTTCTAGAATAGGTAGTGTCTGTTCACTTTTCACAGGTAGGAGCAAAAACGAGATTTTAGGGAGTTGTGAATGAGGGTTTTACCAGTAGAAAACCCAGTATCGAATCCCATCCAACCTTCAGGCCATTGATGGTGTCAAGGTATATTTCATTTTTAACTTCATTTTGTTTCCCCTCATTTTCAGTGTTCCACATAGAGGAGTACACACAACTCAGCTCTGGTTCAATAACAACTATTTTTTTGCATCTGCACTTGTATGTTTAGATTTTAATCTCTGTGCTACATTTTTTAATTCTTTTCCGGAATGGCATTAGAGTTTGATGAGTTTGAGAGGCTATTTATCATAATAAAAGATCAAAATCAGAAAATCTGAATGAGAGGCTTAAATGCTCAGAAAAGAAGCATTGCAGCTGCCAAGGCCAAATGTTCAGAAAGGAAACATTACTCGCCCCGAGAGCCTCGATGGTGATGACACCATTAGTAAGCTCCTGTTCCATTTAATTGTTCTCTATTTTTGGATCGATGAAACCCATTAAATTATGAAAATAAGTAGACTTTACTTAAAAAACGTATGATTTATAAGTAGAAATTAATTTAAAAAAATTGAAGTTATTTTGCAAGGAATGAAATAACCAAAAACTCTATGATATTCTCACACTTTCTCACACACTACAGGGGCCACCAAGTTCCGACATAAAAAAATTCAATTTTGATAGTTAAAGGCCACTGTAAGATATTGTCACAACCCATGATGTTATTTCCAAGTTCTTCTGTGGGAAGTTGTCTAATGGATGAGGAATCTTTTTTTATCAGTACAAGTAGTATCGTGTTAAGAACCTCCGAGCAACCTTCCAGAGGAGCAACGCAATGGGAATTCACTTTCATGTATAACTTGCTGCCATGCAATACAAAAACTATCTCAAAAATTATAGCGTTGCTTCTTTTTTATAACTCCTTAGTCACTTTTCCTTTCTTGAACTAAGTCCAATGTTCTCAGACCATAGATATATCAAGTCTTCCTCTGTAAGGCATATTTGACGACCACCAGCTCCATCCTCCCTAAATGCTGATGTGAGTATTTCTCGCTTCCATTATTGGAGTGCTAAAATATGATCTTCCACTGTATATTTAACTATAAAACGGGAAACCACTACAAGACACATGTGTACAATTCGATGTGATCTATCAATAGGTTGGTCTTCAATTGCTGGATTCCACCAAAGATCAAGCAGAATAACATATAACTTTCAAGGACATTGTCATAACAGTTACATTAGGGAGTGTCTTGAAATCATTCACAACTTTATTCTGTGCGATCACAAACATAGTTCCATCCAGACTATCATGTTGTATGCACTATTTTTTTATTGGAACCTCAAGAAAATATAGCGTACTCATCCACGATGTTTTAATTTGGAACCTCAAGGAAATCTAGCATACTTGTCCACTGGGAGAAAACTATGCCTTTCTCCGATGTCTCTATAATCTGCTGCTTTAGACATAGCTTTGCATGTTGATACTATTGGCACTATGAGACGTTTCAATGGAATCTTTATTGATATTATTGGCATAATTGTTTCTAGAGGCACTTGTACGTAACTTCAGGACGAATTCGAGAGCTTCTATAAAAGCTTTGATCTTTGAAGAATGAAAGCCTGGATTTTCAAATTTCAAATCCAGTTGATTGACTCTTTCTCAACTTACAGAGATCACATCATTGAAAGTATCATCAGAAGTCCAATGCTTTAAGGAAGTTATAAAAACCATGAAATCTTTCTTCAGATTCCTTTTGAAGCCTTGAGTACAGAAAACATTATTGTCTGACTGATTATGGCTACATCAACTTCCAATCATTGTTCCTCCAAACATTCTCTACATTTGGAATCTTCATCCTCTTCCCATTAAGTACAGCTAATTGAAGCATGAGGTATAGAGGGTAAAATCTCATCCCAACAGAAGCACTAAAAAAATATCCAGAATATATTTTTAATTCGAGAATCCATTTCTATCCATATTTTGCAATGTACTAAACATCCATAGCATGTGCGCTAGTGAATAATAATTTGACGTTACTGCTAATACATATCTAGCACACAGTGGAAGTACATCCAACGATGACATAATCCTTTGCAAAAATATATTTTTGTACACTTCTACCTCAATATCAATAGTTAATCAGGTCCCTGAGCAAGGCTTGGAAAAGATCTCAGAAACGAAAAAACTGAAAGTACCAAAGTAATGGTTGTTATGGAACCTTCCATTGAATACATTGTTTAGTTTTCCATTTAAACATTTTATTACAAAGTAAATTATTTAATACTATTTTTATTTGTTACTGTTATAAAGTCAAACCAGATCTGAAATGTCAATATATTTATCCGAACCGACGGTAGATACTCCATCACAAGGAACATTGTTGCTAAACAAGGCTGGTTGTGATGGTTTAATATGTTTTTCTTTTAATTATTATTATAATTATGGCAAAGAAGATAAAATAGTTATGCTATAAATATAATAGATATGCGAATTATTCGGACAATTTATTCAGGAAAATGACAATTTACATGGTTTAAAGGACCAATCCCGCCCAGTGCTTATAAATTCACGCCAGCAACCCGTAAGTGATGTCTGGTCTGATATGTGTAGAACAAGCATTTGAAACCTGATATGTGAAATCTAATATGCACTGACTGAAAAACAGATGACCAGATATGGTGACAACGGCTTCTCCAGGGGCATCCTTGCAGAGGCCACAAGGAGCCAATGAACCTTCCAAATGATTTATCAAATCAATCTATTTTTCCCTAGGTAGCTTCCTTACTTCTTTTGTAAAAGATCTCCAAGTAGAAATGGATAAGTAACTTTTAACAAGAACAAGATGATTACATGCTTGATGAAGACGTAACAACATCAGCAAGATATTCACATAGTTATTTTTCATAGTTCGTGCAGCAGCATAGACCTTAAATTGAGCTTGTGAATGAGCTTCAAGCAAGTGATAAGAGTCAGGTTCTTCCGAAGAGAATTTAATCCTCTGCAAGGTAGCTGTTTTAGGAGGTAATGTAATAACAGTCACCCCATCAATGGTCATACCTTTTGTACACCATAGCATTACTTTCTTCAGGACAACATGGAGCTTCTATCCTGAAATTGGATTTGTGGAAATCGGAAACTTTATTTTGGAAGTGAAAGACTTATAAACAACATATGGATTGTATTTAAGAAACCTAAAGTAGGTGAAAATACCATCACTAGAATTCTAGATTGGTGTCCCAGAGAGACACCACATTTGTTTAGCCCATAAACCCCAACATGCTCTAACAAGTTGGGTCTTATGATTCTTAATACATTGAGATTCATTTAAAACCACCCTAAAACAACCCACTCTTGTAAAAGGGAAAAAAAAAGGTTCACTTGAGGAGACTTTCCCCCCTTTCTACTATTTATCTCTTAATAGTGTGTGAAGTCTTCTTTTTCTTTTTAAGAATAAAGTAGTCAATTAGACCATAATCATTGGGATTTCCTTCAACTTATTCATAATTATCTCAAAGATCCTATTTTGGAACCTCAATACTTCTGATGGAATAAGTAGTCCAAACAATTTCATGCTTTTCCAACTTATTAGGGTCCTTTGTCATGTTGCTTCCATGATAGACATGGAGAAAAAAGTTGGCTTTTGTAGTTACCTTGTCACAGATTTCTTGTGCCCATTTATTAAGAACACTTGTTGGACACACAACCAAACTACCGGTAGATGGTTAGCCTTTCTTCATATAAAATGTGTTTTCTTTCCACTTAATGTATTCCTCCAAAGAAATATCTTTTGCACCATTATTTTATGTCTTTCTTTTCAAACAAGTTGGTAATACATCTTCTTCATCTAGATTTACAGTGGATGTTTCAACCTTTACTTGATTTGAATCTTCCTAAATAGATCTATTAGGAGGCCTCTCCTTAAAACTTAAATCAATCAGTGAGACAATCTTCCCAAGTCCCTGATCATACGCAAGAATATCACCAGCACAGTGTATGTTGGTTGTCCCTTGCAGAACCATCCAAGCCAATGCAATCCTCTAGTACTTTAGAAAAGGTACTAACAATAGACCATCAATAGGAGTAGCTTATACCAATGGCAGATCTTAGTACTGTGATACTACTCTGAATGTCATTGCTTCATCATCCTTTGGCTAGGATGGCACATGTGGACTAGCTTCATTTAAGGATATTACACAACCTATAATACAAGGCAAGTGCCTTACTATATTGTTGTAATCAGGATTGTCTTTTATATCTAAGTCACTATTCTAGTATGTAATATCATTCCGGTTAGGCTTCTCAATCACTTCCTCCTCAAGATTTACTAAACCCAATTTCTAGGTAAGAGGAAAAATCTTACCTCTCCACTCCTTGATTTGTGGTTTCTATTTAAAACTCCCACTGTTCCACTCCTCCTTGATTTATGGATCGTGTTCAATAATCCCACACATCCACTCCTCCCTGTCTTGTGGCTTCTATTCAAAACTTCGACCCATCCAGTCCTCCATGACTTGTGGTTTCTTCCCAACATTGAATTCTGAATACTGGTAAGAATTCCCTCTATTTTGGTTCCTTTCTCTAAATTTTCCTCCGAATGCAGTTGTGTATGATACCCATAATTTCAACCTAACTAGTCATATTGTTGGAAATAACACTGAGAGGGGGGGGTGAATTAGTATTATCATATCAACAATTTTTCATTTCCCAAACATATTTATATACACAACTTCTGTTAAGTGAACTAGCATGTACACGCTACTGTGATTAGTGAAACTAGCATATTACCCAAAGAACTTGTGATTTAGTTAATTTATCATGTGTTGATCTATAACTAGTGCATCAGTAATTTATTAAATAGTGCAGTAAAAATAAAATAAACCATCACACATAAGCAACACACATGAACACCACGATTTAAGGTGGAAACCCAATGTGGGTGAAAACCTTCCTACTGTTGTCTTCTGTATCTTCATTTAATAATAAGAAAATATGTTTACAATCTTTTATTAGTGCAGACTCTTACCCGTAGGCACACACCCACCTGTAGAAGGCTACAACCTTCTCTCATTTTCCAGCTTCTATTGGAAGGGAGCTACAACCCCCTAGCTCTTGTACTAGCCAATGTGTTTACTAGTATGTAGTCGCCGACCTACAAAATGCTATGACGTTCTCTCTTCCTCCAGGGACCACGTTTCATGAATTTTCAAACTGGATGCTCTTGGTACACAATAATACACATGGAGGCCTCGTTTCATAAAATTTTCATACTGGACCCATCAAAAACTTTGAAACACAAAATGCATCAACCAACAATTAGTTAATATGAACAATCATATCACTGTCACCAAAATACTGTGTTGAACCTAGAAACCTGCATCATAATTTAGAACCAGCTGCAACCTAAAAAATCACGTATCAGAATGTATACGCTACTTTACTAAAACCAACCTACGTGTATATGCTACTTCCCTTAATCAAACCTACGTATACCTTCAGAACTACTTAAACATAAAACTAGTCTATACCAATCAACAATATATTGAACATTTACTATCAATTTACAGAGCGTTACACAGGCAGTAGCAGAGATTACCCTTCTCACTTATACAATCAATCAATCAGATATCGAACTCCTTATGAATTTAGTTTTACACTCAGATCTAAGAAGAATTCATTGACAGACAAAAATAAAACAATAGAACCAATCAGATAGATCAGTCATACCTGAAGAAAAGGCTTTTCCTTTGTATACGCTACTTGGAAGAGTAGAACTCGCGTGTACACGAACTTTTACCGAGACGAACCAACGTACAGATTTGCAAATATTAACTCATAAAATCGTTTCTATTCTGGACTTCAGACAACCCTAGATCATGACATTTAAAGAATAAAATAGGTGTACACAATTAGATTTGGCCCAACCAATATTAGATCATTCAATGATAAGTCATTTCAGGTCTCATGATCCTGATCCAACATTGAATTCAAGGTGCACAAAATATTTTAGATGAAATCACCAACATAGCCCCTAAAACATAAAATATACTTCAAATAGAAGTGTTCCTTAGAAACCCTTTTCACTTGCACACATTGGCCTTATGACCTTCTCCTCCTTATATAGTTTTATGCCTTTCTCAATACCTCAGACCAAAACCATTTAGGACCCGTGGTATTCTTGGGTAGGATCAAATAGTCATTACTCCACCTAATATCGTGGGCTAATACCATGGTATTGACCCCTAGTATTCTCTACTCTTCAAAATTCCTTGATTTTCCAACCTGTACGTGTTTTCCTCTTACGGGAGTGCATGTATATGTATACGCTCTTTTTGTTCTATATGCTTGCGTGTATATGCTGTTTTGACTAAGAGGACCCATGTACACATCTTAAACTGCTTTTCACCATCCTTTACCTTCAACTTCTTCATTCTGATTAGTAGACTTTAGTTCCATCTTCTTGTTCTTCTATACAAATGCCCTGTGACATCTGAATGGATTTGTTACATTGTGGGTTGCCTTCCATCAAAACTAAACTAACATGTGAGTGAGTTGCCATCAAGGACAACACTTGTATCATAATGCGAACAATCTCCCCCTTTTGACTTGATGGAAACCATGCTGGTGTTGATTATTACAAGTTGTAGAAACTATTAGAGATAACATGCAACACCAAAATACTCTCCCCCTTTGACATCAAGGGGAAAGGGCGGACCAAGTTATTCTCCCCCTTTAATTTTATGCTATCCATGCTCCCCTGAGTACATGCCGAGTCTACTGATATATTTTTCAAAAGAATAACCTGAATCTATAACTCAACTAAGTGAGTATAACCCCAATATGACCAATGACTTATACATACATCAATCACCCAACCAATTGGAGATACAACATATTTGACTCATCCACCCAAGAAAGTGGGGATATCACAATTTTTTATACATGGCAGAAATACATCAATTATTACATCATCCATCCCATGTAATGTGGGGATAAAAATTACATCATTTGTCCAGTAGGACTCATTGAAATATAAACCATTATAGAAGAAGTTACATCACACCTTAGATCTTTACATGACTTATGCAACAAATGATATAAGTATATGAAGCCATAGCTAAACTTAGCAACCATGATGACAACAATGTGGAATGCTAGTGAAGGATAATTCTCCCACTACACCTATGCTACCTTTGCATTTTCAACAAGTCATTCATCAAGGCATCTTTGTCAGTCAGATAAAAGTCAATGAACAAATCATATCGTCAGACTATAATCATCCCTTTCAGACAGAGCACCCAAATCAAAGTTTGACCCACTATTTTTATGTCAGGAAAACATATATGCTCCTTCAGCCATAGAAACCCATGTGTATACGCGACTATATTTCATGAAACCCACGTATAATAACCTTCCTCTGAAAACTCGATTTTAACAGTAGGATGATGCAGAAACTACTCCCAGCTTTTGTGTGAGATATTCAAATGTTTCTTTGGGACGCATTTTAGTGAATATATCAACAACCTATTCTTTGGAGGGAACATACTCCAATTTAACCTTTTGTTCAAATAGTTGTTCTCATATAAAATGGTACTTAATGGGCATGTGCTTGGTCTCGGAGTGCATGACAAGATTTTTTGAAACACTGATGGCACTTGTATTATCACATAGAATGGAGATGGGTGGAGTGTATGTGATATAGATATCTTGTAGTGTTTGCATCATCCAAAGTAGTTGTGTGCATCAATATGCAATAGCCACATATTATGCTTCAGTTGTAGATAAGGCAATTGAACTTTATTTCTTGCTAAACCATGACACTAACCGAGAACATTTATAGAATGCACCTCCACTAGTGCTCTTTCGATCATCAACATTTCCTGCCCAATCTGCATCTATATATGCATGAAGAGTAAGGTCGTATCTTTAGGATAGCATAGTCCAAAGTCCAGAGTTCCTTGAAGATATTTGAAATTTTTTTTGATTGCCTCGAGATGTGATTCATTTGGATTTGCTTGCAACCTTCCAACAATTCCTACTGCATGCATGATATCAGGTCTGCTACCTCTTAGATAAAGCAAACTTCCAATCATATATTTGTAAGTTGGTTGGTTTACTGCTAGTGATTCATCACTAGAACTGAGACTCCATCCTATTATCATTGGAGTACATACTGGTTTAGAATCTTCCATTCCGTACTTCTTCAAGATCTACTTGAGATATTTGGTTTGTGAAAGAAAGATACCATATTTTGTTTGTTGTACTTGTAGACCAAGAAAATAAGTAAGTTTAGCAAGTAAGGACATTTCAAATTCTTCCTACATTACTGAAGAAAAATTCTAACTCATGGATTCTTCATTGCTACCAAAGATGATATCATCAACATAAAAAAAAAAAAATAGCAGTTTATCATTTTCGACCTTTGTGTATAAATTACTATCTGCAGAACCTTTTGTGAAACCTTTTTGTTGTAGATATTTGTGAAGGCGGTAATATCGAGCCCTTGGAGCCTGTTTCAGACCATAGAGAGTCTTTTTAAACTTGCATATGAGTTTTGCATCATTTCAGTGAATGAATCCTTACCACTATTCAATATAAACTTCTTCTTCTAATTCTCCATTAAAGAAGGCTGATTTTACATCCATTTGATATACTTTGAATTTTTGAAAACTAGAAATATCAAGAAACATCCTTATGGCTTCAAGTATGGCAATAGGTGCAAAAGTTTCTTCAAAATCTATATCTTCTTGTTGAGCATACCCTTTACAAACAAGTCTAGTGTTGTTTATGATAACTTCTCAATTTTCATTCAGCTCCTTCTTAAATATCCATTTTGTTCCTATAACATTTTTATCATGAGGTCTAGGAACTAGATCTCAAGTATCATTCTTTTCAATTTCGTCAAGTTCTTCATCCATGGCCTTGATCCAAAATTCATTTTTGTAGGCTTAATGTACATTCTGAGGTTTGGTGGAGGATAGTAATACTCGATAGCTTGAGGTCCCTGTGAGAGTTCTTCTTATTTGTACACTAGCCCCCTTTTCTCCTAGAATTTGAGATTCTGGATGATTCTTTTGAACATACTTGGATGGAGTCTTTTCCCTATCTATTGTATCTTGTTCTAGTGCTTCATTGGTTTCTTCTTCTATATCATTTTGATTTGATGCGAGAAAGCATTTGCCAATTTTCTCACTATAATATTCCTTCGTTGATTTCATTTGTTTCGGATTTTTGCATGTTTCATCAATTACAACATCAATGCTTTCAACAATTTTCCGAAGACCTTTGTTATAACATGTGTACCCTTTACTTCTAGATGAATAACCAATAATAATTCCTTCATATGCTCTGGGTTCAAACTTACCAAGTTTTTCATCAGTCCTTTTGATGAAACATTTGCTTCCAAACACTCTAAAGTGTCTTACAGTATGAGGCTTACCAAACGAAAGTTCATATGGAGTTTGATTGCTATTTATCCGAAAATTTTCTTTATTGAGAATACTCATGGAAAAAAATGTAGCTTCACCCCAAAAGGTTGCAAGAGTTCCAGATTCATCAAGCATTTCTCGAGCCATTTGTTGAATTGTTCTGTTCATTATTTCCACGACAAAATTTTTCTGAGGAGTTCTTACGACAGAGAATTGCCTCTTTATTCCATATTGTTCACAAAAGTCAAAGAATTCATTTGATATGAATTCTCCCCCTCGATCAGATCTGAGACATTTTATTTTTCAATCTAATTCATTTTCAACTAAAGCTTTGAAGGCTTCAAAATTTTCAAATGCTTCATATTTATGGTTTAGTAGACCTATCCAACACATCCTGGAAAAATCATCAATAAATAAAATAAAGTATTCTTCTCCACGAGGTGACTTTTTCCTTGTTGGTCCACAGAAAATAGTATGGATGAGTTCAAGAGGCTTACTTGTTGATCATTCTTTTTCATTGAAGTCAACTCTGGTTCTCTTGCTAATTTGACATGGTTTGCATATGGTATTTTCTTAGATGTTGATATCTGGAAGATCATGAACTGCCTTGAGCCTGCATTCTTTTCTTATTTGAGAAAAGCTTAGATGTCCCAAACTTCTATGCCATAGCCAGGTTTCATCGGTTTTCCTTAGATAACATTGTTGTTTTCCTCGTTTGAGTATGTATAAGTTGTTCAAAGTTATTTTTCCTTTGTCCACGCTCTTTCCTGTATCAAGCTCACGAACCACACATCCATTTGATCGAAACATAACTTCATTTCCTTGATCACACATTTGACCGATACTCAATAGGTTATGTGTTAACCATATACATACATGACATTTCCAACTTTAACCTTTTATTTCAAGAAGATAGAACCTTTACCTTTAATGATAGTTGGAGTGTCATTTCCAAATGAGACATTCTTTTATTTTTCTAAAGCATTATATGAATGAAGTTTCTCTTTATCACCTGTCATGTCTTCGGAGCATCCATTATCGATGTACCACTGGTTTTCTTATCCTTCTACATACAGAGCTATGCCACATATTTCCGATTGAGATTCTTTCTTTCTCCATATCTTGGAATTTAATGATGTGTGTTCCTTTTGAAGTGATGGCCAAAATATGCTCCTGCATTCAAATTATTCATGACCAAAGTTGTTACAAATCAAGCATTCTACTTCATTTTCAAGAGGAGAGAAGTTATTATATGAACTTTTCTTGCTTCCAATTACACCTTTTGATTTCGTGCTTCTCTAGTCATGATGGTTTTGTAAGCAACACATTGAGCAGCCTTATGCCCAAAGTTATGACATGAAAAAAATTGCACATTAAGGAATTTTCTGCAATCATAGAATCTTTTGGAATTGTTTACCTATTGGTTGAATTTTCTACTGATATTCATCCTTGGAGTAAATTGGGTATGATTTACCTGATGAGTAATTTTAGGCCTTTGCTGACGATTGACATACTATTCACTGGTGTTTGCTGCATCAAGATAACTTCTCTTGGGGGCTGACGCCTTTTGTGATTGAGATGATTCTTTAGTATATCCAAGACCTGTCTTGATCAGAAGAGAATGTTGAACGTTGATGATTTCATTTAAAGTTTCAAATCCTTTAGCAAATCTAGGATTAATATATTTTTTCTTCTCAAGTTATTTTCTTAGACCCACAATTTCACATTCTACATTTTCATTGTGTTTTTCTCTTTTAGTGAGTTGGTGAGTCAACGAATCGATGATCATATTCTTTTTTTCTAAACAAATTTTGTGTTTAGTAATTTCTTCAAGAAAGTCTTCCTATTCTGAGGCATCCAATAAATCATCATTGTCATAAGCCATGATTAGTCTACAATCTTGGTCAGTTTCATCTTCATCACTATTGGATAAGCCATCATGATCTTCATGTGTATAGTAACTCCTTTTGTTCACAACCTGTTTTCTATTTCCTTCTGCATGTTCCTTTCCGTTTTCATATTTATCTTTATGAGGACAATTGGCAGCATAATGGCCAACTCTACCACAAGAAAACCATTTGAAAGGTAGCTTACCTATGAATCTTCCAGAACCCCATTGAAGCTTCTTGAAAAAATTTACCTCATCTTCTTCTTCTGAAATGTGTTCTGATTCATTGTGCTCTTCCTTTTCTTTTCGCTTTGCTAACGCTTTAAAAGTGGCTTCTCTCATATCTTATGGACCTCCTTTTCTCATTTCAAAGGCAGTTGGGATTCCATGGAGTTGAGTTACAATAATAGTTTGAAGAGCCTATTTTTCATCTATGGCAACCACTTTCGACTCAAATTTAGAAGACAAATATCTCAAAATTTTCTCAACTAAAGTAGCTTCCTTTATCTCTTCACTCAGATTCTTCATACAATTAACAATCTCATCTATACGTAAAAAGTAAGTAGAAACACTCTCATCACTATGCATCTTAAGAGTTTCATAGTGAATTCAGAGAGTTTGAATCTTAGCACATTTTACCCCAAAGTCTCCTTCGTAGCTCTGAATGATTTTGTCCCATATTTAATTGGCTGTCTTGGGCTACATGACATTGACAAATTATGATTCTGAGGGACTTCCCAATAACATATTGACAACTTTAGCATTGGTTCTGTATAACTTCTTACCTATAGATGCTATAGGAATTGTTGCCGGAAATTGATATCCTCCTTCCACAAGTTCCCAAACATCGGCTCCAAGCGATTGTAAATAGCCTCTGGTTCTTATTTTCCAATATACTAAGTTGCTCCCATTGAAGATTGGTGGTCTGATGGATCCCATGCCTTTGTGATTATTCATCTTGAAAGATCTTCCGTCAAGAGATCATGAAGGAAAATTACACATGTTATAGAAAGTTACTATAATGTTGATAATTACATGTTACACATTTCATAAATTTTTAGAATGGATGCTCCTAGTACACAAAAATACACATGAAGGCCTATTTTTATCAAATTTTCATAATGGACTCATGAGAAACTTTGAAACTCAAACTACATCAACTAACAATCAATTAATCTAAACAATCAGATCACTACCATGAGAACACTGTGTTGAACTTAGGAACCTACATCATCATTTAGAACCAGCTGCAACCTCAAAAATCATGCATCAAAATGTATACACTACTTTATAGAACCCAACTTGTGTGTATACACTACTTCATTTAACCAAAACTGCATATACCTTCAAAACTACTAAAACATAAAACTTCTGAATCAAGTCGGTACGAACCAACAATATTCTATTGTCAATTTATAGAGCATTACACAGGCAGTGGCAGAGATCATCCTTTTCACTTATACAATCAATTAGTCAATTATCAAACTCCTTATGCATTCAGTTTTACATTCAGATCTAAGAAGACTTCATTGATAGACAACAGTAAAACAATAGAACTTTTCAAATAGATCAGTCAGACCTGAAGAAAAGGCTTTTCCTTTGTATACACTACTTGGAAGAGTAGAACTTTCGTGTACACATGCTTTTACCGAGACGAACTAGCGTATAGATCTGCAAATATTAACTCATAACTTCACTACTATTATGGACTTCAGACAAATTGAGATCATGACATTTAAAGAATAAAACGATGTACACAATTAGATCTGGCCCAACCAATATTAGATCATTCAATGATAAGTCATTTCAGGTCTCATGATCATGATCCAAAATTGAATTTAAGGTGCACAAAATATTTCAGATCAAATCACCAACATAGCCCGTGCAACATAAAATATTTTTCAGATAGAAGTATTCCTTGGAAACCATTTTCACTTGCAATCATTGGCTTATGATCTTCGCCTCATATATTTTTAGGCCTTTCTCAATAGCTCAGACCAAAACCACTTAGGGCTCATGGTATTCTTGCGTGGGATCAAATAGTCATTACTCTGCTCAATATTGTGCGCTAATACCATGGTATTGACCCCTGGTATTCTCTACTCTTGAAATTCCTTTATTTTCCAACATGTACGCGTTTTCCCTCTTGCGGTTGTGCGTGTATACATATACATGCTTTTTCTTTTGTGTACATGCGTGTATATGCTATTTTGACTAAGTGGACATATGTATACATCTTAAAGTACATTTCACCAACCTTTACCTTCAACTTCTTCTTTCTGATTAGTAGAATTTAGTTCCATCTTCCTTTTCTTTCTGTACCAATGCCCTATTACATCTGAATGGATCTATTACACTATGGGTTGCCTTTCATCAAAACTGAACTGACCTGTGACTGAGTTGCCATCAATGACAACACTTGTATCATAATGCCAACACATATTTCATCAACATTGGTGCACATTTTTTGAGAATTCCAATCTGAAAGTTTAGAGTTCTTCTATGGTATCTTCCGTGGACCTTTCCCTAGAGTTTTTATTTGATGTTTTACCCTAGGCGGGAGGTTTTTTATGAGCATCAACATTGACACTATATGGATTAGAAGTGCATCCAAATTGGTTAAGGATGATTTACACATCTTGATCATTGTTGTATGTTTGAGTGAGGTCTACCAGCTCCCTTGTAGCCAAAACCTAGAAACTGCTTCTTGAAATAGATTCCTTTACATTGTTTGCACTTAAATTTGTATTTACCATATGAAGATCATCATCAATAAAACGAGATATTTTTTGATTCCTCTGAGCATCCAATGAATTCATAGTCAAAATATATGTGACAACATTATTTCCCATGATAGTTTGAGGCATCCAATCTGATACAAAAATTGATCCATCTCTTTGTTCGGGTCTTTCAGAGTCGACATGAAACATACTTCCCAACTGATCAAGGTCTGACACACTTTCCAACCCTTGAAAAATATATGATGATGAATGTTGCCCCTCATTTTTTATCCAATTTTTCTGAAGAAAACACACTTAATTTCTATATTATCCATCCATTTTCCATCATATACACCCCATTTTGATGTATTTATTAATATTCATGTATATAAATTTTGTTTTGCATTTTTTAGATGTTTTTATGAAAATTGAATTTTAAGTGCATTTTTGGATAGAATAAGAAATTCCCGTAATGACTTCATGGAAGTCATATTTGCAAGACACCTAGGAATGAGCTGAGAACATTTCTATAAATATTGGGAACTAAGATTGAACTAACTCCCATTCGTTCTGTCAAACCAACCATAAGCAGGCCCAATCAAAGCTAGTCAAACAGGACCAGTCATTCAGGAAATCCCTAGGAAATAGGGCAGTTTTATGATTTAATGGGTTTTTACATATTTTTAGTGATGAGATGGATGATTTTGACTTGTATAGATAGGATATGGATAGAAATAACTATTAGAGAAATTTTATATCAGTTTGTTTCATATTTTTCTATTTAAGCCAAAACATTGAAGGCTTATGTATGTAGAATTTGTATAATTTCATATTGAGACTTCTGAATACTTTGAGTTGATTTGAGCAACTTGATCTATCTTCATTTTTCTATTCAATGGTGTGGATGATTCATTTATTTTTTAGTAGTTGATAATCTCTTCAAGTGTGCAAGGAAAGGGTCGAGGGCCCCCACTCCAAGCTAAGTACACTTCATGGTTAATTTAACTTGATTTTCATAAACTAGTTTTGCTTCAGATTTGTTTATTTGATTTGATGTATGATGATTTATTATGTTTGCTGATGAATCTTCATTTATTTATCATATTTATATGAAGTAAAAACCTAGTGTTCAAGTTGAACCCTCCTTCTATTGGATTAATGAATAGAAACTAAAATTCATCTTTCTTTCTTTCAAGTGATTTTTCGAATTTTTAGTTTTCTAACAGTTACATTAATGATGAATGAATTTGTAATAAAGAACAACAAGGACCTCCTTAGTTAGGAGCCTCTTCCATTATTTTTTTATGCATCTTAAGCTATTGTTGATTAGTGGTTTTTTATTTCCGTTCATAAAGTAGTATTCTGAAAGAAGGACAAATATGGTTCTCCTAAGTTAGGAGCCACTTCTCCTGCTTATTACATAATGAATTAGAAATTACTTAGTTGACTTTTATATTTGTAATATGAACTCCTAATTAGTTTATAATTGCATTTCCTTCAATTTCAATAACTTATCTTCTAATGTTGATTATAGTTGATATCCATACATTTTGGAATGCTACTAAGTTCTACAAACCTTGATTGATAATGAAATACCTGTGTGAATTTACGCTATAAATTAGCCCAACAATGAACTCAGGGTAGTTTCACTTAGTTTTTTTGATTGTAAGCTCTCAAATGAATTTACATTTAGGCTCTCTCATAGGAAGATATCTGGAATTTTAGATAGAAGAATTTGATCAGTCCCTTGGACACAAGGCTCTTTATGCAGATAGGGATCATAATTGATAGGGAAGTTGGAGGAGTCTAAACCCATTGAATGTGTGCCAATGTTTAGCTATTATTCCTCATTAGTATCTTCTTGCAAGGCTTTTCCTTGGCCAGGCGAATCTTGGGGCTCTGCCAAGATTTGAAATAATACATTGACTTCCATGTCTAAGTCCATCAGAGGCCTTTTATCACCCACAATATTTCAGAATAATCTTGTGTGAATAATATTTCAGAAATGCTTTAGAAAAATCCTAAAACTTTGCAATGAAATAATACTCGATCACTCCTTGAAATGAAACTTGAGAGAGTCTTACTCTAGTCTTGATACAAGTGATGCACAATCTCAAGGATGTAGTAGTATTATGAGATCGAAAGCCCACATTTATGTCATAGTGATCTGTCATAGAAGGGAAAATAAGGGCCTCAGGAAGAAGTAATATCAACCTTAGAAAAATTCCATAGAGGTCAATAAGTAGCCATTCAAATAGAGGAAAATACTCCAGCAAAGAAAGTAGACGAGTTATGCCACAGAACAAATCAAGCTTTATGCCTAAGGTGATATGAATACCCTTCTATTCTAATGATAAATAATTTCAAGCAAAGGTTGTTCTTGTGTCTAAAATAAGCGAAAAGAATAGCCCTTAGGGCCAAGACTCAAATAGGCACAATGTTTAAGTGAATAAATCCAAAGAATTTCCAAATGAATCCTTAGTCAACAATCCTCAAATGTGAATGTAATAAGCATTGGAACAGTGTATAATTGACCTCAGATTACCCTGAGCAGGGTTTCCAATCAGTGAAACCTTCTTATATCGTCGACCCTTTTTCTTTGACCAACCAATGAAATCCTCTTCTTTTCTGGTCACATACAAAGGAAAAGCTTAGGATAAATATAAATAATTGAGACAATTTTAGCTTGAACTAAACTAATGCTACCATCAACTTAACATTAATTCTGAAACATTTTATGTTAAGAACTTATTTTCCATAACACATTATACTCCTTTCTAAAAATGTAAACACCTCTGACATATGTAAAAACATGTTTGGCATATGTCTCAACACTTTTGCATGGTGTGATGTCTTGTCCATTGGATGTTAACCTACCTTTGGTTCTACACATTGTTATTTAAGCTTTCACCTCCACAGATATTGCCTTCCTTTTGTTCAGCTTAGAGAAGGTGCACAGATATGTGACTCGTGTCCTTAGTGCTTGGGCTTTCCTGTCTCAACATCATAGGAATTCAACGTTGATTTTATTGACTTGATTTATTCTAAGAAATCCCACCAACATCCATAATCGAAGAGGAATTCTGGTCATGAACATGGATTTCCTCTAGCCTTCCAAGGGTTTTCATGTAATGAACATGTTTGAGAGCATCACTTGATCCAGAAAACCAATTGGTAATGAGGCTTTGAAAGTCCACTTGTCATATTATTGCATATTTTTTTTCAAATTTAAAAGAAAAAACATCATTGTAATTTGATAGAGTTACAAAATTTAATATTCTTTAACTATGTTCTTGTAATTGTTAGGTATGCGGCTCTCCAGATCTATGGCTCTCCGAGTTTTCTCTTGCAGGTCTGCTGATTCCTCTGCGGCCTTCTTTGGCTAGATATGTAGCTCTCCAAGTTTTATCTTGCAAGTTTGTCGATTCCTCTGCTGCTCTTAGGTTTTATATTTCTTCATCTACGACTCTTTACTACGGAGATATACGATTATATCTACGGCTCGATTGGGCCTACTGTGGTTAGATCTGTGGCTCCCCATCACCTGAATGTAGATCTACTGATTCCTCTGCAGCTCTTATTGTTGCATTATCATACCCGAATGTAGATCTGTCTATTCCTCTATGGCTTTTACCCAAATGTACATCTGTCGATTCCTCTGCGGCTCTTACTATTAGATCTACTGATTCCTTTGCAGCTCTATGTATTAGATCTGCGACTCTTACTACGGCTCTTCATCTGCAACTCCTTACTGTGGAGATCTGTGGATATCTGTAATACGGCTCGAGGCGGAGATCTAGACTGCAGCTTCTTTACTGCGGTTTATAGATCTGCAGCTCTTCACTTCTCTTTAGCAATCTTCTATACTTAGCAGGAGAGAATTCTCCAGATGGCTCCTAGCTTCACGGAAATAGCTGTTGGCTTAGTTCCATCCACCTCTGGGGGGTAATCTACTACCCGTATCGTCAGTGAAGCCCCAGCTCCCATTGTCCAGGTGGTTTAGGCCTCACTCGATGAGGCTTTGAAGTTCTCTGAAATTTCCCCAATCTCCCTATTCAATGGTTTTTGGCTGCGACTAAAAACTCTCCATAGTTGGATCTCGGAGGTATGGAAGCCTCTAATTCTTGATGCAATTAATATCTACCCCTGTGCTAGGGGTTTATTTACAGTAGATCTTGAAAACCCTGAAAGCAGGCAATATATTCTAGATTCCGGCCCTTGGTTTTGGGAAAAATCAGGCCTATTCATGAGGCCATGTAACCCATCATTCGATCCCTCAACAATAGTCATAACCTCAACACTAGTTTGGGTGAGATTGCCAAACCTACCCTTGCATCTCTGGAATTTCTCTTCGCTAAAAGCCATTGGAAATGCAATTGGCAAATTTTACTGCAGGTGCCCAGAAATAGAGGAATATGCCAGAGCCACCTATGCACGCATTTGTGTGGAAATGGACTTCACCATCGGATTCTCGCTGAAATACACCTAACAAGTAGAGACTATGTGTGGAACCAAAAACTCGATTATGAAAGTGTCCTCTTCAGATGTTGATCTTGCTTTCAGACAAGCCACCCAGACAAAAATTGCCCAAAAGCCTCCCAGAAAAATTCTACTAGAAAAAATCAACACAGGTCTACATGGTGGGAAGGAGCATGAAAGGAACACTACATTGTCATCAAAGAAGAATACTCTCGAGAAAACTCTGAATCACAAGAAATCGGGCAAGAAACAAACGACTCTCAAGGCAAGTAGGGGGAAAGTCCCTCCCAACAACAAAAGAGTGAACTCGACAATCCCTCAAGCATCAACAGTTATGAGGGTTCGAACACCGCACAAAATAATCTTCATTTAACAGCAAAGCAGATCTCCTAGACCAAACTTCTTCTCTGACTACCTTCAAAAGGACGAACATAATAGATCATGAAGCTAAGACACCAATGTACCAAGAATGAGAAGAGATGAAGGAGATGGAAGATAAAGAAACTTGGAAGATCGTAGACAAAGAAAAGAAAGCTACAACACCAATCTCAGCAAGAAAGACAAGGAGCCAAACAATTAGAAACTAAGAAAGAAAATTATAGCTCCGCTAGACCAATTTGGTCTCAGTGGATGTTAACCATCATCATCATCATCATCATCATCATCATCATCATAAAGGGAAACAATGGGATTACTTCTAGGTAGTTATTACAATGGTATTAATTCTAAGTTGTTATTACCATGGGATTAATTCTAAGCAGTTACTATATTTACCTTGATATTAATGGCTAAGTCATTAAAGTGAATGCAGCTCTTATTACAAGCTTTCATTAGGCGGTGACAAACAACATCTCCAGGCCTCTTGCCTGATGTGCTAAGGAATATATCTATCTTCAGCACCTGTGGTGCATTACTTTGGGTATTTTGCTGCACCTCATGCCTTAGCCTACATCCTATGATTTTAAGTCCCAATTACCTGGAAAGAAAGGTTTATCATGAAAGGCATAACATAAAGAATGCTCATTATGGCACCTTGTGCCTCCACATACCACCTAATGCAACCATATTCAGACCCAGCATGAGTGAAATGGTGCATAGGATACACTCTCTTAAATATACATTCTTTGTGCAGAGAACACTTAAGGGTATTTATTCCCAAATAGTTAATCAACAATTTTCTCTAAAATAGTGTATTTTAAGTCAGATTACTGAGAAGTACAAGAGTTTATTTGAACAATCAACAACAATGTATATTTTTCTTAAGATTTCACATGTCAACAACACAAATGTGTGTACATGTATATTTCTTCATTTATTTACAATAGATAGATTACCTTGATTAGGTAGTCAAACATGTAATGTGTCCTTTCCACTTATAAAGATCTATCTATATAGCTCAACATTGTATCGATCAAAGTTATAATTCCAAATATTTGATGCAAAATAGAACAATTTTTAATTTAGTAGTATTTTATTCTATGTATCCTCACAATTGGTTTGTGTTGGGTCTGGAGAAACCAGAAACCACCCTGGAAATGTTTCTAGGATGTTGTATATCTTTTACATTTTAAAAATGTCCCAAACTATCAAAACAAAATCCTTGATGGTGAACAAACTATCATAAGAGAGAGGACAAACTTGTTCCCTTACAAAATAGAGAAGCAAAACAACCAAATAAAGCACTTTAACATGATTTATTGGGAAAATTTTCCACAACTGGAGGAAAAATGTCACATTCCTACAATTTAGGCTTTTTCTAATAATTATGTTCATTTTCTCATATATCGTCCAATAATGTGGGTGAGTGGGAAACATATCATATCCCTGCTTCATTAATATAGCGTCGTAGTCTTAACACTAAGTCAACTAGCCTATACAATATTTTTAATGTTTCAACCTTTACATGACATTAAGGACACCATCGGGTCCCTTACCACTCAAACATTGAATATGTAGGACCTATAGCAGCTTAGTCCTTTAAAATGGGTCCAAAAACAGTGAATTCAACTGCCAGTTTAAATGCCATAAGTTTCACCTGCCACTAGTTGCCACCAAAATCATTGGTTTTTCTTCCAGTCAAGATGGAAAAGGTATGCAGTAGCTTAGAAATTTAAAAAACGACCAAAATCCATAAGTTCAGTCCCCTTAGTGTCAATACCCTAAGTTTCACTTGCCACCAACTGCCAACAAGGTCACTGGTTTTGCATCCAAAGCCCTGTGGCCCATACTAGACAAGACTAAGAAAGAATTCACCTACCTCCACTGGCCACCAAGGTCATTGGTTTTTCTTCCAAAATAGTTTGACTAAAATTGAACAAACATCAAAACCGACATGGCAGATTGTAGACAACCAAAGAAACAATTCACACACAAGGCTACCTTTCTTTCAATATTTTTGGCAAGAGGCACCTTAGAAGGTTGCATGGAGAATGGTTGCGCCTCCCAAGCCCCAAACTCTATAAAATCTACACTAAGCGAATCCATTAAACATCTTTTGGAGAGAGAATAATTTTGTTACTTGGTTGTAGAAAGAACCTTTAACTACAAGATTGTGAGGAAAAATGTTAGTAGAACTTAAGCTATTGACCCTCTTTGATCCCTTTAAAAGGCAGGAATGTTGTTGGATGAAGGCCAAGGACTTGTAGAAGTCCAAGAGAAGAACAAAAAGCGAATAAAGAGGATTTATGAAGTCACCTCTCCATAGTTAAAATCTGATTTGTACCTCTCTTTATTTATCAATATAATTTGTGCTTTCCTCTCTTTGGTGCATTACCTTGCATATTTGGCTGCACCTCATCCCTTAGCCTACATCCAGTGATAGTGGGATTATTGAATTTTCACTTATGGACAATTCATTTATAGTTGAATCTCCTCATGATGGTTACTCAATCTCATTCAAATTGAGGATTTGTTTTACATAATCTTATTTAGAATCAACACTTGTATTATATGCAGTAACAAATTAGCAAGCTGTAGGAATCCTTTGAGGACATTCAAAATAATCAAATCTACAAGACCTTTCATTAGAAATCAGATTTTTTTTTCAAAAGAGGCTCTTGTTCTTGATGAGGGTTTCAGTTATTTTACTTTCTAGATACCTCTCTCGTGTCATACAATGAATATGTTAGTTGATATTTAATCCTTTCATGTGACTTGGGAGCTTTTGTAAGTATGTAAACAACTTCAGTGTCCGATACCGAACACATATCTATGACTCTTCCCATCAGCTCAAAAATTCCATTTTCACTCGGTATATCAATATATAGATATATGGTAAATAACATCAAAAAAAGAGAGGGAAAGACGTCCATATTTTTAATGTTTCGACCTTTACATGACATTAAGGACACCATTAGGTCCCTTACCACTCAAACATTGAATATGCAGGACCTATAGCAGCTTAGACTTTTAAAATGGGTCCAAAATCAGTGAATTCAACTGCCAGTTTAAATGCCATAAGTTTCACCTGCCACTAGTTGCCACCAAAATCATTGGTTTTTCTTCCAGTCAAGATGGAAAATGTATGCAGCAACTTAGAAATTTAAAAAACAACCAAAATCCATAAGTTCAGTCCCCTTAGTGTCAATATCGTAAGTTTCACTTGCCACCAACTGCCAACAAGGTCACTGGTTTTACATCCAAAGCACTGTGGCCAATACTAGACAAGACTAAAAAAGAATTCACCTGCCTCCACTGGCCACCAAGTTCATTGGTTTTTCTTCCAAAATAGTTTGACTGAAATTGAACAAACATCAAAACCGACATGGCAGCTTATAGATAACCAAAGCAACAATTCACACACAAGGCTACCTTTCCTTCAATATTTTTGGCAAGAGGCACCTTAGAAGGTTGCATGGAGGATGGTTGGGCCTCCCAAGCCCCAAATTCTATAAAATCTACACTAAGGGAATCCATTAAACATCTTTTGGAGAGAGAATAATTTTGTTACTTGGTTGTAGAAAGAACCTTTAACTACAAGGTTGTGAGGAAAAACTGTTAGCAGAACTTAAGCTATTGACCCTCTTTGATCCCTTTAAAAGGAAGGTGTCAGGCGGAAAGATTCGATAGTGCGGACACAACCAACCTCCCTAGAAGCTTAAGGCTTTCTAGTGACAAACAAGACAATTAAGAGCAATCCTTCTCTAAATATGCATTTATCATACAAGAAATCAAGTGTTTAGATCCTACCTGTAGTCCAACGCTGTTGTAGTAGTCCAGCCTCGTCGATCCAGATGAGCTCCTCCTTCTCTTCGAAACCTGCATTCACTAACAATCAAACGATTAAATAGCACCTGAATATCTCATAAAACAAAACATATTTAACATACAGACCAAGGAGTATATGAAACAACTCATAAATAACAAATTCTTGAGAAGAATGGACTTATTTGTATTAATAGGAAACAAAAGAAACCATTACAACCTGAGCCTTGGTGTTGTGCAGGTCCCTCCCAGGGTCCAGCAAGAGTTTTCCTTTACTTTGATAAGCTCACCCACTTCCAAATGAAACAAGAAAGGATGGGAATCTCTCCTCACAAGCTTCTACAAGGAAGTCCTAATTCCAGCAGCATCTACCCTTAGGAATGTTCAGCTTTCAACCTCTCCTCCTTCTGGCCCAATGCCTGTATTTATAGTGCTCTAGAGGAAGTTAATTAGGTCCACCATCAATGGGATAAGCCCCTCTTTGGATGGGATAGCTCCCCTCTTGCTGGGATAAGTTCCTCTTTGGTAGGGATACATGAACCATCTGGATGCGCTTCATACACGTCAAACAAGCTTCTAGAATGCTCTAGAAATGACCACAAGTAACTTTTTTGGAGTGAAACTTGCGCCTTTTGACCTTGATAGGAGTACACACCCATTGCTTTACAGACAGAGCGTACAAGTACGCAGGTATTGTGAACTTGGGGTGCGTACACGCAGGTAAGGCTAAGAGAAACTGCGTACCCAGAGATATATAGATTTTTAATGACTTTCTCTCTTTTTTGGAGTTTGACATGGAGAGCAGAGGTATGAGGCTTGCCAAGGAGGATAGTATGACAGTTGATGGAGCCATACTAACTGTAAATAGCCATGGTGACATTTTTTAGTGTAACAGATTGCCCCCTAAAGTGCGAAGCCTGTAGTAGATTAGGGTTTTATATCATCTAGGAAGGGTGAAGTACTTTATCATTTCAAGGATTATCTTGTGGAGAGCCCAGTCGGAACCTGCAAGTATTCAACACAAAATACATATATAAGATCATATCATCGCTGAGGTAGGCATTCCCATACTCAGATTGAAAACTTTAACTAATTGACTATCTACTGCTCTGATACAGGAATGATTTTGTAGTACATCATAATCATAGACTTTTGTAGACACAATATGGACGCAGCCATCTGTTTATGATTAGTCTACTGTATAATGAATACAAAACTCCTCACAGCTTGGATGGTGGAAACTAGATCCAGGGTATTCATTTCTACTTCCCGAATTGGTATGATTCTATCCATGCGAATAAATGAGTTGATGTCGAACATGGTAGAAACCACTTGATTACCAGTCAATGATGTAAACTGTTAACAAGCGTGAGAGAGACCACCAGTGATGTCAATGGTTCTCAAAGTACCCAGTACAATCCATGAGATGCGAATGAATGGGTTGATGTCGAACACATCACGGAATCCTTCGATCGAAAGTCAATGATGTAAACTGTCGTCGAGAGCGAGAAACCTGCCATTGATGCATGCAGACCTCAAGGTACTGACGATTCCTAAGTCATCTTTCTAGATAATGTGCTGATGTCGATAGAAAGCGACCCGTTGCAGGCAAGCCCACAACACGAAATCATAGTTCAAGTTGAAGAAATGTTGCTGTAAGGACTGAATCAGGGATGGTCAAAATGGATGACAAGTATTTTGCATATGAATGGTTTATTTGTAGAGACCTCTTGAACACATAACGACACGACAGATGGCTTGGCGACGATTGACCCAAAGTGAATACCCAGAAATGGTTGAAGACTTTCAAAATGATTTAATCAACTTTAAGACAAAGGATTTCCCAACCCAGGTGAATGAAAAGTGTCGTGTTCAAGAGTGGTAATAAGGTTTTTCTGTGACAAAGGATAACAAATAGGCTCATTCTTCTCTCTTTTCCCCCACCATTTCTGGCAAGTACCTCTTTATTTTTTACAAGCTTGAGGAGGATAACATATGCTTGATTATAAGGTCATCCTTCGGATGAGTCCAACTTAGTTTTGATTCGAACCCTAAGAAGGAGTGGTCCGTTCCTGTTTGTAATCGAACAGGTCCTTTACTGTGAAATTTTAACGAGTCCAGTATAGGAGAAACTCGGCGTTTTTCAATTTTAGGGAGTCTGAAAAACTAAAGAAGACTCCAAGTTGAACTTTTTCGTAAATTTGTGTCTCCCAAGCCCGAAAAAGTATAAAATAATACCTGAGAGAACCGCTTGATCTTGCGACCAAGGAGTACTTTCATGATTAGTGCCATTGACTTGAAAAGTAAAAAACGATCAAGGACACGTCGTTTTATTTCCAGTATCAAGTTTGAAACGACAAAAACCCGGCGATCTTTTCCTGTTTTTACGGTCAGAAAAGGGCTATAAGGGGATCGTCTTTTAATTCCGTTTTAACGAGTGTAAAAGAAACACTCGGCAATCTTTTCATGTTTTAGGAGTCAGAAAAGGGCTTAAAAGATGACTCTGATGTTTTGGTTCGTGAAAAATGATAATTTACCCTAAAGTCCTTTTGTCCCGCACAAAAACAACACATTACTCATACCTGTTTAAGATAGGCAAAAATACATTGAAAAATATCCTTTCATGGTGAAAAATAAACAAACTTAGCATTCATTTATCCAAAAAACCTATAAAAAGACTTTTTACCATGTCATTTTTACCATTTTACTTTTGAGGGAGAGAAAAGGGCTTTTGGCAAGAAACTTCCCGTGGACTTTGTGGAGAATCCGACCGTCGGAATCGAACGCTGTCTCTTTCAAGTATTTCACAACATCCTCCTCTTTGTTTTCATTCGTTTAGAATTTCATTTTAAGCCCTAGTTTGATTTTTTGGGGGCTTTGGGGTTTCAAGATGCTCTTTTCGGGGTACGCAGGTGCCCCATGGGTAACCTGCGTACCCCGACATTTTCTCCATTGGGAAAATGGTCGGGGTACGCAGCCCACCTTCAGAACAGCTGCGTACCCTTGCTCTGTTTTCTGAACGCGGAGTGCGTACTCCGCGCAAAGTGATTTTCAAAACCCCAAACTCAAAACCTAACCATCAATTCCTGATTTAATGAATTCTAATGAATATTTTTTGGTGTGTAGATTGCCCACCATGCTTGATTGGCGCGAAAGAGAACACGAAGATGTCGATTTGGCCACAATAGATCATCCACCTTCCATTGATGCTTTGAAGGCATGCGGTCTCTACAAATACTGGGCCATACCTGGCATGAGGGCCCAGGTGCGATTCTTAGAATGGCTGGTTGAAAGGTGGAACGTTCAGGATCAATGTTTTTACATCGGAGGGCACCAGCTCGAGATAGAGTCCTCAGACATATATTTTCTCACTAGTTTGCCTAATAGGGGCGAGCAACTGACTCTGTCCGGGACTAGGCCGGGTGGCCAATCCCTTGCTAGCCTCCGGCTAGAGTGGTGCAACAATCAAAACCAGGAGAAAGGGATAGAAATCAAATACATATCCCTGCCTGAACTTATGGTAATTGCCTTTACAGTTACCAGACTCTGTGGCGCAGCCGCTTTGCATATTGCCACCGGGTCCCAAATGTGGATGGCGATTGATTGCTACCGAGGCACCATTTTCAACTGGTGCGACGCTGTGTTGGCCAATATGAAGGGCCAACTGACTAGGGCAAAGAACGGGCAATTAAAGACCTTTGGGTATGGGCCTCTAGCTGTGAGCTTTGCCCTAGAGAGGGTTCTGATGTTGATCCCACAGCATCTCACTGTTGCAGTTGGGCCTCCTCGGGAGCCAAAGTTGATGCGATGGGTTGTGGTGATGGCCCGACATCCTGATGAGGGAGCGGGAGTTGTCCGATTTCCTGCGGGTTATTTTCACTGGTTGGAGGGCCAGGTCTTTGCGATCCAGGACTTTCCTTATGCCGGAGTGGATTTTCGTGGTGATCCGGACATGGTTCTTCCACAGGGAGAACAATGGGATGACAGAGGTACTTCATTTTTCACAAGTTTTTAAATTATCTATATTTTTTTTTTGTTTTTATATTGTCTCAAAACTGACAGTGACAATTTTCAAAATGCAGATGTAGGTCCATAGTGTCCGGCCAATCTCCGACCATTCGAGAGAAGAGTACCAGTTGCACTAGCACCGGCCCCACAGGATGCGGCCGCAGAGACCTTAGCCGAGCTGGAACAGGACCTAGAGCGTCTCACGGCAAACATACCAGAGACGACTATAGACGACATTCCTATCCTACTTCAGCGCTATGTGGTTGCAGTCCCAGGACCTTTCAGGAGGTTCCTGTGTAGGGTAGCGCGGGCAGTGGTCTCGTATAGAGAGCACCACCAGTGATCGGCTAGTCACTTTTTGTAGACACATGTGACATTTTGGTTTTTTGTACTTATCATTTTTGCCGATCATAAGGTGTTTTCCAACCTATGATCGAAGACGATGTATATTTTGACACACTCCTATCTATATATATATCATTATTACCGGCTTATCTTGTTAAACATGTGTGATGAAATGTTTTTAAATTTACATTTATGATTATCGCAAATGTATGTCTAACATTCGAGAAGCAATTGCATCTGCTAATGTATTTAATGACCTTGGAATATGTTGATATTCAATGTAATCAAATTCACGTTCCAAGAAACGCACCCTCAAAAACAATCTTAATAACACTGGATTTCTAATGGCATATACTCTATTAAGCTGTAATACAACGAGTTCAGAATCTAACCTCACTATCAAACTCCGAATCCCAAATGAAATAGATTCAGATAATAACTCAATCACTGCACTCTATTCTGTAATGTTGTTTGTTGTTTGACCGAGGCTCACCCCATGCATAGAAACTAACTCGTCAGAGGGCGAATAGATAACCCAAGCTGCGGAAGAGATATTCCGTGTACTACGACAAGCACCATCAGCGAATCCAATGTACGTTTGGAGAGGCGTCGACATCTGCAATATCAAGAGTAAAACCAAGATAAGCCAGAATAACGACGAAAACACACTTTCTAAGCTAAGCACACTGTCTAAACTAACAAACACACTAGATAGAAAGAAAAATTAAGCTAACTAACCTAGCTAAAGTCTCCACACCCATCATTTAAGCATAATACCTCTTTAGGTAAAGTCCATTTCTGGGTTTACCCAAAGAGTCCCCATCAAAATCTACCAGCTCATAGGCCCTTTTTGCTAGCTTTCGCTTAACAATGTAGGGTCCATGCCACATAGGAATGAATTTTCCAGCACCTAATTTATCATTAGCTTGATCATATAATAGCACTAGGTCTCCTTTCGAAAAATTACGAGGGGTCACATTTCGATCATACTGAGCTTTCATTCGTTTTGTGTGAGTCTCGATTGCCAAAGCAGCGTCACGTCGAGTCTCATCTAATTTAGCTAAGTATAATAAACGTTTCTCCTCTTCGGAAGTAGCTGGAAGTAATTCGATAGCCATTTGAAGTGACGGGATTTCGCATTCAATGGGCAGCACAACTTCCAAACCATAAACTAGTTGGAAAGGAGTGAACCCTGTTGATGTTTTCACTGAAGTTCGATATGCCCAAAGCGCGGAAAATAACATGTTGTGCCAATTCGACCGATGAATCCCAATGATTCGTCGGATCATGATAACTAGAACTTTGTTGATGGACTCAACCAAACCGTTGGCTTGCGGATAATAAGGAGTAGAGCTATCGTGGCGCAAACCAAGCTGGCCTGTAAGTTCTGTCATCATAATGTTTCGAAAATGGCGCCCATGGTCAGTGATTATCGCTTGCGGGACACCAAACCTAGCAATAATGTGATTGAATACGAAAATTGCAGCTGTCTTGCCGTCAGCCTCAAATGTAGGCGTCGCCTCGGCCCACTTAGTAAAATAATCAACCGCAAGGATGATATACGCATGCCCCCCGGCCGAGTGAGGGTTACATGTAATAAAGTCAATACCCCATTTGGCAAAAGGACCAACGGAAATTATAGGGTGGAGAGGAGCAGGTGGTGCGCGCATCTTACGATCAAACACTTGACAGTTGTGGCATTTTCAGACCGCAATGATACAATCTTTAAACATGGACGGCCAGAAGTAGCCAGCACGCAACACTTTCTGAGCTGTGGCATACCCAGACATATGACCGCCACATGCTCCAGAATGATAGTCATTCATAACCCTTTCTGCCTCTTCGTGAGTTAAGCAACGTCGGAAAACCAAGTCCGCCCCACGACGATAAAGAGTATCTCCAATAATTTTGTACTGTTGGGACTGAAATCGAATTTTCCGACGTTCCGACTTGGAAGCTTCGGGCCGAAAGGATTGGGTTTGGAGATAGATGATTATATCCCCATACCACGGATCTAAAGTGCTGATGAGAAACAAAGATTCGTCCGCAATGGGTTCCTCTGCCACAGTTTCCGTGTCAGCACGCGGGAAGTCACACATCAACTCTGCAAAGACTAAATATTTCTTAGACTTAGATTTTTCAAACTCTAAGTCGAACTCTTGCAGGATAACGATCCATTTAGAGTACTTGCCCCCTAGCAATTGTTTAGTCAAAATATAGATCATAGGGCTGCAATCCGAAATGATTGTAGTTTTACGGAGAAGAATGTAATGACGAAAACGTTGGACAGCCTGAACGGCCGCCAGGGCCAATTTCTCCACATGCGAATATTTTAGCTCAGTGGGATTTAACGTCCTACTAAGATAATATATCACATGTTCCGTTCCGACTTCGTCTTCCTGAACTAACACCATTCCAATGGTGGAATGCGAAGCGGCGAGGTATAAGAAGTAATCCTGATTGTAGTTGGGAGGATGCAGCAACGGTGCATGGGTCAACGCGTGCTTTAGCGCATCAAAAGATGTCTGAGCTATCTCATCCCAAGAAAATTGAGCATTTTGTTTCAACAACCGGGTAAAACCCTTAGTGACCTCGGCGTAGTTCGGAATGAATCGACGTAAAAAGTTTGCTTTCCCCTGTAAACTTTGGAGTTGGCGAAGACTCGAAGGAGGAGGCAATTTGATGATAGCTTCTACCTTCGAGGGATCGACGCGAATGCCGACTTTTGAAACTACAAATCCCAGCAATCGTCCCACTTCTATACAGAAGACACATTTGTGTGGGTTCAAACGTATACGATAATGCCTTCACCTCATGAAGATTGCTCGTAAATGGACAAGGTGATCAGCTCGATGTAAAGAATGAGCAGGCAAATCATCGAGATACGGTTGCACAATGTGCTTGATGTCATGAAACGCATAAGACATTTCCCTTTGAAAAGTGGCTCCGGCATTCTTAAGTCCAAAAGGTAGTTTGCAATAAGCAAATGTCCCCCATGGACAAATGAAAGCCGTTTTTGGTTGATCGGCAGGTAGAATATTGATTTGATTGTAACCGGAAAAACCGTCCATAAAGGAAAATATTGCACTGCCGGCACAATCATCAATTATTTGATCAATATAGGGCATGGGATAGTTGTCTTTTGGACAAGCACGATTAATATCCCTATAGTCGATGCATATTCTTATTGTTCCTTGTTTCTTGTTAACCGGAACAATATTCGATACCCAATCTGTTAACGGGATCGGATAAATGAAACCTGCTTTCAACAGCTTCTCAACTTCTGCTTTAATCGCAACCGCTTTCCGAGGGTGTATCTGACGCAGACGTTGCCGAATGGGTTTAGCGTCCGGGTAAGTCTTGATCTCATGAACAACAATGGAGGGATCAATTCCTGGCATTTCCTCATAGGACCAGGCAAACACGTCACGGAATTCTTGAAATAGGGCCTTGTATGTTTGAATTTCTTCATCTGAACACGAGGCACCTATATGAATGTTCTCAACAATTCCAGCTTTGACTGAAATGTCAATGGCAATAGCTTGGGAAATGTTTCCCAAATTCAACTCTGAATCAGGATGTTTCATGGGATTCTGAGCATCCTTGACATATTCAGCCGTAAAGATTGATGAAAAATCATTTTCAAAATCATCATCCTCAAGTAAAAACGAAGATCTATGATGGAGATCTTCCCATGGTAGATCGTCTACACTTAGGATTTCGCGAAGTTGCTCGTCAGATGACACGACTTCAGGAAATGCTATCCGTTCTGAGGTTGATGTGAAAAGTGATTCCTCACCGACCACATTCATTTGGTCGATTTGGGTTGAACGCGGGTCGGTAAAGGACTGCACAGTCTCATAAGCAATTTCATATGGACTCAAAGGCATAGCATCACCGAATGAGTCGATCTCAGATTCAGATGGGACAATCCAAGGATCATCGTAAATAATAGTATCTGACGTAATCATATGAATGAATGCAAATGAAGGGTCTGTGTTGATTGGAGGAAAAGGAAAAGTTCCCAGTAAACCGGAATCTTTAACTAATCCTACACCAACATCCTTATAAGGGATAGTCGTTTTACTAACATGCTGAATACTCTCTGAAGAGGCTGGGTCGGATGAAAAGAAAGCCAGCTGGTCTATTGTCACAATCTTGCCATTATGTGGAAACTTTATAACTCTGAATACCGATGAGACGACCGTTGTCATAGCGTAAGACCAACTTCGACCCAAGAGAAGGTTGTACTCCAGAGGGGCATCAACCACCTCCACATCCAGACTAACGGTTTTTCCTTCAACCCCTATAGGCAAATCCTGTAAAATGCCAAACGGATGGAACCCACGGCCATCAAATGCCTTAAGAATTGTCGGGGATTGGTTTAGTGAAGGAGAACCAAGCGATCTCCAACACTGAATTGACATAATACACGTGGAAGCTCCCTCATCAATTACAGTCCAATGAATAGGCCTGTTTTCGACTATCACTGGAATCTGGAAAGCCATCTGATGAGGGACACGCGGTGTACTATTTTCTAGATCAAAGATTATCAGGTTCGGGTCCTGAACATCAACAGCTCCTATAGCCGACAAAAGTAATTTTCGTTGTGCTGGGCATGATTGCAGCACTTCTAATGCCGACATTGCTGAAGGTGAAACAGCTAAATCCTCAACAATGTTGTAATTCTGGGCCGCTCTCGCATGTGGATTGAAAGCAGACCTTCGAAGTAATCCCTTGGCGGGTGGTTTGATTACTAAGTCAGGGTTAGGTTTCTCGATCTGTAGTGGATCGGAACCAGGAGCTGAGGTTGATGGATTTGATTGAGAAGATTCTGCTTCTTTCGATCCATCAACAGGGCTTTTACTACCATAATCGTGAGATCGAGTCGCAATCCGTACATGAGACATCATCAATATGGGTTCTTCACTGGCACTCGAGGAACAACCTATCATCTTACTCTCCTGCTTTGGAAATGGATCTTTCAAAACAGCAGGAGTTGGGGAACCCTTGACGATTTTCACAACCTCGGCCCGATGAGGGCAATCTCTTGTAAAATGATCCTCTTCACAAATAAGACAAGGATATCGAGGTTTGTGCTTTTCGTCATTGGTTTCTGACTTTTCTTTTTTCTCCTATGGAGCCTTGTCTGCTTTATCCTTCTTCTTGCCTTTCTTTTTCCCACCATTTTTTGATTTAGCCGTAGATGACTCTACAGCGTGAATATCAACGGAAATTTCAGGAGAAGATTCTCCTGTCGGGGAGTCTGGTAAGGTTATAATGGGTGAAGAATTCTTTGAAGATTTCTTCTTGCTTTTAGTATTTACCGTACCAATCATGCCATCAGTAGCATGAGACCCCGAAGGAGCAGCAGCAATTTGATTTGATTTTGGAAGATCTGGGATCTTTTCGTGTAACGTACCCGACTGAGTATAAACTAAGTCAAGGTACTGTGCTTGAGCAATTACTTGCTCTTCAGTAACTACTCCGGCCTTAGCTACGTCTTCAGTAATCTTCGGTAATAATGATTTAACAAACCATTCAGCTAAGATTTGGTCCGGGATAAAAATTTTCACTAATCGCCTTCGACGTCTCCATTCATGAATATGATCGGAAATATAAGTGGACATCGACTGTTTTAATGAAGTTAATAACTCGGTGCCATTATCATACCTGACCGGCAACTGAAAATGTGTTAAGAACGAGGTAGCTAACTGACTAAAATTATAAAAAGAGGCCCGTGGTAACTCAATGTACCACTTGGCCGCGAGACCAATGAGTGTACGCTGAAAAAGACGTAAACGGATCGAATCATCCGAGATAGAATTTGAAGCACACCAGAGGTGGTAAGTCATCACGTGATTTGATGGATCCTCTCCAGACTTACCTTCGAACTTGGGTATGTCACTGGGCAACTTATTTGGCATTGGCGGCCAGAACGGAAGATAATTTATTGGATCGTTCGTTAGGCGCGTCAAGTCTGGTAAATCCAAAGTTGCGATAAACGACAATTGCCGATTAGGATCCCTAAAACTCTGGGTCACAAGACCAGTCCTAGGAGGAGGATATCCAGGATAACTTGGAATAGGAATCGCATTCGGGATATTGTATCCTCCTGGAAAACCAGGATTAACTGGACCGTACTGGGGTTGCTGATGTTGTTGATAAGTGTACCCAGGATACGGTTGATACTGGTAAACCAGTTGTTGGACAGCAGGCCCGTATTGGTACTGTCCCTGGTACGGTTGATAAACAAATTGTGGTTGACTAGTGACAACCGTACTTAAACCAGGCTGCCCCACAGGCATCTGAATCGTAGTTTGAATCATGGATCTAGACAATGGTAAAGATGTCTGCGGAGTAGTGGCAGAGACAATAGAAACCGAAGCTATCGATACTCCAGAAGTAAGTGCGGTGGAAGAAACAGATGTTGCGGTAGTTGCAGCAGTCGTTTGAGATGGAGTACTAGGTGCAATTGGCGACTGAGTAACTACCGAAGGTACAGAAGTTTGAACATTAGACTGGACTGGTTGCTGGGATGGACCAGCAACTAAGGGTTGTCCAGCTTGAGATGACAACTGTACGTTTGGCTGCAACACTTGTTGACCTTGCGATGGATTCCACACTATGTTTATTCTGGGGTATTGACCCATGACAGGTTGAGGATATTGAGATCCATAACCGGATTGAGGGTAGGATTGATAACTGAAAGGCACAGTTCCTGTACCTTGAACATATGATTGACCTTGAGGTGGTTGATAACCTTGACTCGAGTATTGACCTTGAGGTTGATACCCTTGAGGTAAATACTGATGCTGGGGTTGACCTTGACCTTGAGGTTGATACCCTTGAGGTAAATATTGATACTAAGGTTGACCCTGGGGTACATATTGAGGCTGGGGTTGACCTTGAGGAATGTATTGTACTATGGGTACATACTGTCCTTGAGGTTACCCCCCAGACGCAACTTGTGTACCTTGAGGTTGCCCCCCAGGCGTTAATTGAGGCTGCCCCCCAGGCGGTAATTGAGGCTGCCCCCCAGGCGGTAATTGGCCACCTTGAGGTTGAGAACCGGGAACTGAACCTGACATCATATAAATGTCTCCTACACCCAACGGTCTATTACCATTGTTTCCAGCTAATAACCCATGTTCAACGGGTTGAGGAGATGCTCCCGCAAAAGTACCAGAAAGTGACTGATACCCAGAGGGAACAGAAGGACCGCCATACAAGAAAGATTCAGGAGATTGAGTGAACACGGACGACTGACCAGACATATTTACAGGAGTATAAATACCTCCAGGAGGAAAAGGAGTATGAGGTGGAGAAAAACTTATCCCTGAGTTGTCTAAATAATTGGTTAACGAAAGGTACCAAGTAGTACTTCTAGGAGGACTATAAAAGATGGATTCATGCTCCCTTAGATCAATAGTAGGTTGATCTTCAAGGGTAGAAACACCAAATTCTTCCTCTGGAGCAAGTTCTTCAATAGCTATCAAACCAGCAGGAAGGTTTTCGGTGATAACTCTTTCTACCCTAGGTGAATCAGGAGCACTAGAAGTTGGAGTAATAGGTTCAGATACTTCAGGTTCTTCGCCTATATCACTAGTAGATGAAAAACTACCAGCAAGCTCGGAAACTGCAACTGCTTCGGGATTATAACCTGTTTCTAGACCTTGGTAATCTGAATGGACTACCAACGACGATTCTCCTTCTTCAGGTGAACCTACTTTACTGCCACTAGGAGGAGTTACAAGGACTTTCAAACCTTCGTAATGACTCGGGACGTCTTCAGGAGGTTTGCCCCGCAATCTATGGGACTTCCTCAACAAATCGACCACGGTAACAATCTCAGGAGACTTGCCCCGAAGTCTACGGGACTGTCTCGGTAATTCCGCCACAGTTAAAACTTTTAACTACTGCACACGCAAACAAAGTAAAATCTCAAAGCAAACCACCTAATGTCTCTAAAGAACCAAACAAATTTGAATCATATGCCTAAAGAATCTAGGGCGTAAAACCATACACAAACAGTAGCCTTCCGGACCGAAAACACTAGTTGGTGATGAAGCCCAACATCGCCGAATTCAGTACAGAAGTGGAGGGTGGAACAGTTACCCCGGCAACCTGCTTAATGAATAGACCGGCACAAGTTCCTCCACTTTAACCGTCTCAAGTGAAGTGAACCCCCCGGAAAATCCAAGTGAGTCTAGCTAACGTCTGCTCCAGGTACAGTGGGATCTTCCCTCCACCATCACCTCGGGTAGAATCCTAAAGATAATGGTCACGAAGGTTACCAACAGCAACAAATACACCTGGGGGAACAGTCTACACTCTGACAGCACGCAAGGGTAGAGTATCAAGCTCAATCCTCTTGCCGGCTCGTTGACAATAATCCAAGGTTTACCGACAAGTGACCCCTGGCTCCTCGAGAATGGTTAATCCGAGGTTTACCGTTTGTAATACGTGCGTGTCTGGCGTCGTTCCCAACGAGGGAGGATTGATCCCCTCACTGGTTCGGACACGAGCTCGTGCTTCTCCTTTAAGAGGAGCTTTCCCAGAGTATAAATGCAACAGTTGGATTTATCTTACCACAAGATAAGCTACTTGTTTGGTTTTGTTGTCTTGGAGAGTTAATTACTCTCCTACTCCAAGACACTAGCCTGATCTATATTGGTGTTTCATAGCCCTAGTAAATAAAATTTACTACGTTGATTTTACTTTAAGCGTTAATTTTTATGGTTTTTCTTTAAGACAAAAGGTAGTGGAGATGAAACTGATGGTGTGTAGACTCGACTCAAATTCACTAAAAAGATGCACTTAGGATGACTTGTACTAATTTTTCTTTTTCAATGAATTCCCTAGCTAAGAGAGTTGGAGAATGCAAAATTTATAAAAGACAACTTTCTTGGCAAAGACAATCAAAGAAACAATTTCTTTATATCTTCCAAAACATACAACACATGACCACTAATTATTCTACGAAAATTCCTTTTCTCTTTCAAAGACTCAAATGCCACCAAAGCAAACTTTCCTTGAAAAGATATTTTTGTATTTTTTCCTAATTAACAAAGCATGTAAAACTTACTTTAACAAAAATCAAAGTTAAAAAAGCTATGGCAATCAAATCAACTCAATTTCACTCAAAAGAAAATCTAGAGAAATGCACCTAAAAACTAAATCAAATGAGGCAAAAGCCTACTAAAGATGATTCCTGGATGTTTTACTCAGTCAAAATGCAACTAAGAACTAGTTAATGCAAAACCAAAAACCAGTCAAAAACAAAAGTCAAGATCTTTTTGTTCTTTTTCTCAAGAATAAAATTCAAAGTTCAATCAACAAAATTTTCGAGATTCGCAAAGAGAAGACACAAAGGTAGGTCTCTCACAAGGATGAATTCTATAACAGGCCCGACTTCTAAGAGGGTTGAACAAAACCAGGGAGATCCAAAGTTTGACAACCTCTAATGCCAAAGTCACCACAGGACCAGTTTAAAAATCAAAACCTAAGGCAAAATCTCTATGAATTTCACTAAAACTCTCGACACTGACGAAACAAGCTTAGGTGAAGATTTATGGCAGAAAACAAGTGGATCTGGGCAGTAAAAACAAATTAAAAGCAAAAACTAAAAGGTAAAAAGGAGAAAATTGAAATTTTCTTAATTTTGACAGGGTACGCAGGCGACCTGTTTGCACAGGTGCGGGTACGCTCTGTGCACAAAGCTACAGTGCGTACAGGTACGCACTGTGCTCAACTCAGAGGCTGCGTACTTCTAGCAAAACAAAGAAAAACTAAAATCTAATTTAACCCTAAGCTAGCCCACCCAAAAACACAGTCAGACAGCCAAAAACCAGAAAACAAACGACTTTTCTCAGATCAAAGTTTCATACAAAGGAAAAAACATTCACATCAATGGAGTTCCCCAGCGGAGTCGCCATTTTGTCAGGCGGAAAGAGTCGATAGTGCGGACACAACCAACCTCCCTAGAAGCTTAAGGCTTTCTAGTGACAAACAAGACAATTAAGAGCAATCCTTCTCTAAATATGCATTTATCATACAAGAAATCAAGTGTTTAGATCCTACCTGTAGTCCAATGCTGTTGTAGTAGTCCAGCCTCATCGATTCGGATGAGTTCCTCCTTCTCTTCGAAACCTGCATTCACTAACAATCAAACGATTAAATAGCACCTGAATATCTCATAAAACAAAACATATTTAACATACAGAGCAAGGAGTATATGAAACAACTCATAAATAACAAATTGTTGAGAAGAATGGACTTATTTGTATTAATAGGAAACAAAAGAAACCATTACAACCTGAGCCTTGGTGTTGTGCAGGTCCCTCCTAGGGTCCAGCAAGAGTTTTCCTTTACTTTGATAAGCTCACCCACTTCCAAATGAAACAAGAAAGGATGGGAATCTCTCCTCACAAGCTTCTACAAGGAAGTCCTAATTCCAGTAGCATCTACCATTAGGAATGTTCAGCTTTCAACCTCTCCTCCTTCTGGCCCAATGCCTGTATTTATAGTGCTCTAGAGGAAGTTAATCAGGTCCACCATCAATGGGATAAGCCCCTCTTTGGATGGGATAGCTCCCCTCTTGATGGGATAAGTTCCTCTTTGGTAGGGATACATGAACCATCTGGAGGCGCTTCATACACGTCAAACAAGCTTCTAGAATGCTCTAGAAATGACCACAAGTAACTTTTTTGGAGTGAAACTTGCACCTTTTGACCTTTACAGGAGTACACACCCATTGCTTTACAGACAGAGCGTACAAGTATGCAGGTATTGTGAACTTGGGGTGCGTACACGCAGGTAAGGCTAAGAGAAACTGCGTACCCAGAGATATATAGATTTTTAATGACTTTCTCTCTTTTTTGGAGTTTGACATGGAGAGCAGAGGTATGAGGCTTGCCAAGGAGGATAGTATGACAGTTGATGGAGCCATACTAACTGCAAATAGCCATGGTGACATTTTTTAGTGTAACAGAAGGAATGTTGTTGGATGAAGGCCAAGGACTTGTATAAGTCCAAGAGAAGAACAAAAAGCGAATAAAGAGGATTTATGAAGTCACCTCTCCATAGGTAAAATCTGATTTGTACCTCTCTTTATTTATCAATATAATTTGTGATTTCCTCCCTTTGGTGCATTACGTTGCATATTTGGCTGCACCTCATCCCTTAGCCTACATCCAGTGATAGTGGGATTATTGAATTTTCACTTATGGACAATTCATTTATAGTTGAATCTCCTCATGATGGTTACTCAATCTCATTCAAATTGAGGATTTGTTGTACATAATCTTATTTAGAATCAACACTTGTATTATATGCAGTAACAAATTAGCAAGCTGTAGGAATCCTTTGAGGATATTAAAATTAATCAAATCTACAAGACCTTTCATCAGAAATCAGGGTTTTGTCAAAAGAGGCTCTTGTTCTTGATGAGGGTTTCGGTTATTTTAAAATTTCTTGAACAAATTCACAAGTCGCAGGAATTCTTTGAGGACATTCAGATTAATCAAATCTACAAGACCTTTCATCAGAAATCAGGGTTTTGTCAAAAGAGGCTCTTGTTCTTGATGAGGGTTTCGGTTATTTTAAAATTTCTTGAACAAATTCACAAGTCGCAGGAATTCTTTGAGGACATTCAGATTAATCAAATCTACAAGACCTTTCATCAGAAAGTAGACCTTTTGTCAAAATAGGCTCTTGTTCTTTATGAGAGTTTTGGTTATTTTAGAATTCCTTGATGGAGAATATCTCCTCGAGGTGACACTGATGGTGTACTAAGATAATTCATGATATAATTAAGACTTTGAGATCAACTTGTTGGAGTAATTCCAACACTAGCAATGCAAGATCATGTTATGAAGAGTGAATCAGCTCTAATTTATGTTTTTTGACATGCATACACCTAAAATGGACAGCTATATATCCTAACACTAATTGGAGGACAACATTTGGCTCACAACCCTTTTTTGTATAATTTGATTCTTATGAATAGCAATTTTATAGTCTTTTTTCTCGTAAATAAAAAGGGGAGATTGAAGAGCATAACCTCCATGCAATAACAAAAAAAACAATATAATAAATTGAAGTTTAGAAATTTATACATCCAGAAATGGAACCATCGATGGGATATCTGTTGTCAACAATCACTATTAAATAGAGTTCGAGTCCTCACAAGACACCAATGAATCCCCCATTACAATGAATTCATATCATGTTTTAAAAAATTTATATAAAAACCAATATTGGGACATTCAACAGTTAAGAGAAACTAATTAAAAATTTGAATTAAATAAAAAGCGGTAGTTCTGCTTCAAAATAGATTATAGACTTTAGGTTTTTGTGAAGATAAAATATTACATTGATCTTATTAACGTACACCACTAAACAAAATAGGTCAATGGAACTTTAGATAGAGAAGCAAGCCACAATAGCAATGTATGAGTGCCAAGTGCCAAGGAAACTCCTAAGTAACAAAAAATACAAATGAGAGTAAAATAAGGATAAGATAGTAGAAAGAAATACACCTTGACCAAAAACTGAGTAGAGTTTCTACTCCACATCAAAGGTACATGTAATGGTGGAAGTAATATCTCCATCATCATCAATCTAAGAATATATGTAAACTAGTTGAAAGCAAAATAATCTTA
This sequence comes from Pinus tabuliformis, assembly GCA_031772625.1. Taxonomy (NCBI): domain Eukaryota; kingdom Viridiplantae; phylum Streptophyta; class Pinopsida; order Pinales; family Pinaceae; genus Pinus; species Pinus tabuliformis. The sequence continues at coordinate 1,395,431,857 of CM062804.1, forward strand.
TGTAAGTGATATTCTCTAACACGAGGAAGGTAAAAGTCAGTTAATGTTGACAATATTTCCAAAATAAAAAAGCTAAGGCTAAATTAAAAAAAAGGTGACATGGTGAATTAAATAAAAGATAAATAAAATTCCAAAAATAGAAATTACAAGGGATATATTATATAATCGTCAACTTAGAAAGTTAGAACACAACAAGAAATAAAATACAGTAAGTGTTCATAGAATTGTAATGGAAAAAGCAAAATGGAATCTAGGAAAAGAGAGAATTTGTTTCCTTGTAGCAGTTTCAAATGGCTTGTAACCTCTTTCTTAATTTAAAGGTCCAATTGGCCTAGTTCAAAGAAAATATGTTACCATTGTTATTTATCCACGTGACAATGAAAATTGCATTAGTATTCAATTGGCCAACCCATTACAAATTCCAGAGTCTGAAAGCTAAATGAGGGTTAAAAATTATTTTCATTTGGAAGTATTTTTGTAAAAACGCTTCTATGTGATGCCCCTATTGTAGTTTTACTCACACTTCAAAAACACTATTACAAAGTTCCTTAGACTTCAAAAATGCATTTAGAAATCTAAATGTCTAGCCAATTTATTCAAAATTAGTCATTAATTAAACATAGTCGAGACATGTTTTAAAATTAAGGAGAATCAAAGCCGTGTAGATTGTTATTTCGAACTGCTATTTAAATGTTGGAAAATGAATGATTACTATTACAATTTTGATTTCACTTTGTTTCTTTGAATTGACAGTTTCTGGACATTCCTTTTTATTTCCTTTTGACAAATATATTTCATTATGACTCAAATACACTTATGAATACCAATAGTAATTAGATTCTTCAACATGGAGTGAATTTTTGGAACTGTAAACGACCCTGTAATCATTTCTTGGATGTTGTGCATCTTTTACATTCAAAAAAATATTTTAGAAATGTACCTAAAAGTTCCCAGTAGCCCTAACATATGAAAGAAAAAGCCTTGATGGTGAAAAATCTATCAAAAAAGAGAGGATAAACTTATGTCCTTACAGAATAGAGAATCAAACCAGCCAAATAAAGCACTAAATAAATCACTTTAACAGGGCTTATTGGGAAACTTTTCCACAACAGAAGGAAAAATGTCGCATTCGCACAATTCAATATTTTTCTAATAATTCTCTTCCATTTCATAGACATCAAAATTTCACTTAGAAAGTTGAATGTCTAACCAATTTATTCAAAATTAGTCATTAATTCAACATAGTCAAGACATGTTTGAAAATTAGGGAGAATCAAAGCTGTGTATATTGTTATTCTAAACTGCAGATTTAAATGTTGGAAAATGAATGAGTACTATTATAGTTTTGATTTTAGTTTGTTTATTTGAATTGACAGTTTTTGGACATTCCTTTTTCTTTCCTTTTGACAAATACATTTCATTATGACTCAAACACACTTATGAAGACAATACTAGTTACATTCTTCAACATGGAGTGAATTTTTGGAACCCGAAAACCACCCTGGAATCGTTTCTTGGATGTTGTGCATCTTTTACATTCAAAAAAACATTTTAAAAACGTACCAAAAAGTTCCCACTAGCGCTCACATATCAAAGAAAAAGCCTTGATGGTGAAAAATCTATCAAAAAAGAGAGGACAAACTTATGTCCTTAAAGAATAAATAATCAAACCAGCCAAATAAAGCACTAAATAAATCACTTTAACAGGGTTTATTGGGCAACTTTTCCACAACAGAAGGAAAAATGTCGCATTCGCACAATTCAAGATTTTTCTAATAATTCTCTTCCTTTCCTTAGACTTCAAAAATTCATTTAGGAATCTGAACGTCTAACTAATTTATTCAAAATTAGTCATTAGTTCAACACAATCAAGACATTTGAAAATTAGGGAGAATGAAAGCCTTGTATATTGTTATTCTAAACTGCTGATTTAAATGCTGGAAAAAGAATGAGTACTATTATAGTTTTTATTTCAGCTAGTTTCTTTGAATTGACAGTTTTTGGACATTCCTTTCTCTTTCCTTTTGACAAATACATTTCATTATGACTCAAATACACATATGAAGACCAATACTAGTTACATTCTTCAGCATGGAGCGAATTTCTGGAACCCAAAAACCACCCTGGAATTGCTTCTAGGATGTTGTGCATCTTTTACATTCAAAAATTATTTTTAAAATGTCCCAAAGAGTTCCCACTAACCTTAAAATATCAAAACAAAAGCCTTGATGGTGAAAAATCTATCACAAAAGAGAGGAAAGACTTATGTCCTTACAGAATAGAGAAGCAAACCACCCAAATAACACTAAATAAAGAACTTAAACATGGCTTATTGAACATATTTTCCACAATAGGAGGTGAAATGTCACATTCGCACAATTCAGGATTTTGCTAATAATTCTCTTGATTTTCTCATATACCCTCCAATAAGGTCAGTGAGTGGGAAACATATCATATCCCTCCAATAATTTAGAGTATCCTTAACACCGAGTCAGCTAGCCTATACCATATTTTAATGTTTCAAACATTACATGACATTAAGGATGCCACGAGGTCCCTTATCACTCAAACATTGAAGATACAAGACCTATGAAACAACTTAGACCTTTAAAAAGGGCCAAAATCAGTGAAGTCAACCCCTTTAGTGTAAATGCACTAGGTTTCACCTACCAGTAGTTTGCACCAAGATCACTAGTTTTATTCCAAACCAATGTATCCCACACTAGACAGGCCTAAAACAATTTAAACTACCACCAACTACCACCAAGGACATAGGTTTTTCTTCCAGTGAATATGCATAACTTATGAAACAACTTAAAACTTTAAAAAATGACCAAAATCAGTGAATTCATTGCCCTCGGTGTTAATACCCTCAGTTACACCTGCTACCTGCTGCCACCAATGTCATTGGTTTTGCAGCCAAACCAATTTTTCCCACACTGGACAAGCCTAAAAAAATTTCACCTACCACCTGCTTCCATAATAGTGTAACCCAGACTCGACAAGCCTAAAAAATGACATGGCAACATGTATACAACCAAAGCATCCAATCACACACAAGGCTACCTTCCTTTCAAGATTTTTTATAGAGTGCATCTTAGAAGGTTTGATGGAGGATGGAGGGGCCTCCCAGGACAAAAATTATATAGAATCTACACTAAGGGAATCTGTTAAGCACCTTTGGAGAGTGTAGCATTTGGTTACTTGGTTGCAGGAAGAACCTTTAACTGAAAGGTTGTGAAGAAAAATTGTTGTGAGAACTTAAGTGATTGACCTTCTTTGTCCCCTACCAAAGGAAGGAATGTTGTTGGTTGAGGCCCAAAGACTTGTAGAAGTCCAAGAGAAGACCAAAAACTGAAGAAATAGGATTTAGGAAGCCACCTATCCATAGAAATATATGATTTGTACCTCTCTTTATTTATCAATAGAATCTTTGGTTTCCTTCTCATGTTGCATTACGTTCAGTATTTGGCTGCGCCTCATCTCTCAGTCTACATCCAGTGATGCTGGGATTATTTAATTTTCATTTATAGATAATGCATTTACAATTTCAACTCTTCATGATGGCTACTGAATCCCATTCAAATTGAAGATTGGTTGTATAAAACTTTATTTAGCATCAACATTTCTATTTTCTATTACAATGTGAGCCTGGACATATTTTCATTTGAAAGTGGTTTTGTAAAAACTCTTCCCTATGATGCCCTTGTTACAATTTGACTCAAACTTCAAAAACATATCTCTAAAGCTCCTTAGACTTCAAAAATGCATTTAGAAAGCTCAAAGTTCAACTAATTTATTCAAAAATAGTCATTAATTCATCATAATCAAGAAATGTTTGAAAATTAGGGAGAATCAAAGCCATGTAGATTGTAATTCTGAACAGTAAATTTGAATGCTAGAAAATGAATAATTACTATCACATTTTTTATTTCAGGTTGTTTCTTTAAATTTATAGTTTATGGATATTCCTGGCAGGAAAGTTGAGCTCACTTATGAAATGAACTTCATATCTGGTTCTTCAAATAAACTTATATTCTTATACCATAGATTTTTTAATGACGTTGAGAGTCAGATTTCCATGGATGGATTCAGTCACATGGTCTATGTTCTAATTAATATTTAATGAGTTCGATTTCTCTGATGGGGATCTTATTTAATTTAATTGTGAGTCTATCTGTGACATCAATAGCCATAATTTTGGTGTTTGAAATATTAGCAAGGACTTGGAATTAAAAATATGAGTATGGTAACTCTTCAAGTTATGGACAACATATTTTATGAAGCACAAAGGCAAGGAAAAATTCCTTTCTATCTTACAAGTAATGGAGAAGAGGCCATAGATATGGCATCAAAAAAAAACTTTGACTATTGATGATGTGGTATTTTCCCAAGTAAATAATTTGATCAAGATGCATTAGTTTATAAATTGAGAATAAAAATGTTTTACGTGATATTATCTTAATTGGCTTCTTCAGTGCGAAAGACCTCGCCTGAGAATGGAATCTTAACTTGTATGGTTGTTCTGAAGCAAGAGCTAGCCTACCAAATTCCTATACACTATGTTTTTGTAACATTTTCATATAGATAGAGCAATACCACTTTTAAACGAATCCCAACACCCCACCAAGGTTATGAATTCTTTCATTAACAAGCACCTTCAGGTCTATATTATTCTTCTAGAAGGACTTATAGATGGTGGAATGTGCTGCCAAAATACTTAAGACTATTGTAATCTTAACTAAAAGTGTTGATGTTTTTGTATCGAGAACCAAGAGTCCTTACTTGGTGCAGTTTCATAATGCAGGAATTTGCAAACCAATTCTTTGGGAATCATGTATATTATTGAAAAGGGTGCCAGATGGCTGTCCATTATGGATTCAATGCATTGATTTACTTCACTATATAATCCCCTATAGAGTAAGGGTCCGCTCCACTTGAATGGTTGTTATCTTTATGAATTTACCTATCAGGGATATTGTTCATTGGGTTCATTTTGTTAAAAATATTTTGGGTTGTTTGCGAGTTCCTACAACATTCCATGTATCTTGTGCATATTCTAGGACAAAACTTCCTCATTCAATAGGTGAAACATACTCCCTAAAAATAAACAAGTGGAAAGCTTATGCAATAACCTTTTTTTGATGGTGACATGAGTGAGGTCAGACTCATCTCACAACCATCACATTTTTTACTGCTATGGTTCCTAATGTTAATTTGAAACGTCTATTTCTTCTAACTAATGCATTTTTCCCTTTTTGTCTTCGAGATATTGTCATGCTACCTTAAAATTTGCAGGATCTAGGAACTTTCTATTTATATTTATTTGTTGAAATAATGGAAGGGAAATTAGTACCCCATCTTCATAATAGTTCAAACGTACTTTGCATATTTAATAAGTTTGTATGCCTATTTATTTCTAATATTATTCTCTCTTCTTCAAGGGCCCTTTGATTTTATTTTCTATCCATTACCTATTTTTTGGAAATTTTCAAGTGGTATAGTTTTTAGAGGACAAGGTTATGGTATAGAAGTGTTTGTGTAGACTAGAACGATACCCTTGATATGTTCCGCAAACTATTATAATTTCACATAGATAAAGGTATCATGAAATACTTAAATAATCTACCATACTTGAATAAAATGTAAAAAATCAGACCATGATGAGCAAATTCTATACTGTAAACTCATCTAATAACTATAGATCATTAAATTTGAAAAGAACTAATTAGAATTTCTATTAGGGGTGCCCTAACCAACAAACATGGACTTTTAAACATGCAAAATAGAATCTGTCCTTTTCTATTAAATCTAAAAATATAAATTTAAAGCAACAACTCCAAACTCATTCTTTAACCTCAAAATTGTGCACATTTCTTTTCCTTTGTAAACTTGGAAGGAAAGAGGTACAATTAATCTGAATGCATGCACAACATCACCTCTACTTGCTCTAAGAACTTCTAATCCCAGTGCACCTAGCTATAGAGATAACAAAGTCAAAAGGGGAGTTTTCTCTCCTATATATTTTTGACTTTCATTCAGTTGGGAAACCTCATGCATGCGTGCCCATTATATCTCAGGGAACTATGCAGTATAGTTGTGCATGAAAAACAATGATTCAGAACTGAAATTATATTAATAGAAGAGAATCTAAAACTTGAAATATATTACATATGTTATGTTCATGCATCTCATGCCCCCTCTCTTCCATAATGACTATGTCATGTCTCTCTTTGGGAGATTGGCCTTGGGGTGCAATCCGGAGCTAGGATTTTCAATGAACACATGGAAAAATTGTATTTTATAGCAGTATTATGATACTAATTAATCTATGAAAAAATGATGCTATTATTGGATACACAAGTAGTATAGTAAATAATTTAAGCAATCTGTTGATTCCACAAGAAACCATTTATAACATAGGATGATTCAACAAGAAATTACAGACTTATAAATATCCACAAATATCGTCACAAACAAACACTACTAAACTATAGCCAATCATCCACATAAGCTTGTTTACTAACCTAAAATCCACAAACCCCCTAAGCTCTAACCCCTTAGTGATCATTCTACATTATCCTCCATGCAGGTTGGCAAAAACCAAGATGGACATTTACAAGAACATAAGTGTCAATCTTAATTCTTAGCTTCTCTACCAACAGTGTTGTAGGATAATATCTTCCTTAAATATTGATATTTTTTGTTTTATTTCCTAAAATATATATATTTAGGAGACTGCATAAGCTAATCATTTTGCATTTTCCTACTATTCCTTGATATAAATACTGACCAGTATTTCATCTCCATTCTTGGTGTTTATTGGTGCTTTAAAATATTACATTGGCATTCTGATACACAAAGGATTTCCATTTGTGTTTGTTTATGTATTATCCATCTACGTAGTGACTATTTTTCTCTAGCTAATAAATCGCTTCTTCCAATAGTTAAAAAAATATATCACTATAAAGTTGCTAGCCAAGTATAATTTTTTATTTCGTTGGAAACTATGTAGTTCCTTGATAAGGATGGTGGCTTCCTTTTAAAAGGTAACCTGGAAAGTGGTGCAACTTGGGCAGTGGAATTGGGTGGTCAAATCATCAGGTGTCCTATCATAGTGGACAGTATGATTCCACCCCGACAATTGCTTATAGAGGTCAATTAAATTCTTAGATTAATGAGGTTTTTATATGCATTCAATAACTCATTTTTGATATTTTGAAATGTGCTTTAACGTTGTCATGTTATGTTGTGCTAGTTTTCACCAATATTGTAGATGCTTTGTGAGGAGTGGGGCCTCTTTTTCGAAATATATAACATCATTCGAGGTTGGGGCTTATGATTTTAAAGGGAGTTATGGAAGCTCATGGTGAAAATATTTGGGCTCTCTTTGTTGTTGAGGTAATTCCATGGTTGCAAATAAGATAATTAATTCTCAGACCTTTGATTCCATGTAAAGGTTCCTCTTTTATTTGTGCTTGGTTGCTTGACGGGACCATATACTTCAATAATGGGCATTTGGATTTTTAATGAGAATAGGGTATGCAAGTTATTTTAAGTTTGTGTGTGTTTCTAGAGTTGGAGAAAATTGTCAAACCAAACAAATTTCTATGGTTGATGGTTAATAACTAATAGTTGGAGATTGTTCTTGGGAATTTTAGTGTGTAGTGTTGTATACCATAAGATACTCTAGCTATCAACCTCTATACTTCACCAGATGTGCTCGTGCATGTTTTGGCATATAAAATTCTGAAGGCACCCTTGTGTGATTTGTCATGTTGTGTAATTTGGCAGTTTCAAAGTATTTTTGCACACTAGCTTCTTGGATTGGAAGTGAAACTCTAACGACATTAAAAGATCAATAATGTTCTAAGAACTTCATATAAATTTGAAAATCACGAACTTTGATCTTTAGTGAGCCCTGAACATGCATGTAACTAAAGACTACTTGCACATAGAAAAAGACGAAATCAGTGAAATTGTTTTGGTAGATTTAGTACCCTCACTTGAAGGTGTAAATTAGAATTGTGGAAGTGGAGGAAGATGCACAAGGAGAAATAATATAGCATAGTATTTTATGACTTATCCATAGGTACATAGGTTGTGTGCAATCAAGTTAGATTGTTTTGCATATTTTAACTTGAAAAATGCAATTTTGACACTTTGGGGTGCATTTGAAGTATGAAATATGATGTTTCATGGCATATAGTATAACCCCTTTTCCTCACCATCCACCAAGTTTGAAATTTATGTACATAGCATGCAATTTTTAATGGAGGTGGACATTTTGGCACTATGAAAATAATCGGTAGAAAGAAAAGTTCATCTTACAAAAAGCATATTTTGGCCCATGCGAATGTAAATCAATGTAGGAGATGATGTTCGTGAGAAATATGAGTAGGTTTCCCCTCAGCCGTGGCATGACAAAAAATCACCATAGATGCTAACTTTGAAAATTTCCTATTCCAAAGACCTCCAAGCATTGGTTTGGTGATCTAGTTTGACTTTTCCAAACTCAAAGATGACATATTGCATCATAAGGTACGTAACAATGTCGGAACTTATATTTTAATGATTAAGGCCTGAGAGAAGGATTTCCATATTTTACATTGTAAAAGAAAATAATGTTGAGGGCTGAAAATGACTTCTTTGATTACGAATTTATGAGAGGAATGATGATCATCTTTGACTTGATCAAAGGGATAACATATATTTATTGGAAAATAAACTTTGACTTTGCCAAATACTTTAGTTTAGTTAAGTTTGACTAGCTTAGGCAAACATAATTGAGCTCATTGCATCTTGGCCAAACTTGACAAGATTTGACTAGGTTTGGCCCAAAATCAAACAAATTAGAAATATTTAGAAACAAATGTGGGATTTCATATTTGAATGCGGGAGAGTAAGAATAAAGTGTATCAAAAAACCCCAATGCCATACATAGAGGCTTATGCACTTCTGGGAGGACATAGTTATCATTGAGAGGTAGAGAGTGCTTTCCTTGTATCCATGCAATTGCATCTTTGGATACTTGTGCTCAGTGTGGATTTGGAAGTGTTAAAATGCCCCTTTGACATTTTTGTGGTGTAATGGATATTACCCAAACTTTATGTTTACAATTTTAACCTCTATTTAGTGGTTACATTTAGGATCATTATTATTGATCATTGTATTTTGACATTTTGAATTAATAACAAGAAACACTCCCAAGTAGTTTTCTAGACCCCATAGCTAGTGGGATTCAAGCATGTAGCTCATTATTCATAATTGCATCATATATACTCGCTATTTTTTTCTTTTTGGCATGAAAATCAGTCTTTTAGAGGCAAATTTTGATGATGTCATAATAGATTTACATGATTCACAAGGTGAGAGATCAACCTTTGGTGTAATTTTATATTTTAGGTGTGATAATTATAGGTAATTTATAGGCTATAAATGTCTTCAAAGTTTCACTTCTAATTGAGTATTCAATTGAACATATTATCTTATACATAACCATTTTTTCCTCCACTCACTATTCATAACTTCCGTAACCATTAGGTGTGGATCTGCAACTTTAATGTTATTTTTCTTGTTTAGTAAAATATTTTCCATTAATTTACAAATTTTTATAATTTATTAGAATTTCTAGAATTTACAATTTATAGAGTTTCAAGGTTTGATTTTTTAAAGGCTAATTATTTAAAGGGTGCTAGCTCAGTGGAATAACACCTTCTATACATGAAGGAGGTTTGTGGTTCAATCCTAGCATGCCCTCATATTCATATTGAATGCGATGATCAATTTTTGGTGATGGAGGCTCTTTTGACCATCACTAATGAGCTTATGGTGATGTTTCACGACCCTCACCAAAATATGAAATGGTGAATGTCAATGAATTCCACCATATATATGCATGAATAGTGACAACCATGAAAGGTCCATCACTATAAATCTATGTTGTTCATATGAAATGGTGATGGTCACTATCCCTCATTATAAAAATTATTCATGATGGACCTTGAATGTCACCACAAGTCTTATACTTTTGGCGACGCCACTTTTGCTGACGTTTAGTGTTTTGGTGGTGGAGGTTAAGGTCAGTCACCATTTCTCATATGAAATGGTGATGTCACTATCCGTTATTATAAATCATTATTGGTGACAAAATTTGAATGTCACCACAACACCTATACTTTTGGCAACACCAACTTTGGTGACATTCAATTTTTAGCGATGAAGGCTCTTTTGACCATCACCAATGAGCTTATGGTGACATTTTTCGACCCTCACCAGTGTACTATTTTGTTGTAGTGATTTCAATACTTTGTATCAAAGGTATTATCAACTAGTATTTATAGTGATTTGACTCTTTGTCAAATTATGGCATTCATGTTGTCAAATCCAAGTGTTTGTAAGAAATGATTGTCAAGTCCAACTCCAAGTTTTTTTCAAGTCCTTATCTATATGATTTGTGTTCATCATGCGTCAATTATATAATGACTAGTCTGGTGTCATTAGATATTTGCCTCGTGAAGTAAAGGTGAGGTGTTTAAGCAAGAATTTTTGAGAGTCCCTCTATGTTTTCAAAAGTGTTGTACTTTTTTGTTTCCTAGTTGAAAATTGATGGTGTCATGCAGAGGAAAGATTTTTATTGTTTCTAGAGGTTAGGTATATGTGTCTATGTAGGCATGATTATGAACGTAATCCTAGCTAAAACTGAAGACCAATTGGAATTATTGGTGCAAGAATCATTACCTAGTTTCACAAGTATGTATTGTTTGAGCATGAGATACCTCTTGCCTATTTGAGGAAAATATTGGGAGTAACTACTCCTTTCCCTTCAATTCGATCTTCTTCACATGAAAAAGGGGAAGATGTGTGTACTAGGTCAGAGGTAGCTGAAGGTTTCAACATAAGAAGGAGTAGTTGACAGGTCCATAGGTTTAGAATATAGAGGGAGATTGTTTGACAAAGGGAGCATGCTAGTATATTTTCCATTAATGTTAAAAGGGAAGAAGTATTGTTGATCGAACAAAATATGGAAAATAACCTCGTATAAAGAGGTAGAAATACCTCTATAAAAACACAAAGAGAATATCAAAGATAAAGAGAGGGAAGTACACTTATCTTTTCTTGATCATTGGTGAATCATTAAATGAACTTTTTTTTTAATCTTGGTGTTTCCATCAATGCCAAAGGGGTAGATTGTTGGAAATATGTTGTCATTGATGGCAATGCTAAAGGTGGAAAAGAAGCATGCAAAATAATTGTGTCAAATAAGCATGTCAAAGGAGCATGACATAGGATGAAAATATACTTGCAAACCCTTAATTTTGATGTATGTCTATCTGTGTAGAATAGAATAATAAATGACAAGTTTTATAAACAATTTAGGAAGGAAATATTGAGAGTGTTGTCCAAGGTAGATATAGAGAAAGTAATTTGTCTTGAAACTTCCAAGGAGATATGCAATAAATTTTATTCCATCTACCATATAGACATACAAGTTACATGTGATCCAAAGAGGCTTATCTTGGAGGATGGAGTAGTCAAAGACTTAAAGGTAATTAAATATCATGAATTGGAGGATGATTCTTCTATATCAAGAGGCAACAATGTTTATCAACACCTAAAGGAAATGCAATCTACAAGTAACTATTTTGTTGTTACTGTTACACTATAGGTCATTTATCTTCAAACTGCTCTCTCGAAAGTACTAGTAATAGTGAGAGTTATTCATCAAGTTTTAGTTGAGAAAGGGCCACCTTGATAGTAATAGAAGACATTCACAATGGCCAAGAAGACAATGTGTCCACCTCTAGTGAAGAGGAAGAAAGGACGTCTTGTGTGTTAATAAAATTATCCCTCAAGTGGTCAAGGGAAAAAATTCTTGAACAAGATGTGAGTGAAAATAAGAATTTTTGTGGATCTAGTTGCTCCTCTTGTGATGTGGAATATGTTGATGAAAATATCTATTTGGATAGAATGACAATATAATCTCTTGAGGAGGTCAATAAAATGGAAGAAAAAAATATGGATCTAGAGAAGGAGAACAAGATATTAAGAAAGTATTTGTTGAGTCTTGAGAAGCATGCAAAAAATTCTGAAAAGTTTGAACACATTCAAACTAGTCATTGTTACTCTCAGACTGAAAAATAATTTGAAAATGACAATGACTCAACAAAAGCGTTAATGAGACCAACATGTTTTTCAAAGAAAGGTTTCACAACACTTAAGTGTTAGAGAAAAGAACACAACATCAAATAGACCAAAAGACCTCTAAAAATCGGAACAAAGGTATGAAGACCCTCATATGTTTGTATTGTAGAAATGCAGATCACTTTGCCTCCAAGGGTCCAGAGTAGAAAAAGAAGGTCCAACAATAGAATTAGGGTGCACTATTCCAACCACAACCATGAGTTTCTAATATAAATTCTAATAGACATGCACTGATATTGGGAATCAGTCCCCGAAATTGGATAGATAGAAGCCTTGGTGAGAAGAACAATTCCTTTGTCCCCTTCTTGAATAAACTTGAATCCTATAGGTTTAAAAATTATGGGAACAAAAAAACCACATGAAAAATTGGCAAAGAAATCCTCCTTTCAAAATGTTGTAATTATAGCCATGGATTATGACAAGAGACAACAAGGACAACTACGTAGGAGTTGTTTTATCACTCTAAGAGAGGAAGATCATATGGTGCATGGAAAAAGCATAGGAAAAAGTTTTCCTATGAAGATAATCAACATAAACTAAGCATATCAAAGTCTAAAATTCCTTCAGTTGATCTCTCTCATATAACATGTAACAAGAAGAGACACACATTAGGAAAAAAAAGCAACATCAATCTTGAGAGTCCTCCAAAGAAATAGAGTGATAAAAAAGAGAAATAGGTAAAATGAAAATTGGATCTAATTGTTGCTAACAAAAGGAATGATCAGTGGCATGTATTCTTAGGAAATGGAAGAAAATCACCTAGTCATGATAACTAGCACAAGAAATCAACTCATACATAGCTGTGGAAGAAAAAGGAAGATACTATACCTAGGGGGAGTAGATCACTTGCTCCACTTCATTAAAGAGAAGAGGTTGGATTCTAAGGAAGCTGTAAAGGTCATATGCATTGAGAAGAAAGGAACATTCGAAGGAATGAATCTGATGGATAAAGGGAAGTATGCCATTTTCATGTTGATTGTTGAGTAGTGTGGTTGATTAAATGTTTTTGTCAAATCCGATTGGTGATGGTATGCTTACTCTTTTCTTTAGAAGGTGTTGACTATAGATTTCTAATGCAAAGGAGTAGCAGGGCCATAGGGGGAGTATACTCAAGACAAGATCTAAGTATCAAGTTATTCATTGATAGTTGGTATCATTAATTGGTATCATTTGTTTGCTTCATGACAATGGCTGACAATGCTTACTGCATGTGTGTGTAATTAAAGTGGATTGATGTTACGATGTTTTTCAAAGTGGAAGTTTATATCAGACATAAGGTTTGTGGTGAAAAGAGAATGATCAAAGGATAAGAACACTTATAATACTCTGTTATCAAGTGCTCAATAATTGCTATCAATGGAATCAATTCATAAATTTTCATCATCTCAACACTTTGTATCAAAGGTTTTGTCAACTGGTATTCACAGTCATTTAACTCTTTTTAAGAGTATTGTATTCATGTTTTCAAATCCAAGTGTTTGTAAGCAATGATTTTTGAGTGCAGTCCAAGTGTTTGTCATGTCTCGATTCATGTGATTATCGTTCATGATGTGTCAAGTCTATAGTGATGAGTCTGATGTCATTAAATATCTTCCAGGTGAATTAAATGTAAGTTTTTTACGAAAGCATTGGTGAGTATCCCTCTATGTTATCAAAAGTGTTATACTATGTTTTTTATTAGTTGGCAATTGATGGTTTCATGCATAGGAAGGATATTTATTGTTGCTAAAGGTAAAGTTTATGTTTCTAGGTAGGCATGATTATGACAGTAATCCTTGCTTATACTCAGAACAATAGGAATTGTTGGCGCAGGAACCATTGCTCGGTTGCACAAGTATGTATTGTTTCAGAAAGAGATACTTCTTACTTGATTTAGGCAAATATTGGGAGTAATTATTCCTTTCCCATCAATTCAATCTTCTTCAAAGGAGAGAGAGGAAGTTTCTTGGAGGGTTTCAGCATAAAAATAAGTAGCTAAAAAGTCCACAAAATGAGAAGATAGGGGGAGATTGTTTGACAAGGGGAGCATGATAGTATATTTTCCATTGATGTCAAAGTGGGAGAAGTATTGTTGATAAAAAAATATATGGTAAATAACATCAAAAAAAGAGAGGGAAAGACCTCCAACAAATCACAGGGTGAGTATCAACGATAAAGAAAGAGAAGTACACTTAGTATTGCTTGATCATTAGTGAATCATTAGATGATGTTTTCTTTGATAACAATGTAAACTTTGAAACGAGAACCCATACTGTTACCCTTTTTTTTGAGATAGCAAAAAGGTGTCCCGATTTTGAAAATGGGTGATGCAGAACACACGTGTTTTTTACAGCTTAGTTTTTGGCACTATAATTTTTTTTTATGTACATTGCATTTTATAATGGTAGTGTTTTTTATGCTGATTTAAAAATGTGGTAATTCTACACCAGGCCCTTTTTTAAAAGTTTATTTTTTTTATTTTCTACTGTATGAAATGTAAATAATTATTTTGAAAATTTAATAATTTTTGAAGTGGTCTTTTTCTTCATATTTTATTGTTTTTATTTTAATTTTATTTTTTTTGTAGTGAGGTTTTTATTATTTCGAATATTTAAATAAGAAGGTCGATATTTTGAATTTTCGATATTCTACTTATTTATACGCCGTTAATTATTTTTCAATCACATGAAATAATTGTTTCTAAAAAACAATATGTTTTAAAAATTGACATAAAAATAGGCATTTTTAACATAAATATAATTAAAAAACTACACGTTTTGATAATTTTTTGCTACAATTGACATGCGAAAATCACAATTTTATACAAAAATTTTAACTAAAAATAGTTAAATAATAGTTTTTTTAATGAATTTCATGTCAAAAAAAAAATAATAATAATCATTTTTTTTCAAAAAATAATGACTAACTTAAAAATTAATGCGAAAATCATATATTACAAATATTGAACGCATAACAACCTTAATTGAGTGTATATTCTTCTCATAAAATGTCAAAGTCAAAACATTGCAAGTATAACTACTTAATAGTTACAAAAAATGAGCTTGATTTCCAAGCATAACTTAAATTTAATCAAAAATGTCACGTAATCCAAACTCTTCATCCTCTAGAGTTTCATCATTGTCTTCTTCCACAATGTTTTCTGCTTACTTTTGCTCATTTTCGTCTTCTAATGGATCTTTGATGTCCGCGAATCTCCCAATGTATTTCTTTCCAAACATCCCATGTAATGGTGGTTGAGGTTCCTTTTCCTTTTTTGCCACACATGATTCACTAAATTCCCCTTTCTTGAACCCAATTTCTTGCATTACATCTGGAATAAATTGAAGAGCATTAATTCTTTGCTGAATGAAATTGCACTATAATGGATCTTTCTCAATTGCAATGCAATTTCTTCCTTTTTGAAGGCAGCATGCTAGTGTTGTACCTAATTATCAAGCACAAAAGAAATAATGAAGTAAATTAGTACAATGACATATTAATTAAAAATAACATATTGAAATTCAATTCTATATAATAAAACTTACCTGAACTAGAAAATAAATCTAGAGCCCAATCTCCTTCATTTGAACATATGTCTATAAGATAGTTAATCAATAATTGTGATTTTTGATAAATGTTAACTATCTCTCCTTTTGCTTCTTTGTCTTCATATGTTAATTTTCTCACAACAACATCATAAGTCAGTGTTTGGCTATGACTCTTTTCGTCCACTGGATTAAAAATCATAGACATATAGCTATCATCTTCTGTCCAACTATCAATATGAATGACCTCACAATCATTTATAAATACTTGATCATCACGGTTAAGAATATTGACTTTTGCCTGTAACATGAAATAGTAAAAGTTCAATCAACTTGTACATAAATGAATTTTTCAACATTAATCAAATATACATTTTAAATGTCTTACCATGTAAGTTGCATCCTTGAATTTGCTTTCCCTTTGAAGCTTGACAATATCATTTCCAATTGTATGTCTGAATGAAATGTCACAAATCTCCATAATGGTGATGACGTGACTTCTACAAATCCCGCAACCACTTTACTGAGAGCTTGATAAGTATAAGGGTCACTATCATAGTCAATGTTTGGAATATTGAAACCATGGGGAATATCTGCAATAACTAGGGCATACCCCCGTTTAGGTATGAGTTTAGCAATGTCTTCATAATCGCCTTGTATTACTTGATATTAAACAGTGTCTAGCCCATTCCAAATAAAATGAGTAGGAGTTGGATCAAGTTCAACATTCTTAGCACATTTCTTCCTCAGTCTTTCGGTCTTTATTTTTTCAATAAAGGTTCTAAAGCTAGTTGGCACTCCATTATCATCCTTCTTCATCTTTGATAAAATAAACAAATATACTTGTAAGTTATAAATTAAAAATAGTACACAGATGAATAAAAATGAATGTGTAAATCAAGGTACATTTTTAAATGCAAGATAAAAATATTTTAATGTTGATGTAGAACTTGAATCTGGATAGTTGCATACAACATCATCCCAACTATCTTCATTCAACAATCTAACCACTTGTTCTTGAATTTTCATGTAAACTTTGTGACTGCATAGATAAAGTAACAACAAGTCAACATAATGATATGTATAACAAATACTACCAAGAACAACATGTTTTATTTAAAATAAAATTATAATCTAGAAAGAAATAAAAATAATTCAACAAACTTACTTTTGAAATTCCTCAGAGATTTCCTCCAATGATAATTCCCCTGACTTCACACGAGATAATATTGTTTTGACAATTTTTTCATCTTTCACTCCTTGCATTGCTCTCCAAGGTGTGATAGTCATATCTTTTGGAAGTTTCTTCAATTCAGGACCTAATTTACTGCCGCCACATATCAATGGCTTAGACTTTTTGACCTTCTAGTTTTTAATGGCAATGTTTTCCCACATGCTAAAAATCTCATCAATCAACTTCCAAACATATATAGTTCTAAATTCCAATTGGAAAATGTTATCAACACCTCTGAATATATCACTAGGAAGGTTGTGTTTTCCACCTTTTGAATTGGGTTTATCTTCAATTTGATAGCCTATTTCCATACATCATTCCCTTCGAAAATATGCAGTAACATTTATCCTATCCCCACCACATTTTTCTTGAAATTAACTATGAATAAATCTAACCCTTTGGATGAAAGTCATAGAAATCCTATATTCATTATCTGAATTATGATCCCATGCCACTAACTTTGCTTCTGTATCTGATAAACAACATAAATGATACATTTCATTGTTTCAAAACGTGGGTTATTGGGATATTCCTCCATCAATTGTCTTTGAGCTTCTACAGAATGGTTCCCCCCAAGCACATAATAATTGTATTCAAAACATTTTCACTTATCAAATGCTTCTTTGTTGGGAACTTGAACTGGATCAACAAGAAGCACATAATTAACCACATGAGCATATGGATTGTACCTCATCAATGTCTTCAAGTTGTGAACATGCAGATGGTGTGGCTTTTTGAATTGATATTAACATTGTCCTTCACTTGACTTATAAGTTTGTCTGACATTAAGCTAAAATGTACGACCACCATCAATTAAGATTTTCTTTGTCAAATTCTATCGAATGGCATTTTGTTTTGTTTTGATAATGCCATCCTCTAAATCAGCTCCTAGTGTAACGATTTCTCTGCTTTCTTTTGAAGTTTCACTAGGTTCTCGACTACTGGTAATGACAACTTCAAAATCTTCAACTTTACTTTTCTTCGTCATAACATTCTCAACAGATTTATTCTTGGGCATTGTTACTTTTGGTCTTCTACGGCTCTTCTCAGTTTCAATGTCATCTTCAGTAATGGAAACATATGCTTCACTGTCAGTTTCAACTTCATCGCCCTCAAAAGTAACTTGTTGACCCTTTCTAGATTTATCCACTAGAGGCCTTTTTTTCTGATCCTTTGGATGTAGTTTTGTAGCGTCATCAACTACTACATTTTGCTTGTTTTCCATATCTTCTTCTGACACAGAGTAGAAATTGCTGACAGCTTTCATGATATCATTCTCTATGAAATGAATGCCTCCCAACCTAATTGAACAACCTTCAAAAAAATTCTGCCAAACAAAATATCATATGTCAATAAAAGCAAAATTAAAAAAATATAGCGAGACACTTTCAAGAAAGCAAAATACAAATATAAATAACAATACTTACAATGTTTTGTTTCATCTCATTTACGATTTGTTTACACAACTTTGTAGATACCTCTCTCGTGTCATACAATGAATATGTTAGTCGATATTTAATCCTTTCATGTGACTTTGGAGCTTTTGTAAGTATGTAAACAACTTTAGTGTCTGATACCGAACACATATCTATGACTCTTCCCATCAGCTCAAAAATTTCATTTTCACTTGGTATATCAATATATAGATATATGTTCACATTTTGGCTTTCTCTTTCTTTCACATACCAGATTCTTGATAGGAATTTCAACTCTTTTGAATTCTTCCAGTCTGAAATCATCTTCTTATCATTTGAGGGACTTGAAGGATTTGCAGCCATGAGCTCAGGTGGAGTTCGTTCACCAATGTTTTTTGAAGATGCACCTTTAAGAGTCTTCGGTCTAGACATATTCACAGAAATCTTCTTTGATGCCATTTTCTTGAACAATAGAAACACATAAATCAGTAAATAATGAAAACATATTAACTTAAATCCACAACGAAAATATATCATAAAATTTTAATTTGTGTAATCAGATAATTGAAATCAAAAATATATTAACACTAAGAAATGGAAGAAGCCCACTGACACCACCTCGTCCATCCGTGAAGTGGTGGGAAATTTCCCCACCCCTACCCCCCGCGCCCCCACTTACCCCTCTTCACCCCCAACCAACCCACGCCACACCACGCAACCCCACCTCGCAATTAGATGGCCACCCAACCCCATCCTTACCCTGCCTTTCACCCCTTTCCCCCTACCCCAACGCCACCCCAACCCCCAACAACTTCCCCCCCACGTCCCAACCCCGTACAGCCTACCCCTCCAACCCTTTCCCCGCTACCCACCGCCCCCCAACCCCCACACCACTCCACCTTCTTCCCTCCACCCCCCAGCACCTTATAGCCTATCCCAACATCCCCCCAACCGAGCCACCCCACCCTGCAATTGGACGGCCACCCCAGTCCACCCTTACCCCCCTTCCACCTATTCCCCCTACCCTCCTCACCCCCCAAAACTAAGCCACCCATCCTTGCAATCGGACGGCCACCCCATCCCACCCTTACCACCCTTCCCCCTACCACCCCTCCCCCACCCCCTAACCCCCTTCCCCGGCCCTCCTTCCTATCTCCCCTCCCCTACCCCTACACCCTCCCTCGGCCCTCCCTCCTACCCCCCTAACCCTCCCTCCCAGCACCCTCTCCCCCGGCTCTCCTTACCACCCCCCTCTCACCCTCTCCCTCGGCCATCCCTCCTACCTCCCTTCCCTACCACCCACCTCACCCTTCCCTTCCCCCCTAGCCCCCTACCCCTCGGCACCCCCCCCGACTCCACCCCCCTACCTACCCCGCCTACCACCCTACCCAGCTCCCCCCCACTCCACCCCCCTACCCGGCCCCCACCAGCACCCCTACCCAGCCCCCCTACCTCACTTGGCCCCCCACTCAACCTGGCCTCCTGTCCCCACCCCGTTACCCCCTTGCTCTACCAACGCACCCTTTGCACCCCCTACCCGACCCCCCCACCGCACCCCTAGCCTACCTCGTACCTGGTGCATACCCTCACCCTACCCCCTACCTGGCCCCTGTGCCCACCCTCACCCTATCTGGTGCCCACCCCCACCCTCACCCTTTCCCTCACCCTACCCCCCTACCTGGTCCCCCCTTCCCTTACCCCTACCCCCCTACCCAGCCCGCACCCAACCCACCCCCTTCCCCCTACCCGGCCCCCCTCCCTTCCCCCTCTCGCACCCTTCCCCCTCCCCCCTCGGCCCTCACCCACCCCCCCTCGCTTCCCTCTACCCACTAACCGGGCCCCCTGCCCTACCCCCTACCCGACCCCTACTCGCCCTCCCATCCCTTCCCCCTCCCCTGTCAGCCCCCCCACCAGCACCCTACCCCTCACTTCCCCCTCCCTCTACCCTTCCCCCACCCCCCTCGGCCCCCTCCGCCCGGCCCCTACCCACTCCCCCTCCCTTCCCCCTGCCCCCTACCCGACCCTTACCCACCTGCTTACCCGGCCTCTACCTCCCACCCCCCTTCCCCTACACGTCCCATACTTGGCACCTACCTGCCCCCCCCTTCTCCCTCCCCACGGTGCCCCCCACTCGCCCCGCTACCTCCCTTCTCCCTCCACCACTGGGCCCCTACCCGCCCCATCCTCACTCCCTTGCCTCCTCCCCCACCGGGCCCCTACTGGCCCTGCCCTCCCCTCCCTTGCCCCCTTCCCCACCTGGCTCCTACCTGGCCCCACACTCCCTTTCCCCCTCCTACACCTAGCCCCCACCCATTCTTGGGGTGGCGGGGGGTGGGGTGCCACCACCCACACCGGGCCACCCTGGCGGCCCGCTGGCCCGCCCGGGGTGGCAGTCCAATTCTCGAAATCAGACTGCCACCTTGGGTGAGCCAGCAGGCCGCTGGGGTGGCATGGGGTGGGTGACACATGGCGCCACATCCCGCGCGCACCTCGGTAACCTGCCGACCCACCTGGGGTGGCCGTCCGATGGGGCAGAGGGCGGTTATGGGAGGAGGGAGGGGTGAGGGGGGTGGGTGGGGGAGGAGGGAGGGACGGAGGGGGGTGGTTGGGGGAGGGGGATGGGAGGGGGGAGGGGGCCGGTGGGGGAGTGGGGAGGGAGGGGGGTCGGGTGAGGGAGAGGGGAGGGGGGAAGGGGAAGGGTGGTGTGCATGGGCCAGGTAGGAGGGCCGAGGGGGGAGGGGGCCAGCTAGGGGGTGGGTAGGGGGGTTGAGTGGGGTGGAGGGTCGGGGGGCAGGGCGTAGGAGGGCTGAGGGGGGATGGGGTCGGGTAGAGGGGTCATGTGGGGGAGGGGGAGGGGGAGGGGGGGTCAGGTGTTTGATGGGGAGGGGGCTGGGTTGGGATGGGGGAGGGGGAAGGGGGTGGTCGGGCAGGGAAGGGGGGTATGGGGGTCAGGTTGGGGGGTGGGGAAGGGGGTAGTGGGTAGGGGTTAAGAGGGTTTGGGTAGGGGGGCGGAGGAGGTGGCGTTGGGCAGGGGTAGGGGAGAGGGGGTTGGGGTAGGCGTGGGGGGGGGGTATGGGGGTCGTGTGGTTAAGGGGGTAGGGGTTGGGTGAGGGTATAGGGGTCGGGTGGGGAGGGGGGTAGGGGTAGGTGTAGGGTAAGGGAAGGGGGGGATAAGGGGGGTCGGGTAGAGGGGTCGGGTGGGGAATGGGGTAGGGGCTCGAGTGGGGGGGTTAAGGGGGGCCCAGTTGGGGGGGTAGGGGGATGGGGTGGAAGGGCCGAGAGGGGAGGGGGAAGGGAGGTGGGCTAGGATAGCGGTTGAGAAGCGAGAGGTGAGGGGGTCAGGGGTTAGGCGGGTGGAGTGGGATGGGGCTAGCGCGTCAAGGTGAGAGTGGGGTGGTTGAGGGGACAAGGTGGTTGAGTTTGGGTAGGGGGACGGTAGGGTGTGCAGAGGGAGTGGGTGGCCGGCCGATTGCAGGATGGGAGTGACTTGGGCCCACCATGCTCACGACATAAATATTGGTTAATTTGGTTGACAAAAAATTTTAAGTTAAAAAAAAAATCTACTTCGTTAAACTAATTTAATATGAGAATTTTCAAGGAAAAAAATTTAACTGACCTTTCAATTGCGAGAATTCTTTGTTGAATATGTTGTTGATACCAATGTAGCTGCTCCACAAATTCGCTCCAGGTCTTTCAACGAACCTCAGAAAACCTTGATGTAATGTGAGTAATAGTGATAATGGAGTATATAGGTGAAATTATGGAGATGTTTTATCGTACGGTGAATGCGGGATTAATCAGTTTTAATAAATTTTTGACATGTTAATTTTTTATGGCGATGAAGGAAAATATGATAAAGTGAATATTATGAAATTGTTTTACAGTAGGGTGAATGTGGGATTAATTTGTTTCACAATGTATTATAAAAATTAAAAAAACATTCAATTGTTTAGTAAATATTATATACTTTGACTATCAAAATAATTTAGTTAGAAGTTGTAGTTTACAATTTTAACTTTAATGATTTATTTCATAAAAAAATTAGTTTACATTTTTCATTAAATTGTAGAATAAAATAATGAAGATAAATAAATCTCACAAACTTTTAGGAGGGAAATATTTTCGCGAAATTTTTGGAGGGAAATATTTTCACGAATTTTTTTGGAGGGAAAATTTCATTCTCTAAGCTATATAATATCTTTAAGAGATTCTCCATTTGTATCTTTCAACAAATTCTATTTAAAAGGGATGGATTGTCCTGATAGTGAAGTTTTGATTTATACAACATCAACATCTTCATCACGTAACAACTCTATTCATATGGATGAATATAGCAGGAATTCTTCCACTATGAATAGAAAGTCAATTCTTCCACTTAGTCCTGATCCTAAGGACTATGAGAGTAGCACTGATGAAAGAGGGGATGGAGAATTTAAAATAAATAAAGAGTCACAGATTCGACTTAGTTTGAATTCGAAGGACTATGAAAGCAATAGTGATGACGAGCTTGATGACAAATTTCAAAAGGATGGAGTCTCATCGTGTCCACTTAGTCCTAATTCTAAGGACTATGAAAGTAGCAATGATGAAGAGCATGATGGTGAAGTTCAAAATAATGGAGTGTCATGGTGTCCACTTAGTCCTAATTCTAAGGACTATGAGAGCAACAATGTTGAAGAGCATGATGATGAATTTCAAAAGAATGGATTGTCATGGTCTCCACTTAGTTCTAATTCTAAGGACTATGAGAGTAGCAGTGATGAAGAGCGTGATAACAAATTTGAAAAGAATGGAGTGTCAAAGTGTCCACTTAGTCCTAATTCTAAGGACTATGAGAGTAGCAGTGATGAAGTGCATGATGATAAATTTCAAAAGTATGGAGTGTCATGATGTCCAATTAGTCCTAATTCTAAGGACTATGAGAGCAGCTTTGATGAAGAGCTGGACAATGAATTTCAAAAGTATGGAGTGCCAGGGTGTCCAGTTAGTCCTAATTCTCAGGACTGTGAGAGCAGCTTTGATGAAGAGTGGGATGATGAATTTCAAAAGTATGGAGTGCCATGGTGTCCAGTTAATCCTAATTCTAAGGACTATGACAGCAGCAGTGATGAAGAGTGAGATGATGAATTTCAAAAGAATGGAGTGTCACAGTGTCCACTTAGTCCTAATTCTAAGGACTATGAGAGCAACAATGATGAAGAGCATGATGATGAATTTCAGAAGAATGGAGCGTCACAATGTCTTCTTAGTCCTAATTGTAAGGACTATGAGAGCAGCAATGATGAAAGACGGGATGATACACTTAGTCCTAATTGTAATGAGTATAAAGGTAGCAGTTGTTGAGTCTTGAAAATGTCATTCATTTCCATTGCACTTTCACTATTATGTCCATTATATCACCTCCATTTCACCTCCATTTCACTACTATGTCACCACATTCATCCCACTTTCATTATCATTGGGCCACCTTTATGTTTTTCCAATCTTTATTATTTCTAAGCCTTTTAAGTGAATTTGTGGTTAAACATTAGAAAATAATGTGCATATGCTTATACCTAACAAATGGGTTGAGATTGTTGACATGTGTAGGTTGAAAGAAGGCTTCTAGAAGACCCTTATGTGGCACTCTAAGGCCAAATTCGAATTTGGTTGGAAAGAATCATGGGATCATGAGGATATGTGTCACATCTCCTAATTGTATTGTAACTCTAAAAAGACATGTGTCTTATCAGTTCCTATTTTGATTAAGACTCTAGAGGTAGAGGGAGAGATTCATGGACTATCATTAATGAGATGGCTCTCATCTTTTTGTATAAATAGGAGATCTCTCTCCTTCATTAGTTAGTCCTTTTTAGTCTTTTTAGTTTCTAGTTCTCAAGTTTGTAGTTCTTCCTTGATGGCTTTTGAAAGCTTTGGAGGACTTTGTTGTACTTTGTACTTTTGAAGAATTTGAATAAAGCTTTGATGTTCTCAACATGGAAGGAGATGTGAAGTAGATGTCATGGAGCATATTAGAATGTAAGGTAGAGTAGATTTCATTTTGTAAATATTGCTTTGTAGAATGTAAGGTAGATTAGATTTTTCATTCATGCAATTTTAATTCATGCAAGTGTGTTTAATTTTGCTTTGATTTCATGACTAGTGGCATGTGTGATCATCTTGTCTATGTTGCTGACCTTTATTTTTCGGTAGTTTGATTTTCATTAGTGTCATTTCTTTAACTTGCACTTTACTTTCTGCTCTTAGATATCAAGTTGTTCATCTATTGATGGTTCTTTTTCCATAATCAAATAACTTTATTGGAGCCAAAATATCACTTAGTACAGCTTGGTTTAGTTTGCTTTAAGACTCACATTGCTGACTTGTTCATAACTGTTCTCATATGATAAATCTAGCTGAAAGGCAAAAAGGTTAAAAAAAGGTTAAAGTAGTGTGATTTGTATCCTTTATGTAGTGTCACTTAGATTTCATTTTCATTTTAAATCAGCAACAGAGATAATGGGCCGATGTCATTAGTCCTTTATTTGATGTCTTTATTTTCCTTTAAGCATTTGATTTCATAGGTAGTAGGGGGCCCCTACCTTGTATAGATGTCATTTTATTTTTGCATTTTATTTCACCATGTATATTAGCTGTACATAAATTGCTTTCAAGTTGATTGTAGATTAGTGATGCACATAGCATTTTAATGAACTAATGATGTGATAGAATCATCTTGTCCTTTTGCTGAAGCAGCAAGGATACTGGGTCTCATAGTCATTCTCTCATTATTTGATTATTGCATTTTATTTTGATTGAACTAGTTGCATTAAACACTTTAGAAAAGCAACAAGAACAAAACCCCAAAAACAACATAAACTATAAAACAACGAAGTAAGAGAAAGGTTAACTAAGCACATATGGTGCACCACACTTCATCAGTTTACGATACCCGGATTGATAATTTATGTAGAGCAATTTAAGACATTAAATTGACTAGACAGTAGTGATGAAGGATAGGATGATGCACTTAGTTCTAATTCTATGGACTGTGAGAGCAGCACTGAAAATGCACATGAGGAAGAATATCCAATAAACATCGAGTCAAGTTTTCCATTGACTCCAAATTCTAAGGACTATGATAGTAGCACTGAAGAAGGGGAAGATGAAGAAAATCCTCCAAGTCAGTATTTGAAAAGCACAATTGATGATAGTGTGGATAACATTCCTCTTAATTATGATGAAAATCCTTATACAAATGATGATCCAATGATGGAGATGTTGCCAAGGAATATTGTATCGAGGAGTAGGAGCAAACCTTTTCGTATCAATGCAAGATGTTGTAGTTATACAAGGGGTAGAGTAGAATATCTGAGGAGAAGAAGTTCTATCAACGCACTCATTTCAAGTGACTGTTGCCAAAAAGATTGCTTGAAACATATGGATTTGAAATTTACATTAGAGAGCAGGAAGAGATATTTGTCAATGAATAAAAGCATGCAAAATTCATATTTAGTTGGGTGCATGCAATCTACATTGTCAGGTTATGATTATCATATTAGGACTTTATTTATCTGTAGAAAATCTTTCAAAATGTTTCATTCAATTGTGAATTTTCATCTCTCGAGAATTAAAGAAAATTTAGAAAAGGATCCCACATTTTATTCTGAAGTACATCATAAAAGATAGTTTGGGCCATTATCAAATACTGCAATGTCATGGATGAAAGATTTCTTTTCAAACCATGGAGAGTGTATGCCAAATAGAGAGACAATACATATTCCAGATAATTTTTCAAGATGAGAAATCTACAATTTATACAAATAAGATGCAGAAGGAGCTGAGGGACATGGCCGGTTTATTACATATCAATATTTTGTGAAGGTATGGAAGAAAGAATTCAACAATGTCGGTATTCCTAAGAAGACAAGGATGGGGATTTGTAGTACATGTGCTTCTCTTAAATGAAAAAGGAACAAATTCAAAGGGTCAGAAAGAGGTAGGCATTCATAACTTTAACTTTTAAAATTTTATTTTCATCAAGTATGAAAACATATTTCTTAATGGCTTTCTTTTATGTTGTGTAGATTCAATTGTCAAAGAACTTCAGGAGCATCGCAAACAACAAACAAATGAAAGGAAAAAGTTGTACAAGCATCAAAAGAAGTGTTATGACAATCCGAATAAATATTTGGGTTTGATAATTGATGGTATGGACCAAAAGAAAACACTTTTACCACATTTTGTTCGCACACCCAAAAATTTACAGGAGGAAAATTTTATTCAGTATCACTTGGTCGGCTGTATGGTATTCAATGAGAAAATGGTGCCAAAGGTGTAATTCACAGCTCCAAATATTCATAATGATGCAAATCTAACCATAACCATAATTCATGATGTGCTTTCTCATTGGTCTGGTAATCTTCTTGAAGTTTTGTATCTACAATTGGACAACATTTGCTGTGAAAACAAAAATCAGGTTGTTTTTGGATATCTAAACATGCTTGTTGAATTGAGAATTTTTCAAAAGGTAAAGGTTGGTTTCCTTCTTGTTGGGCACACTCATGACCATATTGATCAGAGGTTCAGTCGTTTTTCAATCACATTAAGGAGGAAGGAAGATGGGAGCTTGCCATCATTAATTGAATGTATTAAGAAATCATACATGCCAAAGCCTACTTTTGATGTGTTGGAAGAAACTTTTCACATGCGAAGGTTTATTATGGGATCATATGGTGAGAGGAAATGCATTGAACAACTTAATGACATTAGCTTCCAACATCAATTTTGTATCAAAAAAATTGATGGGAAAACACTAATATGGGGCAAGAAGTATTCAACTACTGTAGAATGGGCACCGTCATCAGGTTTTCAATTTTTGAATTTTATTCTAGATCATCCAATATTTGCATAAAAAATATTGCTATTAAAATCAGTTGGTGAAGTTCATAATGCACGCAAACAAAATAGAGATATAAATTATTATGATTGCCTAGAAGAAATTAAAAAATGTATTAGATATAAACATGAGTACTTTGACATTACTGATTTAGTTTGGTGGGAGTCATTTTTCAATAATCAAATTGATATCATTTCAACAACAACAAATGAAGATATATCTTTGAAAAATCCATTTATTTGGCCAAAAAATGTGTCGAATGCACATGAGGAAATAAACATTCTTGAATAGAAACAATCTCAAGGTATTATTAATTCTTCACAAGTAGAGGAAGGAGAGATGTATATTGGTTCCAGAAGATCTCGTGCACAACATTAAGCAATTGAAGAGATTTACAGGGGGTTCAATATAGGATATTAAGGAGTGTTGCATGATCGCAGTGCTAGCAGATGGAGATCCCAATGGCTATCCATTCTCGGTTGCTAAAGTTATAAAGGTCTTTACAGAAAATGAGGATGTTACAAGTGTTGAAGTACATTGGTATGCCACAAAGACAGACCCATTCAATGGTGTGTATAAGCTAGAGATGGTAGCTGACAAAAAAATTGGTGGAAAGACAAAAAGAAAGGGCACGAACATAAATTGTCGCTGCACAGACATATTGAAATTGGAGGATGTTGACATACTTGTTTATGACTTCAATTTAACAAAGAGAGGAACTCTTCGGTTAAAGACGATAGAGATTCTGAAAAGGTTGTTACCAGAAGGAACAATGTTGAGATGGGAGTCTGTTGAAACCAGTAGTAGATCTAGAAGAATTTTGAACGTTGAAATTATGGGCATGCATGTGGACTCAGATGGGGCACTAGTTGATGAAAGAGAAGAATATGGAACATCTTCGTCAGCATCCAGTCACTCATCTGAAGATGTCAATTCTGATGGTGTGCAAGAAAATATGAGTGATTTTGAATAATTGTTTAAGATAGTTTATCTAACTGATGTATGCCTCGTATCTTAAAATAAAATTTTTGATTTCCATATGGTGTTAAATGATAAGTTATGAGTAATTTTTATCTTGTTGGATCATTTTACTAGCAGTTTTTTAAATTTTGAAGATTGACCCTAAAAAAAATCATCGTTCCAGTATAATCACTTTTTCGTTTTCAATCTGCATTTTACACAAAAATTTGGTTTTCACTGCCATTTTTAAAACATGTTCAAAATTGTCCCTAAAAAAAAACCATCGTTCCAGTATACACACTTTTCATTCTTAGCATTGTTTTTGATGTTTTTTTGGCTTTTTTTGGCCAGAGTTCTCATTTTGAGTTTATAGTTCCCATCTCAAAGTTTACATTGTTTGATCTAGGTGTTGTCATCAATGCCAAAAGGGGGGATTGTTGGAAATATGTTGTCATCACTGGAAATGAAAAAGGTGGAAAATAAGCATGGCAAAGAAGCATGTCAAAGGAGCATGGCATAGATGGTCAAGGATAGGTGCAAAAATATGGTCAAGCTGTAGAAAAGAGGAGAGGATTTGAAGCCAATATGTCATCATTAATGGTAGTCCATTTAGCATATTGTTGTCGCAACAGGGTATCCATTAAGGAGATTATTGGAACTATGTTGTCAAAAAATGGAAACAGTTTTCAAAAATATGTCTCATGGAACGAGTTCCATGTATAAAATGACGGTGAAGGACCATAAGTGGTGAAGAATGTTTAAAGCCATTTTGAGGCAACAAATTATCTCAAGGACTACATAAGAACCATTTAACTGAAAAGTGCTCTGAATGAGATTTCCAATGGTATAAATAATTTTTCAAATGACCTATTAGATAAAAATATAGAAGCAGTCAAATTTGAGACTACAAGAGTGAAAATCCTCGAACCCTGGAAACCTAGAATCTCGTAACTCTTTTGAAAATGAATTCCCAAAAACTTTGGGCACCAAGGCATATGGTTTCTAGCTTAAGAGGGCAGAATGTTAGGTGGCCCACACCTGGAAGGTGAAAAGAAAAGATAGGAAGAAGTTAGGTGGAGTGGGAAAACAAGGTAGCATTATTATCGACAAATTGGAGCAACTAAGTTGAAGTGGGACTACCATGGAAGTGCATAAGCTCAGAAACCTGGCAGCATATAACATGGTGGAAACAGAATGGCATAGAGTAGTAGGCCCAAAAGCCTAGAACACAAGAAATCTATAAGCTCGCAACATGGTGGAAATAGAGTGGGGAAAATTAATAAGCTTGGAAGCCTTGAACCCCAGAAAACGAGAAACACATAATACGTAACTTTTTACAATTGAAATTATTGGAAAGTGTCGAGATTGAGGGCATTGAATATTAGAGTGGGAGCAAGTCACTTCACGAATAGAACCATTCACAAAGGAAATCACTTGCAAAACCAAGGATCGAAGGAAATTTTCTCTCTCATCCAGTAAGATAGGTGGCAATGTATTATTGGTCATAGGTGAAGTCACCAACTGCCCATTGGGAGGTTGAAACATGGAAAATAATTTTGATGTTTTTGGGTACCCAAGTGGCCCATTTATGGGTGACACGCCTAATGATCATAGATAAACACATGGCATGGATGACATCAACATGACATTCAATCAAAATCAAATGGTCAAGCCAAATCAATGGCGATAATTAGTTCCAATGTATCAAGCATTAGTCGACAACACGAAGTTTTTTGAACATTAACGAACAAGGTGGTCCTAAAAGGTGGTTTCAAAAAATGTGATATATGACTCATAGTTATTCCTGGGGCATTCTCCATGATTTTAGAGACTACATATGGTGGTCCTGGGGTTGGTTTTCAATACCACTGTGGTATTGTGTGTGACCTAGGATGGCACATAGCTAAGGGCATGGTTTACCCTTGAGATCTCTGATCCCGTAACTTTTTTATAATGGCATTTTCAAAAAGTGTCGGGGTAAGGAGCTTTGAGCATTGGAGTCAGTTTCTATTTGTTTCTTATGTTATCTAGAGAAATAAGGGCACAAAGAATTCACATAGGAAAATAGGCTCTAGATAGGACCCTAAAGAGCTTAGCACCTGAGTGATTAGCTGTTGGTCATAAGATCGGGTCTGATGATGGAAAATTAACAGGAGCCAAAGAAAAAGGTGCTAAAGGTGAACTTCATTGGAATTTGGAATATTTTATTTAATAAAACAAAAAGGCTCGAGGAAGATTTATTTAGTAGTAAGGCTAATTTCAGGGAAAATTTTAAGAACCCCCCTAAATTTATATGTATAATAAATGGGCGAATCTCCATGGTATATAGGAAAAACAAAAGGCGATTTTATCAATAATATAATATGTATATATAATTTTTTGCTGAATCTCTCACCAGGCATGGCGAATATTTTACTCAATTATAAAATCTTGTAAGATCTTGGTATTACCATGGGTCAATACCATGGGTTATCATAAACCTGGAGCTTAAAAATTACTATTAGTAATTTATAACAATTAATAAAATTAATAGTTGATTTTGATTTTATTTTTTATTTTAACAAAGCTAAAATGTTTAACATACATTAAATTACAACATCCATTTTTACTCTTGATCCACCAATCCCTGAGAGGGATCAAATATTTTTTCACTCTATGCTAGTTTGCATATCACAATATTTGATAGCTCTTGGGGGTTAGTATATCCAGAGTAAAGATGGATCTATGCTGGTTTAATTCCCCCATTTAAATAGGCTACATTCCAGGTGAATACCATGGGTCAATACCATGTGCCATTTTGGTGAATACCATGGGTCAATACCATGTGCCATTTTCATTTTTATTAATACTAATATTAGGGTTAATAATGTTTTTTTGCATGGTATTAATAACAATCTAGTCCATGGTATTTGTCCCATAGTATTTTGCCCATAGGTTTCACCTAAATATAACGCATTTTTTGAGTGTTTGTAAATATAAGGTGACTTATGGAGTAAATACAAAAAAATGTTTTATTTTTTTACCATACCTCTCGTTTATCTATATTTTTATTAATTTACCATACCTCTTTTACAAATATGGTATTTGGCCCATAGGATTCACTTAAATAAAACCTCTTTCTTGAGCCTTCATAAATAGAATGAGGGTTATGGACTAAATATAAAAATATGTTTTATTTATTTACGTCTAGTTTATTTATATTTTTATTTATTTACCATACCTCCACTTTACTTATATTTTTATTTCTTTACACCCTTGCATGTATATAAGGTGACTTATGGAGTAAATATAAAAAATGTTTTATTTATTTACCATACCTCTATTTTATTTATATGTTTATTAATCTACCATACCTCTTTTATAAATATGGTATTTGGCCCATCGGATTCACTTAAATAAAACCTATTGTTGAAAATGGGCGAATGGATTCACTTAAATAAAATATATTCTTGAAAATGGGTGAATGGAAGGTTGTAACTCCTAATTTCAAGGGCTAAATTTATCTTTTTTACCTCTCCCTTAAAATAAGGTAGGCTATTTGAGGTGATTTGTAAAAATGTACTATGATACAAAATATTCGCCCACTAAAAATTTTAAACCCCTTAATTTCGCCAAAGGGCAAACATTCGCGCCTAAAATTTTCTATGGCTAATTTTTAGCGACAACGACATGTTGAAGTGCATGAGGTACATGCATAGAAGTATGAGTTGGAAACTATTTTAGCACAATTAAGTGTTAGGTCCCTGTACTACTGGTGTAACCCCTTATTATTATTAGTACAACCCCCTTAGTATATTGCTATGCCCATGTAGTCCCCATATGTTATTATTGTGCCCTTACATTATTATTGTTATGTCGGCTCTGATTATATTATGACCCCTTAGACTCCTATATATAGAAAGGAGGTCTTGTCATTTGTATCATCTAGTAATTGTTCGTTTATGCAATGTAAAGGAGGTTGCCCCCTCGAAGAGGCTGAATTCTAAGGCGTTGATCTATCTTTTCTATCTTTTTGTGAGTTGGTTCCATAACATTTGGAATCAGAGCTTTGGATTCTTTGGTTTCATTGCTCCAAATAGGTCATCGTGGAATTTTTACTATGACGTTTTTTCTGTGATGTTTAAGAAGAGAAAAAAAACCCATTTGAGATGAAATCGCATTGAACCTCTGGTCTAAATTTCAGTGTTTTTCACTATATTTGTGGAGATATTGTCTGAGGAAGTTGACCTTTTTGCAGACTCCTGAATTACATTCCAAACAGGTGACCTTGGGAAAATTGTCATAAATTTTGTTTCGAGCATCAGAATGAAATTTTGTAAGAACTTAAAGAGGACAGACTTTAGTTTCTTGTGTACATTTTTTAGATCCAAAGGTCGAAACAGTGACATATGGCATGTCGTACAAGTTTTCTCTACTGAACTAGTCTATAATCAGGTCACTGTGGGAGATTTGGCATAACTCATCCTTGCAGAATCAAATTTGTATCGGACTGGTGGCATTAGAAAGAGGACATAGAGGGCTACTTTAGGTCGCGATTTCACAACTGGGATTTCTGAAATTACAAAGTTACAGTCATTTCAAGATCGAGCTCCTAAAATCAAGAAAAGTCAATATGAGGAAGTTTGATGGCAAGGATCTGGTAAATTTGATACTTCACATGGAGCAATATTTTGATCTACATGGTGTACCACTGTTACAAAAGGTATGGATTGCATCTTCATATTTAGAACCAGACAAATTTTTATGGTATAAAGGGCTTTGTTCTCATAAACAGCTTGTTATGTGGTCAATTTTCATCGAGGAAATGATAGCACATTATGAGGATACAAAGAGCAACACCTTCTTTAGAGCAACACCACAACAATTGGAAGAAGAGAGAGAAAAAGAGATTTGTTACAAAGTGGAAAGAAAAATTATGGCAACAAGGAAGTTTTCCCCTCACAACTATAAAGATGTAAGTGTTGTTTCTCATGGCCTTCCACAACGTACAAGGGTTACACCACAACAATTGGGAGAAAAAAGAGAAAAAGGTCTTTGTTACAATTGTGATAACAAATACATTAAAGGTCATAAGTGTGCTGAGAAGAAATTTTTACATTGATTGTGGAGAGTAGGAAGAAAATGATCAAGAAACATCAAAAGAACAGTATATACACTAGGAACCAACCCTAAAGAAAGAAGAAATGAATAGGACCATAGCTTGTAAATCATTGGAAAGAATTACCACTCCTAAAACTCTCAACATAGAAGGAAATATCAAGAAGAAAAAGGTTCAAGAAGTGAAAAATCACATCGAGAAAGAAGAAATGAATCTGACCATATCTTGTAATGCATTGGATGGAATTACCACTCCTCAAGCTATCACTATAGAAGGACATATCAAGAAGAAAAATGTTCAAGAATTGAAAGATCACATTGAGTCTTAAGAAATCAATTTGACCACATCTTTTAATGCATTGGAAGAAATTACCACTTCTCAAACTATCAAGATAGAAGGGCATATCAAGAAGAAAAAGGTAAGAGTGTTGATTGATTCGGGTAGTACCCATAATTTTATTGATTGTAAGATAGCCAAGGAATTGAATTGCTTCCTATATCCAGCACCAAAGTGTCAAGTGATGGTTTCAAGTGGAGGAACCATAAATTGCTCTAGAAAGTATCATAATATCAATCTCTCCATGGGAGAATATGTATTAAATAGCCGAATGCTTTCCATTCCAATGGGTGGTGCTGATGTTTTACTAGGAATCCAGTCGTGACAATCTTTGGGTACGATAGCTTTTAATTTTCAACAACTTTTCTTGAAATATTTTTGGGAAGGAAAGAAAGTTGAATTGAGGGGTATCAAAGGAAAACCTAGAAAGGTAATGAACTCTAATAGCATGATAAAGCTTATAAATAAAGTAAAACAGGGTGTAATTGCACAATTATGTTCACTAGAGGATCCCACATTGAAATCATGTATTTCTCCATATCTCCAAAACGTTTTGGACAATCATTCTAAGGTATTTGAGACTCCCAAAGGCCTCCCACCTATTCGTGATGATGATCATGCTATTCATTTGATTCCACGAGGTGTTCCTCCAAACATCAGGCCTTACATATATCCATATGCCCAAACGAATGGGAACTCATTCAAAAGTTACAGAAGATCCCAGTTCAAACAGTATTGTGAGAATTTGACAAGGAAGGAAAAATCATATTGGAACCTGAAGCAGTCACAGAACCGAGAAATTCAAAGCTACAAAATAGATCGATTTCAGAGTATCTCATCAAGTGGAATAACTTCCACATGGGAGGACAAGAATTTATACAGAAGCATCAAGAATTACTCAAGCATTGAGGACGACACTTTTTGAAGGAGAGGGGCATGTTAGGTCTATTTACTACTAGTGCAACCCCTTATCGTTATTAGTACAACACCCTTATTATATTTCTATGCCCATGTAGTCCCCATATTGTTATTATTGTGCCCCATAGAAGCCCACTATTGTTATTATTGTGCCCTTACATTATTATTGTTATGTCAGCTCTGATTATATTACGACCCCTTAGACTCCTATATACAGAGAGGAGGTCTTGTCATTTGTATCATCCAATAATTGTTCATTTATGTAATGTAAAGGAGGTTGCCCCCTTGAAGAGGATGAATTCTAAGGCGTTGATCTATCTTTTCTATGTTTTTGTGAGCAGGTTCCATAATATTAAGCATGATAGTAGCATGGATATATCGACAACTAGTTTAGTGATAGTTTTGACATAATTACAATGAAGAGGCAGATCTATAGTCTTGATTTTATTGAAACTACCTGTTAAGAGGCAGTTTTGGCCATGTTTGGAGGATCGCTAAAATTGGTAAACCTTAGCTAAACTATGTTAAACTAACAAAATGATAAAATAAGTAGGAAAATGATAGTTTGACTTAGATATTGAGCCCAGAACTGCAGATTTGATATTAATAACATAATGAACACATTTAGAGGACCAACTTGAACAAGACAAAGGAAAAAACTAGAAAAACTATATAGTAGATAAAAGATGAAAATAACTCAAGTCCAATACCAGAAATATCTATTCAGAATTCTTTAAAAGCATAATTCGAGCACCTTAGTGTTTCCAGGAAAACTAGTGTCGATTTGAATTGCTAGTCCCACTAAGACAGGTAGCTATCTTAGAAACAAATAATGAAATATTTTCAAGAGTTCCTTTAAGTGTGATAGATGGAAGAGAAGAATAAAGGACCAACCTGGATCCTTCGCTTTCACCCTAGCTTGATTTCTCCTTCCCTTGATAGAATTTGCCACTCCTCTCGTACTTGTTCCGCTTCAAAGAGTACCTGTAGATTCAAAGTAACAACAAACTATCAAAGCATCTCTATCTAAAACATCATAACCAATATGGAATCAAAAACTTTTTGACCATGCAATTGCATTGATAAACAATAAGATTCACAAATACAAGATCATATGGAGGAAAACTCAAAGAACTTTATTAATAGTAATGTAAGAGAGGATTACAACTCATCTATCTAATCCAGCATCATCCTCCCAGTTGTAGAAGCCCTCTTCACCTCATGAACAAGAAAATCACCCAACAATGCAATGTCTCTTCTCTGCAAACCAACAACACTTCCTTACAAAATAAAAAATTCCAGCCTCTAGATCTCTCAGATGAGGGATCCATTTATAAATGTCTTACAAGGGTGTGTGTCAGGTCTGGGTTTTTGATTAGTGTCATTTCACTGATAGTTCTTGGTTCCACTTGGAGATTTCATGATCTCTTACTCATCCCTAGGTGAATTTAGAGAAGCAAGTGT
Organism: Pinus tabuliformis; assembly: GCA_031772625.1. NCBI lineage: Eukaryota > Viridiplantae > Streptophyta > Pinopsida > Pinales > Pinaceae > Pinus > Pinus tabuliformis. The sequence goes on from CM062804.1 coordinate 1,395,467,888, forward strand.
CATAGGAGAAATTTTTGGAAGATTCCATGATCATCCACCTTGCAAACTGTCTCTTCCATTTGTCTATTCTCTCTCATTACACCCCATAGAAGGCCATTTCAGTATGCATCGCACCTAGCCAATTAGGAAATGAGTATGCATCACACCTTGTCCATGGAGTAGCTGTATGGTCTAGTTTTGGCCAGTTCTGAGTTGTTTTTCAGGTGGAACTTCTGGGAAATGATGTAATCAGTTGACCATGATCCTTTAGGGTATGAAGAAACACTTTTAGGGACTTAAGGAGTCCTTAGTGTATAGACATGATTTTGGGGTTATAGTGCCCAAATATGTCTATAACAGATGCCCCCTAAAGCATGAGGTCGTAAATCTTCTAATGTCGGGTGAAATGCTTTATTCATGAGGATCCGAGGTATTTGAACTGAAAGGTGACCTATATAAGATAGAATATAATACATCATCATCATATTATTTTCATGATTTAGCTGAGGTGTGCATTCCCATGCTCATCTTTATAAATTCATTCTCATGTACATAGGTCAGACAATCATCTGTTGTTGTAGACTTGTGATTCTTCGCATGAAGAGTCATCTTCCCTGGCTAGATGACTATCTGTGCAACTTTTGTGTACAATTAATTTCTTTATTTTCCTAAACATATCGCAGCCTAGATGGATGAAACTAGATCCAGGGTCTTCAAAACTCGTACAATCTTCGCCCGATGTACAAGTTGATCCATGTGAAAAGATGTTCTGAAGTCGAACATGGAAAGACATCGCCTGATTACCATCCAATGATGTAAGCTGTTAACAGACACGAGAGGAATCACCAATAACGATGATGACCCTCAAGGTACTATAGTGCAATTCATGTGGTGTGAATATATGAGCTGATGTCGAACACCACGCAAAGTCTTTCGATTGAAGCTCGTTGATGTAAACCTTATGCCGGAAGTGAGAAACTTGCAATTGAGGCATGCAAGCTTCAAAGTACTGAAAGGGTTGTTTTTAAGTCAACTTCTTGGATAATGAGTTGATGTAGACAAGGAGTGACTTGTCGTAGGAGGGCCTTGATGTATCCGACATCTATGATGTGAAACGGAGAAAATGATTTTTGTGGAGGTGAAAATGATCTGATGATATGAGGTTCAGGAATGGAGGTCATGAAAAATGAAGCGTGGATGTAATGCAGTGGATGAGGCGTTTGCTAGATGGTGAATTCTATGAATGACTTCTCTTAAACATATTGACGACACTGATATGGACTGGTAGCATTGACCCCATGGATGGCACGCGGACCAATGGTGGTGGTGAATGAAAACCCAACCCAACTCAATCACGGTGATGGAGTGAAAGTGTCATGTTCAAGAGAAACTTGCTACCAATAGAGTTCTTCAAGTTTTCTTCCCATTTTTCCCCAGTCATTGTTGACCAGTACCTCTTTATTTTTGACAAGCTTGAGGAGGATAACATATTCCTGTTCTATAATTTTCCCTTTATGAAAACCGATCGCTTCGTGTTTAGCAAGCCTATCGTCAGTGAGGCTCGTTCTTGTTGTGTGTGGAGCATGATTGTTCAGAGGTCTTTATTTTAGCTGGATGTATACCCCAGGAAGTTTTGTACACCCCCCCGCGGGGGTACGAGGGGGGCCCATCCCCCCGACTAGGGGGTTCGGGGACTAGCGGTCCCCCGGCTGGGGCTCAGGGGCAGCGCCCCTGAAGCCAAAAATAAATGTAAAATTGCCTAGTAAAAGTATAGTAATTTCTAGTCAATCTGGGCCGTTCATTAGGTGGATGATATGACGGTAGAACTTATGTTTAGTTTAGGGTTTTTTGCCCTAGAAGGAAACCCCTCTCTTTGTATGAGGGTATTGTATTTGACGCTGTGAAATAGATGTGTATTCGGTGAGCGAGAAATAGAGAGGTGAGACTGTGAGAGAAAACAGAGGATATTACAGTGGATTTGTTGTAGGTTGTGTCTCTTCATTTGGCTGGATAATAGAAAGGAAGGACTGGCTGTTCGGGGTGGACACAGCCCAAACTGGGTGAACCATGTATATCTGTGTCTCTCTTGTTTTGTGCATTTTCTGTGTTTATATTTCTGCAATATTTTATGTGTTCCATTGCTCCGTAATATATAATTTTCTAACAACTGGTATCAGAGCCGAAGGTCTATTTGGCTGATAAACTCGCAGGAAAGAAGGGTTCCTGGTTCGAGTGGGAGCAATGGCGGAAGATGGTAAGTTTAGGGTTGAGAAATTTAACAGCCAAAACTTCTCGCTGTGGAAGATGCAGATGGAAGATTATCTGTATCAGAAAGATCTATATCTACCATTAGGCAGAAAAACAAAGATGCCGACGGGTATGAAAGACGAAGAATGGAACCTTCTCGATAGAAAGGCACTTGGAACAATACGGTTGTGCCTTGCTACGTCAGTTGCCTTCAACATTTCGAAGGAAACCACGACAGAGGGTTTGATGAAGACGTTGCCGAAACTATATGAAAAACCCTCGGCCTCAAACAAGGTATTTCTTATGAAACGGTTATTTAATATGAATATGTCGGAAGGTGGATCTGTTTCAAACCATTTAAATGATTTTAATACAGTTACAAGTCAGTTAAGTTCTGTAGGGGTAAACTTTGACGATGAAGTTAGAGCTCTGTTATTCTTGTGCTCATTACCAGAAAGTTGGAATGGTTTGGTAATGGCCATTAGTAACTCCATTTCTGGATCTAGTACTTTAAAGTTTGATGATGTTGTCGGTGCTATCCTTAGCGAGGAAATGCGATGGAAAAGCTCCAGTGAGACATCGGGAAATGCTTTGAGTGCAGAGTCTAGAGGAAGAAAAATGGAAAGAGGAAGGAGCTTAGGATATCGCAGTAAATCAAGGAAAGGCAGATCCAAGTCCAAATCGGGGATAGTGTGCTGGAAATGTGGAGAGAAAGGACACCTAAAGAAAGACTGTAGATCTCGGAAGGGAAAATAAGGAGATGCACAGCAAGAAAACAATCATGAAGCAAATGTGACAGGTGAGGTGTTACAAGATGCTTTGATTCTTTCTTTCGAAAATATTACTGATTCCTGGGTGGTAGATTCAGGGGCTTCATTCCATGCCACACCTGATAAGAAATACTTTCATGACTATGTTCAAGGAGATTTTGGACAAGTTCGTCTGGGTGATGATAAACCCTGTAAAATCGTTGGAATGGGTAAGGTTCTTGTAAAACAGCAGAATGGAAACCACTGGCTATTAAAGGAGGTAAGGCATCTTCCAGATCTAAAGAAAAATCTGATTTCAACAGGGCAGTTAGGTGGTGAAGGTTGAGTGACACCTTTCATAGATAAAGCTTGGAAGGTCACCAAAGGAGCCTTGGTAATAGCAAAAGGCGAAAAGGTTGGTACATTGTATTTATGCAATGGTATTTCTAACTCTGTTAATGCTTTGACTTCCAAAGGAGCAGATGCAGCATTATGGCACCATAGGCTCGGACGCATGAGTGAAAAGGGGATGAAGATTCTTCACTCAAGGAATTTGTTGCCAGGTTTGAAGAATGTTGATTTGGATTTCTGTGAGAATTGCATTTATGGAAAACAGAAGAGAGTCATATTTCTCAGAGTTGGGAAAGAAAAGAAGAATGAAAAATTAGAGCTTGTGCATACAGATGTATGGGGACCTGCTCAGGTATCATCTCTCGGTGGCTCTCATTATTATGTTACTTTTATTGATGATGCAACTAGAAAAACTTGGATTTATTGTATTAAGAATAAATCTGATGTATTTGATACTTTCAAGAAATGGAAAGCTTTGGTTGAGATTGAGACAGGAAAGAAATTGAAGTGTCTTCGATCAGACAATGGAGGTGAATATTGCAGCAAAGAGTTTGATAGGTACTGTCTAGAGCATGGTATTCGTAGAGAGAAGACAGTTCCAAGAAGACCACAAGAAAATGGTGTGTCAGAAAGGATGAACAGAACAATCATGTAGCGTGCAAGGTGGATGAGATTGCATGCAGGATTGCCTTTACAGTTTTGGGCAGATGCTGTAGATACTGTTGTTTCTATAATAAACAGAGGGCCTTCAAGTTCCTTGGATGGTGGTGTTCTGGAGGAAGCATGGACAGGTAAAAGGGTAAACTACTCTTTTTTAAAGCCTTTTGGTTGTGAGGCCTTTGTCCATATTGATAAAGAAAATAGAACAAAGCTTGAGGCAAAGTCAAAGAAATGTAACTTTATTGGATATGGTGTTAATGATTTTGGTTATCGCTTATATGATTATGAAAATCACAAAATCATTAGGAGCAGAGATGTAATATTCAATGAAAAGGTCTTGTATAAGAATCAGTTGCAGGAAAATAAGCAAGAAAAAGAAAATAAGGAATACATAGTTCTTGACGAAATCACTGAAAAAGTAAAGGTGCCTGAAAATAATAATAATCAACAACCACAACAACAGCAACCACCACAACAGCGACAGGCACCCCAAACACCCGAAAGTGGTGTTAGAAGATCTACTAGGATAAGTAGACCCCCTGAACGTTACTCTCCTTCATTATATTATTTATTGTTGACTGATTCTGGTGAACCCGAATGTTATGAAGAAGCAGTGCAGGTAGAAACCAGGAAGAAGTGGGAGCAAGCCATGAAAGAAGAGATGGAATCCTTAGCACATAACGAGACTTGGGACTTAGTCAGGTTACCTGCAGGTAAAACAGCATTGCAGAATAAATGGGTTTACAGGCTGAAGGAAGAAGATGGAGGAAAACAGAGGTATAAAGCTAGACTTGTGGTGAAGGGGTTTGCACAGAAGAAAGGTATTGATTTTGATGAGATATTTTCTTCTGTTGTTAAAATGACTTCAATCAGAACTATTTTAAGTCTTGTAGCAGCTGAAGATTTGCATCTTGAACAGTTAGATGTAAAGACAGCCTTTCTCCATGGGGATTTGGAGGAAGAGATATATATGCAGCAGCCACAAGGATATGAGGTGAAAGGGAAGGAGAAACTAGTGTGCAGGTTGAAGAAGAGCTTGTATGACTTAAAACAGGCTCCAAGGAAGTGGTATCTAAAATTTGACAAGTTTACGTCTGAACAAGGTTATACTAGATGTCACTCTGATCATTGTGTTTATTTGAAAAAGCAAAATGATGGCAGCTATATTATATTGTTATTGTATGTAGATTACATGCTTGTTGCAGGATCTAACATGCAGGAAATAAATGTGCTCAAAAGAAAATTGGCAAATTCATTTGCAATGAAGGATTTGGGAGCTGCAAAACAAATCCTTGGTATGAGAATAACTAGAGACAAGAAAAATCGTAAATTAATATTGTCTCAGAATGAGTACATACAAAAGGTGTTGAAAAGGTTTAACATGAACAATGCAAAACAAGTTAGTACACCTTTTGCTAGCCATTTCAAACTTAGCAAGGAAATGTGTCCAAAGACCCAAGAATACATGGATTATATGTCTAAAGTTCCATATGCATCAGCAATTGGAAGCTTAATGTATGCAATGGTCTGCACAAGGCCTGATATTGCACATGCAGTGGGAGTTGTAAGCAGGTACATGAACAATCTAGGAAAGGAACATTGGATGGCAGTGAAATGGATTCTCAGATATTTGAAAGGTACCACAAATCAAGCATCATGCTTTGGTGGTTCAAACATCTCCCTACAAGGATATGTTGATGCAGATATGGCAGGTGACAGAGATAATATGAGGAGCACTACAGGATATGTATTTACTGTTGCAGGAACATCTGTCAGTTGGGTTTCAAAAATCCAAAGTGTTGTTGCAATTTCAACAACAGAAGTAGAGTATGTTGATGCTACAGAGGCTAGTAAAGAAATGATTTGGTTACAAAGGTTTATGGGTGAGTTGGGTAAGAAGCATGATATGGGCACGTTATATAGTGATAGCCAAAGTGCCATTCATCTTGAAAAGAACTCAGCATTTCATTCCAGGACTAAACACATACAGCTCAAGTATCATTTCATATGATCAGTGTTGGAAGATGGAGAGTTGAAGCTGGAAAAGATACACACTAGCCAGAATCCTGCAGATATGCTAACAAAAGTTGTAACCAGGGAGAAACTAAGAACATGCTCAGTTTCAATTGGTCTTCAAGGATGACGATGAAGATGAGAAACGGCCAGGTCCAAAGAGGAGTCATTGTCCAGCAAATGAAGCAGCGATGGAGTTGCTACAATCATTCTCCAAGTGGGAGATTGTTGTGTGTGGAACATGATTGTTCAGAGGTCTTTGTTTCAGCCGAATGTATACCCCAGGAAGTTTTGTACAGCCCTCCACGTGGGGGGGTGAGGGGGGGACTTGTCCCCCCCGCAGGGGTCCAGGGGGGGCCCATCCCCCCTGGCTGGGGGGTCCGGGGGCTAGTGCTCCCCTGGTGGGGGCTCGAGGGCAGTGCCCCCGAAGCCAAAAATAAATGTAAAATTGCCTTGTAAAAGTATAGTAATTTCTAGTCAATCTGGGCCGTTCATTAGGTGGATGATCTGACGGTAGAAATTATGTTTAGTTTAAGGTTTTTTGCCCTAGAAGGCAACCCCTCTCTTTGTATGAGGGTATTGTATTTGAGGCTGTGAAATAGATGTGTATTCAGTGAGCGAGAAATAGAGAGGTGAGATTGTGAGAGAAAACAGAGGATATTACAGCGGATTTGCTATAGGTTGTGTCTCTTTATTTTGCTGGATAATAGAAAGGAAGGACTGGCTGTTCGGGGTGGACGTAGCCCAAACTGGGTGAACCACGTATATCTGTGTCTCTCTTGTTTTGTGCGTTTTCTGTGTTTATATTTCTGCAATATTTTATGTGTTCCATTGCTCCGTAATATATAAATTTCTATCAGTTCTTGTCTAGGTGGACACGTTTATCGCTATTGTTTTAACGAGTTTAACAACAAAGATAACTCGGTCCTTTTCTTGTTTAGAGAGACTGAAAACAGATGAAAAGGAGACTCCAATAGTCCTTTTTCGTGGCATAATCCCTTAAGTCTGAAAAATTCTAAAATAATACGAAAGGGATGACTTTTCGATAGTTTTAACAAGCCGACAAAGACAAGCGCTCGATATTTCTGTTCAATAATCCCTCAAGTCCAAAAATATTAAAATATATGATAAGGATAGCGTTCCCCTTACTTTAATGATATGGGAAGGCTAATAGCTCGACAATCTTTTTCTATTTAACGAGTCTAAAAAGACTCTGAAAGAGGCTCGTTTTTTAGGAACGAGTGATATTTCTGGGTAGCAGTTGGTTCTAGGTAAGTTTGAAACTTCTCAAAACATGGCAGTGTCAAGAGGGTAGCAATCAGAATCACTCGTTGTAGATGTTCCTCAAAAGGGTAAATAATCAAGTGGAAGTGTATGGTCGGCCGAATGAAATGGATGTGACGGAAGGAACACAGCCAAAGTTCAAAAAGGGCAGATAGCAAAGAGATCACAAAGGTTATTTACCAAAGGCGGGTTTATTTTTTAATGATCTTGAACCTTGTGCCATGATGTGCTCAATGCAGGTTGATTTTTTAATGAGCTTGAACCTTGTGGGAACATTGCTCTTTTTCCTTTTTATGTAAGCTAAGAATGACCAAACTATAAAGCTAAAAAGCTAAAAATGCTAAATTGGTCATTTTTGCTTACATAAAAAGGTTTGCATGCCCCCAGCATAGAAAAAGTCTTCAGTAACCATATGGAAACTTACTGTGGTTAAGCAGGATGATTTTCTGTCAATACTTAGACAAAAAACTTCCTGCACTTTGTTTTCCAAATAGACAAAGGTGAAAGGTCACCCGAACCAATCACATAACTTACAGGGTTTGTCTACAAAATAGACAAGGGTGCATGCCCCCCTAAGCTTCGTTAAATTCACTAGACTACTTGCGGTAATTAGGTGGATGGAATGAAGGTTCCTTTACGAGATCAAGTGAAAGACTCGACTTGGAACTTTGCTAAGCCTTGTTTCATTTTTTAACAATCTTGACACAAGATAGGGAATTATGCTCAGATCCTTGGTTTCATTTTTTAACAAGGTTGACACGAGTCAATGAACTATCCCCTGGTGACCTTTGATCACAACTCATAAGGGGTCATGAAGGAAAGATCTAGCTCCAATGCCCCCAGTACATAATGTACAACATCACTGAATTGATCATCAGATGATGTAGGTATGGTAAGGCTTGGAGGGAATACCTCGCGATGATCCACACTATCAAAATGTTCAGAGTTCTTCTTCATCTTTGTTGATGTAGAAGATATCATGTGATAGGTTTCCATCATGGCCAATTCTGCCAGATTACTCAGAGGCGGGAGGGAAAAGTACCCATTAAGGAAGGGTCTTTCAAGAGACCTACTCCGATATTTTGAAGCGATTGAGAGCTTCCATGGATCAATGGAATGCTTTTGGTAACTTGAGAACTTTTGGGGAGGAAGGTTAATTGGTCAATGATTGTCATTACACCTTGAAAGGGGAATGCAATCTTTCTAAAATATGTTGACACAACATCATCCATAGCATAAATCCAGGGCCTACCCAGTAGGATGTTGTAGTCAAGGTTTCCATCAATGACCTCGACTTCAATTTCTATTGTCTTGCCCCCCAGTTCGATTTGCAAGTTACTTAATATCCCATATGGCGTGTATTTTTTCCCATCGAATGCTTTTAATGTCGTTTATGTTCGTGACAAGGGTAGAGAACCCAAATTTTTCCAGCAACTCATTGACATAATACAGGTAGATTCTCCCTCATCAATGATTGTTCGATGAATAGTTTTGTTGAGGTAACTGAGGTTCATATCCTTTATGATTAAGGGCCACTAGATTGGAATCTGCTGGATCAATCCCACCTATCACTGATAACAAAGCCTGCTTTTAAGAGGGGAAATTTTGTAGTACTTCAAGTGTCGACATAGCGGATGGCGATTGGGCCAGACCCTCCACTATATTATAATTTTGTGCTACTCGAGCATGAGGATTAAATGTTGATTTATGTACTACTCCCTTAGGCAGTTTTATTATTAATTTAGGAATGATTGGTGGAACAACTTCTGGTGAAGCTGTTGTCGAACTACCGGGTTGATCTGTAGCCTTGTCGTTTGACAACTGTGGATTCCCATAATCTTTATTCCTTGTCGATATCAAAGCATCATTTTGTAGTTTCAAGATGGATAACATAAGCACTTGGGATGGGGAAGAATGATCGACAACAACCAGGTTTGTTTCTGGGCTTGGAAACAGATTAGTCAACACCGCTGGGGTATTTGAAGCTTTTAAAAATTTCATAACCTTAGCTTTATGTGGACAATCATTCGTGAAACTCTTGTCGTCGCATATGTAACATTGATAACAAGGTTTCTTTTGCTCAGCAGGGTTTCCAAAAGATTTCTCAGGAGTTGAATTCTCTTGTTTCTTCTTTTTTTTGTCCCTTTCTTATTGCCCCCTGGTTGCTTAGGCTTTTTTCCTTTGTCGGTTGACACGGCATTGACCTCCGAGGCGAGAGGTTCTTCATTTTCTTTTTGACTAGAAACCGTACGGGCTTTATTAGATGTAGCCTTTCCAGTTTTCGTGCTTGTCATACCTATCACACCATTGCCGCCATGAGAGTCTTTGTTTGGTTTAGGAGGGGGAGGAATGGAAAATTCTGGTCTAGGAGGGTCAAGAACTTTGTCATAGAGCATGCCAGACTAAGTATAGATCAATTCTAAATATTGCGCATGAGCAATGACTTGCTGTTCAGTGAAGACTCCTCCCTTAGCCACATCCTCTATAATAGATGGTAACAATGACTTTATAAACCATTCAGCTAAAAGATGATCAGGAACATATGTCTTCACCATTCTTCAACGACGTCGCCACTCATGAATATGATTAGATATGTGAGTGGCTGTTGTTCGTTTAAATTTGGTAAGGAGTTCTGTCCCTATTTCATACCTTATGGGTAATTGAAAATGGGTTAAGAAGGTAGTGGAAAGGGTACCGAAGTTTTCAAATGAAGCTCTAGGCAACTCTATATACCATTTAGCTGTCGGACCTGTTAATGTTTGCTGGAAAAGGTGAAACCTAATCGAATCATCATTCAGGGTGTTGGATGAACACCATAAATGGAAAGTCATCACATGATTCGATGGATCTTCACCCGGATTTCCATTAAATTTAGGAATATCAGAGGGAAGTTTATGAGGAATCGTGTTAACGGGAAAAGTGTCTATTCAGAACGACCCTATCCCACCAAGGTGTGACAATGACCTTAGAAACAAACAGAGAAAACTACTTTTATATTCTTCTTTATGAACTATAAACAAAGAGGAATAGGATGAACCAACCTGTGTCTTGCGTTAGTCCTTTGATCCAATCTCTCTCTCCTTTGACAGCTTCCAGCTACCTGCTTCCTTACTTTCCCAGCTTCACCAAGTTCCTGTAAGATCACAGAAGAAGAAAACTACACAAAGACATGGATTTATATTCATAAATAGCTTAGGATCAGATTTAAGCTAAACATACAAATGTAACAAACATCAATGATACACAAGCATGTAGGAGAAACTCAAATAGTTTTATTGATATAACAAGAAGATCCAAGAGGAGTTACAACCGATGGTTCCTGATCCAGCATCAACCTCCTAGCAAAGAAGCCCCTCTTCACCTCCAACAAAGCATAAATCACCCAATACTCTGATATCTATCTCAAAACCAACAGCAATTCTCTGCAATGTACAATATTCCAGCCTCTGGATCTCTTGGATGAGGGATCCATATATAGATGTATGCAAAGAGGATGAGTCAGCTCATGAATTGATTAGTGGCTTCTCTCTATCAGTTCTTGCTTCCACTTGGAGACTGAGAGCCTCTTACTCATCCCTCGTCGAATTCAGTGAGGCAAGTGTCATTGGAGAAGATTCTGGAAGCTTCCATTGTCTCTCCACCTCGTGGAATGACTCTGCCACTTTTCATTTCCCGTTCAATGCACCGTGGTAGTGCATTCAGGTGCGTTGCAACACACCTAGCTAGTGTATTTGGGTGCTATGCAACGCAGCTAGCCAGTGGAGCAGCTGAAATGATCCTGATTTGACTAGTTCTGAGCAGTTTCTGGTGGAGAACTTCTGGGAGAAGCTGTAATTTGTTGACCTTGTTCCTTTAGGAGTTAGAACAACACTTTTAGGGACTTAGGAGCCCTTGGTTTATGGACATTTCATGCTTAGAGCTGTAAGGCACAAAAATGTCTATAACAGTTGCCCCCTAAAGTATGAGGCCATTTATCGGGTGAAATGCTTTATTAGGAGGATCCGAAGTTCTTTCAATGCTGGGAGGAGACCTGTAATAAGATACAATACAATACATTATCTTCATACGGTTTTCATGATCTAGCTGAGGCGGGCATTCCCATGCTCAGCTTTTATAAATTCATTTTCATGTACATAGGACAGACAATCGTCTGATGGTAGACTGATGATTCTGATAGAGTCATCATCCTTTTGGTAGGATGATTATCTGTGCTGCAATGCTGTACATTTCAATGTCTTTATTTTCCTGAATATATATCGCAGCCCGGATGGATGAAACTAGATCCGGGGTCTTCAATCTCGTCTGATCTTCACTCGAAGTACAAGTCGATCCATGTGAGAAATGTTTTGAAGTCGAACATGGAAAGACATCGCTTGATTACCAGTCAATGATGTAAACTGTTAACAAGCACGAGAGGAATCACCGATAATGATAATGATTCTCAAGGTACTGCAGTACAATTCACGTGGTGTGAATAAAGGACTTGGCGTCGAACACCACACAAAATCTTTCGGTCGAAGGTCATTGATGTATACCTGTCGTCGGAAGTGAGAAACTTGCCATTGAGGCATGCAAGCTTCAAAGTACTGAATGGGGTTTCCTAGATCAACTTCTTGGATAATGAGCTGATGTCGACAAGAAGTGATCTGTCAAAGGAGGGCCTTAATGAATCCCACATCAATGACACGGAACGGAGCAAATGATTTTGATGGAGGTGAAAACGATTTGATGATATATGGTTCAGGGTGGCGGTCATGAAAGAATGAAGTATGATGTATGGTAGTGGATGGGACACAGGTGACTTCTCTGGATGACTTCTCTTGAAAATGTCGGCGACACTTATGTGATGGATTGGTAGCATTTATTCCAAATGTGGATGGTATGGTGAGAGCATGGCGATGTGACCGGTGAATGAAACAACCCAACCCGACTCACGCACAGAGTGGAAGTGTCATGTTCAAGAGCGACTTGCTACCAATAAAGTTTCTTTGAGTTTTCTTCCCAATTTTTCCCCAGTCATTGCTGACCAGTACCTCTTTATTTTTGTCAAGCTTGAGGAGGATAACATATGCTTGTTCTATAATTTGCCCTTCGGGCAAACCCATCGCTATGTTTTAACGAGCCTAGCGATAGTGAAACTCGTTCTCGTCTAAAGACAAGTTTGTCGCTATTAATCTTTTTAACGAGTCTAACGACAAAGATAACTCTGTCCTTTTCATTTTTAGAGAGTCTGAAAAGGTACGTAAAGGTAACTCCGAAATTCCTTTTTCATCATCTAATCCCTTAAGTCCGAAAAAGTATAAAACAATACAGAAGGGATGGATTTTCGATCATTTTAACGAGCCGAACAAAACAAGCGCTCGATCTTTTTGTGCAATAATCCCTCAGGTCCAAAAAGATTAAAATCTAGAGGAGGGATAGCACTTCCGATCGTTTTAATGAGCTGGAAGGCCAAAACTCGGCAATCTTTTCATATTTTACGAGTCAGTTGAAAAGAGCTTAAAGAAGACTCATCTTTTGAGGAACGAGTGATAAAATGGGTAGCAGTTGATTCCAGGTAAGGTTTGGAATTTTCCAATCATGGCAGTGTCACAAGGATGGCTAGTGAAATCACTCTTCGCAGCTGTTCCTCAAAATGGGTAAACAATCAAATGGAGGTGAATGATCGGCCAATGGAAAAGTGGAGGTGATGGTGCAAACACGACCAAGGCTTTAATGGCTGAAATGCTTCATTCACGGTGGTTATTTACCGGAGAATAGTTCATTTTTTAACGAGCTTAAACGCGGGTAGAAACATTTGCTCATGTCTTATGTTTATTTTTTAACGAGCTTGAACTATGTGCTAAAACTGCTCGATTAATCCAGTCATATGGTAAGAATGTCTCATATTAAAACGGCAACTTTTAGATTTTTGCCCCACATCCTCTCTTTATGCAAGTTAGGAAACGACTAATCCAAAAAACAGATAAATAATCGCTCTTTGCTTGCACTCCAAAAGGTTTGCATGCCCCCAGGTATAAAATATGGTTTCAAGATTACCCCTCAATTTGCAGACAAAACATTTGTTCTATCAGGAGAGGCCTACCTCTTACAGGTTACCCAAAGATTGCTCTATTCACGCAGCAAACAAAACACTTCTTCAGTGATGTCTACTGAGATAAACAAGGGTGAGCGACGATGTCCGCCAACTCACATAACTTTGACAAGAGACTCTTATTCTAGAATAACCCCTCTTCCACCGACGGATGGGGTACAGACTAGTCATATTCTCCCATGGAAATCTACCCTATACCCGAAGTTTCCCTGCCGAAGCAGACCAGGACGCATGCCCCCTGGGTTTCAGTCATATCCCTCCAAATTACTCGCGCTCATCGGGAGGACGGACTGGAGATCGAGACATTTCTTGCGTGAAGAGACCATTTAGGGACGATATATGACTATTTGCTATGCGTGATCCGGGAAATGAAAGCTGGTCCACGAGCTTGACCACTCTTCCTTCCTGCGGAAAACACATTACTCTAAAGAGTGAGGAGACGATGGCTCCCATGCAATAAATATAGTCTCGTCCAAGGAGTAGGTTATAATCCAAGGGTCCTTGAACTACCATGACATTCATGTGAACTGTCTTCCCTCTCAATGTTATGGGCACATTGGGAAGGATCCCTAAAGGTCGACTGGTTCCTTTATCAAAGCCTATCAGATTTCTCATCTCAGGCAAAAGCGATGGCGAACCAAGCGCTTTCCAAGCAATAGAGGAAAGGATACTCACAGAAGCCCCCTCATCTATGATGGTACCAGCCATGACCATTCTATATATTTGAACGATAATTCGGAATGGTACACTTGCTGGTAGGCGGGGTCTGCCTAGTTGATTCCAGTCGAAGGAGACAACTAGGTTGCTTGGAGGTGGGACCGAGTAGACGGCCAGGTACGGCTCTGACGAACTTCCTTCCTGTGGTAAAGGAACGGGTAGATTGCCCCCATGTTCGTCAGAGTCTGTGTTGATGAAGAGAATTTGGACGGTGTCATTCTCTTCAGTGACTATATCATCCGAAGATAAAACCTCTGAAGGCAAGACCAGGTCAACTGCCGCCTCGACCCTTTGACTTTCGTCTGGTATGGATTTAGTTGGTTTATCTTCAATGATAGATGCTTCAGCTGACCACCTGAGCGGGCCAGCTGGATTCTCAACTAGTGACGGACTCAGCAAGAGTTTTTTATATCCAGGAGGAAGTCGTAACGGTGAAACAGGACGATCATCCAAAACTCTTTTAGCTTCATCTAAGAAGGGACAATGGTGGAGGGCATGGTCGCCTTCGCACAGTTTACAAGGAAATCTAGCTTTCCCTTTTTGTCTTGGGGCTTCACTTTCCCTAGTTGACGGTGTGCTTTCAACATGATCTCCAGAGGTTGATGACACCGGATTGTGCAAACGAGGAGACCAGTCCCTTAGTATCTGGGGGATGCAAGGACAATCTCTGTGAAAGTGCTCTCCTTTGAAAATGACACATGGCGATTTAGGCCTGGTCGGTGCTGTGTGTGGATTTTCGTTAGACGACACTCGTTTTCCCCCATCCGCCTTTGGCTCGTTCTTCTTTTTCTCTTTCTTCTTCTTTCCCTTCTTCTCCTTAGGAACTTGGCCTTTAGCTTTACCAGTTCCATCAAGCGAAGAGGAAGGAGGAGAGGAAGAATTAGAGGAAGTAGAAGGCTGGTGGGTAACTCTGGACTCGTCTAATTGCTGATTCGATTGTTCAGGAATAGTGGTGTTCTGAACGACATTGGTTGAGAAGATCCATACTAGCAAGCCAATTGTCAGTCCTGGAAGTGACAAGGTGGCCATATGGGGCGCACCAACATCTCCCCAAGAGGAAAAGGGACTAGGATTTCCACCAAGGGGAATTCCTTGGTTGGTAGGCTCCATTTTCTCAACCCAAAGATCAACGTAGGAAAAGGCTATGAACATTCCGTTTAAAATAAATTTTAACACGCTTTGACACAACCTTTTTTTTCAGTTTTAAAGAGTCGAGAAGAAACAAAAGATGACTCTAGTCTCCTTTGATTTTTAATGAGCCTGAAGTGACAAGTGCTCAGATGGACCTTTTCCGTTAAGGAGTCTGAAAAGGAACGAAAGGGACTGCTCTGGAGGTCTAGGTAGAGGGAGTACCAAACCAATCGCAAAACTACAGAATACTTTTTACGATACGGCAGTCAATCTTCCCGAATGCTGTGTTTGGTGCATTGCGATCAGTAGGGCGGCCGACACGGCTTCCTATGGATAAATGTTTTAAGCCTATAGGGGTCTCCCAATATATACTCGACGGTACGTGGGAGCACAAGTCCGTGCTGGCACTTATCGTCTCAAAGTGGAGGAATCACCCAACCATCAGTGAGGACAACAGTTACCAGGCTTTACGACGCCAGAATACGTCTCTAGCCTAGACCTCTAAATGTTGTGCGTTAAGTTACAAAGCGTTGTTAAGTTCATTGAATTTATTTTAAGTTGATCTTTCTTATGAAGTTTGCCTTTTGGGATCACCACGGGATGTATATGTAATTCCTAAAATGAAATCTAAAGATGATAAACAAGCTTTTATCTCTTTTCAGCAATGAAAATCCTAGCTACTAAGGGAAAAGAAAGACACAATATTTTCGCAAAGAGCAAAGAGCACACTGTAAATGCACTTTTCCTAAATCAAGCCAAACAGACTGCCAATATGCAAATGCACATGCAAGTGTTTTGTTTTTCACTTTCTTAATATTGATGCCTAAAAAGAAAGTTGTTGTACAAATCTGAATTTGCTTTCAAGTGACAAACACAAACAAGTTTCTTTTCGAAATCAAAAGGTAGAGATGATTACGACATTTTATGATTTTGAAATAAATACTCGTTTCGACACTAGAAAGTGACAAATTCAAGCAAAAGGCAAAAGTAAAAGCATAATCGACTATCAACAGCAAATAAACTTTCTCCTATGATCAAAATTGACACTTGCGACAGATCTAAATCAAAGGATGACAGTACGACTATTCTACTTTTGCAATGGAAAACTGTAAATGACGTAACAAACACACAAAAAACATGTACAGTTTCTTTTATACAACTGAGGTAGAATTACAGCAAAGAAAAGGGGTTTTTAAACAGACACATACACTGATTATAGGCTGCAAAAATCAGAGACAAAACTGAAAAAATGAAGCAAAGAACCTCAGCTGCACAGGGCTAGGCTGATCAGCGCACCTGTTACACAGAGAAACTGGATTGCAACGTAGGTTGCCCTCTCGGGAACTGCGCTGAAATGCAGGAACTCTTCACAGTAGCTGCGCTGGGGCAGAAACGAGAATTCTATCCGCGTTCTGGGTCACGGTTTGCAGTTTAATATATGGTTTTTGGCCAAGTAAAAGCAATCAGTAATGCACAATCAGAGGGTAGATTTAAAGAAGGTTTAAGAACTATCACAAAGGGCAATCAGATCATTTGTGAATCAGCTGTTCAAATCATAAACAGATCCAATGAATGGATTGAAGTAGCAGATGTCTACTTTGCATTTGTTAATGGCAAATGCAGTTCGATTCGCTACTTCTAAGTTTATGAAACAAACAACAAGAGAAACACAAGCAAACCAACTAGACAATCGCTCCCCAGCGGAGTCGCCATTTTGTTAATGGGAAAAGTGTCTATTCAGAATGACCCTATCCCAATAAGGTGTGACAGTGACCTTAGAAACAAACAGAGAAAACTACTTTTGTATTCTTCTTTATGAACTATAAACAAAGAGGAATAGGATGAACCAACCTGTGTCTTGTGTTAGTCCTTTGATCCAATCTCTCTCTCCTTTGACAGCTTCCAGCTACCTGCTTCCTTACTTGCCTAGCTTCACCAAGTTCCTGTAAGATCACAGAAGAAGAAAACTACACAAATACATGGATTTATATTCATAAATAGCTTAGGATCAGATTTAAGCTAAACATACAAATGTAACAAACATCAATGATACACAAGCATGTAGGAGAAACTCAAATAGTTTTATTGATATAACAAGAAGATCCAGGAGGAGTTACAACTGATGGTTCTCGATCCAGCATCAACCTCCTAGCAAAGAAGCCCCACTTCACCTCCAACAAAGCGTAAATCACCCAATACTCTGATATCTATCTCAAAACCAACAGCAATTCTCTGCAATGTACAATATTCCAGCCTCTGGATCTCTTGGATGAGGGATCCATATATAGATGTATGCAAAGAGGATGAGTCAGCTCATGAATTGATTAGTGGCTTCTCTCTATCAATTCTTGCTTCCACTTGGAGACTAAGAGCCTCTTACTCATCCCTGGTCGAATTCAGTGAGGCAAGTGTCATTGGAGAAGATTCTGGAAGCTTCCATTGTCTCTCCACCTCGTGGAATGACTTTGAGACTTGTCATTTCCCGCTCAACGCACCCTGGTAGTGCATTTAGGTGCGTTGCAATGCACCTAGCTAGTGTATTTGGGTGCTATGCAACGCAGCTAGCTAGTGGAGCAGCTGAAATGATCCTGATTTGACTAGTTCTGAGCAATTTCTGGTGGAGAACTTCTGGGAGAAGCTGTAATTTGTTGACCTTGTTCCTTTAGGAGTTAGAACAACACTTTTAGGGACTTAGGAGCCCTTGGTTTATGGACATTTCATGCTTAGAGCTGTAAGGCACAAAAATGTCTATAACAAATCGCAGGCCACCAAGGGGCATAAGCAATTAGATCATTTATCAGCCAGTTTAGATCTAGTAATTCTAGAGTTGCTACAAAGGGCAGTTGTTGATTTAGGTTAAGCGAAGCATACCCAAGATAAGATGGAATCGCCTGAGCAGTAGGTCTTTGCATACCAGCATAATGTATTTGATGCTGGTAACTTTGATAAGGTTGACGGGCATAACCATTATAGTATGGTTGTTGATAACCGCTTTGGAAATTTGATTTCCCATTACTTACAAAATCTTGTTGCTCAGGTCCTTGGTATGATTGCTGGAATTGCGGTTGCTGGTATTGAACCAGCCATGGTTGTTGGACCATTTGCTGTTGTCCAATACTAGATGATTGACCAAGATGTGGAGTCATAGTACTTGTTTGAGCCTGAGTCGCTCCAGATAAAGAGGCACTGACCTGAGGTTGTGATTGAATCACTGAGATGAGATGTTGTTGTATTGCAACCTGAGAAACTTGAGGTTGAAATACAATAGGTAGCACTTGTACTTGTGATATAGTCACAATAGTAGGTGTAGTGGGAATATTCGACACAGGATGGACTGGTTGCATTGAATATACAACCCTTGGTTGTTGAGGCAGTATTAGTACGTAACCACTGGGTGTAATTCTAGTTTGACGTGAACTTTGTTGTAAACTCTCTTATGGTTTTTCTCTGGGATGGAATAATGAAAATGCATACTTCCCCCCATATGATGGTAATCCAGTACTTAAAGGGCATATTTTTCTTTGAAGACACATTGGATCAACTTTTTGAGTTTCAACATAAGAAATACCAGATGAGAGTCTAGATGAAGAAATAGGAACTGACCATGTCGTTGAAACAATCCCTGATTGGACTCCAGCTTGTTGTTGATAACTTGCTGGGACAGATGGTATACCAACAATCATTGTAGGAACGGAGGCAGGAAGCTCTGCTGTAGCTATGTCGGTCGACATAGTCCTAGATGTTGATGGTTGTTTAGACATGTTTAGTCTATCCAAAATATTTCCTAGCGATTCGACAAGAACTTGTGATGTAAAAGAACTAACTTCTGTAGTAGAAAGATGTAAGTGGATCCCAGTTGTAAAATGCACTGGAGTACTGGGTGGAATATCCTCCACTATCTCTTCTATAGAAATCAATCCAGGCGGAAGAGGTAGACCATCAGGTCCATAAAATATTTCTGGAGCCAAAGAAAGTGTGGCTTCAACAGTAACAGATACTAGAGGGGTGACACCTTCTAAATTCTGGAATTCAACTTCTAGATGTTCAGGTAAGTGAACTTCAGTTTCTTGATCAGTCCTAGGTGGAATTGCTTTAGGAATAGAGGTGTCTACCATTAGACTAGGATCAGTTCTAATGTCCTCTTGAAACTTTGGAACTTCTTTTGTAAAGGCAGATGTACCAGAGATAATTGGAGCAACTGTAGTCTCTGACGATGTTGAAACGCAAGTTTCAAATAAATCAGGTGAATTGAGCTTAGTTAAATGAGAACTCTTTGCTCGAGATAGTTTTGTTTCTGGGTCAAATATGGTTGACTTTCTAGTCTCTGTGAATGATGGGGTTTTGATTGATTTTCTTCCATGATTGCAAATTACTTGATCAACTCAAAGATTAAGGGGGAAAATGTTATTCTGATTTAAATGAAATTTTAAGACACTTGGAGGAAACTTGCTTTTTCAATTTTTAAGAGTCGAGAAAAAGCTAAAGGCGACTCTAGCCGCCTTCGATTTTTAATGAGCCTGAAGTCACAAGTGCTCAGACGGATCTTTTCTTTTAAGGAGTCGAAAAGGAACGAAAGTGACTGCTCTGGAACTCTAGCTAGAGGGTTTACCAAATCGATCGTAAAAATGCAAAATACACCTTGGTGATAAATTATAGAGAAATTACCAAGGACTTATGTATGGCAGTCAATCATCCCGAATTTTGTGTTCAGTGCATTACGATCAATAGGGCGGCAGACACGGCTTCCTAAGGATAAAGGATAATAGCCTATTGTGGTTTCCTAATATATATGCGACGGTACAAGGAGCACAAGTCCCTACTGACACTTGTCGTATCAAAGAGGAGGAATCACCCAACCTACGATGAAAATGACAGTTACCAGGTTTAATGACACTGGAACACGTCTCTAGCCTAGACTTCTAGATGTGTTGCGTTAGATTCCAAAGAGTTTTATGTTCATTAAGGTTTATTTTATGGTTGATCTTGCTTAGAAGTTTCTCTTTCAAGGTTCACTGCATGATGTAGATGTGAAATTCCTAAATATGCAATCTAAAATGATAAACATTCGTTTATGTTATTTTAGCAATGAAAATCCTAGCTACAAAGGAAGGAAGATAATGATTTTTCTTTCAGCGGAGAGCATAGAGCACACACTAAATGCACTTTCCTAAATCAAAACAAGCAGTCAAAATGCAGATGCACATGCATGTATTTTTTTTCCGCTTTCTTAATGTGTGAATGACAAAAAGAATTCTAAGTACAGATCTAAACTATTTTCTTTGAAAGCGACAGTACTAACAATTTTCTCTTTTCGAAATGAAAGAAAAGCTAAGACAACACTTTGCGATTTCGAATTTAAAACTGTTTTCGACACTTGAAATACTGATATTTTCAAAATCAAGTATAGTCAACTATCTAGAAGAGGAAGACTTTACAACACCCTTATTTTGATTTAGAATGACAATTACGACACTTGCATCAAAAACAACAGTTCGATTAGGCTACTTTCAACAAGGGAAAATTGCAAATGATCGACAAATATACAAAAGCATTTACCATTCTTGACTGATGGAGGCTAAAATAATGTGAAGGAAGATGGTTACAGCAAGAAGGTACTGATCATGGACAGCAAAACTATAGAATAAAGCTGAAAACAGAGAGAAAAACCAAAATTCAGAGACGAAAACAGGGATGCATCTCACCTGCAACACACGGGAGGTGCGATGCATCCAGATTGCATAGTTACAGACAGTGCAATGGGCTAGGGAGTGAAACTGAGCTTGGTTTTTGCTCAAAACTTGCAGCTAAGTTCAGTGATTTAGGTTGAGTAATGATGTAGAGTAAATACAAAGCATAAGGGTAAGATCTAATGAGGTTCTGAGCTACCACGAGGGCACTTAAGATGCTTTGTAAGTCAGATGTTTAGTTCATAAACCAACCCAGGGATTGACTGAAGCAGCGTTTATCTACTTCGAAATTGCATAGAAAAGGCGTTTCAAAGGCTAGCTGGCTTAACTTCAAGCTCCGTCTGTAGTTTATAAAGTAAACAATAAACAAACAAAACAAACTATTCATTCCCTAGCAGAGTCACCATTTTGTTTTAGGGAAAACTAGTGTTGATTCGAACTACTAGTCCCACAAAGATGGGGAGCTATATTAGAAACAAACAATGAAAGCTTTTCAAGAGTTCCTTTAAGTGTGATAGATGGAAGAGAAGAATAGAGGACCAACCTTCATCCTTCACTTTGATCCTAGATTGATTTCTCCTTCCCTTGATATAATTTACCACTCCTCTCCTACTTGTCCCATTTCAAAGAGTACCTATAGAGTCAAAGTAACAACAAACTATCAAAGAATCTCTATCTAAAACATCATAACCAATATGGAATCAGAAACACATTGACCATACAATTGCATTCATAAACAATAAGATTCACAAATACAAGATCACATGGAGGAAAACTCAAAGAACTTTATTAATAGTAATGTAAGAGAGGATTACAACCCAGCTGTCTAATCTAACATCATCCTCCCAGTTTTAGAAGCCCTCTTCACCTAATGAAGAAGAAAATCACCCAACAATGCAATGTCTCTTCTCTGCAAACCAACAACACTTCCTTACAAAATACAAAATTCCAGCCTCTACATCTCTCAAATGAGGGATACATTTATAGATGTCTTGCAAGGGTGTGAGTTAGCTCTGGGTTTTTGATTAGTGACATTTCATTGATAGTTCTTGGTTCCACTTGGAGATTTCATGATCTCTTAGTCATCCCTGGGCGAATTCAGAGAAGGAAGTGTCACAGGAGAAGTTTCTGGAAGATTCCATGATCATCCACCTTGTAAACTATCTCTTCCATTTGTCTATACTCATTCATCACACCCAGAGAAGGCCATTTCAGTATGCATCACACCTGGCCAGTTAGGCAGCCATTATGCATCGCACCTTGTCCATGGTGCAGCCTGTATGGTCCAGTTTTGGCCAGTTCTGAGTAGTTTTTTAGGTGTAATTAGCTGATCATGATCCTTTACGGTATGAAGCAACACTGTTAGGGACTTAAGGAGTCCTTAGTTTATGGACATATGAGTTTGGGGTTGCAGTGCCCAAATATGTCTATAACAATAGTGATGGATGAGTGCAATAAATTGCGAAAGAGTGATAAAGAGTGTGTGAAAGTTATTGGTGCAACATGATGCATGATGGTTCTATGCATAAAATGCGAAAAAGGGACTAAACTTGGTATATGAAAGGTGTTTCAAAGATGCACAAAATGCATTGGTAATTGGAGTCTGTTGGGGTATAGAGCTAGGTGATTTTCTCAGTAATGATATATTGTTGAAGGTAAAGGTGTTTGAATCAGTAATAAGAGATTTTTGAAGGTGTTTGTATCGTAGCATTAGTAAGAAGTTGCAGTGAAAAAATGAACTTGTCTACAAGGTAATAGGTCAATTCGTTATAGTTTGAAAATTGATGAAATATGAATCAACAATGCCAACAAGTGGTAGCTTATAGATCATGGGTTGGGGCTCCTTCTAGTGGAAATTGATAAATGTTTAGGGGCAAGAGTACCTTTTAGCAGAGACTGATAAACACAGAGGGTCAAGAGTCCCTTCTAATGATTAGTGGTAAAGGAGTACAAGGAACAACCCCTTTCAATAATAGTTGATAAACGAGCAGGGATAGAAGTTCCCTTTAGTAGCTGCTAATAAGCCTACAAGTGGTAGCTTGTGGGGCATTCTTGTAAACAAGTTGAAACTTGTAAGAAAAGGAAGATTTATGTATTTTATTTATGATGCTCATGTCCTTATGATATTACGTTTTCCATGATTGATTTCCGTTTTTGATCCATGAACTATTTCTAAAGTGATTGAAAAGATTTGTGAAAAAATGTATAATTTTCTCACATTATTCATTCACCTCCCCCCCGTCCTCTAAATAGTGTGCTAGTTTCCAATGTTTCTAATGATTGGCATAAGAATAAGTTCCTTCAGGATCAGTTTAACTATTGGAAGAAATATCAGGGATCATGGAAAACCAAAACTCAGTTTTCTCAGATGAAGTTCCTTTTTTGAATGGCTCAAATTACACAAATTGGAAGCTAGGGATGAAAATATTTTGTATCAAGAGGCCAAATTGCTAATCAAGACCCAAAGGAGATGAAATATGCAAGGAAGTTATTGTTTTGTTGTTACTGTCACATAGTAGGTCATTTGTCTTCCAAAAACTTTCTTGAAATTACTAGTAACAATGAGAGTTCCTCATCAAGGTTTAGTGGAGAAAGGACCTCCTTGATAGTAATGGAAGACCTTGACAATAGTCAAGAAGACAAGGGTTCCACCTCTGCTAAGGAGGAATAAAGGAAAACTTGTGTGCGAGTGAAAAAATCCCTAGAGTCATCAAGGGAACAAAGTCTTGAACAAGATGTGAGTGAAAATGACACTTGTTATGGATCTAGTTGTTCCTCTAGTGACTTGGAATATTTTGATGAAAATATCTCTTTGAAGAGGCAAATCATATCAACTCTTGAGGAGATCAAGAAAATAAAATCCAACAATATGGATCTAGAGAAGGAGAATAGGATATCAAAAAAGGAATTTTTGAATCTTCAGAAGCATTCAAAAAATACTAAAAGGTTTGAATACATTTAGACTAGTCATTGTTACTCTCAGACTGAGACATTATTTGAAAATGAAAGTGATTTAGCAGAAGCATTAATGGGACCCACTAACTTTGTCAAAGAAATTTCCAACAACACTGAAGTGGCAAAGAAAAGAACGCAACACCAAGTAGACCAAAAGACCTACAAAAATCAAAACAAATATATGCAGCCTCTCATATGTTTATATTATAGTAACATAGGGAAATTTTCCTCCAGGTTACCAGAGAAGAAAAAGAAGGTACAGTACTAGAAGTGGAATATGCTATTCCAACCAAAACCATGAGTTTCTAAGAGCAATTTGAATTAGTCCTAGAAATTTGGTAGACACGAGACCTTGTAAGAATAAAAATTTCTTTGTCCCCTTCTTGAATAATGTTGAATGATACAGGTATAAAAGTTATGGGCACAAAATAGCCACATGAAAATTTGGCGAGAAATCGTCCTTTCAAAAAGTTGTAATTAGAGCCATTGATTTTGAGAAGAGCCAACAATGACAAATGCGTAGGATCTATTTTAGCACTCTTAAGAGATGAAGATCATATGGTGCATGGAGACAACACAGGAAAATGTTTGGCTTTGAAGATAATCAACAAAAACTTAGCATATTAGAGTGTGAAATTCCTTCATTTGATCTCTCTCATATAGTCTTAAATAGGCAGAGACTCAAACCAAACAAAAGAAGCATCATCAACCCTGAGAGTCCTCCAAACAAATACAGTGAGAGATACAAGAAATGGGTGAATTTCAAATTATATCTAATTTATGCTAAAAAAGGAATGATCAATGGCCTATATGCTTGGGAAATGGTAGAAAATCACCCAGTCAAACAAGTCAACACAAGAAATCATCTGATAGGCAGGTGTGGAAGAAAAAGGAAGATAATATACTCGGGGGGAGTAGATCCCTTACTACTCTTCATTGAAGAGAAGAAGTTCGCTTCAAGGGAAGCCAAAAAAGTTAGATGCAATGAGCAGAAAGGAACATTCCAAAGAATGCATATGATGGATAAAAGGAGGTATGCCTTTTTCATGTTGATTATTGTGTAGTGTGGTTAATTAATTGTTGTTGGCAAATAAAATTGGTGATGATCTATTTACTGGTTTATTTAGCAAGTGTTGATTACATATTTATAAATAAAAGAAGGGGCATGGCCACAAGGAGAGTATACTCAAGACAATATACTAGTATCAAGTTATTCATTGATAGTTGATATTGTTAATTGGTATCAATTGTTTGTTACAAGATAATGGCTAATAATGTTTGTTGCATATGTGCGTAATAAGGGTGGATTGACGTTATGATGTTTTCCTAAGTGGAAATTTATAGTAGGCATTAAATTTTTGGTGAGAGGGGCATGATAAGAGGATAATAACACTCAATTATAACACTCTCTAATAAATTGATCAATAATTTCTATCAATGGCATCAATTTAGAAAATTCCATCATTTCAACACTTTGTATCAAAGGTACTGTCTACTAGTATTTATGGTCATTTGTATCTTTGTTAGAGTATGGTATCCATGTTGTCAAATCCAAGTGTTTGTAAGAAACAATTCTCAAGAATAAGTCCAAGTTTTTGTCAAGTTCTCATCTATATGACTATTTTTCATGATGGGTCAAGTATATAATGATGAGTTTGAGGTCATTAGATGTATGCCAAGTGAAGTAATAGTGAGGTGTTTAAGAAAGCATTGGTGAGCGTTCCTCTATGTTGTCAAAAGTGTTTTACTCTGTTGTTTATAGTTGAAAATTGATGTTGTCATTCATAGGAAATATTGTTCTTGTTTCTAGATGTCAGGTGTATCTTTCTAGTTAGGCAGGATTATGAATGTAATCCTAGGTGAGACTCGGACCAATATGAATTATTGGTGCAACAATCATTTCTTAGTTGCACAAGTATGTATTTTTTTAGAAAGATATCCATATTTCCTGCTTGAGGCAAATATTGGGAGTAATTACTCCTCTCTCTTCAAATTCAATCTTCTTCACAAGACAAAGGGTAAGATACTTGGACTAGATTAGAAGCAGTGGTTGGCAGACCCACGGGATTAGAAGAAAGTGTGATATTGTTTGACAAGGGGAGCATGATAGTATATTTTACATTAATGTCAAAGGGGGAGAAGTATTGTTAATAAAAAAATATGGTATATAACCTCATACAAAGAGATAGAAATAAATCCATTAAAACATGGGGAGAGTATCCAGGATAAAGAAAGAGAAGTACACTTATCTTTGCTTGATCATTTGTTAATCATTAAATTATGTTTTGTTTGATATAGGTGTTGCCATCAATGAAAATGGGGGAGATTATTGGCAATATGTTGTCATTGATGGAAATTCCAAAGGTGGCAAAAAAGCATGGAAAAGAAGCTTGTAAAAGGAGCACGGCATAGGTGGTCAATGAACAAAATAGATAGAGGCTTTCAAGCAAATATGTTTTCATTGATTGTCATCCATTGAGCATATAGTAGTCGAAATAGGGTGTCCATTGAAGAGATTGTTGGAACTATCTTTTCAATAGATGGAAGGAAGTTGCAAAAGTGTCAAAATATGTCTCATTGAGTAGGTTCCAGGCATAAAAGGAGGGTAAAGGATCAGAAATGGTGCAAAGAGTTTGAAGCCATTTTTAGGAAACATATGAGCTCAATAGGAAAGTGATTTGAAATATATTTCCAAAAGTATAACGAAGCATGCAAATGGAATCTTGGGTCAAAATATCGAGGCAGTCAAATATGGGCATACCAAAGTCAAAATCCTAGAACTTCAGAGCCGTCAAATCTTGTAACTCTTTATAAAATTAATTCGAAAAATCTTCAGGCACCAGAGTATCCTATTTCTAACAGAGCAGAGAGAAAGTGTTAGCGAGGCCATACCCAAAAGGTGAAGATCTAAGAGGGAAAGAAGTAAGGTGGAGTGGGCCAGCAAGGCAACATTATTATTGGCACACAGGAGCGACTAAGTGGCAGTGGGCCTACCCTCGAAGGTCAGAATCCCAGCAGCTCAGAACCCCAAAAACTGAGAAAACCTGAAAGTTTGTAACATGGCAGAAATAGAGTAACACAAAGTAGCAGGATTAGATGCCCAGAACCTCGGAAACACAAAAACTCGAAATCCAGTAACTTTTTAGAATTAACACATATTTCATTAAATTTGGAAATATTTTATTACAAGGACATCAACAAAATTGAGCTTTTTGGTTATTTTGAAATTCTAGATCCACTATTTAATTCCAAATTTAATGAAATATGTGTTAATTGGAATTATTGGAAAGAGTCAATATTGAGGCCTACCAGCATTGGCTTGGTAATAGGACACTTTGGACATAAAACCATTAAAAAATGGGAACACTTTCAAAACCAAGGATTGAGGGACCCTTTCTCTCTCCTCCCATAGGACACAGGGCAACATATTATTGGTCATAGGTGATGTCAACAATTTCACATTAGAAGGTGGACGTATGGCAAGAGTTTTGATGTTTTAAAGTACCCAAAAGGACCATTTATGGGTAACACATGGACCGATAATAGGTTTACATCTGGCATGGATGGCATTGCCATGATAGTTCGATGGCACAAATTGGCTCCAACATATCAAGCAGTGGTTGAAGACACAAATTTTGTTGAACATTAATGAGTAAGGTGGTCCTGGAAGGCGGTTTCACAAAATGTGATCTACGACCCATGGTTATTCCGGGAGCACTCTCCTCAATCTAAGGAACCACCAAGGGTGTTCTCGATTGTGGTTTTCGATATTGCGTGGTATTGTGTGGGACCCAAAAGAGCACATAAAAAGGGTGCAGTGTACCCCATAAATCCTAGATCTTGTAACTTTTTTATAATAGAATTTTGAAAACATTTTGGGATAGAGACCTTCAACCATTGGAGTTGGTGTTTGGTCGGTTCTTAGGTATTATCGGGAACAAAGTGTGAAAAGCATTTACAAAAGAAAGTAGGCCCCTAATAGGACCTTAAAGCGCTTAGCACCTATGTTCTTAGCCACTAGTTAGACGACCCAATCCTATGGTAGAAAATTAATAGGAGGCAAAGAAAAAGGGGCTAAAAGTAAATTTCAATGAAATTTGGCTGATTTTCTATAATAAAAGAAAAAGCCCTAGAGAAGGTCTATTTAGAAATAAGTTTGGCAACGATATGTTGAAGTGCATGAGGTACATGCATAAAGGATGAATTTACATCTGTTTTAGCAGGATTAAGCCTAATAGTGGCATGGATGGATTGAAAACCAATTTAGTGATAGTTTTGAAACACTTACAATTAATAGGTAGATCTACAGTCTTGATTTTAATGGAAATACCTGTTAAGAGGCAATTTTGGTAGCGTTGGCCAAGTTTGGAGGATCGCAAAAATTAGTAAACCTCAACTAAAATCTGTTAAAAAATCAAAATTATAAAATAAGCAGGAAAAAAATAGTTTGACTCAAAGATTGAGCCAATAACTACACATTAGAGATTGAGAACTTAATGAACACATTTAGAGGATCAACTTGAACAAGACATAGAAAAAATAAGAAAAACCATGAAATAGATCAAAGAGCAAGATAACTCAAGTCCAATCCCAAAAATATCAGTTTAGAATTCTTCAAATGTAGAACTAAAGTAGTAGAGTGATGGATAAGTGCAACAAATTGTTAAATAATAGCTGACTGTTGCAGACTATGTGTGAGAGTTGTTAGTACAACATCATGAATGATGGTGGTATGCATCAAGGGTTAAAGAGAGACCAATATTGGTATCTAGGAGTTGTTTCAGAGATGCATAGAATGCATTGGTAATCAGGGTCTGCTGGATGATAGATATTGGTGATTTGTTCAATAATCAAAGATTGTTGACGATGTTTGTATGGTGGCGTTGGTGATCAGTTATAGAGAGAAAAATTTAATTCTTTATTAGGTGAGAGGACTATCAGTTCTTGTTTGAAAATGGACGAAATATGAATAAAAAAGGCCAACATGTGGTAGCTTGCAAATCACGAGTTGGATCTCCTTCTAGTGGGCACTGGTAAATGTTTATGGGCAAGATTCCCTTTCTGCAAAGACTGATAAATGAGTAGTGCCAAGAGTCCCTTTGAGTAAGTACTATTAAACGAGTAGAGGAAATAATAACTTTCAGTGGTAGTTGATAAATGAGTAGGGATAGAAGTCCCGTTCAATAGCAGCTGATAAACCTACAAATGGTAGCCTGTGGAGCATTAATGTAATCAAGTTGAAACTTGTAATAAATGGAAGATTGGTGTCTTTTTTTTATGATTCTCATGAGCTTATGATTTTATGTTTCTCATGATTGAGTTGTGTTACTAATTTATGAACTATTTCTAAAGTGGTTGAAAAGTATAATTTTTGCAAAATTATATAATTTTGTCACACTATTAATTTGACACCCCTTGTAGTGGCATGGTTTCCATTATTTATAACAAATAGTAATGAAGTCCCATGAAACCACCATAAGAGGATGTTGTAGCTGCTACAACCCCCCTCCAAAATTTTCCCCATACCTTGGTTTTGGAGCCTACCTTCTATCCACAAGGACCCATATTTCACTATTTTCAAGTGTTCCATCTGGTTTTAAAAACTTATCTTTGCATGTAGTTCTTGTGAGGACGAGCATTTTAAGACACAAGCCATCTCCTGTGATGATCTTGCATCTACCACTTGTCTGCCCTCTTGGAACTGTGCAATCCACTCTCTCTATAAATTTTGTTGGGCCTTGAGGATTAGAATTGTGGAATCCTTGAAGACAGGTAGCTCTTGAGCATAGAAATTGTGGTGAGCCTCTCTCTTCAGCCATAAACTACACAATTCACTAAGGAAGTGAACTACACAATCCCTTGTTGTCAGGATTTGAGTAGTCCTTTCTGCAAGTGTGAATGAACAATTTCTAGGAAAATAATGATTTATCATCCCTAGAAAATAGGGATTTCACAATTAATGGTTGACAAGTGGCACTAAGTTGCTAATTTTGATCTTAAGACAAGTGGCATGTTTTCCATGATTTTGGGCATGTGCATCATAAATTGTAACTTCACTACATCTATGTAATAGATGCCTCTATATCTCATTTTGACATTTGATCTTGGAGCTCTAGAATTCGCAACGAAATCAAGGAGATTTTGGCTAATTTGAGGTTCTTTCTGGGTAAGTTTTTCATATGTCACTTTTTGTCACTTTTTGTATAGATTTGGTATCTTTTATTTCTTTGTGTTATTTTTACTATTTATTTTCATGGTAGTTGTTGTTTTAACTATCATTAACTTTTGCAAGTGCTCATTTGGTCTATCATTCACATTTCCTAAGTGTCACATTAAACTCTTGCTTTTTACCCACCAACAGTTGTCGCTGCTAGATTATTTTATGCATGTTCAATTTTACTTTTGCATGTTCGTTTTAACCCTATACATAAACTACCTGCATATGAATTCTAAAACACAAAAAATAAACAATGTGAGAGCATAACACATAAAAAAATATACACAGAGATTTCCCCTTGATCCCAAAACCGGGACTACCAGATTGATTTTTCATTATGTTCCTTTCATATGTTATAATACATATATATACATTATGAAGCATCCAATACCATGGAACAAAAACCATAGTGCCCAAAACCATGTGCGAAAACCATGCAAAAAACCATAGGTAGGTTTTCCCACCAAATATAGGGTCCAAAAAAAAATTTCCCCGTGGCGTTGCCCTGGACCCCATCGAGGGGGGCTATGTTACAAGGAAAAGTGTCGACACAGAACTGCTTATCCCACTAAGGTGTGATAGCTACCTTAGAAACAAACAAAGTAAAGCTACTTTCGTTTTTCCTTTAAGAAGTATAGATGAGAGAAGAACAAAGAAGACCAACCTCTGTCTTGTGCTAATCTCCTAGTTCGATTCCTCTCTCTCTTGATTGTCTTTCGCTACTTGTTCCCTTGCACGCCCAGCTTCACCAAGTACCTGTAAGATCACAATAGCATAGAACTATACAAGAACATGGATCTATAATCATAAACCATCTAGGATCAGATGTAAATTGACCATACAAATGCAGCAAACATGAATGACACAAGAGTATGGAGGAAAACTTGAATAACTTTTATTGATAAACAAGAAAGAGCCAAGGGGAGTTACAACCAGTTGTTCTGACCCAGCATCATCCTCTCAGCAAGGAAGCCCCTCTTCACCTCATATAAAGCTTAGATCACCCAACAATCTGATCTTGTCTCAAGAAACCAACAACAATTCCTTACAATATGCAAAATTCCAACCTCTAGATCTCTGGGATGAGGGATCCATATATAGATATGTGTAAGGGAGATGAGTCAGCTGGTGATTTGATTAGTGTCTTCCCTCTGATAGTTCTTGCTTCCACTTGGAGATTGATGATCTCTTACTCATCCTTTGTCGAATTCAGAGAGGCAAGTGTCACAGGAGAAGTTTCTAGAAGTTTCCATGCCTCTCCACCTTGCGGAATGACACTGCCATTTGTCACTTCTCGCCCATCGCACCCCATAGAAGGGCTTTTTGAAATGCAACGCGCCCACACAGTGTGTTTAGGTGAGATGCAATGCACTTTGGCTATGGAGCAGCTGAAATGATCCTGTTTTGACTAGTTCTGAGCAGTTTTTCATGGAGAACTTCTGGGATAAGATGTAATCAGTTGACCTTGTTCCTTTAGGGGTTAGAAAACACTTTTAGGGACTTAGGAGCCCTTGGTTTATGGACATTTCATGCCTGGGGTTATAGTGCCCAAAAATGTCCATAACAGTTGCCCCCTAAAGCATGAGGTCCTTAATCTTTCGATGTCGGGTGAAATGCTTTATTATGAGGATCCGAAGTTCTTTCAAGCTGGGAGGAGACCTATAATAAGATACAATACAATACATTATCTTCATAATATCTTTCATGATCTAGACGAGGCGGGCATTCCCATGCTCAGCTTTATAAATTCATTTTCATGTACATAGGACAGACAATCGTCTGAGTGTAGACTGATGATTCTGGTAGAGTCATCATCCCTTTGATTGGATGATTATCTGTGCAGCAATGATGTACATTTGATGTCTTTATTTCCCTGAATATATATCGCAGCCCGGATGGATGAAACTAGATTCGGGGTCTTCAATCGCATTCGATCTTCACTCGAAGTACAAGTCGATCCATGTGAGAGATGTTTTGGAGTCGAACAATGAAAGACATCGCCTGATTACCAGCCAATGATGTAAGTTGTTAATAGGCACGAGAGAAATCACTGATAATGGTAATGACCCTCAAGGTACTGCAGTACAATTCACATGGTGTGAATAAAGGACTTGGCTTCGAACACCACGCAAAATATTTCGGTCGAAGGCCATTGATGTAAACCTGTCGCCGAAAGTGAGAAACTTTCCATTGAGGCATGCAAGCTTCAAAGTACTGAACGGGGTGTTCCTAGATCGACTTCTTGGATAATGAGCTGATGTCGATAAGAAGCGATCTGTCACAGGAGGGCCTTAATGAATCCCACATCAATGACATGGAACGGAGCAAATGATTTTAATGGAGGTGAAAACGATCTGATGACATATGGTTCAGGGTGGCGGTCATGAAAGAATGGAGTATGAATGTATTGTAGCGGGTGAGACACAGGTGAATTCTCTAAATCACTTCTCTTGAACATATCAGCGACACTGACATGATGGATTGGTAGCATTACCCCAAATGTGGATGGTGTGATGGGACCATGGTGATGTGACCGCTGAATGAAACAACCCAACCCGACTTGGATGCGGAGTGGAAGTGTCATGTTCAAGAGCGACTTGCTACCAACAAAGTTTCTTCAAGTTTTCTGCCCAATTTTCCCCAGTCATTGCTGACCAATACCTCTTTATTTTTGTCAAGCTTGAGGAGGATAACATATGCTTGTTCTATAATTTTCCCTTTGGGCAAACCCATCTCTATGTTTTAACGAGCCTAGAGATAGTGAAACTCGTTCTTGTCTGTTATGGACAAGTTTGTTGCTATTAATTTTTAACGAGTTTAACGACAAAGATAACTCGGTCCTTTTCAATTTTAGAGAGTCTAAAAGGGAACGTAAAGGAAACTCCAAAATTCCTCTTTCATCATCTAATCCCTTAAGTCCGAAAAAGTATAAAACAATATAGAAGGGATGAATTTTCGATACTTTTAACAAGCCGAACAAAACAAGCGCTCGATCTTTTTGTGTAATAATCCCTCAGGTCCAAAAAGATTAAAATCTAAAGGAGGGATAGCACTTCCGGTCCCTTTAACGAGCTGGAGAGGCTAATGGCTTGGCAATCTTTTCATATTTTATGAGTCAGTTGAAAAGAGCTTAAAGGAGACTCGTCTTTTGAGGAACGAGTGATAAAATTGGGTAGCAGCTGATTCCAGGTAAGGTTTGGAATGTTCCAATCACGGCAGTGTTACAAGGATGGCTAGTGAGATCACTCTTCGCAGCTGTTCCTCAAAAGGGGTAAACAATCAAATGGAGTTGAACGATCGGCCAATACAGAGTGGAGGAGATGATGAGAACATGACCAAGGCTTTTAAAGGCTCAAGTACTTCATTCACGATGGTTATTTACCGGGAAATAGTTCATTTTTTAGTGAGCTTAAACGCGGGGGGAAACATTTGGTCATGGCTTATGTTTATTTTTTAACGAGCTTGAACTATGTGCTAAAACTGCTCGGTAAATCCAGTCGTATAATAAGAATGTCCCATTTAAAAACGGCAATTTTTTAGAGTTTTGCCCCACATCCTTTCTTTATGCAAGTTAGGAAACGACCAATACAAAAGACAAATAAATGATCGCTCTTTGCTTGCATGCCAAAAGGTTTGCATACCCCCAGGTATAAAATAAAGTTTCAAGGCCACCTTTTGTTCAAACCGACGAAACATTTGTTTTATCAGGAAAGGTATACCTCTTTCAGGTCACCCAAATATTGTTCTATTCACAACGCAAATAAAACACTTCCTCGGCGATGTCTACCAAAATAGACAAAGGTGAGTGGACGAGGCTACTCCACTCACATAACTTTGACAAGAGAATCTTGTTCTAGAATAACTCCCTCTTCCAATCACGGACGGGAGTACAGACCAGTCATATATCTCTCGCGGAAGCCTACCCTATACCCGAAGTTTTCCCGCCGAAGCAGACCAGGGTGCATGCCCCCTGGGTTTCAGTCATATCCCCCAAATCACTCGCACTCATCGGGACTGGGGATTGATGAGACATTCCCTATGTGAAAAGACCATTTAGGGATGGTATATGACTATTTGCTATGCGTGATCCGGGAAATGAAAGCTGGTCCACGAGCTTAACCACTCTTCCTTCGTGCGAAAAACACATTACTCTAAAGAGTGAGGAGATAATGGCTCCCATGCAATAAATATAGTCTCGTCTAAGGAGTAGATTATAATCCAGGGGTCCTTGAACTACCATTACGTTTATGTGAACGGTTTTTCCTCTCAATCTTATGGGCACATTGGGAAGGATCCCTAATGGTCGACTAGTTCCTTTGTCAAAGCCTGTTAGATTTCTCATTTCAGGCAAAAGCGATGGCGAACCAAGCGCTTTCCAAGCAGTCGAGGAAAGGATACTCACAGAAGCCCCTTCATCTATGATGGTACTGGCCATAACCATTCTATATACTTGAGAAATAATTTGAAATGGTACACTAGTCGGTAAACAGGGTCTGCCTAGTTGATTCCAGTCGAAGGAAACAACTAGGTTGCTTGGAGGTGGGACCGAATAGACGGCCGGGTACGATTCTGACGAAATTCCTTCCTGCGGTAAAGGAATGGGTAAATTGCCCCCATGTTCATCGGAGTTTGTGCTTACGAAAGGAATTTGGACGGTGTCATCCTTATTCTCTTCTGTGACTGTATCATCTGAAGATGGAACCTATGAAGGCAAGACCGGGTCAACTGCCGCCTCGACCTTTTGACTTTCGTCTGGTATGGGTTCAGATGGTTTGTCTTCAATGATAGATGCTTCAGCTGACCACCTGGGCGGGTCAGCCGGCTTTTCAACTAGTGACGGACTCGGCAAGAGTTTTTTATATCAAGGAGGAAGTTGAAATGGGCAAACGGATGATCATCCAAAACTCTTTTAGCCTCATCTAAGAAGGGAGAACAGTGGATGGCATGGTCGCCTTCGCACAGTTTACAAGGAAATCTATATTTTCCCTTTTGTCTTGGGGCTTCACTTTCACTAGTCGACGGTGTGTTTTCAACATGATCATCGGAGGTTGACGACACCGGGTTGTACAAATGAGGAGACCAGTCCCTTAAGATCCGAGGGATGCAAGGATAATCTCTGTGATAGTGGTCTCCTTTGCAAATGACACATGGCGATTTAGGCCTGGTTGGTGCAGTGTGTGGATTTTCGCTAGACGACGCTTGGTTGCCCCCTTTCGCTTTGGGCTCTTTTCTTCTTCTTTTCCTTCTTCTTCTCAGGTACTTGATTTTTGGTTTTACCAACCCCATCAAGAAAAGAAGAAGGAGGAGAGGAAGAATTGGAGGAAGTAGAAGGTTGGTGGGTAACTCTGGATTCATCTAGTTGCTGACTCGACTGTTTAGGAATTGCGGAGTTCTGAATGACAGAGGTTGAGAAGAGCCATACAGGCAAGCCGATTGTCAATCTTAGAAGTGCCAACGTAGCCATATGGGGTGCACCAACATCTCCCCAAGAGGAGAAGGGACTAGGATTTCCTCCAAGGGGAATTCCTTGGTTGATGGGTTCCATTTTCTCAACCTAAGATCAACGTAGGAAAGGGTGATGATTATTCCGTTTAAAATAATTTTTAGACGCTTTGACACAACTTGTTTTTTCAATTTTTAAGAGTCAAGAAAAAACAAAAGATGACTCTAGTCACCTTCGATTTTTAATGAGCCTGAAGTGACAAGTGCTCAGATGGACTTTTTCTGTTAAGGAGTCTAAAAAGGAACGAAAGGGACTACTCTGGAAATCTAGGTAGAGGGATTACCAAACCAATCGCAAAACTACAGAATACTTTTTACGGTACGGCAGTCAATCTTTCCGAATGTTGTGTTCAGTGCATTGCGATCGATAGGGCGGTGGACACGGCTTCCTATGGATAAAGGATTAAGCCTATTGTGGTCTCCAAAAATATACTCGACGGTACGTGGGAGCACAAGTCCGTACTGGTAGTTATCATCTCAAAGTGGAGGAATCACCCAACCATCAGTGAGAACAACAGTTACCAGGCTTTACGACGTCGGAATATGTCTCTAGCCTAGACTTCTAAATGTTGTGCGTTAGGTTCCAAAGCATTGTTAGATTCATTGAACTTATTTTATAGTTGATCTTGTTTATGAAGTTTGCCTTTCAGGTTCACCGCGAGATGTAGATGTGTAATTCCTAAAATGCAATCTAAGATGATAAACAGTCTTTTATGTTCTTTATGCAATGAAAATCCTAGCTACTAAGGAAAGAGAGACAATATTCTTTCACAAAGAGCAAAGAGCACACTTTAAATGCACTTTCCTAAATCAAACCAATCAAACAGTCTAAATGCAAATGCACATGCATGTATTTGTTTTCAGCTTTCTTAGTCTGTGAATGGAGAAAACAAAGCTAATGCACAAATCTGAATTACTTTTCAAGCGACAATTATCAACAAGTTTATTTTTGAAATCAAAAATGGAGGCAATCACAACATTTTACGATTTAGAAATGAATACTTGCTTTCGACACTAGAAAAATTACAAATTCAGACCAAATAAAATAGTAACAGGATAATCGACTATCTACAGCAAGCAAACTCTTTCCTATGACTGAAAACGACACTTGCGACACTTTCAAATCAAAGGACGACAGTACAATTACATTACTTTTGCAAAGGAGAACTAAAAATGACTCAACAAATACACAAAAACATTTACAGTTCTTTCGTACAAAGGAGGCGGAATAACAACAAGGAAAAGGGGTTTCAAACATAAATATACTGATCACAGGCAGCAAAATTCATGAATAGAACTGGAAAGAATGAATCACAGGAACCAAAACTGGACAATGGCTAGTCTGATCAGTGCACCTGTAACACAGGGAATTTGAAATGAAGTGCACTTACTACACTCAAGAAGTGCGCTGAATTTCAGATTCACAGAACAGTACCTGCGCCGGGCCAGAGACGAGACTTGGCTTGGGTTCCAGGTCACAGTTTGTAGTTCAGTTCATGGGTTTTGGCCTAGCAAATGGTAATCAATAATGCAACAATCAGGGGTAGATCTAAAGAGGATCTAAGAGCTATCACAAGGGCAATCAGAGAGTTTGTAAATCAGTTGTTTAATTTATAAACAAATCCTGGAGATTGACTAAAGCAGTATTTATCTACTTTTCATTTGCATAGCAAATGCAGTTCGAAAGCTACCTGGCTTGACTTCAGGCTTCGTCTGTAAGTTTATAAAATAGACAACAAGGAAGATAAACAAACAAACTAATTCATTCCCAGTGGAGTCGCCATTTTGTTACAGGGAAAAGTGTCTACACAGAACTGCTTATCCCACTAAGGTGTGATAGCTACCTTAGAAACAAACAAAGTAAAGCTACTTTCATTTTTCCTTTATGAAGTATAGATGAGAGAAGAACAAAGAAGACCAACCTCTGTCTTGCGCTAATCTCCTAGTTCGATTCCTCTCTCTCTTGATAGTCTTTCGCTACTTGTTCCCTTGCACACCCAGCTTCACCAAGTACCTGTAAGTTCACAGTAGCATAGCACTATATAAGAACATGGATCTATAATCATAAACAATCTAGGATCAAATGTAAATTGACCATACAAATGCAGCAAACATGAATGACACAAGATTATGGAGGAAAACTTGAATAGCTTTTATTGATAAACAAGAAATACCCAAGGGGAGTTACAACCAGTTGTTCTGACCCAGCATCATCCTCTCAGCAAGGAAGCCCCTCTTCACCTCATACAAAGCTTAGATCACCCAACAATCTGATGTCGTCTGAAGAAACCAATAGCAATTCCTTACAATATGCAAAATTCCAGCCTCTGGATCTCTGGGACGAGGGATCCATATATAGATATCTGTAAGGGAGATGAGTCAGCTGGTGATTTGATTAGTGTCTTCCCTCTGATAGTTCTTGCTTCCACTTGGAGATTTATGATCTCTTACTCATCCTTGGTCGAATTCAGAGAGGCAAGTGTCACATGAGAAGTTTCTAGAAGTTTCCATGCCTCTCCACCTTGCGGAATGACACTGCCATTTGTCACTTCTCGCCCATCGCACCCCATAGAAGGGAGTTTTGAAATGCAACGCACCCACACAGTGTGTTTAGGTGAGATGCAACACACTTTGCCTAGGGAGCAGCTGAAATGATCCTCTTTTGACCAGTTCTGAGCAATTTTTCATGGAGAACTTCTGGGAGAAGTAGTAATCAGTTGACCTTGTTCCTTTAGGGGTTAGAACAACACTTTTAAGGACTTAGGAGCCCTTGGTTTATGGACATTTCATGCTTGGGGTTGTAGTGCCCAAAAATGTGTATAACGGGCTACCCACCTACCTCAGACCCCCTGGATAGGGGGCTTTGCCAACCCCCCTGTTGCCCCTCCACTGCACAATCGGCACAACGAAGGGGGGGCTTTGCGCCCCCTCAGACCCCTCGGTTGACTAGGTGGTCTAGTTGTGGAAAGAATATAACACAACCCAACATTACGTGCTCATTTTTAGTACACTGTTTTCATTGATATAACTTCCTCTCAACCTGATCTACACTCCTTGATGACTTAATAATCATGGTAATCTTTCCTCTCTTTCCCAGGTAGATATGCATAACGTTGGTCTACAACTACCCCTCGCAACTGTGAAAATCACATTCTCAAGTCTTAAGCTTGATGCTTGGCCTCTGAGACCATGGATTGCATAGTCACTGGTTGGATGAATTATGCATTGTGCAGTTCCAAGACTTAGGCTCAACCATGACCATCGATATTGTGCAATGCACAATCTCTTCCCTCAACCTCCTCCACTGAAATTACGCATTACACAGTCTTAAGCCTCTAGCTCTCTGATTTCCTATTGAGATTGCGCAATGTACAATTCATGAGCCTCAAAATATTTCCTTATGTTGATTTGTATTCATCATCAGTGCATCTTGTCCTACAATTGCTGCAAGTTTCTGTTCTTATCTCTCTCTTATCAGTTGTTATCATCATGTAACTAAAGAGATCTACCTCAAAAAACACCACAAATAGAAGCACCAATGAAGTAGCTAAGAGTACCCATTTCACTATGCCATTTCTGTTAGACATTAAACTCTTCATTAAGAAATATTCATATATCACATGGCATATAGTAAAAGATGCATTAAACGAAACCCATTATAAAGAATATCTTGATTACATACATGTTTATATCAATGTCCAGAAGTAAGGATTGCATAAGATTGCATGTTGGTTTCTAGTCTTCCCATGTGTAGACATCATCAAGTGGATCATGCTGCACATAGATGAAAAGAGAATGATCTCAGTAGCATCATTGGAAAAAATCTTGCTTCATTCTTGGCACATGACTATCAGCTTATGTATCATTTTCCCCTTCGAGAAGCTTACATGGATTCTCACGTTTAGGTAGTCACTAACTACCCGAGCACTAAATATGTTGTCAAAGGTTGGGTGAAAGAGCCATAGAAATTCCACCAGACACCCAACAACAATTATAATACCAAATATCGCACAAAATAATTCTAGTACTTGATATTTTTATGCTATCGGATCTATTGTCAAAAGAGCACTGATACCATTCCCAAAGGCTGGACATATTTGATGCATTTGATTATGAATGAGGGGAGATCATTCAAATGATTGGATTTGATGAAAAATAGTTAAAGATCCATGTGACTAATGCTAAGAACCCCCCTAAGGGTAAGGAATTCATATTCTATATGCCCACTTACTTGTTGGATGCCATATGCACTAGCGTTATTTTCTTGTAATGAGTTAGACATGGACATGAAAGAAGCCTACTGTACATATTTACTGCAAGTTTCTTCCAGAGAGTAGTTACAAAGGATTCATGGAGAATTTGAAGGATAAATTCCTCAGAATTTTGTACAAGATGATCTTTGAGGAAGAGACACCTTGCATGTCTCATGAGGCTATCGAAGTAGTAGAGGAGCTTGTCGACTGGTTTGCTTCACCGAATGGAACTTACCTCAAGGTGTGCGGTGGTAAAAAATATTCACATATGTTTTCAATATATGCCACCTAAAAAATGGTCATGCAAGAGGTATCTTATCACCTTTCCACCAGTTTATCAATAGTCTTGCAAAGGAACAATAAAGCACCTTGTGCCAACCTTCCTTTACATATTGGATCATACGAGAATAAAAAATTAAAGGATGCGGAGACTGAGGGAAAAGAGTTAGAGAAATTAGAGTTTGATCTATTGGAATGCCACCTGTATGATCCTAGGAGTGTCTTCAAGCAACATTGTGTAAATATATATTTCAACTAGCCAAGCGCGAATTATTCTACACTAGAGGAGGAAAACATCAAGAATTGTTATAATTGCACTAAGCCATGTTCACCTGTTATCTTTGCAGGTCCATCATGGGTTACCCCTCAATAAGATGCCAATCTAGAAGCAAAACCATCAAGAAGGTGCAAACCAGTGTGCACAAAGTCTAATAGGAAGGTTGTCCACAGTCCAACAGAAGAGTAGAGTCACAAATTCAAAGCAGATCCAATTATCTTGAAAGAAGCTATGATAGTGAAAAGGAAATGGAAACAAAAGAAGTGGGTGGAAGAAATAAGGTAGAAGGAAGAAAAAAGGAAAAATATAAAGAAGACAGGCATAGACTTGAAGAATAATTATGGAGAAAAGAAGAGGAAGAAACAACACTAAAGCAAGCCAAAGAGGAAGAGAATAATCAACTACTTGAAGAGGAGAGAAAGAAACTGTAGGACAAAGAACTTGCCCAAGAAATTGAATACTTGATAGTAATACAAGACATGGAGGTAGAGCCAGAGCATCAAAATGAGGATGACCATCTCATGCCTCGCACACAACAGATCATCACTTAGTCTCCCCTTCCTCCTACAAAATAGAAAGGTCTAGGTGAGGAAGACAAAATTCCTCCACTTAAGATAGGTTCGATGATGGACATCTGTAATTTAACTTTTGATGAGATACAAAAGAATATTTTGTAAGCCAGAAAAAATAACTTTCAAGTTAACCTCATACATCCTACTTTTGATCAAAGAGAAGGTGATCATCATGGACACCAGGAAAAATCTAGATTCTATTTCTCCAGGCAACTTGGCCTTAGCAGGAGCCTCCAAGTCAAACAAAAAATATCTAATGGCCGAGAATTGATAGATAGAAAAGAAATTAGAGGCTTCCATAAAATAGATTGAATAGCTCCACGAAGAGGTTTAGCATGTGTACTTAGAAGAAGTCAAGGTAGCCATACTTGGTGAAGTATCGACAATGGGAGAAACCATTAGGAACCTCTATGAGGAGTTGGTCAACATGCAGAAAAGAGTTGTCTACCTACACAACATGTTGCAAAAATATCGAGAGAATGAAAAAGATCTCAAGGTTGTTCATGCAGCTATCACTATTGTGCATTAGTGGGGTATGCAGTATAGAGGTGATCTTCCTACATTGGTGAAGAAGAAAAGGAAGCAATTCAAGTTGGAGAAGGTTGAAGTTCAGGTGATCATCTAAAGAAATAAATAACTCAGCACTTTAATCACTGACAGTCAATCGTCTTATGCGTGATTGTATAAAAAAGTGGATTTGATGGTGAGGACACATAGGTCACACAATATCCCTCTATTTAGCACACTCACAAAATCTAAAGGAAGAAACAAGGTCAAACAAGAAGTGGAAGAATACTTGGACTAGTTCAATCATATCGCTACGAAAGGGGACCTAGAGGTCAACATACATGATATGAAGAAGTACATTGGTGGCCCTATCAAGATCAACACCATGTTGTTCTTGTTGAAGAAGGAAACTAAAACTGACTCCAAGACCATGTGCCCAGATGTAATGGAGGTTAGAGTTTGCTTCCAGCCTGATCCCATCAAAAATGAGGAAATCGTTACATAATATAAAGCTTGGAATTTTTGTGTGACAAAATATCTATAAGTTGAAGAAACTCAGCTAGGGTTTCCCCAAACTCAAGCTTGACATGTTTTTTTTCTTATTAG
The DNA here is from genome assembly GCA_031772625.1 of Pinus tabuliformis. Classification (NCBI taxonomy): domain Eukaryota; kingdom Viridiplantae; phylum Streptophyta; class Pinopsida; order Pinales; family Pinaceae; genus Pinus; species Pinus tabuliformis. The sequence continues at coordinate 1,395,509,968 of CM062804.1, forward strand.
GCTTGTTTTAGTTGACTCTACCCAATTTTGTCTTATATAGGTATTTGTAATATTTGTATTTAAATATTTTTATAAGTGGAAGTTAGAGTGTCAATTTTTGAATATGACAGTTCATTGTGTAAAAGGAAGTCAAAGAGTCACAAGGGAAGTCAAACAGTCAGAAAGGAAGATGAAAATTCATCTCATATGTTATCAATATACCCTCATAACTTATGTAAAGGGATTTTGGCCAGTATTTTGGAGAAGAAAGTGTTGGCTTCATGTTCCTGTATTGGGGTTGGTGGTTTGTCAATTGCATATGTATGTTTGGAACTTTCGCTTTTAATAAAATATCACAGCTGACAAATCTTCATGTGTATTTCATGGATGTAGTAAGATTATTCTTCTTATGTTTGTGATATGTGTTATTTCATTTTTTCTTATGCTTAGGAACTATTTTGTTTTCTCTAGTATGAATCCTGTTTGATGCTTGCTATTATTTTATTTTGATGATAGTTATCTTTTGAACAAATTTTCAGGTTAAGTTATGATTCATCTACTACTCGTGTGTCTCTCTTAAGCTAACTACTAATACATGCTTCTAGGAGACCCACTCTCTTTCCCTTTGATGTGATGGAACTTCTCATGCATTTCACTTGTCACTTCTCAAAGTTCATAAACTTGTTTCTACAAAATTCATATACACATATTTCTATGTGGTTAATACAACAAAGGCACACCACTAACACCCACTTCTTAGGAAACTAGTTGTATCTTGGTTGGGGCTCCTACTCCAAATGGTGTGGGGTCTAAATGGGACTTCACACTGGGGAGACCCCCTGCACCTATTGGCGGCATCCAACACTGTCAACAGAATAGTCTTACAATGCTCAACAACACGTGAGTGAATTTATTTCATTTTCCTAAAAGAGGTTCTCAAAATTAAGCTTAAATATCTAATGCAACATTACATAAAGTATACATGAGATCCAATAGTGGAAATGCGAAATTGTTACTTTATCTCTGAAAGCGATGTATAATATTTCCTCTTCTAAGGTGCTCAAAGGAGTCCAAAACTAAAATTCCTTTGCAACTTATGACGAGGGTATATTTCTAAAAAATGGGATGAATTTTCCCCTCCCATACCATTCACTTCCATCATCACTATTCATATTCTACATGAATTCTCATTTTCCTCCATATTCTAATAATACTTTCATCTCTAATTTTAACATTATTTTATTTATTTGCATATTATATGAAAATAAAGTAATGAAAATAAGGCTCCTTCATGGAACTAATGTCATAATGGTTAAGGAAGAAGCTTCAACTTGTAGCTCTATATCTAATTGAGCATTCCATGCTTTTTACTTAGTTGTAATGGATCCAAGTCCTTTGGTGATTAGCCTGTTTAATATGATCTCACACTCTAGGGCATTTGGTACAAAATATCTCATATCCAATTGTACTCAACTGAAATGTGCGAAGCGAATTTTGTGTATCTTAGGTCGTTCCACCACATGTTTTTCAATTGCCTCTTTTGTGGGTTCTAGATCCTTTTAATCCACTTCCTTTCTTCTTCCTTCTACTATCTCCTGAATTTCTTTCCATATTTCTTGCTCTAGTCTAACTATTCCTAGTGAACTTATGGATGTTATTTTGTGATATTTAGCAAGTGATTTGAATGCACCATAAAGGTATCAATAGTTCTTTAATATCTAAGCATCTCTTCCCAACTTCTCTTGTGATTTCATAAACATCCTCACTGTTGTTTTGTCATATTATTTTCCCATTCTATCCTTTCTTGACAATTCATCTAATGCATTAGAGTATTTTGAACCCATTCATGCAAGAGATTTACTAAATTTATTCCTTGTATTAATAATGGACCTCTCCCTTTGAGTTAATTTTGGATACCTATTAATGAAGAATCTAACTTTTCAAGAATGATGATTTCATCATACAATTATTTCATGACTTTATCCAATACCCTTGTCATCTCCAATTAAATTGTTTGGAAATATTTCTTGTGTGAGCTCTAGGTGGACAAAGTATGGATTTATGTGTGCAACTTTTCATTTTTTTGTTGAACATTGGCTAGGATATTTTTTAGTTCTTTTACCCCATTCATCAAATTCTCATCATTCTTCTCTATTGATCCAAGTGGCTCTGGAAAACCTCAAAAATTAAATTCTTCAAATCTCAGTGAAACCAAGTCTAAGTCATAGAGCTCATCGTCCTTATTCTAGTGGTACAAAAAACACTCGTATCCTAGTCCGTATGATCAACTTATCACAGTCGAAAGTTGACAAGTTAAGTAAGGAAAGGAGGACCTACAACATACTACATGGGACCCACAAGGCATACATGGCAAAAAACTAGCCTATTATCCATTGATACATGGTGTGAAATCATTGATGCCTTTTCCCTACAAAAACCAACTATATATATATATCTATATATATATATATATATATATATATATATATATATATATATATATATATATATATAGATAGATATATATATATAGATATACGAAAATCATATAAACAAAAATATATATTAAAAAAGTATAACCATAAAAAATAAAAATAGAAATGGTTATATAACCATCAACGAATATATTACAAGATGTCATATAGTTATGGTGGGTTTGTTAAAAATATGGTTTAAAAATAAAACCAACGAATATTAAAACCATAACAAAATATGGTAATATATAACCATACACCATATCCACATGGTTAAATATATGGTTCAACATTGAATAGGTTCTAAGTTCAAGCAGAGTTCCAATAAATGTCCAACGGTTAGAATGCCAATACTAGGGTTTCCTCGGCATCTTAGGAGACCAATGATCATAGTCTAAGAATTGTGGGTTGTGTCTTTTTTTTAAGGAAAAAACAAATTTCATTTTATTACATATATGGGTTGTGGTGGGGGTTTAACCCATGGCCCCCATTGGGTCAATATCCTAGCCAATGTTATGGTGATTGTTACATCTAATGGGGCACTTTGGAATAATGAAGCACATTTTATATTTAAACTTGACTCTTATGCTGACAAAACTTACTGTGGATGGAGGCCGTGAACGTGAAGGTGGGAATTCAAAGCAATGAAACCTCGACACAGTGTTGGAACCAAGAATAGGTAGAACCATGCAGTGTGCAGATAGATTAGAATATTCCTAGGAATATTCCCTAGAATATTCCCAAGAATATCCCTTTTCCATGTTGTCAAGAATCCAAAATATTTCCTATGCGGCCAGAATTGTAGGTGATGGAATGTGCCCAAAGTTATATCCATGTCAACCATGATTTCATAGGAATTGTAATGGTGTAGTTTTCTTTTGCATCTGGGTAGCATAATTCAGGGGTTGTGGTAGAAACCCACCTTCATCATTAATTATTCGGCGTGAGTTTGATACATCAATGCACCTGTCATAAGTACGTCATGTTTATAGTCAAAATTCTCAAGAGGAGGAGATAGATCTACTAATGAATGGAGGTATAATGATGTATTTTTCCATGTAATTTCCTTTCTTTTGATGACATGCATATAGTGGCCTCCACACTATTGAAGTAGGGCTCGAAGACACAGTCCACACTGGAGGAACTTTGTTATCAATTTTTTTTGTACATTGCCTTTATGGTCTCCTTTATGTTGCTTCTTATTTAATTATTCTCACATATGGCTTTTAAAAGGCTCTTTCATGCAATTCTTCTAACATCACTGAAAAACGATCTTGGATAATGCCACTAAATCAGAGATTTCAGATTAAGTTTGGTAAGAGAGTGGTCATCTTGCTGATGTGAATTGCAAGTGTGAATGATAACTAGATATTGAAAGTGAAACATGAATAAGCAAAATGGAGAATGAAAAACATCTCTAGAAGGATTTTGTTGTGTGTGGAGCATGATTGTTCAGAGGTATTTTTTTTCAGCCAGATGTATACCCCAGGAAGTTTGTACACCCCTCCACATGGGGGGGTGTGGGGGGGACTTGCCCCCCCCATGGCGGTCCGGGGGGGACAAGTCCCCCCCACACCCTTGGATGATCTGACAGTAGAACTTATGTTTAGTTTAGGGCTCTTTTGCCCTAGAAGGCAACCCCTCTCTTTGTATGAGGGCATTGTATTTAAGGCTATGATATATATGTGTATTCTCAGTGTGCGAGAAGCAGAGAGGTGAGACTGTGAGAGAAAACAGAGGATATTACAGCGGATTTGCTGTAAGTTGTGTCTCTTCATTTTGTTGGATAATAGAAAGGAAGGACTGGCTATTCGGGGTGGACATAGGCTAAACTAGGTGAACCACGTATATCTGTGTCTCTCTGGTTTTATGCGTTTTATGTGTTTATATTTCTGTACTATTTTATGTGTTCCATTGCTCCGTAATATATAATTTTCTAACAACTGGTATCAGAGCCGAAGGTCTATTTGGCTGATAAACTCACAGGAAAGAAGGGTTCCTCATTCAAGTAGGAGCAATGGTGGAAGATGGTAAGTTTAGGGTCGAGAAATTTAACGGCCAAAACTTCTCACTATGGAAGATGCAGATGGAAGATTATCTATATCAGAAAGATCTGTACCTACCATTGAGAGGAAAAACAAAGAATCTGGCGGCTATGACAGATGAAGAATGGAACCTTCTCGATAGAAAGGTACTCGCAACAATACGGTTGTGCCTCGCCGCGTCAGTCGCCTTCAACATTTCGAAGGAAACAACGATAGAGGGTTTGATTCGGGCGTTGTTGAAACTATATGAAAAACCCTCGGCCTCAAACAAGTTATTTCTTATGAAACGGTTATTTAATATGAAGATGTCGGAAGGTGGATCTGTTGCAGATCATTTAAATGATTTTAATACAGTTACAAGTCAGTTAACTTCTTTAGGGGTAAACTTTGAAGATGAAGTTAGAGCTTTGTTATTCTTGTGCTCATTTCCAAAAAGTTGGAATGGTTTAGTAATGGCCATTAGTAACTATGTCTATGGATCTAGTACTTTAAAGTTTGATGATGTTGTCAGTGCTATACTTAGTGAGGAAATGCGACAGAAAAGCTCCGGTGAGACATCGGGTAATGCTTTGAGTGCAGAGTCTAGGGGAAGAAAAATGGAAAGAGGAAAGAGCTCAGGATATCATAGTAAATCAAGGAAAGGTAGATCCAAGTCCAGATCAGGGATAGTGTGCTGGAAATGCGGAAAGAAAGGAAACCTAAAGAAAGACTATAGATCTTTGAAGGGAAAAGAAGGAGATGCACAACAAGAAAAAAATCATGAAGCAAATGTGAGAGGTGAGGTGTTATAAGATGCTTTGATTCTTTCTTTCAAAAATATTATTGATTCCTGGGTGGTAGATTCAGGGGCCTCATTCCATGCCACACCTGATAAGAAATACTTTCATGACTATGTTCAAGGAGATTTTGGACAAGTTCGTTTGGGTGATGATAAACCCTATAAAATTGTTGGAATGGGTAAGGTTCTTGTAAAACAGCGAAATGGAAACCAACGGCTACCAAAGGAGGTAAAGCATGTTCCAGATCTAAAGAAAAATCGGATTTCAACAAGGCAGTTAGGCGGTGAAGGTTGTGTGACAACTTTGACAGATAAAGCTTGTAAGGTCACCAAAGGAGCCCTCGTAATAGCAAAAGGTGAAAAGGTTGGTACATTGCATTTATGCAATGGTATTTCTAACTCTGTTAATCCTTTAACTTCCAAAGGAGCAGATGCAGCATTATGGCATCATAGGCTTGCACACATGAGTGAAAAGGGGATGAATATTCTTCACCCAACGAATTTGTTGCCGGGTTTGAAGAATGTTGATTTGGACTTCTGTGAAAATTGAATTTATGGAAAATAGAAGAGAGTCAAATTTCTCAGAGTTGGGAAAGAAAAGAAGAGCGAAAAATTAGAGCTTGTGCATACATATGTATGGGGACCTGCTCAGGTATCATCTCTTGGTGGCTCTCGTTATTATGTTACCTTTATTGATGATGCAACTAGAAAAACATGGATTTATTGTATTAAGAATAAATCTGATGTATTTGATACTTTCAAGAAATGGAAAGATTTGGTTGAGATTGAGACAGGAAATAAATTGAAGTGTCTTAGATGAGATAAGGGAGGTGAATATTGCAGAAGAGAGTTTGATATGTACTGTTCAGAGCATGGAATTTGTAGAGAGAAGACAGTTCCAAGAACACCACAAGAAAATGGTGTGTCAGAAAGGATGAACAGAACAACCATGGAGTGTGCAAGGTGCATGAGATTGCATGCAGGATTACCTTTACATTTTTGGGTAGATGATGTAGATACTGTTGTTTATCTAATAAACAGAGGGCCTTCAAGTTCCTTGGATGGTGGTGTTCCAGAGGAAGCATGGACAGGTAAAAAGGTAAACTACTCCTTTTTAAAGCCTTTTGGTTGTGAGGCCTTTGTCCATATTGATAAAGAAAATAGAACAAAGCTTGAGGCAAAGTCAAAGAAATGTACCTTTATTGGATATGGTGTTAATGATTTTGGTTATCACTTATATGATTATGAAAATCACAAAATCATTAGGAGTAGAGATGTAATATTCAATGAAAAGGTCTTGTATAAGAATCAGTTGCAGGAAAAGAAGCAAGAAAAATAAAACAAGTAATATGCAGTTCTTGATGAAATCACTGAAAAAGTAAAGGTGCCTGAAAATAATAATAATCAACAACCACAACAACAGCATCCAACACAACAACAATAGGCACCCCAAACACCTGAAAGTGGTGTTAGAAGAGCTACCGGGATAGGTAGACCCCCTGAACGATACTCTCCTTCATTATATTATTTATCGTTGACTAATTCTGGTGAACTTGAATGTTATGAAGAAGAAATGTAGGTTGAAAGTAGGAAGAAATTGGAGGCAGCCATGGAAGAAGAGATGGACTCCTTAATGCATAACCAGACTTAGGACTTAGTCAGGTTTCCTGCAAGAAAAACTACATTGAAGAATAAATGGGTTTACAGGCTGAAGGAAGAAGATGGAGGAAAACAGAGGTACAAAGCTAGACTTGTGGTGAAGGGGTTTGCACAGAAGAAAGGTATTGATTTTGATGAAATATTTTCTCCTCTCATTAAAATGACTTCAATCAGAACTATTTTAAGTCTAGTAGTAGCTGAAGATTTGCATCTTGAGCAGTTAGATGTAAAGACAACCTTTCTCCATGGGGATTTGGAGGAAGAGATATATATGCAGCAGCCACATGGATATGAGGTGAAAGGGAAGGAGAAACTAGTGTGCAGGTTGAAGAAGAGCTTGTATGGCTTAAAACAGGCTCCAAGGTAGTGGTATCTAAAATTTGACAAGTTTATGTCTGAACAAGGTTATACTAGATGTCACTCTGATCATTGTGTTTATCTAAAAAAGAAAAATGATGGCAACTATATTATATTGTTATTATATGTAGATGACATGCTTGTTTCAGGGTCTAACATGCAGGAAATAAATGCGCTCAAAAGAAAATTGGAAAATTCATTTGCAATGAAGGATTTGGGAGCTACAAAACAAATCCATGGTATGAGAATCACTAGAGACAGGAAAAATCGCAAATTAACATTGTCTCAGAATGATTAAATACAAAAGGTGTTGAAAAGATTTAATATGCACAATGCAAAACTAGTTAGTACACCTTTTTCTAGCCATTTCAAACTTAGCAAGGAAATGTGCCCAAAGACCCAAGAAGACATGGATTATATGTATAAAGTTCCATATGTATCAGCAGTTGGAAGCTTAATGTATGCAATGATCTGCACAAGGCCTGATATTGCACATGCAGTGGGAGTTGTAAGCAGGTACATGAACAATCCAGGAAAGGAACATTGGATGGCAGTGAAATGGATTCTCAGATATTTGAAAGGTACCACAAATCAAGCATTATGCTTTGGTGGTTCAAACACTTCTCTACAGGGATATGTTGATGTAGATATGGCAGGTGACAGAGATAACAGGAGGAGCACTATAGGATATGTATTTACTGTTGGTGAAACATTTGTTAGTTTGGTTTCAAAAACCCAAAGTGTTGTTGTGCTTTCAACAATAGAAGCAGAGTATTTTGCTACTACAGAGGCTAGTAAAGAAATGATTTGGTTACAAAGGTTTATGGGTGAATTGGGTAAGGAGCATGATATGGGCACGTTATAAAGTGATAGCCAAAGTGCCATTCATCTCGCAAAGAACTCGGCATTTCATTCCAGGACTAAACACATACAACTCAAGTACCATTTCATATGATCAGTGTTGGAAGATGGAGAGTTGATGCTGGAAAAGATACACACTAGCCAGAATCCTGCAAACATGCTAACAAAAGTTGTAACCAGGGAGAAACTGAGAACATGCTCAGTTTCAATTGGTCTTCAAGGATGACGATGAAGATGAGAAACAACTAGGTCCAAAGAGGAGTCATTGTCGAGCAAATGAAGCAGCGGTGGAGTTGCTACAATCATTCTCCAAGTGGGAGATTGTTGTGTGTGGAGCATGATTTTTCAGAGGTCTTTTGTTTCAGCCAGATGTATACCCCAGGAAGTTTGTACACCCCTCGACGTGAGGGGGTGTGAGGGGGACTTTTCCCCCCCGCGGGGGTCCGGGGTAGCCGATCCCCCCCGGTTGGGGGGTCCGGGGGCCAGCGGTCCCCCCGCAGGGGTTTGGGGGTAGCGCCCCCGAAGCCAAAAATAGATGTAAAATTTCCTTGTAAAAGTAGAGTAATTTCTAGTCAATCTGGGCCATTCATTAGGCGGATGATCTGACGGTAGAACTTATGTTTAGTTTAGTGTTTTTTCACCCTAGAAGGAAACTCCTCTCTTTGTATCAGGGAATTGTATTTAAGGTTGTGATATAGATGTGTATTCTTTGTGTGCGAGAAACAGAGAGGTGAGACTGTGAGAGAAAACAGAGAATATTAGAGCGGATTTGTTGTAGGTTGTGTCTCTTCATTTTGCTGGATAATAGAAAGGAAGGACTAGCTGTTCCGGGTGGACGTAGCCCAAACTACGTGAACCATGTATATCTGTGTCTCTCTAGTTTTATGCATTTTCTGTGTTTATATTTCTATAATATTTTATGTGTTCCATTGCTCCATAATATATAATTTTCTAACAAATTTCTACTAGTTTACAGACATGGTAGATATAAGTTTTGCATATTATGACAAGAAATTGTTAAAGAAGGAAAAGAAGAATAAAGAGAGAGTAGAGGATGATTATTCGATAAGTGAACAATAACTTCCATCTCCATATTCAAGTAAATATTCTTCTTCATAATATTCCTCTCATCACTCGAGCATTCATGAAGAGAATGTTGAATTGAGGAGACTACTACAAGAGAATAATAGGAGAAGCAGAGATTGCAACTTCAGTTACAAGCCACAAAAGAGGCTTTGGAAAAGTTGAAGTGCAGTGAAGGCTTAGCATAGGTATCATCATGAGTTGAAACATCAACAATTGAGGTAAACAATATCAGTGATTCTTCAATTTAATTTTCTCATTATTATGATGATTTTGATGCATTTTAAAGACACTCTAAATCCATGAAAGCAAGGGAGTTTCGTGGATTCTGAATCAATGGAGGATAAGGATACATCACACCATTCTAGAAATTGTGATTATAGGTCATCTCTAAAGGAGACCTGACTCTTTCAAAGGAAGAGATAAGACAATCTCTCCTTTCCAAACTTGCAACAAACATAATCATTCAGGAAAGGTTATGTCATTAAGGAGGGATAAACAAAATAAGGGCAAAAGTCTGGAGGAAAAAGAACCATTTTAGCAATTTCTACAAGTGTGGATATCAGAGAGCCACATGTTAGAAGCTCCATCGAAATCTATGCCCAAATAATGACAGGCAACATGTGAAAGCACCTATGAAGCAAACCACCGAAGCAGCAATTCAACAACGAAGCAAACTACAAGAATAAATCCCATTATCTTGGTAATGTAAGAAATGGGTAGCCTTTTTTAGTAGTTGAGTATGGCCACCATTTTAAATGTATGTTACAATATTTTTTTTTTAAATGATGATGTGTATAACATCACTTATGAATGTAACATAGTGATATTTTGGCCTTTTAGTTTAATAGCATGGGGTATTGGTTATGTTTTAAAATTGACCACGAGTGTTCTATAAACTATTGGAAAGTATGGTCTTGTTTGGAATCTTGTAAGTTATACATGGATTGGTAGCTACATATTTTCATAGGGATAAAGGTCTCATTTTCATCACTTTTAGCTCCAAAGTAAAAAGGAAAAGGAGAAAAAAATGTGGCCTTTCGAAGGCATTTGTTATATAGATTAAGAGTGCAATACTGTTTATACTTTTGGAGGACAAAAAGTCCTTAAGTAGGGAGGAGTGATCGAGGTAGCTATGGAAAATCTAAAAAATCAAAGTCATCAACTCTCAATGAAACCAAATCTAAGTTTTAGAATCATCCCCATGTTCCAGTGGCGCAAACGACACTCAAATCTGAGTCTATATGATAAACTTATCATGGTAAAACATTGAAAAGCTGAAGGTAGGTCACTATAATACTAGTGTAGCCTCCTTATTGTTATCTTTATAGTAGACGTCTTATTTTAATTGTTGTGCCCATGTAGCCCCATATTATTATTGTTGTGTCTCATAGAAGTGCACTATTTTTATTATTGTGACCTTACATTTTTATTTTTATGTAGGTTCTTATTATATTATGGCCCCTTAGATTCCTATATATACCAAGGAGGTATTTTGATTTGTATCATCCAAGAATTCTCCATTTATGTGATGTAAAGGAGGTTTCCCACTTGAAGATGTTAATTTTCAAGTCATCGATCTATCTATTCTTATGTTTTTTGATATGGTTGCATAACATTTGGTATCAAAGTTTTGGATTCTAGGGTTTTGTTGGTTCAAACAAGCCATCTTGGAATTTTCACTATAATTTTTTTTTATACAAGGCTTCAAAAGCTGAAATTTTGACAATGTGGAGCCAAAATATTAGTGAAATTCATGTAAAAATTTCAGATGTTGGTTTGCTATATTTTCCTAGTGTAACCCACTCCTCCCACGTATACCCAAGTAATCGACCAACTAGGGAAAACATGTGATGAGAAGTTACTATGATATGATTCGACTTGCTATGTGTTAGTTAAGGAAGTAGAAATGGTGGAACACATCACACATACCTCTCACAACAGCAACAAAACTCCTAGGATCCATCCCAACTAATAAGGTAACCAACCCTTGAGACTTGTTGAATGTTCAGTACATCAATCCCCTGGATGCTCCCTTGATTTGGACTAGCATACATCGAGGAGGATCTAGACGTTCCCACAACAAGGGCAACTGAATTCCTAGCAATTGTTTTCCCATTATTGTGCATACAACTCTAGGATTTGTGCCACCTTTTCAAGCCCAAAGCCGAGGTGACGGCTCGAAACTCAATGACACCTTTAGAAATGAAATTTCACAGTAGAGCGAAGATGCATTTACAAAAGCATCAATAAGGACTAGTCTGGACCCCTACTAGCCATGACAAGCATTTCCTCAAACATATCACAAACATGAAAGCTACAAGTCTTAATAATAGAACTAAGTATAGGGGTCTCATACTTATATGAGAATCGCTAAGCAACATTGATGCCTCAACACAATAGCTGCAATTTCATCTATTAGGCCATGGATACATTGTTCATTCATTTACAAGTTAAAGCATGATGAGAGCCACAAATAGACATTTTCAGAATACGTGTTCATAACCAACATAATAACAATATAAATATCAAGAAAACAAAAACCATATCATCCACATATAAACCAATATAATACTCATGAATTAACAAGGAGAAGTAACCTTGTATTAATAATGCAAAGGCCAACCAGGTGTGTGACTTCCAAGAACCACCTGACTGTAGACATGGCTAAGAAAAATCTCTCTTCATCCAGTCACCCCCATTCTATACTCCACCATGAATGTGGGATCTCATGAGACAATCCATTAAAACCAAAATAGGGCTTCCAAAGGCAAAACCACCTCAACCCACCAAAAAAATATCCCATCTCATGGTCAGGTATCACAAACCATCACTATATTGATCTCTACCCAAGCCCTCTAGGGGTCTAGAGTGTTTGTCCCAGCCAAGGCTTCCAGGACTAGTAACTCAACCCACAACTATCACTGGGATTCTAGAGCATTTGTCCATTTAGGGGTTCTAGGAATAGTAACTGAACCCAGGAAGGGCTTCTAGAGCGGTTGTCCAACCAAGGCTTCTGGGAATAGTAACTCAACCCAAGCTAATATAGGGCTTCCATACCATTTGTCCAACCAAGGTGTCGAAGAAATAGTAACTTAGACCAAGCTAAAGGAAACATGAGAAACAACCATAAAAATAAAGAAAAGAACCCACAACACCATGGCTATCCCATAAATGGAAAGGCTAGGAAAATCCAATGTTGGTCTAGGAAATCCTTCATGCCAATGGCATATCATAACTAAGAAACCACATTCATATTGCATTCATGCCAAAAATAGTGAGTAAAACATAAATGCAACTCAGTACCGACAAGAAAAACCCATTATAGTTGTTGATCTCGATGTCCTCTTCTACTTTCCTTCTCTTCCTTTTCCTTCTTGCTCCAAAACTCCAAGTATGCCACACTCCTCCAAGAGTGCTCCAAGAAAACTTTGTGTCCAAGAGTACGAGAGAGACAGAGAGAGAACAGAATGGGAGCTCCAAAATTTATCTAACAAAAGTCAGTGAACTGATCCTCAAAACCCTTTTTATCAATGAGGCCTCTATTTTATTCATTTCCCATTATTTTCTTTCATTTTTCTCCTGACATGCAACCTGTGACCTTTCACCTCCCTTTTCTCCTAATTTTCATTATTTTCATAAGTAAATGTGCCAAAGAAGCATTTTTTCCTTTGAAAAGCCTTAGCCATTGCCTTTGCCAATTTCCTTGGGCACTAACCAATCACCAATGATCCACATCACTATGTTTTTTCCTAATTATTCAACTTGGGATACATGTCCCATTACCTTGGTAAATAATTTTCTTTTATTAACTTTTACATGCATTTTTGATGAGGTCACCTTCTTGAGCTCACTACTATCTAGCACATATATCTTGTTCCTATATCTAACCAATCCATTTGTTGTGGACAATAGTCCAAATACTATGCACCTACACCTGTACCAGTGCTTGTACATGTACCTGTACCACAAGCTGTACCTGTTTCTGTACACTGCAGCATCATGTGCACAATCACCGTATACCTATCATCCTGGTGACCTTCCTTCAGGATCCTATCCTATAAATATGTTCCATAGGAGCTCGTTTTTGTTACGTGATTTACCTGTATCCACCTGCTAAGAGAATTTTCCACCCTATTCTCTTTACCTTTGGTATACCTCATCTCAAATTCAAACTCACTGATCATGTCCAACCACTAAGCCTTACTTCCATACATATTTGGTTGGTCAAAACTATACCACAAACCAATATCATCACTCATCAATACAAACCTCCTGTGAAGAAGATGGTGCCTCCATATCATAAATGAATGTATGATCACTGCTAAATCAAGATCGTGTTTCGGGTAGTTCTGCTCATGCTCATTCAGTTTTCGTGACTCATATCATACCACATGTCCATCTTGCATAAAGACTCCACCAAGTCCTCTTTTGAAATCATCTATACATATTATAAATGCTTGGTCTAGATCTTCAGTGTATAACATTGGTGCATGTGTCAAAAGCTTTTGATCTTCTCAAAACTCAACACACACTCCTCTATCCATTCAAACTTCTTACCTTTCTTTTATAGTGAAGTTATAGGATAATAAATCTGCAAGAAGTTCCTAATGGACCTCCTATAATAACATGCTAACACCATGAAAGATCTTAGCTCATCCACATTCCTGGGAGTTTCCCACTCCATGATAGACCTTAGCCTTTTTGGTTCCACTACTATGCCATCCTTGGAAACACATGTCTCAAGTACTGTACCTCAATCTGAAAGAAACTGCACTTGCGAAGCTTATCATATGAATGATCCTCTCTCTACAATATCAACACTGCTACTAAATGTTCGACATGTTGTTCTTCATTTTTTGAATATACCAATATATCATCAACGAACACAATAACAAACTTGTCCAAATATCGATGCACCACACTATTCATCATGCACATAAAGGTAGCTGGACATTAGTTAAACCAAATGGAACTCCAACAAACTGATAATGCCCATACCTGGTTCGAAAAGCTATCCTGTAGATGTCCTCTTCTTTAATGCGTACCTGATGATATCCAGATCTTAGATAAATCTTCAAGAACATTAGTGCTCCCTCAACCTGATCAAACAAGTCATCAATCCTCGGTAATGAATACCTGTTCTTGATCATTACTTTGTTCAACTACATGTAATAAATTCATAATATGAGAGTACCATCCTTCTTCTTTATAAAAAAGTATCGATCTGCCTCATGGAAATACACTAGGCCTAATGTATCCCTTGGCCAAAATTTCCTTCAACTCTAGTGTCAACTCTACCAAGTAAGGTGTACTCATCCTGTTGGGATGGGGTCCACTAGGGTGATTGTTGGGGAAAAAGCCCATTTTTTTATATAAAAAGTAAAGTCTCCGCAAGTTGTGGTCACAGATCATGTAGATAGTTAAAGTATCATAAAGGTTTTTACCCTTGTTTTATGTAAGTTGAGTCAGAGTTTGAAGATCTACCCATGGTTTGCAGACCATGGGATTGTATAAATATGTGTGTGTTAAGACATCTAAGAGAAGATGATGAGGATAACGATGAATGTAATGGGTCAATAGAAGGTAGAAGTGTTAGAGTAGAAGGAACGCTCTGTAGATGTGTGTGCGAAGGCCTAGAGTAGAGTCTGCCGCTGAGTGTGCGGACCCCTGCAGCTGAGTGTGCGGGGAAGTCTTGTGTCTGTAAGCAGAACTGAGTATTAATAAAGAAGATTGTTGCAGAAATACTTGTGTTTATCTCTTTACTTGTATTTATATGAATGTGCCTTATGTTATAATGGGTTTATGAAATAATGATGTATTAGTGTGTGACTTTACACTATTTATATTGTTACATGAATGCAATTACTGTTAACTATTTAGGCGAAGATTATCTTATTGTGTGTGGGAGTTATTAAACACTTAAGATGATCTGAGTGGTTAAGAGTAATATTTGATGTGTGTAAGTAGTTGATTCACATATTCAGGGTCAGCGAAAAATAGTTATAAACATTCGCGAAGGTATAGAAGCTGATTAAGGGTAGTTATATTGATATTCCTAAAGGCTTATTGATCTACATGAAGGTAGATTTGGGGCATAAAATGACATTAAACTGATATCTGGGTGCAAAAACTTGGTTCCATCATCCCCTCATACTGCTTCAAGTGAGACTTCAGTTTGCGCTCCACGGATTGATGCTGAAAGGAAAGTAATGTAGGGATTTGTTTGGCAAAACTAACTTTGAACCTAGGTCAGTACCCACTAACCCAGCAAATGGTTTCGTTGCCAGAACCAAGATTTGCATAAAGAGATGTGTGATATCACATCACTGGAATCCCACAAAGAAAGAAATTGGGAAGTGGTTGGATAGAAAGATCCACGAATTTGCAGCGTAAGAAAGCATAAATTCACGCCTCACGAAAGAAAAATGGTTGGACATATAGCTATACATTGAGATACATGAAATCTTCTTCTGCACCTTCCCAATCAAACTATGCGAGTGGAATGCTAAATTGGTAGATGGCCAAGGAAGGTGGAGGCCTAACTGTTCAATAGTGTGGACCCCAGAGCTAGTGCGGAGATTGGAAACTTTTGAAGATAAGATCTCATGCATCGTCGACCACTAGCTTGATCGAACCATAGGAGGATTTGTGACAGAATTCACGGTCGATACCTCAGTCAACTACAATGAAGTAGAGCGACACTTCTTCAAGGGATCGCGAGGTAAGTATTTAAAATATTTGAATACTTGTATTAAAATGCTCTTGTATGAAAAGAGGGTTATGCCCTTACCTTGATGTTTGGAGCTACACGAAGTGGAAAGTTATTTAGGGATAGAGGGAGAACTGGCCCTGAATATAGCCCGCTGATTGACCCTCGTCTGAGTGATGACGAGGGTGCAGCATAGCCTTCACCACAGACCGTTGTCCAGCTGATAAGGCAAGCATTTCCTCGAATACCTCATCCATCCACACCACCTCTACCTACACCTCCAGAACATACACCTTCACCCACACCACCATCACCTCTGCCACCATTCAATATGTCAAATACGATGAAGTTTCCTATTTCAAGGGCTTTGGAAATGAGGACCCAGACCAGTTTTGGCTCGTTGCAAAGACCGTATGGAAAGCATAAAATATTATAGATGATCATATGAATAAAGTGTAGTTAGTCACTACTTTATAAGATCATGCATTGACATGGTACATAAAGTATTGCACTGATAATCCATTGGCATCCTTAGCGGACACTAAGACTACTTTGAAAAAGGAGTTTGGTAGGCCTAAGTCTGAAATGCAATCAATAGTGGGATTCAAGGAAATTGCGATGAGGATTGCAAAAGCACCCTGGGAGGTAGATCAGAGATTGAAGTGTGGAATCTATGAAGCCAATATGAATCTCAACGATGGTCAACACCAGGATTGGTTTATAGATGCGCTTCTCCATCACTTAAGAATTGCCTTGTCACAGCAAAATATAGGGACTCAGGTGAAAGCGATTGAAATCACAATGAGGTTACATGAGACACCTATCCAGGATGTGACATTAGTAGTTCAACATATTCATGCAGAGTTACAAAATCTCTACTTGGAATTTAAAAGCTTGAAAAAGGAGAAAGCGGCTCGGCAAGAGGTGCGCGGAGAAGTTTTGTGCCTCAAGTGTAAAAACCAGGGGCATGATAAAGATCATTGCCTTATTTTCATGAATTATTTGGTAGGAGGAGGGTTGATGCCTGGAAGGCAAGAAGATCATGTAGGACCAAGTACAAGACCTGCATTGTGGTGTGCTATCTGTCAAATAGCAGGAAAATATGTAACAAACAATTTCCACTTGCTACAAAAAAATTTGCAGACACCGCAATAGTTATTCTATAATTTATGTAAATCGGTAGGCCACAATGAGCGTAATTATCATAGTGATGAATTGATGACAGAAAGAATTCTCATGTATCATATGTAAATAGGAACACGACTTTTGGATCAAGGCACTAGGGGAGCACATGGAGGATATCAGGGTCGCAGACGAGGCCGAGGAGGAGGAGGACCTGGTAGAGGCCGGGGACAAGTTATTTTCTAGAATTACGGAGTGCCAGGACACTACGTGTGGGAGTGCATGAGCCAGACATGGCTGTCATGCTAGTATTGTACTTAACTTGACCACATGATAGAGGAATGCCCTATATTGATAGCTAAGATGCAGGAGAAGAAGGCACAGCCTTAGCAACCTACCCAGAATCTACAGATGATGAGGGCTAAGCCCCGCGAAGAAGATCCCAATGTGAATATTGTGATGTGAAGTGGGTTGATGACCGATGATGATAAAAGGGAAGCAAAGTGAAGCAGGTGAGTGCGTTCGCAAGGCTCTAGAAAAGGAGGTGGGATTTGATCAGGAGCGCGTGAGGGAAACATTCATGGAAGCAATGAAAAGCTTCGTTGAGGGCTCTACCTTAGGAAGTTAGGATAATTACCTGAAGAAGTTGACCCCTCTCTGCTTACCACCTTTTTGGAGGCTTGTATGAAGTTTTTGCATGACAGAAGTGGTGGGCTCCAATATTGCAGCAATAACACTGCAACTCCTGGGACTCCCTTCTTTACTTTTATCAACCCGATAGTTCGTAACAAACTTGGAAGCGACGGTGCTATATGCACAAGTACTAGCTCTTGCCACAACTGTCACTGGATTAGCTCACACAAGTCTGATAGGAGCTTAAGCCAACTTCTATGAGCTCTGAGAAGAATCTTTTAATGGTGATCGATGAAAGCTAACTCTAAGGAAGCTAGTCTACTTGCAGAAAGAAGTTGAAAGTGAAAAAGGAATGCAAACCCTAGCAAACCATAGTTCTACAGGCTAACCCTACCGGTGCAAGGAAAAGGATGAAAGCAGCAGAAATGGATCCCATTGACTTCTAGAAATGTAGAATGCATGTGACTAAGCCACTCTTGTAGTGAAATCTAAAAAGGAATGTCTTTTTGAATTTTTGAGTAATCTTGTAGAATTATTATTATGCATGTGCTTAACTGTTTTTACTGTGCAGAGGTTGATTGATGGAAGGAAATGGTGAGGGCACTTGCAGGAGGTTGGGAAGGTGAGAAGAGGGCCTAAGGGGTCCCTAACATCCTTCGAGAGAGTTTCACAGTGATCGAATCTCGAAAAACCGCTCTCGTGATCTTCTAGAGGAAGTATGTCGCGGTTCTACAGGATGTTCCGAAAGGAGATTTTTGAGGGTTGAAGGTGGAAGAAAGGTGGAGAAGTGGAAATGGAGGTTGGATGAAGGTGTGAAGAGGTTTAGAACTTGGCAGATGAAGCTAAGAAGTGATGAGGATGGTTGGATTTGTTCAAGGAGGGGTAGAGCAATGTTTCAAAAAAATATGGAAATTAGGTCAAAGTGAGAAGGTGTGGCAAACGAAAGGAAAGAATCTGAGTTAGAGGGTGGAACAGGTTGTGCTGATGGAGGAAGGGTAGGCAGGGAGCTTTCTCAGGTGTTCTGCACACTACTTCTTAAAACTGACCAAACAAAGATTGTGCAAACCAAATATCTAGCTATTCTAACCTGATTTAACCTAGGAACTAGCAATCAAAATTAACAGAAATCCCTTGGTAGAAAATGATGTGAAACAACTTATGAAAACCAAGCAAGAATGAAATTAAGTATGTAATCACATCTGGTATCAAATTTTACAAATGAGAAACTAACACTAGCAATTGCATGAAGAAGCAAGAACAATGTTTTTGAGGCAGCAAGGACACCGTGGTCTCAGCTCATGGTCCCAGTAAGTTACCCATTTTTGGGGCTCAACATCACCCCCCTACTAAATGGATTTCTCATCCTTTGAGAAACTAATCTACCTCATCATCCTTGATATCTTTGACTGTCTCCCTCACGTCCTAAGCCTCCGAGGCGATGTCTTCTTCCCAGTCATGACATCCTACTTTTCTTTCCACTTCCTCCCACTGCATATTTTCCTCTTCTTCTTTAACTCCTTCCAGTAATCCTAAAAGAAAGGGAGGACTGAACTTTAGGCCAATCCAGTTGGCCTACAGATTTTGCATTGACTGTTTATAGAGGGGTACCCTTGCCATGGCCTCCCTCATCCTGGTTGGAGAGTGGTATTCTCTTATTTTCAAATTGTGGGGTAGTGTGTTCCACCTCCTTGTGCAAGCATGAATTCAGTTACCCCCCAACAATCTTTCCATGTCCTCAAAGTGGACAATAGCTTGAGCTTGTCGTTCAATGTAACCTGGTAAAACCTGATGGTTGTTGGCCAGGTGCTGATGGGAATGTATTAGAGCTGATGTATCCTTTGGTTCTGCCCTAATCATGAGTGGTTCATTCAGCTCCCTGTTGATAATATCCCGAATCTTTGCTACCCTCTTTTCCTCATGATTTAACCAGGAGGCCATGGCCATAAGTTTCACATCTCCCAATGTAGCATTGGGGTCCCAATGAGTCATGTTTGGGAGGGCCAAGTTGTGTAAATAGAATTCGGATAACTTAGCCTTATCTTTTGCTGAGCTGCTATCACAGAAGGTCATGAATTGATGGTAGCTTTGAAATGGAATGGTGCCCCTTTAGGCCATGGTGTTAATCTGGAACTGCAACCACTGATCTTTAAGATATAGGGCATATGACATGGTAGGTTGCCTACACCGCAAGGGCTCTACTGCCCAGCTGGCCATGCAAGCCAGTTAGGCTTCCTTTTCTTGTACTTGTTGTTTTAGAGACTGTATTTCCTCAGCTACCTATGACTCCTTCTCCTGTAGATGTTTTGTTAGCGCTTCAACCTCGAACTGCAGCCTGTCCACTTTCTGTTGTTCATCAGAGGTTTCTTTGTCTACTGAAGGCTTTTCCTATTGCTGTTGTTCTCTCAGAATGGAGGGTTTGTCATCCTTATGAATTCCCTCTAGTCGTAGCTGCTCTTTCAGCAGCTCGTTCTCTTCTTGTAGTTTGGCCCTCTAACTCCTTTCCACATGCTTCACCATGGCCATTTCTCTCCTTGACTCCCTGAGTTGTTCTTCTAGGGGGCCTATGTCCGCCACACCCTTGGACTTGGCAATCCTCATCCATGTGTGAGTCCTAATTCTTTCTTCTTCCAGTGCAAAGAAGAGTGGCACCACAAATTTATGGGGAATTATTTTCCCGGCTTCTAACAAGTTATAGTATGAGTCCAAGCTAGGCTGAGGGCTTGGTTCCAATATTTTCTCTGTCTTTTCTTCTTCCTGTGATTGTCTGGCTGCCTTTTCCTACAATTTCTCGGTCTCTTTTAGCTTAGCCTGAGTTTCCTGTAGAGATTTCTTAGCTTCCTATAGAACTCTCTTTGAGTCCATTGTCTTTAGTCTCTCTCTCTAGGTGGAAGTTTTTGGGCTTCCTCGTTCATAGGTGACAGATATCTTTAAGGGAGGGCCTTCTTTTGGTTTAGGTGTTGTGTCCTCAATGATAATTGCCTCCTTTGACTACGGCTGGGGTCTGCCTACTTTGATCCGTGTGCTCCTTCTTGCTTTAAAGTACATGGAGGTTTGCCTCTTTCACTTCCCTTTTTGTTTTGGAGGTGTTTTTAAGGCAGCAAGCACAGCTTCTGTCTCTCTTGCCAATATTTCAGGTGATTTCCCCCTTTGCTATTGTTTTTCCATGCTTCCTGTAGAAGTTTTTGTGTCAACTGTTTCTTCCTGTATTGTGGCCATTTCAGGATCTGTCTTTATCTTTTGTTTTGGTGTGACTGCTTTGGCTATGCCAGCCTTCACTTGGGATGTTTCTTCCTTCTCTGCTCTCCTCTGCAATCTCTTTTCCCTTGGGGTTTGTGCTGTTGTTCCTTGCTCTATTTTAGGCTCAGTAATTTGGCCCTCTCCCCCTTTTTCTTTATGCCCTTGTTGTCCTTGAATGTCCTGTGTTCTTTCATCATTGGTTTTCTTACTTTCTTCAGTGTGTTCTCCCTCCTCACTGCTGGATGAGGTGATGTCTTCCGCCAAGATTCCGATATCATCATCCTGGGACATGTTTTGGAAGATTTCCCAAGATATGGGGACAATGTAGGTATGCAGGGCATCTTCCACTAATAGCTTAATGAGCCCATGATGGGCTAGCTGATCTGGGGTCCCTTCACTCAATTTTGTACCACATTCAATTAGTGACTGAAGAAGAAAATAGGGAATGCTCAGCTTCTGGGCTGGAGGTGCATCAATCCCATGCCTTAGTTCACACAGAAACCTGAAATGGTATCCATAGACAATGCTAAACCTCCCCTCACATGTAATGTACTTCATAATTTGAAAACTGACCTCACTCCAGAGAGGAGGCAAGATGGTTCTTCTAACCCTGTTTTTGTCTTCTATAGGATGTTCCTCTAGTAGGAAGAACATTTTCTTGGAAACCTAGCCCAATGAACTCTCTTCTTTGCTCCAAGAGAGTCCTAATGGCAGACGAGTAACACTACTAATGAGCTCAGGGGTAAGTTCTAGGGTCAAACCCCTAAAACTTATTGTGGCCTGTGTCTTTGAATGAGGTCTCAGGGACATAAAAAATTCCTCTGTTATCTCTTCATCATGACCCCGAATTTTGTCAAAAAATGTCATCCAATTGGCCCGGGTGAAAAGGTCCACCACCTCAGGATGCTCGTGCAATTTGCTGGTCTCCGAGGGTTCCTTCCTTATGAATCCCCCTGGCATGGTGAGAGTGTTTTTCTTTTTGCTTTGATCAGAAAAAGGAATGATGTTTATGGTTTTCCCTCTTAACTCAAGAAGGGATTTCTCGGATATAAATATTAATTAACAACTACTCCCTGGTTTCGAGACTGCTATTGCCCAAAACACGGTTGCTTGTTTATGAAAGGGAGAGTTTCGTTTCTACAGACAGAGTACAAAGCTCAATTTTCCTTCCCAGTACATACGCAGATATTCAAATTCAAAATTCCATACACAGGCCGACCTCCACAGTTTCATGTCTTTCTACAGGAGAACTTTAAAAAAAAAAAGGAACGTGGAGGAGAATTTGGATGCAGAAGCAACTGAGAAACCCGGTGCAACACATAGGAAAATGTTTTACTTCCAATCCCCAGGCAGATTTTTCGCTAGTTCCCCACTCTGATATCATTCAATTCACCAAGTTTTCAAATCACACCATGCATAAAGAGTTTTTCGAGACTACCTCCCCTGGAGCTCCAAATTCGATGAAGAAAAATCCCAGGTTTCCTTGCTCCGGAAGGTTGTGCAGGGTTTCTTGTAGAACCCTTCCTATAGAAGACTCCCTGGTTCCTGTATAATATCTTTGTGCCTCTACGTGCGCTTGATACATGGGAGATTCGCGAAAATAGGTAGAGCAACTAGTGGTGGACGATTGGTTAACAGTTTTTGGAGCAGAGGACACGCACTTCAGTCGAGGACGTTGCAAGTGCAAATGAACAGAGGGAAGTGTGAGTTTTAGCTGAGCATCTTTTAACTGGAGCGTAATTCATGGCGAGGGGGTGAGGTGGCTGGACC
Organism: Pinus tabuliformis; assembly: GCA_031772625.1. Taxonomy (NCBI): domain Eukaryota; kingdom Viridiplantae; phylum Streptophyta; class Pinopsida; order Pinales; family Pinaceae; genus Pinus; species Pinus tabuliformis. The sequence goes on from CM062804.1 coordinate 1,395,532,678, forward strand.
GAACCGTGATCCAACATCACGGCCATAATTTCTCTGTGTGTCTCTGGCCGCCATCACCTCCCCTCTGTCGTTAACCACCGCCACCACTACCAGTCCTGACGATTTCTCCCTGAGTGGGCGCTCCACAAGTGTTGGCTGCACGTCTTGTTGGAAATTTGAATGTAACTGAGCTTCTTCGGATCCCACGAGGCTATGTAACTGGCTGAGGGTGGCCAGTTGACTGGCCACCAATCCCATTCTATCCAACCATTTCCATAGGCATGGAGCTTTTTCAAAATATAGTTTATGTAATTGAAAAATGAGTTTAGACACTTACCTACGTGGCCATGGTCGCGTTATGCAGATTTCAAGTCTTTGAACCATTTCTTCATTTGCTGCTGCTTCGTGCATTGGTTTTGGAACCCAATCCTTCAGTCGTTGACGCTGCATGCAGGTGCTTCAGAATTCATTCCATTGTTTGTTGTCACTGCATACTCAGGTGTTGCTTGGTTTCAGCTGCTGATGATGTTTCCGCGTTCAAGATGAGCTCTTTACATACCTCCTTTGCTATTTTTCGGTTTTCCTCGTCTCCGAAGTGTGTCTTCCAGAGGGATTAGCTACTACAGGATTCCTGTAGGATGTCCTATAGCTGCTTCTCCTCTTGGGATGCAAGCTAACCAAGAAGGGTTGTACTGCTGACGATGGATTCAGCTGATGAGGAGTCCAGATGGAGATTGACAGGTAGGGAGAGTGAAGCACCACTGCTAGATATGTCATTCAAATTTCTTGCTGGCAGTGTGAGGAAAACAAGGGTTTTTTATTATAATAATTTTTTGTGTGACTGTGCAGGCATACATAACAGAATGGGTGCAATAGAGGTGTGAGGAGATGAAACAGGGTGATGTATGGCGATGGGCGTAAACAAGGGTAGTTGCAGGCTTAATAAGTAGATTCCAACCTTCAGATTCCTTCTCATGATCAATTTTTTCCTGTCTAGAGGTTCTACAGGATCTTCCTGTAGAAGATATAGAACATCGTGTAGAAGGTGAAATCCTAGCCTGAATGCGATCAAATTCTAAGAAAGGGGAGTGGTCATGGAGGAGGTGAGTGTGAGGGATGTTTGCAGTCTAGTATTGACCTCTGTCCTTGTTTTGCGTGCCCCCTCAGACCTGCGATATCTTCCCTGCAACCTGCAATTATTCAACAGAAATTAGGCCTATTTTCTTTTTTCCTTTTTATTTCTCTTTTTTTTTTTTTTTTTTGCGAGACAGATGGAGCACCTCCAGGAGGTTTTCACCCTCACTATCTACCCCAGGTGCCTCTAAGAGGTTTTCACCCAAGGATATTTTTTCTTTTCTATTTTTTTTTTTTTTGGATGATCAAGGTGTGGGTGGAGTAGAGACAAGGCCCTACTCCACTACCAATACTGACTTATCTAGAGTTTCAATGAACTCCTGCTTGGAAAGGGGCTTCTTGTCGATTTTCAATCAGTACCCGTTGATGAGTATGGGGATGGCTTCTTCATCAATGGTCCTAATAAGGATTGAATCATTGTCGTTTCATTTCTCCACTGCATATGGTCCCAGCCACCTTGTCCTTAGCTTCCCCTTGAAATCCTTGTATCTTGAGTCATATAACAACGCCTAATCTCCGGGCTGAAATTGCTTTTCGTTAAGGTGTCGATCATGCCATATCTTTCTTTGGCGTTGAACTACTTCTGAGTGGAGGAGGGCCTGCATTCTCTATTCATCAAATCCATTCAGCTGTAGTAACCTTTCCTGTTGCGCATGACTGAGATCTAGGTCCGGCTGAGCTGCCAACCTTAATGTGTTGTGCTCGAACTCTATAGACAGTAGAGACTTCTTCCCGTAGACCACCTCATAAGGTGTGAAATCTCTTGTGGTTTTCCAAGTGGTGTTGTAGGCCCAGGTGGCCTTGACCAAGCGATCTGCCCAATCCTTTCCGCTGCTGCTCACCACCTTGGTCAAAATTTCTTCTAGAGCCCTATTAGTGACTTCCACCTGCCCATTTTCTTGCGGATGATAAGGGGTGGAAGTTTTGTGCTTGATCTTGTGATGAGCGAGCAGGTCTTCAATCAGGTTAGAGGTGAACTAGCTTCCTTGATCTGTGACTAATTCTCTTGGGTAACCAAATTTGTAGAAGATATTTTCCCTTAAAAACCTCAACCACTTTTTCTTCTGTCGCTACCTTGATTGCCTTTATTTCTGCCCACTTTGTCAGGTAGTCTATGCACACAATGATGTAAGACTTTTGCTTTGAAGGAGGGTTGATGGGACCCAAAAAATCCATGCCCCACTTCTCAAATGGCTAGAAATTCACTTGAGGTTGGACGGGCATTTCATCCCTCAGATTCGATTTCCCCATCCTTTGACATCGGTGACATTGGCTGATGTATCTTCTGACATCTTGATTAAAAGTGGGCCAATAGTAGTCTGCCTGTAGAATTTTGAAGGCAGTCCTTTTTGCTGTGAAGTGGCCTCCACAGGTTCCATCGTGACAGGTTAGGACAATGCCAAAAACTTCCTCCTCCCTAACACAATGCCTCAGGATTTGATCTAGATCGAGTTTGAACAAGTTGCCCCCAATCCAAGTAAAGGGGGCACTTTTCCTCACAATTCTGCTCTTTTCTTTCAAAGATAGGTGTGGAGGGAACTGTGCTGAGACCAAGTAGTTCGCTATATCAGCAAACCATGGAGAGAGTACTGAAATAGCAAACAGGTGTTCATCTGGCATCTGGTCATCCACCATCCCTTCTTCATCTGTAGACAAATCTAATCTAGACAGAAAATCAACAACGACATTTTCCTTTCCTAGCTTGTCAACAATGGTTAAGTCAAATTGATGCAATAAAAGTAACCATCTAAAGATACGAGCATTCACATCAGGTTTATTCATCAAATTCCTTATTGCAGCATGATCAGTGTGTACAAATGTTTGGTAACCAGTGATGTAGTGTCTAAACTTATTTAGGGAATGGACTACAGCTAGGAACGCTTTCTCGGTCACAGTATAGTTTAATTCTACCTTGGATAGGTTTTTGCTGACAAAGTACATGGCATATGGTAGCTTCTCTTCAATTTTTCCTAAAGCAGCCCCTATCGCTTTGTTTGAGGCATCAGTGTGGATGTGGAAAGGTAGGGCCCAGTTTGGACCTCTCAAGATTGGGGCGGTTACTAGTTTATCTTTTAACTCATCCAGAGCCTCTTGGCAGTTGTTAGTCCATTTAAATTCAACATCTTTCCCCAAAAGGCCAAACAATGGCAAGGCTAGCTTATTAAAGTATTTGATGAATCTTCCATAGTATCCTGCTAAGCCTAGAAAACTCTGAACATCTCTTACCTTCTGAGGAGATGGAACCTTTTGGATGATAGAAATTTTGTTAGAATCCACCTGTAATCCTTGCTGAGAGATTGTATGGCCTAGCACGGTCCCTTCAGTCATCAGGAATTCACATTTTTCAGACTGAGGGACAAGTTCATCTCAATACACTTGGTTAAAACTTTTCCCAGGTTAGTCAATGCTTCTTGGAAGTTGGACCCATAAGGAGTAAAGTCATCCATGTATATTTCTACTGAATCATGAACAAGCTCAGCAAATATGCTTAGTACTGCTCTCTGGAAAGTGGCAGGAGCATTGCATAGCCCAAAGGGAAGGACCTAGTAGGCAAAGGTTCCCCATGGACAAGTGAAGGTGGTCTTATCTTGGTCTTCTGGGTTGATTTGGATATGATTATACCCACTGAACCCATCTAGGAAGAAAAGAACTTCTTCCTTGCCTGCCCATCTAGCACTTGATCTATGAAAGGAAAAGGGAAATGGTCCTTCTTGGTGGCTTTGTTAAGTTCTCGATAATCTACACAGATTCTCCACTTCCCATTTTTCTTGGGCACAAGCACCAGAGGAGAAACCCATTCACTGTCTGAGATGGGGTAGATGAATCTTGCATCCAACAACTTTTGCAATTCTTCCTTAACGATGTCCTTAAGGGCTGGATTCATTCTCCTCTGAGGCTACCTAACTGGTTTATAATCCTCTTTAATGTAAATGTGATGGATACAGGCCGACGGATGGACACCTTTCATTTCCTTATAGCTCCAAGCGAAAGCCTCCAAATGGTGGTTCAATAAGCTACATAGCTCCTTCTCCTGAGAGGGAGATAAGGATGAGCTGATCTTCAAGGTTCTTTCAGGGCCAAATTCCACATTCTTAACTCTGGGAGAGGTTGGATTAGCCACACAGAGGTCCACTAAAGCATGGGATTGGGTACTTTCAACCAAATTCTCTAATGGCAGCACATCGGGAGGTGGATTTTGAATCAACTTCTCAATTAGGTTGTCCTCGGTTTGAGGACCTCCCCGGGTGGCTTCCTTTGTGCACACTGGTGCAGAGTAGACTTCATCCTCATCTTCCTCCTCCAACCAGAGAGGTAAGTCATGTTCTAGCAAAGGCTGGGTAGGAGGGTATAAGACTAGTTGTTTGGCCATAGGCCCATTCTTGATGGTCATGCTCCCCGCTTGACAACTGATGTAAGCATCCGCAGTAGCTAACCAAGGCCTTCCCCAAATGAGGGGATATCCAGTGAGTTTTGCCTTTGGCTGAAGGACCAGAAAGTCTACAGGGTACTCCCAAGAATCAACAGAGACTAGGACATCCTCCACAATCCCTTCGGGAGTCGCGATGGAGCGGTCTGCTAACTGTAGTACTGTCGAGGTATTTCTTAAGGAACTCTGGAGGTTGAGTTTGAGCATAGTGTCCCTGGTCATCACATTGATGGCAGCCTCTAGATCGATCAGGGTGTGGGGGATTATGGTGCCATTGATGTTGACATCTACTACAGGACTCCCAGGATCCAAATATTTTGGACAGATTATTTTCCCCAACATCAGATATGATAGTTGTCCTATGACATTGACAATCGAGGCATCTCTCTTGCACCTGCTTGGGTGCCTCAAACACTTCTCCTTGATCAATTTGTTGTAGATTGGTACATCATTTATGGCCTGGAGAAGTGGGATTTTGACACACAACTGTTTACGTTCTCCCAGAAGTTCAGTCTCCTCTAGGTTTGGTTGCGTGGCTACTATTAGTCTCTTAGGAAAGGGTGGAATGGCTTTGGGTTCACTTTCATGTTTCCCTTCCTCATCCTCCAGGGGAGGAGTTTGGTGATCTGGAAGGACCTTTCCAGATCGTAGGTTGATCTCCTGAATCTCCACAGCATAGGTAGGGTATGTCATCTCTCCAGTGTATACCTGCTGAGCCTGTCTATTGTTGGGGTTTGGGTTCAGTTGAGCAGGCATCTGGGGTTGTGTTGGAGGAGCATGAGGTAATGGTTGTGGTTGAGTAGGAGGTGGATGCAAAATAGTGAGAGGAGAGTTGTATTGGGGCCTCCACCCTGGTTGAGGTACATTCCACTGAGGTTGTTGCTGAACATGGGTGTGAAACGAATGAGCAGCAAGTTGAGTACGGTATTGAGATGGATAAGACCAAGGAGGAGGTCTAGACCAGGAAGGATGTGTAGGGGGGCCCTAAGAAGGCACGTGAGCGGATTGGTTGGGGTTGTAATAAGGTTGGGATGTCCCTTGCATCCCCTGCTGGTAAAGTCTGGATCCATGCGGCTTTGGTTAATGAAGTAGAGTGGCTTAGTGGCCCCTTAAGCCCCTTTATACATTGCTTTAAGTCCAGCTAAGGTTGGGCACTGGTTTGTGGGGTGGTCTTCCTCACAAACGAAACATACCTCCACTGAGTGCAATGGACACTCATTCTTAGGATGCTTCCTCGTACAACTGGGACTAAAGATGGCCAAAGCCTTCTCAGCTTCCTCTTTCTTCTGTTGGATTCAGAAGGTATCTAGTTGCATGGCAATGGTCTGTCTCATCTCACTTTTGAGGTCTTCCATCTGATTTGCAAACTCATTCTTGGAGAAGGTGGCACTAGCTGAAAGTGGATTCTCCCTACCTCTTTTCCGAGCTACCCTAGAGTGGTTTCTAAACATAGTCTTTATGTCCTCATAAGGTAGTTGGTAGATGTCTCCTCCAGCTAGCAGATGGAGGGTATCTAGAAGGTCTTCAGGGGCTCCTCAGAGCAAGACCAGCTTCAGAGATTTGGGGTCCAGTGTGCACCTAGCCCTTTTATAACTAAGTTGGAAAATTTCTTCATAGTATTCTAGAGACTCATCACTTCCCATGGTCATCCGAAAGATCTCTCCCTTCATTTCCTTTGACCTACAGTAGTCCCAGTATTTGTTGTTAAACCCTTGCTACATCTGAACCCATGTTGTGATACTGTTTCTAGGCAACCCCATGAACCAACGTAGTGCTGCATCCTTGAGGGTAGAGGGAAAGAGTTTCAACTTTTGCTTGTCTTCTGCATAGTCATAAGTTCGACAAAGGACAACAAACTCAAACAGGAAAGTATCAGGGTCTTTAGTGGTCAATCCATGGAAATGAGGTAAGGTTGAGGGACTTATGTTTTTCATTTTCATGTCCCTGTTGGTCTTGCGGATGGGAAAGGCACCTTATATTCTCTCCTCATCTTCTCTATCATTTTTGTTTTCAGCCATGGTCTCAAGAGGAATGTTTTCTTGCTCTTCTTTTGTTATAGGATCTTCGTATATCTCTGGAGGTTCACCTATAGGTTCTTTTGGATCACTGCCACCGAAGAAGAGAGAAGGGTGACTCAGTGATGTGGTGGGGGTGTTGGGTAAGAATTTCCCGATATTGTCTCTGTTCCTACGAGGCATGAAATGGAATATTTTTGGTGGAGTTTTGGCGTTTTTTCTGCTTGTACCTGCAAAACTAAAAGCAATTGAACTGCAACTAACTAAAATCTATCTTGCTGAAATGAAAATGCAGAATTGAAATGAAAGCAGGAAAGGACTAATTTATTTTGCTGAAATGAAATTGCAAGAATGAAATGCTAGGCTACACTTGCAGAATTGAAATTGCAGAATTGAAATGCTAATATATGAAAGCAAGAAATACCTAATCTATGCTTGCTAAAATGAAATGAAAGTAGGGAATGTCTAATCTACGTTTACAGAAATGAAATTGCAGAAAGGAAATGAGACAACTATTCTACTCTTACTGAAATAAACTACTGAGCAGAAGATTGAAGTAGAAAGTAGAAGAAAAGCAGCAATCACAAACACCCTGATGCTCTCCCAGCAACGGCGCCAAAAATATGGTGGGCTCCAGTATTGCAGCAATAACACTGCAACTCCTGGGACTCACTTCTTTACTTTTATCAACCCAGTAGTTCGTAACAAACTTGGAAGCGACAGTGCTATATGCACAAGTACTAGCTCTTGCCGCAGCTGTCACTGGATCAGCTGGCACAAGTCCACTAGGAGCTTAAGCCAACTTCTATGAGCTTTGAGAAGAATATTTTAATGGTGATGGATGAAAGCTAACTCAAAGGAAGCTAGTCTACTTGCAAAAAGAAGCTGAAAGTGAAAAAGGAATGCAAACCCTAGCAAACCCTAGTTCTACAGACTAACCCTATCGGCACAAGGAAAAATAGAAAGAAGCGAAAATGGATGCCATTGACTTCTAGAAATGTAGAATGCATGTGACTAAGCCACTCTTGCAGTGAAATCTAAAAAGGAATGTCTTTTTGTATTTTTGAGTAATCTTGTAGAATTATTATTATGCGTGTGCTTAACTATTTTTACTGTGCAGAGGTTGATTGATGGAAGGAAATGGTGAGGGCACTTGCAGGAGGTTGGGAAGGTAAGAAGAGGGCCTAAGGGGTCCCTAAAATCCTTCCAGAGAGTTTCATAGTGATCGTATCTTGAAAAACCACTCTCGTGATCTTCTATAGGAAGTCTGTAGGGGTTCTACAGGATGTTCCGAAAGGCGATTTTGGAGGGTTGATGGTGGAAGAAAGGTGGAGAAGTGGAAATGGAGGTCGGATGAGGGTGTGAAGAGGTTTAGAGCCTGGCAGATGAAGCTAAGAAGTGATGAGGATGGTTGGATTTGTTCAAGGAGGGGTAGAACAATGTTGCACAAAAATATGGAAATTAGGTCAAAGTGAGAAGGTGTGGCAAACGAAAGGCAAGAATCCGAGTTAGAGGGTGGAACAGGTTGCACTGATGGAGGAAGGGTAGGAAGGGAGGTTTCTCAGGTGTTCTGCACATTACTTCTTAAAACTGACCAAACAAAGATCATGCAAACCAAATATCTAGCTATTCTAACCTAATTTGACCTAGGAACTAGCAATCAAAATGAACAGAAATCCCTTGGTAGAAAATGATGTGAAACAACTTATGAAAACCAAGCAAGAATGAAATTAGGCATGTAATCACATCTGGTATCAACTTTTTCAAATGAGAGACTAACACTAGCAATTGCATGAAGAAGCAAGAATAGTGTTTTTGTGGTAGCAAGGACACCGTGGTCTCAGCTCATGGTCCCAAAGATCTTTTCTGCTATCAACCTATCAAATCACTCTGAAACATGAAAGATTTTTAGTCATTAACACTAACCTATATAACCAAGCACAATTCTAATCTAACAGCAGAAACTTTCTTATGAAGACAATAAAAAAAAAACATGTAACAGTACAAAAAGGAGGTCTTGGCACTTGGGTTGGGCCCAACCCCAAGAGCTATAGGCTCCTAAAAGAAGCTCAAAATTGATGCAACATAAAATTAGTTTCCATTACTCAAAAACAACCATGTCCAAAATGTGTTACAACAGAAGCTCCAAAATGGGCTCAGAAATAGAACAACACTATAGTGTGAAATACAAATGTTCAAAAATTAACCTACGAAGGCTGGAAGCCTTCCTACTTATACACTACGAGGGCCTTCAGTAGTCCTCCTTAATTCATGGGGCTTGGCTACTCAAGAATGCAGTACTCAACCACTTCATAAAAACTACTTGGCTGCCTTTGGAAATCGACTTTGGTGGGCTACTGAACTCCGAGCTGATGGTGGAGAAATCGAGGAAGGGGTCATTTAGTGCAGGAGACACCCTTCCTACGAATCCTCAACCTTGTCCCCTCGTATTTGGATGCCAAATGGTCCATAAATGCTTGACTTTGGTCCAAAAGTTGTCCAAAAATCTGCAAAAAACACGTATTAGCCTTCATGGTCAAGTGACTATTCTCATTCATCCAATTAACATAAACATACTTCAAAAGCATACATAAACTATGAAAAATGGTGGATAAATGGAGAACAATAGGCAACATGATCCCAATAAGTTACCCTTTTTTGGGGCTGATCAAGAAGGGCTATGAAAGGGTTACAAGAACTAATAAACAGGTGTGATGGTAAGGAAACTTCACCTGAACGGCTCCACATAGTCAAAAAAATAGGCAAACACAAGATGAGAACCAGGTGTGAGATGAGGCTCACTGCACAAATCGGAGAATATGAAATGGACCAACTCATTCTGGATCTAGGGCTAGACGTGAATGTTTTACCTAAACAGACATGGGAAAGAATGGGGAGACCAGCACTACAACGGTATCTGATTCAATTGAGAATGTAAAATCAGCAGAAGATTATCCCTATGGGAAGATTGCATGGAGTAACAATAGACATAGAAGGCGCGAGTGCGTTGGCCGATTTTGAAGTGATAGAGACTGTTGATGACAACAACCCATACCCCACTTTCCGTGGAATTGATTGGGTTATCGAAATGAATGGGGTAATCAATTTGAAGAATCAGACAATGTCATTTGAGAGGAAATCACTCCGCATAGTAGTATCCTTGGACCCCGTAGAAGGATCACGCTACACCGAACCTGTCTATGATTATGATGAAATGGATGATGATATGGATCAGATCTATAAAATAACAACACAAGACTAATATTAGGTTAATCTGACTACTGATGGACGCATTGTATGGGACCGCAAAAGTGCATGTACATTAGATTCAGACACAGAATTGGAACACTAGAAGAATAGATTGTACGAAGTATCCACGATGCGCTGTAATATGATGACTAAATCATTGCGCTATGTATCATCGGAGGTAAGAATTTTTCATTATTATGATGGTCTAACCGACGTAGATAAATTCTTGGATGCATTTGAAAGGGAAGTTCTTGAGAAGAATCGCTTCCAAGAACTAGATTTTGCATTGTGCGCTATGCCTACAAGGTGGTGGGGTATGCGTAAAGACAATTTTTATGGGTGGTGAGAGTAAAGAAAAATGATAAAATTGTAGTTTGGTCACCCAAAATTTTGGATACCAGAGAAATATTATGGAAGGAATGATCTGCATGATCATTTAGAAAAATGTATTGAGGATTATGGAACGGAGCTGCAACCTGAGTGGGTGCATTTATTCTGTCAGATTTTGGATGTAATACCAATGAATTGGTACGTAGAAACAGAGCTCCACCACAACACTTAACAGCGGGACAATTTTAAACAAGGCTTCTTCATGACATTCAGCTTTGAGGATGGGTTAAAATGCATTGATGAGGCGTTGTAGGACATTAAGGCAATGATCTTTAGAATACAATAGAATCCTTTGGAATTTATTCAACCAGATTGGAGCACCCAATTGCGCCATGCACTAGAGTGCTATAATTTGACTGTCGAAGACGAAGAGGAGTATCCAAGGAACATTAACATCCCAAAGGGAGAAGGTCACCATGAAGTTGAGGGGCCGCAGATAGAGAATCCAGATATCAATGCGTCGCTGAAAAATAGACAAGTAAAAATTGGCATAGAAGCGGAGTAAAAGTTTACATAGATTGGAGACTACTGGGATGATGCCACAGTAGATAAGGTTGTTGAGCTTCTTCACGAATATCAAGATTTATTCCCTACAAAATTCTCGTATTTAAAAGGCATCATAAGCGATTTGGGAGTGATGAAAATAACTTTGAAACCAGACGTGAAGCCTGTTAAGTAGAAGCCATATCACCTTAATACAAAATACAAGGAAAAGGTCCACCTGGAGTTGGACAAGATGCTTGCCACAGGTATTATTGAACTGGTGGAGAAATTTCATTGGGTGAGTCCAATGGTCATTCAAGAAAAGAAGAAAAAGGATGAAATAATGATTTGCGTAGATCTCAAGAAGCTTAATGACGCTTGCATTCATGATCCTTTTCCAACTCCATTCACAAATGAAGTATTGGATAATGTTGGCGGGAAGGAAGCCTATTCATTCACTAATGGGTTCTTTGGGTACCATCAGATTAAGATTGCACCGAAAGACAAGAGTAAGACTACCTTCATGACTAAGTGGGGATGTTTTCAGTATACAATAATGCCTTTTGGACTAAAAAATGTGACGACGATCTTCTCGCGCATAGTTTTCTTGGTGTTCAAAGAGTTCATTCACAAATTTTTGGAGGTATATTTTGACAATTAGACAATTTTTGGATTGGTAAAGTGCCATGTAGCCAGTTTACGCTTGATGTTGGACACATTCCGAAGGTATCGGATCACATTAAACTTGAATAAATGCTTATTTAGCATCCCATTTTGCATTTTGCTGGGTCATGTGGTATGTAGGCAAGGATTAATGGTGGACCCTATTAAGATCACAATTAAAATTAATTTGGAGCTCTCAAGGAGTGTTAAATAGTTGTGTGCAACACTGGGTCATACTGGATACTACCGGAAGTTCATTAAAAGTTATGCTTAGATTATCATGCCTATGGAAAAGCTACTGAAAAATGACGCTACATTTTGCTGGAGTGAAGAGTGTCAACGGTGTCTAGATGTATTAAAGGAAAAAATGGTTACCACGCTGATCCTAGTCTTATTGGATTGGAAGAAGGAATTTCATGTGCACGCGGATGCATCAAGTATTGCACTAGGAGTAGTGCTAGCACGGGCCGGTGAAGGAGAACTAGATCACCCTATAGCGTTTTCGAGTAGGAAGTTGTCTAAGGTTGAAAAGAATTATTCGAAAACAGAGCACAAAGGGTTGGATATGGTATACATGCTCCAGAAGTTCTGACATTACCTGCTAGGTGGACATTTCAAGATGTACACAAACTATTCTGCATTGAAATACCTAGTTAATAAGCCAGCGTTGGGGACAAAATATGCAGCTAGCTGCTGCTATTTTAGGAGTATGATTTCAAGGTGATTGTGAAGCCAGGAAGTTTGAATACAAGTCTATATCATCTGTCACACAGTGAGAAAGGAGAGGATCCCACCAATTTGGCAGAAGGGTTGCCTAATGTGCAGCTCTTCGCGGTGCATGTAGTGGATAATCACTTTGCAGACATTATCCACCTCTTGACTATAGGAACAGTGCCAGAGGGATACACGAGTCAATAAGAGAAAGAATTGGTAGTGCGCGTGATAGACTTTCCAGTTATTGCAGGGCATTTGTACAATATGGGATTCGACAAAATACTACGATGTTATGTGCCTGATTTTGAACGAAATAGTATCCTTGCTAAAGTTCATGGAGGAGGAGCTGCGGGAGACCATTATGCAGGGAAAGTGATAACGCAGAAGATTTTACACGCTAGGTTGTGGTGGCCGACACTACATAAGGATTCTAAAGAATATTGTAGGACATGTGATGCATGTGAGAGAATGGGTATGCCATCATAGAGGGATAAGTTGGCTCTGAATCCACAAGTGTTATTGCAGACATTTGATAAGTGGGCAATTGATTTTGTAGGGAGAATTCAGCCTCCATGAAAGAAGATAGGTACGTGGTATATCATCACCGTGACCAAATATTTGACCCGATGAGCAGCGGCATAGCCCTGTGAAGGACACTATAGGGGCAATAACAGTGAAATTATCATTTGAATATGTGTTGACCAAGTTTGGTTACCTGAAGATTTTGATGAGTTATCGCAGTACGCATTTCCTCAATGAAATGATTAGCGCGTTGAAAGAAGAGTTCTAGTTTTATCAGCAAAATAGTACGCCATATCACCCTCAGGCCAATGGAATGGTTGAGGATTTTAATAAAATATTGGAGAATGCACTGAAAAAGGTGTGCAACGTGTAGTGGAGTGATTGGGACATGTGCATACTAGCGGTGTCATGGGCTTACATAACTACTTTTAAAAATCTTACTGGTCAGACACCTTTTAGGCTAGTCTATGGCATAGAGGTTGTAATGCATATGGAGTATATCATGCCTAGTCTACACATAGTGGCTTTCATAGGAATGGAAAACCACAGAGCTTTAGAAGAGAGGTTCGCGCAGCTGACAGAGCTCGAGGAAGATAGGCTTTTGGCTATATTCCATCAGAAGGCTCAAGAGGAACATGAAAATGCTTGGCATGATTGGCACATCAAACTGTGCACCTTCAAGGTAAATGATTTAGCTTTGTTGTATGACAATAATTTTGATAAATTTCTAAGAAAATTTCAGATGCAGTGGCTGGGGCCATATGTTATCAAAAATATTACAGATGGTGGATGAGTTCAGCTCATGAAGTTGAATGGAGATTGATTTCCTGGGAAGGTAAATGGGAGCCAATCGAAGCCATACATCAGGGATCTAACCCAATGACTACATGGTTTGTAGCATAGTATTAACACTCTAGGCAGCTACCAGGAGGTGCGGGACTATAAACTAAATTGCCTGATTTGTAGAGTTACACGATAGGGGTTCTGTGCAAAACAAGATAGTGTCATAGTACCAGAAGAAGTGCAAAGGGAATTACGCTATAGTGGGAGAGACTACACAGTGTAGCCAAAAAGTAAGCATTATATTCATTGTTCATGATTTTACTGCCAGGAGATGGTTAAGAGGAGTGGCGGGGCAACATTTATGGCATTTAAGGCTGAATTTAAGAGTAAAATCTTTCGGATTTGAATGGACATAGTAAAATCTTTCGACCAATATAGCATTTATGGACATATTTTGGGGCGAATGGTTGAATTTGAATTTGAATTCACCTATAAATTACGTGTGGCTATCCAGCAGAAAACACTTTGCATCCTTAGATTTTTTGTGTTGTGTTGTGTAGTGTGCATGAATCACAAGTATTTCGAAGGTCTCATCACAAGCCTTGCGGTCGACAAGTTGCATGAGTTAGATCAAAAACTCATGACTGAAATTATGCTAGGACAAGGTCCCACTAAAACTGCTAGCACTGGAGGAACTATCCCCTCTGAGGGAGTTTCCCCGGAGGTGATGAGCATGGATGTTCCAGCTACAGTGCCTACGGCACAGAGGTCACCTAGGCTGAAGCTCGCGCCAGTGAGAGAGGTCCATAAGCCAAAGAAATATAAGCAAAAGAAGTCGATGTTGGTGCATGAGTACTAAGGAAGCATGTCACTACACAAGCTTATAGGAAGGAGAAACCAAGCGCAAAAGAGAAGGGGAAAGTGGTGGATTTGGAGGCTTAAGAGGGCGCAGAGAATATAGACACAATGGGGGTGCATCCTATATATAAGTTGAGGAAGTATATCCCTCCACACAAGGGAAAAGTGAAGGTCCCTAAGGACCTAGGTGCAGGACAATTCCTCCTCAACACACCCCTATTACTAGAGCACCTAACCTTTAAACATCCGCGCTTGGCGTGGATCCAGCATTTGAATCTAGAAAATTGGGATTTGGCGAACCACGAGCGGTTCCCCCACCTTGCTACAAACACATACATGAAGAGGATCTTCTACAAAGAGTTTGGTATCACCCCACCGGAGCGTGTGGAGTGGATTCGTGGAGTGAACCTGTCGGGGTTGTTGAGCCTGTTGTGGGTGCCCCACTACCATCACTCCAATATTAACTTGATTTTCATTAAGCAGTTGCTGTTCCTGGTGCATGGTAGATACTTATGGCTAAGAACGTTGATCCTTATCACTGATACGCTGATCCATTGGATCTCATTCCTGTCACACTCAAGATTGAATTCGACCAAGGAGTTTGGCGGAAATACGAGCGAGCGTGACCTCGCAGAGAAGATGAAGGACAAGTTTAAGCTTGTGAAAAAGCCATGCTGGTATTCTATTACCTCGATCACTAACCCCACGGTAAAGGTTTCCACATAGATCCTAGCTGGCAAGGTTATCTGAAAATGCCACATGGATGAGGTTTTGGCGACAGTTGTTTCTTTGGTTGCATAACGCGCAGAGGGCGTGTAGTTCAACTAGGTGCGCTACCTGTGTAGTGGGTTCTTTGTGAGTTGTAGAGAGGCACAGGATGAGAGTAAGAAATTCCACTATTCGTGGTTGTTGCTCTTGATAGTGTTGGTCACCTAGGATTTGCAAGAGGATAGCCAATTTCCTCTTGTAGAGAAGGATTTGTTGGAGGCTACAAAATTTGCATCTCTGTGGGCCACGAAAGATGTTGCATGGGTCATAGAGACCAACGTCTTTTGGGTGCTGATGGAGGTGAGCATTTGCATGGACATCTACCAGAAGCCACAGTTGTCACCAACCATGTTTGAACAACTTTCAAGCTACGCAGAGTTCAAAGCTAACTTCCACCACGTATACATATGGGTGTGGAAGGATCCGAAGTAGAAATTGTTTGACTTACCTTACCTCACTAGAGATGACACTATTGAGGAGGTCTTCAAGTGTTGGCCAATAGCTTGGCATTCTCCTTCCGATATGGCTGTAGGCACCAGCAAGTCTGTGGAGAAGAAGAAAAATGATGTGGCCAAACAAAAGGTTCGACAGTTGGATGAGAAATGAAGGAAATAGGTCGAGTAGAAGGCGGGGTGGAAGAGGAACCTTCCACGAAGAAACATACTGAACAGGAAGAGTGTGGCTCCGAGCGGAGTGATAAGTCTCCCTCGCCCCAAATAGAGAGGAAGAGCAATCATAGAAGGGGTGGTGGTTAAGACAAGCAAAGAACTCCCTTCCAAGTGAAGCGGTATAAGGAGCAGGAAAAGGAAGGGCCGTAGAAGAAAACAAAATCCACCAATCCATCGGTGGACCAAATTAATTTGATTGATGGTGACCTAGATGAAATAGTTAATAAGGTGTGGGATACCATCACAAAACTCTTGCACCAGTTTGAGCAGCAGCAACAATAGGTGTTAATTTCTATTCATAAGGATCTGCATGAGTTGCAAATCTAGGAGACTAGGATCCAGGTCGGTGTAGGGCAGAGCAGCGCTAGATCAACAATGTTGGCACTGGGGACCACTCAAGCAGCCAAGATGGTCTGGTCACTAGATCTTCGGGCAGTTGCACTTCCAGATGGATCTTTGAGTGTAGAGGTGGCCACTGACAAAGCTATTGTCACCTCTTCAAAGAACATCAGCCTCAACCTGGCCATGCTCCCCAGCTATTTTCTTCACACATTGCAAGAAAATGTGATAATAGAGGTTAAAGCTCAGGAGTAGCACTCACTGAGCCTTATAAGTGAGTATAGAGTAAATCACGAAAAATTGTCTTTTGAGATTTCTGAGGAATTGTAGGCACAAAAGAAAATTCAGGTGCACAACACCCAACTTGTAGCCATGGTAGCAGAAGCCTGTAGAACAGTCCCCGAACTACATATACTAGAGGAAGCATCGTTGGAGGCAAAGATCAAAAATTTGGTTGTAGGAGTGTGTGATGCCAAGTCAGAAAGTGGTTAGAGTTCAGTTCGAGCTGAAATTTAATATCAGAGAATTAGATTTAAAGTCACAACTTTCAACTCTGCCAGAGGTTAGGGAACAACACGGAGCCGCTATGAAGGATGGAGTTGTGACAGTGGATGTTGTGGTGGTAGACTCCACCACGCTTTCTGAGTAAGCAATGGAGGTAGTCATGGCTGTGCAGGAATATCCCACCCTGCAAGCCTTCAATACGATAGCTCGTGAACTCCAGCAACAATACAATGAATTAACGGCAATGGAGCACATTTTTGTTACCGAACAACGCCTTGCTAAGCTACAGGAGGTGAGGTTGTTGCATCTACAAGTGGAAGTTGCGCAAAAGAAAGAGGTGGTCCTCAAGGACAAGTTGGGGCCTTGGTTGGTTGAGGCCTACATTATCTTCACCAACATTCAGGAGAAGTTGGCAAGCCTACAGAGCACATAGTAGAAAATCAAGGAGGATAGTGAAAGACTGACAACAGAGTAACTAGTGGAGCAAATCAAACAGGCATCCACACAGAGCATGGATTAAGTGGCAATGGCACAGGTGGAGTTGGAAGGTCTTCACAATAATATCTCCATGCTAGAAAAGTGACTCGAGGGTGAGTCACGATATTTGTGTTGGGGTCTTGTTGGGACGGGGTCCCTTAGGGTCATTTTTGGTGAAAAACCCCAAGTTTTGTTGTATAAAATGTAAAGTCTCTACAAGTTGTGGTCGTGGAGTGCATAGATAGTTAAAGTGTCATAAAGGGTCTTACCCTTCTTTTATGTAAGTTGAGACAACCTTTGAAGATGTACCCATGGTCTGTGGACCATGGGATTGTAGAAATAGGTGTGTCTTAGGATGTCTAAGAGAAGACGATGAGGATGAAGGTGAATATAATGGGTCATTAGAAGGTAGAAGTCTTAGAGTAGAAGGAAGGCTCTACAGCTGTGTGCGCATAGGCCTAGATTAGAGTCTGTCGCTGAGTGCGTAGACCCTTGCAGTTGAGTACGTAGGGAAGTCTTGAGTCTGTAAGCAGAACTGAGCATTAATGAAGAAGATTCTTGCAGAAATACTTATGTCTACATCTTTACTTCTATTTATATATATGCTCCTTATGTTATAATGGGTTTATGAAATAATGATGTATTAATGCATGACTTTACATGATTTATATTGTTACATGAACGTAATTATTTTTAACTGTTTACACGAAGATTATCTTATTGTGTGTGGGAGTTATTAAACACTTAAGCTTATCTCAGTAATTACTGGGTTAAGAGTAATCATTGATGTGCATAAGTAGCTGATTCACATATTCGGGGTCTGCAAAAGACAGTTGTAAACATTCATGGAGGTAGAGAAGATGATTAAGGGTAGTTATATCGATAATACCTAAAGGCTTATCGATCTGCGTGAAGGAAGGTTTAGGGCATAAAAGGACATTACATTGATCTCTTAGTGTGGAAACTTGGTTCCAACATCCCCCCATACTACTTCGGGTGAGACATCAATCTGCGCTCCATGGATTGATGCTGAAAGGGCTAGTAGTGTAGGTATTTGTTTGGAAACACTAACTATGAACTTGGGTCAAGACCCAATAAGCCAACACATCCTGTAAGGTGTCTTTTATGTTAGAGCTCCGCATGGCACCAAATCAATAAAAACATCTACTTCCCTGAGATGTGAAAAATCTAAAATATCTAGCGGAAATACATCCTAAAACTATTGTAGAATAGCGTATCTTCTCAAAACATTTGCATCCTCAACTTCCTTACCTTTTTCACTAGAAATGTGCACTTCAAATAACACACACTCTTTACTAGGACTAAGCTTAGCCTACATAGTTATCAACATTCTAACTCATATTGATTTCTTCGTACCCCGCAAGACTATTTGTTCCCCATTGTCATCCATGCACTCAATAACTTTGTCATAACAATCCACCCTAGTTATATGCAAGTACAACCAATCCATGTCCAACAACATACTATATGATCCCAATTGTAATACATTCATAAGCGAAGGTAGAATACCATTCAAATCAAATGCATAAGATCTTACCTAATGATGAACTTGCTTCTTTGTACCTGTAGCAAAGTGCACTAACTAAGACTCTGCATGCACTTCTTTACTCAAACCATACTTATCCACCATGTCAGGATTAACATAACTATAATTAGATCGAGGGTCAATCAAAATAGAAACAACTTGATCATAAATCTTATCGCCCATCTTTATAATAAATGCCTAGTGATTTACCTATACATTATACAGTGTTGCATATATCTAATCGAGGTGGATATTAGTGGCTACCCACATATTCCACTTGGACCCCCACCCTTGTTTTGTCAGTTTTTCATTTCTTTAATTGTAGCACAATTTACTATTTATGGTAGTTTTTCGGGACTAGAACTTTCAGAGTCGTTTTTGAGGCCCTACATGAAGCTATTTTTTGGACAATAGGAATATATATATATATATATATATATATATATATATATATATATATATATATATATATATAGAGAGAGAGAGAGAGAGAGAGAGAGAGAGAGAGAGAGAGAGAGATTTGAATTATGTTGTCAATAAAAATTTATAGTCCTTTGATAGATATTTCTAATGAGCTATCGTTCATGTCAAACAGATATCGTATGCCAAAGTTATGACCTTAGGAAGTTGATGTACCAATTTATTCCAACGGGGACCATAATTTAGGTGCTTCATCTCCTAGGGTTAGGTTTGTGGATGTTTATGGTTTTCCATGGTTTCTTAAAAATCAATAGGCCTTCGAACCTCATTGTAACATAGTGCAGAAGAATGTACCCACCACGTCTCTTCTCAGACATAAGCTATCATCACTTGAGCTAGTTTATTTCTATTTTTGTATGTACGCATATTTTAGTTCTTTGATATTAATGAAATGAAGTTTTATTTCTCTTGCAACTTCGTGTTTATGTGCATATCTATATTTATTTTAATTCCTACATAAGTTCAGATCACTGGTATCAGAGTTGTCTACTCTTTCTCTATTTTTATTTTCATGTCCCCGAAGAGGTTAGGGTATGAGGAGTTAATGATACAGGTGGATCTCTAGACATAGTGGCATGGAAAAAGCTCAAAATTCAAAGTGGTGGAAAGGCAATGAACTTGACATCATATTGAAGTGCTCGTCACCGTGACTCCAACAGTGTGAACGACACTCCAATCCGAGTCGGGATGATGGAGATAGAGGCAGCCAAAGTTGGGTTGAATTTTCACTGACTGGGCAGGATTAATGTAGGCACAATTTGGAGTTTTTCCAGTCGACAGAATCCAGCCAACTCCAGCCAGATTCCGGGTAAATTATTGCCTCGCTAAAATGACTCCTTCTATCCAAAACCGAATTTTCAAAAATCAGCGGTTGGTTTTTATAACAAAAAATATATATATAAAAGGGTGGTGGGCCACAAACTGTAGGTTTTAACCTCGTATAGAAATTACCTGCATACGAATTCTAAAAAAAACATAGAAAATAAACAATGCAAGACCATAACACATAAAACACATATACATAGAGATTTTCCCCTGGATCCCAAAACCGGGAGTACCAGTTTCATTTTTCATTATGTTCTTTTCAATGTTATAATACATATTTATACATGCCAAAACATCCAATACCATGGAACGAAAACCATAAAGTGGGGTTACGGGTACACCTCAAACCCCCTGTTACCCCCCCACTCTAACCCCCGATTAACTATGTGGGCTAGTCATGGAAAGAATATAACACAACCCAACATTCTCCCACTTGTTGTTTTAAATGCCCATTGTCTCTCTACACCAAGAGAACTTCTCATAACTCATATATTTTGTCAATGCATCTACAGTATTCTTCAAAGTGTCCACCTTTACTAGCAACACCTTTTTGTCTTCTATCATATCCCTCACAAAGTGATACTGAACATCAATGTGCTTTGTCTTCGAATGATATGTAGTGCTCTTTGCCAAGAAAATTGTACTTTGGTTGTCATAGTCTATCCATATAGCTGCCTATACTAACCCCATATTTGAACACAATCTCTACAACCAAATTGATTCCTTTCTTGCTTGAGTGGCTGCCCTGTATTTTAACTCTGTAGTTGATAGTGCCACTACACATTGTTTCTTACTCATCCAACTGACTGCACCTCCAAATAGTTTAAACACATACCCACTTGTAGATCTTCTCTGATCCAGATCTCCAACCCAGTTAGCATCAACAAAGCCATGAATATCCAACATTCTGTCCAATCCTGGTCTTCCTTGGTAGCACAAACCATAATCACTAGTGCCACACAAATACCTGAAAACTCACTTCACTACTGTCCAATGCTCCTTCCCTGGTTTTGACATAAACCTGCTCAATACTTCGACTACATGTGCAATGTCTGGTCTAGTACAGAACATTGCATACATCAGGCTACTGATTACACTTGCGTATGGAACACGGGACATGTCCTCTTCCTCTTCTTGTGTCTTGGGACATTGTTCAACAGATAACCTCACACCTACAGGAATAGGAACCTTCTTCGGTTTAATATCCTACATATTGAACCTCTGCAATATTTTCTCGACATACTTCCTCTCGTTTAACCAGAGCTTCCTCTTTGCCTGATCTATTTTAATTTCCATGCCCAAAATATAGTTCGCAGCACCAAGATCTTTCATGTTGAATTTGGAGGACAATTGGGTCTTCAAATCCTGGATAATTTCTTTTTCATTTCCAACCAACAACATATCATCCACATACAAGATCAGATAATTAACACGGTCACCAATTAATTTAACATACACACAGTGATCTGCTTTGCTTCTGGTGTTATATACCTAGGGGGGATAATATGGGGTACCAAGGGAGGTACCCAAGGTAATAATGTAATAATGGGATGGGCCATAGTAATAAATAAGGTGGTTAAACCATATCATGTAAGGGACCACAAGTAGCTAATAATAATGTAATGGGCCCATGGTATTAGTTGATGGTATGAGGGAACCATGGTAATGACCCATGGTATTGTATGTATGAGGCCTATATAGAGGCTAGAGACTCCAAGTCAAGGAATAGTGAAGGATTATTGCATGAATAGGCATATGGCTTGTGGAGTGTTCTCCTTCCTTAAGGAGTGAATGTATGGTGTTGCCCTACCTTAAGGGTTTGATCAATAAAGAATCATTTATATTATTTCTGGGTTTATTTGCATCGCCTTATATTTTTATATCAGATCTATAATATTTCTAGGTTAGATCTACAAAAAGTGGTATCAGATCTATAACAAGTGGTATCAGATCTATAATATTTCTGGGTTAGATCTATAACAAGTGGTATCAGAGCACTTTCTTGGGCACAAAAGTGGAGAATTTTTTTTTAATTTTTGCAGGGTTTCAGGGGCGGCGAGTTGCAGATCAGATCTATACGTTTTGGTGCAAGATCTGCAAAATATAATTGCATATCTATATTCTTTGTGAAAAAATAGTCGATTTAAAAAAAAATCGGTTGAATCGGGGTCCGGATGAAGGAAATATCGCTGATTTAAAAATCAGTGGGGTTGCAGACAATTTTTCAGGGCTGCGAATTTGCGGCACCGATCTAGACGTCCTGGTACAAGGTCTGAAAAATATAATTGAAGATCTGGATTCTATGTGAAAAAATACCCGATTTCAAAAAAAAGATTAGTCGAATCAGAGTCCGGATGAGAGAGATATCGTTGATTTAAAATCAGCTATTCTTGCAGAAATTTTGATGACGACGGGAGAGTTGCAGCGCAGATCTGAAATTTTAAGTGCCGGGATCAAGATTTCTATCACATGGGTAGATGCAGAATGATTGTTCCATTTCTGAAAACAGGTCATAATAGGGATTATGAGCAATATTGACGAAACTGTGACAATTTCAAATTTTCTCCAAGTAAGTGAATTTTTCTCAAACCCTCTTCATGGCGATTCGAAATTTTACAGGAAAAGATGATGGTCATGCTATTGAAGAATTCATACAAGGATACAAGTCCACACATGGGACATATTGGAAGATTCCAATGATGCTTAATATGATAGATGAGGCTCAAAAGTGGAATTTATCACTTGACTTAAAGCAGTTGCTCAAACTTTCAAATGCAAAATTTGAAAAAGTCTTTTTGGACAAATGGTCTCGAGCTAGAAAACAAGATAAGGAGAAACATATGGGATTATTTCCTACTGGTATATCTTTATTGCAGGTTCATGGATTGATTCAGAAGGAGAAAATTGTTGTGTCTATAAATCCTAGTTGCAAGCAAAATCTTATAAGTATTAATTTGGCAAAAAGATTGCAAGTTCCAGCAAAACACATTGAAACTGCACAGATTGATAATGAGGATGTTCAAGTGTATAAGGATTTGAAGATTTCTATGGATAAGTATGTGTTGCATGGTGATTTTTATGCTTCAGAGACAGATAATATGGATGTTGTTTTGGGATACCCGTGGATGGAATCAGTGGGTACTATAAATATTAATGTGCAGAAGAAATTCCTGAAGCTCTGGTATAAAAAGAAGAAAATTACATTACAGGATATTTCCATCAATAAACAGGTAGAGTCCATAGAGGTTGACGAAGAAGATGTTCCAGGGAATGACATATCAGATGATGGGAAGTTGATGGTCGACAATCAAACACAAACAGAGGCTGAAGCCGAAAAGGTAACAGCTGCTGACACATCTGATGAGGGTTTAGTGGTTGAAGTCATGTTGGAAAAGAAGACACCACAACGGGCACCATATCAGGGTGAATTAAAAAAAAAGACACCGTCGGTTAAAACTTCAACATATCATCACCCACATCACCCCGTAAGACAACAACCAACAAGATGGCAACCAATTAGCCACAAGGACAACAACCCCCGTATGACGGATAGCGAGGAGCGGCGATCCACCTACTACACACATAAGAGCTGCCACGGTCAACTTCCATCTCAAGCGAGCGAGGCACCAACGAGATCAAGGGTTCACCTTTCTCTTGGATGGCTAGATGCACGTTCATGGTACCAGTGGACTACTCTTTTGAGTAGATCTTATTATTTGTGTTCTTCCCATGTTTCGGGGACGAAACATGCTTAGGGGGTGGAATGTTATATACCTAGGGGGGATAATATGGGGTACCAAGGAAGGTACCCAAGGTAATAATGTAATAATGGGATGGGCCATAGTAATAAATAAGGTGGTTAACCCATATCATGTAAGGGACCACAAGTAGTTAATACTAATGTAATAGGCCCATGGTATTAGTTGATGGTATGAGGGAACCATGGTAATGACCCATGGTATTGTATGTATGAGGCCTATATAGAGGCTAGAGACTCCAAGTCAAGGAATAGTGAAGGATTATTGTATGAACAGGCATATGGCTTGTGGAGTGTTCTGCTTCCTTAAGGAGTGAATGTATGGTGTTGCCCTACCTTAAGGGTTTGATCAATAAAGAATCATTTATATTATTTCTGGGTTTATTTGCATTGCCTTATATTTTTATATCAGATCTATAATATTTCTGGGTTAGATCTACAACAAGTGGTATCAGAGCTATAACAAGTGGTATCAGATCTATAATATTTCTGGGTTAGATCTATAACATCTGGTGAATCCAAGCCCCCGTATAAATCTATCAAACTTCGGATACCACATCCTTGGTGACTGTTTTAACCCATACAAAGACTTCTTTAACTTGCATACCAGTTCTTTCCTACCCTTCACCGCAGAGTCTTCAGGTTGCTTCATGTAGATCTCCTCTTCCCGATCCCCATGAAGAAATGTTGTCTTCACACCCATCTATTCTACCTCAAAATAAAAAGTAGCAACCATAGATAAAAGTCATCTAATAGAAGTTTCCTTGGGAATAGGAGAAAAAATATCACCAAAATGAATTCCCGGTACCTAGGAATAACCTTTTTCTACCAACCAAGCTTCTTATTTCTCCACTTTTCCTTTTGCATTTGTCTTCTTTTTGAAAATCCATTTGTTCCCAATGGGTTTCCTTCCAGCCAGCAACTCCACTGTATCCCAAGCCTCATTTTTGTGCAAAGATTCCATTTCATCAACCATGGTCTCTTTCCAGAGTTTTCCATATTTTGAATACACTGCTTCCTTCACAGTTCTAGGATCATCATCAATAATAGACAAAGCAAAATTTGAATAGAAATCAGATGGACTATACCTTTTTTGCTGCCTTCTTTCTCGAACTGATCTTCCCATAGCTAGAGTTTGTGGCTCTTCATTATCTAATTCCTCCTCTGACGTAGAGTCTGATTCTTCCACCTTTAGCTCAAATTCTATCTTCTCAGGTTCCTTTGGTTGAACTTCAAGTTTAATAACATCTTTTACCTCTCTGAACACCACATCTCGGCTGTACACAACCTTCCTTGTTACTGGTTTCCAAAGCTTATAACCCTTTAAATCATCCTTATACCCAATAAAGATGCACCTTTTAGATTTACTATCCAACATGGTTTGTTTGTCCTTTGGAACATGTACATATGCATCTCATCCAAATACCCTTAGATGTGAAAGAGAGGGTTTCTTACCAGTCCATCCCTCTTGTGGATTCTTATCCTCCAACGCTGATGAAGGTGACCTGTTGACCAGGTAACATGTAGTATCCATCGACTTTGCCTAGAATTCCTGTCCTAATCTAGAACCACTGAGCATGCTTCTTGCCCTTTCCATGAATGTCTTGTTCATTCTTTCTGCAACTCCATTTTATTGAGGTGTATATGGAGTAGTATTCTATCGTGATATACCACACTTCTTACAGAATTCTTCAAATTCCTTGCTGCAAAACTCTCCACCATTATCTGTCCTCAGCATCTTTATCTTCTTCTCTGTCTTGTTTTCCACCAGAGCCTTAAATTATTTAAACCTGTCAAAGACTTTAGGTTTCTTCTTAAGGAAATATATCCATGTACTCCTTGAGAATTCATCTATAAATGATACATAGTAGATAGACTTACCCAGTGATGGAACCTTCACAGGTCCAAACACATCATTGCGCACAAGCTCTAATATCTCTTTCACCCTCTTACCACCAGAGGGGAAACTCACATGATTCTGCTTCCCATATATAGAATTTTCAAAGAAATAAAAATCCAGAGAGCTATTACTCATACCTTCTACCATACCTTTACCATGAAGTATTCTAAGTCCCTTCTCTCCAATATGTCCAAGCCTTTGATGCCACAACATGGTCTTCTCTCTAGAGACCACTAGATTTTCTGCTCCACTTTCAGGAACCATAGAACTATTGCACCCATCAATAACAATTCTACCTTGCAGCTTGTACAGAGTTCCAATCCGAATTCCCCGCATCAATACCAGTGCTCCCTGAACCATTTTGCAGGTATCCTTTTCAAACACTCTTTTTACACCTGCATCATCCAGCTTGCTTACAAAAATCATATTTTTGGCTAATGCAGGAATATGTAGAATACTTGAAAGTGTTCTAACCCTTCCACCTTGCAACTTCAACTTTACTTTTCCATGACCCATGATTCTAGCCTTCCTGTCATTCACCAAGAAGACATCGCCACCATCATATTTCTCATACTCGCAGAGTCACTCTCTATGGGGAGTGAAGTGAAAGGATGGACCTGAGTCAATCAACCATGCCTCATGATATACATGTGTATTTGAAGAAGCCAAGTACACATCCCCACCTTCATCTAAGGTGGTTTTCTCCTCTACAAAAGGAGCCTGATCAGATCCCTTCCTTTGTCAGGAGCATTAGATTTACAATCCCTTTTAAAGTGGAATTCCTTTCCGCATTTCCAACACACGACCTTTACAGGATTTCCTGGAGATTTAGATCTCCCACTCGATGACTTATTTTTATTTATGTTCTGGGACCGTGCTCATACAGACAAGGCATCACCATTCTGGCTCTCCATATTTTTCCGTCTCATCTCCTCTATTAGCAAGGATGAAAGTATTTCATCAAACTGCAAGGTAGTTGCATTGCTACCTATTGCAATAACTAGACTATCCCACGAATCTGGTAGAGAACACAACAAACTGATGCACTTATCTTCATCTAAAATTTTAATATCAACAGATGCTAACTGAATTACCATAGTATTAAATGCATTTAGATGCTCTATCACTGAGTCTACATCTTTCATCCTCAGGTTATACAGCTTTTTCCACAAGAACAGTTTATTCACCAGAGACTTAGATTGGTACAAAGTCCCTAACTTGTCCCACAAAGCCTTTTTCGTAGCTTCCCCTGATACATTCAGCAATACTGAATCTGAGACACACAATCATATTGTGCTCTTTTCCTTCTGGTCCAACTTCGTCCATTCTTCATCAGACACTCCCATTGGTTTAGTACCTGGATCTACTGCGATGCACTGATCGCTATCCACCAACAGGTCCTCCATCTTGAGTTTCCAGAATTCAAAAATCTGACCATTAAATTTCTCGGTCTCTATCTTTCCACTACTTTCCATCTTCTTCCACCACCAGAATCGATCTCGTAGATCTCCCACTGAACAGGGTCTACCGCAAGCCCGAGTGAAACCCCTCATCAACAAAGGCGTCCCCTTGAAGTCAAAATAGCTCTAATACCAAATGTAGGTTTTAACCCTATACAGAAATTACCTGCATACAAATTCTAAAAAAAACACAGAAAATAAACAATGCGAGAGCATAACACATAAAACATATATACACAGAGATTTCACCTGGATCCCAAAACCGAGACTACTAGTTTGATTTTTCATTATGTTCCTTTCAATGTTATAATACATATTTATACATGCCAAAGCATCCAATACCATGTACTGAAAACCCATGGACCGAAAACCATCGTGTCCAATACGATGGGCCGAAACCATCGCGTTCAAAAACATGTGCGAAAATCATGCACAAAACCATAGGTGGGTCCACCCAACCTAACATAGGGTCCAAAACCAAAATTTTCCGGGACGCTACCCCGGACCCCATAATGTGGGGTTATGGGTACACCTCAAACCCCCTATGACCCCCCCCCTCTAACCCCTGGAACTACATGGGCTAGCCATGGAAAGAATATAACACAACTAAACAGTACTGAAATTACCTGCATACGAATTCTAAAGCATAGAAAATAAACAATGCAAGAAAATAACACATAAAACACATATACAGAGCGATTTTCCCCTGAATCACAAAATTGGGACTACTAGCTTGATTTTTCATTATATTCCTTTCAATGTTGCAATACATATTTATACATGCCGAAGAATCCAATACCATAGACTGAAAACCATCATGTCTAAAACCACGGACCGAAAACCATCGCGTCCAAAACCATGGACCAAAAACCATCGCGTCCAAAACCATGGACCAAAAACCATAGGTAGGTTCCCCAACCTAATATAGGGTCCAAAAAAAAATTTGTGGGGCGCTGTCCTAGACCCCGTAGATGGGGGCTACCCGCCCCCCTCAAACCCCCTTGTGACCCCCCCACCGCGTAATCAATGAAACAAAGGGGGAGTTCCGCCCCCCCTCTAACCCCCTGATTCACTACGTAGGTTAGTCGTGGAAAGAATTGTTTGGTCAATTTAGTGTGCCCTAAATTGCTACATTAATTATCAATCCGGGAGTTGTAAACTAATTTGTTTTGGGGGTTTTTATCTTCGTTTATCTCCTAATATGAATGGAAATCCTATTCCTAAGTCTTTAGAAGGCAAGTATGGATATAGATTTTAGGCAATTATGTCCTCTGTAATGGTTTCCAGCACTTATCACTTCAGAAGGTCTTAGAATATACTAGTGATGACAGTAATACTAGAACAAGAATGAAAAATGTGCTGCTAGTTAAAACAAGTAAGTAATGAGCTACTGATCATGAAACTATCATCTCTGTTGCTGTCTAATAATGATTTAAGCTATTGCACTCAAGGAAATAAAAAATTGCAAAGAAAGTAAAACTAAAATCAAATTACATCATTCATAATCCGATTCCTCGCCAGTTAGTCTAGCTATGGCTTTCGGAGATAATCGTCAATGACATGAGCAACCTGATATCTAATTGCAGAAAAGTAAAACTAAAATCAAATCACAACATTCATAATCTGATTCCTCACCAATTAGTCTAGCTATGGCTTTTGGAGATAATCATCAATGACATGAGAAACTTGATATCTAATTGCAGAAAAGTAAAACTAAAATCAAATCACAACATTCATAATTTGATTCCTCGCCAATTAGTCTAGCTATGGCTTTCGGAGATAATCATGAATGACATGAGCAACCTGATATCTAATTGCAGAAAATTAAAACTAAAATCAAATCACAACATTCATAATCTGATTCCTCGCCAGTTAGTCTAGCTATGGTTTTCGGAGATAATCATCAATGACATGAGCAATCTGATATCTAATTGCAGAAAAGTAAAACTAAAATCAAATCACACATTCATAATTTGATCCCTCGCCAGTTAGTATAGCTATGGCTTTCGGAGGTAACCATCAATGATATGAGCAATTTAATATCTAAGCTAACTAACAAAGCAAGTAAACAAAATTGAAATCAACAAAACAGAACTAGAATTAAAATACTAAGAAAAGCAAAGTCAGTAGAGAATTAATCCCATGTCATTAGTCATTGCGAAAATTATATGTAGATGCCTAGGCTGCCTACTCTATCCTGAAACATACATACAATGATCAGTATTATATAAAGCTGTAAAATCATGAATGGAAGTGGAATGTTAATACCATAACAATTGAAATATACACAGGTGGATAGCTATGGAATATATGCAATGGAAATAAGGAAACAATGCATGAAACTTTACAACAACAATGAAAACAAAACCTCAGCGTACAGGGGCCCTCTGCACAGCCTCGGTCAACAGGCTATCAATCCAAAATTATGTTCACTCAATCATGTAGAAACAAAGTCTTCTCATATATTTCAAAACAAAGTTACAGCAATAAGACTAGTGTCACGACACAATGAACTTTGAACAGCAAAATTACATTAACAAAAGACTAACTTCTATGCGTATAGCAACGCGTTATTTATAACAAAGGTTACATAACTATTTTCTTGTAAAACTACGTGAACAGGAGACACGTAAAAGACAACATCCATGGATTTAGCATAATGGTTGCCGAGACTATTAAATCTATCAACTGTGGCTGTTGGATTTGCATCGTGGGGCAGTCTATAGGTGGCAACAGACACCAGAGATTTAGGAACAGCCACGCATCCTTCAGAATCCTTGACGTGTTGGAAAATAGAGTCCGGCTGCCATAGGAATCTTACGTTGGACCATCGTTTGACCACTGTTGACCACAGCTTCCCTTGATGAATTCGGCTGAACCAATAGGACCTGATCCATATCCAGGTCATTTCTAACTTGCCCATGTGGCTTGTTTTTCCTGATGACACCTACAACCTAGAGTTTAACAAAAACAACTGCGGAAAGTTGAATCAGCTGTGGAAAGTGACTGGATTCTGTAGCTAATGAACAAAATCTAGTTCAAACAGCAAACACAAAAACATAGTCAGAAAACCACTTAAGTTCTCTTTTAGAATCAATACGCAATTATTTCTTATAACTTATGGAGTATTGGTGAGGGGAAAAAGTCTGGGAAAATGTGTAGGAGAGGTGTAATTTCAAAGCTCTACAAGAATATAACACAACCAAACATTCTCCCACTTGTTGTTTCCTTTCCACAGAGGGCCATAAGAGAGCTTAGTCATTTTTCCACACTTGAAATGCCCATTGTTTCTCTACACCAGGAGAACTTCTCAGAGCTCACAGATTTTGTCAATGTATCTACAATATTCTCCAAAGTGTCCACCTTTACCAGCAACGCCTTTTTGTCTTCTATCATATCCCTCACAAAGTGATACTGAACATCAATGTGCTTTGTCTTCGAATGATAAGCAGGGTTCTTTGCCAAGAAAATTGCACTTTGGTTGTCACAATCTATCCTTATAGCTCCCTGTACTAACCCCATACTTGAACACAATCTCTGTAACCAAACTGCTTCCCTTCTTGCATGAGTGGCTGCCATGTATTCTGCCTTTGTAGTTGATAGTGCCACTATGGATTGTTTCTTACTCATCCAACTAACTGCACCTCCAAATAGGTTAAACACATACCCACTTGTAGATCTTCCCTAATCCAAATGTCCAGCCCAGTCTGCATCAACAAAGCCATGGATATCCAAAAATCTGTCCAATCCTGGTCTTCCTTTGTAGCACAAACCATAGTCACTAGTGCCATGCAAACACCTGAAAACCCACTTCACTATTGTCCAATGCTCCTTCCTTGGTTTTGACATAAACTTATTCAATACTCCCACTGCATGTGCAATGTCTAGTTTTATAGACGATTGCATACATCAGGCTACCAACTACACTTGCATATGGAACATGGGACATATCCTATTCCTCTTCTTGTGTCTTGAGACACTGTTCAGTAGATAACTTTATATCTACAGGAATAGGAACCTTCACTAGTTTACTCTCCTGCATATTAAACCTATACAATATTGTCTCAACATACTTCCTCTAGTTTAACCAGAGCTTCCTCTTTGCCCAATGTCTTTTAATTTCCATGCCCAAAATATAGTTTGCAATACCAAGATATTTCATGTCGAATTTGGAGGACAATTGGGTGTTCAAATCTTGGATAATTTCTTTTTCATTTCCAACCAGCAACATATCATCCACATACAAGACCAGATAAATAACACGGTCACCAATTAATTATAATACACAAAATGATCTGCTTTGCTTCTGGTGAAGCCAAGGCCCCATATAAATGTATCAAATTTCTGATACCACATACTTGGTGATTGTTTTAACCCATACAAAGACTTCTTTAACTTGCATACCAGTTATTTCTTACCCTTCACTGCAAAGCCTTTAGGTTTCTTCATGTAGATCTCCTCTTCCAGATCCCCGTGAACAAATGTTTTCTTCACATCCATCTATTCTACCTAAAAATAAAAAGTAGTAGCAATAGATAAAATTCATCTAATAGAAGTTTCCTTGGCAACAGGAGAAAAAATATCACCAAAATCAATTCTCGGTACCTGGGAATAACATTTTGCTACCAACCATGCTTCGTATTTCTCCACTTTTCCTTCTGCATTTGTCTTCTTTTTGAACACCCATTTGCTGCCAATGGGTTTCCTTCCAGTCAGCAACTCAACCAGATCCTAAGCCTCATTTTTGTGCAAAGATTCCATTTCATCAACCATGGCCTCTTTCCAGCGTTTTCCATCCTCTAAATCTACTGCCTCCTTCACAGTTCTGGGATCATCATCAGTAATAGATGAAGTAAAATTTGAACAGAAATTAGATGGACTATAGCTTTCTAGCTGCCTTATTTCTCGAACTGATCTTCTTACACCCAGAGTTTGTGGCTCTTCATCTTCTGATTCCTCCTCTGCTGTGGACTTTGATTCTTCCTCCTTTAGCTCAAACTCTATCTTCTTAAGTTCCTTTGGTTGGACTTCATGTTCAATAACATATTTCAACTCTCTGAACACCACATCTTGGCTGTACACAACCTTCCTTGTTGTTGGGTTCCAAAGTTTATAACCCTTTAAACCATCCTTATACCCAATAAAGATGCACTTTTTAGATGTACTATCCAACTTGGTTCATTTCTCCTTTGGAACATGTACATATGCATCACATCTAAATACCATCATATGTGAAGGAGAGGGTTTCTTACCAGTCCATACCTCTTGTGGAGTCTTATCCTCCAACGCTGATGAAGGTGACCTGTTGACCAGGTAACATGCTGTATCCATTGCCTCTGCCCAGAATTCCTGTCCTAACTCCGCACCACTGAGCATGGTTCTTGCCCTTTCCATCAATGTCTTGTTCATTCTTTCTGCAACTCCATTTTGTTGAGGTGTATATGGAGTAGTCTTTTGTCATGCTATACCACACTTCTTACAGAATTCTTCAACTTCCTTACTACAAAACTCTCCACCATTATGTGTCCTCAGCACCTTTATCTTCTTCTCTATTTGGTTTGTTGGCATTATGATGTATGTGTTGTACTTGATGGAAACCCATTTGTAGCATAAAAACTCACTTGTATATGGTAACTAGATGAATCTGGCGAAGAGATATCAGATGTGACAGAATGCATGATAGTAGTGTTTACAGATGTGATGAAATGCAGGTCAGGTTCAAGGAATCAGTTTAGAAGGAAACTCACTCAGATGAAAGATCATAGTATAACACGTAAACAACAAATAATTGTAGATCAGTCTTCATGGAATAAAGAAAGAGAGGTATACGCAGGTTCACCATTGACCAAGATGCGCATACACGCAGGTTCACTGTATACAAGTCATGTATATGTACACATGCACTTTCTTAGAAGGAAAAGCACGTATACCTTGGAAAACTAAATTTTTGGTCCAAAGTATTTGGTCCATGGTATTTTGATCCATGGTATTGGTCCAAGGTATCTGGTCCAAGGTATTGACACTAAGCATTTGGTCTAAGGTATTGGTCCTAAGTGGTTTTGGTCCATGGTATTGAGAAAGGCATAAAACTATAAAAGGAGGAGAAGATCATTAAGCCACAATGTACAAGCATTTTGAATATTTGATGAAGTGTGAGATCAAGTATGCAGGTTATGGGTTTTTAATTTGAACCAAGGATACACCTATATGGCAGATGAAGGTTGATGGATCGGGATCATGAAGACTTAAATGTATTATCATTATGTGGTTTGGCCTTGATCATTCTAGATCTGAATACTGATGCATGTTTTTATTATGTAAATGTGATGATCTGGTGTCTGAAATAGTTGTGATGCTTTAAGTTAGCATTTCCATATCTTTACGCAAGTTGGATTTGGTAAAATAGTGTATACACACTGGTTCAACATACAGAAGTAGCGTATACATCACAGAATGGAATTTGCAAATCTGTATGGTGGTTCCCCTTGGTGAAAGGGCGTATACACACTTGTTCGGCTTATGGATGTAGCATATATCTTCTAAAGTATGATCTATAAGGGTTTTATTTGTTGTTGTAGTGTTAAGGGTTCTGCATTTTGTTCTTGTGACTGTTTTCTAGTGATAGTATTCTGCATATTCAAATTGGTTGATTGTGATTAGCTTCAGTGTTGATGGATGAAATCTAATGATGGATCAAGATCATAATAACTTATCATTATAGGATCTGATAATGGATAGGCTAGATCTGATCGCTAACACATGTTTTATCCTCTATGTGTGATTATGTTTGAAGCCTAGAAGTGCAGTAAAGTGTTTCCAGATCTATACGCTGGTTTGCTTCAAGGAAGTTGTGTATACACGCAGGTTGGCTTCTGCCAAATAGCGTATACACTATGAAGCATGGTTTTGAGATTACAATTGAGTCTGAATGATAATGTAGTGATATGAACTCAGATCTATGTACTGGTTACAGTGATCTATCTGTTCCAGATGATTGCTTGAAGTTGAATGGATGATTTAGTTGGTTCAGTGATTGATTAAGTTTGATTGATTCAGAAAGTGATGTTTAAGTTTTAGTGATTGGTTTATGTAGATTTATTTGATAAGTGTAGTGTAGTTGAGATTGATTTTGAGCTTCAATGTTGTTTATGGGTCCAGTAAGGAAATTGAATGAAACATGGCCTGCAAAGTGTGATGTTGTGTTCCAGGAGTATCCATTATGAAAATTTATGAAACGTGGTCCCTGGAGGAAGAAACAAGGTCATAGCCTTCTGTAGGCCGGCACCTACATACTAGTAAATATATCGGCTAGTGCAAGAGCCAGGGGGTTGTAGTTCCCTTCTAGTAGAAGTTGGAGAATGAGAGAAGGTTGTAGCCTTTTGTAGGTAGAAGCCTGCATACTGGTATGAGTTTGCACTAGTACAATGTTGTAAACAAATTTTCTTATTACTAAAAGAAGACAAAGATGACAGCAGTAGGTGGTTTTCACCCACATTGGGTTTCCACCTTAAATCTTGGTGTTCATGTGTGTTGCTTATGTGTGATGGTTTACTCTGGTATTAACTACATATGGTTACTGTTTAATGTCTAATAAAGTACTGATGCACAGATTAAAAGATCAACATATGATGAATTAACTAAATCATTAGTTTGCTGGATATACGCTTGTTTCCTTAAGCATAGTTGCATGTACACGCGGGTTACCCACATGGAAGTAGCATATACAAATTTGAGTTTGAAAAGAAAAATATTATTGACTTGACTAATATTGATTCACTCGGCCCCCCTCTTAGTATTATTTCCAATTGGAATCAGAGCATGTCCTTTGGTAGAAGCTTGATTGGTTGAAGTTGATCCATAGAACAATGGGAAAGAAGCTAAAGAAGAAAGTGACCAAGAAGAACAAGACATCTCAAAGGAACTATGACAATGGGAGAGTCGATTGGGGATTATGTGGAAGAAACTTTTCAGATTCAGAATCACCTCCAAATGAAGATGAACAAACAAAAGAACTATCAAGTATGAAT
Source organism: Pinus tabuliformis (assembly GCA_031772625.1). NCBI lineage: Eukaryota > Viridiplantae > Streptophyta > Pinopsida > Pinales > Pinaceae > Pinus > Pinus tabuliformis. The sequence continues at coordinate 1,395,567,646 of CM062804.1, forward strand.
TTGTTATCCTCTGGTAATCCATTTCTTTTTCCATTTGAGGATGATGGAAGTAACAGCAAAACAACTGAATTTGCTCTGATGGGTGAAAAAGAAAGATATCAAATAGAGGCAAATTCCAAATGCTCACAGAAAAAATTAAACATCAACAACATCTATTGGAGAAAAGGGAGTGTGTCTCCAAAGAGGGAGCTACCAAACTGAAAGCTCAACTAGAGGAAGGAAACAAAGTAAGGAAGCAGTACAAGTAAATGGAAGATCAATGTCAAAAGCTGCAGGATGAAGTGACATCATTAAGAAATAAAGTAAATAAAAGGAGCACAACAATCAAGAATCTTAAAGATAGATCCTATTACTATGAAGGTCATGAAGCTAAGATCCTCTCTCTAAAAGAAGATCTTGAAAAATAAAATAAGCAGAATGAAGAACTACTCCAAGCTCTTGAAAAACAAGAAAGCAAAGCTCTTGAATTAAGGGAATAGATAGAAGAAGGAAGAAAAGTTGAAGAAATCATGAAGAAGTAGTATCTTGAAAAGGAGGAGAAATATCAAGGTGAGGTAAATATGCTAAAAGGTAAGTTAGAAGAAAGGATAAGATTTTACGATTTCAAGATAGTAGTAAGATTTTGGATGATATTCTTAGTATTCAAAGGTCTCCCGCCATCAAATCTGGTCTTGGTTTCCATGAATTTGTTGAAGGTGAATCTAGCTCACAAGCTAAGGCAAGGAACTCTAATGTAAAACCTGAAATGCTCAACAAGGAGATGAGAGGTCAATCCCATCAACAACCAAGGAAAGAAACTCTTCAAAGAAAATATTTTACTCCTAATTTTGGAACTGATAGTCATTTATTTCCTCAAATGAATAATGTTGAATGTTTTATAGGTCATAATCTTGGACATGTTGTAGCGAGTTGTGGAAGTAGAATGGTTCAAGACCATCACACAGAAAGATCATCAGCTTCCAGGTACTTTAAGGGATATTGTTTTTACTGCAATATGTTTGGTCAGAAAGGCATTGATTGCTATAGAAGAAACATGAAACATGTAAGATGTTATGCATGTAACAAATTAGGACATATGACAAAGGAATGCAGGAGAGAATTTTGGGCACCATACCAAAAGGAGAAAACATCATCACACTCGAAGATATGGAAGAAGAAGCAAGTACAGTCAGAAAAATGTGGCATGGCTCGATGTACAGACATGACAGACTCAGGGGAAGCCGAAAGTATGAAACTTCAATGTTCTAAATCTCATAAGCAAGGTTCATGAAGACAAGTCACATGTATACGCGAGTTCAAAACTGTACAGTCGCATATATGTAGGTTTGAGAAAAATGCAGTGGGATAGACTCAGAAAAACTGATTTGATATGGTTCAAACAATTATCAATTATATTTTCTATCGTGATGAAAAATGACTATAGTCTGTGGATGTTATTTAGAATGTTTTTGATCCTCACAAGTTGTTAATAACTTGATGTATATCTGATTGATGATGATGCCTTGATACTTCTTACTAATATATGCAATGATTAGATCTGACAGTGAACAGGTGGAATAAGTTCAGGGGGAGAACATGCTATGCTTCTAATAAAGAATTGTTGGCAGTATGTTTATAAGTATTTGGTACCTAATTAATGATAATGAAGCTTATGTGGCTAAATGACACATCTTGCTATATTACAGTTATGAGTTACCCATGATAAAATCTTAGATGATACTTTGGGTCACATAGTTGGTATCCAGATGAGATTTATGGATGATTGTGGATGAATATTTGATGATGCATGTAATACATATATTTTTCTTACATGATGATCTTCATAAGGACAAAGAGAAGTAAAAAGCTTGAGTACACAACCTCATTATTTGATGATGAGCCACTCATTTCCCTTATGCTGCTGTCATCATGCCATCAAAGATGCATAAAGTTCATATGGTGTAGTTATGATTTCTATAGTTCTTGGCTCTCACATGGTTGAGGATTATTATTGGTGATGATAGCAAGAAATCTTGACAAATGACCACGAGCTCATGGTTTTCTAGATACATATTTCTATGCTGGATACATGGATGATTACTTAAGTTGCACATTGACAAATATTGTTGGTTGGCCAAGAGAATGGTGTTATTACAGGTCTCATGAAGACATGGCTTACTTAGTCACATAATGATGATGAGTTCTTACCTTATGATGATAAGTTGATACTCACATATGTTGATTATCATGGTTGATGCCTACCAGAAGTGGGATTCTCCCTAGTGATGATACATGATTGATATATTGAAGGTTCTTGTGGAAAGATCATGCAGTTCTTGATGATGATGTTATGATCATAGATGATTATTATGGTGTTTTCACATACATATGATATGATGTGAATGATTTTTTGCTACTTCTTGGAGATATGACATATGCTGAGTCGATTCATGGAAGGTAATGGAAACGAAACAAGTCAATCCTGATGAATTGATATCTATATGAAAAAATACTTTGTCATAGGTTGATGATATTTACACTGTCATGGACATATACAGGTTGTTGGACTGGATGTTGTTGACAGATGCTTATGGAGCAGATCATACATGGTGTATGATAGTTGTTGATGACTATCATGGTCTTGCTTAGATATTTGGTCTCTATTATAAATGTCATGTATATCATTTGATGTAAAGGTCATATCAAGACTCATGATGTATTAATTTGTCTCTATCTGTTGTAGTCTTTTGATGAGTCCCTTTTGGTCATATGATGTAATTTGTATCCCCACTTGGTTGGGAGATTGATGTATGTATGAGTCATTGGTGATAGGAAGTTCAAACTCATATAGTCGAGTGATAGAGTGATGTTATTATTTTTGAAAATATTTACAGATTCAGCATGTGCTTAGGGGGGGCTTGATCAATGTTTATATTCAACTGTTTAGATATGGAAGTCTTCTTTTTTGTCAGCCCTTTGCCCTTGATATCAAAAGGGTAGAATATCCTGGTCCGCCCTTTGCCCTTGATCTCAACAGGGGAGAGTATTTTTGTGTTGCTTGTTATCTCTAACAGTTTCTACAGCTTGCGGTAATCAACACCAACATAGTTGCCATCAAGTCCAAAGGGGGAGATTGTTGGAATTATGATTTATGTGTTGTACTTGATGGCAAACAACTCACTTGTATATGGCAACTAGATGAATCTACCGAAGAGATATCAGATGTGACAGAATGCATGACAGTAGTGTTTACAGATGTGATGAAATGCAGAGCAGCTTCAAGGAATCAGTTCAGAAGGAAACTCACTTAGATGAAAGATCACAGTATAATAGGTAAACAACAAAGAATTATAGATCAGTCTTCACAGAATGAAGAAAGAGAGGTACACATAGGTTCACCATTCACCAAGCTGCGTATACACGCAGGTTCACTGTATACGAGTCGCGTATATGTACACATGCAGTTTCACAGAAGGAAAAGCGTGTATACCTTGGAAAAATAAAATTTTGGTCCAAAGTACTTGGTCCATGCTATTTTGATCCATGGTATTGGTCCAAGGTATCTGGTCCAAGGTATTGACCCTAGGTATTTGGTCCATGGTATTGGTCCTAAGTGGTTTTGGTCCATGGTATTAAGAAAGGCCTAAAACTAAAAAAGGAGGAGAAGATCATTAGGCCACGGTGTACAAGCATCTTGAATATCTAATGAGGTGTGAGATCAAGTATCCATGTTATGGGTTTCTGATTTGAACCAAGGATACATCTATATGGCGGATGAAGGTTGATGGCCCGGGATCATGAAGACTTAAATGTATTATCATTATGTGGTTTGATCTTGAACATTCTAGATCTCAATATCGACACATGTTTTTATTATGTAAATGTGATGATCTGGGTATGAATGATGTCTGAAATAGTTGTGATGCTTTAAGTTAGCATTTCCAGATCTGTACGCAAGTTGGCTTTGGTAAAATAGTGTATACACGCTAGTTCAGCATACAAAGTAGCGTATACATCACAGAATGGAATTTGTAGATCTGTACGTTGGTTCCCCTTGGTAAAAGGGTGTATATACACTTGTTTGGATTATGGATGTAGCGTATATCTTCTAAAGTATGATCTATAAGGGTTCTATTTGTTGTTGCAGTGTTCATGGTTCTACATTGCGTTCTGGTGACTGTTTTCTTGTGATAGTATTCTACATATTCATATTGGTTGATTGTGATTAGCTTCAATGTTGATGGATGAAATCTAATGATGGATCAAGATCATAATAACTTATCATTATATGATCTGATAATTGATGGGCTAGATCTGATCAATAACACATGTTTTATCCTCTATGTGTGATTATGTTTATAGTCTTGAAGTGCAGCAAAGTGTTTGAAGATCTATACGCTGGTTTGCTTCAAGGAAGCTGCGTATACACACAGGTTGGCTTCTGCCAAATAGCGTATACACTCTGAAGCATGGTTTTAAGATTACAAATGAGTCTAAATGATAATGTAGTGAATCTAACTCAGATCTGTGTACTGGTTACAATGATGTATCTGTTGCAGATGATTGGTTGAAGTTGAATGGATGACTCAGTTGGGTCAGTGATTGATTAAGTTTGATTGATTCAGAAAGTGATGTTTGAGTTTCAATGATTGGTTGATGCAGATGTATTTGATAAGTGTAGTACAGTTGAGATTGATTTTGAGCTTCAATGTTGTTGATGGGTCCAGTACGAAAATTGGATGAAATGTGGCCTGCAAAGTGTGATGTTGTGTTCTGGGAGTATCCAATATGAAAATTAATGAAACATGGTCCTTGGACGAAGAAAGAAGGTCATAGCCTTCTGTAGGCCGACACCTACGTACTAGAAAATTTATCGGCTAGTACAAGAGCTAGGGGTTGTAGCTCCCTTCCAATAAAACCTGGAGAATGAGAGAAGGTTGTAGCCTTTTTCAAGTAGAAGCTTGCGTACTAGTATGAGTCTGCACCATTACAATGTTGTAAACATATTTTCTTATTATTAAAAGAAGACAGAGATGACAACAGTAGGTTTTTTTCACCCACATTGGGTTTCCACCTTAAATCTTGGTGTTCATGTGTGTTTCTTATGTGTGATGGTTTACTCTGCTATTAACTACATATGGTTTACTGTTTAATGTCTAATAAAGTACTAATGCATAGATTAAAAGATCAACATATGATGAATTAATTGAATCATTAGTTTTCTCAATATATGCTTGTTTCCTTAAGCATAGTTGCGTGTACATGCAGGTTACCCATATGGAAGTAGCGTATACAAATTTGAGTATGAAAAGAAAAAGATTATTGACTTGACTAATACTAATTCACCCTGCCACACCCCCCCCCCCTCTTAGTATTATTTCCAACATGGTTTTCCACCAGAGCCTTAAATTCTTTAATCCTATCAAATACTTCATATTTCTTCTTAAGGAAATATATCCATGTATTCCCTGAGAAGTCATCTATAAATGATACATAGTACATAGACTTATGCATTGATGGAACCTTCACAGGTCCAAACACATCACTGTGCACAAACTCTAATATCAGTTTCACCCTCTTACCACCAAAGGGGAAACTCACCTAATTCTGCTTCCCATATACACAATTTTCACAGAAATCAAAATCTAGAGAGCTATTACGCATACCTTCTACTATACCTTTACCATGAAGTATTAGAAGGCCCTTCTCTCCAATATGTCCAAGCCTTTGATGCCACAACATGGTCTTCTCTCCAGAGACCACTAGATTTTCTGCTCCACTTTCAGGAACCACAGAACTGTTGCACCTATCAACAATAGTACTACCTTGCAGCTTGTACAGAGTTCCAATTCGAACTCCCCACTTCAGTACCAGTGCTCCCTGAACCATCTTGCAGGTATCCTTCTCAAACGCTTTCTTTACACATGCATCATCCAGCTTGCTTACAGAAATCAGATTTCTGGCTAATGTAGGAATATGCAGAACACCTGGAAGTGCTCTAACCCTTCCACCTTGTAACTTCAACTTTACTTTTCTGTGATCAATGATTCTAGCCTTCCTATCATCCCCTATCAAGACATCACCACCATCATATTTATCATACTCACAGGACCACTTCTATGGGGAGTGAAGTGAAAGGATGCACCTGAGTCAATCAACCATGCCTCATGATCTACATGTGTACTTAAAGAAGCCATGTACACATCCCCACCTTCATCTGTGGTGGTTTTTGCCTCTACAGAAGAAGCATCATCAGATCCCTTTCCTTTCTCAGGAGCTTTAGATTTACAATTCCTTTTGTAGTGCCCTTCCTTTTCGTATTTCCAGCATACCACCTTTATAGGATTTCCTGAAGATTTAGATCTCCCTCTAGAGTTAGATATCCCACTCGATGACTTATTTTTGTTTCTATTCTAGGACTGTCCTTATACAGACAAGGCATCACCATTCTGGCTCTCCATATTTTTTCGTCTCATCTCCTCCGTTAGCAGGGATGAGACTATTTCATCAAACTACAAGGCAATTTCATTGCTACCTATTGCAATAACTAGACTATCCCACGAATCTAGTAGAGAACACAACAAACTGATGCACTTATATTCATCTAAAATTTTAATATCAATAGATAATAACTGACTTACCACTGTATTAAATGCATTCAAATGCTCTGTCACCGAGTCTACATCTTTCATCCTCAGGTTATACAACTTTTTCTGTAGGAAAAGTTTATTCACCAGAGACTTAGATTGGTACAAAGTCCCTAACATGTCCCACAAAGCCTTCACCGTAGCTTCCCCTGATACATTCAACAATAATGAATCTGAGACACACAATTGTATTGTGCTCTTAGCCTTCCGAACCAACTTCTTCCATTCTTCATTGGACACTCCTGTTGGTTTAATACATGGATTTACCACGATCCACTGATATTTATCCACTAACAATCCTCCATCTTGAGTTTCGATAACTCAAAACTCTGACCATTAAATTTATCGATCTCTATCTTTCCACCGCTCACCATCTTCTTTCACCACCAGAATCGATACTGCAGATCTCCCACTGAACAAGGTCTACCACAGGCCCAAGCGAAACCCCTTAGCAACAAAGGTGTCCCCTTGAAGCCAAAATAGCTCTGATACCAAATGTAGGTTTTAACCCCGTACAGAAATTACCTGCATATGAATTCTAAAACATAGAAAATAAACAATGCGAGAGCATAACACATAAAACACATATACACAGATATTTTCCCCTAGATCCCAAAATCGGGACTACCAGCTTGATTTTTCATTATATTCCTTTCAATGTTACAATACATATTTATACATGCTGAAGCATCCAATATCATGGATAGAAAACCATCGTGTCCAAAACCATGGACCAAAAACCATCACATCCAAAACCATGGAAAGAATATAACACGACCCAACACCAACCCTGCCACCCCAATTCATAACAATATAATATTGGTGGAGGGGTGGGCCATGACCCACGACCCCTCCCACGGAGCCAGCAAACATAACAGGGTGGGCGGCCATGACCCTGCCACCCCACAACCCTCATCCCACAGAATGGGGCTCATAGAAAAAGCAACCCATGACATTGTAATTAAATACATAGTGAGTGGTGGAGCGGCCCTTGGGGCACAGACCGAATCACGCCCAAAGGATGCCATCAATGAAGACTAGTGAAGGTGGGTACAGTGGGCGGGGTACCCAAGGTGAGTCCGATGCAACCAACAACTTAATTTAAAAATAATTTGTTTATAATGTATAAAAAAATGAGGAGGCGGGGTTTGACCGTCTGACCTCCTCCATACTAACCAGAGCTTTAACCAACTCATCCAACGGTCCACTTGGGAAAATACACCGATGAAATTTTATTTAAACACAGTTTGTCAGTGTGCCTAGGTAGAGGAGGCAGTGCACGCAGTTCCAGGCAGAATTTTTCAGGAGGACCAAATTTTCACTTTGTCATAATTTGACAAATTTTATATCATTTAAGCACTTCTCAATGCCACAAATGCAATGGTCCTACCCATTTCTCCATCAGAGTTCTACATTTTTTTTACCATTTTTCAGTATGGAGGTATTACACTCCTTTTTTGTAACTGATGCTTGTACTCTTCTTTCTCATGCTACTTAATGAATGAAGGCCTCCCCATTTATCGAGTAGGACCTGGAGACGTAGTCCAAGTCAGAAGAACTCTATTATCAAGTATTGTTGTCTACTTTCATTCTTTATGTGTTTCTCCTCTTCTCTCATGTGCACATTAAGTTTTCTATGTTAAGCTACAATTTATGCATGTGATTTTTTAACACATCTATAAGAAAAAGATTTTGGATCAAGTGGTATCAGAGTAGGTCTTTTTAGATGTGAATTGCATGTTTGTATGCTAACAAGAAACAAGCTTCGAAGAGGCGAAGGGAAACTAACGTCTTTTGATCCTAAGGCGAGGTGTGTAGATCAAAGGAGAAACATGGCAAATGAAGAGGCTTGTCATGAAGAGGAGCGCAATTTCTGCAAAACCTTCTATACAATGGCAAAGAATGTCAGTCAATTGCTTTCAAGGATGCAAAAAGGAGAAGAGAGAAATCTAGAAGAAGGTTTGGTGCATGGAAATGGTGGAGAATAACCTCCTCCTTCTCCTTCCATGACTGAAAGTTCTTCTTCCTCTCATCACCATCACCATAGAAATTCAAGGGATGCATCTAAGAAACCTTTCTTTAAATTAGATGTCAAATTTGATCTTCCCATGTTTAACGGTGAAAGTAATGTAGAAAAGCTTAATATTAGATCAGGCAGATTGAAATCTAATGTAGGATTTAGTAAATCGAAGAGGACGAGGCAAAGATTCGGATGGCCTCTCTTCGGTTGATTAGCACTACTCTTGTCTGGTGGGAGAGAAAATTGCGAAGCAGTAAGAGTGTGGGTAATCTTCTTTCCTCATGGAATAATTTCATTTCTTTATTAAAGGAATAATTTTATCCCTTGTTTTATAAACAAAAATCTTTAATCGATTGGAAATAATTAAGGAAAGGTAGAGGTCAGGATGTTCAAATCTTTACAGAGGAATTCAAAAAACAAGCACTTAATTTGGGCATTTCACTTGACTCACCTGAAGTAGTAACTAAGCATATTGGATCATTACATAGTTACCTTAGACATTCATTATTATTTTTTGAACCAACTACTAGTGACCTGGCTAGTGTAAAGGGCATTCATCTTGAGAATAGGGACAAAAATGAAAGAGATGATCATTTCAAGAAACCACCTTTCAAACCTATAAATGGCAAACCCAAAGTGAAAGGAAAAGGAAAGGAGAAGAGGACAGCACTAACCAAGAAAGATGAAGGAGAAATACCTTATTGCACTCACTGCAAAAAGGAAGGTCATGATGACAATCATTGTTGGAAACTGTACCTGGAAAAGAGACCAAAGAAGTATGGAGGGAAAGGCAAGCAAAAGATAGTGGCAATTGTGCAGCAAGACATTGGATCTTATTCGGGAGATGAAGCATTGATCACAATAGCAAGAACAAAAGGTACTCTTACGACTCATGTTAATTATGAATCACATCAAGGCACTAGTTCAATAGATGAGTCTCTTCCTAATGAACAAAATAGAATTGAGCTATTTCATATTAGAGTTATCATAAATCATACAAAAGTGGAAACTCTAGTTGATACCGGATCCCAAGCAAACTTAATTTCAGAGTCCTTGGTAAAGAAGCTAGGCTTAGAAACCAAACCACATCCAAAACCATACCCACTTGGATGGATACATGATAAAGCAAAAATAAATGTAACTAAGTGGTGTAAGGTAGAATTTGTGATCACTTCTAAGTTAGTGGATAAGATAAAACTTGATGTGATACCATTGGATATCGGTGGCATGGTGTTAGGGAGTCCATATCTATATGATAGAAAGGAAATCTTTTTCCATCATGAAAACAAATACAAAATCACAAAAGATGGGGTAGAATATATTGTAAGGGCTCATCAAACTAAAATCAATGCTAGCCTTGTAAGTGCAGGAAAAATGAAGAGGTTGGTGAATTCCAGTAAGGGTTGTATGCTTATGGTTGTAAGGGAAAAAGATGTAGAATTATCTGATGCTTTCCAACGTTGTGATCATGTGCATAAAAAGGAATTATGTAAATTAATTTCTAACTATGATGAGATGTTTCAGGAACCAAGGGGATTACCTCCGAAGAGGGAAATCCAACATGAGATCCATTTGCAGCATGACACTCCTTTACCAAATATTGGCATGCACAGGATGTCAACCATTAAGATGGAGGAGATCAAAAATCAGGTGTAGGAACTATTGAACCAAGGGGTCATCAGACCAAGCACTTCTCCATGAGGCTCACCGATTGTCTTAGTGCCTAAGAAAGATGGCACATGGAGGATGTGCATGGATTATCGAGCACTAAACAAAATCACAGTGAAAAATCGTTACCCTCTTCCCCACATCGATGACTTATTAGATCAATTAAAGAATGCTATCTATTTCACCAAATTGGATTTGTGTAGTGGTTATCACCAAGTCTAAATTGCAGAGTCAAATGAGGGGAAAACTGCCTTCAAGACCAAATAGGGGTTGTTCGAATGGATGGTGATGCCATTTGTACTTTGCAAAGCTCCAACCACTTTCATGAGGGTCATGAATGATCTCTTTAGGCCTTTCATTGATGAATTTGTTCTTGTATATCAGGATGATATTCTTATCATTAGTAAAAGTTGGGATGAACATGTATGTCATGTGAAGAAAGTGCTTGATGTATTGAAAAAAGAAAAACTCTATGTAAAATTGTCAAAGTGCAAGTTTGGGAAAACTTATTTATTTTACCTAGGTCATATTGTTGGTCATGGTCAACTAAAATTTGATCCTTATAAAGTTGAATCAATTGTAAGTTGGCCTAAGCCTACTAGCGTAACCAAGGCTCATAGCTTTTTGGGTGTTGTACAATATTGGAGAAGATTTATTGCCAATTTCTCTATTAGTGTAGTACGTTTACACGCATTGGCAAGTGTAAAGAAAGTCTTTCAATGGGGAGGGAAGCATCAAAATTCCTTCATAATATTGATAGAAAAGATCAGCACCACACCGATCTTGGCCTTACCAGATCTAGCAGATACGCCATGGGAGCTATACTGATGCAGCAAAAGAGGCTGATATTTTACCATCCAAAGAACTTCTCTCAGGTTGTGATAAACTATCCCACTTATGACAAGGAGATATATGCCTTGGTACAGAGTGTGAAAAAGTGGAAACACTACCTGATCGACAAGGAGACCATCATCCATACGATCATCAGCCCTTGCAGTATCTTCAGTCACAAACCAAGTTGCAACAATCTCGTCATTTCAGGTGGATGGGTTTTCTTCAACAATTTCATCTGGTAATAAAGTATAAGAAGGGAACTAGCAACAAATTGGTCGATATGCTATCTCACCCTCTTATTTCTTCTTCTGTTGTTTTGCATAATGCTTCATTATCTTTTGAAAGTTATGTTGAACAATATGCTAACGATGATGACTATAAGGAGATTTATGCAAAAATAACCCATGGTCCACAAGTGGACAACTATCACTTGCAGGGAAAACCATTGTATCACCATGGCAAATGGTGCATACCCACAGGAGAAAGGGTACATGTAATCCAGGAGGCCCACACCTCCCTTGTGTCTAGTCATTTTGGTATTGAAAAAATTTTGTGTCATGTACAAAGATTTTGTTTTTGGCCTCATATGAAGAACATTGTGACTAACTACGTAAAGGGATGTGTGATGTGTTATATTTCAAAGCCCTATAATAGAAAACTTAGGCTCTGCACACCGCTCCCTATTCCGAGTCGTCCATGGGAAAGTGTGTCGATGGATTTTGTAGGAGGTTTCCCTTTGTCTAGAAAATGTCACAACTATTTGTATGTCATTGTTGACCATTTTAGTAAGATGCATATTTTAATGCCTTGTAAAAGCCAGATCTCTGTAGAGCAGACTACTCATCTCTTTTTCAACATGTTTGGGTCCATTTTGGGTTACCCACATCGATTGTGTCAAATCAGGACTCTCACTTTCTCAGAGACTTTTGGACCGGCTTGTGGAAGATGATGGACATGAAGTTGAAAAGAAGCATGACATTCCATCCACAAACTGACGGACAGACAGAGGTTGTCAATTGCACCATGGTACACTTGTTGCTAGGCTATTGTGGGAAACATCATAAGTTGTGGGATGAGCATCTTCCATATGTGTAGCATTCCTACAACTGAGCAGTGCACTCATCTATGCAACATTCACCATTTGAGACATGTTTTGGCTACCTGCCAAAAGACACTTTTGATATGGTCTTTGGAAGGGAAGATGACTCTAGTGGATGGGATGATAGGGACAAGGTGCAGCAGTTCATTTAGCAGATCCAGTTGATTCACCAAGCAGTCCAGGAGCAATTGGAGAAAAGTCAAGCCCTGTACAAGGCTCAACATGAGAAACATCGAGTTGGCCATCAATTTCAAGTGGGAGAAAAAGTGTGGTTCCATATTAGCAAGGAAAGGATGAAGGGAGAGAGGAAGAATTTGCGACCAATCTAGTATGGTCCATTCACTATCTTGGAGAAGATTGGAAACAATGCCTTTCGTATCGATTTGCTGATATATATACAAATGTACTTTGTATTGAATGTGGAAAACTTAAAGCTCTATGAGCCACAATTGATTATGGACACTGAAGAGGTGGGCGCGGTTCCTACAATTGATGACTTTTCACCAGAGTAACTCAATGAGTTACCTGAAGGCATCATCCTTGACAGAATAACGAGGACTTCATGATGGGGAGATGTGGAATACCTTTGAGTTGATTTCAAGGGGATGTACCCTAGCAAGGCAAAATGGCTGGAAAAAGAAAGAGTGAGGGAATAATTCCGTCAATTGCCAATTGACTGATAAAACTTTTGGCAGTCCAAAAGCTCCTTAATGGGGAGGATTGATCTAGGTGGATCTCTAGACACAGTGGCATGGAAAGCACTCAAAATTCAAAGTGGCAGAAAGGCAATGAACTTAACATCAAATCAAAGTGCTCATCGCCCAGATTCCAACGGTGTGAACAACACTCCAATCCGATTCTAGATGAAGGAGATAGAGGTAGTCAAAGTTCAGTTGACTTTTTGCTAATTGGGCAAGATTAATGAAGGCATAATTTGGACTTTTTCCAATGGGTGGAATATGGCCAACTTTGGCCAGATTCGGGGCAAAATTGTTGCCTCATTAAAATGACGCCTTCCGTCCAAAACCGAATTTTAAAAAATGAGCAGTTGGTTTTTAAAACAAAAAAAAATATATAAAAAAAGGGTGGCAGGTCACCAACCCCACCACCTGAATTCATAACAATATAATATTGGTGGAGGGGTGGCCCACAACCCCCAACACCTCCCACAAAACCAATAGCCATAACAAGGTGAGCAGCTATGGCCCCACCACCACACAGCCATCATCCCACAGGGCTCATAAAACAAACAACCCACGACATTGTAATTAAATACATAGTGGGTGGTGGGCCAGCCCTTGGGGCATGGACCCAACCACGCCCAAAGGACACCATGAATGAAGACCGGCAGAGGTGCGTATGGTGGGCAAGCTGCCCAAGGTAGACCCTACCCAACCAACAACTTAATTTAAAATTAATTCGTTTGTAATGTATAAAAAAAGGAGGAGGCGGGGTTTGACCGCCCGACCTCTTCCATACTAACCGGAGCTTTAACCAACTCACCCAACCTTCCACTTGGGAAAATCTGCCAGTGAAATTTTATTTAAACATAGTTTGTTAGTGTGCCCAGGGAGAGGAGTCAGTGCACGTATTTCGAGGCAAAATTTTGCAAGAGGGACGAATTTTCACTTTGTCAAAATTTGACAAATTTTATATGGCTTCAAAATTTCTCAACGCCATGAACACAATAGCGTTTTCCATTTCTCCATCAGAGTTATGCATTTTTCGGCCATTTTTTAGTATTGAGGTATAAGACTCCTTTTTTTAATTGATGCTTGTACTCTTCTTTCTCATGCCACTTAATGAATGAAGGCCTCCCCATTGATCAAGCAAGGCCCGAAGACGTAGTCCAAGTCAGATGAACTCCGTTATCAAGTCTTGTTGTCTTCTTTCATGCTTTCCATGTTTCTGCTCTTCTCTCATGTGCACATTAAGTTTTCTATGTTAAGCTACAATTTATGCATGTGATTTTTTAACACATCTATAAGCAAAAGATTTTGGATCAGTTAAGGCTTGCACTGGTTGAACCTTTGCAAGACTAGCCTTACAAACCCTAACAACCTCCCATGGAGGAAGAAAATAAAGGTGAGGGGGCATGAGATCCTTTCAAAATGTTTCTCAAGGAATCCCTCAATTGACAAAGGAACTTGATGATGGATACCTTTGCCCAGATCCTTTGGAAGCTACCGACAGGTGACGCATCTTCATCTAGTAGCCACTCTGTAGGCACAGCTCCTTTTAAGGCATAATTTAACTTTGACATTCCCATATTTGAAGTCCATATAGATGCAGACACCATAGATAATATATTAGAAGGATATTTTCAGTTCATGACTTTTCCAATCGTAAAAATATTACTTTTTCACTCCTCAAAGCCACTGCACATGTCAAGGACTGGTTGGAAACCTACTGTGAACAAAAGCATGAGAGGGAATCCTCATTATTTTCAGATGCACCGACTTGGAATCCTTTCCAATATGCCATCAAGGAACAATATTACCATGTCAGGAGTTATGAAGATAAATACATAAAGTGGACCACACTGCAGTAGGGAAGTGACCAAGATGTGTCAGAGTTCACCAATGTTTTCCATACCTTCACACAAAGCTGGGTATTAAGGATTATGAGTGGAATTTCCTACTCAAATACTATGCCTATCTACAAAAGTATATCTAGGACAAGGTGGAGTTCCTTAACATATCCTCACTTAGCATCGCCTATTGATATGTTGTCAATATCAATAAAAAAATTAAACAAAAGTAGCGAGACTTTGGATTTCAAATTCTGAAGCAAGGGAAAGGTACCCCCAAACTGGAGAACAAAGTATAAAGCCAAGGCAGGGAGATCTAGGAAAACCTGTCAAAGCCACAAGAAAATAACAACACCATGAAGGTAAAGAAGGACACGAGGAAATGGTGTGAGTTTTATAAGAAACCCCCTCACAACACATGTGAGTTTTGCGTCAGTCAGACACTAGTGGTTGAGCTGAAGGCTCCTGAATCAGATGCATTTTCTAAGTTTTAGTCAGAAACCGATAAGGGGAATGAAAAAGGGAAGAAAATTATTGATGCAGAGCCTAGTGCCACCACTAGCACCACCAAGATCTAGAAGGATGAGCCCAAATATCTAGAGGAGGGGGAGCGGCTTTTCCACTCACGGATTAGGATGAAGGGTTATCTATTGTAGTTAATTTTTAGTGGGAAGCAAAGGAACCTCATTTCACCAGAGGTCATGAAGAAGTTGGACCTATCGACCAAAGCACACCCACAATCGTACACCATCGGGTGGCTTCACCAAGGGTAATATCTTTGCGTCAACCAATAGTGTCACCTTTCGTACATCATCAAACCCTTCACAAATGAGGTATTGTGTAATGTTGCTCCTCTTGAAGTTTGTGATGTATTATTAGGGAAACCATACTTGTGGAAGAAACATGCTATATACAAGTCTAGGCCTCACACTATTATTATTACTTTAGGAAATAAGTTGTAGAGGATACCAGAGGTAGCACTACCTACCACCATTTCCTTTATCACTATGAAGCAATGTTGTAAGATCATTTCCCAAACAGGGAATTTTTTTTCCTTCTTATTCGCCCTCAAGCAAAGAAGAAGATTGTGGCCATGACTTCTAGATAGAGAACCTCCAGATGGTAGCAGCATATGGACATGGTTGTGGAGGAGTATAGGGACATCTTCACCTCACCCACAGGGGTACCCCTATAGTGCCAAGTCAAGAACTTCATTTATCTGACCCTAGGCACACCGCTAACCAATGGGACCATATATCAATGCTCTATTTTAGAGAATGATGAAATCAAGAGGAAAATTTGAGAACTATTTCAAAAAGTCACATTAGGCCAAGTTCATCACTCTGTGGGTGTTCGATCATGTTGGTACAGAAGAAGAAAGAGACTTGGAGACTTTGTATTCACTATCAGGTGCTGAACAAGATCATTGTGCCGAATAGGTATCCAATCCCATGGATTGATGACACTGGACTAGCTCAAAGGGGGTAATTATTTTAGCAATATTCACTTGAAGTTTGGTTACCACCAAGTACGGATTGAACCTCCGATGGGTGGAAGACTACCTTTGAATCCAAATAGGCCCTTTTTGAATAGCTAGTCATGCCTTTCAGGTTGATGAATGCCCCTACAACCTTCACGAGGCTGATGGATGACATCTTGAAACCCTTCACCAACTCATTGTAACACAGTTCAGAGGCATGTAACCACCACATCTCTTCTCAAAGATAAGATACCATCAGCTGATCTAGTTTATTTCCATTTATGTATGTAAGCATATTTTAGTTCTTTGATATTAATTAAAGAAGTTTTATTTCTGTTGCACCTTTTTGTTTATGTGTATATTTGTATTCTTTTTTGTTCCTACATAAGTTTAGATCAAGATCCTAAGAATACTTGTCCCAACACCTCCCGTTTTCTGTGGTTTGTATGAACTATATATCTACGGTCTACCACCATGATGCTATGGACAATCTCTCTTATGATACTCTCCAACATAAGTCCAACACTGCAAAGGCTTCCAACCTTCATCCTTATTCTACTCCTCAGATCAAAGTCCCTATCCTCTATCAAATGCATTGAACTTATTAGATGGCACTCCATCCTCTTTATTACCTGTACCCTAAGGTATTTCTCACTTCTTGTCCCATTTTCTTTTCTAGTCCAGATTAGTTTCATATCTATGCTTTAGGTTCCATATGCCTTCCTCTAATGATCTAGTCTCATCAAACTCAATCTTGTCTTTGAATGTTATCGGTAACCCATTGTTGAATCTATGAATCTTGGCCTTCTCCTCCTTCAGGTAAGGCACATACCTCAATAGCTCCAAGAACTTTCTAGACACTCCTCATTTGTCATCGATCCCATCTTTAGCTAATATAATTATTTTTCCCTATCATCAAAGTATCTCTCTAATAGATACTTCCTTCAGAATAGCCTCTCAAACTCACTCCATGTCAACTCCTCTTCATCAATATCTCTGACATTATTTACATCTTCCCACTAGATATTTTCTATACCTTTAACACTGAATGTAGCTATTCTGGATTTCATGTTCTCTCATTAATTATGCAACCTGAAGAACTTCCTCATACCAAGAAACCATACCTTTGAAATTTGTGATTTCTTCATCGCTTTATTAAATGTAGGTTCCTTTGCTTTATTAAGATGGTCAAAAAAATATCTCTTTCCTCTCCCCCTATAAGAATGATGATGATGACAATCATAATGCTTGTCAAAATCAGAACTAGAATAGTACTTGTGACCATCGCCTCTCCTATTCAGAGCATTCAAGGACCTGCCATCTTTGATCATGTCCTTTCCATCCAACCTATACTCACTATGAAACCCGTTGCCATATGCCCCATTAGTTCTATCCTCCTACTCATGGCTGATCTAAAGTGGTCCCTGTTGCTGCAATTCTAACAAATTCTGAAGTATCACTACATTTACCTCTGTTTATTTCTCCTATTCCTACATGATTTTGTCATTGTCTACCTTACAAATCCTTATTTACACCTTTAAACTTCTTAGCGTGTCTACCAAATCAAAGAAGTTCCCAACACCATGCTTCTCGTTTGATCCATAGGGAGTGTCTCGAGAACTGTAGTCAACCATCTTTCTAGTCATCTTTGATACTCTTCCTGCAAGGTATATCATGTCAACTAAACTAGTTGAAAATAAACCACGTACCTTAGAATAATTCAGGGAGGATACCTTGTGTGTAGGATCAACAAATCAACACAATACATGTATAACATAATCATAAAATCATATATAAATATAACACATAAGCATATAAGCATATAACCATCATTCTAGCTAGAGTACAATCATCAATGCATGACCATATCAACTACACATACCATGACCTCATGCATGAAAACAACTACATCACTATACACTTAACTACATGTGAATACTAACGTGCATAAACAATTCATAATCAACCATACACTCATGACAACGCACTCCACAATGACACCATCAAATTCCCATGGTGACCTCACTGCAACCATAACGCATACCATACAAATTCAACAAGCACATGGTATTATGAAATCGACATGGGACATATAAAATCGACATGAATGCATGACCAACACAAAAACCATCTAATCTAAGGGTTGAAGCATGCTCTGATTCCACTCTATAACACCCTCCTCCCACCTCTACCCATGTAACCGACCAATCGGGGTAAACATGTGACAAGAAGTTACTATCATATGATTCAACTCCCTATGTGTTAGTTAAGCAAGTGGAACTAATGAAACACATCACACATGCCTCCCACATAAATAATAGAACTCCTAGGAGCCATCCCAACCACTTAGGTAACCAACACTTGAGACATGCTGAAGTTTTAGTACATCAATCCCCTTGACACTCTGTTTATATGGACTGACATGCATCTTGGAGGCTCCACATGCTCACACAACAAGGGCAAACGAGTGTGAAGGGACTTTATTCCCCATTGTTGTGCTTATGACTCTAGGATTTGTGACAAATTTTCAGGCCCATAGCCGAGGTCACTGACTAGAACTTAATGACACCTTTAGAAATGAAATTTCACAGTTGAGCAAAGATGCATTTGCAAAAAAATCAATAAGGACTAGACTTGACGCCTACTAGCCATTATAGACATTTCGTCAAACATGTCACAAACATGAAAGCTACAAGTCTTAATGGTAGAACGGAGCATAGGGGTCTCATACTTATCTGAGAATCGCTAAGAAGCATTGATGCCTCAACACATTAGATGCAATGCCATCTATTAGGCCATAGATACATTACTCATTCATTTACAAGTAAAAACATGATGAGATCCATACATAGCCATTATCATAATACTTGTTCATAACCAACATAATAACAACAATAATACCAAGGAAACAATACGAATATCATCCACATATAAACCAGTATAATACTCATGAATTAACAATGAGAAATAACCTTATTAGTGATGCAAAGGCCAACTAGGTGTGGGACCTCCATGAACCACTCGACCATAGACATGGCTAAGCTAAATATCTCTTCAACCAGTCACCGCAATCCCATATTCCAAGCATGAATGTGGGATCTCATGAAACAATCTATCAGAATAGAATCAGGGATCCAGACGCCAAACCACCTCAACCCATCAAACAGTGACTCCACCTCAGAGTTTGACATCAAAAACGATCACCAGATTGGTCTATACCCAAGCCTTCTAGGGCTCCATAATGTTTATTCCAAAAAGGACTTCCAGGAGTAGTAACTCAACCCATAACTATGTCCAAGCTTCCAGAGCGTTTTTCTAACTAAGTATTCTAGGACTAGTAACTCAACCCACCAAGGGCTTTCAATGCATTTATCCAACCAAATCTTCGAGGACTAGTAACTCAACCCAAGTTGTTAAAGGGTATCTGGAGCATTTATCCAACCAAAGCTTCCAAGAAATAGTAACTCAACCCAAGGTAAAGGAAACATGAGAACCAACTAGAAGAATAAAATAAAAGAAACCACAACACCATGGCTATCCCGAAAATGACAAGGTTAGGAAAATCCATTGTCAATCCATGCCATCCTCCATGACAATAATAGATCATAAACAAGAAAACAAATGCATATGTCTTGCATGCCAAAACTAGTGAGGAATAAATACATGCAACTCAGTACCTATAACCAAAACCTGATGTAGTTGTTGATTCTGACGTCCTCCTATGCTTTGATTCTCTTCCTTTGAATTTTTCCTCCAAAACTCCAAGTATGCCACACTCCTCCAAGAGTTCTCCAAGAAAACTCTATGTGTCCAAGAGTATGAGAGAGCGAGAATAGAACGACAGCTCCAAAACTGAACTAAAAAAGCTATATGAACTAATCCTCAGAACACCTTATATCAGTGGGGCCTCTATTTTCTTCATGTTCCATTATTTTCCTTGATTTTCCTCCTCAAATGAAACCTATGACCTTTCACCTCCATTTTCTCCTAATTTCCATTCTTTTCATAAATAAATGTGCCAAAAATTCCATTTTCCCTTTCCAAACCCTTAGAAATTACCTTTTCCAATTTCCTTAGCCATTAATCAATCACTGGTGATCCCCATCACTATTCTTTTGCCCAACGTTCAACTTTGAATATGTGTCCCATGACCTTGGTAAATATTTTGCCTTTATTAAATTTTACATGGATTTCTCACCAGGGATTTTACACTGAGATATGGTATGAAGATGTTTTTCTACGTGCTCCATAATTTAGTCTCAAAAAATTTCTTGTATATCAATTTCAGGGTCGGAAGTGGAAAAAGTGAAATGTGGCATCTCGTACAATTTTCTCCACTGAACTACTCCATAATCAGGTCATCGTGGGAGATTTGGCATAAATTTATCTTGAAGTATCCAATGTTGGTTTAACTTGTGGTGTTAGAAGGGAGACTCATAGGGATACTAGCGAACATAATTTCATACCTTGGGAGGCTAAAATTATAGAGATACAATCATTTTAATACCAAGCTCAAAAAGAAAGAAAAAGAAGGTTTGTATTTTTTAAAATTTTCATAAGTTTTGTTTGAAAAATCATTATGAAATAATTCAAAGGGAATAATAAAGGATAGATACCATTATTTGGTTCCAATATGCCTCAAAACAAAAAATGGATAAGCCCGGTAACAAATCATCAAGCTCTACTATGATACATGAAAAAGAGGAAGAAATGAAACATGATATATCAAAATTACAAGACCAACTGCAACGAATTTCACTCTTACAAAGAGTAACGAAAAATGGATTGGAAGAAATTATGAATGTTAAGGTGAGTGGTTTAGAATAAAAATTAAAAGTATAAATGAAAGGTTTGAAGGTTCGTATAAAATAAGTTATGGAATTTTTGAAGAAAGGTTTGACAAAGTTGCTACAAGAAATGGTTCTTAACAGCAACATAGTATTCCATGAAACTCATGATGAGAATAAAAGGAATATTAATTTTGATTTTAGAGACTCTAACATTTTGTTGAAGACCAAATGCATTCCAAAGATCGATATTAGAAATTTTTATGGAAAGGGTTCGGTAACATGGATACTACAAATGGAGCAATATTTTGATCTACATGATGTGTAAGACACACAAAAGGTACACATTGCATATTTATAGTTAGAACCCAATCAGTTTGTATGGTATTGATGGATTTGTTCTCGTAAAGCACTTGTCACTTGGTCATTTTTTATGGATGAAATGATAGAAAAGTGAGTAGATATAAATAGCAACACCTTCTTTATCCAATTGAGAAATCACAAAAATGGTTCAATGGAAGAGCACATTGAGGAAACCCAAAAATTGAATATTAGGAAACTGATATTCTAGAGGAGCATAGGATTGATGTCTTCTTAGGGACTTTAAAGGATAACATCCAATATGAGGTTTTCCTTTGGGAACCTAATCCACTAGAGATGACATTTTGGGTGGCAAGAAAATTTGAAAGAAAAATTATCACAACAAGGAAGTTTGCCACTAACAACTAGAATATTGGAGTGTTATTGGTCCTAGCCTACCAAAAACTCAAAAGATGACACCAAAAAAAATGGAGGAAAAAATGGAAAAAGTGTTTTGTTACAGTTGCGATAGAAAATACACTAAAGGTCGTAAGTGTTCTGAGAAGAAATTATTTTCGATGGGTTGTGAAAAGGAGGAAGAAAAGGAACAAGAAACGTAAAAAAATAGAGGATATACATCAAGAACCAACCCCAAAAAAAGAAGAAATGAATATGATCATATCTTGTAATGAATTGGCAAGAATTACCACTCCTCAAACTCTCAATATAGAAGGATATATTAAGAAGCAAAAGGTAATAGTTTTGTTTGATTTGGGTAATACCCATTATTTTATTCTAAGATAGCCAAGGAATTAAATTACTTTCTATATGCAGCACTAGAGTGTCAAGTGATGATTGTAAATGGAGGAACTATGAATTTCTATGGAAGGTGACACAATACCAAGCTAACAATGGGGGGACATGTATTGAATAGTCCAATTCTTTCTACTCCAATGGGTGGCAGCCATGTTGTACTAAGATTCCAATGGTTACATTCTTTGGGAATTATAACTTTTAATTTTCAAGAAATTTTCTTGAATTTTTTTTGGGAAGGAAAGGAAATTGAATTAAGGGTTATCACAGGGATACCAAGGAAGATCATTATCTCTGATGTCATGAAAAGTATTTTGAGGAAATAACATCGGTGCGTAATTTCACACTTATGCTCACTACAAGTTCAAACATCAAAATCATCCATTTCTCTAGATCTCCAAAAATCCTTGGACAATCATTCCAAGGTATTTAAGACTCCCAAAGACCTCCCACCTTTTTAGGATTATGATCATACTATTTGATGAGCCTCATCCTTGGGTAACTATATGGACCTTAATATACCTCCAAGATTATTATAATCAAATCTTCTTATAATTCCTTACATTTTTTAATCATATTTTTCTTAATGAGATGAGTAAAAGTAAGATGTTATGTGTAGTGGTCTAATGTGTATTGATTTGAGGTTTTTGACAACAAATCATTGCAATTTTGGCTAATTAAGAGATAAAACTTGAATGAGACAAGGAGGATAGATTGTAGGAGATAGATCGTACTCATTTAATCCTCACTCATTCGAATATTCCTCCAAATCACACTAGCTTGGAGTTGCAAGTAGCTGATTCATGAAGATCAAAACGCTGTCAAACCAGTGATAGTTAAGAGAGAGTTCATATTGAGTTTTGGAGCCAAGCCTCACTAGATTTAAGGAAGTCGTTGAAGACTTTAGTTGTATAAATAAGGAGACCTAAAGCCTCATTGCGATTCAGATTTTTGATGTAAGAGCACTAATCATTTTAGAGTTCAAGACTTGTGGAAGACATTGTTATGCAATTTTTCTGATATGATAATGAGAATGAGAATTTCCTGGATCTAGCATTGAGTTGACTCAGAGGGCTGAAGCTCTTGGATTAGGGCCCAACCCTAGAAGCAAAGGCCCCCCTTCTTTTACTTGTATGCTTAGTTTATTTCATAGATTAATGGTTGAATTGGTTTTAGCATTATTTCATTGCAAGTAGTTGTGAATTTGATTAGTTTGCTTCCAATTGTGCATTGCTTTAGCAGTAGCATAGAAAGATAAAGGAATAACAAAAAGCTAATAGTAGGTAGGTTTGGCCTCACTCCTCCTTTCAGGGACCATTGTTTGAGGAAAGAACTCCTATGCAGCCTCAAAAAGACATAATTCATATTTCTTATGGAATTTAGGGTTTTCTGCTACTTAGGCCAACATCTTGCTAGTTTTCAAGAATACGATTCAATTTTCATTTATGATACCTTCAGCCTTGTATTAGGTCTCATAGTGTTTCACATTACTCTGCAAGTATTTGCAAGCATGAACTAGGCAACTAGATAATGAAATTATATTTTCATAAGTTGATTGAAAATCTTTCTTATTTGAGATGATTCATGGATAAATGCCAGTGATTGATGAAGTGAAAGAGTTTCAATAGTGCAGGGAGATCTCATGACCAATAACCCCAACATATCCTCATCCATCCATGAACACCAAAAGCCACTAAGTGCTTCAACCAATTAATCATTCCATAAGAACAAATTTCCATGTTTGTTTAGAAAATCCAACCATCTTACAAACTCTGTTTTCAGCTCTGAAGATGTCCTAGCCACTCCCTTGACTTATTTTTCCAACCATTCACCTTCCCAAAGCCCTACACCACCTTCCAAATCACTTCTATTGCTCTCGGTCGGATCCTGTAGGAACACAAGGGATCTTGTAGGAGCATTAGGAAATCCTATAGGAAGCATTAGGACATCCTGTAGGATGACCTGTAGTGGCTTGTTTTGAGGACGAATTATGGAAAAGGAATTTAGGAATATAGGAGAAGACCCCTACTTTCCTCCCAAGCCATCTGACATTTCACCACCATCTGTAACCCACCTACCACATCACCAAGAGGATTTAGCATTCATATTTTTCCCACAAAAAAGGAAAAAAAGGAAAAAAGAGTTATTGTGTTCATTTCCATGCACAGCAGTAGAGTGTTTGGTTATTTCAGATTTCATGCCTAGGATAGTAGGATTACAAACATGTTAACTTAGCATTCTTTTGAAGCTAAGACTCTTAGCAATTAGTTATATTAGTGGTGTGTTTAAGCATTTGATTTAAGTCTTTCCTTACTACAGTAGATAATATTTCAGCTAGTGCAAATTCTCCCATTCCTCATTGGTAATCAAGCTTCTTCTAAATCAATAGAAGGCTGGTTTGAGAAACCATAGTAGTCTATCACTAGCTTAGCAGTGACAAAGAGTGGACCCATCGAATTTTCTTTTGTATACAACAGTGTCACCTCCAAGTTTGTACGAACCCCGAGTTGATAACGTAAAGCTAGTATCCCAAGGAGTTGCAGTAGTCTTGGTGCAATACTGGTGCTCATTAATTTTTGTCACCATTGCTGGGGAGGTGTCCGAGTAAGATGTGATTTCTTCTTTCTTTCTTCCATTTCTTATCTCTAACATTCTGCTATTAGCTTCATTTCTATGAAAGTAGTTGTAAGTTGGTTTTCTTTATTTCCCATTTTGCAAGTGAGATTTCATTTAGTAGTTAGTTTCCATTTAGTTTGTTGTTTCAATTTTTCAATTAGTCTCAAAGATTGAAAAAACCCCAAAACAAAACAAAAACACTTCTTTCATGCCTTGTAGGAATAGGGATAACTTAGGAAAATTTCTACCAAGTACCCCCACCACTTAAAACAACCACCCTTCCCTCTTCTTCGGTAGTTGTGAATTGGAAGACCCCTTAGGCGAACAACCAGAGACATTTGAAGAACCTATAGGGGGAGAAGAAGAAGGAGAACCCATTCAAATTAACCTAATGGTTGAAAATTGAAAAGACAGAGGAGATAGAGAAAGAATTGAGGGTGCTTTTCTCATCAAAGAAACTAATGGGGATACCAAGATGAAAAACATAAGCCCCTCTACTCGTGGTCATATGTATAACTTATGATTACACCACTGATGAGTAGAGGTTGAAATTATTCCCATCCACTCTCAAGGATGTAGCTCTGCAATGGTTCATGGGTTTACCTAGGGATAGCATCACAACCTAGGCTCAGATACAGCAAGCTCTCAACAAAAAGTATCGAGACTACTGTAGTTCCAAAGACACCAAAGAGGAAATTTCTAGGATGACCTTGAGGCATGATGAATCCCTAGAGGATTATGAAGAGAGATACCATCTTAGCTACAAAAGGGCCAGGTGCACACTTGATCCTAAGTCACTGAAGCTAGTCTTGCTCTGAGGGGTAAGGGAAGATCATCTAGATACCTTAAACCTGCTAGCAGGAAGGGACATCTACTAGCTACCCTATGAAGATATTAGTACTTTAGTTAGGAACCATTCTAGGGAAGCTAGGAAAAAGTTTAGGGGTTGTCAACCAATGGCTAGCTCATCCTCTTCCAACACATCCATCAAAGGTGAAATTGGAAATATCTTGGAATATTTCAAGTGTTCAATGCTGCAAACCCTTGCCCTATAGATGGACACTATGCACATCAAGAGAAAGCAGGAGGAAGCAGAGAGAGGATTAGCCATCTTCTGCCCTAGATGCAAAAGGAGGAACCCTATGAATGGATGTCCATTAAACCCAATCAAAATTTGCTCGGTCTATGAAGAAAAGCACTCCATAGACAAGTGCCCTTCTCTACCTGGACTAAAAGTTGTGTATCAACGAACTGAAGGGGTGACTGAACAACTTTGCTACATAAATCAAAGCAGACCCCATGGGCCTTGACCATACTAGCAGGGCATGCAAGGGTCATCCCATGCATATTACAACCCTAAACAGAACACATCCATTCCCTCTTGGGGCCCCCCTATTCATCCATCCTAGTCTACACCCCCTCCTTCATCTTTTGCACCTTAGTACCATTCCTAGCTGACCATCCAGTTATTTCAGCCATATACTCTACCACAGCCTCAATGGAATGCACGACTCCAGGGGTGGAGGCCCCTATACAACAATTCTCCATATTTATTTACTTCACCTCCTACTCAACCACAAATTTTACACCTTTATCCACCTAAAGAGCCTCAGATACGTGCCCAGCCAAATCCAAACTCAAACAATAGATAGGCACAACAAGTATACAGTGGAGAGACATCCTATCTTACTTATGTTATGGAGATTCAAAAAATCAACCTAAGGTCTAGGAGAGTACACCTAAACAACCAACCTCCATCTCTACCTAGGGAGATCAAGGAGGAGAGAGAAAAGCATGCCTAGAGTGAATCCACCACCCTTTCCTGAAAGATTAACTCATCCAATCCAGCATACCCTAGAAGAGAATGAACTTCTGGGTGAATTGAAAAATCTATGTGTCAAAATTCCACTTCTCCAAGCAATCAAGGATGTACCTATTTACAAAAAATTGATTAAAAAGAAGTTTTTCAAACATCCATGGAGGCAAAAAATAGACATTGCTACCATTAATCTCATTGGAAAACTATGCAACTTAATGTTGGGGCAAGTAATTTTTCCAAAGTATTTGGACCTTGGAAGACCTATAGTAGATGTGCACATCAATGGAACCATTGTCCCACACACTTTGGCTGATCTTGGGGCTTCCATTAATGGAATGACAAAGGACGCCATGCTGAAGCTCAATCGCCAGGGTGCATTAAGAAAGACCACAATAGTCTTGTAACTTGCAGACCATTCCACAGTAGCCCCTGAGGGGATTGTTGAGGATGTGATGGTCTCCACTGACTCCTGGGAGTACATAACTGAGTTCCTACTTCTCTAGCCTAAGGCCAAGCTTAGTGGTTATCCTGTCATACCTTGGAGGCCTTGTTTAGCCACTACCGATGCTTACATCAGTTGCAGGGCTAGGAATATGACTATAAAAAATGGGTAGATGTCTAAGAAATTAGTCTTGTACCCTCCTTAGACATATTTATAACATGACTTACTTTTACGGCTAGAAGAGGAGGAATAAGATGAAATCTACTCAACCCAACTCTATACCCTAGAAACTACCATGGGAGGAGAAAAACTGGATGAAGATGATTTGATTGAACACATACTCAAAATTCCAACTCCCAACACCTTGTCCTTAAAGGAAGTAGTAAAGGAAACCGAGAGAAAGCATTAGATTGATCTATGCTTAGCTTATTCAAACCCTACTAGGGACAAAAAAATAGAATTCATCCCTAAAATAACTTTGAAAATCAACCTCTCTATTTCTGTACACCGAGAGGAAAAGTTTTGCAACATGCTAAGGGAACATCTATGTGCCTAGTGGGCCCCAGTATTGTAGCAATAATGCTGCAACTCCTGGAACTCCCTTCTTTAATTTTATCAACCCGGTAGTTCATAACAAACTTGGAAGTGACCATGCTGTATGCACAAGAAGTAGCTCTTGCCATGATTGTCACTTGATCAGCTGGCACAAGTCTGCTAGGAGCTTAATCCAAATTCTATGAGCTCTTAGAAGAAGCATTTTAACTGATGGATGAAAGCTAACTCAAAGGAGGCTAATCTACTTGCAGAAAGAAACTGAAAGCAGAAAGGAAATGCAAACCCTAGCAAACCCTAGTTTTACCAACTAACCCTACCGGTGCAAGAAAAATGATGAAAGCTACAGAAAGGAATGCCATTGACTCTTAGAAAGGTAAAAGGCATGTGACTAAGCTACCTCTGAAGTGAAATCTAAAAAGAAACATCTTTTTGTATTTTTCAGTAAGTTGGCAGAATTATTGTGCATGTGCTTTAACTATTTTTTACTGTGCAGAGGTATATTGGTGAAAGGAAATGCTTGCAGGAGGTTGGGAAGGTTAAAAGAGGGCCTAAGGGGTACCTAGCACCCTTTCAGAGAGTTTCATAGTGATAAGATCTCAAGAAACTGCTTGCGTGAGCTTCTACAGGAAGTCTGCAGGGGTTCTACAGGATGTTCTGAAATTTCTACAGGATGTTCCGAAAAGAGGATTTTGGAGGGTTGATGGAGGAAAAACGGTGGGAAATTGGACATGGAGGTTGGATAAGGATGTTAAGCGGTCTAGGACCTGGTGCATGAGGCTAAGGAGCGACTAGATTTTGTTCAAGGATGGAGGGAGCAATGATGCACAAGAATGTAGAAATTATGGCAAAGGGAGAAAACGTAGCAAATGAGAGGAAAGAATCTAAGTTGGAGGACAAAGCAGGTTGCATGGATGGGGTAACAATAGATGAGGAGGTATCACAGGTGCTCTGCAAGTTATTTCTCAAACTGAACAAACAAAGACTCGGAAAATCAAGAACCTAGCTACTTTAACCTAATATGTAGTAAATAACAGCAAAGAAAATGAACATCGGTTTATTTGCAACGAAATCATGTGAAGTAGATATGCAAACTAAGCAATCATGAACCTGAGCATGTAATCACAATTGGTATCAACTTTTGCAAATGAAAATCTAACACTAATAATTGCCTGATGAAGCAAAAACAGTGTTTTTGGTGGCAGCAAGTACACCTTGGTCCCAACTCATGGTTCCACTGAGGGAGAGGTGATATCAAAGGTGCTTGATAGACTTTTTCTGAATATCTTCTCTGTTATTAACCTATCAAATCAATCTGAACATGAAAAGCCTTTTTAATCATCAAAAGAAACCTAAACAACAAAACAAGATTTAAATCTAAATAACATATTTTATTCTAAGAATGCAGCAAAAACACATAAAAGTAAACAAAGAAAGTACTGGGCACTTGGGTTGGGTCCAACCCCAATAGCTATAGCCTCCTAAGAGAGATTAGAGCTAGTGCAAAGCTGGATTCATCTTTATTGATCAAGAAATCATAGTTACATCAAAAACTGTCTATAAGAAAAAGCTTGAAAACACTGAAATGCAGAGCTAACCTACTGCCTAAAAAATGACTAAAATCGAACTCTCAACAAGCTAACTTCTGCCTACAATGTGACTAACTGAAATGAGGCCCTAAGCCTTCTTATTTATACAAATTGAGGACCCCTACAGTCACCCTAAACTTTAGGAACTCGGCTGCCAAAACTTTTAGTTAACAGCACCTTTATTAGCCCTTTCTCAGTTGCCCTTGTGATAATTGACTTGGTGGCCCTCAAACTCCGAGCTGATGGTGGAGAATTCGAGGTAAGGGCCCATAAATGAAGGGGACACCTTCCTACAAATCCTCTCCACGAATTTGGCTACCAAGTGCTCATTTAAACCTTTGATTTTGTTTCCAAATTGACCAAAAAGACTACATAAAGCAGACATTAGACTTGTTGCCACAATGACTAACCCAATTCACTTTATTAGCATAAATATAATCAAAAGCATGCAATAAACTAATGAGAATGGTGGATTAATTCAAATTAGGAAGTTGAATGAGCCCATATAATTATCCATTTTTGGGGCTCATCATCACCCCCTACTGAAAGTGTTGCTCATTCTCTGAGCAACTAATCTATCTCTTCATCTTTGATGGCCCTAGTGGCCTCCCTGTCATGCCAAGCTTTTGAAGTGATGTCCTCTTCTCGGTCATGAAACCATGCTTTTCTCTCTACTTCTTCCTACTGCCTGTGCTCCTTTTCCTGTAGCAGTTTTGTTAAAGCTTCAACCTCAGCTGGCAGCTTGTCCTCTCCTTGCTGTTCATCAGATGTTTCCTTGTCTTTCCTTCTTCCTGTGATTGTTTGGCCACATTTTCCTCCAATTTCTCGGTCTCTTTTAACTTAGCCCGAGTTTCTTGTAGAGAATTTTCAGCTTCTTGTAGAATTGTCTTAGCTTCCTATAGAGCTGTCTTTGAGTCCATCATCTGAATTCTCTCTCTCCAAGTGAAGGGTTTTGGCTTCCTTGTTCATAGGTGATGGTTATTTTTGAAGGAGACTCCTCCTTTTGTTTAGCTGTTGTGTCCTTAATGACAATTTGCTCCTTTGACTATGGCTGGAGTCTGCCTACTTCTACCTATGTGCTCCTCCTTGCCTTAAAGTACAGGGAAGTTTACCTTTTTGTCTCCCCTTTTTGTTTTGGAGGTGTGCTTAAGGTGGTAAGCATGGCTGCTGCCTCTCTAGCCAGAATCTCAGGAGATTTCTCCTTCTGCTACTCTGTGTCCATGCTTCCTATAGAAATTGTTTTCGGACTTCCTGTAGAAACTATTTTCAGACTTCCTGTAGAAATTGTTTCGGCCTGTTTGGCTAGATGTGTCTTTCTTTTTTATTCTTGTTTGGTTGACTTGGTTGTGCCCTCCTTTGTTTGGACTTTTTCAGTCCTCTTTGCTCTACTCTGTAGTCGTCTCTCCCTAGGTGTTTGTGCCATTGGTCCTCCCACAGTTTTAGGCTCATCAAATTGGCATTTTCCTTGTTTCCCCTTTCTGTTTTTTTTGTGGTGGTTTGTCCTGTGTTTCTTTACCACTGCTTTCTCTCCTGCCTCAGTGTGTTCCCCTTCTTCACTACTGATGGTGAGAGTGCTATGTTTTATGCTCTCATTAGAAAAGGGAATGTCGTGTATGGATTTCTCCCTTGGACAAGGGATTTCAACTATCAATTAGCACCGACTCCCTGGTTCTAAGGCTCTTGCTACCTAGAACTCGGTTGCCCATTTATGGAGGGAGAAATTTGGTTTCCACAGACAGGGTACAACACTTCAATTTTTTTTACTCCCAACATACATACAAACATGCATATCCAAATTTTATTTTTTTTTCTTTTTATATACAGGCTAGCCCTCACAGTGCTTTATCTTTTCTACAGAAAATAAATGTTTTAACAGGAACTATGGAGGAGAATATTGACGCAGAACCGACTGAGAAATTCCATGCAACACAGGTAAACTGTTATTTTCGACTCACAGGCAGACTTGTCTCTAACCCTCCAATTCAAAACAGTTCAGTTCATCATCTTTGTGGAATATATCATGCATGGAAGAGTGTCTCGAGCCTACCTCTCTCAGAACCCCAAATTCGATGAAGAAAAGTCCAGGCTTCCCTGCTTCTGAAAGCTGTGTCGTACTTCCTGTAGAACACTGATAAGCAGGAGGGTTTAAAAAAATGGCTGAGAAAGCTTGGTTTGCTACTATGGAGGTGGTATGGAGCTTGTTGCAGCTACAAGGACGATGATAAACTGGAAACAACAGTGGTGAGAGTTCGATTGGCTGTTTATGAAGATTTTCGTTGATGGAGGGTGAGTTGGCCCACTGCACGTTGGCCCCATGCAGACTGTTGGTCCCCACTACAGTGTTTAACTATTTGTTCTCTACCTGTAACCACGTCCATCAATCACGCTGAGGTTTAAACGGTCACCACTACCTGTTTCCAAATTTCCTCCTGAGATGGCTGAGCACACGTGTTGTATTCACCCACCAAGCACTATTTGAACTGGATGAGGGTGGCCAGTTAGCTGGCCACCAATTTTTTTAATCACAACCATCTCATTTCTCACGCATTTTTCAAATTACATTCATGCAATTAGTGGAACGAGTTTAGTCACGTACGTGGAAGTCGAATGTGGCTGCTGTGAGGTGCTTTTTGCTACTGCGTGCCTTTGTTTCTGTGGTTGCATGATGGCTTGGTTGCTGATTCATGACTATTTTTCTTGTGCAGGTATCCGCTGGCTAGATCTATGCTGCAGGAGTTTGTTTCCACGTTCAGACTTGCACCCTCAAGTTGTTGATGTTGAATTTTTACAAGACAGTGACTTATTTTCTCCACAGCTCTCGAATGATAGACCAGATTGATCTGAAACTTTCTGAGCATGGTTCTATCATCATTATGCACCTCCCATAGCGAAATTGCGATAAATGGATGCACAGATTTTGAGAAAAATGGAAAATGGCTGAAGATTACAGAGGTCAATTTCTCGGAAACTGTACATCATAATCACCTAAAACTACTTGGGTAGGTTACTATCACCCATATACATCTCCCCATGAAATAGGTTTTGAAACGGATGCACGGATATGGAGAAAGTGCAAAAATGGCTGAAGGTGATGGAGGCCAGTTTCTTGGAAATCATGCACTGAAATTGGCTGAAACTGCTCGGGAATATTGCCATCATCCCTATACAACTCCCCGTAAAATGGTTTTGTAAATGGATGCACAATTTTCACGTGAGGGAAAAAATAAATTATGTTCTATGTATTTTTTTCTTCAAAGCATTCTGCAAGTTTTTGCATGGTAAAAAAAATGAGCTTGGGCTGTGATGCAGGCATGGAATTGATGGGAGAGAGGTTTGAGGATTGTAGGAGGACTTATGAACCCGTGAGGAAGCTATCATGTTCGCCAAACTGCCCTTTTGAATTCCATTTCTAGCTTCCTGTAGAAATCCTATAATTTCTACATGAACTTCTTGTAGAACACGCAATTTTTAGGAAAGAAGTACAATGAGATGGAAAAAATGATGGAGAAGGGTGAGGGATGGAAACATGGATGCTTGCAAGCCTCATGGATAGATTCCTGGCCTTCAAGTCCTCTTCAGAGATCAATTTTGGCTTGTTTGTAGGCTTCCTGTAGAAGACACAGAACTTCCTACAGAAGGCAGAGAACTTCCTCTGTCTTTGTTTTGAGCGATCCTTCTAACCTGCAATGTCCTTGCTGCAACTTGAAATTATTCAATGGTAATTAGGTTTATTTTTTTTTTTTCTCTTTTTTTCGAAAACAACTAGGGCACCTCATGGAGGTTTTCACCCTAATTGCCTGCCCTGGGTGCCTCCAAGGGAGGTTTTCACTCAGAGATCTTATTCTCTTTTCTCTTTTTTTTTTTCCCAACCCATTGACCGCCTCATGGAGGTTTTCAATCAATGAGCCAATCTAAGGCGCCTCCGAGGAGGTTTTCACCTTAGATTTTTATTTTCCTCTTATTTTCATTTTTTATCTTTTTTCTCTTTTTTTTTTTCTACCCTACCCTACTTGAAAAACAAAATCATTTTCAAGTATAAGAATACTTCCAATGGAGCCATGTGCACATCGAGATTAGAGACAAAATGATGTGGAGGCTTGAAATGCATGCTTTGACAGCTATCCGAATTTTAGAGACCAAATGATTTGACTTTGAAGGGATCAAACATAGCTGAGGAAGAGAGTACTGCTGCAACTTAGTGACTGTCTGGAACCATATCTCAATATAGCTTTGATATCCTTGGTCCTCTTGCTGATCTGGATCATTCTTCATGTCACCTTCCATCATGACCTTCTCATCTTCCTCTTTTTGCTGATTTTTCTCTTGACTACATGGAGGATATGATGGTAACCATAAGGGAGCTTTCTCGATCTCTGATTCTGATCTCTTCTCCTCATTGAGTGCAGCCGATGGTTCTTTAATCTCCTCTCTTGAATCTTCTTTCGCTGGATGTGATCCTTCAGTGCTGTCAATATAATCTGTTTTCTCCAATACTCTTCCTAAGTTATGGTGAATATCTTGGAGCTCAAGAGCAGTTGTTTGGACATGTTGCGCCTTAGCATTGTAATGGATTTGAGCTACTCCAATGTGTGGATTTGGAAATGGTGGTACGGGTAGTTGAGTGGGGGTGTATATTTGATATGGATGTGGATGGGGTTGTGGTTGGGAAGGCATGTGGGGCTGCCTTGGTGGAGGAGGAGGTGATGGTTGCTGTTGAGCAGGTGGTGGAGGCAAAGGAGTGGGAGGAGAGTTGTATTGGGGCCTCTACCCTTGATGAGGTGCATTCCACTGAGGCTGTGGCTAAGAATAAGAGTGAAATGAATGAGCAACTGGTTGGTCATAATATGGAGATGGATCCGACCTAGGAAGGGGTGTGGACTAGGAAGGATGAGCAGGGGGACCCCAAGAAGACATGGAAGTGGCTTGATAGGGGTCGTAATAGGTTTGGGATGGCCCTTGCATTCCCTACTGGTAGGGTATGGGTCCATGTGGCCTCCTTTGGTTCATATAATAGAGTGATTCAGTGGCTCCTTTGGCTCTCTGACATGCATCTTTAAGTCCAGGTAAGGAAAGGCACTGATTCCTAGGATGGTATTCTTCACAGACGAAACACACTTCTAGGGAGTGCGTTGGACATTCGTTCATAGGATGCTTTCTAGTGCACCTGGGACTTAAGATGGCCAAAGCCCTCTTGGCTTCCTCTTGCTTCCTTTGGATCCGTAGGGTATCCAATTGCATGGCAAGAAACTGCCTCATATCACTCTTGAAATCTTCCATCTGATTTTCAAATTTGTTTTTGGACAAGGTACTGCTCCCAACATTTCTGCTTGTAGCCATTTGCTCCATAGGAATGTTTTCTTCTTCTTCTTCCCTCGAGGTTCTTCAAATATGTCTTGCTATCCACCTAAGGGTTCTTTAATCACATCCATCAAAGAAGAGAGAAGGTTGGCTGTGTGAAGCAGTGGGGTTGTTGTGCAATCATTTTTCTAAGTTATCTCTACTTCTACAAGGCATGAAAGGAAATCTTTTTGGTTGATTTTTGCTTTTTTTTCTACTTGTACCTACAAAACTAAAATAGATTGTATTGCAACTAACTATCTTGCTGAAATGAAAATGCGGAATTGAAATGCAAGCAGGAAAGGACTAATCTATTTTGCTCAAATGAGATTGCAGGAATGAAATGCTAATCTATGCTTGCAGAATTGAAATTGCGGAATTGAAATGCTAATCTACGCTTGCAAAATTGAAATTTCGGAATTGAAATGCTAATCTATGAAAGCGGGAAATGCTAATCTACTTTTGCATAAATGAAATTGATAATGGAAATGAAATAAACTACTTAGCAGAAGATTGTAGTGGAAAATAGAAGAAAAGCATGAATCACCAATACTTTGATGCTTCCCTGTCAATGACGCCAAAGAGATGGTGGTCCCCAATGTTGCAACAATAATGCTGCAACTCTTGGAACTCCCTTCTTTAATTTTATCAACCCGGTAGTTCGTAACAAACTCGGAAGTGACGGTGCTGTATGCACAAGTACTAGCTCTTGTCGCGGCTGTCACTTGATCAGCTGGCACAAGTCCACTAGTAGCTTAAGCCAACTTCTATGACCTCTTAGAAGAAGCTTTTTAATTGATGTATGAAAGCTAAATCAAAGGAGGCTAATCTACATGCAGAAAGAAATTGAAAGCGGAAAGGAAATGCAAACCCTGGAAAACCCTAGTTTTACTGACTAACCCTACTGGTGCAAGAAAAATGATGAAAGCTACAGAAAGGAATGCCTTTGACTCTTAGAAAGTTAAAATTCATGTGACTAAGCTACTTCTGAAGTGAAATCTAAAAAGAAACATCTTTTTGTATTTTTGAGCAAGTTTGCAGAATTATTGTGCATGTGCTTTAACTGTTTTTGATTGTGCAGAGGTGGATTGGCGAAAGGAAATGCTTACAAGAGGTTTGGAAGGTTAGAAGAGGGCCTAAGGGGTCCCTAGCACCCTTCCAGATATTTTCACAGTGATCAGATCTCAAGAAACCGCTTTTGTGAGCTTCTACAGGAAGTCTGCAGGGGTTCTACAG
Organism: Pinus tabuliformis; assembly: GCA_031772625.1. Taxonomy (NCBI): domain Eukaryota; kingdom Viridiplantae; phylum Streptophyta; class Pinopsida; order Pinales; family Pinaceae; genus Pinus; species Pinus tabuliformis. The sequence continues at coordinate 1,395,603,394 of CM062804.1, forward strand.
GATGTTCTGAAATTTCTACAGGATGTTCCGAAAAGAGGATTTTGGAGGGTGGATGAAGGAAAAACGGTGGGAAGTGGACATGGAGGTTGGATAAGAATGTTAAGGGGTCTAGGACCTGGCGCATGAGGCTAAGGAGCGATTGGATTTGGTTCAAGATTGGAGGGAGCAATGGTGCACAAGAATGTAGAAATTAGGGCAAAGGGAGAAAACATAGCTAATGAGAGGCAAGAATCTAAGTTGGAGGATGAAGCAAGTTGCATGGATGGGGTAAGGATATATGAGGAGGTATCACAGGTGCTCTGCAAGTAATTTCTCAGACTGAACAAACAAAGACTCAGAAAATCAAGGACCTAGCTACTTTAACTTAATCTGTCCTAAATAACAGCAAAGAAAATGAACAATAGTTTATTTGCAACGAAATCATGTGAAGTAGCTATGCAAAATAAGCAATCATGAATATGAGAATGTAATCAAAACTGGTACCAACTTCTACAAATGAGAATCTAAGACTAATAATTTCCTTATGAAGCAAAAACAATGTTTTTGGTGGTAGCAAGGACTGTTATAGACAATTTTGTGCCTTACAGCAACAAGCATGAATTGTCAATAATCCAAGGGATCCAAAGTTCCCTAAACATGATGTTCCTACCCCTAGAGGAACAAGGTCAACAAACCAATAGCTCTCAGATCAGTTCTCCACCTGAAAACACTCGAAAACAAGCAATCCTGAAATCAAAGCAGGTGCTCCACTAGGCTTCTGCGCTGAAACACAACTGCTCCATGGTGTACCTGCGTTGCAAAGCAGGTAGAACAAAGCCCACCTACGTTGAGCGAGTTTGGACATGTGGCACACTGAGTCATTGCTCTGGAATCTTCCAAAAATGACACTTGGATCAGGGATTTCGACTTGTGATGAGTCAGAGGCTTTGTTTCTCCAAGTGGAAGCAAGGTTCACCAAGTGGACTCAAGAACTGAAGATCAACTAAAGATTAACTGAAGAGAGAGAGGACACAAGGCAGCTACACATCAGTTGCAAGCTGACTCATCCTTTCTCAATTCATCTATATATTGAGCTCTCTCCTATGAGCTCAGCAGGCTGGAATTTTGTGTAAAGTAATGATATGCTGTTGGTTTCACTATAGAACTATTGGGTGATTGTTTGAGAGAGGTGAAGAAGAGCAATTCTTTCTGCTGGGAGGTGTTGCTGGGTTGGAGCCTTCAATGGTTGTAATACTCTCAGAACCTTTATTTCTTCATTAATAAAAGCTATTGAGGTTCTTCTATGTGCTCTTGTTTCAATGATATATTGTGATGATTGCATGTTTGGTTTACACTAATCCATGAACCAGTTATGATTGCATGCCTCTTGTAGTTTCCTCCTTTGTTATTTTGCAGGATCTCATTGTAGCTGGGAGAGCAAAAGAACAAGGAGCTAGGAGCAAGCGGCCAAAGAGAAGAGTTTGGATTCGACATTAAGCGCAAGGCAACGGTTAGTGCATTTCTCCATTCTCTTTTGCTTTCATAAAGAAGTAAATCTTAAGTAGTTTGTTTTACAGTTGTTGCTAAGGAACTGTCACCCTTAGAGTGGGATAGGGTCATCCGAGTCGGATACTTTTCCCTACAACAAACTGGCGACTCCGCTGGGGATCGTATCCGTTTGATTGTGTTTGTAGTATTTTGCTATTCATTTCCTGAACAAAAGAGTACCAAATCGAAAAGCTTTTGACTATATCAAAAGCGAAGTAGAGGGCAGCTACTCTGGCTCATTTCTGAGCAAGTTCATGATTTGAAAAGCTGATCTACAAGGATCCTTGTAAGCTCTTAGTGATAGCTTTGCACCTTCTTAATCATCCCTTTGAGTGTGCTTGATTGATTGCTTCTGATTTGAGCAAAAACTGAGCATTTTTGAGAAAATTATGACTCGGAAACTGTGAAAACGCAATTCTCGTTTTCCAAAGCAGGTAGTACACAGGCTACCTGCTTTGCAACGCAGGTCCCGAAGGGGCTACCTGCGCTAAGAGCCAGTTTGGCTGTGCAGCACCTGCGTTGGCCCAATTTTGCCTAGTGCATTTGGGGTTTCCTCCTTTCTCTTGCCTGTTTTCACTTAGTTTTGCTGCTAGGTGTCAGTCTTGTACCTGTTTTGAAACCAATATTACTTGCCATCATCCTACCTCTGTTATATAACAAAATTGTGCTTGTTCTTTTGTATTTCTTATTCATTTACAATTTCCCATAACGAAGAGTAAACTAGTCATGCTTTTGGCCTCTTAGATCTGAACCTGTGTTAGGCATTTTGCTGGTCTAAAGAGTTAGCTTGTTTGCTGTCCATAACTGATTAGTCATTTTACTTTCATTAGTATGGTTTGATTTCATGTATTTTCCAGTGATTAAGCAGGTGAATCTTAAGGTGTCTTTTGATTTTGGACAAACTTGTTTACTTTCACTTTAAATTGAAATCAAAGTTATATAACCACTTTCTTTTTGTAATCCATACACATTAAGAAAGGGAAAAGAAAATATGTGCATTGTGCATTTTGCATTTGAAAAAGTTTGCATGATGATTTAGGAGAAAGTGCATTAGTTTGTGCTGTATGAACTGTGTGAAAAGAATTTGCCTTCCTTCTCTCTCAGTAGTTAAGATTTTCATCAGTCAAAAAGATTTGAAAAAGCTTGCTTCTCATCTTAGGCTGCATTTAGGAATTTGTCATATACATCTCGTGGTAAACCTTGAAAGGCAAACTTTAAAAAAGATCAACTTCAAATATACTGAATGAACCTAACAACGCATTTGAAACATAACGTAAACATCTAGAGGTCTAGGTAGAGACGTGTTCCGGCGTCGTTAAACATAGTGACTGTCGATCTCTACGAAGGTGGGTGATTCCTCCTGAGAGTCGGTGGCACTAATACGGACTTGTGCTCCCACGTACCGTCGCGTATATATTGGGAGACCCCTATAGGCAATTATCCTTTATCCATAGGAAGCTGTGTCGGCCGCCCTACTGATCGCGATGCAGTGAACACAGCATTCACGAAGATCGACCACCCGTACCGTAAAACGTATTCTGTGGTTTCGCGAAAGGTTTGGCACACCCTCTGCCTAGATCTCCAGAGCAGTTTCTTTTGGCCCTTTTCAAACTCTATAACTGAAAAGGTCCAACCGAGCATTTGTCACTTCGGGCTCGTTAATACATCGAAGGAGACTAGAGTCATCTTTAGCTTTTTCTCGACTCTTAAAACATGAAAAAACAAAGTTTTGTTTAAAAGCGTCTAATAAAATTCATTCAAATCGGAAACACAAATTTTCCCCTTTATATTTTAGTTGATCGAGTAATCCGCAATCATGGAAGAAAGTCAATTGAATATCCGTTGTTCTCGAAGGCTTGCGAGTCAACCGTCTTTGTCTCCGGAATCGAAAACAATCCGGACAAAGCGAGCTCGTCGAACCAGTTCAAAATCTCCTTTAAAAGTTAGAACAAGTGTTCCAACAACATCTGAGATTCTGGTCACTCCAAACATTTCCGGAAAACCTGCCTCTATAGAAGAAGTTCAATCGCCACAGAGGGACAGTAATACTGATCCTAGTCTGGGGGCAAATACTTGTATGACTGAACCAGTTCCATCTGTAACCGGTCCAGAGAGTTTTGTTCCTCAAACATCCGTCGCGGTCGATACAACCCCTTCTTCGGCACTGGAAATCTTTTACAGACCTGACGGTCTTCCTCTTCCACCTGGTCTGATTGCGATAGAGGAAATTATAGAGGAACCGCAAGTATCCACTCCAATTCAATTTGGAGTAGGGGTCACTCTATTTCCTGCTACAACAGAAGTTTGTCCATCACCAGTGGAAGTTCCTGTAGAATCACTAGGCAATCAATTGGATAGACTCAAAATGTCTGAACAACTGTCGACATCTAGGACTGTGTCAAATGACACGGCGACAGCAGAATTACCTGCTGCAAATCCAACAATGTTCGCCGGCATACCATCTGTCCCAACTAGCTCTCAATCGCTAGAAGGAGTCCACCAAGGGACTATATCGACAGTATGGTCTGTTCCTGTCTGTTCCGGAGTAATGTCTGGTAACTCTTATGGTGAGACTCATCAAATTGACCCTTTTGGGAATCAATTTAGGCCATCCAGTCCTCCAGGACAATCAATTGCCTTGAGTTCTGGATTACCACTGTATGGGGGGCAGTATGCCTTTTCATTACCCCCTTCGGGAGGGTACCCATACGGGAGTTCTCAACCTTACTCAAGTTATGGTGGAATTGCAACGAGTAGTTGGGTACCTATGCCATCCCAGCCACCAAGGGTTGTATATTCTATGCAACAGTGTGTACCTGTGACGAACATCCCAACTACACCGGCTATTGTAACCGTGTCGCAAGTTCAAACGATGCCTGTTGCATGTCAACCTCAGATTTCTCAGGTTCTCATGCAACAGCCCCTTGACCCTGCAACCCAACCACAATCGCCTACTGGTGGGGCAACACAAGTGCAATCGGGTACAAGTACCCCACATCTTGGTCCAATGGTTAGTGTAGCACAATAACCCATGGTATCGCAACCATGGATAGTGCAATACCAACAGCCACAATTCCAGCAAGTGTACCAAGGTTCTGAACAGCAACTCTTTGCGAATACTGGACAACCATATATCCAAAATGGTCAAAATCAACCACTTTATAGTGGTCAAGTCCATCAACCGTATTCATCATACCAACATCAACTCCATTATGCTGGTATGCAAAGACCAACTGTTCAGGAGATTCCATCGTACCCTGGTTACGCTTCACCTAACTTGAATCAATAGTTACCATTCGTGGCGACTTTAGAGTTGCCTGATTTACATCGGTTAACAAATGATCCAATTGCTTACGCCCCATGGTGGCCAGTGATCCCACACAAACTTCCATCCGACATTCCTAAATTCAATGGAAATCCAGGTGAAGACCCGTCGAATCATGTGATGACATTTCATCTGTGGTGTTCGTCGAACACTCTAAATGATGATTCAATAAGGCTTCACCTCTTTCAGAGGACATTGACAGGTCCAGCGGCAAAATGGTATATAGAATTGCCAAGAGCTTCGTTCGACAATTTTAGCTCCCTTGCCACGACATTCTTAACCCACTTTCAATTACCAATAAGGTATGAAATGGGAACAGAAATATTGACTAACTTCAAACAGACAACCGCAACTCATATATCAGATCATATACATGAGTGGCGACGTCGACGAAGAATGGTTAAAACATACGTTCCTGATCAGCTTTTAGCTGAGTGGTTTATAAAGTCGTTACTTCCAGCCATAACGGAAGATGTGGCGAAGGGGGGAGTCGTAACAGAAGAGCAGGTTATTGCTCGTGCACAATATTTGGACTTAGTATATACTCAGTCCGGCACGCTCTATGACAAAATACCAGATGCCCCTAGACCAGAGTTTTCAATCCCTCCTCCTCCTAAATCAAATAGTGACTCCCATGCCGGCGACGGCATGATTGGCACGGCAAACACGAATCCGAAAAGGACCCATCAAAAGAAGGCCCATAAGGATTCGAACCAAAATGCGCATGAAGAAGTTCTTGCTTCGGAAGTAAATGCCATATCGACAGATAAGGGCAAAGAAACCAATCAACCAGGAAGCAAGAAGAAGCAAAACAAAGGGAAGAAAGATCAAAGAAAGTCATCTCCTCGAAAAACTCCTCATAGAGAGGAGAAACCACCTGGGGGGTGTCACATATGTGACGATGATCATTGGACGGCAGATTGCCCGTACAAAGCTGAGTTTAAAAGATTCGTAAAGAATCCGCATACTCCAGCTGTGTTGATTGATCCTTTTCCCGATCCAAGTCAGAATCTGGTTGATAGTGGAAATGCTTCCCCATCGCAAGTCATGATGTTGTCAAGTTTTGAGCGCCAAGATGATGCTTTAATTTCAACATTAAACAAAAGTCATGGGAATTCACAGTTGTTGAATGGCGAGAGAAAAGGTCGATCAGGCAGTTCGACCACGACTTCAACAGAAGTTGTGCCGCCATCCAATACAAGAAGCATTCCAACAATCCATGGAGGCAATCATCCTCTCCCATATATCGGAGTAATTTTCCTAAAAGGCTCTTCTTCAATGGGTACTTTTGCTCCACCACCGCCGAGTAATCTAGCGGAAATGGGTGCAGTGGAATATGAAGCCTTCTATTTTTAATGGATCTAAAGAGATGAGGATAGTTCTTTATGATGTCAACCTCTTTAAAAAATGAAATGTCCCCTCAAGGATTAGGGGGCATATGCCTCGTCTGCATTATTATGCTAGAGGGCATCCATATCGAGCAGTTTTAGCACATAGTTCATGCTCGTTAAAAACTAAACGCAAGATCCGAGCAGTTTTAGCGCATAGTTCATGCTCGTTAAAAAATAAACATAAGTTGTGAGCAATCTTCCCCTAGAGTTCAAGCTCACCCAGAAAAATGAACCGGTAAATAACCTTGGTAAATGTAACCTTTGACAGCCATATTAAAGCCCTTGGTCGTGTTCTTGCAGTCTCACCTCCATCCGTTCATTTGGCCAATCGTTCATCTCCATATGTTTGTTTACCCATTTTGAGGAACAGCCGCGAAGAGTGATCTCACTAAGCCATCCTTGTGACACTGCCGTGATTGGAATATTCCAACCTGTACCTGGAATCTGCTGCTGCCCTGTTAATCACTCGTTCCTCGAAAGACGAGTCGTCTTTAAGCTCTTTTCACTGACTCGTAAAATATGAAAAGATTGCCGAGTTTTGGCCTTCCAACTCGTTAAAGCGACCGGAAAGCTATCCCTCCTCTAGATTTTAATCTTTTTGGACCTGAGGGATTATTGCACAAAAAGATCGAGCGCTTGTTTTGTTCGGCTCGTTAAAGCAATCGAAAATTCATCCCTTCTGTATTGTTTTATACTTTTTCGGACTTAAGGGATTAGAAGACGAAAAAGGAATTTTGGAGTTAACTTTCTGTACCTTTTCAGACTCTCTAAAAATGAAAAGGACCGAGTTTTCCTTGTCGTTAGACTCGTTAAAATGATTAAATAGCGACAAACTTGTCTTTAGACGAGAACGAGTTTCCCTATCGCTAGGCTTGTTAAAACATAGCGATGGGCTTGCCCGAAGGGCAGGTTATAGAACAAGCATATGTTATCCTCCTCAAGCTTGACAAAAGTAAAGAGGTACTGGTCAGCAATGACTGGGGAAAAATTGGGAGAACCTCACAAGCATTAATGGTAGCAAGTCACTCTTGAACATGACACTTTGTCCTCCGTATCACATCGGGTTGGGTTGTTTCATTCTCCGGTCTCATAACCATGGTCCTCGACACACCATCCACAATTGGGGTAATGCTACCGATCCATCACATCAGTGTCGTTATATGTTCAAGAGATGTGGTTCTGCAAAGAGTCAACCGTGTCCCACCCACTGCCATACATTATCCTTCATCCGCTTCATGACCGCCACCCTAAATCATACATCACATTTTGTTTTCACCTCATCACAATCACTAGCTCCGTTCCGTGTCACTGATGTGGGATTCATTAAGGCCCTCCTTTGACGGATCGCTCCTTGTCGACATCAGCTCATTATCCAAGGAGTTGATCTAGGAACAACCCCTTCAGTACTTTGAAGCTTGCATGCCTCAATGGCAAGTTTCTCACTTCCGGCGACAGGTATACATCAATGACCTTCGACCAGAGGATTTTGCATGGTGGTCGACGCCAAGTCCTTTATTCCCACCATGTGAATTGTACTGCTGTACCTTGAGGGTCATCATCCTTATCGGTGATTCCTCTCGCGCTTGTTAACGGTTTACATCATTGGCCGGTAATCAAGCGATGTCTTTCCATGTTCGACTTCAAGAAATTCTCACATGGATCGACTTGTACATCGAGTGAAGATCGGAAGAGATTGAAGACCCCGGATCTAGTTTCATCCATCCGGGTTGCGATATATATTCAGGATATAAAGACATTTGATATGTACATCATTGCAGCAGATGATCATCCTTCTCAAAGGATGATAATTTCAGCAGAGAATTATCAGTCTACAATCAGACGATCGTCTGTTCTATGTACCAAAATGTATTTATAAAGCTGAGCATGGGAATGCCCGCCTCAGCTAGATCATGAAAATGTATGAAAAATAATGTATCGTATTGTATCTTATTACAGGACACCTCTCAGCAGATTGAATGAACTTCGGATCCTCTCAATAAAGCATTTCACCCGATAAACGACCTCATACTTTAGGGGGCATCTGTTATAGACAATTTTGTGCCTTACAGCAACAAGCATGAATTGTCAATAATCCAAGGGATCCAAAGTTCCCTAAACATGATGTTCCTACCCCTAGAGGAACAAGGTCAGCAAACCAACAACTCTCAGATCAGTTCTCCACCTGAAAACACTCAAAAACAAGCAATCCTAAAATCAAAGCAGGTGCTCCACTAGGCTTCTGCGCTGAAACACAACTGCTCCATGGTGTACCTGCATTGCAAAGCAGGTAGAACAAAGCCCACCTGCGTTGAGCGAGTTTGGACATGTGGCACACTGAGTCATTGCTCTGGAATCTTCCAAAAATGACACTTGGATCAGGGATTTCGACTTGTGATGAGTCAGAGGCTTTGTTTCTCCAAGTGGAAGCAAGGTTCACCAAGTGGACTCAAGAACTGAAGATCAACTAAAGATTAACTGAAGAGAGAGAGGACACAAGGCAGCTACACATCAGTTGCAAGTTGACTCATCCTTTCTCAATTCATCTATATATTGAGCTCTCTCCTATGAGCTCAGTAGGCTGGAATTTTGTGTAAAGTAATGATATGTTGTTGGTTTCACTATAGAACTATTGGGTGATTGTTTGAGAGAGGTGAAGAAGAGCAATTCTTTCTGCTGGGAGGTGTTGCTGGGTTGGAGCCTTCAATGGTTGTAATACTCTCAGAACCTTTATTTCTTCATTAATAAAAGCTATTGAGGTTCTTCTATGTGCTCTTGTTTCAATGATATATTGTGATGATTGCATGTTTGGTTTACACTAATCCATGAACCAGTTATGATTGCATGCCTCTTGTAGTTTCCTCCTTTGTTATTTTGCAGGATCTCATTGTAGCTGGGAGAGCAAAAGAACAAGGAGCTAGGAGCAAGCAGCCAAAGAGAAGAGTTTGGATTCGACATTAAGCGCAAGGCAACGGTTAGTGCATTTCTCCATTCTCTTTTGCTTTCATAAAGAAGTAAATCTTAAGTAGTTTGTTTTACAGTTGTTGCTAAGGAACTGTCACCCTTAGAGTGGGATAGGGTCATCCGAGTCGGATACTTTTCCCTACAACAAGGACACTTTGGTACCAGCTCATGGTCCCACTGAGGGAGAGGTGAGATCAGAGGTGCCTGATAGCCTTTTTGTAAATATCTTCTCTGTTATTAACCTATCAAATCAATTTGAACATGAAAATCCTTTTTAATCATCAAAAGCAACCTAAACAACAAAACAAGATTTAAATCTAAATAGAAGATTTTATTATAAGAATGCAGCAAAAACATATAAAAGTAAACAAAGGAAGTACGGGGCACTTGGGTTGGGCCCAACCCCAAGAGCTACAGCCTCCTAAGAGAGATTAGAGCTGGTGCAAAGCTAGATTCATCTTTATTGATCAAGAAATCATAGTTACATCAAAAACCGTCTACAAGAAAAAGCTTGAAAACACTAAAATGCAGAGCTAACCTACTTCCTAAAAAATGACTAAAATTGAACTGCCAACTAGCTAACTTTTTCCTACAAAGTGACTAACTGAAATGAGGCCCTAAGCCTTCTTATTTATACAAATTGAGGACCCCAACAGTCCTCCTAAACTTTAGGAACTCGGCTGCCAAAACTTGTAGTTAACAACACCTTTACTAGCCCTTGCTCGACTGTCGTTGTGATAATTGACTCGGTGGCCCTTGAATTCTGAGCTGATGGTGGAGAATTCGAGGTAAGGGCCCATAAATGAAGGGGACACCTTCCTACAAATCCTCTCCACGAATTTGGCTGCCAAGTGCTCATTTAAACCTTTGATTTTGTCTCCAAATTGACCAAAAAGACTGCATAAAGCACACATTAGACTTGTTGGCATAATGACTAACCCAATTCACTCTATTAGCATAAATATAATCAAAAACCTGCAATAAACTAATGAGAATGGTGGATTAAGTCGAATTAGGAGGCTGAATGAGCCCATATAATTATCCATTTTTGGGGCTCATCAATGCCTTTGCTTGGAGTTACAATGAAATGAAGGGAAAGCACCCGTCGATGTGTACTCACCACATTTATATCAAAGAATGTTGCAAACTAGTTCGAAAACCCCAAAGGAGAATGAATCCGGCTCTCAAGGATATAGTCAAAGAAGAATTGCAAAAGTTGTTGGATACATGATTCATTTACCCTATCTCAGAAAGTGAGTAGGTTTCTCCTTTGGTGTTAGTTCCAAACAAAAATGGGAATTGGAGGATTTGTGTCAATTACAAAGAGTTAAACAAAGAAAAAAAGAAGGACCATTTCCCTCTACCTTTCATGGACCAAGTGCTAGATGGCTTGGCAGGGAATTTTTTTTTTTCTTTCCTAGATGGGTTCAACAGGTACAATGAAATCCAGATTAGCCTAGAGGACTAGGATAAAACCACCTTCACCTTTCCTTGGGGTACTTTCACTTATAGGGTCCTTCCTTTCGGCCTATATAATGCCCCTACCACTTTCTAGAGGGCATTCCTAAGTATCTTTGTCGAGCTAGTCCATGATGCAGTAGAAATTTATATGGACGATTTTACACCCTATGGGTGTGATTTCTAGGAGGCTCTATCCAACTTGGGTAAGGTGTTGAACAAATGCATTGAAATGAACTTGTCCCTTAGTCCCAAAAAATGTGAGTTCTTGATGACTGTAGGGACTGTTCTAGGTAGAACTGGAGGTGGACTCAAATAAGATAGCCATCATCCAAAGGGTCCCACCTCGACAAAAGTAGAGGGATGTCAGAAATCTTCTAGGTTTAGCTGGATACTATAGGAGATTTGTAAAAGACTTGAGAAAGTTAGCTTCTCCTTTATTTGGGGTATTGTCCAAAGACTTTGATTTTTTATGGTTAGAAAGGTGTCAAAAGGCCTTGGACACCCTAAAGGGCAAGTTGACCACTAGGCTTATTCTCTGAGGCCCAGATTGGGCCCTTCCTTTCCATATACATGTTGATGTGTCTCACAAAGCCATAGTAGTAGCTCTAGGCCAGATAGATAACAAGTTAAATTATGTCATTTACTTCATTAGTAAGAATCTATCAAAATCCGAACTCAACTACACAGTGACTGAAAAGGAGCTCCTAGCTATTGTGCATTCATTGAAAAAATTTAGGCATTACATTTCAAGTTACCAAACATTTGTGCATACTGACCATGATGCAATCAAATACTCGATGAATAAACCTGATGTAAATTCCCGGATTATTAGATGGTTACTTTTATTACAACAATTTGATCTAACTATTATTGATAATCTTGGAAAGGAGAATGTTGTTGCAATTTTTTAATCCAGATTGACTTTGCCTACAGGGGAGAAAGGAATGGTTGATGATCAGTTATCGGATGAACACTTATCTGCCACTTCATTTCTCTCTTCATGGTTTGCTGACATAGCAAATTACCTGGTGTTTGCACAGTTTCCACCAAATTTGTACTCCAAATAGAGAAGAAAGATTGTGAGGAAGAGTGGCCCATTCACTTGGATTGGGGGTAACCTCTTCAAACTAGGCTCGGATCAAATTCTGGAAAGATGTGTCATGGAGGGGGAAGCCTTTCACAACCTTCTAACCTGTCATGGTGGGCCTTGTCAAGGTGAATTTGCAATGAAAAGGATAACATTCAAGGTGCTACAAGATGGTTCTTATTGACCCACTCTTCACCAACATGTGAGGAGGTATACTGTTCAGTGTGATTGGTGCCAAAGGATGGGGAAACCTACCCCAAGGTATGAAATGCCTTTGCAACCTCAAGTGACCTTCAAGCCATTTGAAAAATGGGGCATGGATTTCATTAGGCCCATTGACCCTCCATCTAGGCAAAAACAGTACATCATTGTGTGCACTGGTTATTTAACCAAGCGCGCTAAAGCCAAGGACATCAAAGCAACAACATAGGAGAAATTGGTTGATTTTTTAAGGGAAAATATATTTTATAAGTTTGGGTACCCTAGAGAACTGGTCACTGATCAAGGCAGCAAGTTTACATCTCACATGATTGAAAATTTGTTAATCAAGCACAAGATCAAGCATAGAACATCCAATCCTTACCACCCACAAGCTAATGGGAAAGTGGAGGTACCAAACAGAGCACTAGAAGGAATTCTAACCAAAGTGGTTAGCAAAAGTGTAAAGGACTTGGAAAATAGATTAGTTGAGGCCACATGGGCCTATAATACCACCTGGAAGACCACCACTGGATTCACTCCTTATGAGCTAGTCTATGGGAAGAAGGCCCTGCTGTCCATTGAGTTTGAATACAACACCTTAAGAATGGAAACACAAATAGATTTAGATCTCACTAGGGAACAACAAGAAAGATTGCTCTAGCTAATTGGGTTAGATGAATTTAGAATGCAGGCCCTCCTGCACATAGAGGTGACTCAAGTTCAAAGGAAGATTTGGCATGCCAAGAACATAAAGGACAAATAGTTTCAAGAAGGTGATTGGGCTATGTTGTATGATTCTAGATACAAGGGTTTTAAAGGCAAGGTAAGGAATAGATGGTTAGGGCCTTATGTCATAGAAAAATGTCATGATAATGGCTCAATACAAGTAAGAACCATTGATGCAAAGGCCATTCCTTTGTTTGTCAATGGGTACAGATTAAAGGTCTACAAGAAGCCCTTGTCAAAGTAAGAATTCATCAATGGTATCAACAAGATAGTGATGGTTGTAAATCAAGTCTTATCTTCCACCCCATCAAGTCTGTGAAAATAAGAAAAAGAAAAAAAATAATAAAGAGTCTGAGGAGAAAACCTCCATGAGACACCTGAGTCCCACTGTTGGGTTGAAAACCTCTTGAGGTGGCACAATCGTGTTGAGAAAAGAAAAAATAAAAATATCTCTAGGTGAAAACCTCTTTTGAGGCACCCAGGGTAAGCAAATAGGATGAAAACCTCTTAGAGGCAAACTAGTTGTTTAAAAGAGAGAGAGAGAGAGAGAGAGAGAGAGAGAAAATAAAATTTTGAAAATGTTGTTTGCAGGTCAGCAGGAGGAGGACAAGAGAAACTAGAGAGGAGCAGAAGGACTTATACAATTCATATTGTCATTCCTTCATCCCATATTCTTCATCATCCCATCAATCCCTCCATTTATGAACTTCTCCATCTCAGTTTACACATGCTCTTTGTTTTCTACAGGATTCCTTGTAATCCTATAGGATTCCCTAAAAATCTACACAAGTTTCCTATAGGAATGGGAATCCTAAGAAAAGTGACCCTAGAGCAAGGGGATGACAAGCCTGTGTCAAAAAATAAAATGTTTACTCCACCACCTCATCGCCATGCCTCTCACCACCATGTTTCCCCTGCATCCATCCAATAAGTCTATTCCAAAAAAATATTATAGTTTTCAAAGAAATAAAAAAAGAAAAAGAATAGAAGAGGGTAAGAACAAAGGACAAGGGGACGATACCTGAAGGCTATAGCTCTCACTTACCAATCACTAAACCCCTTCTCTACCCATGAAAATAATCCTTATGCTACAGAAGTGAAGAAAATAATGAGAGTTTTGGGGAGAGGCAACGAAAACACTGTTGGGCATGGAATCCCCCCAAGGCATGTTTTGGGGCTTAAAGCCCAAGTTTTGACCAAATGCTTTTGTAAAAGCTCCATGAATTGTAGGTGCGGAGTGCGAAATAATAATAAGTCACATGGTTTTCCGCCCTAGTTTTTGTAATGTAATGTCAGCTAGATAGACCTGCCCATGGTCCGTGGACCATGGGATTGTATAAATAGAGCAAGGCTCTAAGTGTATAAGATAACGAAAAAATAGAAGAATGGAAGAGGAGCAGTCTAAGTGTAAAGTGTGTCTGTGGGTCATAGAGTAGGAAAAGGCTTTGCAGCTGAGTGCACAGAGGGCTAGTAGTTCGCAGCTGAGAGCGTGGACCCCTGTAGCTAAGTGCACAAGGCAGGTCGAATCTGTAATCGCTAGAAGAATCAATAAAGAGAAGTTTTACTATATTTCTGTGTATATCTTCCTAGTTTAATGCATGATTGGATATAATTTTCAAGTATACTATTTATTCACTGTGTGCACTTGTATTAATGTTTTGTATAACTAATTATAACTTAAGACATTCAAGTAGGTGAAGGTAATTAACTAGTACTGGAAGATAAGTAAGATCTCAGGTAATAGCGTAGAGCATGGCGTAGGAGCTCCATAGCCCCTGGTTAGGGTTGCACAAAGGCAGTGTATCAAGCTATGAGGAATGGGAAAGTGTGTGAAGCAACCTCCATGCAGGAACCAACAATGGACCAGTCGAACTTCTCAGACATCTCAAGGGTGTGGAAACCTGGTTCTAGAACACTCCCATACTACTTCGGCTAAGACCTCAGTGTGCGCTCTGCGGACTGTTTCCGAAAGGGCCAGTAGTACAGGATTTGTTTGGCTAATTAACTCCAAACCTGGGTCAGGACCCAACAAGCCAACAAATGGTTCCATTGTTGGGACGAGGTCTGATGTTGTATCACTGGAATCCAAAAAAGAAAGGAATTGAAGATTTGTTGGATAGAAAGATTCATGAGTTTGCAGCGCAGGAAACCATGAATCCACGACTATCAAAGGAAAAGTGGTTAGACTGCTACTTATATAAAGAGATCCATGAAATTTTGTTTGCATCCTTCCCCACTGAGTTGTACGAGTGGATCGCAAAGCTAAAATATAGCCAAGGAAGGTGTAAACTCGACAAACCTATTGTGTGGACTCTAGAATTGGTGCATAGACTGGAGGGATCAGAAGATAAGATCGCACGTGCTGTCAATCATTGGCTCAATCGAATCATAGGAGGATTCATAACCGAATTCATGGTAGATACTTCAATCAGCTATAGCGAGGCAGGATGCCGCTTCCTCAAGGGATCGTGAGGTAAGTACGTTAAATATTTGAACACATGGATTAAAATGCTATTGTGTGAAAAGCAGGTTATGCGAATAAATTAATTATTGGGTCTACGAGGAATGGACGAATCTACAGAAAGGAAGGTAGCACGGAACTAGAAACTATCCCCTTGATTTCACTTCCGCGAGGGGGTGAAGAAGAGCTCGTGAAGCTGTCACCAAGAAGTGTGATCAATCTGATAAGGTAGAGAATTCTGTGCACACCACCCCCACCCACATCACCACCAGTTTCACCATCTTCACCCTCATCTTTGCCCAGACCACCTCTGCCACCACTGCAAAGTAGTATGGAAAGTGCGATAAAGATACTAGTGTTCAAGGTAGTAGGGAATGAAGATCCGGACCAGTTTTGGTTCATGATAAAAGCTGTATGGGAAGCACAGGGTGTCACGAATGATAATATAAGGAAGGCAACGTTGGACAATGCTCTGCAAGATAGCGCGCTGACTTGGTACGTTAAGCATTCCATTGACAATCTAAATGTGGGGATCGCAGATATCAAAGCTGAGCTAAACAAAGAATTTAGCAGGCCAAAGTCTGAGGAACAATCGATCATTGGATTCAAGGAGATCACAATGCTACCAGGCAAGACCCTATGGGAATGGGATCAAAGACTGAAGTGCAAAATTTGCAAAGCAAACATGACATTAATAGATGGGAAACACTGCAAATGGTTTGTAGCATCGTTAACGCCGCATCTACGAAATGTGTTGTCACAACAAAGGCTAACCACTCAGGCTGAGGCTTTGGAGGTCACGGTGAGATTGCACGAGACTTTAATACAAGATCCTAACCTAGGAGTTCATGAGATTCATGCACAATTGAAAAACATTTGTCTGGAGATGCAGAGTTTGAAACAAGATAGGATAACCCACCCAGAGATGCATGATGAGGTATGGTGTGTAAAATGTAAAGGCCAGTGGCACGACACGGACCACTGCCCAGTGTTCATGAATTACCTTGCGGGAGGAGGGCCAATGCTACTAAGACCGAAGGCACAAGTAGGACCAACTGCGGTGCCTGCATTATGGCATGCAATTTGTCAAATAGGAGGAAAGCATGCTATAGATAACTTCCATCTATTACAGAAGTATACAAAGAATTCATAGTGGTTGTTCTATAATTTCTACAGGTTAGTAGGACATGATGAGTGCACCTATAGAAGTTATGAGTTGATGATGGATACAACTCCTACTTATAGAGTTTAGGCCAAAACATGGCCCCTCAATCAAAACACAAGAATGGTGGGCACTGGATTTCAAGGGTGCAGATGAGGCCGAGGTGGAGGGGGAGTAGGAAGAGCTCATGAACAATTGATATGTTAAAATTGGGGAGGGCTAGGGCATTATGCTCATGATTTTACGAATCCAACGCAACCATCATGCTTGTATTGTACATTGTTTGACTATGAGAGGGAGGATTGTCCCACACTGATAGCGAGGTTGTGCGATAAAGGAGCACTCCAACCTCCCCCGACTCAAAACATGCAAATGATGAGGTTTGAGCCGTGCGAGGAAGACCCTAATGTAAACATCATGCTTTGGAGTGGTATTATGACAGGGGATGACAAAGGCAAGTAGCCTGAAGAAAGTACCTAGGTTTGCAAGGCTCCAATGAAGGAACCAGAATTTGATTTGGAGTGCACTAAGGAGACCTTCATGGAAACTAAGAGGAGATTCACTGATGCCTCCAATTTGGGATGTAAAGATAGACTGGAGCCGAAGATGGACGCATTAATGCTCACTACGTTCTTGGAGACATGCATGAAGTTGCTGCATGGAAGAAAAGTTGTAAAGGGGCTACAAGAACTCATAACTTGCTCTGCTGGGACCACGCCAAGAGAACCTCGCGTAGTCCAGAAGCTCGGGAAGAACACGACTCAAACAAGAAGGGAAATGAGATTGACTATACAGATCGGGGAATATGAGATGGACCAAGTGATTCTAGATCTAGGATCGAACGCGAAGGTTCTACCAAACTAGACATGGGAGCGCATGGGCAGGCCTGCGCTGCAATGGTATCCTATCCAACCACGGATGGAAAACCAGCAAAATATCCTACCTATGGGGATATTGTAGTGAATCAAAGTAGATATCGAAGGAGAAAACGTTCTAGTAGATTTCAAAGTGATAGAGATTGTTGATGACAACAATCCCTACCCCGTGCTATTGGGAATAGATTGGGCCAGTGACATGAATGGAGTGGTAAATCTAAAGAAGTGAAATATGATATTTGAGAAAAAGTCATTGCACATAGTGGTACCTTTAGACCCTACAGAAGGATTGTGCTACACAGAGCCAGTGTGCGACTATGCCAATGATCACGATTTGGACTGCATCTACAAGATAACCATGTGCGAGCAAGATTTGGTAAATCTAACCATAGATGGACGATTCTCTTGGGAACACGAAAGCTCCTACACATTAGATTCCGACGAGGAGATAGAATGATGGTAGAACCAATTACACGAGGTAACCACGCTCAATTGTAACATGATAACGACATACCTACGCGACGTAGCGACAGAGGTAAGAGATCTTCCTACGTATGATGGGTTAAGCGAGGTGGATGAGCTCCTGAAAATTTTGAAAGAGAAGTACAGGAACAATAGCATTTCGATGCTTTGAAATGGGTACTCTGAGCTATGCCCACGAGATGGTGGGGTACGCACCAATGAAGTTTTGAGGACTGGCGCGAATGCAGAAGGATGATATGCATGTGGTTTGGGAAGCCTCAGATGCGATTGAAAGACTAATATGACAGACAAACTAGCCCGCACACCCACCTATCTAGGTGGATATAGGCATATGGTGTGAAATTTGCACGAATGCACACCGTCCTTGTGGTAGGATGCACAATCAGTAAGCAAGTGAGGGTAAGGCAATGGCGCGAATGACCCCTCTGGTTGGGACCATGAAGTATGGAAAGACCAAGTGCGTAGAAGAATATCCATGCAGAAGCTTTTAACAAAGTACACGAAGTGCTGAACAAGGTCCACAATGTGAAGCAGATTCACTGGGACCTGCACGTACGAGTGGTTCTCTGGGCTCATAGGACCATGTGCAAAAACCTTACCATGTGGGCACCGCCAAGGCTGGAGTATGAAGCAACCACTGTAAGTCCTATAGTACTTGGAAAGCTTAGACCGTGCATGAAAGCACTAGTAGATACGACAGTTCGCGGAACCTTCGAAGCTGAAATCCAACAGGGAAGTTTTAGACTCCAAGAACTTGAAGAAGAAAGTGTACGATTGAGGAAGAAAAGTGCTTCGGTGGATGTAGAATTCAAGAAGCTGGAGGACGAGATAAAGGAGGATTTTCTCAGAAAAAAGATTAGGTTGATAAGGAAGGATGCATACGATTTTGATGTGAGGCTTAAGGACTATCACTGTGAATTGGTTTGTTTGATGCCTTGGCTTGGACCACACATTACTAAGCCTATTAACAAGGGTAGCACGTTGCAGATGGTAAAGTATGCGATGCCAACCGTAAAAGGTGGGTATTCTCTAGGAAACATGATGGATGATAGGATGAAACTTCACACGGGTGTTGTGACCACCTGACTAGATGAAGGAAGTACAGTCTTAACGCTCCAGAAAGTTGAAAGGAAGCGCAGGACTATAAACTATTTTGCCTGGGGGCTGCCTGATGTTGGATTTGCACGCAGAAGCAAAGAGTCACAAGGTCCCTTCCTGTGCACAAGAGGCTACGCTGTCACTCGGGTTGGCCAGAAAGTGACGTTTAAGTCACTATTCATGATGGGATGCTCGGCTTAAGACCAAATGGAGCGGGCGACACGCATTTAAGACGTAATTTATAAGCAAGATTTGGGAAAATTTGCCACCAAGGGAGAATTAATGAATTGGATTTGGGGGGAACAGTTGAATTCAAATTCAAAAAGCACTATAAATTATAAAGGGCTACCCAGCAAAAAACACTTCGTCATTTGCAAATTGAGCTATTCAGTAGAGCCTTGATTGTTGTGTGTCGAGCATTGATTGAGCCCCTGCGTTTGCAAGTGCTAGATTTCTGGATGGACATGATGGCAACAGTTACTGAGGATGTTTTGGAAATAACATAAATGACCACCGAAGAAGCCACGCAGGCCCTGACTGTGGGGGATGCTCCGAAAGGTGTCAGGATTGTGGCAGAAATCCTGAAATCACCGTGCACGCCAGGACCCAAGAAGGACAAACAAGCAATGGTTCCCATACGTGTGTCCCCATGGAACCCGCAACGTACCAAGCTGTAGATGGAGGAGAAGGGGAAGGCTATCACCATAGAGAATGATGAAGAATAGGAATACCTGGAGGACCTAACCATCAAAGAATATGAGGATGAAGGCATCGAGGAGGAAATTGAGCTTGTGCTCCCCTGACAAAGTTGCCCGCCTATGTCCCCTCATAGAAAGGAAAGGCTAGAGTGCCCAAGGACCTTGATGAGACCAAGAGCTCGCTCTGGAACCCGCTCTTCCCAGACAATATTATTTCTGAGGGCGCACACCTGGGACGAGTTCCATGCTTAAAATTCAAAGATTAGGACCTCGTTGACCACGAGAAGTCCCCTCACCTTGAGACCTCGCACCTCATGAAGCCCAAGCAGAACACTATGACAGTGGTTATAGAATTAGAGAAATGAAAGTGGTTGCATGGAGTGGAAAAGGCTAAGCTACTTAACCTGCTCTGGGTGTTGCATTTACAACACGATCTAATAGCCATTTTCATCATTAGCTAGTAGCTTTGCCTTGTGCATGATGGGTGTTTATGGCTGGAGGAGCCCATCCCCATCATGATAGACTTGATTCACCACATTTCCCAGCTTCCATGCAAAGGAGAGGACCACGCGGACATCTCAAAAGGGAAGAGTAGTGACTTGGCCATTGCAGAGGCCATGAAGAAGAAGTACAAGCTGGTAAAGAAGAAAAAGGGGCTACACCATATCCAACATCAATGACAAAGTAGTGAAAGTGGAAACCCAAATACTGGCCGGTAAAGTTATGCGCAAGTGCCACACAAACGTGGTAGTCGCGCCGGTGGTCACACTGGCTGAGTGGTGCACGAAGGGGGTCCAGTTTAACTAGTCTGAGTTCCTATGCAAGGATTTTTTTAGAGAATTGTCGCAAATCTTAGGAACAGGGATGAACATTCCACTATGCATGGCTTCTTCCATACATAGTGCTCGTGGCAAGGGAATTACCAGAGGATAGTCAATTCCCCATGATCGACAAAGATCTTCCAGAGGCCGCGAAGTACGCTTCACTCTAGGTCACAAAGGATGCCACTAAGATCCACGACAGTAAAATATTTTGGGTGTCCATGGAGATGAACCTTAGAATGGGGATCAACCACAAGCCACAGTTGTCGCCCACTGTCTCAAACAGCCTTCAGAGTTTTATGGAATTTAAAGCGGACATCCATAGCATTTACATTAGAGAGCGCAAGGATCTGACCAAAAAATGGAGGAAGCTACCCTTTGTAGCCACATATGATGTCATCTTTAATGTCCTGGATACATGGACGTCGGAGTGGTGCGCTCCATACATCACAGAGATAGAGAAGTTGGCACCACAGAGTAAGAAAGATGAGGCCAAGCTGTGCATCGCATAGTTGGTAGAAAAGAGGAGGAAGGAAGTAGTGGCAGTAGAAGTGCAAGCTATGCGAGATGCTACACAGACATCAAATGTGTAGGAAAATGTCGTGGCAGTAGCAACAGAAACACAGGAGGTAGTCACGAAGGTGTGCGAGCGCTAAACGTCGCCTTCGCATGGGTAGGAAGCAGAGGAAGAAGTGGGAGGCGCGGACCCACAAACCGTGTCAACACAGTTGAAGTGCCAACACCCAACTAAACGGACAGGGTCACGCAAGAAGGTCAAGGCATCGAAGTTGTCTATTGAACCGATCACCCTAACTAAGGGTGATCTGCACGACATCAACGAGATAGTGCACGATGTCACCTTTGAGGCCCTCCAAAATTTAATTTAGCAGAACCATATTGTGTTGGGGGCCCTCAAAGCATAGCTACAGGAAATGCAGGTGTGTCCTACTCAGGTCATTACCCTTTCGACTAGGCTCGCCCTCAGAACAATGATAGTAGAGCAAATCTTGCTCCCCCTAATGAAGAATACCATAGTGTTGCCGAAAGGGGCACTAGTGACAACAAATGAGGGTGATAGGCCTATGGTTAGTGTGATGAAGGGTCTCGATATCAATATGGTTGCACTCCCATGAGAGACCTTATATGTTTTGCAGGATGGGATCACTATAGAGCTTTGAGCTAGGGAGAGCCACACACTGCAAGTCCTTAGCAAGTAGAAAATCAATATGGAACAATTGAGCTTGCACCGTGACGAAGTGGTGTCACAAAATCAACAACTGGTATAGGTAATAGACGAAGCTTACCAAAGCGTCACAGAGCTAGTCATCCCAACAGACATAGCAGAAAAGGCACACATCAATAGTTTAGCAGCAGGGGTTCGTGAGGTGAGGGAGGAAATGACAAAGGTTCAACTGGAGATGAACCTTTAGATCGTCGAGCTGCAATTAAAGATGCAGCCGTCCACCCCTCCAAAAGTTGGAGAACAATGCACTATCATTATCATAGCAAGACTGGACAAAATTGGTAGCGTAGTATGAGACTGCAATAGCATGTTGGAAGAATCATTTGAGGTCCTCACAAATCTAGAGGAGGACCCCAACATCTAGTGCTTAGAGACAGAGGCATGAGAACTCTAGCAGTAGTATGACAATGCTAAAGGAATTGCGTAGATGGTGACCCTAAAAGAATTACGTAGACGGTGGCCCTATCATAGGCTCACATGGATGGAATAGGCCAAAGCACTAAAAGAATAGGTATACACAGCACGACACAAGGAAGTAGTCCTAAAGGTGTGCGTTCAACCTTGGATCGACTTGGCCTTCACCATCATTATAGAAATTGAAGGCAAGCTCGCACACATGCAGGGGATACATGCACTAATGTACAGAAGCACTTTCGACCAAGAGGTCTCAGAACAATGCATGCAGCAGATCCAGTAAGTAGTAGCTCAGTGCTCTGCTGACCTTACCACAGTTCTAGAACAATTTGAGGGACTCTGCGCAAAGATCTCTGTGTTGAGAGAGTGACTCAAGGGCGAGTCACGATGTTTGTGTTGGGGGCCTGTTCGGCATGGAATCCTCCCAAGGCATGTTTTGTGGCTTAAATCCCAAGTTTTTACCAAATCCTTTTGTAAAAGCTCCACAAATTGCGAGCGCAAAGCACAAAATCATAATAGAGTCACAGGGTTGTCCACCCTAGTTTTTGTAATGTAATGTTGGATGGATAGACCTACCCATGGTCAAAAAACCATGGGATTGTATAAATAGAGTGAGGCTCTAAGTGTATAAGATAATGAAAAAATAGAAGAATGGAAGAGGAAAAATCTAAGTGATTGAGTCGAAGTGTAAAGTGTGTCTGTGGGTCATAGAGTAGGAGAAGGCTCTATAGGTAAGTGCGCAGAGGCCCAGTAGTCTACAACTGAGTGTGGGGACCCCTACAGTTGAGTGCGCAGGGCAGGTCGAATCTGTAACCATTAGAAGAATCAATAAAGAGGTGTTTTACTATATTTTCTGTGTATCTTTTCCTGGTTTAATGAATGATTGGATATAATTTGCAAGTATACCGTTTATTCACTACGCGAACATGTATGAATGTTTTGTATAACTAATTATAACTTAACACATTCAAGTAGGCGAAGGTAATTAACTAGTACTGTAAGATAAGTAAGATCTCAGGTAATAGCAGAGAGCGCAGCGCAGGAGCTCTGCATCCCCTTGCTAGGGTTGCACGAACGCAACTTATTAGGCACAAGGAACAAGAAAGTGTGTGAAGAAACCTGCGTGCAGGAACCAATAATGGACTAGTTGAACCTCTCAGATGTCTCAAGGGTGCGAAAACCGAGTTCTAGCACCCTCCCATACTACTTCAAGTGAGACTTGAGTCCACGCTCTGCGGACTATTGCCAAAAGGGCCAGTAGTACATGGATTTGTTTGGATAATTAACTTTGAACCTGGGTCAGGCCCCAACAAGCCAACAAAGACATCCTGTAGGTTTCCTGTAGGAAATCCTGTAGCAGCCTATCCCATAAAAGGAAATTTCGTAGGGTTGCAGTCATCTTCAGCATAGAGATCCCAATGTTAAGGAAGCTCCTCCACAACTCAGCAACAACAACAGGATCATCAGCATCACTCTCCAGTACCTGCACATCAATGGAAACAAGCGTCAAAAGAGGCCAATACAAAAAAAAAATGCAGAAAATACACAACACAGGGACATCATTCTTCAACAAGCAGTAGCATCAAAGAATCTTAACCACAGGTATGTCATTTTGCTTATGCTCTCTTGTTAGCACGATATGATAAAAAAATTAAGGATTATGCAAGAATTGGTTTTATAAGAAAAGGTGCCTAGTTAACTTGGCCACGTTCGGCCAGTCAATGAGGAGAAAACATTTAAACCACTCCACACGTGGTAGCAGTCCAATCAGAGGAAAAAGGAGATAAGGTAAAAAATGGTTAAATTATGGATGACGGAAGTGGGAGATGATTACGAGGTAAGGAGGAATCATGGAGTGTTAGTGTGACCAAGTCGAAAAGTGGGTGCTAATAATTAGGTAGCCAGCACACCGGCCCACACGATAACCCATATGAGGAAATAAAACATTAGCTTCCATGAAAAGGAATCATTCGTAATCTTGAGGATTCATTGAAACAAGGTTGCTCTCAGCCTCTTGAAGCAACATCTATAGGAAAGGCAATAAGCATGTTTTAGTGCAGGAGCACCTACAAGATCCTACAGGGAGACCTACAGGATACAAAGAAGTCATCTAAAGGATTATCGGTGGGCATTTAGGGAGGAAAGATCAAAGGTTGTCCTCATTGGATAGTAAACAGGAGGTAGGAGCTATACCTTCCCATCTTTCCCAGTTAAAAAAAATAAAGAAAAAATCCTCCATTTGGTTAATAAAGTTGCATTATAGGGGAATTATATTGCAGAATTATCATTTAAATCTCTCACCCACTATAATTCTAGAATTATACCCATACAAGCCTTCACAATTACCAAGGGAAAAGGACAAGGGGTTTTAATAAGAGGGAACCCACATACACAGTATGAATTCATTAGCACCCTCTTGTAGTAGAAATTTCCACAGGGCACAATTGGATGGGTTTCTTTGAAAGAATGAGAGGATACGATGATGAGGTGGCCAGAGATTTTTCTCTCTCACTCATACCCCTCACTAGGACTCATGCCACCACTATGGTGAAAGGCTTGTCAGTAGAAATCAGCCCTGATGTGACAAGCATAATCACCATACTTCCTCTAGGGCTGCCTCGAAGAAAACAAGATAAGGGTAATAGTACCCTTGTAAAGAAGAAATTCTTTTTGGAAGGGGAGGAGGCAATGGAGGACAAAGATGGGGTTAGCAGAGAAAGCCTTCCATACCCTTGGAATTAAGTTAGCTACCACCTCATTAAATATATATCATGTGAAGGGAGATAGAGTATGGTGTATGGAATCCATTTCAGGCTTCTCCAACAACTGAGGTTTGGAGTAGACACATCTCCTCAAAATATACTAAGTATAGCCTACTTTCTTCTTCAATCAATGATAGATATGAGCATCAAAGTGCAAGAAGGAAAACATTAACAACTACCCCATCATGGGTTAATCAAACTTATCCTAGAATATGCAATTCAAAACCTAAGACTACCTGTTACATGGAAAAATTTCAAATACATGCAGGTAGAGGGAGAAATAAAAAATCTTGAATATGAAAAAAGCCCCACTGCTAGTGAGAGGGATGAAGAGGAAACAAAGGAGGAAAAAGAGGAATAAAAGGAGGAGGAAAATGAAGAAGAGATAGAAGAAGAAACAAAAGAAGAAACAAGCGAACAAAGTGAGGAACTAGAGGAAGAAGAGGAAGAGAAAGACAAGGATGAGACGAAGAATGGAAAAGGGGAATCAAAATAGAAAGAAGAATGTAGTTCAATAATTTAAGGCAAAGAAGGGAAAGAAGCACCAAGGGAATCCCCATAACCCACTGAGAAAGAAGCAACACCTACTCTTACTACCCTAAGTACACCTATCAAGCCAAAAGGGAAGAGACAAAGACAAACCCCATTGTACTCTAGGATAAGAAAAAGCACAAGTATTGGGAAAGGAAGACCTCAAACACCCACCAAAATTCCTATTGTCATTGAAGACTCACCAAACTAGTAAGAGAAGATACCTCCTCTTGAGAAAAAAGAAGGAGAAGGACCACCAGGACAAGCCTCTCCCAAATCTCCCATCACCTATGTTAGGAGGCGCGTCACAAGTTATTCGTCATCAAAGGGAAAAGGTCTCCTACATGAGACAAAGAAGGAGCTATAGGAAGCAATGGCCATCCGATAGGAAATTTTGCTAAACCTACAGGAAACTCAGAAATTGGACCAAGAAGGTATCACTTAGCAAGAAACAAAGAAGGAAGACCCAGAACTAAGAGAACCTAGTCCTCAACCCAACCTTGACTCTTACTACACATTCATTGAAGGGGGTAGGGTCAACCCACATAAATTTTCCATCCCCTTATTCCTTGAGCTTGAAAATGAAAGGGAAAGAACACGCAGGTGGATGAAAATTACCAAATCTAAAGGAGTGGAGGATGTAGGCCACATGGAGGAGAAAGTAAAGGATATGGATAGAGAACTGAACAACATAAGGGACAAAGAGGTAATGACAAAAGATCAGTTGGAAGCAAAGAATGCATGGCTAAGGGGACATTTACAAGAAAGGAAAGCCAGTTGGTAGATATGGCTAGTTTATCCTTAGAGGCAATCCAGTGCAGGATTCCAACAAATTCTTCTGCCTTGTATCTTAGGGAACAATGGCTATAATTCCAAATTAAAACTTTAGCATAGAGAGGCACTATGCCCTTCCAACACTACAGACAATTCATTGATCCCTGTGATCAAAGCACCTCGGAAGATAGAGAAACAATGTTCGAGTTTTACCTACGCAACTTGGCCTTGACAGATTTGAATGTGTGGGACCCAAATTCAAAACTAGGGGACTTGCAATTGATGGCCTTAGAATCATGGATGAATCATGAGGAGACAAGAGCTACACATATGAAGAAGGTAATGGCAAGAGAAGAGACAGAACCCCTCATGATAAGAGTTGAGCAATCTAACCCAATTGTTGTCATGAACACGCACAACCTGATTGCAAATGATCCTAAGCTTGCACCTAGGTACCCTGCTACCCAAGAGGGAGCAGTGACACACTTTGAAGACATGTTTAGGTTGTTAGGATATGAAAACATTCAAGCTTGTCAAAAGGATATGGAACACCTTACCCTATAGCCTCAAAATTAGAGAATATGATTCTCCTCATAGAATGAGAGAGGCACTAAACAGAACACCCATGTACGACCAAGCTCTACAAAGACTCAAAGTCAATTAGATTGGCTTGAGACTCAGTCCACCACTACTCTAAAGAATGTTGTAAGGAAGGAAAGAAGTGGAAGAAAAAAAGAAATCAGAAGAGGTAGAGAGGAAGGCGGGATTTTATTCACATGAAGAAGAAACTACATCAGAAGCATGGGATGTCAGGGAGGCCACCAAAGCAATGCAAGACATGGATATAGATTGAGTTGCTCAGAGGATGAGCAACAATTTTAGAAGGGGGTGATGATGAGCCTCATCATTGGGTAACTATATGGACCTTAATACACCTTCAAGCTTATTAAAATGAACTCTTCTCATAATTCCTTACATATTTTAATCATATTTTGCTTAATGAGATGAGTAAAAGTAAGATGTTATGTCTAGTGGTCTAATGTGTATTGATTGTAGTTTTTTGAGAACAAATCATGGAAATTTTTGCTAATCAAGGGCAGAAACTTGAATGAGACAAGGAGGAGAGATTTTAGGAGATAGATCCTCCTCATTTAATCCTCACTCATTCGAATATTCCTCCATCAAATCACACTAGCTCGGAGTTGCAAGCAGCCGAGTCATGAATATCAAAAGGCAACCGAGCTAATGACAGTTAAGAGCTTGTTCATATTGAGTTTTGGATCCAAGCCTCCCTGTATTTAAGGAAGTCTTTGGAGACTTCAATTGTATAAATAAGGAGGCCTAGAGCCTCATTACAATTCATATTTTTTATGTAAGAACACTAAGAATTCTCGAGTTCATGACTTGTGGAAGACATTGTTATGTAATTTTTCTGACATGATAATGAGAATGAGCATATCCTTGATCTAGAACTAAGTTTAATAAGAGGTTTCAAGTTCCTAGGTTAGGGACCAACCCTAGCAGTAAAGGATCCTCTTCTTGTACTTGTATGCTTAGTTGATTCATAGATTAATGGTTGAATTGGTTTTAGAATTATTTCATTGCAAGTAGTTCTGAATTTGATTAGTTTGCTTCATGTTACACAAAATATTGTCACCATGACTATTTGCAGTCAGTATGGGTCTATCATCATTCATACTGTCCTCCTTAGCAAGTCTCAATCCTCAGCTCTTCATGTCAAGCTTTAAAAATGAGAGAAAGACTTTGAAAATCAATAAAGCTATGGTTCCGCACTTTCTCTTACTGTTACCTGCGGTCCCGCACCCCTTGTTCATGTTACCTACAGACCTGCCCGCTCTGTCTCTAAAGGAGTGGGTGCAGACCCCTGCGAAAGTAAAAAAGGTGCAAGTTTATTCTTAAAAACTCACTTGTGGTTAATTTTGGATGATTCTAGAAGGAATCTTGACGTGGATGGTTCTCTCCTAGGTGGTTCATGCATTCCAAAACTGAAGGAGCTAATCCCTTGATGAGAGGAGTTTATCCCTTTGAAGGAGGGCTTTATCCCTTTGAAGGTGGACCTAGTAACTTCCCTCCATTGCACTATAAATTAAGGCATTGGGCTGGTTGCTAGGGAGGTTAGAAGCTGAATATTTTTGAGGGTAAATGATGTTGGAATTGAGACTTCCTAGTTAAGCTTGAGAGGAGAGATTACATACCTTTTGGCTTCATTGGGAAGAGAGTGAAACTTGTCAAAGTAGAGGAGATTCTTGCTGGACCCTGGGAGGAGCTTGTACAGCATCAAGGCACTAAGGTTGTAAAGTTCTTCTTTGATTAAAGTTAATACAATCAGATTCATTTTTCTCAACAAATTGTCTTATGTAATTTGTTTCATGAATTCCTTGATCATCATGATAAGTATGCTTTATTATATTGGCTTTTTAGGTGCTATTTAATGTGTGTTCTTGTTTGTGTTTGCGGATTCTTTACAAGGAACCTCATTTGGATCAACGGAGCATGGCTTCTACAAACCTGCACTGGACCCAAGGTAGGCCTAAAACACTTGTTTGCCTTTGTTTATAAATTGCATATTTAGAGAAAGATAGAATTTGTTTGGTTTGCTTGTCGGTAGATATCATTAGATACCAGGGAGGTCAGTCTTGTCTGCAAGAATGACTGATCCGGTTGAAAAAATGGCGACCCCACTAGGGACTTGAATTTTTTATTTTTCCTTTTCTTTTACTTTGACTTGAGAAACTGTGTTTTTGTTTCTTTTTTTTGCTTGATGTGTGTGGAATTGGGTAGGTTTAGTTAATCTTGAATTATTTTTTGTTTTTCATACTTTTGGGAGAGGACCACACCCTCTGCTTGTAACACAGTGCGGACATACCCGTACTTTTGCTTTACACACAGAGCAGTCCCACACCTGGGTAAACTGGTAGCCTGCGGACCCTGTCAAAATTTTGAAAAACTTGAAATTTTATCATTCAGTCAGCTTAGGATTTGTTAATGTGTTTTTAGCCCCTACCCAGATCTGCACGTGACTTGTCAGGAACTTTTCTTAGGTTAATTGCATTGGCATTAGGGTTTTAGGTGAAATTCCTAGAAGTTTTGGTTGCCGGGCTTGATTTTCATTTTGGTCTTGTAGTAACTCAGAGCTTAGAAGCCTTAGAAACCTTAGATCACCTTGGTTTTTGCTGGCCTTCTTATGAGTCTGACCGTTTGCAAAATCTTCCTTTATTGAGGAATCCATCTTGTTTTTCTCTTTGTGGAACTTCGAAAGGACTTTTGTTAAAAGTTTTGGATTTCATTTTTAGAAAAGAAAACAAAATTTGGTTGTTTTTTGACTGATTTGTGATTCTGGACAAATTAGTCCTTATTTTGCTTATAGCTAAGTAAAACATCCTTGAAAAGAAATCTTGTAAGCTTTTACTTCAATTAGTTTTTTAGAATTTATAGATCTCAAGATTAGAGTTTTCCATCGTTTTGAGTGTTTTATAAAAATAAAAAAAATGAAAATCTCTTTTGAAAAAGTTTGTTTTTGTAGTATTTGAGTGTTTGAAAGAAAGGGAAATTTTCGTGAGCATAACTAGTTGTATCGTTTTTGATTGTATTGGAGAAGATAAAAAGTTCTTCTTTTGATTTGATTGTTAAGAAAAGATTTGTTTTTACAAGTATTTGCATTCTCAACTCTTTCTTAGCTAGAAATTCATTGAAGGGAAAAGATTGCTTATCATCTTAAATGCATTTTTTAGTGATTTGGAGTCGAGTCTTCACACCATAAGTTTCATCTCCACACCTTTTGACTTAAGAAAAGACCAATAAAAATAACGCTTAAAGTAGAATCTATCTAGTAATCTTTTTATTTCTAGGGCTCTTTATCACCAACATAGCTTAGGCTAGTATCTTGTAGTAGGGAGTAATTAACTCTCCAAGATAGTAAAACAAACAAGTAGCTGTATCTTGCAGTAGGAGATAAATTCCAGTTGTTACATCTATGCTCTGGGAAAGCTCCTCTTAAAGGAGAAGCACGAGATCATATCTGAACTAGTGTGAGAATCAATCCTTCCTCATTGGGAATGATAGAAGATATTCATGTATTAAAAACAGTAAACCTTGGATTGACCATTGTCGAGGAGCCTGGGGTCACTTGTTGGTAAACCTTGGATTATGTCAAGGAGCCTTCAAGGGGATTGAGCTTGTTACTCTTCCCTTGCGTGCGTATCGGATCATAGAATGTTCCCCCAGGTATATTTGTTTCCATTGGTAACCATAGTGACCATATTCTATAGGATTATTTCCTAAGGTGACGGTGGAAAGAAGATCCCACTATACCTGGAGCAGACGTCGGCTAGACTCACTTGGATTTTCTAGGGGTTTCTCTTCACTTGAGATGGTTTAGTGGAGAAACTTGTGCCAGTCTATTCATTTCTGTTCCAACCGCCATTTCTATATTGAATTATGTGACGTCGGATTTCATCACCAACTAGTGTTTTCGATACGGAAAGTTACTATTTGTGTGTGGTTTGACCTCCTAGATTCTTTAGGCGTGTGATTCAAAATTGTTTGGTTCTTTAGAGGCTTTATGTGATTTTCATTGAGATTTTTCTTTGTTTGCGTGTGAAGTAGTTAAAATATTTAATCGTGGCTGAATTACTGAGGAAGTCCTATAGACTTCGGGGCCAACCTCCTGAGTTTTCACCAAGCCAGCTTGAAGGGCTTCGAGTCTTTGTAACTCCTAGTGATAGTAGAGTTGGGTCACCTGAAGAAGGAGTCTTCATTGGTTGTACATCCTGATTATCAAGCTCTAGTGGTAGATTATAATCCACAATCTATTTCATTGTCTGAAGTTACTGGTAGTTTTTCATCTACTAGTGATTTAGCTGAGGAACCTGAAATATCTGAACCTAAAACTGAACCTGCTGCTACTCCAACATCAGGATCTGCCTCTCCAACTTCCAGTGGTCCTGGTTCACCCAGGGTAGAAAGAGTCATTACCCAAAATCTTCCTTCTGGACTTATTGCTATTGAAGAACTTGTTACTCTGGAAGAAAGTATCCCTATCCCTGAAAATCAACCAGTTATAGAACTTAGGGAGCGTGAATCGATCTTTTACAGTCCACCTAGGAGGGACGCTTGGTATCTTTCATTGACCAATTTTTTGGAAAACTCGTGACTAAGTTTTTCACCACCTCACATTCCTTTTCATCCCACACCTAGGGGTTATTATCCTTCGTTAAATATGTCAAGATAGTCTTCCATGTTTTCTCAATCTCCAGAAACCTTTTTATTTAGCGGCCCTTCTGTTCCCTCTGGGTATCAGTCACTTACTAGTACGTTTTCGGGAGCATCTCCTCAACCTATTGAAAAAGGGTTATTAACTGGTAATAACGGAACTAAGCCGTTGAGTGTAGAAGATATTCTTATGATGTCAGGTACTATTCCTAATCCGCAACCCCAAGCTGGCTAGTTATCGCCTGGGGGGCAGCCTCAAGGTCCTCAATTATCACCTGGGGGGAAACCTCAAGGTACCCAATTACCACCTGGGGGGCAACCTCAAGGACAGTACATACCTATGGGACAGTACATTCCTCAAGGTCAACCCCAGACTCAGTATGTACCTCAAGGTCAACCCCAGTATCAATATGTACCTCAAGGTCAACCCCAGTATTAGTACGTGCCTCAAGGTTATCAACCTCAAGGTCAGTACTCAACCCAAGGTTTCCAACCACCTTCCGGTCAATCATTTTTCCAAGGAACTGGAAATGTACCCTTGAATTATCAACCCTACCCTCAACCTGGTTATGGTCCTTAATATTCTCAACCTGCTATGGGTCTGTACCGCGGAATGAACTTAGTGTGGGATCCATCTCAATCTCAACATATCTTGCAACCAAATGTGTAGTTGTCATCTCAATCTGGACAACCCTTAGTTTTTGGTTCACCCCAGTAACCTATCTAGTCTACTATTCAAACTTTTGCACCTTCTGTAGTTTCTCAGCCTGGGCCTACTACGCCTCGTACTCCACCTCAAACGACTGCTGCAACTGCTGCAACATCTGTTCAATCTACCCCACCTACTTCTAGAGTATCGACAGCTCTGGTTTCTACTGCTCCTGTATCAACTCCTCAAGCATCTTTACCTCAGTCTAGATCCACAATTCAGACTTCAGTTCAAATGCCTATAGGACAACCTGGTCCAAGTACGGTCGTCACAAGTCAACCTCAATTTACTTATGAACTGTACCAGGGACAGTACCAATTTGGTCCTGTTGTGCAGTAGTCAGTCTATCAATATCAACCGTACCCTGGATTTACATATCAGCAACCTCAACAACCCCAGTACGGTCCGGTTAATCTTGGTTTTCCGGGAGGATATAATATCCCAAATGCAATTCCAATTCCTAGTTATCCTGGATATCCTCCTCCTGGGGCTAGTCTCATGACCCAAGGTTTCAGAGACCCTAATTGTCAGTTATCGTTCATTGCAACTTTGGACTTGCCTGACTTGTCACGCCTTACGAACGATCCAATTAACTATCTTCCATTTTGGCCGCCAATGCCGAATAAGTTGCCTAGTGATATTCCTAAGTTTGAAGGCAAATCAGGAGAGGACCCATCGAACCATGTGATCACTTATGACCTCTGGTGTGCGTCTAATTCCATTTCAGATGATTCAATCTGTTTAAGGCTTTTCCAGTGCACTCTAATTGGTCTTGCGGCCAAGTGCTACATTGAGTTACTGCGAGCCACTTTTTATAACTTTATTGAGTTCGATACTTCGTTTATAACTCATTTTCAGTTGCCAGTCAGATATGACAATGGCACAGAATTGTTAGAAAATTATATATTACGGAGCAATGGAACACATAAAATATTGCAGAAATATAAACACATAAAACACACAAAACAAGAGAGACACAGATATACGTGGTTCACCCAGTTTGGGCTACGTCCACCCCAAACAGCCAGTCCTTCCTTTCTATTATCCAGCAAAATGAAGAGACACAACCTACAGCAAATCTACTGTAATATCCTCTGTTTTCTCTCACAGTCTCACCTCTCTGTTTCTTGCTCACATAATACACATCTATCACACAGCCTCAAATACAATACCCTCATACAAAGAGAGGGGTTACCTTTTAGGGCAAAAAACCCTAAACTAAACATAAGTTCTATCGTCAGATCATCCGCCTAATGAACGGCCCAGATTGACTAGAAATTTCTATACTTTTACAAGGCAATTTTACAGCTATTTTTAGCTTCGCGGGCGCTGCCCCCGAAACCCCCCGCCAGGGGGGGGCTCCCAAAGGCTGCAGCCGCCCCCACTGGACCCCCCCTGCAGCGAATATTTTACCATTTCGAACTGGGGTCCTATGTGGGGATACCTTCGAATATAGAAGATAATCAGGCTCCACACCCAACAAGAATTATTAACGTCATTAAAACAGTCAACGTCCACTTACATTTCAGATCACATTCATGAATGGAGAGGTCGACGGCGTTTAGTGAAAGTTTTTATTCCAGATCAGATCTTAGCAGAATGGTTTGTAAAATCTTTATTACCCAAGATCACTGAGGATGTAGCTAAGGCAGGAGTGGTTACTGAAGAGCAAGTAATTGCTCAAGCTCAGTACCTTGACTTAGTTTATACGCAGTCAGGTACGTTACACGAGAAAATCCTCGACCTTCATAAACAAAATCAAATAACTACAGCTCCTTCAGGGTCTCATGTTGTTGATGGTATGCTTGGTATGGTTAATACCAAAAGTAAGAAGAAGTCTTCCAAGAATTCTTCTCCTATCATAACTTTACCAGATTCCCTGACAGGAGATTCTTCCGTGGAAATTTCTGCTGATATTCATGTTGTAGAGTCATCTACTGCCAAATCAAAATCCGGTAGTAAAAAGAAAGGGAAGAAGAAAAAAAACAGGTAAAAATTCAAAAGAGAAACCAGAAAAAACAGAATCTACCGATGAAAAACGCAAACCTCGTTATGTTTGTCTCATTTGTGACGAAGAGCATTTTACAAGAGACTGCCCTCATCGTGCAGAGGTTGCGAAAATCGTCAAAGGTTCCCAAATGCCTGCTATTTTGAAGGATCCTTTTCCTAGTCAAGATAGTAAGATGATAGGTTCTTCCTCAAATGCCTCCGAAGAACCTATAATGATGATGTCCCATGTTAGGATTGTGACTCGATCACAAGATTATGGAAGTAAAAGTCCTGTTGGTGGTAAGGAAGCAGCATCTTCTAGTTCGAACCCATCAACTTCAACTCCCGGTTCCGATCCACTACAGATCAAGAAACCTAACCCAGACCTAGTAATCAAACCACCCGCCAAGGGTATACTTCGAAAGTCAGCTTTCAATCCACATGCAAGAGCGGCTCAGAACTATAACATTGTTGAATATTTGGCTATTTCACCTTCAACAATGTCAGCTTTGGAGGTGCTGCAATCATGTCCAGCACAGCGTAAATTGCTATTGTCGGTTATAGGAGTTGTTGACATTTAGGACTCGAACCTTATTATTTTCGATCTAGAAAATAGTACACCTCGCTTACCTTATCAAATGTCTTTCCAGATTCCAGTGTTAGTAAAAAACAGACCTTGTTATAGGACTGTGATTGATGAGGGAGCCTCAACATGTATTATGTCGATCCAGTGTTGGAGATCGCTTGGTTCTCCTACACTTAATCAGTCCCCGACGATTCTAAAGGCCTTTGATGGCCATGGGTTCCATCCTTTTTGCATTCTGCAGGATTTACCTATAGGGGTAGAAGGCAAAATTGTTAATCTAGATGTGGAGGTGGTTGATGCCCCTCTAGATTACAACCTTCTCTTGGGTCGTAGTTGGTCTTACGCTATGACAGCTATTGTTTCATCAGTATTTCGGCTTATAAAGTTCCCTCATAATGGAAAGATCGTAACTATAGACCAGCTAACTTACTTTTCATCCGACCCAGCCTCTTTTGAAAGTATTCAGCATGTCAGCAAAACAGCTATCCCGTATAAGGATGTTGGAGTAGTACTAGTTAAAGATTCTAGTTTACTAGGAACTTTTCCTTTTCCTCCGATCAACGCATCGTCTTCTACTGCAACCATTCATATTATTTCGTCAGACACTATTGTTTATGATAATCCTTGGATCATACCTTCCGAATCTGAAATAGATTAATTTGGTGATGTTATGCCTTTGAGTCCATATGAAATTGCGTACCAGGCCATGCAGTCGTTTTCCGACCCTTCTTCAACCAAAATTGACTTAATGAATATGGTCCATGAAGAATCACTTTCAACATCAAACTGAGATTCAATAACATTTTCCGAACTTGTTCACACTGTTGAGCAAATTCGTGAAATCCTGTGTGTTGATGATTTACCATGGGAAGATCTTCATCATAGGTCTTGATTTTTACCTGAGATTGATCGATTTGAAAATGATTTTTCATCTATTTTTATGACTGATTATGTCAAGGAACCTCAGAATCCAATGAAAAATCCTAAACTGAGTTAAATTTGGGAAATATTTCTCGAACTATTCCTATTGACATTTTGGTTAAGCCTGGAATTGTTGAAAACATTCATATAGGTGCCTCTTGTACGGAAAATGAAATTCAAACATATAAGGCCCTATTTCAAGAATTCCGCGACGTGTTCGCCTGGTCATATGAGAAAATTCCAGGAATTGACCCATCAATTGTTGTTCATGAAATCAAGACTTACGCAGATGCTAAACTCATCCGGCAACATTTGCGTCAAATCCACCTACGAAAAGCTGCTGCCATTAAAGCAGAAGTTGAAAAATTACTTAAAGCAGGTTTCATTTATCCAATTTCGTTAACGGATTGGGTATCGAATATTGTTCCCGTTAATAAGAAGCAAGGAACAATAAGAATATGTATCGATTATAGGGATATTAATCGAGCCTGTTCAAAAGACAATTACCCAACTCCCTATATCGATCAAATCATTGATGATTGTGCCGACAGTGAAATATTCTCCTTCATGGATGGCTTTTCCGGATACAATCAAATAAATATTCTACCTGCTGATCAACCAAAAACGACTTTCATTTGTCCATGGGGGACATTTTCTTATTGCAAATTACCTTTTGGGCTCAAGAATGCCAAGGCAACTTTTCAAAGAGCCATGTCTTACTTGTTTCATGACATCAAGCAAATTGTGCAACCCTATCTCGATGATTTACCTGCTCATTCATTACATCGAGCTGATCATCTCATCCATTTACGAGAAATCTTTATGAGGTGCAGGCATTATCAAATTAGGTTGAATCCACACAAGTGTGTTTTCTGTATAGAAATGGGTCGGTTACTGAGGTTCGTTGTTTCGAAAGCCGGCATTCGCGTCGATCCCTCGAAGGTTAAAGCTATTGTCAAATTGCCTCCTCCTTTGAGTCTTTGCCAACTCCAAAGTTTGCAAGGGAAATCAAACTTTTTACGTCGATTCATTCCTAACTACGCCGAGATCACAAAGGGTTTCACCAGGTTTTTGAAACAGAATACTCCATTCTTTTGGGATGAGATAGCTGACAAATATTTTGATGCACTAAAACACGTGTTGAACCATGCACCATTATTGCATCCTCCCAACTACAACCAGGACTACTTCTTATATCTCACTGCCTCGCATTCCACCATTGGAATGGTGTTAGTTCAGGAAAATGAATTTGGTAGTGAACATGTGATATATTACCTTAGTCGCACTTTAAATCCAACTGAGCTAAAATATTCACATGTGGAGAAATTGGCATTGGAAGCTGTTCAAGCTGTCCAACGTTTTCGTCATTACATTTTACTACGCAAAACTACAGTAATTTCCGATTGCAACCCTATGATCTATATTTTGACCAAACAATTGCTAGGGGGCAAGTACTCGAAATGGATTGTGATCCTGCAGGAGTTCGACTTGGAATTTGAAAATTCTAAGTCAAAGAAATCTTTAGTTTTTGCAGAGTTGATGTGTGACTTCCCACGTGCTAACACGGAAACTGTGGCAGAGGAGCCCATTGCGGACGAATTCTTGTTTCTAATAAACACTTTAGATCCATGGTATGGAGATATCATCGTTTATCTCCAGACCCAATCCTTTCGGCCAGAAATTTCAAGATCAGAACGTCGGAAAATACGATTCCAGTCCCAAAAATTTAAAATTATTGGAGATACACTTTATCGTCGTGGGGCAGACTTTGTTTTCTGATGTTGTTTAACTCATGAGGAAGCTTAAAGGGTTCTAAATGACTGTCACTCTGGAGCGTGTGGCGGTCATATGTCTGGGTGTGCCATAGCCCAAAAGATATTGCGCGCTGGCTATTTTTGGCCGTCTTTGTTTAAAGATTGTATTAACGCGGTCCAAAAATGCCACAACTGCCAAATTTTTGATCGAAAGATGCGCGCTCCACCTGCTCCTCTCCACCCTATAATTGTCGTTGGTCCTTTTGCAAAATGGGGGATCGATTTTATTACATGTAACCCTCACTCGGTTGGGGGTCATGCGTATATCATCCTTGCGGTAGATTATTTTACCAAGTGGGCCGAGGTGATGCCTACATTTGAGGCAGATAGCAAAACTACTACGATTTTTGTGTTCAATCATATAATTGCTAGGTTTGGTGTTCCACAAGCGATTATCACTGATCATGGGCATCATTTTGGAAATATTACGATGACTGAACTTACAGACCAACTTGGCTTGCATCATGACAGTTCAACTCCATATTATCCGTAGGCTAATGGTCTGGTTGAGGCCATCAAAAAAGTTCTAATCATCATGATTTGACGAATCATTGGGATTCATAGGTCGAATTAGCATAACATGCTATTTTCAGTGCTTTGGGCATATCGAACCTCAGTAAAAACGTCAACCAGTTTCACTCCTTTCCAACTAGTTTATGGTCTGGAAGCTGTGTTACCCATTGAATGCGAAATCCCGTCATTGCAAATGGCCATCAAATTACTTCCAGCCACTTCTGAAGAGGAAAAACGTTTGTTGTACTTGGCTTAGCTAGATGAGAATCGACGTGATGCTGCATTAGCAATCAAAACTCATGCCAAACGTATTAAAGCTCAGTATGATTGAAATGTTACCCCTCGTAATTTTTCGGAAGGAGACCTAGTCTTATTGTATGATCAAGCAAATGATAGATTAGGCGCTGGAAAATTCGTACCCATGTGGCATGGTCCTTATGTTGTTAAGCGAAAGCTGGCAAAAGGGGCCTATGAATTGGTAGACTTTGACGGGGTCTCTTTAGGTAAACCCAGAAATGGTCTTTACCTGAAGAGGTATTATGCTTAAATCTGGGTGTGGAGATTTTTAGTTAGGTTAGTTTTCTTTCTAGCTGGTGTGTTTTAGATTAAAAAGTGTGCTTATCTTAGAGAGTGTTTTTGTCATTATTCCTACTTATCTTGATTTTACTCTTGATATTACAGATCTCAACGTCTCTCCAAACATACATTGGGTTTGCTGATGGTGCTTGTCATAATACACAGAACATTTCTTCCGCAGCTTGGGTTATCTATTCACCCTCTGATGAGTTGGTATCTATGCATGGGGTAAGCCTCGGTCAAACAACGAACACCATTGCCGAATATAGTGCAGTGATTGAGTTATTATCTTAATCTATCTCATTTTGGATATGGAGTTTGATAGTGAGGTTAGATTCTGAACTCGTTGTATTACAACTTTAGAGTATATGCCATTAGAAATCTAGTATTATTGAGATTATTTTTGAGAGCTCGTCTCTTGGAACGTGAATTTGACTATATTGAATATCAACATTGTTATAGACATTTTTGGTCACTACAACCCCAAGCATAAATTTCCATAAAGCAAGGGCTCCTAAGTCCCTAAAGGTGTTGTTCCAACCCCTAAAAGAACAAGGTCAACTGATTACAACTTCTCCCAGAAGTTCTCCATGAAAAACTACTCAGAACTGGTCAAAACTGGACCATTTCACCTGCCCCATAGGCAAAGTGCGTTTCATCTCACCTAAATGCACACAGTAGGTGCGTTGCATTTCAAAAAGCCCTTCTATGGTGTGCGATGGGCGAGAAGGGACAAATGGCATTGTCAATCTACAAGGTGGAGAAGCATGGTATCTTCCAGAAACTTTTCCTGTGACACTTGCTTCTCTAAATTCGACCAGGGATGAGTAAGAGATCATCAATATCCAAGTGGAAGCAAGAACTATTAGAGAGAAGACACTAATCAAATCTCAAAAGCTGACTAAGCTCCCTTGCAGACATCTATATATGGATCCCTCATCCCAGAGATCCAAAGGCTGGAATTTTGTATCTTGTAAGGAAGTGCTGCTGGTTTATTGGTTCAACATCATAGTGTTGGGTGATCTAAGATTTTCATGAGGTGAAGAAGGGCTTCTTGCTGAGAGGATGATGCTGGGTCAGTACAATTGGTTATAACTCTCTTGGCTCTTTCTTGATTATCAATAAAGCTATTCAAGTTTTCCTCCATACTCTTGTGTGTTTTATGTTTTATGCATTTGTATGGTCAATTTACATCTGATCCTAGATTGTTTATGATAATAGATCCATGTTCTCATATAGTGTTATGCTGCTTTGAATCTACAGGTACTCTGTGAAGATGGGTATACAAGAAAACAAGTAGCAAAGAACTATTGGAAGAGAGAGGAATCGAGCAAGGAACCAAGCACAAGACAGAGGTTGGTCTCCTTTATTCTTCTCTCATCTATCTCTCATGAAAGAAAACGAAAGTAGTTTTACTTTGTTTGTTTCTAAGGTACCTACTAGCCTTAGTGGGATTAGCAGCTCTGCATAGACACTTTTCCCTATAACAAAATGGCGACTCCACTGGGGAACAAATAGATTGATTGTTTATCTACATTTGTTTACTTTATAAACTAACAGACGGAGCCATAAGTCAAGCCAACTAGCCTTCGAACTGCATTTTCTATGCAAGTGCAAAGTAGATCAATGCTACTTCAGTCAATATCCAGGTTTTGTTTCTGAATTAAACAAGTGATTTACAAGCTTTCTAATTGCCCTTGTGGTGGCTCTAGTAACCTCCTTAGATCTACCCCTGTGATTGATTTAGTGATTACCACTTGCTCGGCCAAAATACCTAAACTGAACTACAAACTGTGACCCGGAACCTAATCAAAGTCTCGTCCCTGGTCCAGCGCACTGTCTGTTTTGTGAACTTCAAATGCAGTGCACTTCCCGAGTGTAGCAGGTGCGCTGCATTTCAGTTTGACTGTGTTACAGGTGCGCTGATCAGACAAGGCCTTGTTCCTGAATTTTGGTTCCTGTGTTCACTCTTTCCAGATCTATTCAGGAGTTTTGCTGCTTGTAGTCAGTACACCTCTATTTTAAACCCCTTTCCTTGCTGATATTCCGCCTCCATTGTGCAAAGAACTATAAATGTTTTTATGTATTTTTTGAGTCATTTTCAGTTCTCCTTTACAAAGAAGTAATGTAATTGTACTGTCGTTTCTTCATTTGAAAGTGTCGCAAGTGTCGTTTTTAGTCATAGAAGAGAATCTGATTGTTCTTGAGAGTCGATTACCCTGTTACTATTGTATTTGATCTGAATTAGTAGTTTTTTCTAGTGCCGAAAGCAAGTTTTCAATTCCGAATCGCAAAGTGTTGCCATTGTCCTCATTTTGTTTTGAAAAGAAACTTGTTAATAATTATCGCTTTGAAAAATAATTTAGATTTGCGCATTAGCTTTATTTTTATCATTTACACATTAAGAAGGCTGGAAACAAATACATGCATGTGCATTTGCATTTGGACTGTTTGTTGGTTTGATTTAGGACAGTGCATATAGTGTGTGCTCTATGCTCTTTGCTGAAAAAATACTGTCTCTCTTTCCTTAGTAGCTAGGATTTTCATTGCACAAAGAAGATAAAATGACTGTTTATCATCTTAGATTGCATTTTAGGAATTGTACATCTACATCACGCGGTGAACATGAAAGGAAAATTTCTTAACCAAGATCAACTATAAAATAAATTTAATGAATCTAACAACGCTTTGGAACCTAACGCAAAACATCTAGAAGTCTAGGCTAGAGACGTATTCCGGCGTCGTAAAGCCTGGTAACTATTGTTTTCACTGTTGGTTGGGTGATTCCTCCACTTTGAGACGATAAGTGCCAGTCTGGACTTGTGCTCCCACGTACCATCAAGTATATTTTGGGGGACCACAATAGGCTTAATCCTTTATCCATAGGAAGCCGTTTCTGCCGCCCTATCGATCACAATGCACTGAACACAGCATTCGGGAAGATTGACTTCCGTACCGTAAAAATTATTCTATAGTTTTGCAATTGGTTTGGTAATCCCTTTGCCTAGATTTCCAGAGTAGTCCCTTTCGTTCCTTTTTAGACTCCTTAACGGAAAAGGTCCATCTAAGAACTTGTCGCTTCAGGCTCATTAAAAACTGAAGGCTACTAGGGTCATCTTTTGTTTTTTATCGACTCTTTAAAATTGAAAAAACAAGTTGTGTCAAAGCGTCTAAAATTTATTTTAAACAGAATAATTATCACCTTTCCTACATTGTTCTTGGGTAGAAGAAAAATGGAGTCCACCAACCAAGGAGTTCCCCTTGGAGGAAATCCTAGTCCCTTCTCCTCTTAGGGAGATGTTGGTGCACCCCATATGGCCACATTGTCGCTTCCAGGATTGACAATCGGCTTGCCTGTATGGCTCTTCTCAACCTCTGTCATTCAGAACACCACAATTCCTAAACAATCAGGTCAACAACTAGACGATTCCAGAGTCACCCCCCAACCTTCTACTTCGTCCAAGTCTTCCTCTCCTCCTTCCTCTTCGCTTGATGAAGCTGGTAAAGCCAAAAGTCAAGTACCTGAGAAGAAGAAGGAAAAGAAGAAGAAAGAGAAGAAGAAGAAGGAGCCAAAGGCAAAAAGGGGCAACCAAGCACCGTCTAGTGAAAATCCACACACTGCGCTGACCAGGCCTAAATCGCCATGTGTCATTTGCAAGGGAGACCACTTTCATCGAGATTGTCCTTGCATCCCTCGGATCTTAAGGGACTGGTCTCCTCATTTGCACACTCTGGTATCGTCAACCTCTGATGATCATGTTGAAAGTACACCGTCAACTAGTGAAAGTGAAGCCCCTGGACAAAAGGAAAATGTAAATTTCCTTGTAAACTGTGTGAAGGCAATCATGCCGTCCACCAATGTCCCTTCTTAGACGAGGCTAAAAGAGTTTTGGTCGACCGTTCGGTTTCACCGTTACGGCTCCCTCCTAGATATAAGAAACTCTTGCCAAGTCTGTCACTAGTTGAAAATCCGGTTGACCCACCCACGTGGTCAGCCGAAGTATCTACAACTGAAGAAAAACCATCTGAATCCATACCAGACGAAAGTCAAAAGGTCGAGGCTGTAGTTGACCCGGTCTTGCCTTCAGAGGTTCCATCTTCAGATGATACAGTCACCGAAGAGAATAAAGGCGACACCATCCAAATTCTTTTCGTAAGCACAGACTCCGATGAACATGGGGGCAACTTACCCATTCCTTTACCGTAGGAAGTAAGTTCGTCAGAGTCATACCTGGCCGTCTATTCGGTCCCACCTCCAAGCAACCTAGTTGTTTCCTTTGACTGGAATCTACTAGGCAGACCCCATTTACTGGCTAGTATACCATTCCGAATCATTGCTCAAATATATAGAATGCTTATGGCCGGTACCATCATAGATGAAGGGGCTTCTGTGAGTATCCTTTCCTCGATTGCTTGGAAAGCGCTTGGTTCGCCATCACTTTTGCCTGAGATGAGAAATCTAACAAGCATTGACAAAGGAACCAGTCGACCGTTAGGGATCCTTCCCAATGTGCCCATAACATTGAGAGGGAAAACCATTCACATGAACATAATGGTAGTCCAAGGACCCCTGGATTATAATCTACTCCTTAGACGAGACTATATTTATTGCATGGGGGCCATTGTCTCATAACTCTTTAGTGTAATGTGTTTTCCGCACGAAGGAAGAGTGGTCAAGCTCGTAGACCAGCTTTCATTCCTCGGTTCATGCATAGCAAATAGTCATATACCATCCCTGAATGGTCTTTTCACGCAAGGAATGTCTCATCAATCCCCAGTCCGTCCTCCTGATGAGCATGAGTGATTCGAGGACATGACTGAAACCGAGGGAGCATGCACCCTTGTCTGCTTTGGCAGGAAAACTTCAGGTATAGAGTAGGTTTCCACGAGAGATATATGACTAGTCTGACACTCTCGTCCGTAATTGGAAAAGGGAGTTAGACTAGAATAATATTCCCTCGTCAAAGTTATGTGAGCGGAGGCGTCTGCGCCACTCGCCTTTGTCTATTTCGGTAGACATTGCCAAAGAAGTGTTTTATTTGTGGTGCGAATAGAACAATCTTTGGTAACCTGAAAGAGGTAGGCCTTTACCGGCAAAACAAATGTTTTGTCTGTGAAATTGCGGGGTAACCTTGAAACTCTATTTTATACCTGGGGGCATGCAAACCTTTTGGCATGCAAGCGAAGAGCGACCATTTATTTTTTAAATTTGTAGGTCCTCTAACCCTTTAAACTCGTAGGATTGGTTGTTTCTTAACTTTCATAAAGAAAGGATGTGGGGCAAAGTTTTGAAATAATGCCATTTTTATATATGAGACATTCTTATTATACGACTGGATTAATCGAGTAGTTTTAATGCAGACTTCATGCTCGTTAAAAAATAAACATAAGCAATGAGCAAATGCTTCCCCCAACATTTAAGCTCATTAAAAAATGAACCAATTTCCGGTAAATAGCCATCGTGAATGTAGTACTTCAGCCTTTGAAGCCTTGGTCGTGTTCTCATCATCACCTCCACTTTGTATTGGTTGATCATTCACCTCCACTTGATTGTTTACCCCTTTTGAGGAACAGCTACGAAGAGTGATCCTGTTAGCCATCCTCGTGACACTGCAGTGATTGGGAAATTCCAAACCTTAACTGGAATCAGCTACTACCCGAATTTATCACTCGTTCCTCAAAGACGAGTCTCCTTTAAGCTCTTTTCAACTGACTCGTAAAATATGAAAAGACTGTCGAGCCATTGGCCTCTCCAGATCGTTAAAGTGACCGGAAGTGCTATCCCTCCTGTAGATTTTAATCTTTTTGGACC
The DNA here is from genome assembly GCA_031772625.1 of Pinus tabuliformis. Taxonomy (NCBI): domain Eukaryota; kingdom Viridiplantae; phylum Streptophyta; class Pinopsida; order Pinales; family Pinaceae; genus Pinus; species Pinus tabuliformis. Next base: position 1,395,647,547 of record CM062804.1, read on the forward strand.
TGAGGGATTATTACACAAAAAGATCGAGCGCTTGTTTTTTTCGGCTCGTTAAAAGTACTGAAAATTCATCCCTTCTGTATTGTTTTATACTTTTTCGGACCTAAGGGATTAGATGACGAAAAAGGATTTTTGGAGTTTCCTTTACGTCCCTTTTCAGACTCTCTAAAATTGAAAAGGACCGAGTTATCTTTGTCGTTAAACTCTTTAAAACCTAATAGTGACAAACTTGTCCATAACAGATAAGAACGAGTTTCACTATCGCTAGGCTCGTTAAAACATAGTGATGGGTTTGCCCGAAGGGAAAGTTATAGAACAAGCATATGTTATCCTCCTCAAGCTTGACAAAAATAAAGAGGTACTGGTCAGCAATGATTGGGGAAAAATTGGGAAGAAAACTTGAAGAAACTTTGTTGGTAGCAAATCGCTCTTGAACATGACACTTTCCCTCCGCATCCAAGTCGGGTTGGGTTGTTTCATTCACCGGTCACATCACCATGGTCACATCACACCATCCACATTTTGGGTTAATGCTACCAATCCATCATGTCAGTGTCACCGATATGTTAAAGAGAAGTCACTCAGAGAATTCACCTGTGTCTTACCCGCTACAATACATTTACGCTCCATTCTTTCATGACCGCCACCCTGAACCTTATATCACCATATCGTTTTCACCTCCATTAAAATCATTTGCTCCGTTCTGTGTCATCGATGTGGGATTCATTAAGGCCCTCCTATGATGGATCGCTTCTTGTCGACATCAACTCATTATCCAGGAAGTTGATCTAGGAACACCCCTTTCAGTACTTTGAAGCTTGCATACCTCAATGGCAAGTTTCTCACTTCCCGCGACAGGTTTACATCAATGGCCTTCGACCGAAAGATTTTGCGTGGTGTTCGATGCCAAGTCCCTTATTCACACCACGTGAATTGTACTGCAGTACCTTGACGATCATTATCATTATCAGTGATTCCTCTCATGCCTATTAAAAACTTACATCATTGGCTGGTAATCAGGCGATGTCTTTCCATGTTCGACTCCAGAACATCTCTCACATGGATCGACTTGTACTTTGAGTGAAGATCGAACAAGATTGAAGACCCCAGATCTAGTTTCATCCATCCAGGCTGCGATATATATTCAGGAAAATAAAGACATCAAATGTACATCATTACTGCACAGATAATCATCCAATCTAAGGGATGATGGCTCTACCAGAATCATCAGTCTACACTCAGACAATTGTCTGCCTCATGTACATGAAAAGTGAATTTATAAAGCTAAGCATGGGAATGCCCACCTCGGCTAGATCATGAAAATATTATGAAGATAATGTATTGTATTGTATCTTATTACAGGTCTCCTAAAGAACTTCGGATCCTCATGATAAAGAATTGCACCCGACATCAAAAAGATTAACGACCTCATGCTTTAGGGGGAAACTGTTATAGACATTTTTGGGCATTACAACCCCAAGCATAAATGTCCATAAACCAAGTGCTCTTAATTCCCTAAAGGTGTTGTTCCAACCCGTAAAAGAACAAGGTCAACTGATTACAGCTTCTCCCAGAAGCTCTCCATGAAAAACTACTCAGAACTGGTCAAAACTGGAGCATTTCACCTGCTCCATAGGCAAAGTGTGTTGCATCTCACCTAAATACACACAGTAGGTGTGTTGCATTTCAAAAATCCCTTCTATGGAGTGCAATGGGTGAGAAGGGACAAATGGCAGTGTCAATGCGGGAGGTGGAGAAGCATGGAATCTTCCAGAAACTTCTCCTGTGACACTTGCCTCTCTGAATTCGACCAGGGATGAGGAAGAGATCATCAATCTCCAAGTGGAAGAAAAAACTATCAAAGGGAAGAAACTAATCAAATCTCAAAAGCTGACTCACCTCCCTTGCAGACATCTATATATGGATCCCTCATCCCAGAGATCAAGAGGCTGGAATTTTGTATCTTGTAAGGAAGTGCTGCTGGTTTATTGGTGCAACATCATAGTGTTGGGTGATCTAAGCTTTTCATGAGGTGAAGAAGGGCTTCTTGCTAAGAGGTTGATGTTGGGTCAGAACAATTGGTTGTAACTCTCTTGGCTCTTTCTTGATTATCAATAAAGCTATTCAGGTTTTCCTCCATACTCTTGTGTGATTTATGTTTTATGCATTTGTATGGTCAATTTACATTTGATCCTAGATTGTTTATGATAATAGATCCATGTTCTCGTATAGTGTTATGCTGCTTTGATTCTACAGGTACTCTATGAAGCTGGGTATACAAGAAAACAAGTAGCAAAGGACTATCGGAAGAGAGAGGAATCGAGCAAGGAACCAAGCACAAGACAGAGGTTGGTCTCCTTTATTCTTCTCTCATCTATCTCTCATAAAGGAAAATGAAAGTAGTTTTACTTTGTTTGTTTCTAAGGTAGCTACCAGCCTTAGTGGGAATAGTAGCTCTACATAGACACTTTTCCCTGTAACAAATATATTCCAAGATATTTAAATACATTAGAAGATGCAATTGCTTCTCGAATGTTAAGTAGACATTTGCAATAATCATACAAGTAAATTTAAAAACATTCCATAATATGTTTTACAAGATAAGCCCATAATAGTGATATAGTATAGCATAGAAGTGTGTCAAATAGACATCATCTTCGATCATAGGTTGAAAAACACCTTATGATCGGCAAAAATGATAGTACAAAAAGCAAAAAATGTCATATGAGTCTACAACAGGCGATCATCCTATCACTGGTGATGATCACGATAAGAAACCACTGTACGAGCCACGCTACAAAGGAACCTCCTGAAAGGTCCTGGGACCCCAATCACATAGTGTTGTAGCCTAAGAGGAATGTCATCTATGCTAGTCTCCGGAATGTCTGTTGTCAAACGCTCTAGATGACTCTCCAATTCGGCCAAGGTCTCTGTAGATTCGTCCTGTGGAGCTAGTGCTGTTGTAGTTGGCTGTTTCCTCTCATAGGGCCGGAGAGTGGCTAGTCGTCGTGGGCCTACATCTGCATTTGAAACTTTTACTATCAATTTTGGGATGAAATAAAAACAAAAAAAATTAAATTAGAAAATGTTGAAAATGATATTACTTGAGTCATCCCATTGCTCTCCTGGTGGAAGATCCATGTCTGGGTCACCACGATAATCTACCCCAGCATAAGGAAAGTCCTGAATAGTAAAAACTTGGTTCTCCAACCAATGAAAATACTCAGGAGTGAATCGAACGACTTTTGTTCCCTCCTCAGGATGACGGGCCATAACTACAACCCAACGCATCAGTTTGGGCTCTCGGGGAAGTCCAGCTCCAACGGCAAGATGCTGTGGGACCAACATTGGAACCCTCTCTAGGCCAAAGCTCACAACTAAAGCACCATATCCAAAGGTCTTCAGTTGTCCGTTCTTTGCTCTAGTCAGTTGGCCTTTTATATTATCCAACACAACCTCACACCAGTTGAAGATGGTGCCTCGAAAGTAGTCTACTGCCATCCGCATTTGGGATCCAGTGGCTATATGTAGTGATGTGCTTCCGTAGAGCCTGGTAATAGTAAACACAATCACTTTGAGCTCAAGAAGGGAGATGGTTTTTCTATCAATCCCTTTGTCTCTAGTTTGGTCATTACAGAACTCTAGCCGAAGGCTATCAATAGACTGGCCACCTGGCCTAGTCCCGAATAGAGTCAAATCTTCACCTCTCTTAGGAAAACCAGTCAAAAATTAAATGTCTTCTGGCTCCATTTCGAGCTGGTGGTCACCAATAAAGAAGCACTCGTCCTGTATATTCCATCTGTCTACCAGCCATTGCAAAAAGTCCACCTGGGCCCTCATGCCAGGTATGGCCCGGAATTTGTATAAACCACATGCCTTCAATGCATCAATCAAAGGTTGATGATTAATCGCGACGAGATCTAGATCCTCGTGCTCCCATTCCCGCCAATCAAGCATGATGTATACCCTACATTCAATAAAAAGGCGGATTAGAATATCTAAAATCAAAATTTTTGGGTCGAATTTGGAAAATTTAGGTTTAAAAAACCTTTGCTACGGGGACCGCACCCTTTCTGTTAGAGACAGTGCGTGGGTCCACACTTTGCCTTCACGACAGGTGTGGACCCCTGACTTTTTTCTTTTTACGAAAAAGTCAGGGTCCGCAGGTTTCCTATACTATGCCTGCGGACCCCCATGCGCGGGTTTTTTACCTAGAAATTTCCTAAAAAACAAAATAAAACCCTAAAAACAATTTTCAAATGGATGAAATGAAAGAGTATGATGATGTGTATTACCTAGAGGAGACAGCTTTCGATTCCAACGGACGGATTTTCCGCAATATTCACAGGAAGTTTCTGACCAAAAGCTCTCTTTTCTCATTCTGAAGTCAAACGGTAAAAATGAATTTACAAAAGCCCTTTTTATAAGCTTTTTGGAATAAATGAGTTTTTAATTTGTTTATTTTTCACTTTAAAGAGGTACTTTTGCAGCATTTTTATCTATTTTAAACAGCTATGAGTAATGTTTGACTTTTTTGTGCAGGATAACAGATTTTTCAGGCAAAATTGGTCATTTTTGACAAAAAAACATTATAGTCACCTTTAAGCTCTTTTCTGACTCCTAAAACATGAAAAGATTGCTGAGTTTTTCTTTTTAAGCTCGTTAAAATGGAACTAAAAGGACGGTCCACTTACAACTCTTTTCTGACCGTAAAAAACATGAAAAGATTTCTAGATTTTTGTAGTTTCAAATTTGATATTGGTTATAAAATGACGTGTCATTGATCACTTTTTTACTTTTTCGGATCAGAGGCACTAATTATGAAAAGTACTCCTTGGTCATAATGATCAAGTGGTTCTCTCAAGTATTATTTTATACTTTTTCGGGCTTGGGAGACACAAATTTACAAAAAAGGACAACCATGGAGTTTTCTTAAGTTTTTTAAAACTCTCTAAAAATGAAGAACGTCGAGTTTCTCCTATACTGGACTCGTTAAAATTTAACAGTAAAGGACCTGTTCAATTACAAACAGAAACAGACCACTCCTTCTTAGGGTTCGAATTTAAACTAAGTTGGACTCATCCGAAGGATGAGCTTATAATAAAGCAAATGTTATCCTCCTCAAGCTTGTCAAAAATAAAGAGGTACTTGCCAGAAATGGTGGGGGAAAAGAGAGAAAAATGAGCCTGTTTGTCATACTTTGTAACCACTCTTGAACATGACACTTTTATTCACCTAGGTTGGGAAATCCTTTGCCTAACAGTTGATCAAACCATATTGAAATTCTTCAGCTAGTTTCTGGGTATTAACTTTGGGTCAATTGTCACCAAACCATCTGCTGTGTCGTTATGTGTTCAAGACGTCAGTGCAAATAAACCATTCATCTGCAAAATATCTATCATCCATCTTGACCATCTCTGAGTCAGTCCTTACAACTAAATTTCTTCAAACTTGATCTATGATTTCGTGTTGTGGGCTTGCCTACGACGGATCATTTTCTATCGACTTCAGCTTATTATCTAGAAAGATGATCTAGAAATCTTCAGTACCTTGGGATCTTCATAACTCAATGGCAGGTTTCTCGCCTTCGACGATAGGTTGCATCATTGACCTTCGATCAAAGGATTCCATGACATGTTCAACATCAACACATCTATTCACATCTCATGGATTGTACTGAGTACTTTGAGAGCCATTGACATTACTGGTGTTTTCTCTCACACTTGTTAACAATTTACATCATTGACTGGTAATCAAGTGATTTCTACCATGTTCGACTTCAACACATTCATTCACATGGATAGAATCGTACTATTTCGGGAAGTAGAAATCAAGACCCTGGATCTAGTTTCCACCATCCAAGCTGCGAGGAATTTTGTATTCATTATACAGTGGACTATTCATAAACAGATGGTTGCGTCCATACTATGTCTACATGTGTCTATACTTGTGATGTATTACAAGGTCATTCCTATATCAGAGCAGTAGTTAGTTTTCTAGTCGGTTTTGATCTAAGTATGGGAATGCATACCTTAGCAATGATATGATCTCATATACATATTTTGCATTGAATGTTTTTACAGGTTCCAACTGGGCTCTCCACAAGATGATCCTCAAAATGATAAAGTACTTCACTCTTCTTAGATGATAAATGAAATCCTCATCTACTACAGACTTCACATTTTAGGGGGCAATCTGTTACACAAAATATTGTCATCATGACTATTTGTAGTCAGTATGGATCTATCATCATTCATACTGTCCTCCTTAGCAAGTCTCAATCCTCAGCTCTTCATGTCAACCTTTAAAAATGAGAGAAAGACTTTGAAAATCAATAGAGCTCTGGTTCCGCACTTTCTCTTACTGTTACTTGTGGTCTCGCACCCCTTGTTCATGTTACCTGCGGACCTGCCCGCTCTGTCTCTAAAGGAATGGGTGCGGACCCCTGTGAAAGTAAAAAAGGCACAAGTTTATTCTTAAAAACTCACTTGTGGTTAATTTTGGATGATTCTAGAAGGAATATTGATGTGGATGGTTCGCTCCTAGGTGGTTCATGCATCCCAAAACTAAAGGAGCTAATCCCTTGATGAGAGGAGCTTATCCCTTTGAAGGAGGGCTTTATCCCTTTGAAGGTGGACCTAGTAACTTCCCTCCATTGCACTATAAATTAAGGCATTGGGCTGGTTGCTAGGGAGGTTAGGAGCTGAACATTTTTGAGGGTAAATGCTGTTGGAATTGAGACTTCCTAGTTAAGCTTGAGAGGAGAGATTACATACCTTTTGGCTTCATTGGGAAGAGAGTAAAACTTGTCAAAGTAGAGGAGATTCTTGCTCGACCTTGGGAGGAGCTTGTACAGCATCAAGGCACTAAGGTTGTAAAGTTCTTCTTTGATTAAAGTTAATACAATCAGATTCATTTTTCTTAAGAAATTGTCTTATGTGATTTGTTTCATGAATTCCTTGATCATCATGATAAATATGCTTTATTATATTGGCTTTTCAGGCGCTATTTAATGTGTGTGCTTGTTTGTGTTTGCAGTTTCTTTACAAGGAAGCTCATTTGGATCAACGGAGTGTGGCTTCCACAAACCTGCACTAGACCCAAGGTAGGCCTAAAACACTTGTTTTCCTTTGTTTATAAATTGCATATTTAGAGAAAGATAGAATTTGTTTGGTTTGCTTGTCACTAGATATCATTAGATACTAGGGAGGTCGGTCTTGTCCGCAAGAACGACTTATCCTGCCAACACTTCCATTTGTGCATTGCTTTAGCAATAACATAAAAAAAAAGGAATACCAAAAATATGATAGTAGGAAGGTTTGGCCTCACACCTCCTTTTAGGGACCATGGTTTGAGGAAAGAACTCCTATGCAGCCCCAAAAATGGATAATTTAGGTTTCCTATGGAATTTAGGGTTTTCTGCTACTTAGGCCAGCATCTTGTCAGTTTTCAAGAATAGGATTCAATTGTCATTTCTGATACCTTCAGCCTTGTATTAGATCTCATAGTGTTTCACATTACTCTGCAAGTATTTCCATGCATGAACTAGGCAACTAGATAATGAAATTTTGTTTTCTTAAGTTGATTGAAAATCTTTCTTATTTGACATGATTCATGGATAAATGCCAGTGATTGATGCAGTGCAGGAGTTTCAATAGTGCAAGGAGATCCCATGACCAATATCCCCAACCTGACCTCGTCCATCCATGAAAACCAAAAGCCGCCGAGTCCCTCAGCCAATTCATCATTCCATAAGAATAATTTTCCAGGTTTGTTGACCAAATCAAACCATCTTACAAAATCTATTTTGAGCTCTGAAGAAGTCCTAGCCACTCCCTTACCTTATTTGTCCCACCATTCACCTTCCCTAAGCCCTAAACCACCTTCCAAATTAGTAGTATTTCTCATGGGATCCTATAGGAGCATTACGACATCATGTAAGAAGCATTAGGACATCTTGAAGGACAACCTGTAGTGGCCTGTTTTGACGCCAAATTGTGGAAAACACATCTAGGAAAATAGGAGAAGAACCCTACTTGCCTGCCAAGCCATCTGACCTTTCACCACCATCTCTACTCCACCTCCCACGTCACCAAGAGGATTTAGCATTCATATTTTTCACAAAAAAAGGGACAAAAAGAAAAAACGAGTTATTGTGTTCGTTTACATGCACAACAGCAGAGTGTTTGGTTATTTCAGATTGCATGCTTAGGACTGTAGGATTACAAACATGTTAGATTAGCATTCTTTTGAAGAAAATCCTCTTAGAAATTAGTTAGATGAGTGGTGTGTTTAAGCATTTGATTTTAGTCTTTCCTTACTACAGTAGGCACTATTTCAGTTATTGAAAATCCGCCCTTTGCTCATTGGTAATCAAGCTTCTTCTGAATCAATAGAAGGCTAGTTCAAGAAACCATAATGGTCTATCACCAACTTAGCAATGACAAAGAATGGACCTATTAGGGCCTAAATCTACCTCAAGCTGAGAAATGTAGGATCTAGGGTAACATCAAACCAAGCTTAACCTGATAGCTAGCCCTACCAGGTTGGGAGAGGGCTCTCTCCTGTCAATCTCAGAAAAAATGATCAATGAGGCTTGAGATGACTTGAATGAAGACTGATTTTAGGCTATGTATTTGGGCAAAAGGGCTTGATTGAATTTGATGACATTTTGTTGGCTGAAATGGAAAGGCAGTTTTTTCGGTCTTGGGAATGAGGCTCAATTTTGCAAAGGTCTCAATGTGGCAAGGTAGGAAAGTGATTTGATACTTAAAATTGAATGAAATGGAAAGATTTAGACAGGTGAGGAGTTGAAGAGGGCAAGAAAACCTCAAGGATCCTCTTCAAATAGCTGAAAACATCAATAACTAAGCAAACCCTAGGTAGAGCACTACAATTTCAATGGATTCTACCTTTATCCTTGTTTTTTTTAGTTAAGAAGAAGCAAGAGAGATAATGAAATACATAAAACACATATAGACTTACATTTAAAGAAGGAAACACAATATTAGGCAACATGCCACATGAATCCCATAGAGTGCTGCAAACCACTGGTCTATTCCTTAGCCAAAACGGCTGAAATGAGTATACAATAAGCTACAAGCTTTCTCAAAAGTCCAACCATGCTAATGATTGAAAAAACATAAGATATAGGCAAACAACAACTCATCCTATCCTCTAGGGGTCAAGCTCATGAGTTTAGGAGCTATTCCAACTAATTCTAAATTGAGAACTACAAATTAGGCAGTGGAACAGCTTGCCTCTAAAAACTAGGAAACTGATTCATTCAGTTGCAGGTATTTCTCAACCCAACATTGAGCTCATGATAGCTCACTGGAAATGTATTTGTGTCTATTTATTATTTGATGCATCAAGAAAGTCATTTGGTGAACCAAGCTAGGAGAAATCTTGATTTTCCCAAAGTCACTTTAGAGGTGCATTAATTCTCCTGAGGCAACTGTATTTTTGACATTTCTATAAAACCATGACACCTGGGTAAAAAGTGAAGGAGGTTCCTCCTCCCTGGTCTATTTTAGACAAAAACCTCTCTCAATTCTTCCAAATTCATATTTCCCATCTCAGAAACATCATTTGAGTAAAACTTATCTCGATGTGTGGAACAGGGGAATTGTCGAAATGAAGAGAAATGAAGGAGATAAGGGGCTTATAAATTCTTGAGGAAAATTTGGGAAGTAGGGAGAGATGTTAGGAAATAGGGGAAAGTCGAATTTCAAATATTGAGTGAGGGGAAGGGGTCTGAAAGGGAAAAACACAGGCCTAGCCTATAAAATTGCCAAATTGTAGCAAGAAACTAGGGTTTGTGGGAAAATGAGGAATTTAGTGGATATCAGTGATGGCGAATTGTTTAATAAGGTATATTAAAGATAGGTGAAGGTGTATCAACATTAGGATACAATTTTTTCTAATGATTTGACCATCCAAGAGAAACTACCTTCAAAACCCTAGGAGAGGGAAACGAACCTTACCTAGGCACAACTGAAGCATGAATAAGGTGTAAACTGACCCATTGGAACTTGACATGATGATGAAAACCCTCTGAATGATGGTACACTCAGATGAATGGTGACATGAAGATCTTGGGAAGAATCATTGACAGTTTCATCATCCCTCTCATAAGAAGGATTAGACTCTATGTTTGCCAATGTTTGAGTTTTCTTAGATGAGTATGAAGAGATTTATGGTGTTTTTAGGATTTTGTTGCCAAGGATAAGAATGTATGAGGGGCTGTGGAGGGAATGTGTGTGAGGGGTTTTGGGAATGTTGCTGACTGGAATTGAGGGAATAGAAAGGTATTAGGGACAATTTTTATGCTATGGGATAGCAATTAGGGTTTGGGGATTTTGCAGCTAGGGTTTAGGATAATGGGAATTGGGGATAGGTGTGAATGAATTTAGGGGTATGGGGGAAAGTAAAATGGGTTAATGAAGCTAAAAAAGAAGTGAGGGAATAAAAGGTGAGGGAGTGATGGCAACAAAAATAAATTTAAAAACCCTAAGCAATCATGTTTTGAACAAAAATTGCAAGGAGGTATGGTTTTGAAATCTTTTTACTAAATCATCATAAAAATCTTAAGACACACTTTCATTGGCACTTGAAGAGTTGTTGACTTACTTGGACACCTGAAGATTGAGCAAATTTTGCAACTTTGGGAGAGTTTGTGGGTGAAATCGGCCTAAAGCCCTATGCGCCGCGCCACTAACCCAGTGCGTCATGCCACTTCAATGCACCACGCCAGTGTAAGTTTAACACTACACAGGGTGGCCCAATGCACTGCACCAGCCCTATGCACCACGCCCATGACCCAATAAGGTGCGCCCCAGAAACTTGCCCAAATTGCTGCAGTTTTGCTCTTTGCTTTCAACCCGACTGTTCTCTTCTTCACTCCTTCTCCTTTGGATGCAAATGAGCTCTTTAAACATGACAAATGGATTATATACAAAAGATTTTAATTTTTCACTTATCAAAGACCCACTTTGTAATGTTTGCATTTGACTTGTTTTTCAAACTCTATTTTTGGGCAGTTTGCTTTATTTTTGCCTGTGATGAATTGAATGCTTTGATTTTTTGTTTCCCTTGTAGGTGATGGAGATGCTGAATCTTGTCAAGGTGACCAGGGTTGCCATTGAAGTTATTACATATGTAAAAACTGAAATTACATCAAATTTATACATAAAAACATAAAAAACTATGTTTTCCTCAAAACAAGGTTTTGAGGAAAAATCAATCACTGAGAACATGATTATAGAAATTATTGTTGTTGAAACTTTATTTGTCCTCCTCATGTGCCTGCTAACCTTCATTGAGAATTTTGAAGACCTTTCTAATGAAATCCTAGACCTAATGAGGCCTAAAACCCTAAAAATAACTTTTGCGGATTTAAAGACAAAAAATGACTACAAATGATCTAGATGAATGAAAATGGGCCAGAAGGTAAGGGACATGAGGGAAAATTTATAATAAGCTACTACTGTCAGATGATCCATGATCCTAATGGAATTCTTTGACCGAGCGAGACACCTAAAATGCAATGCAACAAGAGAATTTGATCAATGATGGAGGGATGAAGATACCGACACCAACATTGGCTCCAATGGGGATGGTAGCTCCTTGGAGGTGCCAAGAACTACAGATCTCTAGGAAAGCAGGTAGTGCCTCTTCCATTGGGCTATGGAGTCAATAACTTCGATAAACTAAAAACCAATTACTATGAAACTTTGACTCAAGACTCATAGTTGAACTGACTAATTCAAAACTGAAACAAGACTCTCAAAAGCTAAAACTAGACACTCTGCTGAAACTATCTTTAAACTAAACTAACTAAAACAAAAAATAACTCAAGACTGACTTAACTGAAGCAAGTACTTACAAAGCTTTCAAAGGGCAACAGTCCATCGAGATTTGAGGGCTTCAAAGCATGACGACAACTACCTGCTTACTGATGAAATATGTACAATCATTTGAAGTGGGCCTTCCAATGTAACCAATCCAGCAGATGGCTACATATTGAAATTATGCTCTCACTTTCCCCAAGTAGGCAGCACGATGTACATGTAGGCAACCGACAATAAGAACTGAAACCAAGGCTTATGCTAACGAACTAGGCAACATCCATCTTCTCTAATGCTTGCAAAAGAAATACGAAGGGATCTTGAAAATCATGAAGCACTAGCTTGTCTTGAGATCCAACAGCAAAAATACAAGTATTCCCTTTATTCTAATTTGAAAGAACAGTTGGTTGTTGATTGATAGTAACTAACTTGAATTTTTGCATACTGTGTCTCTCATGCTCATATCCCTCAAATTCATGGTCTAGGTCATTCTTAAACAGAAAACAATCTTCAAGATTATCAAACATGACAGTCTTATTATTTTCATAAAGGAAAACATTATCTTTTTGCTAATCAATAAAGCTAATTACAATACTATCATTATTTTCAAAAGTGGAAAAAGTTTCACCAACACTTTCTTAACCATGTGCACACTGCAGACCTGCATTAGTTTGGGCTATAACCTGACCTTTCAGGAGTTGATCTATCTAATCTTCAGATAGAGGAGATAATACTTTTTGTTTTCTTTTTCTCAAGTGATTATTTTCCTCATGAAATAATGTTTCAAAACATGAAAAACCTGAATGACAATCCTCGTTTCCCTGATCTTCTGAAATTTGAAAACATTGTTGATCATCTTCATATGACAGGGCAATCAAATTATCATTTACCACTGAGTTATCAAAAGAGGATTTTTAACTTACTTGAACAATGATCTCATCTTGTTTTTCATAAAATGACTGGATCACCTCCTCATGAAGGCTTGGTTCTAATGAAATGAGAACACTTGGATCAATAACTCTATATTCTTCATTCCAGATGATCTCAACAATAGAGCTCTCCTTCATGGGATTTAGAACAAGGTACTCTTGATCATCACAATCTAAATCTAGATCTGAAATAACCGACTTGACTTTATCACACTCTGAAATTGAAACTTGACTTTCCTACATACTACTTTCTTCTATGGACAGATTTGAAATAAAACCTTCTCTTTCATCATTTTCCATTGTACTAAGATCTTGATCCCGCCGCAAATTTTCCTGATCATCTTGATAAGTATCCTCTAAGTTCTCTTTATGCTGCTGAAATGGATTTTCATATAGAAATTCCATGATCTCATCATCCATGAAGTCATCATCTTCATAAACTTTTTCAAGATTTTCAATAAAACTATAAACATGTTTACAACAGTCTTGAACTAAGGTTAAGGATGGATAAGATTCTTTATACCTCTCAAAGAACATGGTATGAAAATCCTTCGAATAGTAAATACAAGCAGGCGATAAACTTTCGTACCATGATCGAGCTTCACCTTCTAGAGTGGCCATGAATATCTTCATCAAACAATCTTCAGGAAAATAAACCTTCAACTTGCGAATATGTATGTGAAATCTAACTAGATGTAAAGCAACATCCTTCCTATCATCATCTTTAAACGTAGGCAAATTCCTTTGCCAATCTACCTTAGGAATTTTATTTTGGAAACCTGGAATGTGATCTCGGCTCATGGGAGCATACCTTTGATCCAGCGAAACCATTTTGATAATAATGAATTCACAAAGAAATTGTTCAGGCTACTAGTTCTTGAAGAGTAGAGTCGCCATAAAAATTTTGAACCTTGGGATTCTTCGACACTGGAGTCGCTAGGAGAATGATTTCAGCCTTCATATGTGTCTGACTGCTGTCCACCATCAACAATCAAATCTAAATTTATTCATATACTGGGGCAAGTGGCAAGTCAGATGTTTCCATTTATAAGACTAGACCGGACATTGACTGAAGCAACGTTTATCTACTTTCGCTAATGCAAAGCAAGAGCGTTTCGAAGGCTACCTAGCATAACTTCAGGCTTTGTCTGTAGTTTATAAAATGAAGTACACTAACAAAAAAACAATTTCAATTTCCATAGTAGGGTTTCCACTATGTTAGGGCCTAAATCTACCTTAGGCTGAGAAAGGTAGGATCTAGGGTAACATCAAACCAAGCTTAACCTGGTAGCTATCGATAGCAAGTCGAGAGAGGGCTCTCTCCTGTCAATCTCAGCAAAAATGATCAATGAGGCTTGAGATGACTTGAATGAAGACTGATTTTAGGCTAGGTATTTGTGCAAAAGGGCTTGATTGAATTTGATGATGTTTTGTTGGCTCAAATGGAAAGGGAGTTTTTGGGTCTTGGGAATGAGGCTCAGTTTTGCAGAGGTATCAATGGGGAAAGGTAGGCAAGTGATTTGATACTTAAAATTGAATGAAATGGAAATATTTAGATAGGTGAGGAGTTGAAGAGGGAAAAGAAAACCTCAAGGATCCTCTTCAAAAAGCCGAAAACATCAATAACTAAGCAAACCCTAGGTAGAGCACTACAATTTCAATGGATTCTACCTTTATCATTGTTTGTTTTAGTTAAGAAGAAGCAAGAGATATAATGACATACATAAAAAACATATGGACTTACATTTAAATAAGGAAACACAATATCAAGCAACATGCCACATGAATCCCATAGAGTGGTGCAAACCACTGGTCTACTCCTTAGCCAAAACTGCTGAAATGAGTATACAATAAGCTTCAAGATTTCTTAAAAGTCCAACCATGCTAATGACTTAAAAGACATAAGATATAGGAAAAAAAAAAATCATCCTAGCTCTAGGTGTCTAGCTCATGAGTTTAGGAGATGTTCCAAGTAATTCTAAACTGATAACTACAAATTAGGCAGTGGAACAACTTGCCTCTAAAAACTAGGAAACTCAGTCATTCAGTTGCAAACTACTTTCTGATAGATGAATCTACCTCCATGAGTGAAAATTTGACATAATTACATCAATATCCATCAATTTACATTAAATTACATCATGATTTTGACATTAAGCAAGAGAAAAGTCAAACTGTCAAGGAACTAGGTGAAAAACAGAGTATTTTGGTCAAACTGAGCAAAAATTGTCCAATGCGCCGCGTTGATTTCCCTATGCGTAACGCATTTTTGTAGTTATTTTTGGAGGCCTTACCGGTGTCAAAATTTTCTCCAAGTGGGCTTGTTGGAAAGGTCTACCTATCTAATTTCCAGCACAAGTGAAACTTTTTAATTTGGCCTCAATTTACCCCTCCAAAACTGAGTTCTCCCAGGACTACTTCATGTGTGTCCAAAAAGGGGCAGAAAGGTCATTTTTAGGGTGTTTTTGACCTTTTTGGGTTATCAAAATTTCTTGGCCATTGGTGAGCACGCATATGTGTTCATGAAAAATCCAAAAATGCTGAGCGTTTTTCATTTGGAGGCTCCCATCAAAAGCGAGCGCTAGGTGGCGCGGCGCATAGGGCAAAAAATTCTGTGTTTTAAAAATTTCTATACATAGCACATTTTTCCGACCCATTTTGAGGGCCTTCCTAGTGTCAAAATTGGGTGCACAACCACTCGATGGAAATAGTATTGAGTATAATTTCCAACCCAACTTGAATTTTTAAATTTTGAGTTTTGTTTCCCTGTCAAAAGTCAAATATCCCAGGACTAGTCAAAATGTGCAAAATGAGGCTGCCTAAAGGTAGAGTGCTATTGCAGTAAACTTTTTAAGGTCTTCCTCAACCCCAAATTCAGATGATGATAGATCATTGGAAATAACTTTGTTTCTATCTATCATTTGACTCATCAGGCAAGTCATTTGGCCAACCAAGCTAGGAGAAATCTTGATTTTCTGAAAGTCACTTCAGAGGTGCATCAATTCTCCTGAGGCAACTGTATTTTTGACATTTCACTAAAACCATGACACCTATGTAAAAAGTGAAGGATTTTTCTCTTCCTTGGACTATTTTGGACAAAACATTCTCTTAGTTTTTCTAAATTCATATTTCCTTGCTTAGAAACATCATTTGAGTAAAACCTATCCCGATGTGTGGAATAGGGGATTTGTCGAAATGAAGGGAAATGAAGGATATAAGGGGGTTCTAAATTCTTGACGAAATTTTGGGAAGTAGGAAGGGATTTTAGGAAATAGGGGAAAGTGGAATTTCAAAGATTGAGTGAGGGGAAGGGGTCCAAAAGGGAAAAACATAAGCCTTGCCTAGAAAATTTCCAAATTATGGCAAGAAACTAGGATTTGTGGGAAAATGAGGAATTTAAGGGATGTCAGTGACGAGGAAGTGTTTAATAAGGTACATTAAGGATACGGGAAGGTGTATGAACATTAGGATATGATTTTTGCTAATGATTTGACCATCCAAGAGAAACTACCTTCAAAACCCTAGGAGAGGGAAACGAACCTTACCTAGGCACGACTGAAGCATGAATAAGGTGTAAAATGACCCATTGGAACCTAACATGATGATGAAAGCCCTATGAATGATGGTACAATAATATGAATGGTGACATTAAGATCTTGGGAAGAATCATTGACAGTTTCATCATCCCTCTCATAAGAAGGATCAGACTCCATGTTTGCCAATGTTTGAGTTTTCTTAGATGAGTATGAAGAGATTTATGGTGTTTTTAGATTTTTGCTGCCAAGGATAAGAACGTATGAGGGGTTGTGGAGGGAATGTGTATGAGGGGTTTTGCGAATGTTGCTGACTAGAATTGAGGGAATAGAAGGGTTTTAGAGAGTTTTTAGGCTATCGGATAACAATTAGGGTTTGTGGATTTTGTAGCTAGGGTTTAGGATAATGGGAATTGGGGATAGGGGTGAATGAATTTAGGGGTATGGGGGATAGTAAAATGGGTTAATGAAACTAGAAAATAAATGAGTGAATAAAAGGTGAGGGAGTGATGGCAACAAAAACAAATTTACAAACCCTAAGCAATCATGTTTTGAACAAAAATTGCAAGGAGGTAGGGTTTTGAATTTTTTTTACTAAATCATCATAAACATCTTAAGACACACTTTCATTGGCACTTGAAGAATTGTTGACTTACTTGGGCACCTGAAGCTTGCGCAAATTTTGCAAATTTGGTAGAGTTTGTGGATGAAATCGGCTTAAAGCCCTATGCGCCGCACCACTAACCCAGTGCACCGCGCCACTTCAATGCATCGCGCCAATGTAAGTTTAACACTATAGAGGGTGGCCCAATGCACCGTGCCAGCCCTATGCACTGCGCCCATGACCCAATGCGCCGCGCCCCTGAAACTTGCCCAAATTGCTGCAGTTTTGCTCTTTGCTTTCAACCCGACTGTTCTCTTGTTCACTCCTTCTCCTTTGGATGCAAATGAGCTCTTTAAACATGACAAATGGTTTATATACAAAAGATTTTAATTTTTCACTTATCAAAAACCCACTTTGTAATGTTTGCATTTGACTTGTTTTTCAAACTCTGTTTTTGGGCAGTTTGCTTTATTTTTGCCTGTGATGAACTGAATGCTTTGATTTTTTGTTTGCCTTGCAGGTGATGGAGATGCTAAAGCTTGGCAAGGTGACCAGGGTTGCCACTAAAGTTATTACATATGGAAAAACTGAAATTACATCAAATTTATACATAAAAACATAAAAAACTCTGTTTTTCCTCAAAACAGGGTTTTGAGGAAAAATCAATCACTGAGCATGTGATTATAGAAATTATTGTTGTTGAAACTTTATTTGTCCTCCTCATGTGCCTGCTGACCTTTATTGAGCATTTTGAAGACCTTTTTGACGAAACCCTAGACCTAATGAGACCTAAAACCCTAAAAATAACTTTTGTGGATTTAAAGACAAAAAATGACTGCAGATGATCTAGATGAATGAAAATGGGCCAGCAGGTAAAGGACATGAGGGAAAATGTATAATAAGTCACTACCGTTAGATGATCCATGATCTTAATGGAGTGCAGCTGACCGAGCAAGACACCTAAAATGCAATGCAACAAGAGAATTTTATCATTGACGGAGGGATGAAGATATCGACACTAACAGGACCCATCACATTTCCTTGTGTATACAACACTGTCTCCTCTAGGTTTGTATAGACCCTACGTTGATAAAGTAAAGCTGGTAGCCCCAGGAGTTGCAACATTCTTGTTGCAATACTAGTGCTCATCACTATTCACTTGATTTGAGGAAGTGTGCATCCAAACATGAGGGGCCTGTTGTAGGAGCTACAACCTTCCTCCAAACATTTTCCTTAGCTTCGTTTTGGAGCCTCCCTACCTACCATCCCTAACAACATGTCTTGCATTATAAAGTACATAGGCTTCATTGATATTAAGTAGCTTTCCGGCCTGTGCATCTTAGCTTGCTTCACTCCTTTCACAGGATGCAATTTCGAACTCAAGCTAGTTGTTGGCTGAGAAGCTCCCCCAGAAAATTGTGCAATTCTGAAGGGGAACAAGCCTTCCCTCCAGAAATTAGGTAAATCTACTAGGAACCTACTGGGCTCAGATATTGTGCAATGTAGTTAGACAAAATTCCTTGATAAAATTGCACAATCTAGCCCAACAATGCAGCTTAGCCCAAAAATTTCCAAATTCCAAGGGGTAGTGATGTGCTCAACCCAGAAATTGTGCAATTCCTAACAGAAAGTCAAATTTTCTCAGCCCATAAACTACACAAATTTCTATCCCAGGCTCACAGATCAATGCATGTGCCTTCAGGTTGATTGGTTCCCTCCGAGATCGAGAAAAGATGATTTGCATGCAAAGGCTGCTCTTCCTGAAATAACAAAATGAAAAATGAAAAAGGAATCCCTAGATTTAGGGATCTATTTTTAGCAGATGGAGGTCACATGAATATATATTCTTAGAAACCTCTCGCCAAGTGTCACATTTTCCTAGATTCATGGCATGCGTATCAGAATATCGATCTTTTCAAAACTTATGAACCGAACACTACAGAGCTTATTCCTCACATCGATCTTGCAGCTCTCACATCCCACATCGCATCAAGGAGTATTTGGCACTTTCAACTTAGCTGTTTCAGGGTAAGTCTGCTTCTCATGTCTTTTGCTATGTTTTTTTCGCTTTTTGTGTTTCACTTTGTGTAAGTTTTTTCTGTTCAAATTCAATGAGCTCTTGTTGTTGTTTTGATATGTGGTAGCTTGTAGAAGCATCGTTTCAGTTTTTGTTCACATCTCACTGCTGCCGCATGCATGACACTATTTTTACATCGACAGTCACTGTTATAGTGACTTTCTTCACACACATGCATCTTGCGACTACTATTTACATGCATTATCATTCACTCTTGTTTACACTTAGTATCTCCATGCTTCAGACTTCTCATTTTTTCAGTCACCCCTTAGCAGGTGTGGGTTTGCTTAGCTCGAACCTTGCCTTTCCTGGCTAGCATTACACCTTTCTAGAAGGCTCTGCCTTGCCCAACAATGACATCCAGGCTTGCATTGCACAATTTTGTGAGGTAGTGCCTTGTTGGCCCTAGAAACTACGCAATACAGTTTGCTAGTTTGCATGCCACTACTAACTGATATTGTGCATTGCGCAGTTTCAGTCCTCAGTAGGCCAGGTTGTACTGTGGATTGTGTAGTTCTAGTAGTCAGTCAGCCTCCCAATAGCTCGGACTATGCCTTACATAGTTTTAGCAGTCAATCTCTCAACCTCCCGATGAAAATTGTGCAATCTTCACAGATAGTCACATAGGTATGTTGCATGTGAGCCCTCCAGTTTGTTTTGGTTTTCAAATGAAATATTTCTTTCCACAAGTCTTTCTATTTCTCGATGTATCATAGGTGTTTTTTTTCCTCTTAGTAGCACATGAACAATGGCTTCCAGGAGAGCAGAGTCAAAGAAACCATTGAGAGCACAAATAGGGACGCAGTTGATCAAGTGTCTATGAACTTGCCTATCTATGAAGACATCAAGTTGTTCATCGACAAGGATATCAAGATGAAATGTAATGGCATCACAGCGAGCAACATCATCAATAGTAGCAGAAGGTAGCACACCTAAATATGACAAATGCAAGGGGAATGTTGAGAGCGTAGAGGTGGAACAAAGTTACAAGCACAAGCACATCCACTTGTGATGAATCTGCTTTGGAGATTGAGGCTATGAGGCAATGGCATGACAAGAGGATCATGCAATGGTAGAGATTGAAATGGAGAAGGAG
Source organism: Pinus tabuliformis (assembly GCA_031772625.1). Classification (NCBI taxonomy): domain Eukaryota; kingdom Viridiplantae; phylum Streptophyta; class Pinopsida; order Pinales; family Pinaceae; genus Pinus; species Pinus tabuliformis. The sequence continues at coordinate 1,395,667,632 of CM062804.1, forward strand.
TTGCAGGTGTTGAAGTGGAAACTTAAGGAAGAACAGGAGCTTCATAGAGGAGAGGAGTTGCAGTGGGAACAGGTACAACAGGAGGCACAACATCCACAGACTGATGAAACTATGCCCATAGAGGTTATAGACCCAGTCCAATAGCTAGCATGGAGCATATAGGGTGAGAAGAGCTTTCGATCATGTGCCAGGATTTTTAGGAGCATGGATGCCATTATGTGAACGCATGCAATCCCACCCATTTGGCACACTCACCAAGGCGAAGAAAAGAATCGAGTCAGACTGGAGATGAACATGTATTTTGAAAATTTGATGTGTATGGTCACCAACACACGATTGGAGATCAACACAGATAATATGCATCAGTATGTTGCTTGTCCAGCTATACTCAAGACGATGATGCGCATGTTATCAGACGAGTAGGACAAAGGAGTCATATCGGTGTACCCGGATGCAAGAGAGGCAAGGGTTTGTTTTCAGTAGGATGTCACCATTAAGTGCACAGACACCATCACGGATGACCAACAATGGCATCAATTAGCCACAATCGATCAAGTCAAGGATTTTGAAGAGTTGGTCTTACGACAACTGTCCGAGTGTTAGTGATAGCTTGCATGGGTTACTCAAGCCTATTTTGTCTCACATGGGCACATGTGTAGATTGTATGTAATAGCTTGTAAAGTGAAAGTCGAAGTGTCGATAATTGAATGTAAGAGTCATGTAGTAGGTGAAAAGTCAGGAGGGTAGGTGAAGAGTCACAAAGGGGAATGTCAAGGGTCACCCCACCCTTTCCTATTTATAGAAATTCATAACTCATTCTAGAGGATTTTGGTCAGCCAAGATTTGGATAGGAGTATGTTAGAGAAAGCTTGGAGAGTATTGTAACAAGCTTTGGCTTCTCCAGAGTGCAGAGATAGTAAATCTCTTTGGAGGAGCATGCAGCAGTGACTATAATGTTCCTTTATCGAGACTAGTGGTTAGTCATGGTTGTACTGTATGATTGGAACTTTCACTTCTTTATATAACAGAGCCAAAACGTTTCATGCATATGTTGTTATTGTATTTTAGTTAACTTGTTTACTCTAATGATATATGTATATTTTTTATAAGTTATGTATGTATAGACTCTTTCTGTATATGTATGTATGAATCTTACTGAAATGTGTCGTTGGTTTAACCATCACTTTGGATTGTTGGTTCACCTTCCTTCCAGTTTGTGATGCATCCTTGCTCATGTGTTCCCTTCTAAGCTGCGTGTTTACACAAGTTTCCAAGGGGCACACTCATTCCACCCTCTGTGTGTTAGAACCATTCATGCCCCTTCCTTGACTTATTGTTCGTGTCACACCCTTGATCCCAGCAAGGACATCTCACTTACCTCTATGTGCAACCGCGGTTAAGGTGATACTGTACAACCCATTGTTGGGACTCCTAACCAAATGATCTGAGGTCTAGTTGGGACTTCTTACTGGGGAGATCCCCTGACATGTTTGCAAGTCCAACAACATCAATATTTTAGCACTAGAAGGAGGGCTAGATGAGAAGATACATCTTCTCATTCAGTTTTGAATCTTCACGCATCTATCATGGATTCTTTCACACTCATCCCTTCGCGATGTTTTTTGCATTCCAAACCTCTCGACATCACGATGGGGTTTTCATATCTCTTGTCTGAATTCACGTATGATGGTGAAGGCGAAGTAGCCTAGACTGAGTACTTAGAAGACTTTTATGCATTCGTTGCAGACGATTTCTATGTAGAAGAGGTCAACGTGCTGCTTGCATACACACTTCGTGAATCCCCACTACGGTAGTGCTAGAGTCTTCCACCCATCAACATGCACTCACTTGAGTAGTTCTGTGATCTCATTAAATCTACTTTCCATCATTTTGATCCAGAACCTCTTGACAAAAAACTATTAGAACAACAGAAGACCCCGCAAGAATCGCCATGGATTTTTGGGAATGCTTCTGTGTGTTGTAGATTCAAGCTCTGAAAACTCTGTTGAAATTCCAGTATCTCATGGATAGATTTGAATATTTCCTTACCAAATATGTCAATCCTAAAAGGAATTCCAAGCCCAAGCCCTTCTTAGGATACTTCGGTGATGGAGTTGTGCAATCATAGATTGATACAGGCAATGTCACAATTGACTGTCTGTCGTCCCCTCATCAAACAACTTTTCCACTACAGAGTGATGTGGGAGAGCAATCACACACATCCGTTCAACTCTCACATCCTCCTAACATCACTTCTCTCAATTTTCGTGTAGATTTAGTTCTGAATCACATGGGTTGTCACATGTATTTCATACCTCAACCTCCATCTATGTATTCTGATGATCCTTCAAATTGCACTATCTTGTGTTCTTCCATTCTGGACTCTACACTTATTGTGAATGAGGATCAAGCTATCGACACAGTTTTTGTTGCACAACCAACCTATGATGTCATTCATGAAGAGTATGGCTGGGATCCTGAAGATCAACCCATGGAGAAGGATGATTCCCTTCTGTCTGCGCCTCCTCCATTTTTCCTTGACATCTTTCATGATTCTGCCATCCCTGATTTCGCATTTGTATCTCCATCTATGGATACACCCATTGTTGATCATTCACAAAACACATCGGATGTCAATCCATCATCCAACAACACAGAGGACAAATCATTCATTGAATATCAATTTGATTTTTCATCTACATTTTCCAGAAATGAAGAGGGTGAACATTCTTGCTTCTCATCTACCCCTCTGTGTGATTCATCAAATCATGAGGATGCCAACAAACAACCTGAATTCTCTAATCTTGGTTGTCATGATCTCTCTACTTCTTCATCCCATCACGATGTTGGTTCAATATTTGTTAATCTGTCTAAGGCATTGGTCTATGATGATCTATCTATTGACAAAGTTGAATCCCCATAGATTGTCGAGGCACTTCAGCTTGAGCTGATGGTTATGTTAAGTCCTCACTGTGTTGAGGTTGGTTTCACTTCTGATCATGAAATTGTTGGAACATCCAAGGCTCCTCATTACTCATCTATATGTATTGAAGATCAATATCACACTCAAATTTCACATCCTCCACTCAAGCTACATTATCCCATCGCTCATGCATTGGAGGAACCTCACACAGCAAGCACACTTGCGCAACATAAGTGGTATACCTTTATCACGTTTTCTTGCATGTCACAATCAAGAGAATGTTTACACTTCATATCTGCATGCATTTCATGCACTTTCACTCACTTATGTTCTATGGACACATTTAGACTCGGAGTGTGTTTGACTTCACTGTTATATATCTCATGTTTGTTGGTCTGCACAATAGTACTATTCATGAACCATGCCTTCACCAACATGGGTAGACCAATGCACTGATGGCTTCATTGGAACTATCACTTTACATAAGAAGACCGATGCACCATTAGCTTAACAGTAGGAGTAGTATCTCCTTTTGGTTTGTTTACTTGCATGCATGTTTTCTTCTTAATTTGCATGTTTGTTTTCTTGCCTGCTTGTTTTCTTACTCCCTTTTCTTATGAATTTAATTCTTATTTTTCTTTGTTTTGTTGCTTTTTTTAAATTTACATTTGTAGGTTAGTTTTAAATGAAACCATGTGCGACTCTTGAAACAAGCTGGGGAAAATACAAAGTTATCAATAATTGGTTATCTGTTGTCCTACCTTTGTATGAAGAGCTTGTTGTCTTCAGTCCATGATACATGAATAAAAAATATGTGTTGTTCACGATGAAGCTTGTTGAAAACACAATGCTTGCGCACTAACAAGTATCAACTACTCTAGTCAGTTGTTTTTGGGTTAATCCTTGTCAGCTCACTCAAGTAAAGTAAGGTGATAGGGAAAACCTTAACACATAGGTCAGAGGTATATATAAACTACTTCTCTAAACAAACAACCTCTTCTTCTCTCAATAAGTCGCAATCCCTCTTCCACCTCTGAAATGAATAAGTGTTATGCACAGTTACAAAAAATGAAAAATGAAAAAATGAAAATGTGAAAATTTTTGAAAAAATGAATAGGGTGAAAGAAGGGAAAGGCTTCGTACGTAGAGAGTTGATGCAAGTAACTACGACAGGGTAATGACTAGGCTTGTTGGCAGCAGAGTGATGCTTTTGTTTCTACGTGACTCCACTAGGGTGTTGTCCAGGTCTGATGGTAGCGAAGCAACACTAGAGATGAAACCAAAACTTTGATGACCATATGTATTGTGCTCCAATATATGCCTCATACCCAATCAAAACAACTATGTTGGCTTGGCTTAGAATGTGTGTCGATTGACTAAGAGCTTTGTAGATTCTACATCTTACAATCAAGCAAGTGTGGAAACCAAGACAAATAGAGAACTGAACAATACTTCCGGAGGTGTTAGAATTTCTTTTCACAAACAAGGTCCATTCAGAGAGGTGGAGTTCTACCAGTGTGTTGCCTAGTGTTGTAGTGGCTACAACCAACCTCAAAAAATTTTCCTTAGATTCATTTTGGAGTATATCTACCAACGATCTTTAGTAGCATGTATTGCATTGTCAAGTACATAGGCTTCATTGATTTTCAGTAGCTTGCCAGTGTGTGCATGTCTATTTTCTTCACTCCTTTCACACGCTGCCATTCCATATTCCTTATAGTTGCTGGCTGAGTAGCTCCCTCAGAAAATTGCACAATTTTGAAGGGTAACCAACCTTCCCTCAAAAAATTGCGCAAATCTCCTATGCTCAGAAAATGTGATATGTAGTCATATATGCTTCCTTGAGAAAATTGCGCAATTCTTGGAGGCAATGACCTGCTTAGCCCAACAATTACGCAAATTCCTGATAGACAGTCAAATATGCTCAACCCAGAAATTGCGGAAATTTCCATCCCAGGCTCGCAGATCGATGCATGTGCCTTTAGGTTGACCGATTCCCTCTGGGACCAAGCAAAATAGATTTGCATGTAGAGGTTGCTCTTCCTGAAATAAGAAAAGGTAGCAAGCAAAAGGAATCCCTAGATTTAGGGATCTATTTTTAGCAGCTGGAGGCTACATGCATAAATCATTTTAGAAACCTCTCGCCAACTGTCTCTTTTTCATAGATTTGTGGCATGCATGTCATAATCTGGATCTTATCAAAACAAATGAACTGGTCACTACAAAGCTTATTCTTTACATCGATCTTGCATCTCTCACATCCCACGTCACGTCCATGATTCTTTGACACTTTTAGCTTAGTTGTTTCAGGGTAAGTCTACTTCTCATGTCTTGTGCTGCTTTTTTGTCACTTTTTAGGTTTTTCTTTATGTAAGTGTTGTCTACTCAATTTCAATGAGTGCTTGTTGTCTTTTGGATGTATATTAGCTTGTAGAAACACCATTTGATTTTTTGTTCGCATCTCACTGCTATTTCATGCATGACATTGTTTTTGCATTGATGGTCGCCATTGCGGCAAATTGCTTCACATACATGCATTCTTTCCCTTTTTTTGAATCCTTCACTTACTATTTTCATGTATGATCATTCAGTTTGTTTACAATCAATATCTCTATGCATTCAAACTTCTCATGTTTTCAGTCACCTGTCAGGGGGTCTGGGCTACCTTAGCCTAGACCTTGCCTTGCCCAACTAGCATTACACATTTCTGGAAGTGAAGGCTCTAGCTTCCCTTTAGAAATTGCGCAAGACTATCCCAAAACTCACCTCTAGGCTTGCATTGTGCAATTCTGGGAAGTAGTGCCTTCTTGTCTTTGAGGTTTCTGCGAGTCTCATGATTATTTAGATTATCTTCAAGATACATCGCATTAGGTTCCTTTGTTATCGACATTTCGAACCAGCAACTGTGGTTCATCTTCAGGATGTGAAAGATTATTGAAAGACTAGTCTCATTTTTCCAACTATATATATAGAGATGCTTAGCCAAAAAATATTAGGATTTATTAAATTATTATTATTTTTAAATTGTGATAGAATTAATTTAATTATTCTCTTATGTTTTGTAAATTTAATTGTATTTTTGTGATATTTAGGGATCATTAGGGTTTATGATTATACTAATTATATTTGTATTGATCATTTCGCATTTTAATTATATTTATAATTTTATAATTATTAATTTTAACTGTTATAATTATACTTATTTCACTATATTTATTAATTATTTATTAGTGAGCTAATAATATTTTCTTATTTATGTTTTATTGTAATTGTTTTTACTTTGTATTTATATTAATTTTAATTATATGTCGTGTTTATTTATTAAGGTTCCCTACATATTGTCCTATGTTGAGGAGTTATTATTGTTAAGATATTTCAAATTGATGTTTATTTCTTATGATTTTTGTTAAATTATATTTTATTAAGGTCATAGTGTGTTATTTAATTAAAATAGATTAGATCTTTTATGTCAGTTCTAGGTTAATTAGAGGCAGATTATAGTTAGGTAGGGGTAGATTTGGATGATAGGATTGGAATCCAGTTTTATCTTATGGTCCATCCATCATCTCTATTGAGGTTGTTAGGGTGTTTGCTAATTTCTGTGGCTTCTCTGAATTTCCTTATGAAGTAGTGATCACTTCTAGCTAAGATACATGTATCTTCTATACAGATTTGGTACTTAGTTTTATTAGAATGTTCAGCTAGAGCTGAGGACTTGGATCGATTTTGTTTAATGTCAACTGAGTGTTCCTGGATCTTGTGTTAAAGGATCTCCTAGTCTCTCCTACATAGGGTTTTCTACATGAGCAATGAATTAAGTAGACACCTTTATGGCATTTAGGATCAATTTTTCTTTGACTGGATTAAGGCAGTTACGGATAGTGTTTAAGGGTTTGAAAGTGGGTAGAATTCCATTATTTTTTAGGATGCGAGAGATTTTGTCTATAGTCCCTAGTATGTAAGGGAGGTTGACATTTCCTTTTATATTATCAAATTTTTTATTTTTGTTAGGTCGATTGTTTGCCTTATTTATGGCTTTGATGGCTTGATGTTTGTTGTATCCATTTTTTATGAAAACTTTAATAAGGTTTTCTATTTCTTTTTCTAGGTGTTCCTTGTCAGAGATTCTAAGGGCTCTAGTTGCCAATGTGTTGAGGACTCCTAGTTTGTGGGTAGGGTGATGATGTGAGGAGGTAGTGCCTTGCTGGCCCCAAAAACTGCATAGTACAGTTTGCTGGTTTGCATGTCACTTCTTACTGAAATTGCACATTGCACAGTTTCAGTCCTCAACAGGCCAGGCTAGACTGTACACTACACAATTCCAACAATCAATCAACCTCCTGATAGCCCAGACTATTCCTTGCACAGTTTTGGCAGTTAGTCTCCCAACCTCTTAGTGAAAATTGCGCAATCTTCACAAACAATCACACATGTATGTTGCATTTTAACCGTCCAATGTGTTTTGGTTTTCAACTGACAGATTTCTTGCCATGAGTGGTTCTACGTCTCCACATATCACAGGTGTTCGTCTCCCTGTCAACAACATAGGTACAATGGCTTCCAGGAGAGCAAAGTTAAAACACCATTGAGAGTGCACCTAGGGATGTAGTCGATCAAGTGTCTATGAAATTGCCTATATATGAAGACATCAAGTTGTTCATGGACAAGGATATGAAGACGAAATGGAAGCGGCATCACAGTGAGTAGGGAAAATTTTAAGGATGGAAAATTATCTTGAAGTTTAAAAACACTAGCGAATATCAATAGTCCTTAATATGCAAACTATAAAATGTTTATTGATATATTTGTAAAAGTATTCAAAATTATGATGAGTTTATATATAGCCTCTATATAATGTTGACGACTTTTAAGGTAAAATAATTCTATATTGTAAAATTTGGGAGAATCAGTTTTAGAAAAAATGGAAATTGGCGAATATTTTTTTTGAAAAATCATGGAAAATTAGTCCACCACTGAATATTAGCCCCTAAAACTTTCCATGACAGCGAGAAACACCATCAACAACAATAGAAGGTATCACACCTGCATGCGATAAATGCAAGAGGAAGGTTGTTGACGGCTCAGAGGCAGAACAAAGTTACAAGGTCAAGCGGATCCACTTGTCATGAAGGCACCTTTGGAGATTGAGGCTATGAGGTGACGGAACGACAAGAGGATCATGCGAATGCATATAGAGAAATGTAGAAGGATCTGCAGGTCCTAAATCGGAAACTCAAGGAAGAACAAGAGCTACACAGATGAGAGAAGGATTTGAAACAAGAATAGGTATAGAAGGAGGCGCAACATGTGTACGCTAATTAAACTGCACCCATATAGGTTATAGACCCAGCCCAGTAGCAGGCATGGAGCAGATAGGGTGAGCAGTGCTATCAATTGCATGTAAGGGTGTTCAGGAGCATGGATGTCATTATGCACACACATGTGGTCCCACCCATTTGGCACATTCATCGAGGAGAAAACATGATCTGAAAATGGGGCACTTAGGCTTCTTTTCTAACTTACAAGAACCTCTCCCACTTCCAAAGCTTAAATATTCCTAAGTCTTTATGATTAACCAATGCATAATTAATAAGTGCTTGAAAATATAAGTGTATGCTTATGTTTATTTTTGACTATTTATGTGCTTTAAAATTCTGTTTTTTATGCTGATATAACATACATATAATTATAAACAATGCAACCATAAAACAAACACTTAAGATAACAATTTAATTAGGAGTTCACCCAAAAATCTTGGGCTACATCTCCGTGAGCTCTAGTCAACTCAACTAGGCTATCTGGGATTATGGCAAAGACATTTTACAAGCTCTGCAATTCAATTCCATTGGTTTACACAGAACACCATGGGTTTAGACACCATCATATCCCTGGCTCTAAATATCTCGGCTCTCTGGCCCTCAGCTCTCACTCTGGCTCTTGGCTCTGGCTCTGGCTCTGGCTCTTGATCTAGCTCTTGGCTCTAGCTCTTGGCTTTGGCTCTGGATCTGGCTCTACCTCTAGCTATTGGCTTTGGCTCTTGGCTCTGGCTCTGGCTCTTCAGCTCTGGCTCTGGCTTTGTCTCTTCAGCTCTAGCTTCTCTTAGCTCTAGCTTTTGATTTCTGCAACTTTCAGCTCTCTGGCTTTTTACTTAACCTCCAAGTGACCCCAAATACTCCCTCGACTACTGTCTCTACTTCTCTCAGTTGAGCTCTCTGCCTCCTTTGAGGCACTTTTCTGGATTTTCAGCAACCCGAGTCGTTTCTCTATGTATCATCATCTCTCTGCGCCTTTGCGGCTTCCCTGCTCCTTGTCAGTTCAACTGGCCATCTGGCTCTGTGGCTTCAAAATGCGTCATTGCCTATAAAAAAGCTTGCTTACAGCATGTCATGAGGATCTGGAGTGATTACAAAGGTTTCGGGGCCTTCTCTTAGGCAAAAACCTGAAAATTGAGAAAATCCCATTACATAGAGAATGTCGCAAAATACACTATTAGGCATGATTTTTGGACTTGAAATCCCATTCAATCGCCCCTAAAATCCCTATCAGGTCCACCATTAGGCATCATATGACATCGTATAAGTGTTTGGGGTAAAATCCCAAATACACGGGAAATACATGAAAAACCCGACAAAATCCTTTTTATCGAACTTCAAGATTTATCGCATCCGCACCATAATCATATCAGGTCCAACTTTGGCCGCTATCGCAAGCCCCACTGTCGATCTACGAGATCTCTGATCCAATGGTCAGTATGTGATTTCAGGTGGCTTAGAAATATGGAGGTTACCTGCCCGAAAAGGCGGTTTTCCTCTCTCCTCTGCCAGCCACGTGTCGTTCATTATATGGGATTGGGCGGGGCTGGCCCAATATCGCTTACCACTCAAGGCCCAGCAGAAATCCTGCTTTATTGGAACTCAAATAACATGTTTCATGTGTATAATTCCCTTTCAAGTCCACTTTATCGCTTTCCTTTGTATTTTGGTTTTTAACATTGAAAAGCGTTAATACACAAAAAAGTCCCTTTTACCGGAACTCAAATTTTATCAGGCCAGGTTTATAAAACCCATTAGGTCTGGCATGTTATTTCCCCTTTATATTGCTATGCTGTGACGTTGCGATATGATATATTGCAATCACAATTCGCATTGTCTTCGGAGCCCATCCCTTGTCTCATGCCATCGCTGATACCGATCTGCTGATATCGACTATCACAATCGCATTGCCTGGGGTCTCGCCATCGCACACAGGCCTATCTCCAACACGATATATCGGAGATCGAAGATCGACGGTCTCTCCCTTTTTCACTTAAGTCTGCCTCTTTGACCCTTCTCCGATGCAATTTCCCTTTATAAGGGTTTCTTTCCATTTTTAGGGGATTTTGCCTCTTTTTCTAAAGAACAAAGGGCATCTCCTTTCTACGATAACTTTTGCATCCTATGTCCATTTATGTCCATTCAACTTGTAGTAGATTCAGAATGAAAAGATCTCTACCATTGGGCTATTTCCAGGAACTTCCTTGGACTTCCATTTTCCTCTGTGAGGAACACTTAGACTTAGGATTCTATCCAAAATCCATTTTTGGATCACGCCTTCCCACTAAAGAAATTTTGGTCTCCAAAAGACTGATATACTGATCTAAATAGTAAATGGGAGTAACAACACCCTCTTCTTTCATCCTCCACACACTTGCCTTGCATAGTGCCTCTGAACCAAAGTCTCTAACCACTTCCCTTCCTAGATTGGCTGGTATTCCTGGGAAGAATTGTCTTCCTCCTTGCCTTCCTAAAGAACTCCTGCTAAAATGGTCATAGAAGGTAGTTTGAACTTCTCTACCTTGATCATTGATCCAAGGTGGCTCAAACAAATGTGAAGTACATCTGCTCCACAGAATTCTCATTTGTACCTGTTTGAAAAGTTGTCAACAACAACTGTTAACAACAAAGAAATACAAACAATAACTGGATGGTCTAAACTCATGCTTCAACAGAAGAAACAAATTTCACATCTTGTGAACACCCCCTTGTCTTACATCTACATACAAATGATGGACTAGATAACAAGCCCATAGAACATGCCTTTAAAACAAATGACCCTTCAATTCAAGCATGTAGAAAAAGACCATTAGGACTCTTTTTCATCATTATCTCCATCTTGGAGACGAAGTTAACTTTCCTCAGGTCAACATTACATGCATGGTACAACAAAGCAATCAACCCTTCAAGTTAATTACACACACATGTTAAAATACAAGGAAATCATCAGCATCCCTGTGTTCATGCACATCAAGCTCATGCATGCATTTCATCCTTCAACTTTCGCTTAAGCACACTGTACTTTCGAAGCTGAAATGAAATATAATGTTGCAGCAACAAAGTGAGTCTCCTACTCAACTTCTCCATTCACCTTCTTGGTAAAATCCTACAACTTGCATTCCATTAACAAAGAAATGCAAATAGATGCATCAATAGACATGCAATCTTAATCGGATAAGAACTCTAACCATTTCTTACCAATCCCTTTCAAAGGTACTACCTTTGTCTGCACATCAGCATCAACATGTGAATCATCCTGAAACACATCATTCATGGAATCTTCTGCATCTTCTCTTTCCACTTTCTTCAACTTTTGTGGAAGCATTGCTGGATTCAAAGTCCAACAATTTGTAGCAAGATGTCCTTACTTATGGCAGTAAGTGCATTGCATGTGCATCCTCTTGATAGCATGAATTGCCTTGTCCAATGGACCTTTGGCTTCTTGTTTCCTTTCCTTCAAAAGTTTCCTATATGTGGCCATTCTCTTCCAACATCTAGAAACATTATGGTTATCCAAACCACAAAAAGAACAAGCAATCATTTTCCCATATCTATGTGGAAATTTATCATGCTTTGCAAAAACAAAAGGAAGATGATTAAAACCAGATTTAAACCTTTCCCTTTCACCTTTATTTCCTTCTTGAGGAGGTGAATCAAATGAAGAAGTGGCTCCCTTTGGAACACCAACAATCTCTTCAAGGCTTTCAGTGTTTCCACAAATCTCTGGTTCAAGTGTGTGCTTCTAAACACCTGCGTCCTGCAAATGATGTTTCAAGCTATTGCATTCCTTCTCAATACAACCTTCACACTCTTGAGGTGGAAGGCCTACAATGCAACTCCTTCTTGGCACTGTTTCAATGGTCTTCATGGAAACTTTGGAACTTTCTCCATAAGCTTTTCCATAGCCAAGACCCAAATACTTAGGCCTTTCCTCAATCATTATTGTCTCAACAATACCTTGTGCATGTCTACCCAAGAATTTTCCTCCATAGCCCATCCTGGACATTATCTTAGAACCTATGCCTCTGGTATGCTTTTCAAAAGAACCAATATAAGCATTATTAGAAGAATTTGAAGACAAACTGGAATGGTTTACCTTTTCATCAAGCTGATAATTGACTAAGGCTTCTTGGGCAACAAAGAGTTGTGACTAGAACTCATGCATCCTTTTTAGGTCCATTTTTGCAATATGATGTTGCCTCTCCATTTCTTGCAATTTTTCAGAAAGCAACTTCTTCTCTTCCTCCATGGAATTCAACTGTTCTCTAAGTATGTTGCTCTTCCTTCCATCCACATACATTTCTCTCACCATATCCATCATGTTGGCCAAATCTTGCTTCATGTCTTCATCAAAGACTCTTGTGAAGAAATAAGAATTTGAGGACTCACTTGTAGAAGTAGTCAGTATGCCAATGAACAAAAAAACTTCAAACAAGATGAACAAAGAGCTTATTCAACAACCTTTTGCAACAAACCTCTTGTGCTTCAAGGATTTCCTTGAGTTCCTTTGGGATAGAAGAATGCCTTCAGCCCTTCTTCCTTCTTGTTCTTCCTAGACTAAGCTATTAATAGCTTTCCCTTCACCTCTGCAAACTCGAAAAATAGTTTGTCTACAACAAGCATACAATCAATTAGACAATCAATCCTTGATTTCCCAACACCTCTTAGACAAGCAATCTTTTCTCTATCAATCAAGCATTCTGATGTAACCTTCTTTGAAGGTGTGGTTAATCAATCTCAGGCTTTGATACCACCTGATCTAAAAATGAGGCACTTAGTCTTCTTGTCTAACTTACAAGAACCTATCCCACTTACAAAGCTTAAATATTCCCAAGTCTTTATGATTAACCAATGTGGAATTAATAAGTGCTTGAAAATATAGGTGTATGCTTATGTTTATTTTTTACTGTTTATGTGCTTTAAAATTCTGTTGCTTATGCTGATATAACATACATATAACAATAAATAATGCAGCCATAAAACAAACACATAAGACAACAATTTAATTAGGAGTTCACCCAAAACTCTTGGGCTACGTCTCCATGAGCTCTAGTCAACTCAACTAGTCTCTCTGGGATTATGGCAAAGTCCTTTTACAAGCTTTGTGGCTCAACTCCATTGGTTTACACATAACACCATAGGTTTAGACACCATCTTATCCCTGGCTCTGAAGCTCTTGGCTCTCTGGCTCTGGCTCTAGCACTAGCTCTCGGCTCTGGCTCTTGGCTTTGCCTCTGGCTCTTTAGCTCTGGATCTTCAGCTGTAGTTTCTCTTAGCATTGGCTTTTTCTTTCTGCAACTTTCAGCTCTCTATATTTTGTGTTATTGAACCACCTCACAAAAAGATAGAAAAGATAGTTCAACGCCTTAGAAATAAGCCTCTTCGAGGGGGAAACCTCCTTTACATTACACAAATAAAAAATTCTTAGATGATACAAATGACAAGGCCTCTTTTCTATATATAGGAGTTTAAGGGGTCATAATATAATTAGAGCCAACATAACAATAATAATATAAGGTCACAATAATAACATTAGTGGGCTTCTATGGGGCACAATAATAAGTATATGGGAACTACATAGGCACAACAATATAATAAGGGTGTATATAAAAGATAGATGAGTGCCTTAGAAATAAGCCTCTTCGAGGGGGAAACCTCCTTTACATTACACAAATGAACAATTATTGGATGATACAAATGACAAGACCTCCTTTCTATATATAGGAGTCTAAGGGTTCATAATATAATCAGAGCTTACATAACCATAATAATGTAAGGGCACAATAATAAAAATATGGGGACTACATGGGTACAATAATATAATCAGGGGGTTGTACTAATAACAATAAGGGGTCACACTAGTAATATAGGGGCCTAACATGCCCCTCTCCTTCAAAAAGTGTTGTCCTCAATGCTTGAGTAGTTCTTGATGCTTCTGTATAAAATTCTTGTCCTCCCATGTGGAATCTTTAGCGGGTAAGTTCTTCCACTTGATGAGATACTATGAAATTGATCAATTTCGTAGCTGTCGGGTTCTTGTTTTTGTGACTACTCCAGGTTCCAATATGATTTTTCCTTCCTCTTTAAGTTTAGAAATATTGTTTGAATTGGAATATTCTGCAACTTTTGAATGAGTGGTCACGCTTCTTTGTCCTTCTTCCATTCATCCCTTGCTTCGTTTATCCAATCTGGTTGGATAATAGAAATAGCAAAAAGCAATGCTTCCATATCCTCATCTTTTCTTGAGAGTGCATCTGCAACAAAAATTTTCTTTCCTTTTTTGTAGATGATGTCAAAGTCATAACCCAACATATTTGTGACCCAATTTTTTTGTTCTTCTAAAGATAATATTTGTTCTAAAAATTATTTAAGACTATCATGATCCATTTTTACCTTGAAGTGTCTTCCCATTGGGTAAGGTTGCCATTTCTTAAGTGCATGTAGTAATGCCAACCTTTCCTTCTTATAAATAGCTTGCCTGAGATGTAGTCGTAAAAATACCCAATCACCTACATCAAAACTTTTTTCACTGCGATGTTGATCTACCTGTTGTTTCATTTGATTCTGCACCAAAGTGGCATTATCCATTAAAAGTTGGAGAACTTGTTGTTGATGCTCGATGTGATCTTTCACTGCTTGAACCTTTTTCTTCTTGATATGTCCTTCTATCTTGAGAGTTTGAGGAGTGGTAATTTCTTCAAATTCTTTACAAGATATGGCCAGATTCATTTCTTGATGCTCAATGTGATCTTTCACTTCTTGAACATTTTTCTTCTTGATATGTCCTTCTATCTTGATAGTTTGAGGAGTGGCAATTCCGGCCAATGGATTACAAGATATGGTTAGATTCATTTCTTCTTTCTTGATGTGATCTTACTCTTCTTGAACCTTGTTCTCCTTGATATATCATTGTATCTTGAGAGTTTGAGGAGTGGTAATTCTTTCCAATGCTTTACAAGATAAGGTCGGATTCATTTCTTCTTTCTCTGTGGTTGGCTCCTGGCATATATCCTCTTCATACTCTATGTAAAATAATTTCTTCTTAGAAGACTTATGACCTTTAGTGCATTTTTTATCACAATTGTAAAAAATCTCTTTTTTTCTTTTTTCTTCCAATTGTTGTGGTGTAACCCTTGTAGGTTGTGGAAGGCTAGGAGAAACAACATTTCCATCTTTATAGTTGTGAATGGTAGACTTCCTTGTTGCCATAATTTTTCTTTCCACTTTGTAACAAAGCCATTTTTCTCTTTTTTCTTCCAATTGTTGTGGTGTTTCTCTAAAGAAGGTGTTTCTCTTTGTATCCTCATAATGTGCTATAATTTCCTCTATGAAAATTGACCATGTAACCAGTGGTTTAGGAGAACAAAGCCCCTTATACCATAAAAATTGATCTTGTTCTAAATATGAAGATGAAATACATACCTTTTGTAACAGTGGTACACCATGGAGATCAAAATATTTCTCCGTCTGTAGTATCCAATTTACCAGATCCTTGCCATCAAACTTCCTCATCTTGATTTTTCTTGATTTTAGGAGCTCAATCTTGAAACGACTATAACTCTGTAATTTCACATCTCCAAGATCTAAAATTTGTTCTTGCGGTATCTCTTTAAGTTCACTTTCGAACCCCACAAGTCTTAACAAAATTTGATTATGCAACAAAGAGTTATACAAAATCTCCCATGGTGACCTGATTATAGACTAGTTCAGTAGAGTGAACTTGTACGACGTGCCACGTCTCACTGTTTCCACTTTAGTATCTGAAACTGATGTATAGGAAACTAAAAGAACTCCTATTTCTAAAAATTCTTACAAAATTTAAATTTGATGCTCAGAGAGACAATTATGACGATTTTCCCCTGGTCACCCGTGTGGAATGTAATTCAGGGGTCTAAAAAACCCTAACTTCCTCAGATTATATCTCTAAGACTATAGCGAGACAGGATCTGAAATTCAGATCTAAGGTTCAAACTAATTTATTCTCAAATGGGGTAATGCTTTAGCTTCTGAAACTTCGTAGAAAAATAGTTATAGCAAAAATTCCACGATGACCTGTTTTAGTTGAAATTCTGGAGCTTGGAAAAACCCTAACTTCCTTAGATCATATCTCTGGAAATATAGGGACACAAGCTTTGACCTTCAGAACCAAGGTTCAGTGAGACATCTTCTCAAATGGGTTTTTATTTTAGCTTCTGAAGCGTCAAATAAAATATGTTATAGCGAAACTTCGACGATGACCTGTTTGGAGTAGCGAAACCCCAAAATCCAAAGCTCTGATACCAAATGTTATGGAGCCAGTTCAAAAAAGGATAGAAAAGATAGGTCAACACCTTAGAAAGAAGCCTCTTCAAGGGGGAAAAATCCTTTACATTATACAAATGAACAATTCTTAGATGATACAAATGACAAGACCTCCTTTCTATATATAGGAGTCTAAGGGGTCATAATATAATTAGCGTTGAAATAACAGTAATAATGTAGGGGCATAATAATAACTTTAGTGGGCTTCTATGGGGCACAATAAGAACAATATGGGGACTACATGGGCGCAACAATATAATAAGGGGGTTGTACTAATAACAATAATGGGTTACACTAGTAGTATAGGGACCTAACATTTTGCTTTCTGTAACTTTCAGCTCTCTAGCTTTTCACTTGACCTCCAAGTGACCCCAAAGATTCCCTCAGTTGCTCTCTTTGCTTCTCTTATTTGATCTCTCTACCTCCTTTAAGGTACTTTTCTGGCTTTTTGGCTACCCCAGCCATTTCTCTACGTATCATCATCTCTCTGAACCTCTGCGGCTTCCCATCTCCTTGTCAGTTCGACTGGCCATCTGGCTCTGCAGCTCTGTGGCTTCAAAATGCATCATTGCCTATAAAAACGCTTTCTTGCAGTGTGGCATGAGGATTTGGAGCGGTTACAAAGGTTTTGAGGCCTTCTCTTAGGCAAAAACTTGAAAATTGAGAAAATTCCATTACACAAAGAATGTCTACAAAATACACTATCGGGCGTGATTTTCAGACTTGAAATCCCATTCAATCACCCCTAAAATCCCTATCGGGTCCACCATTAGGTAGTGTATCACATCATATAAGCATTTTGGGTCAAATCCAAAATACACGGGAACTACGTGAAAAACCCGACAAAATCCTTTTTATCGGACTTCAAAATTTATCACATCCACCCTATAATCATATCGGGTGTGCCTTTGGTTGCTGTCGCAAGCCCCACCATCGATCTAGGATCTCCAATCCAATGGTCAGTATGCGATTTCAGTTGGCTTAGGAATACGGAGGTTACCCGCCTGAAAAGGCAGTTTTCCTCTCTCCTCCGCCAGCCACGCATCGTTCATTGTATGGGATCGGGTGGAGCCAGCCCAATACGACTTACCACTCGAGGCCCACCCAAAATCCTACTTTATCGAAACTCCAGTAACATGTGCCGCATTTATAATTCCCTTTTGGGTCTAATTTATCACTTTCCTTTGTATTTCAATTTTTTACACCAAAAAGCATTAATACACAGAAAAGTCACTTTTACCGGAACTCAAATTTTATTAGGCCAAGTTTATAAAAACCCATAGGGTCTGTCATGTTATCACTCCTTTATATCACTGTGATATGACGTTGCAATTCGATATATCATAACCGTAAGTTAGATTGGCCTAGGGGTCCATCCCTTGTCTCATGTCATCACCGATGAAGATCCACCGATATCGGCGATCGCAATCGCATTGCCCGAGGTCCCACCATCGCACACAGGCCTACCTCTAACCCGATATATTAGAGATCAAAGATAACGGATCTCTCCCCTTTTCTCTTAAGTCTGCCTCTTTGACCAATCTATGATGTGATTTCCCTTTATAAGGGTTTTTTGTCATTTTTAGGGGATTTTGCCTCTTTTTCCAAAGAACAAAGGGCATCTTCTTTCTGCGATAACTTCTACATCCTATGTCCATTTCTTCCCATTCAAGTTGCAGTAGATTTAAAATGAAAAGATCTCTACCATGGGGTTATTTCTAAGAACTTCCCTAGACTTTCATTTTCCTCTATGAGGAACACTTAGACTTAGGAGTCTATCCAAAATCCATTTTTGGATCAAAACAAGAAGTAAGTTGGACCAGAGCTGAGCATGTATTTCAACAAGTTGATGCGCAAGGTCACCAGAACACACTTGGATGGATATCAACACAGACACTATGCATCAATATGTTGTTGGTCCAACTGCACTCAAGACGATGATGTGCATGTTATCAGACAAGTTGGACAGAGGAGCCATATTGGTGTACCTAGATGCTACGGAGGCAAGATTTCGCTTTCAGCAGGATGTCACCATTAAGCGCACAGGCACCATCATGAACAACCAAGCTTGGAATTAGTTTTTCACCATCGATCATCACAAGGATGTAGAAGATTTGGTATAACCACAACTATCTGAGTGTTAGTGATAGCTTGCATGGTTTTCTCAAGCCTATTTTGACTCACATGGGTACATGTGCAAATTGTACGTAACATCTTTTAAAGTGAAAGTCCTAGTGTCAATAGTTGAATGTAATAGTCATGTAGTAGGTTAAGAGTCATGAGGGTAGTTGAGGAGTCACAAAGCAGAATGTCGAGTGTCACCCCACCCTTTTCTATTTATAGAACCTCATAACTCATTATAGAGGCTTCTGGTCAACCAAGCTTCCGATAGGGGTATCTTAGAGAAAGCTTGGAGAGTATTGTAATGAGCCTTGGCTTCTCCAGACTATAGAGCTAGTACATATCTTTGGAGGACCAAGTGGTAGTCACTGTAACATTCCCTTATCAAGACTAGTAGTTGGTCATGGTTGTACTGTATGATTGGAACTTTCGCTTCTTTATATAATAGAGCCAACATGTTTCATGCATATGTTGTTATTGTATTTCAGTTAACTTGTTTACTCTAATGATACATGTATCTATTTTCTTACGCATGTATGTATAGACTCTTTATGTATATGTATGTATGAATCTTGCTGAAATTTGTTGTTATTTTTGCCATAACTTTGGATTGTTGGTTCACCTTCCTTCCAGTTTGTGATGCATCCTTGCTCGTGTGTTCCCTTGTAAGCTACGTGTTCATACAACTTTCCAAGGGGCGCACTAATTCCACCCTCCATGTTCTAGAGCCATTCATGCACCTTCCTTGGCTTGTTGTGCATGTCACACCCTTGCTACCAACAAGGACATCTCACTTTCCTCTACATGCAACCGCAGTCAAGGCAATAAAGTACAACCCACTGCTGGGACTCATACACCAAACGATCTGAGGTCTAGGTGGGACTTCTTACCGGGGAGATCCCGTGACAAGTTGCTGGGTATAGTATTGTCAACAAGGCCTTACAAATATCCCTATGGCCAAAAAAGTGAAAATGAATGTGTGCTTGCAAAAATTTGAGAGGTTGGCATAATTCAACCAATGAAAAGTTCTTTCTCTATTCTAGTAGTATTGGTGCACTAGAAGGATGTATCATGGTGTATATGTCTGGATTATTTGGAGTTCAAAAAGCTCAATTTTAAAGATAAATTTCCCATTCCTATCATTCACAAATTGTGGGATGAATTGCATGGAGCAATTTACTTCACCAAGTTGGATGTTCATTCAGGATATCATAAAATTAGAATGAAGACTCAAGAAATTCTGAAAAAAACATCGAGAATCCATGAAGGTCATTATGAATTTTTGGTCATGCCTTTTGCCCTTACTAATGGACCTTCCACATTTCAACTTTTGATAAACTCCATTTTCAAACCTTTCATTAGAAAGTTTGTGTCAGTATTTTTTGATGATTTACTAATATACAAAAATACTTGGTAGGATCAAATTCAACATCTTGACAGGGTAATCAAACTATTCGAGGAAAAAACATTATATGCAAAATCCTGCAAATGTTTCAATGAGTATAGGAGCTGGAATATTTGGGTCACATTGTATCTCATGAGGGTGTTAAGGTAGACAATAAAACAATTAAAGCCATTAACGAATGGAAAATCCCCACAACCCTAAATATTTTTTGAGGATTTCTCGGGTTGAAAGGGTATTATCACAAATTTGTTAAGAATTATGGGAGAATAGTAGTGCCGCTAACAAAATTACTAAATAAAGATGAATTTTCTTGGACTACAAAAGAAACTAAGGCCTTTGGAAATCTTAAATATAAAATGTGCCAAGAAACGACCTTAGCTACTCCAAACATCAAAAAAATCTTTATTGTGGAATGTGATACTTCAGGAAATGGAATTGATGTTGCTTTAATGCAAGAAGGAAATCCCATTTCTTTTGAAATTTATCCAATCAAGGGAATGTATTTACAGAAACCTATTTATGTGAAGGAAATGTTTCCAATACTACATGCACTAAAGTAATGACAACCTTACCTAATGGGAAAAAACTTCAACGTAAAAATGGATCCTGATAGCCTTAAGAACTTTTCAAAAAAAATATTGTCTTTATAAGAGCAACAAAAATAGGTCGCAAAGATGTTGGGCTATTACTTTGAAATCATCTACAAAAAAGGGAAGAAAATGTTTTTGTAGATGCACTCTCAAGAAAGGATGAGGATGTGGAAGCATTACTCTTTTCCATTTCTATTACCCAATGTGATTGGATAAATGAAGTAAGGGATGAATGGAAGAATGATGAAAAGGTGTGGAAGCTCACTCAAAAGTTTTAGAAAGATCTTAGTACATCTGATACATTTATCTGGAAACATGATTCATTATTATACAAATATAACTCATATCTATGTAAGAATTCTTAACTTAAACAAAAGATTATTTTAGAATTGCACACCTCCCCCTTAGGAGGATACTTGGGATTTTTAAAAGCTTAGGATAGGATCAAGAAGGATTTTTTTTGGGATGGTCTTAAACATGATATTCAAGAGTTTGTGGTAGAATGTTTGGGTTTCCAACAAAATAAAGTTGAGACAATTAAGACCCCAGGTGTGTTACAACCTTTAGCCATTCCAAGTCAGCATTGGGAGGAGCTCTTAATGGATTTTATCACAGGTTTACCCAATTCCAAAGGAAATAGTGTCATTACCAATGGATTTTGCACACCTTTTAAAGCTAGTAAAATTGCTACCACATTTATGGAAACAATTCAAAAGCTACATGGAAACCCAAAGATTATTGTAAATGACATACATCCCATTATTAATGGAAACTTTTTGATGAAATTATTTTCTTCTCTTGGTACTCAGTTAACTCACATCTCATCTTATCATCATTAGTCTTACAAGAAAATTGAGATAGTGAACAAATTTTTGGAAGAATATATTTTTTTCTTTGTATATGATAAGAAAACACAATGCATCAAGTGGTTAACTTTGGCTGAATGGTGATATAACACTTCCTTCCATACTATAACAAAAATGACTCGATTTATGGCACTTTATGGATACCATCCACCATCCATCACATCATCTTTAAGAGAAAAATCTAAGGTTCAAGAAATGGAAGATCATATTGAGAATCAATAACAAGTTCTCCAACTCTTAAAGGATAGCCTCACTTTGGAACATAATCGAATGAAACAACATGAAAATCAACATCACAATGAAAGAAGTTTCAACATAGGTGATGGGGTATTTTTACAGCTATAACCATATAAACAAATGTACCTCAAGCAATCTAAGAAGGATAATAAATTATCGCCCAAGTAATATCGTCCTTACAAGGTGTTGCAAAATATTGGCACTATGGCATATAAATTGGATCTTCCTGCATCTTCCCGAGTACACCTAGTTTTCCATGTTTCATGCTTAAAGAAGGTTATCGGTGACAAGCTCTGAGTTTAGAAAACATTTACGGAAGTTGAAGAAGAAGGAAAACTCATATTGGAGACTAAAGGATTCATGGAAACAAGAATGTAACAAATACAAAACTAATCAATTTAAGAGTATCTCATTAAGTGGAAGAACTTAGTTGTTGAAGATTCCACACGGGAGGATGAAAATTTTATATAGAAGCATCCATAACTACAGTTCAAGCATTGAGGAAAACACTTGTTTTGAATTATATGGGCATGTCAGGTCCCTATAATGCTAGTGTAGCCTCATTATTTCCATTTGTTAATGCAACCCCCTTATTGTTATTTTTGTGCTCATGTACCCCCAATATTATTAATGGTATGCCGCATAGAATCCCATTATTGTTATTGTTGTGCCCTTACATTATTATTTTTATGTAGGCTCTGATTATATTATGACCCCTTAAATTCATATATATACAAAGGAGTATTTTCATCTATATCATCCAAGGATTATTCATTTATGTGATGTAAATCCTAGGGTGCCCCCTTGAAGAGGTTTTTCAAGTCATTAATCTATCCTTTATTCTATTTTGTGATTTGGTTGCATGATATTTAAGCAGGAAAATGGGGACCTAAAACATTATACCTAGGACCCACAAGACATACATGGCAACAAACTAGCCTATTATCCATTGGTACATGACATCCAATCATTGGCTCCTTGTCCTTACAAAAAAAAAGAAAAAAATATTGAAAATAAAATCATATAAAAACAAAAAAAATATTAAAAAAATATAACCATAAAAAGAAAAAAAGAAAAATGGTTATATAACCATCAACGAATATATTAAAAAATTCATATGGTTATGGTGGGGTTATTAAAAATATGGTTTTAACAAATAAAACTAACGAATATTAAAATCATAACAAAGTATGGTTATATATAACCATACACCATATCCACATGGTTAAATATATGGCTGAACGTTGAACGCGTTCCAAGGCCAAGAAGAGTTCTAATACATTCCCAACTGTTAGACTATTAATACTATGATTTTGTCAGCATGTTAGTGGAACTACGATGACAACCTAAAAACAGCGAGCAGCATCGTTTTTTTTTTAAACAAAAAAAAACATTTTATTATATATATGGCCCATGACAGGTATTGATCCCATGACCCGCACTAGGTGAGGGACTTGCCCAATGGAACGGTGACCATCAAACCTAGAGGATAAATTTGGTAATAAATCCACCTATTCTATATTTAAACCTCACTCTTATCCTAACTGAACTCATCATGGATGGAGGTCGTGAGTGTAGAGGAGGGAACTTAGAGGAGCGAAACCTTGACGCAAGGTTGAAGCAATGAATAGACAAAACGATGTGGTGAGAAAACCACGGATAATATTCCCATGGATATTCATTGGAATATTCCCTTTTCATGTTGTGGGGAATCTAAAATATTCCTTGTGGGGATAGAATTGCAAGTGGAAGAATGTGGCCAACTTTATACTCATTTGGACCAAAATTCTACAAGGATTGTAATGGTGTAGTTATTATTTTCATAAAGGCAGAAAAATTGAGGTGTCATGAAAGAAACCCACCTTCATCATTAATTATTGGGAATGAAGTTCAAGACAACAATGCACCTGTCAAAAGTTGCTTATGTTTATAGTCGAAAGTCTTAAAAGGACGAGACAAATCTACTGATGTTGCGATTGTTGTGATTTTAGTAGCTGAATTTCATGTCACTCCCAAGAATGGAGGTATAATGATATATTTTTCCATGTACTTGCCTTTATTTTTATTAGATGAATGAAGTGATGTCCCCACTATTGAAGTAGGGCTCGAAGACGTAGTCCACATTGGAAAAACACCATTATCAAACTTTTATGTTCATTGTCTTATGATCTTCTTTATCTTTCCTCTTCTTTAAATGTTTGCATACATGGTTTTTATGTGTTTTTTTATGAAATTTTGAAAACATCATAAAAGAAAATATCATGGTTAATGTCAATAAGTTAGAGTTTCCAAATCATCTATGGAGAAATTGAAGGCGAATCCTAGAAAATTTATTACTGTAGGGTTGTTTGTAGAATATATTACTATTTCCCATTCTGTGATGACTGAGATCGGCTTGGTCGATTCTATGGCTAAGTATTTCTACCTCTCTTGAGTAATTTTGTTTTTTACACTCATTAAATATGATCCTTGAAATATATATCACTCTATCTTCCTCTTTTTTCGGGATGACCACCTCTTAAAGTGGTGAATGTATGTCGATGAAAGGTGTAAGAGGACTAATATTCATAAGAGTTTGTATAGTTTATGCTTCTTGTTGACGTTTCTCCTTTAGCCTTCCTTCTCTAGCTTTCTTTTCTACCATCTCCTTTTCAATTCTCTCTTTCTCAAGATTGGTTGTTACTTCTTCTTCCTGTTTCCTTCTTTCTTCTTCTTCTTCTTGTTTCTTAGCCTCCTAATAAAATTTATGATTTTTTAACCTTTCTTTCTTGGGTGCTTCCCTTTCCCTCTATTTTCAGAGTATATTTCTTCTCTTAGGTGTGCATCATTTGATGAGATTCTTTTTCTCGAGATTCAAGGTCACTTGTAGGTTAAGAAGTACCAACCCCTTTTCTTACATCCACAACCTTAGGGGCATTGTAGAAGTTATTCACTTTGTTTATGTCTTCATTAATGACTGAGGTGTATGGTCATCCATAATTTATTAGTTTACAATCCTTCACAGAAATATCCATATAATAGTATTAGTGAAAGCAAAGTGTGTTGAACTTAAAGTGTTCTAAGTCGTTGGCCTCAACCTCTCTGAAAATTTGAACATAGTAGGCTCCTATATATGGAGGAAATGTGGGACGTGGAGATTTACTTTTTTTAACCAATATGCTAGTAAGCCCCACTATAGTCTCGTAAGCTACCTATTGTAATATTATCTTATATGTAACAAATAAAGGAAGCTTATGGGGAGGGTTGTAAGCTTTGAATACCCTTATATATGTTGAATCCATAAAGTGAACTAATTGGAAATATGTTGAAGTAATTCCCTATCTCTATCTGAAACACAAAGGGATTCGATATTGAATAGTATGTCATATATTGGTGAGATAAAAGATTGAGGGATCTGATGCTACAATCTCTTGTAGCTAGTATCCCATAGAATTATATAGTAAATGTGCATCGATGATACATCCAAAGTGAAGTTACACCTCCATCATGATGACTCAAACTGACATCTTCCACATTTGACATCTAGCAGGCATAATGAAATAAAATATTCAAGTTTCTCTCCCTCAAAAATGTGTTTGGATACCTATACACTTGCCTTAATAGAGGTTGCTAGAATGTCTTCCCAATTAAATTACTTTCACTTCTCGAGCACATATTTACATCATTGCTACCCAACATTATTCAGTAATTTTGCATTTTTTCTACCATATAACCTAAGACACATTTCTTCTATCATATGATATGATTTTATTAATAATTTGGTTTTATAAATCCCATCAAATTGATATCAGAACATGCTTAGATCCTGCCACCAAGTCTAGAGGATATCCTTGCTAGCCATAGGAAAATTATCATACCATTTGACAATAAGGTCTAGCTGGTGATTTGGCATCTTGTAATATTCAATGACATATTAATATGTGTATGTTACTATATATACCATGTTTATTTATGACAGTAATATATTTCCCATTGATCCACTTAAATATCTACTCAATGGTTTCAACACATGACATGATGAAAGGATTTGCTTCTACTTTGTTAAACCGATATTTCTTGACATTAAGATACACTTCATTATCTTCTTTTCCTTTGGTTACCTCCTAGTGAGAAAATGATTGATAAATACCTGACTAGGTCATCAACATTGATTTCTATATATAGCAATCTATGTCTGTATAAAAGGAGACTTATATGATAGGACTTAAAACTACTCCTTCTATACATGTTTCTACAATCTCCTTCCCTGGCCTTTTGTTTGTGAGTGGAGCCATGTCTGCCATTGATGGAGACATAATGAAGCATTGCAAACCCACGATACCTGAAATCTCAAAGATATTCATGATGACATAATGAAATTATGAAAGTAAAGTTAAAATAATGTGTTTCAGAAACTAACTCTAGAGAGTGTGTCGTGCAGCTTAGATGCTAAACTTAACATGTTATGGAATTTGCATAAGAAGGATACAATAAAATGAAGTTTACAGGACAAGTTATGATGTAAAAAGATAGGGTAGGTTGTGACAAGATGAATGAAATAAATAAGTCACTCTCATAACATAGTAGCAAAAGAAGAGTAGAAATGATGAAAGAATGACTAACTCTACTTGAGTGCAAGATTTTGCAGTGAAAGTCTAAATATCAATTGAATAAATTTCTCCCACTATACATATGATTGAAACTAGATGAGGCATGTCATTTCCATGGAATAATCTGGTAGAGTGGGCGATGTTGCAAGAAGACTTTTGTTAGGGTGTGGCACAAGAGTGAAAATTAAATAGCTAATTATAGAAGATGTGGGCTTAGATAATGAAAGGTAACTGACACTAAATATGGAAAATGGAAGCCATTAGCAATATAAAAAAATAAAGGGTGTTCAAATCTAAGAGTTAGAATATGAAATGGTCAGAATGTGAAGGGTCGATGGAATGTGAAGATTCAGAACAAACTAAAGAAGGGTGTGATGACTTACTGAAACGCTAGCACGATGATTGATCTCCTAATGGTGGTGTGTCCTCTATTAGCATATTTTGATCAAATATGCTTCCTTTCATCGGCAAGTCAAGATCTTAGAGTGATTAAATAGTACAGTAAGAAGGACATGCAATCTCTCTACTATACATATATTTCACACGTGCGGCAGTGTTTATGTGCATTAAATGTTGTTTCGTGACACTTCTTTCATAAATTATTAAGGGAATGTGATGAGTGTTGAATAGTCACACTATCAGAAAGTAAATTTCTATCATAATTTTGTATTTCATGAGCCAAATTAGGGAATAATATTGCATAGATATAGAAAATAGCATTGTGATGCACTAAATTTTAGTGGGACATGAGAAGGCATAGAAATTTGCGACAAGTTCATTTTTCAAAATTTAGCAAGTGAAAACATTTGTCACCTAACTTAGGGACATCACTGAGATTGATTACTTGAAGAGTCAAAGTAGGGGACTTCAAATTTTAGAATAGGCCAAAAATTTGCAGTTGTTGTAATGGCTAAAACATTTTCTGATTCATGGATAAGACATTAGTATCTTTAGTTTAGACCTTATTTTTGGAGTTTTTTGATCACTATGAAGTATTGATCTGGATCTATGGGTACGATTAGTTTATTTGTTTATCCCCAGTTATACTTTTATTATCTAAGTTACTTTTCTTGGTTTTGGTTTATAATGTATGTTATGAAACCAGCTCACAAAAAGATAGAAAAGATAGATCAATGCCTTAGAATTCAGCCTCTTCAAGGGGAAACCTCCTTTACATTATATAAATGAATGATTCCTTTATGATTCAAATGAAAAACCCTTTTTTCTATATATAGGAGTCTAAGGAGTCACAATCTAACCCAGCTGACCTAACAATAATAATATAAAGGCACAAAAATAACAATAGAGGGATTCTATGGGGCACAATAATAACAATATGGGGACAATATGGGCACAAAAATATTAATAAGGGATACAACTACAATAGTAATGGGGTAATCACTAGTATTTTAGGGACCTAACATGCCCCTCTCTTTCAAAAAAGTGTTGTCCTCAACATTTCAGTAGTTCTGGATGCTTCTGTATAAAATTCTTATCCTCTCATGTGGAATCTTCAATGGATAAGTTCTTCCACTTGATGAGATACTCCAAAATTGATCAATTTCGTAGTTGTCGAGTTCTTGTTTCTGTGACTGCTTCTAGTTCCAATATAATTTTTCCTTCCTCATCAGGTTCTAGAAATACTGTTTGAACTGGGAGCTTGTCACCTATAACCTTATTTAAACATGAAACATGGAAAAATGGGTGCACTCGAGAAGCTACCGGAAGCTCCAATTTGTATGTCATAGTACCAATCTTTTGCAACACCTTGTACGGACCGTAATACTTTGGTGATAATTTATTATCCTTCTTAGCTTGCTTTGGGGACATTTTTTTATATGGTTGTAGCCGTAGGAATACCCAATCACCTACATCAAAACTTCTTTTGCTGCGATGTTGATCTACCAGTTGTTTCATTCTATTCTGCGCCAACATGAGGTTATCCTTTAAGAGTTGGAGGACTTGTTGTTGATGCTTGATGTGATGTTCCGTTGCTTGAACCTTAGAATTTTCTCTTAAATATGATGTGATGGATGGTGGCTGATATCCATAAAGTGCCATAAATGGGGTCATTTTTTTTGCTCTATGGAAGGAAGTGTTATACCACCATTCAGCCAGAGGCAACCATTTGACCCATTGTGTCTGTTTATCAGATACAAAGCAACAAAGATATCCTTCCAAACATTTTTTTACTATCTCTGTTTGCCCATCAGATTGAGGATGATAAGATGAGCTATGAGCTAACTGAGTATCGAGACAAGAAACTAATTCTCTCCAAAAATTTCCAGTGAAAATGGGGTCTCTGTCACTTATAATAATCTTTGGATTTCCATGTAACTTTTGAATTGTTTCCATAAATGCAGTAGAAATTGTACTAGATTTAAATGGATGTGATAACACACAAAAGTGTGCATACTTGGTAGCTTTGTCAACTACCACCATGACGACGCTCCTTCCCTCAGACTTGGGTAAACCCGTGATAAAATCCATTGAAACCTCCTCCCAATATTGGCTTGGAATGGATAAAGGTTGTAATACACCCAGGGTCTTAATTGTTTCAACTTTATTTTATTGGCAAACCAAACATTTTGCCAAAAACTTTTGAGACGGACTACCAAAAATATTCGTCACACACAAAACATTTTGATAGGAAATTGATATATTATGTATGTGAGTTTAAAATTTTCATAATTACATACAGGTATCCAGTGTTGCTCCATTTCCGAAGAGTGTCGATAGCCCTAACAGAGTCACCCAATAAATCACAAGCATTTCTATGCTACTAGTCAGTGTCCATAGCCCTGATGAAGTTTGTTTCGTCACCTCTATGTGCACGAATCTTTTCTCATAGATTTACACTTTTTTTCATAAAATTTTACATAATTTTGATGTTCTTTGCACGAGGGTGGATAAGGGATCTTGACTTATTTTATGATCAAAGAGGTTGTTCCTTGTGTTTCAAAGACTAGGATTTTCTAAAATGAGTTTTCTTACTATTGGAATTTTCTCTCCATCCCTTCTCTAACAAATGAGTCGACACATTTGCACACAAGATTCATTAATTTGAAACCAATAAATTCATAGTGTTGGAAATTATGAGAGGGGGTTGAATCAACATTTAGTAAATTTCAACAATTTAACTATCAAAATATCTAACCAACAACATCACATTAAATGAACACACATAGACATGTGTATGAAAAATATATCTATATTACAAGGGAATCTACAACTTCCATATTTACCAACTACAACTAGAAGGGATACAACCCTAAGATTTACAAACTCCCACTACAAGGTGGTTACAACCTCCTAACAGAAGATACAATTTCCTTCCCTAGCACCACCCTACCAACTTATAGAATAAAAGACAAAAGAAAATATTCTTGGGCTCATGTACTAGGGAAAATGACCCAATTACAAAAGAATTAAGACCCTGATTATTTTCAATCCAAACACTGCCCCTCTTTCATGTCCAATTTTCATGCTACATTAATTCAACAATATAAATACCTACCTCATATCACTAACACAAGTTCCCTTACTATGCCTTTGATTCTATGTCATAAGTCTTCGAGGTTAGCTTAAGGAAGTTAACAAAGGAGTGCTTCCTTATTCAAGAAAAATATCAAGTCTGATATAAAGATAACTCTAAAAGAGATACTCCAAAATAATGTATCTAATTTTCTTTAAATTTCCACAAGGTGTTCATGAGGACTAGAAAAAATTCTGTAAGATAGCTTCAAAGTGTTGATTTAGAATGGTTCCAAGGGCTGCTAAAAATGGCTTGAAGGACTAGTTTAGCATGCTTCCAAAGGCATGATTCAAACTTGTTACAAGGGTTACTTCAAGAAAACTTCAAATATGAACTTCAAGGTCTTCTTTAACACTTCCAATGTCTTCTCACAGAGATCAAAGGTCTTCTACAAGAAGCATGACAAGTTCTTCTCTTACGATGACCCTTAAGATCAACTTAACCAAGCTTGAAGTTAGCCTCTAATTACAGGCTCAAATTAAGCCTCAAAAAGGCTAAATATGGGCCTCTAAATGTTTCCTCAAAGAGGCAATAGTCTACCACAAGCAGGACGAAGTTGGGTCACATCAAAGATTATGAAATTCAAGTCTATTTTTTGTCAGATCAAGCTTAGTCTAGGACAAAAGTTGATATGCTACAATGCTATCATGGAGGCTAAAATTCACTACTACAAGGTGATCCAGAACTCAAATATTTAATTTCTCTAAAGTGCAACTAAAATTATGCTCCATAACTCAGTTATATATGTGCTATATCT
This sequence comes from Pinus tabuliformis, assembly GCA_031772625.1. Lineage (NCBI taxonomy): Eukaryota > Viridiplantae > Streptophyta > Pinopsida > Pinales > Pinaceae > Pinus > Pinus tabuliformis. The sequence goes on from CM062804.1 coordinate 1,395,698,268, forward strand.
TTCTTATATATTTGTTCCATGACTCATATTACCTAATAGACATTGCTTCATAAGACACTTACAAAATCATGGCTTCTTTTAGATGTCCCTTTTAATCTCTGACCTTGGACTACTCCCCACATGAATGGTGCCTCATATGCACCAAATTTATGCCTGCATTTTTCCATGACTAGGGAAATATTCAATGGTTTAACAAACCTATAATTGGGTCAAATCAACCCTTTGAAGAGGCATGTTTTTAATGAAGTTCACCCATTTTAGAGGATATTTTAAAACTCAATTTTTGACTTTCATATCATCTTCGTTCAAGATGATTGGGAGACATTTATTTGGTAAATATTATTGTAATTTTTACCTTCTTCTAAGAGCCTCCATAAATTATTAAAACCATAAATATAATATGGCGTGGTATAATGCAAAACCATTCTATTTGGGGCATTAAACATAAAAAGTTAATATCTCTCCAACCAGAAGGATCAAAAAAATGTTCCACCTATCAAATGAAATGGAATGATCTAGGGTATAAATATAGGAGTTGTTGAAACCAAAATTACTTGATTTTTGCATTCAAATCATCAACCAAATGATAATCCATTAACCCTTTGACATCAATGACAATTTTTCCAACAATATCCCCATTTGCTATTGATGTCAACAAACATGCTCCCCCTATTTCCATGCTTCACTTCCTTCTTTCTCATGTCACACTTCCTTTTCTATCCCCATTTTAAATCAATTGAAAAGGGTGGCTTATTTATTTCAGGTTACTCCCCCTCAACATATGGCATTCAACATGACTTCTTTCTTCTTATTCTTGTCACATTGTTTGTCCTTATGATTCTTTTTATTGGCTTCAATTTTCTTCCTCTCTCCTTGATCTAGAACATATATCTTGTTTGGTTTTATTATGGCCATTGCAACCAATCTTCCTAAGTCTTCTTCTATGATTTTACACTTTTGATATTCAAACAAGAGATTATACCCTTGATCACACATATCTACAACATTGAGAAGTTTGTGCCTAAAATTATAAAATAGAAAAAGATTTTGTGTTGTCATATGTTTGCTTCCAAGGCTTGTTACACATTTTCCAAGTATCTCAATAGAAGAGTTATCTCCAAATGTAACACTGCCACTCTTTTCTTTCTGGATGAAATTTTTTTCATCTCTAGTAACATGTATCAAGAATCCACTATCTACGTACCATTCATCATGTTTATCTTCAATGATCAATGCTATATTGAAATCTTCCCTCTTTTTCATTTCCCATTTAATAGTTGGCTTCTTTGTCTTCATGGCTGGAACATTTTCAAGGTTCCAATCCTCTACCTTGTGACAAATATTATTTCGCTTATAGCATACAATGTTATAATTCATAAGTTGTTCAAATGGATTATAGATCTGGTTTGTATGTACATGAACATTTACTAATTTGTTTCTTCTGTAACCATTCCTACTTGTCACAAAATTGTATCTTGTATTTATTTTATAGTGGATTGATTTAAGCCCAAAATTTCTGCAAGAGTAAGAATGGCCAACAAAAATGATTTCATACGTACGAGAATAAGATGATCTTTTGAAGCCTTTTTTTCCTTAGAGGAGGTTCAATCCATCGTTGGTCCTTGTGATCGGTGTTCTTTGAATCATCAACATGACTTATTTTAGTTTCTTCCTTGGACCTATTGTCCTTATTGCTTAAAGATGCACTTGTATAGCCATGACTTGATCTAGTTTCTAGTGATCTCTGATAATTGATAATATTATCGAATACTAGTAACTTGTTCAAATTCTTTTTAATTTTATCAACTTCAGATATCAATCTCACAATATTCTTTTCCAACTTGTTATGATCTTATTACCTCTCATCATTTGAGTCATCATACTTACACAACTCTATTTGCTTCTTCAAGTTGGGCCTTTAAGGATATTCTTTCTTAATTGTGTTTTTCAGGTAGGATTTTCAATTCTCTACTTTTATTTCCAGGTAAGGAATTTTATTTTTCACTATCATTCAATTTCTCCTTTAAGGTCTACATATTATTTTTCAAAGCATGAAACTTTTTGGAGTCCCTAAAAATAATATACTCTCATATTCAGTTCTTCATCATCTGAATCGTTGACCTCTTCATCACCATGACAAATATCTTGATTTTCTTGGATTATGAAGAGAACTTCTCTTCTATCTAGTTCTTTTATATTGCTTTCATATAAGGAGTTGTTGACTTCTTTGGAACAAATATTTTTCATGTAGAAATTTTTCTTTTCCTTAAAAGGACGTCTCTTAGAATAATGAACCATTCTACCACATTCCAAACATTTAGAAGGAAACTTACACTTTTTTGTTTTGTGGTTCACCCTTTTAACTTCCTGATCAAATTTGATTCTTTTACCTCTAAATCATCATCTAAAGTTCCTTCAATTTTGAGTTCTTTGTTTCTTGTATTTCTTATGGCTTTAAACATTGATCCTCTTTTTGATGGTCCATCTTCTGTATTTATTCTAATTTTGTATGTTGTAAGAGTTCTATGCAATTCTTCAATTGCCATCTTGGTCAACTCCCTGGTGTGAAACCTTTGGTACTCTTTCCCTTAATTTTTGTACTGTAATGATACTTTAAATTGTAAATGAGTATATTTTCATGTAATAAAAGGGACACAAATCCATGATCTAAGAAGGAAGAGGAAAGATAAACCTGGATGAGGTTATCTAGCACCTTTAATTAGTTTTATGGTGCAACTAATAAGAAAAACAAGAGGAAGAGTCAAAGAGGAACATGAAGAAGAACCCTTGAGAAACTAATAAAGGAATTTTCACAACAATGTTGGGGTTCGATTTTCCTCTTGGGGAAGTATATGAGAAGAAATGCAAAGACCTATAAAGTGGAGGGAATAAAATACCTAAGAAGCTAAATTCTGGCCTAGAGGAGCCTAATTTTTTTTTGAAGGAAAATGGGAATGAGTGCTTGCCAAAAATTGGCTGAGAAGCTACTCAGGCTACTTTCTAAAGAGATAATAAACCACCTGATTTTATAAGTAACCCATGCCCTCTTTGAGCTGAGTATGACCTCTTGATGAAAAATATTGAAGAAATTCCCCTTAGATTATAGATATGGCTTGGGGGTGACTAAGTTTGGGTGGAAAATTGAAGTCCCACATTTAATTTGGGTATTGACTTTATTCTAATTGTACGTATTTAGTTAAGAGTTTCAGATTTAAAGAATATCTTCATGGAAATTGATATATAACTCTAAGTGATGTTGCATTTCTATGTAATTCTCGTGCATGAAATTATCGAATGATTATGGTTGTTTTTATGAATTTATGTCATGCATTAATAAATGGTTCCAGATCACATCATGGAACTCCATTTTTCCTGTGTGGAAATGAGGGGTTTATTCCCAAGATATTTTTTCTAAGGAATGGATTATTCCCATGTTTATTCTAATCCTAAATATTTGTCTAAATAACTGTGTATGGAAAGAAAGACAATCTTTGTTAAAAATAAATTGAATGCCTATACTAAAAGAAGTCGGCCATCATGCCTTATTTTATAAATTGAAAGCTCAGGAGGGATAGCTATCTATCTATCTATCTATAGCTATATATATATATATATATATATATATATATATATATATATATATATATATATATATATATATATATATATATATATATATATATATCTAGAGAGAGAGAGAGAGAGGTTGTAGTGGAGGTCTGATAGGTCAAGGCTATCTAAAATCCCAATATGGACAAATTAGGGAATATACACATATATGCAATTATGAACATGTGTAAACCCTTGCATACAAGAATGAGGGTGAGGAAAGTCTCCATAAAATCTTAGAAGTGGTAGTGAGACAAGCTGCAATTTTTTTTTTATTATGTTATGGCTTTAGAAGCCCTAGGAAAAGGCCTTGTTTTTTATCCATATAAAATGTTTAATTTTTTTGAACACCGATAGTTGAAAACCTTATATGCATATATGTTGTGATGGCTAGAAGTCTAGGGCCTGGAGGAGAAAGTGTGTTGGTGCTTTATGTTCCATTTGAATAGGCACTATTTAAAGTGTTGCAGGAGTGGAGGTCAAAATTAATTTACCCGGGGCATGAAGTAAAACTCCCTGTCAAACCATATGTCCAAGAGAAGTTACTAAGGTTGTGTAAGCAGTGGAACCCAAAGATATGACCAAGGACATGCATGCGAGGTAGCCCATATCCATGGATTTCAAGGGAATGTCAGCACCATCCACATGACCTAGAAGAATTACCCGAAAGATTTTAATGGGATCTCAGTACAATCCCACTGGGATCAAATCACTAGGATGACATGGTACAATGGGTCTGTGCTATAATTTTGACGTCTTAGGACATAGGGACCCTGAATCCAATTATAACATGAAATCTAATTTTATCATGTAACAAAAGATCTAATGGGGCCCATGGATAGCATGGCATGTGTCATGGCTTTAGGACGATGTGGTGGCCTAGGAGGCAAGACATATGTCACTTGGATTTGGGGTTTCGGTGGGGCCAAGTGGCCTATTAATGAGTGACATGTTGAAGTACTGAAGGGAAGTGATCTAGAGTGGATGATTTAACCCTATGGTAAAGTTTGGTGATGTCTCCTTGGCATGACTACCCTCGTGAATTCATGGGGTGTTGGGTGCAACCCTATTAATATTTTATTCTTTGAGTGATTTGGTGCTAAGGGGCCCACGTGAAGGTGAAGACATGCATGTGGAAAGGTTCATCATGCTATGCAAAATTGGTGAATGTGCTTACATCGAATCCCCATAACCCTAGTGTATGTGAATTGAGGGCATCGTTGAAAGGGTCGGGATAATATGGTAGGGGTGGATCTCTAGAATGCAACTACAATGAATAGTGTTTGGAGACACTCGAGGAAGGGTCCATGTGGGATCCATATAACCCCAATAGTTCCTCCCTAGCGGTTTCAATAAGATACTACAAAGGAAATTTGTTAGGGTCCAACCCTAACTCCCTTATTCATGTAATAATTCTTATCAGAATCATAATTTGATAGTTGAGTCAATAAAGCCTATAATTTGTTATACACATTAATAATAATTGTAGGTGGTTGACTTGCATTATAGAAAAGGGTCCATAATTATTCATAAACATACCATAATTAATAAATAAAGTGCTTAACCCATGTTATGCAAGGGACCACTTATAGTTAGGGTTTTGGATGTCGTAAATCTATAGATAGTCTTAGATAGAAAGAGAAGAATTATCAAGTCTTATTTTATTTGAGCTCTACTATGTCAAAGGTTGCCCCCTCAAAGGGGTAAGTGAACATTGTATTCTGCTTCCGAATAATAGATTATCTTTGCAACTTATCTAATGTGATGTGATAATTCTATTTTTCAGGCCATATTGTTTTATATTTCTAGTATTCTCATTTTCTTAGAGATCAAGTACAGAACAAGTGGTATCAGAGCTCTTTCCAAGGTCATATGTACCTAAAATTTTCATAGTATTTTTTTTAGGCTAGAGACATGTTCCAACGTCTTTAAACCATAGGATTTGTTGTTGAGCACACAAACTTGTGGATTTGGGAAGGGATGCATCTAGGAACTACAAGAGGTGGTCACGCATGTTAGAATGCCTTGTAAGCCCTATGGGTACCCATTGGATTAGTAGCACATTAGACAGAACCATGCATACATTGCACTTCCATGTATGCTTGGGTATATCAGAAGCACCCATAGGGTAACCTAAAACCTAACCTTTAAGTCATCAATTGTCTTGCTGCTACAATACACTGAAAACAACACTCGAGGAGATTACTCGCACATACAATAGGGTAGTTAGGTAGTATGGATAAGGGTACAATCGATCCTCCTTAGTTAATGCCCTTAAATATTGGGATGGGTACTATCCTTGGACCCCTACCTATATTGTGAGCTGTAGCAACCACGGGGGCTTCACTAAATGAACTGGTGAGATATCACCTATGTTCATGGCATACTAAACAATACCACTAATTTGACTACATATTGGAAAATAGCTCTAAAAATCAAATTATTTAACCCCCCTACCAATATTAACCAAATACACCTCCCCAATTTAAAAAGCCCCTACTTTAACTAGATATTGTAGGTATCCATTTTTCACTAACATTTTTTATACCACTTTATATTTTTTCATTAACTTTGAGCTCCATTTTTTATACCCATCAATATAAAAACCCTTTACCCCCTTTATATCCCCCGATATATTAAGTCAAATTTTCCTCAATATATATCCCCCAATATGAACCCACGTGGTAATTTATTGGTCCGCCAGTGAAGCCCCTGTGGTAACACTGACACTCCTTTGAGACCATAGTTCCCTCAACTATCTAAAGATTTCCCCCTAACATTTTTTCCAAATTAGATCCAGTTGTAGGTGTTCGACCACCATTTTCCAGTTCAAATCCAGTAGTCGAGGTTCTGTTGTCACTGTACAAATTAGATTCACCAGTTGGGGTTTTGGAAACACATATTAGACTCTTTGTGTAGTGAGGCTTTTGGCAGCCATAGTCCAAATGATATTTTCACAACATATTATGCAGTACTAGGACCTTGGACTTTCTGTTCCTACAATATAGGCCCAATTTTGGCAAGATAGTTAGTAGTATAAAGCTTTCTTTGGATGCTCTTGATAGCCCATAAGATTTAGGATGATGAGTTGGTCGCAGTGGTACCATTCACTTGCAAGCTTGTAATTTTCAAGTGTTCCTAAATTATTCCCAACGTGGCTTCAAGTTACTCATATCACTAGAATCCTAAGGTTTCCCTCTTTCAAAGAATACCACTCTTAAGTAAGCTCAAAATATGACTGGGGTTAGTGTATGCTCGATACTAGGTCTTATGTTATGGATGCTGAAAGGTTTGCTGAGAAGTTCGACAACCTCGAGAAAAAATTCATTGACTTCAAGGTGCTCATTTGCTCCCAGATCCAAGAGGCATTGAAAGATATAAAGATGCCTCATGAACCCATGAGGGAAGAACATAGTGTTGATGCACATGTAGAAGGAGAATCTAGCCATCACATTCATTTCCATGGAGATTACCAATCTTTGAGCCACCAGACACCTAAGCTGGACATGTAAAAATTTGATGGTTTTAAACCTGCAGTATCAGTGGCACAAATGGAACAACATTTCCTCCTTAATATTGTTTTTGAGGATGGAGCTAAAGTAAATGTGGGATCCCTTTTCGTGGACCAAGAGATATGGTAGTGGTAGTAGTGACATTATAAATGTTATCTAGGGAGGCCAGCTTGGAACATGTTTTCATAATCCATTTTTGACTGCTTTGATCGAGAATCTCGCTTTTTGGGTCCTCTCACTAAGCTCAGACAAGTAGGTACAGTAAGGGACTACATTGCAACTTTTGAACAACTAGCCATCAGAACTAAAGGACTTGGAGATGCCTTTTACTTGGAATTGTTTGTCACTAGCCTAAAGGATGCCATCCAGGCCCATGTCCAAATGCATCACCCAACTAATTGCTTGGATGCATGTCAAAAAGCCTTAGATGGAGAAGTTGCCTTAAATTCCCAGTCTAGTCATCTAAATTTCATTCAAAAGGCATGTCCCACCCAGGTTGCAGGCCACACTCGAATACTTATGCTTCAAAAGATGTCATCAATAAAAATGGCCAAAAGAAGGAAACATGGACTCTGCTACTACTTTGATGACAAGTACACCACAACACATAAATGCAAGGAAGCAAAATTATTTAAAAATGATGCTATTGAAAGCAACTCATCTGATGAAGCTCCATCCACTGAAGTGCCTAAGCAAGAAGCAGGTGAACCCCAAACTGACCCAGAAAATGATCTCATAGCTATGCCATATGAAATAATTATGTGACTACATTACTTTGATATAATTTATTCTCCCCATACTCTCAAAATCTAAGGTTTTATTAAACATCATCCAGTAGTGGCGTTGATTGATAGCAGAAACACTCATAACTTTGTCCATAAGATAGTAGCATAAGTTGTTCATTTTTTTATACAGGAGATATCTAATTTCCATGTTTATCATTGATGGAGAGACCTGAAATGTGAATGAAATTTGGAAAATGCTAAGCTTTAGATGTGGGATTATTGCCTCAAAACCCACATGTTTTCCATTAAAATGGGTCATTATGACACTGTGCTTGGTATTGAATGGCTCTGCACACTGGGCCTTGTCACAATGTATTTCTAGGTGTTATATATGATCTTTAATAAAAACGACCAAACTCATACATTGAAGGGACTCCAGGCAGGTGTTCCTACTATCATCATCTCACATCTAATCGAGAAGCTTTTATAAAAGAGTCATAATGGGATAGTAGCCCAATTTAATTCCATCTAGGCCATTGAATCCACTCCCCTCATATTAATCATGATATGCAACATGTATTAGATCACCATGAGTGGGTCTTTGAAAAACCTAAGGATCTCCCACAGTTTAGGGGTGAACATGATCATAACATCACTTTGGTCCCAAGTGCCCAACCACCAAATATCCACTCATATTGATATCATTTTTCAGAAAAGAATGGAATTGAAAAAATCATCAAGGACCTCCTCAAAGGTAGTGTTCTTTGTCCCAAAAAAAACCCTTATTCATCTCTACTGGTCATGGTTCTAGAGAAAGATGGAGAATGGTGCATGTGTGCTCAATTTATAGCCCTTAACAAGCTCACTATCGAGGAAAAATTTCTTATTCTAATAGGTGATAATTTTCTTGATGAATTGCATGGTGCTAAATTTTTTACCAAGCTACAGCTCTACTTGGGCTATCATCAAATACACATGAAGGAATTTAACATTCCCAAGATAGCCTTCTGAATTCATGAAACGCATTATGAATTCTTGTGTTCGGTAAAATTGACTCGGGATTTGAGTCAAGGTTGACCTGGTTAGCTAGTAGTGGTTTTGGACACATGGTATAGTGTACCCATGGTATTATGGTCCATGGTATTGCATGTAATGGAGTTTATAAAAGGATGGGAATACTTCGTTGTAATGTAGGCCTGGAGGTGAGCGGTGAAGGCTCACTTAACAGGATTGGCCAGGGTTTTGGCCAATGCTAATGAGATCTCATTGGGTTGGGTTTTTCCCAAAATTTGGGGCTTTCCTCGATAAATATTATGTGTATTGTTGTTGGTTATCTTATTATTCCTCTTTGTAAATCTTGGTAAATCTCAGTAATAATTTATCTCTCTGCCGCAAATTTCTTAACATCTTGGTGATGCCATTTGGTCTTTGTAATGCTCCATCCATTTTTCAAAGGCTCATGAGACACCTTCTGAAACCATATCTTAGAAAACTTTTCCTACTAGTTTTTTATGACATTCTCATCTATACCATAACATGGGACAAAAACCCTCAGCATGGTGACCAAATATTGAAATTTCTCCAAGATCAAAAATTATTTGTCAAATTATCCAAGTGCTCCTTTGGCATGGAAGAAGAAGAGTATTTGGGACACATTGTGGAGCATGATAGAGTGAGGTTTGATTCGAAAAATATTCAGGAAATCTAATATTAGCCCCAACCAAAAATCTTGAAGAGTTTGCATGGATTCTTGGGTCTCACGAGCTACTATCGCAAATTTGTCTACAATTATGGTTGCATTACTATACCCCTCACTAATATTCTCAGGAAAAATTAATTTCTCTTGATGGATGCAGCTCAACGGGCCCTCTTAGCTCTCAAAAAGGCTATGTGCTCCACTCAAGTATCGACCTTACCTTACTTTACCAAGTTTTTTGTGATTGAGTGTCATGCTTAAGGTACGGGCATTGACACAGTATTAATGCAAGAAGGTAACCCATTGACTTTCACTAGTTAACAATTGAGTGGCAAAAATATGGGTCAATTTACATATCAGAAAGAAATTATGGCCATCTTACATGAAATAGACACTTGGATACCATACTTATTGGGGCGTTTCTTCCAATTCGGCACTGACCATCATAACCTAAAATATTTTCGAAAGAAACTTTTATAGTCGCGACAAAAAAAATGGCTTGCAAAAATATTGGGATATGATTATGAGATAATTTATAAGAAGGGGAATGGAAATGTAGTGGTTGATGCCTTATCATGCCATTTTGAGGATGAGGACACCCTATTATCCCTCTCTCTACCAATACCTGATTGTATTTAACAACCTGTGGTGAATGTTTTTCCCACCCTTAACTGTCTCAACTCATTAACAAATTACAATAAGATTCCAATTCCTCAGAGGATTACTCTTGGAAGGATGAGGTTCTCCACTATAAGGATTGAGTGGTGTTCACCCCAAACTCCATCCTCAAAACCCACAACGTGGAAGAGTTGCACTCCTCTACCATTGTTCAACATTTAGGCTTTCAGAAGACTTATGCATGCACACATTGATCTTTCTTTTGGACTGACATGAAGCAAGACATCCTTAATTTTGTAGCTGAATGCGAAGTATGCTAGTGCACCAAAGGGGAAATAATCAAGATTCTAGGAACATTATAACCCTTACCACTCCCTTTTTCCATCTAGATAGATGTTTCCATGAATTTCATTAATGTTCTTTGGAAGTCAGGAAACAAATCCTCATCATGGTGGTTGTTGATAGACTTCTCCAATATGCTCATTTTTGCACTGTCCTACACCCATTTACCCCAACATTGGTGGCTCGGGTTTTCATGGACTAAATATTCAAACTCCATGGCATGTCAAATTCCATTTTGTCTGATCAAGACCCTACTTCCACTAGTAATTTTTGGCATAAAAGTTTTAAGCTACAAGGAACACACCTCCAAATGAGTTTAACATATCATCCCCAAACTCGTGGTCAAACAAAAGTTGCCAACAAATTTCTGGAGACCTATTTGTGGTGCTTCACCTCAAATAAGAAACATCAATGGGTATAATGGTTTCCTTTAGCTGAATGGCGGTATAATACTAACTATCATGAAGCCACCAAGATGATTCCCTATGAGGAAGTGTATGGATAAATAACACCTTCACCAACTTCTTATATCCCTAAATACTCCAAAGTACAGTTAGTTGATTAGCTCCTGTAGAACTGTGTCACTATGATTTCTCATCTCAAAGGTAATCGGCATCAAGTTAATAATTGAATGAAGCAACATGGTGACCAACACCATTCAAAGAGGTCATTACAAGTAGGTGACCAGGTGTTCCTGCGACTCTGAACTTATAAGCATACCTTTCTCAAAGAAAAGGAATACTAGAAGATAGGCTGAAAATCATATGGGCCTTATTAGGTACTTCAATGTATAGGAGCAGTCACTTACAAACTAGCCCTACCGACTACTTCCAAAATCCACCCAGTATTCCATGTATCCTACCTTAAGAAAGTTGCAAGGAAAAATTGTAGGGTTCAAGTCAGTATGCCAAAATTTGATGAGGAAGGTTCACTGTGGCTCTAGCCTAAACATGTCCTCGATACTCATGAAATAAATCTCTGCAACTCCATGATCAATAAATTCCTCATCAAGTGGAAATACACGACTCCAGAAGATGCGACATTGGAACCAACCAATATATTTCAGTAGTTTCTGTAACTTCAAACTTGAGGATAACATTGATTTTGATGGGGGAGGGCATGTTAAGGTCCAACCCTAACTACCTCATTCATGTAATAGGTCCCGTCAGTGTCATACTTAGTTGAATCAATAAATCCCATAAGCAGTTATCCACATTAATAATATTTGTAAGTAGTTGACCCGCATTATACAAAAGGGACCACAACTAGTTATAAATAGGTCGCAGTTAATAAATGAAGTGGTTAACTAATATTATGAAAAGGACCACTAGTAGTTAGGGTTTTGGATGTCATAAAGCTATAAATAGTCTTGGATAGAAACAGAAGAGGTATCAAGTCTTACTGTAATTGAGCTCTCCTCTGTTGGAGGTTCCCCCATCGAAGAGGCAAGTGAACACTATATTTTTCTTCTAAATAATAAAATATATTTGCATCTTGTCTCATTTCATGTGATAATTCTATGTTTCAGGCCATATTGTTTCATATTTTTGGTATTCTAGTTTTGTCGCAAGTCAAGTGCATAACAAAATCACCAAGGTTTTATTTCTGGGGTGTGGTGGAATAGGGGGTCGAAACGACATATGTATCTGGAAGGTTGTTCACCCTTATATTATTTATATATGTGCATACATCCCAATAGAAATGGAAAAGGGTATGATGTGACACCATCATGAACAAGTTGGAAACTGCCATGTGGGAAATGACATGGATGCTCACATGGGCACCATGTGGGGATCATGAGTGTCATACCTCCTAATATTAATAAAAAAATGTGTGATCAAATCATCTCCTGAAAATTCCAACTGTGTGGGCATATGCTATCAATGTCTAGCTACAATTTCACCGTATGAGGAGGAAGAAAGGGGATTATATTTCATAGGTTAAGAAAGAAAAGGGTAAACAATACTTTGATGCTCTTGATATAAACTTCTTATGTGATAAGAATGAGCGACTCCAAACCAATGAATCCAATCCTATTTGGGCCATGAATGGATACCCAATCATCCCATTAACTTCCTCAATATAGGTAAGGTATGAGAATATAGATAGGCCAGGTTCGATGCTAGGTGCCACACGATAGGCAAAGCTTTGAGGGAATCTATATTTTTATCTGACAATCAAATTGAGGAAAATTTTACATTATTGGAAAGGGCTCGATGAGACTAATGTAATGAAATTATATATTTTAATGTTTGAGGAAACTAAACAAGAACAAAAATTTAGACCTCATTTCCAAGATGGGACATTAGAGCTCATCTCACTAAATTTATTTCCTCCTTCAACATTTAGTATGGGATAGGGCTAGTAAGGAGTATGTTACACTAGGTTTTTTCTATGGAATATACCTTGGCATCGTATTTTAAGGGATTTGATCTCAATACCTTTTGTATAATCAAAGGATCTTCAAATTTTTCTCCTAATCCTCTGATGGAGTTGAAAACTTTATCTACTCTGAGTAAGTGAGTCCCAATATCTTCCTTTTCATCCATTTTTAGATTTTCAAACTTAGCTCTATACTTTTGAAGTTTGACTTTCTTGACTTTATCATCACCTTCATATAAATTTTTAATTTTATTCCAAAGTTTTGTGCTATGGTGTAGTGCATTATCTTGGACTTAATCTTTATTGACAATTAACCCATGATGGTATTGATAATGTGAATATATGTATCTTTATTTAGATATGATTCACATGCTCATTTAATTATCAACTAGGTTTCATTAACTTGTGAAGAATTTGTGTTGTATGCACAAGTACTAAAGCTTCAATCAAGTATTGTTCTCATTAATGAATCCTACAGTTGGAGAAAATTAAGATCTAGATAGGCTGAATTAATGAATTTGTATGACCATAAGTTCAAAAAAATGTTAGAGTTCAAATCATTATCCAATTACAAACAATATTTCCTATCAAACGTACAATTTTGTAGCACTGTTGGAAATTTTGTAGCAGTTTGTTGATTTCACAATAGTCACTACCAATTTTGCAGTAACGATGTGTCCACCTCTACACAAACATGCTGATTTTAGAACTTGGCCCAAAAAGGTAAATAAATGTGTTTAATATGAATTACACTAAAGCACCACACTTTGGTTTATCTTTAACCTATTAAACAATAATGAAACCAAACGTTGTAAGGAAAGAACATACACATATAAATAAACAAGTAGAAAGAAATGTGCCGAGTGGCTTACCTGCCTAGGGTTTGACCTGCATGCAAAGTGTGATTTACAACAATATACTTATTGTAATAAAGCATGCATCCATAGGCAATATATTATCAAAATAAAATTATAATAGATTCTTGACAACTATTATCTCCATCATAGATCTAAGCATACATATTTATAGAGAACAAGGGAATGTTTGCCTCAATAACTAATTAATCCCCATGGTTACTCTATCCAAACAGTTCACCTCAACTTACCAAAATAAGGCCATACTTACTTGACATAGTTACATATAAAATGCAAAGAGGACTACAAATACTTGACATAGTTACATCTGAATTACAAATTAGAGCCCTAGTGACACAATTACCATTGCATGTCAAGGTATATAAACTATTGAAACATTTAATTATTTAGGAAATGAAACATCCTTCTTAGACTCGAAGGAATCATGAAATACATTCGATCCATCTAATTGGCTAATGGTTAACTATTTAAGAAAATATCAAAACATTCCTGTATCAACTTGTAATTCAGATGATGATTTCCAGGGAACAATACTAATATGTGTTACTTCCTTTTAGCAGCTTATATTTTTTAATATGTTATCCATTTGAATTATAATTTTTTGGTTAATAATACAACTACAACCTCGAACAATAGAGATTAGCTCTCTTATTTATTCAATCATAAATAATTACACTATAGATTTAAGCTACCCTTTTAACTAAGTCTTTAAATCTAATCTATAGCGTACAATATAAAACTAGTAAAACATGTATGATACCTTTAGTATCCCATGATATCATAACTTTAAGAGTATTTGAGTGTTTCATAAGGAAAAAATAAGAACCATTCAAAATAAGGGGTATGGTTCTTCAACAATAAGGGTTAATTTCACAACTCGTACACTCCCCTATCGATTATGATGTGTGTCCTTAGGCATCACCGTCCTCCCATTTAGGAAGTCCAGCATATATGTCACTCCATGAATAAGACCGATGACCAAATTTCCCGAAATAGTTGTAGCCAAAGGAGCTTTCCAGTTCCTTACAACATCTTTTCTCTTTCACCCCATCCCAATGGAAAAGCGCTTGATAGTATCGGGTGGGACACCAAAGTATTTGAAAATGGAACCTTAAACCTATCCACTATGCTCCATGTTTCAATATAGAACTGGCATAAAAATTTGTTCTATTAAGTGCCAAAGAAAGATAAGGATACCCTAATCGAAATATTTTTTGAAGATTCTTAGGAAGGGCATTCCATATGTCTTGTGCAATCAACAAAACATTACACATTTTGGCTCAAGCTACCTATCAATACTCTATGACAGTGAACCATTGATTATGTATTTATACTTGTTGTGTCCCCTAGATCCATCCTTAATATGTTAAGGTCATCTTGATCTAGCCCTATAAGAGGGTACTCTTCTCTAACCACTAAATTTGATTCTTCTTCTAATGTTAAATAATAACTCTGGGCCTTTTTCGATTGCAACATATTATTCATATAACAAATTAAGGCCCAATGATGAATATCTCGCATAGAGGAATTAGGATTCCACCTAGAGTTATTAGACAAGATGAAATTAAAGAGATAAAACTCTCAGAGAAGGTTTTGATCAATATTTTCACCATTGGAGTATATGTCCAAGAATTATGGTGGTTGAGAAAATGCATGAGACTTACCTACTTCACTCTACTAGAGCTGCAAATACCCAATTATCATGCAAATAGATAGAGTATATCCTAGAAGGGATTCAAGTAGTAAACCCTTGCATGTCTAAATCTACCACTATTATTTTGAGTTCTTCTTTCTTTAAAGCTTTCTCCTTCCATTTCATGGTATCAACATCCCACTTGGATTCTTGATCCAAGTAATTTGTGAACCAAATTTTCCTCATATTTTAATCACCCATCAATGGGTTTCTTTGTCAACTATCCCGATAGCAAACAATTCATCCATATTATACTATTTAAGAAGATTTAGTTTTAATTAGAGAAAGGCATAAGTGTTTTTAATGATATCGTCAAGAATACTATTGATAAGTTGTTGGGCCTATGTTGTGCACTTCTAGGAGTACTACTCAATCCTTTCTTGCAGCCCCTCAGCCTCATCAATAGCCCTTAACAAAGTATCTATATTTTTCATTCTCAACTTAAGTTTTTGTAGTTGGGATTTTAATTTGTGATTTTACAGCATAAGTCTCTTATTTTGGTCAAGAAAGTTTGGTAGGATGGACTACAATATCCAAAGGGTTTAGGTACCACAACCTTACCTTTTGATCTTTAATTATTTACTTTGACGTTGGCGGTCCCCATTTTGAACTTCAAGTTCTCTTCCTGTAAAGAGAAGTCACTTTCACTCTGAAATGGAAAATTTTCAACATCAATATCACTCATGTCCATGTCCAACAGTTCAAATATGGCTCCAACCCTATTTTATCATCAACCATAATGTCAATTGCACTATCCTTGGCCTGTTTACCCTTCTCTCAATGGGATGCATGAGTACAGTAACATTTTTAGGGTTTTCCTCTAAAACAAACTCCTTCTTCCCTCTTGCAACTAATTTCTTCTTGAGAGGGATGACAAATGCCCTTGGCTTGAGCTTTATTCCCTACGAAAATGGTCCCCATAGAAGTGCAATCCTAGTCAACTCGCCCTTGACAATAATTTTGATAATCACATGATGAAAGAGCACCAACTCATGGTTTTTCCTCTTCTGGGAAATTACAATCATTTTAGTTAGGCTCTTTAGCAGAAAATATGGCATATGCATGGGTTTTATTCTAGATAGGTGCATAAGGATATGGATATGATAATGGTGGACCTTGTTATAATGTCATTAGTAAGTAATGAATTTTTAAACAAAATAAAGAACACCACGCCACACTGATAGCAGTAGTTCCCCTATAACTCCTATCTTCGAATCATGTAGTGACTCAATATCTTCTACGAAAGGATGGCAACTTTTGTTTGGGATTTTGGTATTTTTGTAACACTTTTCAGTAGGCAAGGGAAGTTTGGTACTCACTACTAATATCTCCTTATTAATTGGAATGGTAAGTTTTCAGACCAATGCCCTTTGACCATTAAAAGTCTGAGTGAACTTCAGTGAAATTTGGATGTCAAACCACTAAAACTTATCTAAAAATTAAATCCATTCAACCTAAATGAAAATGTCCCATGCAGTCTCATTAGCCTTAATAGCCTCCATATTGTAAGGCTCTCTGTGAATTATAGCTCCACCCAAACAATTATCATGACTTTCGTCCTAATGTTTTCACTTTAGCCTGTCTATTACCCTACCTCTAATTCAAACATCAATTGTAAACTATTCTCATTAATAACTAAAATGACAAAAAAATTTATGATCCCCCCTCATTAATACTCATTATCAACCTTTACTTTTAATTATCTATTATTCCATTTGTATTATGGTGATTAGATTTCACTGCTATCGATCACATGGGAGGTGTGCTACGAAATGATAGTCATGTGGCATGTTGCAAAATGATTTGACTGTTGGCTCATGGATAGTTCTTATACCTTTTTATCACCATCATATGATTTAGTTTTTGAAGGATATTCTATTATTATTGAAAACACAAGGGATTATAAACCCAAGGGAATAACATTAAACCCTAGGATTAACATTAAAACATAGGAATACAAATCCTAAGATTATTATATAAACCTTGTGGTCAATATTGTAAACCAAAGGGATTAATACTATAAATCCAAGAGATTAATAAACCCAATGGATTAATATTATAAACCGAATGGATTATAAAACAAGGGGAATAATATTAATAAAAAGTGACTAATACTATAAACCCAAGGGATTCATAAAGCCAAGGGCCTAGCATTAAAAACCCAAGGGATCAATATATTATAAATTATGGTTCACCATGATTCACCATACCTTACCTTGCTTGACCATACATGACCATGTTTGACCATGGTTGACCAGGGTTGAGTATAGATGACCATGATTGACCATGGTTAACCATTGTTGATTTTCATATTGAGACAACATTTTTCACAATGTGACGATGGGCGATATTTGACCATTATTGACCTTGATTGACCTTGGTTGACCATGGTTGACCATTGTCAATTTACATATTGATACAATCTTTGACACAAACTCTAGGGATTAATATTATAAACCCAAGGAATACAAACCATAAGAAAAATATTGTAATCCCTAAAATAAACATTAAACCCCAATGTTTGACCATGATTGACCATGAATGACTATGGCTCTTTATTATTGACCATGATTGATTTTGATATTTATACAATCTTTGCCAAATGTGATGGTGGACCATTATTGACCATGACTGACTGTGGTTGACTATGGTTGATTTTCATTTTGAGACAAACTTGGTCACTATGTCACATCAGACCATGATTGACAATGGTTGACAATGGTTGATTTACATATTGAGACAATATTTGTGACAAACCCAAGGGATTAATATTATAAACCCAAGAGATATAAACCCTAAGATAAATATTATAAACGGTAAACTAAATGTCCAACCCTAACATCAATATTATAAACATTAGGATTGATATTATAAGCCTAAGGGATTAATAATCCCAAGGATTATATAGCCATGGGAATGACATTAAACCCTACCATTAATAATAAAACATAGGAATATAAACCCTAACATGAATATTATAAAGCTTATCTTAATATTCAACCCTAGTAATATAAAAAATATGATTAATATTAGAAACCCTATGATCAATATTATAAAGCTAATGGATTAATAAACACATTGGATTAATATTAAAAATATGATAGATTAGAAACCCAAGGGAATAATATTAAACCTTAGCATTAATAATAAACCCAAAGGAACAATATTAAAACCAAGGGATTATAACCCCTAGTATTAATAATATAAACCCAAGGGATTACAAACCCTAAGATTGATCTGATTAACGTATGATATAAACTGTAAACACAATATTATAAACTAGAAAGAAGCCTAAGCCTTAAACCCAATATTACAAACTATAATATTAAGCCCTATTTTATTCAATGTTGCAATGCGACATTGAATACATCACAATGTAATGTATCATTATGATAATGACTGTCACACTACTTGTCATATTGCGAGGATGTTTCGCAAACTCCAACATTGGATAGATTTTAGTGTCATTCCAATCTCAGAATATTAAAAACTAATATTAAACCTTAGTATTAATATTAGATAATAAGAATATAAACCCTAAGATTAATATTATAAACCCTAGGCTTAATATTAAACCCTAGGAATAAAAACCCTATGATTAATATTAGAAACCCTAAGATCAATATTATAGACCCAACGGATTAATAAAGTCATTGTATTAATATTAAAAACCCGAGGGATTATAAACCCAAGGGAATAACATTAAACCCTAGGATTAACACTAAACCCAAGAGAACAATCTTAAATCCAATGATTTATATTATAAACCCAAGGGACTTTAATCCCTAAGAATAATATTATAAACATAAGGGATTAAGAACCCTAGGATTGATATTATAAATCCAATGGATTATAAACCCAAGCGAATAACATTAAAACCTATTATTAATATTGAACCATAGTGATATAAACACCAGGATTGATATTCTAGACTGCATGGTATCTATTGATCCCCAAAAATATAAACCTTCTAATTAACATTAGAAACCCTGAAATCAATATTACAAACCCAATGGATTAGTGAACCTAGTGGATCAATACTAAAAACCTGAGGGATTATAACCCTGAGGTAGTAACATTGAAACCCAATATTAATATTAAACCCTTAGAATATAAACCCTAAGATTAACGTTATAAATATTATGATTGATATGGCAAAACCGAAGGGTTTCATACTACAAATCCAAGCAACTACTAAAGAGAATGGATTTATATTATAAACTCAATCCATTATAAACCAAGGGAAATAATATTAAACAAAAAGGATTAACATTATAAACAGAAGGGATTGATAAACCAAAGAAACTAATATTGAAAATGCAAGGTATTAATATTACAAAGCATGGTTGACCATGGTTGACGATTATAAGCCCACTATAAACCCAATGTATTTATATTGATGAATATGGCTGATACATTTAAACACCATTATAATTTCACAACTTGAAACCCAAATCTTAAAGGAAATATTTTAAACCCAACCATTTAATTAACTCATAAAGCCAAGGATTAATATTTTAAACCCTAGGGTTTGAAAACCAAAGGGATAAATATTATAAACCCAAAGGATTAACATTAAAAACCTTATAGATTAATATTATAAACAAAATGAATTAATAAAACCAATGCATTTATAAACCTTGCTTTCACATTGTTGAGAGGCAACATTGAGTGAATTGCAACATAAAGTAACATTCTAATAATTAGTATTACATCAATTGTCATACAATGACAATGTTTGTCAGAATATGGCATCGAAGAATTTTTTCACCATGTGAACGTATCAAGATAAACCTCGATTGCAATGTTACAATGTGATGTTTAAAAAAATCTTAATACAATGTCAAAATTTGAATAATGATTATCAAGTCACTTGTCACATTACAAAAATGTTTGTCATAATGCGACATTAGACAAATTCCTACACCGCTCAAACTTCAAAACATTAAACACAAATCTCAAACCACATATTTTAAACATTAGCAATAGAAAACCAATATTATGAACGCTAACATTAAAATCAATATGAAAACCATAATATAAAACCCAACATTAAAAACCCTATTATTTAATTAAACATTTTAAATTGTAATATAAACCCTTATTTTGAAATGCAGTGATGCAAGTAGCAAAGGGATTTCGTATTGGGTTCCATAAAGCCATTATGAAAAGCAATACTAAAATGCATAATTTAAACCCTTATTATGTGATGTTAGGAGAAGACGTTGAATAAATTATAACGTAACCTAACATTTCAACGATGAGTAATTAAAACATAACATTGTAAGATGGAAAAATAAGTATAACTCAATTGATGACATTCAAATCTAACCAAAAAAAAAATAAAAACATTTAAATTTGAACACCATTCATATACAAATTTTAACATATACAAACTTTAACATAACCATATGAAAGAAAAACAATCGATACATTTCAACAATGAGTAATTAAAACATAACATTCTAAGATGGAAGAATAAGTATAACTCAATTGATAACATAAGCATTTAAATTGCAACACCATTCATATACAAATTTTAACATAGCCATATGAAGGAAAAACAATCGATAGTAAAGACGTCGAAAAAATAAATACAATTTTATTTAGAAAGTATGTTTTTCTTTAAACCTGGAAAATTAATCTTGAAATCAAGTTCAAAGACTTCGTCAAACATTACTATTAAACAATTTTTTCCAAATCACAACTAGATCCATGACAAAATAAACACCAATTCAAATCTACACTGTAATCATCACGACTGTTCTGTCTTTCCAACCAATCTCTTTGATGCACGTGCAAGGAAAAAATCACATTTGACTTCATTTCGTTTAAAACCCGCAAGTTCTCATCAATAAAATCAGGTTGAAAACCAACCTTTCTATCAATCCTTTTTCGAAAACCAACGAAATTTATTACTCTAGTAATATAATGAATCACTGAGGCATACTAAACAAGATTTTTAATTTCCATATCTATATGTCAATCAGAAAGAATATATATATAGATATATATAATTATATATATATAATTAATTGATTGAAAACAACAACACAAAATAAGTTTTCAAATAAATAAACATAAACATATATTTAATATAATTAAAACGTAAGTGCATTACAAAGAATAATGAGTTGAATTCAATTGATATGAATCGAACTCAATAAAAGCATATCAACATAAATACCAACACCATCCATATTTCCATTGTAACAAAACCATATTAAAGGGATACAATCTTCATTTTAAACATTAATATTTACAATGTAACATAACCATACTAAATCGATACAATCTTCATTTAAAACATTACAAGTAAAATAAAAAATTTATATGGGAGAATATTCATGTGTAAATGTGAGGAAATTTTATTTCAAAAATAAAGATCAAATATATAACCATATTAAATGTAACAAATTATTCAAAAAATGCATACAATCAATAAATTACTAATATATATAGAAATATATATAGAAATGGTTAAAAAGTAATCCTATAATTTCAAAACTATGATATACCATTCAAATCTATTGAGCATATACACGTTACAATGACAAGGAGTTCAATTGTTGCTCCTCTTTCTTCATGAGTGTAACCTCCACACTATATTTCATCTTTGCATAATGTTGGAAAGATAAAGGTGGTGATATCCATAGACCATCTATGGATTTCCCTCTTGATATAGTTGTAAATATCAAACTCTACCTCTCTTTATCTCCAATATTGATAGTAGATGTTTGTAAAGTCAGGGCCTCTGACTTATGTATAGTGAGGGCCTATTCCATTTTCAAAGGTATTTATTTATGATTTTCTCTAACAATAGGTGTTTTAGGAGCAATGTTTGGAAAATCTATGCCAGATGAAACACTTCCGTACTTTTCAAAAATAACCATAGTGAATAATGGAAGTTTAGTGGGCTTTGAACCAAGAATATATAAGGTATCTTCAACATATCTAAGTGCACCATTAACCAACCCATCTTCAACCCACAAATTACATGCTAGCATGACACGTTATCCATGACATAATAATACTACATGTTTCAAGACATCATCCACATTGTCAACTATTGATGTTCTTCTCGTTCATTCCACAACACATCTTGCAATTATGGAATTCAAAGATTTTAGGACTCTTCGGTTGCGTAGACTAAACAAATTATCATTGCAAACAAGTGAACCATAGAATCAAATAAAATCTTTTGCACTAGAGGAAATCAACTATCAACACGTGACTTCAGAAGATCCCAATAATGCAAAAAAGGTTTCGCATTTTTGAAATTAGTCAAAAGATTCGCAAAAATGGGTTTTTTCAGATCATCATCCTATTTCCTAAAAAATTTATCCAAAGTCACAACAATGTTGAAGCTTTACCACGCCCCTTTCCCTAATTTATTACCTACATATAAATTTTTATCCTTAACAGGCGCTAGCTACCTAAGGTGACACACAAGAGTCATTGACCTACCACCAAAAGGAGAAGACTTGTTATCATGGAACTCTTCTTGCAAATCATTATCTATCTGTATGAATAACCTTGGACCTATAAATATCATTTCAGTAATCAATATATATTGATTGTACCTTATTTGTTCTTGAAACATGGTTAGAGCCTACCCATTTAGTGGTTTCATATTCCTGATAAGAATTTTCAAAGCAGAGTATATTGTTTTTCCACGTATATTAAAAGCATCTATACTAGTTAGAGCGAGAAATAATAATTGATTGCTATCATTCGTTGTTGAAGAAAGAAAATGAGAAATACAATGACTAAGAGTAGACTTGTTAGTTCCAATGATACCTTGAATGATCATTTTGAGAGAATCATGGTTACCATTATCAATAGAATGGTGTAAAATGATTTCAGAAGCAACTCATTGTTTGTATGATAAAGAAGATGGTGAGACAGTTGTCTCCCCAATTGATATGTCATCAACAACACTCAAAAACTAAGCATTCTTTACAAAATGGATAGCCTATTCTACAATATCATATGACGCCATTTTGTCTACCAATTATAATTAATATCGAAGTCCCTTTGACCAGGATTTTAAATGTCATAAATATTAACATTGTTCGGAGGAATTATTCGGGAAAGACGTTGCCACTATTCAAAATCTTGATTAATATCATCTTCATGAATGAGAAATTCAACACCTTCTTCATTAGATTCATTTGACAATAGAGCTCCATTAACATACCATGTGTCGTATCTTAAATTCCTTCAATTCTCAATGATAATTTCACTTGAAATCCCATATCTGGAGTTATGTCGCAAAATGGCTTGTACAAAGCAACTGAGTCCAACAAAATGTCTCAGACTCTTTTGAATCCTCACAGGGAATAACATAAAATTGTGGCCACACTCAAATAATTGCATTCAAATCTTATGCTCTCCATGGCTCTTCCCTACAATTTCAATGAAATGATGATGATCTTGTTATTTCTATCAAATGCAAAGTTCCAAAAAGTGGGGTTGGATTTGACAAAGATAAACAAAGGTGTTTTGGCAGGTAATTTCATCACAATACACTGATAGGTTTTGGAATATTTTCTTCCCAACATTCAATAAAAAATATGTCCAGCTACATAAGACAAGAGGTAACTTTAGCAACACTTGGCAAGTTTCATGTGCTCTAATTCAATGATCAAGAATCATTGTTACAAGAAACCTTTTGTATGAAGACAATGTAGGAGCTTCACATCCACTTTCATTAGCAGCCATTGTCAAGATTTCATGATAATTTTTAGATCTGTTTTTGATGCACAACAATGTTGTTATAGACTCTCACAACAAACTATAGTGTTGTTACAGGAGGAACAACATTGTTTTTTTTTAGCCACATAGTATGTAAAAGCATAGTTTAAAGATCCCTTCGCAACTCCCAAAAAAAGGATATTTTTGGGAAATCACTCATGAGTTATGAAATAGACCTTGCTCTGCACAAAACCCATATGCCAAAATTACGAAATGCGTCTTCCTTTGATCAGAAATTGACCCACAATATTCGTGACAATTTTCCTTTATGAATTTTCTTTCTTCTATTTGCTTGATCCAGAGTGCTCTGTATTCTCAAATCTGAAATGTAAAATGACACTTTCCAATACAAAATCTTGGATGCCAAAGTACTGGATTAAAGTATTAACACTAATAAGATTCTCTAGGTTCTCATTTAAATGTAAATAACAGAGAAAGTACAATGCAAGAATTCCTCATTCAATATAGCAATTTAAAGACCAAATCAATTTAAATCCCCAAATATTAATATTATGGTTCATAAACCTCACAAAAACATATGCAAATAATTGTCGCACACAAATTTACAGATTCGATTTGCTGATACAAAAACCAATGGTATAAGAAATTTTGTTCAATTAGCTTCAATCTCACACACAAATTTTCAACACCCAAAAAATGTTCCTCCTCTCTCCTTCCAAACTAAGAAAACCTGTCGAAGAAATGAGTTCACAGATTCGAACAAATTTCCCTTAGCCCTAAATACCCACTAACTATAAAATCATTTCTTTTAACTAGATATTCCTAACTAATATTAACTGAATATCAAAAAACGTTTTCAAAAATAAACTTTAAAATGTTCCAGCCTTGACATGTGATCAATCCATTACATTTCTAGGCTCTTGGTCTGACTTTAATAACTTATCATTTTTATGTGCTCAACCTAATGCACCGACATCAAACTCCCCAAAAAATAAAATTTTATGAGCTCCTACGCATAAGATCTTCTATAGAATGACCTACTTTCTGTAGTGTCACTTAATCCATCCAAGTAGAATCCTCCATCAAATGATCTTTCCACTTCACAAGATACTCCAAGTATTCTTTCCTTCTGGTCTTCTTAGCAACAAATGTATCCAAAATCTGTTCAGCCTCTAAAATCTTTTCCAGAGACATTTTCTTCCGCCCTTGTTGTTCCTTTGCTTCAACTTAGTCAAGATTATGAGAAGATTGATCACAATCACCAACTGTGAAGGAATACAAATCTGCTATATTAAAAATCGGTGAAATGTTAATTCCTGGAGGTAACTCCAGCTCATAATAATTCATCGAAAACTTGTGGAGGACCTTACAAGGTCCTATCTTCTTCATTTTCAATTTGCTATATTCTACCCTTGGAAACCACTATTTTCTCAGGTGAGCTAGGACCATATCTCCCACTTCAAAGTTTACCTCTTTCCTATGTACATTTTCTCATTTCTTGTAGTTATTGCTTGTATCTTGTAATATTTGTTTTTCTTAGTCATGTGGCTCACTCATGTCTATTGCAAAACCCTTCCCATCAGCACTTCTATCGTCAATATTTACCAAGTATCTTAGCTCACAAATTTCCCTTCGATGCATGTTGTACAAGATCTCAAATGGACTCTTTTCCATGCTCCTATTTGGTGAGTCATAGTATGAAAAATCAACCTGGGCTAGCACATGATCCCATTGCCTTGGTCGGTCACCTACTAAAATACTTAAAAAATCATCTAAACTCATGTTTACAACCTCTATTTTCCCATAAAATTGTGGATGATAAGTTGAGCTAAAATTTAGCTTAGTGCCAAGTTTCTTCCACAAGGTTCTCCAAAAATGTCCGGTGAATCTTATATCCATGTCAAAGATTATAATTTTTGGCAAACCATGCAACCGAACAATATCATCAAAAAACAAATTAGCCACATGGGTAGCATCACTAGTTTTGAAGTAAGGAATGAAATGATCCATCTTAGTAAATCTATCCTCAACTACAAGGATTGAATCATTACCTCGTTGAGTTCTCGGTAAAACCAGAACAAAGTCCATACTCACCAAATCCCAAGATCTGTTGGGACTGGGTAATAGTATGTGTAATCCAGTGTTCTAACTTCTCCCTTTCGCATGTTGACATGCCTTACACTTACTCACGTACCTCTGTACATCTGCCTTCATCTTAGGTAAAAAATAGAAGTGGCGCAACTGCCCAGTGTTTTCTCAACACCAAAGTGTCCAACCAACCTGCCATTATGCTTTTCTTGGACCAAATTTTCCTGCATTGAGCAATTGGGAATACATAGTTGATTCTTCTTGAACAATAGCCCATTTTTCAACATAATCTCTATCCATGGACTGTTTTCCCTATTAACTGGATTTTTACACGTTGCAAAAGATTCTTTAAAATGAGCATCAATGTCATATACATCCTTCAAATAATCAAAGCCTAGAATTTGTATTTGACTTTCCTACATGATTAAGCATCTCATACTCAAGGCATCGTCAACATTATTTTCCATCCCACTAATGTGATTCAAAACAAAAGTGAAACTTTGAAGGAACTCCACCCACTTTGCATGTTTATGATTTAAATTATGTTGCTGCATGATGTATTGGAAGGTAGAATTATCCGTGTATAGAACAAACTCATTAGGAATCAATTAATGCCTCCAATGCTTCAAAGCTTAAACCACTGCATAAATTCTTTGTTGTAGGAAGAGTATTTTTGTTTTTACTCATTTAACTTCTCGTTAGAATATGCAATAGGATTATCTTCTTGGCTCAATACAACTCGAATGGTTGTCCCACTAGCATCACATCTCAATTGAAAGGGATGATTAAAGTCTCGCAACTTCAACACTGACTTCTCAGTGATCTTCTTCTTGAATAGTTGAATTCTTTTTTTCCGATGCTATTGTCCAATAAAATGGATGCCTATTCTTCTTGATGGTGTCAATGATAGGTGCACAAATTCCACTAAAATTCCTGATAAATTTTATGTAGAAGCTGGCTAAACCATGAAAACTTCTCACCTCAAAAAATTCTTAGTTGAGGACCAATTTACAATTGCCTCTGTCTTTTCTGGATCCATTTTCAAGCCATCCTTAGAAATGACAAAACCCAAGTATACAAGTTCAATCTTCATAAAATAACACTTCTTCAAGTTAATTAATAACTTTTCTTCCTGCAACCTCTGTAAAACATACTTCAAATTTCTTAACTACTCTTCTTTAGTTTGACGGAAAATTAAAATGTCAGCCAAGTAAACAATGAAAAACTTACCAATGAACTCCTTCAAGACTTCATTCATCAGCCATATAAAGGTACTCGATGCATTTGACAATCCAAATGACATGATCATCCACTCGAACAAACCTTCATTGGTCTTGAGAGCTCTCTTCCACTCATCTCTTTCTCTGATACAAATTTGGTGATAACCACTTTTCAGTTCAATATTTGAGAAGTAAGCTGCTCCACCCAAGCAATCCATCATATCATCCATCCATGGAAATGGAAACTTGTAATGACTAGTGATCTTGTTGATTTCTCTAGAGTTAGGGCACATTCTCCATTCTCCACATTTCTTTGGACTTATACTGTAGGTATGACACATGGACTCAAAATTTATATTATTATTCCTTTTTTCGATAATTCTTGGAATTTATTCCTCACTTCCTCGTTCTCTTTGGGTGTCATTCGATATGTAGCCTTGTTTAGAAGACTTGCTCCTGGTATCAAGTCTATGTGATGACTGATGCTTCTTTTGGGTGGAAACTCACTTGGAAATTTGTCAACTACAATATCATGAAACTCATGCAACAACTCCTAAAAATCAAGAGGTAAAGCTACAATTTTGGTGTGCAGAAGTACTACCTTTGTATTGCAAATCACTGCATAGCTTAGCTCTTCTTCTTCCACATGTTGTAGAAATTTCTTTCCACTAAGTAGAAGTGCTTTTCAACTGCTTGTTTCAGCTATACCTTCCTGTTTCTATGGTACAAGAGTGTGCTTGATGCCATCCTTTTCGAACTTATAACAATTTATCTCTCCATCATGTGTCACCTTCCTATCAAATTGCCATGGGTGACCCAAAATAATGTGGCAACGTCCATTGGCATTATGTCATAGAGCACCTTGTCTTTATACCTGCCTATTTGAAACTCAATTTCACTTTCTTCAGGCACCAACAATTGGTGTCCTTTTTGCAACCATGATACCTCATAAGGTGTGGGGTGCTTAATATTTTTCAATCCCAATTTTTCCACCATTTCTTGGGAAACTAGATTATCTGTACTTTTGTTATCAATCAAAAATTTGCATCATTTGCCTTTTTCCTTACACATTGTCTTGAATAAGGATTTACTTTGGACTAGCTCAACAGTCTCCTTTGCTCGTTTTAAAAGGACTTTGTGCATCATCAACACCTCTTCAGTATTTGGCATATTCTCTACCTCAGGTAATTGTGCCTTTATTGCTTTGGTTTGAGCTATGTATGCAACTTGTTGTCCCGTATTGTCATTCTCAGGACATTAAAAAGATTGATGACCCAATTTGTTACATTTGTAACACTGATAGGAAGTCTCTCTACCTCTTTCTCTACCTCTACCTCTCTAAAAAGGTCTTCCTCGTCTGCTACCACCTTGTTTATCTCACTGCCCTGGCTAATTTGAGATGCCTTCATAATTATTTTGTGCATGAAACTTTCCTCTTCCATTTGTCTGTCCTTTCGCTTTGGAAAAACCACGCCCTCTCACAGTGTTTTGCTTCCTAGTTATCTTTTCTTGTACCTTCAAAGCGCACTAGTATGCTTCCTCTATTGTCCTTGGAGAAAGTATGCTAATTTCATCTTGAATATCTAAACTCAAACCATTGATATACCTTATTGTCTTTTTTCAGGGTATCTTCTACATAGCCTACTCTCAAATTCACCTTGTAAAACTCTTCAGTGTATTCTCTCATTGTCATTATCTTTTGTTTAAAATTTTTCATCTGTTTGTAAAGAGTTAGCTGATAATCTTTCGGCAAGAACTTACTCTTCATCTTTGCCACCATTCTATCCTTGCTCTTGATCAATGGTTTTACCTCCTTCCTTCTTTCATCTTGTACATTGTCCCACCATAGTGTAGCATGGCCTTTCAACCTTGTCATGACAAACTTGACTCTCTTATCCTCATCAATTTCCTCGTACTCAAAATACTTTTCCATCTCATTGATCCAATCTAGTAGATTCTCATATTTCAAACTACCATCATAAATAGAGATTTCAGGCTTTGGCCTTGAACTTGAGCCCAATACTACTCTCAACAACTTAATCTCAACAGCTTCTTCAACAGGTGCTACTCCTTCTTCTTCAAGTTCCTCTTCGGCCTCACTAACATCTCCACCTTCAAGATCCCGTTGTCTCCCTACTTCCATGGCTTCTAACCGAATTTGTAGTCTCCTTATCTCTTCCCAGAGTTCTTCATTTCCCACGGGTCTGCCTCCTCGACCTCGTGCCCTTCCTACATGCCTATTCATCTCTCTATACTGTAGATACTAACAACATTAAAGCATTGATACCAGTAATTGATGGTTTTTAGCTTAGCTAACCACAATGATGTTATAGGATGAACATCAAATCTTTCCTCTCACAACAAACTATAGTGTTGTTACAAGTTCTCTCAACAAACTACAGTGTTGTTATCGACTCTCACAACAAACTACAGTGTTGTTACAGACTCTCACAATAAACTATAGTGTTGTTACACACTCTTACAAAAGGGTACAGTGTCATTACACACTCTCTTAGCAGACTACAGTGTTGTTATAGACTCTCACAACAAACTACAATGTTGTTACATGAGGAACAACATTGTTTTTTTTTTTTGGCCCTAGAGTTGGTAAAAACATAGTTTAAAGATCCCTTCATAACTCCAAAAAAAAGAACCATTTTGGGAAATCAATCTAGGATTATGAAATAGACCCTGGTCTAGAAAAAACCTAGATGCCAGAATTTCGAAATTCATCTTCCTTTGATCAGAAATTTACCCACAAAATTGGTGACGGTTTTCCTTTACGAATTTTCTTTCTTTTGTTTTCTTGATGCAGAGTTTTCTGTATTCTCGAATTTGAAATGTAAAATGACTCTTTCCAACACATAATATTGGATGAAAAAGTACTAGATTAAAGTATTAACTGAAATATGATTGTCCAGGTTCTCATTTAAATGTAAATAACAGAGAAAATATAGTGCAAGAATTCCTCATTGAACACAACAATTTAAATACCAAATCAATTTCAATCTCAGATATTAATATTATGGTGCATAAACTTCACAAACACATATGAAAATAATTGTCTCACACACACTTACAAATTCGATTTGCTGATACAAAAAACCACTCGTCTAAGAAATGTTGTTCAATTTACTTCAATCTCACACCAAAATTTCCAGCACCCAAAAAATATTCATCGTCTCTTCTTCCAAACTAAATAAGCTTGTCCAACAAATGAGTTCATGGATGTGAATCAATTTCACTTACGCCTAACTACCTACTAGCTATAAAATCATTTTTTTAACTAGATATTCCTAACTAATCTTAACTAAATATCAAAAACTTTTTCAAAAATAAACTTTAAAATAATCTAGCCTTGACATGTGATCAATCCATCACATTGCTAGGCTCTTGGCTTAACTTTAATAACTTATCATTTTTATGTACTCGACCTAATGCACCTGCATCAGGTTTCCACCTTTGGAGCATATTTTGCAATATATTTCATAACTTCATGTCGAGAAACACTTTGACAATCAATATAATTGAGAAAAATCCAAATGGTTGGATAGATAAGAAATTGAACAACATTCTTGAAAACAAAGTAAAAAACGAGATATTAAATTACAAAAAAAAACTAATTCTTAAAAAGAAATATACACTAGGACATATTATATAATCAACTTTCCATAAAAATCAATGTGTTTGAGAAATACATTGTACCGTATTACATAACCATTACTAACATATTATAATACATTACATCATATTAAAAAACATCCCTTTTCTTCACCAAACGATTATAGTATATTACAATACATTAGGGCAATATTAGCATATTACAAATTGTAGTATATTACAATACATTAGGGCAATATTAGCATATTACAAATTGTAGTATATTACAATACATTAGGGCAGTGTTAGCATATTACAACACAATAAACTCCTTTCAAATATTAATATCAACAAAGAACAACTAAAAACGATCTCTCAAAATATCAACTACTATTAAGTAAACACAAAATATTAACTAAATACAAAAAAAAAATTAATTTCTGTCTAAACTAAAGCAACAAAATTTCACTTCAAAAAAAATCTCCACAAAAACTCTCTCAGCGTTTTTATCTTAATGTTGACAATGAAGGTTTGAATTTTTCTAACTAACGTCCTTCAATATGTTAGACTATGTCTCAGGTCATGATGGTCACGTTCACGGTTGTTCACTACGATGCTCATGCACACTATAATTGACGATGTCAACGAAACTCGACCATACTGAACATGTGTTATTGTCCAGATTATTTATTCATATATATGCATATTAATATTAATATTAATACCATACTAAACATGAGTTAATATGTGTTAATGTCAGTAATGTTATATTACATTGTATTAATATATCATACCCAATGATGGTGACAAAAGTTGACGATAGTTGATAGTTGTTAAATTATGGTTAACAAGTTGTGACTATTGTTAAACATTGTTAAATATCATTTCACTCTAGCTAATAACACTTTCACTACAGCTATCTTGTTTAGAGTAGAAAGGTCGACTATGTTTCAATATGCCAACAACTTCACTATTATTATTTCTAAATTTAATTTCGTAATGTTAAGGGAGGACAATGTTTTCTCTTGACATTATGGAATTGGGTTTATCAATCTTTTGGATTTTCAATATTAATCCTTTAAGTTTATCAATCTTTTGGATTTTTATTTTTTTTTTATTTTTTTTTTTAAGCTTGGCAGGACCCTCTCATTTTCGAGTTTTTAATGTCCATTATTCACCCCATTTCTAGGGAGGATAGCACAAGAATTGAACCTAAGATCTCTAGTTCGGTGAGACTTCATTTCCACGGCCATTGCCACTTGAGCTACCCCATGCAGACCTTGGATTTTCAATATTAATTTCTTAGGTTTACTATTATTCCCTTTAATTTGTTATCTATTGGGTACATAAGATTAATGCTTTGGGTCTATTAATTCTTTGAATTTACATTATTTATTCTTTGGATTTATAATATTAATCGCGAAATTTATATTCCTATAATATAATATTGATCATAGCATTTAATGTTATTTCATTGAGTTTAAAATCCCTTAATTTTTATAATTTATAATTATTATTATTTTTAAATATTACTTTTAAAATAATTTGTTACTCTACCATAAGATTCACTTAACTCATTGCGTTTTCTATAATGATGTTTTTGGTTCTCTTCATTACTTGAAAGATTCACTTAACTCATTACGTTTTCTATAATGATGTTTTTGGTTCTCTTCATTACTTGGTTTCAAGATTGGCATTGCATTGTTACCTAGGGACAATAGTGCATAAATTTTTACACCTCATCACATATGCATTGTTCATTCCTACATCAATATATTATATGACATGAGTTATAGACCCTTGCCATGTTATCAACATCATTGTAGCACATTCGAAAACATCCCTTTGCTTTACAAATAATTTTGGCATATTACAATACATTTTAGCATATTGTAATACATTTTAGAATGTTACAATACAGTAAACGCCTCTAAAATATTAATATCAGCAAGCAACATCTAAAAAATATCTCCCAAAATATCAACTGTTGTTAAGTAAACGCAAAATGTGAACGAAAGGCTAAAAAAATTAATTCATATATAAACTAAAACAATAAATTTTACTAAAAAGAATTAATCTATGTCAAAATTATCTCACAACTATCTTATTTGAATGTTGACTATCAAGCTTTGAGTTTGTCGATCTAATGTCGTTTAATATGTTATAATGTGTCGCACGACATGATGGTCACGTTCATTGTTATTCACTACGAATAATGTAATAATAAGTTTTTTTTTCTCAGTAAATGCTAAATCTATTAATATAAAGTAACCATAAAATTACAAGGAGGACTGAGCTTCAACATAGAGGACCTGTATGCTTTCAAAACTGACCGAACTAACTCATATTTGGGGAGATTATTTACAGGAGACATACATTTAGGATGGGTTAAGATCTTCCCATTTCCAGACCAAAAATTCATAAGCAAAAATAGAGTAACAGAAGCAGAACCGTGCCAACAACACCATAAAAAATGATTGACCCAAAACCAGACAAAAGAGAGCTGAGAAGGCCACCGGGAGTCATCAAGTGAGCTTGTCTTGGTCCATTGGCACTTCCTCGACCGGGAATTCGTTGCCATACCATATGCCACCACCGCATATCTCCTCACCCTCCCCGCTGCCACCAGGGGGACTTCGGGGCCTGAAGAGAGCTGCTTGAGCTACTGTCGCCTTCCAGTGATGCCGACGTGCCATGGTGGCTTCCACCCGACTGCATATCCAGAGGATCACTGCTCGAACTGTCCAGCCATTCCTTTGCTCGCTTCCTTCGAACCACCTTGCTTACTTGATTGACCAATGTTGCCATGTTGTTGCTCTGTGCTGAGGAGACCAGCAATTCTGAGCCCTTCCTGGGATGAGTCTGCCATGTCATTTACAGAGGCTTGGAGAGAAAACTCCTCTTCCGTGAAGATTATGGAAATATTACAGAGATGATTGGCTGATTTAAATTGCTCTGAAACCTAAAATGAAAGTTTTGAAAAGCATGATATGGAATCGTTCTGCGCGAGGGACTAGCCGGAGGCATCGGTGCTTGAGGAGCAGGCTGAGAAGTCTGAGAGCGCCTGCTGCCTCCTCCTCCTCGGCTTCCACCATGACGACTCAGCAATCTTTGCCGGACCTTGACCATTCTGCCAACCCAAAAAATATTGAGCCAGAAATAAAACACGGGATAGAGCAGATAGCAGTGAATATAGCTGGACCAGTCGGGTGGGGAAGAACAATGTAAATCAGGCGCCTGAATGAATGTAAGCTTTTCCCACTGAGCAAAGGAATTTCCTCGACGGGGATGCTTCAGAAGGGAAAGGCCATGACCAAAAGACAAACACCAAACCGTAGATTGCCTGTGTATAGCTGTCGAGGAGGAACATCAAATCAATCTGCAAGATGAAGTAATTGCACATAAGGTGAACCTGCTTGGGCTTGGTGCTAATCAAGAGAGGAGCGTGTCGCTTGAGGCAGCATGACGATGTGACGGTCGTAAATGCTCCCATTGAATTTTATTTATGTCACTTGCATCCGGGTAATAATAAGGAAGTAATGTTATATTACAATATATTAACATATCATACTCAATTATAGCGATCAAAATTGACGATAGTTGACAATTATTAAATTAGGTTTAACAAGTTGGGAATATTGTTAAATACCATTGACTATATTTTCACTATTATTAATAATATTTTTACTCTCATGGTCCATCTTCACTATAAAAAGGTTCACTGTGTTTTAGTATGCCAACATCCTCATTATTATTATTTCTAACCTAATTCTGTAATGTCAAGGGCAAATCTTTTCACTATTATTAATAATATTTTAATAATATTTTACTCTCGTCGTCCATCTTCACCATAAAAAGGTTGACTATGTTTTAGTATGCCAACATCTTCATTATTATTATTTCTAACCTAATTTTGTAATGTCAACCGCAGACATTGTTGATTCTTGACATTATGGAATTTGCTTTACTAATTTTATGGCTTTCTAATATTAATTCATTGAGTTGATCAATTACATGGATTTTTATTATTAATCTCTTGAGTTTAATATTATACCCTTTGGTTCATAATCTATTGGGTATATAATATTAATCCCTTCACTTTATTAATTTCCTTAATTTATATTGTTCATTCATTGGATTTATATTATTAATCGTGAAATTTCTAATATTATTCTTACTATTTGAATTCCTACAGTTTAATATTGATCCTAAAGTTTAATGTTATTACATTGGATTTAAAATCCCTTAGTTATTATTATTATTATTTTTAAATATAAATTTTAAAACATTTTCCATTTATCACTCAAAAATTGGTGTTAATCTACCGAAATATGTGCTTAACTAAGTATGTTTTATATAATGATTTCTTTGTTACTCTTCATTACTTAATTTTGATATTGAAATTGTATTGTTACCTAGGGACAATATTGTATAACTTCTTACACCTCTCACATGTGCATTGCTATTTCCATAATATATTATATGGAACGAGTTGTAGACCCTTGTCACATTGTCACCATGATTCTAGAATATTAGAAAACATCTGTCTTCTTTACAAAACATTTTGGCAGATTACAATATATCGTGGAAATATTAGAATATTATAATATATTTTCGCATATTGCAATACATTATAGCAAATTAAAATATAATCAAATCCTTTAAAATATTAATATCAACGAGAAACAGATAAAAATGATTTTTCAAAATATCAAATGTTATTATATAAACATAAAATATTAAGTAAGCACTAAAAAGATTACATCTAAACTCAAACAACGAAATTTCAATAAAAAACATTAATATGCATAAAAACATCTCTCATATTTTTTTTCTTTTAATATTGACTATCAAGCTTTGACTTTTCACTATCAAACATCGTAGGTTATGTTATACTATGTCGCACAACATGATGGTCACATTCACTGTTGTTCACAATTATTTCTATGCACACTATAGTTGACCACGTCAATAAAACTCAACCATACTAAGCCTGTCTTAATGTCCAAATTATTGACCACGTCAATAAAACTCAACCATACTAAGCCTGTCTTAATGTCCAAATTATTTATAGTGAAAACAATATAAATATGTATATTAAAATTGTATTAATATCTTAGTAATGTTATATTACACTATAAGCCTGTCTTAATGTCCAAATTATTGACCACGTCAATAAAACTCAACCATACTAAGCCTGTCTTAATGTCCAAATTATTTATAGTGAAAACAATATAAATATGTATATTAAAATTGTATTAATATCTTAGTAATGTTATATTACACTATATTAATATATCATATGCAAACGATGGTGGTCACAGTGGATGATAGTTTACAATTGTTAAATTATGGTTAACAAGTTGTGATTATTGTTAAACTTCATTGACTATATTTTCACTATGCTTAGAAATACTTTCACTATGGCTATCTATGTTCACCATAAAAAGGTTGGCTACGTCTCATTATGCCAACATCTTCATAATTATTGTTATTTGTAATCTAATTCTCTAATGTCAAGGCTTAACATTTTCCTCTCTTGACATTGTGGAATTGGGTTTATCAATCCTTTGGATTTCTAATATTAATCCCTTGTGTTTAATATTATTCCCCTTGGTTTATAATCCATTGGGTATATAACATTAATCCCTTGGTCTTATTTATTCTGTGGATTTATATTGTTGATTCCTTGGGTTTATAGTATTAATTGTGAGGTTTCTAATACCAGTCTTAAGGTTTATATTCCTACGATTTAATATTGATCCTAGGGTCTAATGCTATTCCATCGGGTTTAAAATCCCTTGGTTTTTATAATTTATAATTATTAATTCTTAAATAGTACTTTTAATTTCTTTATTTTTATGACTTAAAAATTGGTGCTTCTCTACCATAAGATATGCTTAACTCATTGTGTTTTGTATAACGATGTCTTTGATACTTGTTGTAGCGGCTACAACCACCCTCCAAAATTTTGGCCTACACCAATTTCAGAACCTCCCTTGAAAAGTTTCACTTGATGACTGCACACACCCGAGTTCACTCCGTGAGCTCGTGTGAGTCTTTACATTCGCCTTGCTTGTTTATTGCACTCAAGTTTCTAAAGGTTGATGTCTAATTCATGCTTGTGACCATGTTCTCGTTATGCTCAGAGTCTTTGCTTCATATGTGTTTGATTTGTTCCCCATGAAAGCATCTATCGCACTCACACACGGAGTCACATTCATTGTCATGCAAGCATCGTCTCGATCATGAGTGTTGTACTTGTCGCTTGCACTGTCGGTCAGTCATGTTGAACATATGTGTCTAGATGGTTTGATAGTTTCGTCATCAAGGCATGTGAGTGTGTGTCTGTATGATCACCTATGCATCTTTCGACTGTTCACACACAGTCATTTTCGCTGAAGCTCTGACAACCAGACTCCTCACTGACAGTAGGACCATCACCCTGCTTTCGACTTGATTGACTGTCAACCAGAATAGTGCAAAAGCACTAAGATAGTTATTTCAAGCTTTGTTGTCTGCAAGAAATTCAATCAGCACTCATGTTGGCCACCTAGATAGTTGACCGACTGTTCATCTCAGAAATTGCGCAATGCTCATGAGCAGGCCTCTCGCTGCCCATCAGTTAGCTCAACTCCAAAATTGTGTAGAGATGATCAGCAGGCCAGCCTTCCGGTGTTAATACAATTTTCCCATCCAGTAATAGACTAACTGTTTCCTCTAGGATTTGCACAATTTCCGCTACCACCGATTGAGCAACTAACTGGAAGTTCCCTCTAGGAATTGCGCAAATATGTCTACCAGTGACCCCAGCAGCCAACTGGTATTTCCCTCTGGGAATTGTGCAAATCTCGCTGCCAGTGACCCCAACAGCCAACTGGAAGTTCCCTCTGGGAATTCCACAGATTTGGTTGCCAGTCTCCTAGGCAGTTCCCCAAAAAACCTGTGCAATGCCTTCCTACTAACCCTTCCTACAACCCAACCCGTTCCTCTAGAAAATTGCACAAATCTGGCTATCTAGCCCCTGCTGACTATTAATTCTGGAAAATGTGTAGAGCATGCTTTCCTTGCCCTCTAGCAGCTCAGACTATTCCTCCCAAAATTTGCGCTATATTGCCTCACAAACAAGCCAGACCTTGTAGACAGTCACTGTTAACCCACATCACCTGTCTCCATCTCTTAGTGACTCTTACGCAGTTTTCAGCAGAATTTTCCAAGAGCCATCATCCTGCATCATAGCCCTACTGCCTCTCCTAGTCACTTGCATTCAAATGATCATATGTCATGGTAGACTAGTGAGGTTTTGGATTTGACGTCGTCTCATCATGAGTGACTCCAGGTATAGGTACACTAACAAACATGTCAAGACCATGAGACGGATGAACGAAGGGCACACATGTAGATGGACAAGTTCACCAACAGATCAACGAACAAAGCATGTGAAGTGGATGAATGCGACAAACATGCACCTTCACAAATAAGTGAGCTTGTCAAGCATTCTAGTAGGAAAGAAAGGAACAACATGCTAAAGCTTCATAAAGTGAACCAAGGACCATCGAAGAGTCCATGTCATTTGCCATGCAGAGGTGAAGCTATGATACACCATCAAGACATCCATCACTCAGCAACATTATAGCTTGATATGCACTCCAGAATCAGGATGAATGTACTAGCATTGTCATGTCATGTCATGTCGAGACAATTCATGAATCATGTTTCCCACATCTCCATTATGGGCTTGTTTTCAATCAATGTGATGTAGCGTAGAAGTCCAAGAAACTGACTTGTTGAACACAGAGTCATGTAAGGCGAAAATTCATGGAAGTCGAATGGTCATGAGGGCAGTCGAATAACCACAAGGGTCAGTTTCACCCTTGGCTATAAATACCCCCCTCATTTGTACATGAAGGGACTTTGCACCTCTCCTCCCACATAGATAAGAGAGTTTGTAATATTTTATTTGAGGAGTAAGTAGTGGCTTCAATGCCCCGCTGATGGGGTTAGTGATGTATGGTGTAATGATGTGTCTTGGAACTGCCGCTTAATTCACAAGCGTATCAATAGGCCAACACATTTTCACACATGTATTGTATTTGTTGTAAGACTGATCTTTAACACTTGTAATGCATGTTTCTTTAAACATGTGTTCTACATCTGAACTGATTCATTTTTTTAATGCATAATCTATTAATGGAAATGTGTTGTATATGCTGTTAATGTTGTCATGTTCGTGTCTACTGCTCTGTCGAACATCAGACAGACCTTTCATATAAACCTTGCTATAACGACCGTTGCACTCATCTTGAACTGATCCATGATTGATGTACATGTTATCGTACCTTATATGTTGTGACTGCCGCATTCAAGTGGACTTATCCACCAGAAGCTGTGTATGTCCTTTGTGTTATGTGTTCCTAGCCAAGTTGGGACTGATCCCTTTCAAGCTAGAACTCACCTTCACCTTTCTACCCTCACAGTGAAAGAACCATTGGCACAAGTACACTTACACTCACCAGGCACGCAAACCTCATTTTTCAAAGACAAAGCAAACTACTCTCTTGTGCAGACAAGCAAGAGTTGAGACAAATTTTTAAGACGATGGAAACCGGGCCATGATACCGGATGGGACTCCAACACCAGATGGTGTGAGGTCTAGGTTGGACTTCATACTGGGGTGATCCCATGAATGTTGGTGCATCTAGCACTATCAACATTTTCTGGTGCTAGAAGGAGAGAAACCAGTTTTACATGGCTGAAATTCCCTTCACACTCGTTCAACAAACATCTGTTCAAGGGAATAACTCACACTCTCTCTCACCTACACGTGACTCTGCGATTGGTTACCCCTCACCTCCTAGTTTTGAGAATGAGACTCCTGATTAACACCTTCACTCCATTCACCCCATCACTCGCTAGTTCACAAAAGCAATCGCACTGATCCTAGACAGACAAAATTTTCCACGTGAAGTGATGAAGACAAAAGCCACTCCCATGAGTGATGTTGTATCATCGCTGGAAGAAGAAACCATTGACATAGTTGAAGGTCTAGGAGAAGCTATTGAAGACGAAAAGAAATCTCCCATCCTCAGGTAAAGTGAACAAGGCACTCTTGTGATCTTGGGATCAGAGTTGGGTATAGGAGGCAGAGGGGAAGACAGTTGAGGAGGCGGAAGAGGAGACTGACCAATGGACTAATAGTCGGACACATTAGACTCTGAAGGAGAGGAAGAGTATGAAGAAGTCAAAGAGATGGTTGACCCATATCATGAATGGATAATTGTTACACATCATTTGGTCACTGTCCTTGTACTCCCCGTTCCTTGATCTTGGAGGACCTCTACAGTGAACCCTGCATGATTTTCCGTCATGAAGAAACTCCCATTATATCCCTCTTCACAAGCATATCATTTCCCTTTTGCACCACTTCCCCTGAAACTTCTGTTTTTCTTAGTTTACAAGACCGATGATAGTGTCCTTTGTCTTCCCCACGCTAATGTGTAGGGATTAGCACTATTCCCCGAGCTGACTGGTGGGACTGAGCTATGTTCCAGTCATGCCAACTGGTGTGACTGAGTTGTGTTCTAGTCATGCTAGTCCTGTTATGGAAATTTTTTTAAATAAGAGCCAAAGCTTCTAGCTCTAGAAGCTCTGTAACGAAAGTCTAGTAAATGGTTTGGCTGGATGGGGTCGAGAATAATAGTTTGGATTCCTTTCCCCTATAATGATCGAACTACCTCAAGGGATAAGTCCTTCTCCCATGAGAAGAGGATCCATCTCCCATCCATATTTCCTATATAAACCTCCCTTCTTCCCAAGAACAAACCAGTGTGAAAGTTGTTGTCATGGTTATAGTGTTGGCTGAGTGTGAGTATACTATTTTGATTAAACAAGAAAGCTATTGCTATTTGTAGCCATCTAGTTGTGTGAGACAGAAGTGTGTTTGGTTTGGAGTGAACCTTAAAGGGAAGAGCCTTTAAACTATTGTTGTTTGAAGCCATCATGGTGTGCTAGCAGAAGTGTGTGGGAACCTAGTCTTGTCAAAGGAAGACTGCGACGTCAAGACAAATGGTTGTAATCTCTCTTTGATATTAGTATATGCAACTACTGATTGATTTCCTACATGTTTTGTAATATTACATATTCACGTCTTAATGTTTCTTCACTCATTAAGTAGGTTGAATTGCAATTTGTCTATTATTGATGATGATGATGATAGTGGTTACTGTCCACTGAGACCAAACTGGTCTATCGGACCTATAATTTTCTTAGTTTATAATTGTCTGGCTCCTCATCTTTCTTGGCAAGATTGGTGTTGTAGCTTTCAATTTTTTCTACAGTCTTCCAACCTCTTTTATCTTGCATCTCCTTCATTTCTTCTAATTCTTGGGACATTGGTGTCTTAACTTCGCAATCTATTTTGTTCGTCCTTTTGAAGATAGTCGGAGAAGAAGTTTGGTCTAGGACATCTGCTTTGCTGTTAAATGAAGATTTATTTTGTGCAGTATTCGAATCCTCATAATGGTTGATGCTTGAGGGGTTGTCGAGTTCACTTTTTTGTTGTTGGGTGGGGATTTCTCCATGCTTGTCCTGAGAGTTTTTTCTTTCTTTCCTAATTTCTTGTGATTCAGAGTTTTCTATAGAGTATTCTTCTTTGATGACAGTGTAGTGTTATTTTTGTGCTCCTTCCCACCAAGTAGATTTATGGTGGTCTTTTCTAGTAGAATTTTTCTGGGAGGCTTTTGGGAAAATTTTGGCTAGATGGCCTATCTCAAAGCAGGATCGACATCAAAAGACGACACTATCATAATCAAGTTTCTGGTTCCACACATAGTCTTTACTTGTTAGGTTTATTTCCACTGGGAATCTGGCGCTGAAGTACATTTCCACACAAATTCGTGCATAAGTGGTTCTGGCATATTCCTTTGTTTCTAGGCACCTGCAGTAAAATTTCCCAATTGCATTTCCAATGGCTTTTAGCAAGGAGAGATTCTAGAGATGCAAGGGTAGGCTTGGCAATCTCACCCAAACTGGTGCTGAGGTTATCATTGTTGTTGAGGGATCGAATGATGGGTTCCATGGCTTCATGAATAGGCCTATTTTTTCCCAAGACCAAGGGCTGGAATCTAGAATACATTGTCTGCTTTTAGGATCTTCAAAATCTACTATAAATAAACCCCTATCATAGGGGTAGATATTAATTTCATCAGGAATGATAGGCTTCCATACCTCCGAGATCCAATTGTGGAGAGCTGTCGGCCGTGGCCAAAAACCATTGAACTGGCAAATTAGGGCACTTTCAGAAAACTTCAAAGCCTCATCAAGTGAGGCTTGAACCACCTAGATAGTGGGAGTCGGGGCTTCATTGACGATATGGGCAGGACCTTGCCCTCCAGAAGGAAATGGAACTGAGCCAACAACTATTTTCGTGAAGCGAGTAGCCATATTTTACTTCTCTGTAGAACCTTGCCGAAGAGAAATAAGGCAGAAGATTAGATCTAGAACTAACCACAGAAGATTAGATGTAGAATCCTACCGTAGAGTTAGATCTAGATCTAGCCACAGAGAAATACGACAGAAGAAGGAGCTTGAAGAAGGAAGCGAGAGATTGCTGGAGCGAGCAAGTGATGACATCATTAGGCAGGACAAGCGACCAAGAGTTAGGCCCTCTTGATTGATTATAACCTAAGGAAATCTTACATAGAAAGTATCTGTTGTGGCTAGGACCATTATCAGGTTAGAGGAATTCGATAGCATCCACACTTATAATTTTACTTCACCATAATAACTCAGGGACCATTGGCTCTCCTAGCTATTCTAGACAAGATACCGAAGCGAACAGAGAGAATGAACATCAAGTTTAACCCTCACAGTAAGGTGAAGGTGGAAGACCACTTAGACAACTTCTACCTACAGCTATAGACCCTTGAGGTACGTTATGACGATGTAGCATGTAGATTTTTTCGATGTAACTTGGACAGTTGGGCAGTTGCTTGGTATCACTACCTTCCACCTAAACTCTATACAGAACTGGGGTTCTTTTAAACATCTATTCCTTCAGACATTTGCTGATGACAAGACCCCAGCCATTCCACTCAAAGAGTTGGGAAGCCTCAACATGGATGGAAAAGAAAAGGTGAAAGATTTCAATTAGAGGTTTATGCATATACTGAATAGGTTCCCAACAGACACTAAGGTTCATGACTCTATCACCATTGATTACTACACGTCCGCACTGCCAACCAACGTTGTGCAGTTCGTCAAGCAAGCTGCGAGACCAAAACTATTGGAAAACTGTGAAGAGGCTATCATTGTTGAAAAAGACCTGTGTGCAGTTGGAGTCATCAAGGATGATGAATCGTCGAAGTTCACCAAGGATGTAAGCAAGAAGTACCAAGCAATGGCGAGTAAGGGTGGAGACAAGAAAGAAACTAACATTGAGACCCTCACCCATCTTGTCAAGAGCTTGTCCACTAAAATGTTCGAACTGAAACAACATAGATCAGACACATTTGCAAGCAGCCACCCACCTAAGGAGAGACAAGTAAGAAGTGCATCAAGCAATAGTGGGTTCATTCCAAAAACTATGCAAAAGGCTGTGTTCCGACTCGAACAATGTGCAGATCTGAAATTTTGTTCTTTCCACGAAGAACATCATCCTGAGAACTGTTGTCTGGGCTGGAAGTGAGTCACAAATACTTTTTACAGTTGTACATGTTTGGTGTGGAGGCTGATTATCTTCTTTATTTAGAGGTATCACCGCATTGGACCTAAGTTCGTAACGTGGCAGCAATGCCACCCATAATATTTACATTGCAAGGGTGTTCAAGGGGGGTGGCTGCGATCCTTGGGAGCCGCCCCCTTGTGGGGGATCGAGGGCAGTGTCTCCAAAGCTAAAAATAGATGTAAAATTGCCTTGTAAAATGTTGTAATCTTGTAGTCAATATGGGCCGTTCATTACATAGAGATCTGATGGTAGAAGTTATGTTTAATTTAGGGTTTTTTTTCCCTAGAAGGAAACCCCTCGCTATATATGAAGGAATTGTATTGCGTCTATGTAGATCTGTATTCTGAGTGAGAAAGAGACAAGAGACTGTGTGAGAGCAAAGAGGGAGATACAACGGATCTACTCTAGGTTGTATCTCTTCAGTTTGTTGGATAATATAAAAGGAAGGACTGGCTGTTTCCCATGAACATAGCCCAAATTGGGTGAACTACGTATATCTATGTCTCTCTTGTTATGTGTGTTCTGTGTTTATATTTATGCAATATATTTTGTGTTTCATTGCTTTGTAATATATAATTTACTAGCAATACACTCGAGGCAGGAAGCCATAGGCAGGAGCAACCGGAGGACACATACAATGATGAAGAGGTTGCACCTGATGAGCCACCAACCTCTGAGCATGTGGTAAACACTTATCAATGCTCACAAACAATGGCAAAAACAAAC
Organism: Pinus tabuliformis; assembly: GCA_031772625.1. Lineage (NCBI taxonomy): Eukaryota > Viridiplantae > Streptophyta > Pinopsida > Pinales > Pinaceae > Pinus > Pinus tabuliformis. The sequence goes on from CM062804.1 coordinate 1,395,742,796, forward strand.
ACTGAGAAGCATCCCCATAAACAAACTGACCATTACAGTCTTCGAAGCAAAGGGGCTTGCCCCACACTGAGGGAGATGCAAGAAAATGTGAAACTACTGATAAGGAAGATTGACCCACTGGATCCCTCAAAGCAACAAACACAGAGCATGTACGGGAACATAGCAACGGATAAGAGTACATCCATGAGTAGAAAGATGCAAAACAATCTGCTAGAAAACATGAGCATCCCTTCCACCCCGAACACTTCATGAGTCAAGCACCTCTAGACTACAATATTGTTGATGACATCAAGAAAACTCGAGTGAACATCAACTTGTTCTAGTTGGCTAAGCTCTAGAGTTAGTGAGATATCCTGCTGTGCACTTTGGGAGAGACAACAACAGACAGTGCATCCTCTACCAGCCGGGGAGAAGGAACACCTCCCATATCACTTTCCACAGTGCTAAATACGCTCTGGATGGAAGAGGGAAACCCAGGTTTTCCCTCCATTCCTACTTTCATTTCACGTTTTTAACTACAATGTTCACAACTGCTTGGCTGAGCCAAGTCTCTCTTCAGCCAATCACCCCCATGCCATATTCCAAGCATGAATGTGGGACTCATATAACACATCAAAAGCACCAATCAATTTGGATGCCACCAGAGTTCTCTGCCTACATCATGAGGAATTCGAGTGTCTCATAGTCTCTCGGGATTTATCGCGCATCCACACTCTAATCCCGGGATCACCAAGCCCTACACCGATACATACTCTCTAGGCTTTATCGTGCATTCCATCCCGCAATCACTAGTCCCAAATAAGAGAAAATCCACCTCTTGGATTTACCATATATCCTACCATTCACCGACAAGGATTCCTAGGCCCACCGAGGCACACAATCTAGCTTTACCGCAACCCACAGTCTGGTTCAGGGGTTACTAGGCCAGTGGCTTTATGCATCCTCAGTCTAGTTCAGGGACTAGTACCACCATGTGTTTGTCAATTTGGAGATCCATCCCACTTAGCTTCGAATCGAATCCGGCCATCCCCCACAAAACGCATGAGAGAACCCATCTCATCAAAGCTATCAGGAAACGACAAGGCTGGGCTAAAAATTGTGTCACACCTCGCAAAAACCATGCCATGGTAGAAAAGAAACCCATGCAATCACATGCATGCCAAATCTAGCAAGGAAAATACACATGCAAGTTGATACTTGCAATGAATCCTATTGTAGCTTCTTGATCTTGATTTTCCCTACTTGATCTTTTCTTCCTCTTGCCTTCTTGGACTTTCTTTTCCCAATTCCAAAGTGCTCCTAGAAAGCTCTAACTATCCAAAGGTATGTGAGAGAGAGCTCCAAAATTGAACTGACCAAGTCTTGCCCACTGATCCTCAGAAGCCTTTTTATTAATGAGGTCTCTGTTTTTTTCACTTTCCATTATTTTGCTTCAATTTCCTCCTCACAAGCAACATGTGACCTTTCACCTTCCTTTTCAGCTAATTTCAATTATTTTTATAAATAAATGTCCCAAAAATGTCGTTTTTCCTCTTTAATGGCTTAGCCATTACCTTTGTCAATTTCCTTAGCCATAAACAACCAAATGAACACCCCCTACGATGTCTTGCCCACCATTCAGCTTGAAATACATGTCCCATCATCCGTGGTATTTACATATTTTTACATGGAATTTTCACTAGGGCTGTTACATTCACACATTATTCTTACTTCTAATTACTTTACAACATGTTAATTGTACATTATTTTTACTTCTAATTACTTTAGAGCATGTTCATTTTTTAAAATTATAGTCGACATTATTTTTCTATTTAGAATGTAATTTTTATCTTTTATTTTATTCTTAAAAGGGCACGAATAAGCTTACACATCCCCTCATACTGGGTTGTATAACCATCATAGCTCCATTTAAGTATGGATCTAACATGAGTGGAGAGGGATCAAATTTCTTCACTTACACATCCCTTCATACTAGGTTGTATAACCAGCATACATGGATGGACTATAGAACCAACATAGATCCATCTTAAATAGGGATCTAACATGAGCCATCTTAAGTACGGATCTCACATATTGTATGTTATTTTTCATATGTTTAAATTGTATTTTTGAATGCTAAATAAATATATATATATATAAGACCAAATAAAATGTTCAACCATAAAAAAAAATCAAGATATAGATATATATATGAAGTTGATATCCACATATATTAGTTAACATACATTTTCAAATAACTTATTTAAATCTGTTGTTAAAATATTTTACAAAAGTATAAGATTTAAACATTTAATTTACACATTTTTTTTACTTCCAATTATTTTACCACATGTTCATATTTTTCTAATTATAGTGGTCATTATTTTTCTATTTAAAAAATAATTTTTTATTTTTATTTTTATTTCAAAAAAAACCTACTCATAAACTTACGCATCCCCTTATACAACACCGTATAATAAGCATTATTCTTTGGTTAAATTTTTCTTCAACGGTCTTTCTTGATTTCAAACACCGTATAATAAGCATTATTCTTTGGTTAAATTTTTCTTCAACGGTCTTTCTTGATTTCAAAACTCTTTAGATAGAAAATCGTAAATGGTTTTCCACATTATTTGATATTGTAAGTTTAAGTGATTAAAAATTTTAAAATGCGTCTGAAAGCCCCAGATATGATCGTCTACAGATAATAAGAATCCAAACAATGGTGCAAATAAAGAATTGGACGAAAATTGAAGAGGATACTATGGATAAATTCATGCTTTTTCATTTTGTCGAGAGAAAGAAACTCTCATTCATGAAAGGGAGTGTTGGAGAATCTAATTCCAGCAACTTGTTAGGTGTCAAAATTGTCCCTCCAAGTGTCCTTGTTCAGTTTCACTGAGTTCAATTAAAGTGGAGTTTCACTCGAATCATTTATTAGTGATGTTTCCAATGTAATATTATTTAAGTGATTTGTAATATTGAGAAAAGAAATTCCTCTTATCCACATTTTCTTCTCTCCAATTTTTGTCGTGGTATGGGAGCTTAGCTTGCGTGAAACTCCTTAAGAGAAGAGGAAGAGAAGATAAGAAGTTTGCATAACACTCTCTGAGAGAGCAACAACATGAGCAAAGAGAAAGAGGTAGAGAAAATAGGCAAGATGGCATAAGACTCTTTGAGAGAGCAGTGGAAGTTTGAAGAAGCCTAATGCGAAAAAGAAAAAAAAGAGTGGAAGACTCTTTCAAAGAGCATCAAAGATTTGAAGAAGCCTGCAAAGAAGCAGCAGTAGAGAAAAGAAAAGAGAGAGTGGAAGACTCTTTCAAATAGCATCAAAGATTTGAAGAAGCCTGCAAAGAAGCAGCAGTCGAGAAAAGAAAAGAGAGAGTGGAAGACTCTTTCAGATAGCATCAAAGATTTGAAGAAGCCTGCAAAGAAGCAGCAGTAGAGCAAAGAAACCAGAAAGTTCACCTCAAAATCAATTTAAAAAAAAATTGTAGATAACGCTTTATATTACTTTGGTACAGTGTGTTATTAGCACAAATGAGGACTCTAAAATCCTCGTTAAGCGTACTACCGTAGTTTAGAATTTGAAGAGACGCGTTAGTTTCATTTCCTTGCATGTTTTTTGCTCGCACGCGGCTCCTCTGTGCCAAACCAGTGTTAGCCGAATTCTGTTGACGTCACCATGAATTACAATACCCTGAAGAGTGGTCTTCATACAGAGGAGCGCACATAGCCGTAGAAGATGTTTTCAAAAGACTAGAGGATCTACGTGTGGTAAGCCGTGAAGGTTAAAATTTCCGCACAAGAAATCAATGCACGAAGAATCAAAGCCCCAGAATGCTTTTAGAAGTTTATTTTTTAAAGTATAAAAAAAAGAGTTTCATGAAAGTTCTTATGAAAAGAACTTATAAAAGGATGTTTTATTTAAAAATGAGAGGAGTGTTTTTTTAATGATTTGTATTGAAAAGGAGTTTATTATATGGGACTCTTTTAAGGACTTAAAAAAAACAATTAAAAAAAGGATGTTGTTCAAAATTGTTGACAATATTGAAATATTGTAAGGATCTGTGAATGTATTGGTTTTTTTTTTTAATATGTAGACCTATTTTTTCCAAAGTTGTGTAGCAGAGAAATCAATCGCTATGTTTGAAATTTGATTTCTTTATGGGCTGCATTCCTTCATCACTCAAATGGGAAAAGCCAAGAGGCTAAGAAAGTCAAGACGACAAGAGGAGATGTTTGAGATCTTTTTAGATCTGGAAGTGAAGAGGCAAAATGATGCCTTTGTAATGAAATGAATAAAAGAATCCACCAATGACATCATTCTTCCCTTGATCTCAGAAGCCAAGACAACCAAGGAGGCCTTTGATACTCGTGAGAGATGTTTTGGTGTAGGGGGGAGCATTGAAGTTGTAGATAAAGGTGGATCTATAGAAACGGATCTACAACGACATGGAAAGATTATTGAATCCCACTATGTTGAGCCACACGTGGATAACTTAAGTGAAGAAGTCGCAAAAGAAAGAGAGAAGGAGCACATTGATAGTCATGAATCCCACTGTGGACAACTATAAGTGGATGAAGATTTGGGAAATCCAACAACAGAGCTTGCTAATGAAAACTTGGTGTTTCTAGCAATTGATTTTGTTGATGAAAATATGACAGTCCAGAAACAGAGCTTGATGATGAAAATTTCATAAATCCATCAATAGATCTTGTTGATGAAATTTTGGTGAATCGAGCAACAGAGCTTGTTGAGCACAATGAAGTTTCCATTGGTGCAGTCAATGCTATGTTGAAATGAGCAATTAATATTGTTGATGTAAAATTTGATGAAGAATTGTTGGCTAATGATAAATGCTTGCACGTGATGCAACAAAAACATCATATAGTGTTAATTTTTGGTATGTTCTATGCTAGAGCAATTTATTTAAATTTTCACAATTAGCAATCACATCAGTAGTAAGATAAACTGCATATAGAACATAAATATAAATCACAGAAGACAAACCAAGACAAGAGGAAACAAGATGTGGCGCAAGCTAGGGACAAACCCCACAATGTGTGGGGAAACCCTTGATCAATTCCTCTTTTATGTTCTTCAAAGTTTAGCAGAGAAAGAGAGAGAGAGAGAGAGATAGAATATTTACAACAGAAGTCAATACTTTGACTTGTCTAGATTTAAGCATAGATCAACTCCTATAACGATGAGATCAATTGAAGACATTCTTATTCAACTTATACCTATCATCATGTTGCATCTGGTCCTCTAGTTGCACTATTGCATACTCCACCACGCTGCTCTAATCATCATTATCATCATGCTGCCCATGTCCATGATCTTATCCACCCTAATGCTGCTCAAACTAATGTGCATCATCATCATGTTGTTGCCCCTGCTAATGTATCATTGCACTGCCCATGCACATGATCTCATAGTGCTGCCCACCATGCTGTTGCCTTTGCCTCCTCGTTGCTTCATCGTGCTACAATAATGCATCATCATGCTGCTCAAGATCACATACATCATGCTGTCATCACAGTTGCATCATTGCTACACTTTTACTTGTACCTTTGTTACTACTACATCTTCCAATGATGAGATCAATTGAGATCTTCACTGTGCTCTTTTCTTCATTCATGGCATCCAAGATCTGCTCCTTTGATCGAGATCTCAAGGAAGGGGTTATTGTCAACAAAACTGCAGCTTACTGTCCATTTGACTTCTTGTCTATCTATGATTGAGCAAGAGAATGTTTGAGGTAGGTTTCCTTTGACTATGTATAGAGGCTTCTCTCCATGACTACATAGAAGGTGACTTCCTCACAGCTTAGGAAGGTAGCTCCATTACAACGTGTAAATATTATTGTGTATATATATATTTTGCTACGTGAGTGACCTGGGATTGACTGCCTGTAACAAGTGGCACCTTTTGACTGTGTATAATTGTCCCTATACCCTGCGTATAGGAATCATCAAAGTAATGTACTCTTCAAAAGACTCCATGTATCTATCATAGAGTTGCTATGAATAATCCTGTGGAGGCTTTTGCGTGCACATGTTGTAAATAGTCATGTAAAGCATTATGTACTCCTCGGAATTGAAATGATGTTTGGGAATTCCTTCCAGAATGTTCTTGAGCTTCGTAATTCCCTTCTGCATAAATTCCCATCCCGACTCTAGCTCTATAATCTTCTACTCGCTCATCATCATTTTCTAAATCTCAAATCCTCGACCTTGCCCCAAACATGACACTCTTAATCCGTGGAGCCGAGCACATAATACCAACAATTCATGACCTGTGACAGTCTCATGCTAGGGTCGTGGCATCTTCCATCTCCAGTCTACAGCTGCGCGGGATTGATCAAAGGGCGAATGCGTTGAGAAGAGAATGGTTTTTATTTGTGGATATGGGCATCGAGCCACTTTCTCTTTAGGAAAATAGGAGAGGAGAAAACGTTACAGATAAATATTTAACAGGCTCATGGTCGCACTCGATGCCTCTCAACTGCTGTGTAGGCGAGGTGACTGCATCTTGTCTTTTCTGATCTTATTTCCCGCACCATCAAAGTGTCGGTCTCTATTAACTAAGATCCAACGTATAAGGTCTCGTGGCGCATCCTCATAAGCCTGTGGCTTATTGCGGCCAGGGTATTACAGCAATTAGGACATCATAGTGGTTAGGGCATCATCTTTAGTCCAACGTAACTTATTGTGTGTTTCTCATTCACCAAAAACCCAAGATGTGGTGAGGAGGAGATCACATGAAGTGTGTGTTCCTAATGACTCTAAATCCTCTCTTATTTATGCTAAAAGCGTAAGGTTTAATATACATGACGTTTGGGCTTCTTGAGCCTACGTAAGAGCTGGTCGACTAGATAATAAAACCATAATCTAAATAAATTCATATCTCCATAAATACATATCGCAATCGGATGATCTTTGGATCAACCCTACACCTCTCGACGAGAGGGATCCAAAAAAAATATCAGCTGACATAAATAAGCTAACCCACATGGAGTTTGGCCTTAGTTTCGAATTCAACACTCCCTCTCAACTAGGGAGAACACCATCCACTAATCCATATGCCCGGCTATACTATCTCTGCCATCAGTGCCCTGCACTGCTCTACTCAGCTCTACTGGCTCTGCTCTACTCTGCTGGCTCTACTTAGCTTTGCTAGCTCTGCTTAGCTTTGTTGGCTCTGCTAGCTCGGATGCCTCTACTGCCTCTACTCAACTCTGCTGGCTCTGCTAGCTCTTCTTAGCTCTATTGGCTCTGCTAGCTCTGCTCAGATCTACTGGCTCTACTAGCTTTGCTCTACTCTGCTCAACTTAGCTCTGCTGAACTACGAAGAAGAAGAAATGATCATGAATGTCACATGCCATTCTCCACTGACCCGAAGTCAGTCTTAGAGTGTGTACCACTGGTCCCAGACCAGTCTCAACCGACCTGAAGTCAGCTTCATAGTAGGTACCACTCCTACCACTAGTCCTAGATAGGTATCACAGTCTGAGAGAGTGTACCACTGGTCCCAAACCAGTCTCAACTGACCTGAAGTCAGCGTCATAGTATGTACCTATCTCACTGGTCCTAGAGCAGTACTGCACTAACACAAAGTAAGTCTCAGAGTATGTACCATTGGTCCCATACCAGTCTCAACTGACCTGAAGTCAGCATCATAAGGGGTACAACTCCTACCACTAGTCTCAGACTAGTATTATTGATCCCAGATCAATGGAGGTCATCCTAGTGTAGGGAGTACGATAGGTACAACGATGTGTCCATCAGTACTACTATGGTCCCTAACTTCATTTCCCTGCTCAATGATCAGATGAGGGGTACTTCCCATGAGTCCTAGACTGCATGGGTAGGATGCCTTGACAAGAGAACTAATCAATCCTATCCTCATAGGAGAACACATCAATCCTGTTACAATCACCATGGAGAACATATCAATCCAAGCCTCATAGGAGAACACATCAATCCTGCTACATTCGCCATGGAGAACACATCAATCCAGGCCTCACAGGAGAACACACCAATCCTCCTACAGTTGCCATGGAGAACACATCAATCCAAGCCTCATAGGAGACCTAATCATCCTGCTAGATAGGAGAGCGAATCATCCTGTTCCACAAGAGAGCGAATCATCTTGTCCCACAAGAGAGCGAATCATCTTGTTCCAGTGCACACCACTAGGGGAGGGTGAGTCACCCCGAGGTTGTACGTTACTCTAGTAAGAACAGCAAGCCCCCCAAAGCTCCCAGAGCTCAATGTATGAAACATGTATGACCTTTCTACAAAGGTCTCTCAATGACTCCAAGTCATTCAGGAAAATCACAAATTTGATCTTTCCCTGGGGCTCTGACCTATCCATCATCTCAGTGCGATGGAACCTCCTTGCTCATTGACTTACCATATCCCAAATATGGCAGTATTTGATGTCTGTGTGCTGGAGAAATTGTTGAATACGGAATTCCTTAATAATCAAATCCCACCTCTGGTTGTCACTGAGAAAAAATATCTCACTTAAGAGCTTCCGCAACCATGCATCTTCATACGAGATCATACTCATAGCCATGTATTTGGTGTTGGTAGTGCTTATAGTGACCAACTTCTACTTTGTGCATCGAAGCAGAAACCAAAGAGAACCAACACTGAAAAGTGCTCTAGTGATCCTCCACACTACCTACCCATTCAACGTTTGAATAATAATGCAATTTCATCTTTCCGGTAGTGTATCTCAATCCATGAGAGATTGTGCCCTGAAGATATCTCAGAAGATTCTTGGCACCAATCTAGTGAGGCTCAACCAAATAGGAGCTCACCATGCTAACTGCAAAACATATGTTTGGACGGAGGTTCACCAAGAACATAAAGGCGAATGAGTTTATGAAACTCAGAGGCATTCCCAAATCTAGTTCGACATCACTACCATATAACTTATGATCCTCGAGGTAGTCATAGGCTTGGAGTTTATCATTCCACATCCGGAATCCAACTCCCTCTATCTTCTACAAATGAGAGGGTCTGCACTTGTCAGACATAGGTGCTGGTATGAGAGGTCTATCATCCTCAACCTTTGGGTAAAGGTTTGGATCGGTTTCACTCTCAGTGAATCTCAGCTTCATCTGACAACTATCAATCCTATCATATTACACCCAGGGTGCTTTGCTTCAAGCCCTAGAGGGCTTTCTTCCACCAGCATATGTGAGATTCCTGATCATCAATCTCAAACCCCTTGGGTTGTTCCAAACTTGTGGACCTACTACATGAGAGGGAAAGGTCCCCTTGTAAGATTTTCCTTCCGTACATCTCATACATGTACCTTCATGCTCTTTTTGAATTCAGGCATCTCTGTCACTATTTGACTCATAGACCTTCGGTGCTGTGTCAATGGACATGGTCCCCATTGGACTTCCTGCAACTTGATACAACCCTGAAGTCAAAAGAATCTTCGAAAATTCAATCTTCAAACACATACCTTTCCATTGGCGAATGCCACCATAAAAACATTGACTTCCATTCCCTTTTCAGGATAGGTGGCATCAGATCCATGTGTAATCCCATGATTGTTTCCATCTCTACCAAATTAGAGAGTGTACCCTTCTATCTGATAAAGTTTCTTGAAGCACTACAATCAATATGCCAGATTCCCAAAGAATCTGAAGGAGAGGGCCAATACAAGATAACACTTCTCTATCTTATCACAAAAAATATTTGATTCTTCTTACCGGGGGTTCCTTGCTTCCTTGAAGAGTCAATCATGTCTTTGATGACTTGCATCTCTGTCATTCAGACACTCCTTCGCATAAGGGCCAAACTCATAACCAAGACATCTACCTTTCCTTCCACCCTTGGATCCGAACTTCCCAATGAAGTGATCTTGCGCCATTCCGATAATATGCTCTGCTTCGACTTCACCCTAAGTGAATTGTGAGGAACCCATTGATCCTTCTGTCTTGTCCCAACTGTCTTTGGTGATTTCTCTTTCACTCTTGCTTGGGCATTGTCTTCACCTCAGCTCTGATTCCATGTTAATTTTTGGTATGTTCTACGCTAAAGCAATTTATTTAAATTTTCACACTTAGCAATCACATCAACATTAAGATAAATTTTAGATAGAACATAAATATAAATCGCAGAAGACAAACAAAGACAAGAGGACACAAGATGTGGCGCAAGCCAGAGACAAACCCCACAACGTGTGGGGAAACCATTAGTCAATTCTTCTTTTATGTTGTTCAAATTTCAGTAGAGAAAGAGAGAGAGAGATAGTACATTTACAACAGAAGTCAATACTTTGACTTGTCTAGATTTAAGCATAGATCAACTCCTATAATGATGAAATCAGTTGAAGACATTCCACTTCAACTGATACCTATCATCGTGTTGCATCTGGTCCTCTAGTTCCACCATTGCATACCGCACCATGCTCCTCTAATCATGATTATCATCATGCTGCCCATGCCCATGATCTTATCCACCATAATGCTACTCAAACGAATGTGGATCATCATCATGCTGCTACCCCTACTAATGTATCATTGTACTACCCATGCACATGATCTCATAGTGCTGCCCACCATGCTGCTGCCTCTGCCTTCTTGTTGCTTCATCGTGATGCAACAATGCATCATCATGCTAGTTAAGATCACATACATCATGCTATCATCACAGTGGCATCATTGCTGCACTTTTACTTGTACCTTTGTTACTACTGCATCTTCCAATGATGAGATCCATTAAGATCTTCACTGTGCTCTTTTGTTCATTCATGGCATCCGAGATCTGCTCCTTTGATCGAGATCTCAGAGAAGGGGTTACTGTCAACAAAACTACAGCTTACTGTCCATTTGAATTCTTGTCTATCTGTGATTGAGTAGGAGAATGTCTGAGGCAGGTTTCCTTTGACTGCATATAGAGGCTTGTCTCCGTGACTGCGTAGACGGTGACTTCTTGACAGTGTAGGAAGGTATCTCCATTACAGCATGTAAATATTGCTGTGTATATATATATCTTGCTGCACCAGTGATCTGGGATTGACTGCCTATAACAAGTGGCACCTTTTGACTGCGTATAATTATCTCTATACCCTGCGTATAAGAATCATCGAAGTAATGTACTCTTCAAAAGATTCCTTGTATCTGTAATAGAGTTGCTGTGAATAATCCCGCGGAGGCTTTTGCGTGCACATGTTGTAAATAGTCATGTAAAGCATTATGTACTCCTTGGAATTGAAATGTTGTTCGGGAATTCCTTCCAGAATGTTCTTAAGCTTCGTAATTCCCTTTTGCATAAATTCCCATCCTGACTCCAGCTCTATAATCTTCCGCTCGCTCTTCATCATTTTATAAATCTCAAACCCTCGACCTCGCCCCAAACACGACACTCTTATTCCATGGAGCCGAGTGCGTAATACCAATGATTCATGACCTATGACAGTCTCATACTAGGGCCGTAGCATCGTCCATCTCTAGTCTGCAGTTGTGCGGGATAGATCAAAGGGCCAATGCGTTGAGGAGAGAATGGTTTGTATTTGTGGATATGGGCATCGGGCCGCTTTTTCTTTACGAATATAGGAGAAGAGAAAATGCTACAGATAAATATTTAATAGGCTCATGCTCGCACTCGATGCCTCTCAGCTGTTGTGTAGGCGAGGTGACTGCATCTTGTCTTTTCCGATCTTATTTTCCCCACCGTCAAAGTGTCAGTCTCTATTAACTAAGATCCAGCGCATAAGGTCTCGGGGTGCATCCTCATAAGCTTGTGGCTTATTGCGGCTAGGGTATTACAGCGTTTAGGGCATCATAGTGGTTAGGGCATCATCTTTAGTCCAGCGTAACTTCTTGTGTGTTTCTCCTTCACCAAAAACCCAAGATGAGGAGGAGATCACATGAAGAGTGTGTCCCTAATGACTCCAAATCCTCTCTTACTTATACTAAAATCATAAGGTTGAATAGACATGACATTTGGGCTTCCTGAGCCTACATAAAAGCTGGTCAGCTAGATAATAAAACCATAATCTAAATAAATTCATATCTCCATAAATACATATCGGAACGAGATGATCTTTGGATCAATCCTACCCCTCTCGACGAAAGGGATCTCGACGAAAGGGATCCAATAAAAATATCGGGAGATCCCACCTCGTCTTCTTCACACGACAGCTACCGAAAGGGATCCAATAAAAATATCGGGAGATCCCACCTCGTCTTCTTCACACGACAGCTACTCCACTGGTAAGGGCCCTCACTTCTGCTATAAAACCTCCACACCGCCTTAGAATCTAATCATCAATTGTTTGTCCATCATGGATGCCCAGCAGAAGGTCATGGGTTCCAGAGCTTTGGTTGTGAATTCTCCCAAATCACGGGATTACATCTTGTCTGCAGCACATGCACGATCTTGCCCGGTTAGTGTTTAATCCAACTTTTCTTTTCATTTCATTTGTTGCAGATTTCTCTATATCTCTGCACTATATTTTAGTAATGTAATGATTTCCTTGGTGAAGACACCGATTTTCTTTTTTCATAGTCATTGAAGTTGCAGGTTGTAGTGTACTTTACTGCAAACTGGTGCGTGCCCTCAAAATACATGGCAGGGTTCTTTCGGAATCTGGCGCTGAAGTATCCTGACATACTGTTTTTGTTAGTTGACGTGGATGAAGTGAGAGGAGTTAAAGATAAAATGGATGTGAAGGCCATGCCCACCTTCCTATTAATGAAAAACGATGTGCAGGTCGACAAAATAGTGGGAGCCAATGCTGATGAGCTGCATAAAAGGGTGGCCAACTTTGCGCAGATGGCCCACAAATCTGCCCATAATTTGCACAAGAAATTGCAAAGTAATGTATATGTGCGTGTCGTGTAAGGTATTGTCTCCGTGACATTTAATTTTGATGGTGCTCTGAATCACAAAAGGGCATTCCTGGAAAATCCGAGTATGGATTTCGCCTATATGTGAGAATCATATTTATTGTGACTATGTACATATCATTCTAGAAATGAATCCTGTATCCTGAACTTTGAAAGCGACTTAATCCTGCTGATATTTGATTGTATTTGTTTATTGATTTACTTGAAAGAAAAGGGAGAGGAACAGAAAGTAACCGAAACGGAGTAATGCACAGATCAAATTAAAATTTTCAAAACAGAGTGTTGGGTAGATTCAACGAAAATAAAAACTAGAATAGAGCATGCAATAATATCTTTTTTATTTCTATTTCAAAAGGACAAATACATTTACCAGAAAAATAGAGAAATAAATGGGGCCTGGTGCTCCATTTATCTACAGTGAAATGAAGATTTATATAGCATTGCCAAGACTTTGTTTTACCAAGCATTGCCAAGACTTTGCTTTACCAATATCCCTTACACCGGTGAAAAAATTAAAACTAACTTAAAGATACATTATTTTTCTAATAAAGCCTTTGCTTATTATATAGTTGCGCGGCTGCTTATTGATTGCGCTACACTCACGTTGCTCAGTTTAACTTGTGCCGGATATTTTCCAGGATTTTTAACTTATTAGGCTGATTGTTTATTACTGAGATGAAAAAAATGATACATTGGTCAATAGCAGGTTTCCTATTTCTTCTGTTTTAAGGAAGACGAATCTGCAACTGTATTTTTTTTGCATTCTGGAAATTATCACGTTCATTTAATGAAGTAGTTGGGATTCCAACACACTCTTTTTATCATAACTACCGATATTCCGGATGCCCAAATTGTCTCTTAGATAAAGAAAGCTTCATATTCCCAATGATTAGTTTGATGAAGATGTATGCAAATTGTTTTTGAGACGTGTAATGTTACAAAACAATTTATCCATTGTTGATCAACTCCCTCTTAAAATGATACTTTGTGTTAATGTGTTTATTTTTTGTGTTAATGTGTTTATTTCTTTTGTAAAAAGAAAATAATTTTTTGGATAGCGCAGTTGCAGGATTATTGTCACAATAATTTGTTGTTGTTTCTTTTTGTTTGCCTTAATCCCTTTAACATTCTTCTCATCCAACTTGCTTGACACACTACCTTTGTTGCTACTACATATTCAGCACAATAATTTGTTGTCGTTTCTTTCTGTTTGTCATAATCCCTTTAACATTCTTCTCATCCAACTTGCTTGACACACTCCCCCTGTTCCTACTACATATTCAGCTTCAAATCTAGAAAGTGAAAGAATTGATTGCATCTTGGAAGCCCATGAAATGACTCTTGAACTACACTTGCTCCCTAATCACTTTCAATATATCCAATCAACCTTAATTTATTTGTTGTAGTATAAATAATACCATATCCCTTCGTTCCATTAACATACCTTAGAATTCTCTTAACTACCCAATGTTTCTCCTTTGCTTTCTCCATGAATCTTGAGACTAAACTCACTTCATACATTAAATCAGACCTAGTTGCAGTAAAACACATCAAACAGCCAACCATACTTTTGTATAATGTTGGATTTACATTGTTGCTACAATATTTTTTCCCCAATTTCAAACTCATGGTTGTTGTTCTTCTCATGTGCTTCTTATTTTTCATTTTGAACCTCTTTATGATGTCTGGTGCATAATTTGTTTGAGAAATAAAAATGCCATCTTCCATTTGCTTCACTTCTATGTCTAGAAAATACCTTAACAATCCCAAATTTGTCATTTCAAACTAATTTTTCATGACTTCTTTGAAATTAGTAATGAGAAGATCATCAATCCCCATGAAAATAAAATCATCTACATATAAAACCACAATTAAAATATTACCATCACTTTCTTTGATATAGAGGGTAGGCTCACCATCACTTTTGCTAAAGCCATTGTTCAACAAATATGAGTCTATTTTGCTATACCACCTGCACAGTGCTTGCTTCAACCCATAAAGAACTTTCTTTAGTTTATATACTTTGTCCTCTTGCCCTTGAACCTCACAACTAGGTGGCTGCTCCACATACACTTCCTCTTTCAATACCCCATTCAAGAAGGCTTATTTCACATCCATTTGATATATGTTCCACTTATGTTTCACTAATATTTATAAAATTGTCCTTATTGTTTCCATTCATGTGACTAGCACAAAGGTTTTTGTATAATATTTTCCAAACTATTGTTTCTTTCCCCTAATAACTAGTATTACTATGCATCTTTATATCCTTCCTTTCATAATTATTTTGGTCTTATAGACCCACTTTACACCTATGACTTATTTTCCTTGTGGAAGATTCACTAATTCCCATGTATAGTTCTTTTCTATAGCATTTATTTCTTCATCCATTGTTGCTACCCATTTTCCCTCCTTAATTGCATCTTCAAAATTAATTGGATCATCTATATCAGAAAATAAAGAAAAAAGAGAATTCAAGCTTGTGCTACTCTCACCTACATTTTTCTCATAAATATCTTTTCAACTTCTTAATATTTTTCTTCTCCTGCTTGCTAAAATTGGATTTGATGTGTCACTTGTTGTTGGACATGTAGATGTGGAGTTGATGTCCCTGCATAAAAACATTTTGTTGTTGATTATTTTTGTTGTCCAATTGAAGGAGTATTTGATTGTATATGTGAGGCTTTTTGATTTGTTATTTAAGGTGTCACTTGAAGACTAATTTGTTGAGCTTGAATAGGTGTAAGAGGACTCACCAGTGTAGGAGTACATGTTGTTGTTGATTCGTCTTTGTCTTGTTGTGGCATATTTTTTGTCACATTAAGTGTCTTCTCCAAATTTCCATCCCATGCTTCTACTTCTATGAACTATACATATGTACCGATTTTGACCTTTTTGGTTCATGTATTGTATAGCTTAAATATGTCTTGGATTCATCACTATAACAAACAAATATGAATTTGTCCCCCTTGTTGTCCAACTTCTTTCTTAATTCATCCAGGACATGTCCATATGCCATAGATCCGAAAACTGTCATGTGAGAAACACTCTGTTCTTTTTCTACTCCATGCTTCTTTAGGAGTCATGCTCTTTACACTTTTGTTAGCACATCTATTTATAATGTAAATTGTGTGTGTTACATCTTCAACCAAATATTCATTTGACAAGTGTTTTTCCACAATTTGGTTGATGTTTCGAACCAACTAATGTGGTTCATCCTCAAGACAAGGTGAAGAATCAATGGATCTTAAGGAATAAATGGCATGGATGCATCATTACCCAGAGTCAGATCTTGAAAACTAGTCGTTGGTTGATTAGTTAAATTAGTTAACTAGGTAGGAAAATTATTATTGATAATAAGAGTTGTCTATTAAAATAATAATATATATTGGTTAGAAAACTAGCTCTTAGGACTCCAAATAAATAAAATGTATTGAAATATTATCTATTTAAAATATTTAATATTATATATCTTTTAATAATAACTTATTTGTTTAAATATTAAAAAAAAATATTTAAAAGTTTAGTTGTTATAAAATATTCTAAAGAAATATTGAAGTCCAAAATCTATTTTTGAAGGAAGTATTTTATCTTAACATTATAATAACTAATAAGAATGGTTCATTAAATTAAAACAGCAAAGTGAGGAAAAGGGGGCCCTTATTAACATTGAAAATAAAAACGTTATATACATAAATTATAAATAAAATATCACTTAAAAGTAACCTAGAAATAAAAACAACCAGGAAAAAGAGAGGAATCAAGAGGTGAGAGCCAGAATCCATCTCTTACTTAATTTCCAACCAATATATATTATTATTTTAATAAACAACTCTTATTATCAATAATATTTTACCTACCTAATTAACTAATTTGATTAATCCACCAACGGATAGTTTTCAGGAATTGACTCTAGGAAATGAGGCATCCATACTATTTATTCCGTAAGATCGATTGAGTCTTCGCCTTGTCCAGAGGATGGAACACATTTGCTAGTTCGAAACATCGACCAAATCCTGATAATATGATTAATGTGAAAGATATCTATCTACATTATGGATCACAAAAGTTTGAGATCTAACAATTATTTTTCCTTTAACACAATCCTTGACATTTCCATGATCTCTCTATTTTTCCTTTTTGTCATGCCATTTTGTTGAGGTGTGTAACTTGTTGTGAATTTTTTGTGAATTCCACACTCCTGTTGTAGCAGCTACAACAACCCTAAAAAGATTTGGCTCGCATGCAAATTTCAGAGCCTTCTGTGGATCCTGTGATAGATTGTTCCTAGCTCACTTATTGTTAAGCTAATGATCTCAGGCCCCCCTCCTTGATCTTAACAATTATTCACATTCTCATCTTTATGAAACATGTGTCATATGTGGGCATAGGGATTATTGTTTTTCATGCAAAGGGAAGTTTGTTCTACTTCAAGGGGAATTGTTCGTGCGTATGGGTTGTTCTCATCACATAGACATGTTTCACACTCACTTGACGCACTCTTGTCATAAAGGTTGGTGCATCATGGAGAGTATGTTTAATGTGTTCTGGATGGTCTATGTTGTATCACTAAGTGCTTGCATGTGATCATACTCAATTTCTATCAGTATTTACATCAGTTTCATTAATCTCACACTTAGCTAGTTTCTTGACCAACCAAACCTCATCCAGCTCTTTGGAACTACACATTTTGCTTCTACAACCCTTAATTTTCTTCCCTTGCCTTCTGAGACTGCACAATGCACAGAGACCCCAACCTTCCTTGGCATCCAAAACTGCGTAGTGGTTTGCTCCAGTGTCCTTCCCCATCTAGAACCCATTGTCTTCATAAACTACGCAGTGTTGTCCCTCACCTGCCAAGTCTGACTTGTAACCTGATACTGCATAGGGGTGTCCTCCCAGGACCCCCTCCCGCAACAGTGCCCTGTCTTCATAAACTGTGTAGTATTGTCCCACAGTTGCCAAGTCTATCTTGCATTCAGAAACTATGCAGAGGTGTCCTCCCAAGACCCCATCCTGCAGCATAGTCTTGCATCTCAAAAAATGTGTAGTGTCATCCAAGCTGTCTAATTTGTCTTGCATTCAAAAACTATGTAGATGGGCCTCCTGGGGCCTCATCCTAGTAGCAGTCACTACCCGTTGAAACTAAACAGATCTATCTCTTAGTGAATACAAGAAAATATGACATGCTAGATCACTCTCAAGGAGTTAAGGAGAAGGACCAAGAAACCGAGTGATGACAAAAGATAGAGACCGTACGAAAACTACATTAGATGGATAATCATCTCGAGGGTAAGTATGGTAAGTAAAGCACATCTTTTGAAGTATACCTTTTAGAGTAGCTTGAAGTACTTATTATCATTGTTATGTCATTCTACCTTCAATAACATGCATGTTTGCAAGCACTAAAATTGATTCCATGTGTTCCCTCTACATGTCTTGCATCCGGTTTCCTTGTTTGAACAACTATTGTCATTTGGCATGTTGATTTCTATATCATGCTTGTGATCTTGTTCAGGAAATTTTGAAGTTTTGTCTTTGTATGTGTGAGTTGTTTTTTCTATGTGAAAGTCGGTCATACTCACACAAAAAATTGTAAGCATTTTGCACACAACTGTTGTCACGGTCATTCAAAGATCTATCTCAAGTGTCGCACTTGTCGCTCTTACCTTTAGACTATCCCACTAAGTACATGTTTATCTTGTTGATTTGAGGTGTCTTATCATCAAGTCATTGTAAGTGTGTGATGATGATATTACGTTTGCACAAGTTTACTTACTCCCAGATTTAGCCATTTTTCCTTAAATTTTGTTGACTGGAGAACCCTCTTTCAACCAGACCCTGACTGCGTTGCATTGCACAATATCAGCTCTTAGAGACCCTCCTCTACTGCCGAGAACTGCGTAAAACTTGAGGTTTTCCTCTGGGGAAGCTTGTACTATGCAATCCTGGAAGTGAGCAAACTAACAGTCTCCCAGAACTCGAGAGAAGTTGTCCCCAAGTCTGGTCCAATCTATGCTTCCTGTATGATCACTCATCCAACCTCCCTTCGGTCTACCCGAAAATTTGAACTACAATGGGACCTGGGGCTGCTCTCCTCTCCAGAATTATGTAGACATGGGCAACTGCTTGCGAAATTGCGCAATAATGTTGAGTTAGGCCTCCTGCTGGCTTACCCTGCACTATCCCTAAAAATTCTGCAGATTTGGCAAGTACGCCTACTACTACCGCACTCTACACTGTTTTTCAAAACTACAGAGTAACTTCATGTCTTTCACTATCTTCCAAAAATGTGCACTTATGACTAGTAGCTCCCCGTAGCGCAACATGCCCTGTTGTGGAAATTTCCACAAAATTTACTACCAGTATTCGTTTCTTCTCAATTCTTTCTTCCTAAGAGAATCTGCACAGATTCTCAGCTGGAACCTGAGTGACCTACCCAATCCTCACCTTGAAATATGTGTAGAACTCTCTAGAAGTTCCCCTCGACACCCCACCTTGTCTTCTTCGACGGAATTGTGCAGTTCTTTCCATTTGGGTTCCACCTTATACCTCTCACTACTATTCTGGATTGCACAAATCTTCCTTGTAGTGACCTCTGCGCATTTTTTCCCAACAGTCCTCTGGATCCTTTCATCCCGGCCTATGATGTGCTCTACGCAGTTTCAGTGTCTTGTACTCTCTCTGGGTCACAATAACACAAAGCATGAGAAAAATACAACTTTCCAGGCTAGGAGGTTTTGGATTTGATGTCTTCCCGTCATGAGTGAATTGCAGGAATAAGTACACTGATGTATCATGGCACAATGAGGAATACATTGAAGAAGGAGCGCATGCTAGCAAATTTGCTTCTAGTTGAACTTACACTCACATCACATCAAATAATATTTGAAACAAACACATGCATTGAAGCATCTTGCGAAGAATAAGACCATTGAAGACCCTATAACATCAAGCAATGCGAAGATGAAGACAAAGTACATTCGGGGACACATCCATCATTTATCAACACGACATCTTGAAATGGACACCACCTTCAACTAGTACATGCAATAGTGTCATGTCGAGTTGCATTATGAGTTGTCTCGGCCCCGTCACTATTGTGAGTTGTAACTGTTGTAATCGAAGATAATGTAAAGTGAAATTCCAAGTGTCATTAGTGGAATGAAAACAATAATATGTAATGTAAAGAGTTATATCTAATGAAGCTCAAGAGTCATGAGGGTAGTACAAGATTCAAAGGGAAATGTCAAGGGTTACCCCACGCTTTCCTGTATATAAAACCTCATAACTCATAGAAAGGGATTTTGGGAGCCAAACATTTGCTAGGAATTTCTTAGAGAGGGATTTGAGAGTATTGTGACGAGCCTTGGCTTCTCCATAGTGAAGAGCGAGTACATCTCTTTAGAGGAGTAGGTGGTGTTGACTATAACATTCCAGTATTGGAGCTAGTGGCTCTCATAGTTGTATGTATGCATGGAAATTTCACTATATATAATATAATAGAGCCAACATGTTTTCATGTATATGTTGTTACTGTACTTGGAATACTCTGGGTTCTTTAGCAATATATGTTATATAACTTACCCATTCGTGTATGAACTACTTTGTATATAATTGTATGAATCCTTCTGGAATCGTGTTGTTGATTTAACCTATCACCCTAGATTGTGGACTATTGCGCTTCTAACCCATGATGTAATTTTTCTTTTGTGTTCCTTTCAGGTTGCATACTATTACAGGCTTCTAAGGGACAAACTTATTTTTCCCGTTCGTGTGTTAGAGCCTGCCCAGTCATCTCTCTTGACTCGCTACAAGGTCACACACTTTTGTTCGACAAAGATACCACACATACCTCTGTGAGCTATGACAGTCAAGGCATAAATTTACTACCCATTGCTAGCACTTCTACTCCAAATGGGCTGAGGTCTAGTTGTGACTTCTTACCGGGAAGATCCCCTGACATGTTGCAGGGTCCAACATCGTCAACATTTCTGGCACTAGAAGGATGGTTAGATGACAAGTTGAGTCCTCAAAATCTATTTTGAATTTGTGCACATCTATCATGACTTATGTTACAGTTCACCCTCTGTAATGTGTTGAACTAGGTTGTCATTGATGTCAATATGGCAATATTCTGGATATTAGAGGATGACATGAAGCCAAGGGGATGCAAAGAAGATTCATGAAGAGACAGGAGCAAAGGCCATCAGGATAGCCGAGCCATATATATATATATATATATATATATATATATATATATATATATATATATATATCATATATATATATATATATATATATATATCATATATATATGAGGAAACAGACATATATGCAAGGAGGTTGTCTTTGAGAGACACTGCCAAGCCAAGAGGAGTAGATGGAGATGAGAGGAGCAGACAGAGCCACCAAGCCATCAGAGAGCCATGTCAAAGCAAGAGGAACGCTGCCTGTAAAACAGGCATATCGGAGCAAATGGAGCAAATGGACCGAGAGGAGCAGATGGAGCAAGAGGAGCCAAGAGGAGCAATATATATAGAGCCATCGGTATATGCCAAAGAGGAGGTGCACACAGAGCCATCAGAGGAGCTACAGGAGCAAGTGGATCCATCGGAGGAGCTATCGGAGCCATACTTATAGACCATACATATATGCCAAAGAAGAGGAGCAATGGAGAAGACAGAGGTAGCGGATCTACAGGAGCAAACAAAGCAAATGGAACAGAGCATATATATATGCCATATATATGCTCCATTAAACGAAACATTGGGTGGACGTGAATTCTTATTAAGATTGGTCCAAACCCATATCGGGTCCAAAACCAATATCGCATCGGAGGAGTGGAGCCTTTTGGAACCGCTGAAGTGTATGTTCCGAAATCCCGGAGCCGAAGTATTATGAAGTGCAGCGGATAAGGATTTCAGGTCCGAAATCAATATCGCATCGGAGGAGTGGAGCCTTTCACAACCACCGAAGTGTATGCTCCGACAGGCCGGAGCCGAACCATTATAAACGGGAGCATAAAGTAATATCGGGTCCGCAGACCCATTACATTGCAAATCTGCCGATAGGGAACTGCCGATAGGCCGGACCCAAAATCTCTTTAGAAGGGAGCTTAAAGGAGTATCGAGTCTGCAGACCCATTACATTGCAAATCTGCCGATGGGGAACTGCCGATATGCCAGACCCGAAATCTCTTTAGAAGGGAGCTTAAAGGAGTGTCGGGTCCGCAGACCCTTTGTATTACAAAGTCGCTGAGGTGAACTCGCCGAATTGACGGACTCGAAATCAGTATAGAAGGGAGTCTAAAAGAGCATCGGGTCCGCTCCTCATCAGAGGTCGGAGTAAAGGGACTTATTGTGATCGCCGAAATCCAGACCCGCCGATAACTATAAAGGCGGGCGGATAAGATTTGAAATCCGTGAATGTTCATTTGAGCGGATTTACATGGGTTCCTGTGTAGTAATGTATATGTGACCAAAATCTTTATAAAGGGGTTTTATAATGTTTCCCATATATTATATGTGGCTGTGGGTTTAAGCCTTAAGACATATATTGAAATGCTTGTGTTGATTGTATGTGTGGACACTGTTGGGCGGTGGCTTCCGATAGACATAAAAGCGGCAATAAAAGGGTGGCTCTGATTCTATAAGTGTGGCGGGTTGATTAAAGCGCTCGGTGATGGTTGATTAAAGGCTCGGTTGGTGGCTTCCGATGGGTGATTAAAAGCGGAGATAAAAAAGGTGGCTCTGATTCTAAGTAAGTCCAAGGTTTATGGAAGGCACATAGCCTAAGGAAAGCTTTCGATAGACATAAAAGCGGTGATAAAAGGGTGGCTATGATTCTTAAGTGTGGAGGTGAAAATACTGTAAGGAACAGTCCCGATAGCTTGAGAAACCAAATCATGGTGATTATGATTATGATAAGGACATGGCTGTCTGTTAAAAAATGCCATCCCTATGTATTCCCACAATCATTGGAAAAGCAGCGCTGTTACAAGTTCTTGAACTTGTGTTCTCTACGGATGACTTGATCCTTTCTCATTGATTCAACGTGTCCTGTGAAAACGAATGGACAGAGGAAGCTACAGCGACAAACAAGCCAACAAGTGAGGAAGCTGAAGCAGGTGAGAAGGAAGCTGAAGAGCTAGCAAGAAAGAGGAAACGAATGGACAAAGACAGGTATGCATAAAACAGTAAACAGAGGACTGCATGTGTGGTGATGGTTGTTGCAAACAAACCAGAATATGAGGTAGCAGAAGCAGCAGAGGTGGTGGAGCATTGTTTGAATTTGCTAGTGAACACTGCTGCGGCTGTTGAACACTGTTGGAGCTGCTGTGGGGGTGAAGAACCAAAGTGTGAGGTAGTAAAAGAAACAGAGGCTGTAGAGGCTGCAGAAGCAGTGGAGGTTATAGAGGGAGCAGTAGCAGAAAAGGCTATTGGAGACTATGCGTGGGCAGTGTGTAGAGCTGTGAAGACTCATCCATAAGAAGACATGGTTGTCATTGATACTGTAGTTTGGAGACTACAGTGAAGCTGTAAATAGACAGAACTCAGTAGAGAAGAGTTCTGAGAGTAGAAGGATTGGAGTCCTTGGGGTTGGAGCCTTAAAAGTGAGAAGGATGGGAGTCCTTGAGGCTGGTGCCTCAGAAGTGAGATTGGATTGGAGTCCTTGGGGTTAGTGCCTCAAAAGCATGAAGGATTGAAGTCCTTGGGAGTTGGTGCTCTTAAGTCCAAGATTGGTGTCTTGGGAAAATAGAGTTGGTGCTCTGGAGGTTGGAGCCTCACCAAAGTCCAAGTTGGAGCTTGGCAACCGATTGTGACCATCTATATATTGTATTTATTTTACTGCACAGTTATATTAATAAAAGCATTTATTCCTGCTGATCATATTGTGTTCTGAATATATATGTTTTAACTGGTAAAACAATAGTGGGAAAAAGAAATACTGATTCACCCCCCCTCTCAGTATTTCCAACATAATGTACGTCTTATGGAAATGTGTTTGAAGTCTCAAGGGAGTTTTGGGACCTCTCATCAGAATAAACATATGAAGGTGAAGTCAAAAAAACATGGCCTAGGCATAGAGCTACTTTTGAATCTCCCTATGATAAGTTGGAAGACCCTAAGGATTATGGGGCTTTCTCATGGTTTACATTCACGCTTTGAGGGAACCCAATGCATTGGTGTATCACACTCCCTGATAAATCCATTCACATTCTTTGTCATTTCTTTCAAGAGATAAGCCACGATTTCCATAATTGTGACCGTAATGCACTCATAAATAAAATATTGCAATTACAAAAAGCACTTGATGAATCCCTTGCACAATTTTGGGATCATTTTCGTAATCTCACCTTTCAAATCCTACAGGATGAAATTGATTGGAAATTTCTTCATGCAAGATTTCAATAACTTCTTCACATATCTGAAAATCCACATGTTAGAATCATTCAAACCCCTCCAAGCATACGTCGATGTTAGATCATCTAAATGCATGGTGGACAAGGTTGTTGTCACAAGTGACTGTCCATTGTTATCTCATCAAACAACTCTAGCCCCACGGTGCAAGGTGGGAGAAAGTGCGCACCCATATGTTGAACCGTCACACCCTCCCTCCCCATCTGCTCTTGATCTCTACTCAGATTTTCCTGACAAGACTATTTTTTGTAACGTGGACTTGTTTCCTCAACCTCCATCCCCATGTTTTGTTGATCCTCTGGATTGGGATGTGTTTTCTTCTTCTATTCTAGACTTCACACTTATTATTCACGGGATCAAGTTTTTGATGGAGTTTTTGTTGAGTAAGAAACCTACACTGTTACTTATGTTGAGTATGTTTGGTAATCTGAAGAAAAACCTGCAGTGAATTATGACATCCTTCTATTTTCACCTCATCTGTATTTTCCTGGCATCTTTAGTGATTCTTCCATTGTTAATTTTCCATATGAGAATTTTTTCCTGGTTGCATCTACTTTTGATCATTCACAAAATACACTAGATGTCAGTGTTTCATTGTGTAATGGAGAGGAAACATCTTTCCTTACAAATCCACTACATATTTCATCTGTCATTTTCGGAAATGCCAAGGGTGAACATTCTTGCTTCTCATCAACCCCTTTGTATGATTCGTTAGATCATGAGGATGTCAATGAACATATCGAATTTTTTGATCATGGTTATCGTGATCTCTTTACTCCTTCATGCCATTGTGATGTTGATTCATTCATTGTTGATGTTTCTAAGCCACCCATCTTTGATGATTTATCCGATGATGAAGCTGAAACCCCATAGGATGTCAAGGTACTTTAGCCCGAGTTGGTGGTTATGTCAAGCCTTCGCTATCTTGAGGTCTATTCCATTTCAGATAAAAAATCTTATGAAACACCCAAGGTTCCTCATCACTCTCCAATTTTCATTGAAGATTAATCTAGTTCATATATTCCACATACTCCACCTGAATCACATGATCCCATTGATCATGCACTGGAGGAATCATACTCAATGAGCACCCTTGTTAAATGTAAGTTGTCCTTCTGTCTCATGTTTGCTCATTTGTCACAGTCAAAAGAGTTTGCACATTTATCATCTGCACATAGTGTGATGCATAACCATGATAGGTCCATAGAGTGTTTATCTTACGCTTTTACTCTTTTATTTTTTATGGACGCTTTTAAACTCAGAGTGTATTTGTATTCACTATTTTATCTTTCTACTTTTTTGGTTTTCATAGATATATTTCTTGTTAAACATGCCTTCACCAACATGGGCCAACCAATGCGCTGGCGGCTACAATGGAAATATCACTTTACGTGAGCAAGCCCATGCACTTTTTAGCATAGGAGTAGTGTTTTCTTTCTTACTTTGCTTTGCTTTCTGGTTTTCTTTATTTTCTTTGCATGCCTCCTTTGTTTACCTTTTTTTCTTTCTATTTACTTCCGATCTTTTCTTTCTTGTTTATTTTCTTGGTTGCACCGTTAGTTTAGCCTCACATGAAACCGAGTTTGGCTCTTGAGACAAGCTTGGAAAATATAAGAGGACTTGTACAACTATCAACACCTGGTTATATGTTGTCCTCTCTCTTTATGAAGATCTTGTTTTATTTATTTGATGATACCCTGAAGGAAAATACATTCTATTAAGAGTGAGTCTTGGTGAAAGCACAACTCTTACACTTTTAACTAGTGCCACCTACTATAATCAGTTTTTGCGGGTTAGCCCTTGTTATCTCGGTGAACTAGGGTAAGGTGAGGGGGGAAATTTTAACAACTATGTTAGTGGTATATATAGAATACTTCTCTAAAGGTCTTATGATCTCAATAAGTCGAGATCCCTCTTCCGCCTAATGAAAAATAAATAAGTGCACATGCACAGCTCTTTGAAAAAAATAAGTAAATGAAAATGAAAAATGAATAAGGCAAAAGAAGAGAAATGCTTCCTGCACATAGAGGTTTTTCAAGTAACTTTGTCGGGGTATTGTCCAAGCTTGTTGGTAGCGGAATGATGCTTGTGTTCCTACGTGACTTTGTCGGGATACTGTCTAGACCAGTTGGCAGTGGATCAACACGAGAGATGAAACTAAATGTATGACAATTACATTATTGGTGTATCAATATACCGCTCATCACCAATCGAAACAATTCAGTTGACTTGGCTTGGAATGTGTGTTGACCGCTCATGATAATGCATAGATCAAATTAAAATTTCCAAAACAGAGTATTGGGTAGATTCAACGAAAATTAAAACTAGAATAGAGCATGCAATAATATATATTTTATTTCCATTTCAAAGGGACAAATACATTTGTAGAGATTTGCGAAGAATTTGTTTTACGCATAGTAAAACTATGTTTTACTCACACACCACTATCCCTTACACCGGTGAGAATTTTAAAACTAACTTAAATATACCTTATTTTTCTAATAAAACGTTTTCTTATTACATAGTTGTGCGGCTACATATTGATTGGGCTACACTCACATTGATCAATTTAACTTGTGCCAGATATTTTCCAGAATTGCTAATTTATTATGTTCATTGTTTATTACTGAGATGAAAAAAAATGATACATTGGTCAAGAGCAAGTTTCCTATTTCTTTTGCTTGAAGGAAGAAAAATCTACAACTGGATTTTTTTTGCACGTTGGAAATGACTAGTTTCATTTAATATAGTAGTTGGGATTATTTCCAACACACTCTTTTAATCATAACTACTGGAAATGATCAGGTTCATTTAATGAAGTAGGTTGGATTATTTTCAACACATTTTTTTAATCACAACTACTGATATTCACCGTGCCTAAATTGTCTCTTAGATAAACAAAGCTTCCTTTTCCCAATGGTTTGATTAATATGAATGAAAATTATTAAGATGTATCCATTTTTTATTAACTTTCTGATAAAATGATACTTTGTGTCAATGTGTTTACTTTTTTCTATAAAAAATGAATTTTTGGATAGCCCAGGTGCATGATTATTGTCACAATAATTTGTTGTTTTTTCTTTTTGTTTATGTCCTAATCCCTTTAACATTCTTCTCATCCAAATTTCTTTGCAGGTTAGCTTCAACGATGGAAAGTGAAAGAATTGATTGTTTCTTGGAAGCCCATGAAATGATTCTTGAACTACACTTCGTGCCCAATCACTGTCGATATATCCAACCAACCTAAATCTATTTGCTGTAGTATAAATAATACCATATCCCTTGGTTCCATTAACATACCTTACAATTCTCTTAGCTATCCATTGTGTCTCCTTTGGTTTCTCCATGAATCTTGAGACATCAGGTCCAATTGTAGTAAAACACATCAAACTACTAACTATACTTTTGTATAGTATTGGATTTACATTGTTGCTACACTATTTTTCTCCGAATTTCAAGCCCTTGTTTGTTGTTGTTGGAATAGGCTTGTTGTTTTTCATTTTGAACCTCTTTATGATGTTTGATGAAGAATTTGTTTGAGAAATAAAAATCCCATCTTCCATTTGATTCACTTCTATTTCTAAGAAATACCTTAAGAATCCCAATTTTTTCATTTCAAACTCATTTTTCATTACTTCTTTGAAATTAGCAATGAGAATATCATCAATCCCCATGAAAATTAAATCATCTACATATAAAAACACAATTAGAAAATTATATTCACTTTCTTTGATATAGACAGTAGGCTCACCATTACTTTTTTCTAAAGCCATTGTTCAACAAATATGAGTGTATTTCACTATACCATGTGCACAGTGCTTGCTTCAACTCATAAATAAATTTATTTAGTTTATACATTTTGTCTTCTTGTCCTTGAACATCACAACCAGGTGGCTGCTCCAGATACACTTCCTCTTTCAATACTCTATTCAAGAAGGCTGATTTCACATCCATTTGATATATCTTCCACTTAGGTTTCACTAATATTGCTAAAATTGTCCTTATTGTTTACATTCTTGCAACTAATGCAAAGGTTTTTTCATAATCGTTTCGAGACTATTGTTTGTATCCCTTAACAATGAGTCTTACTATGTGCCTTTATATCCTTCCTTTCGTAATTCGTTTGGTCTTATAGACCCACTTTACACCTATGACTTCTTTTCCCTGTGGAAGATTCACTAATTCCCATGTATAATTCTTTTCTATAGCATATATTTCTTCATCCATTATTACTACCCATTTTTCCTCCTTAATTGCATCTTCAAAATTAATTGGATCATCTATATGAGAAAATAAAGAAAAAAGAGAATTCAAGCTTTCAATACTATCACCTACATTTTTCTCATAAATATCTCTTAAACATCTTAATTTTTGTCTTCTTGTGCTTCCCAAAATTGGATTTGATGTGTCACTTGATGTTGAACTTGTAGATGTGGAGTTGATGTCCCTGCATGAAAAAAAATTGTTGTTGATGATTTTTGTTGTCCAATTGAAGGAGTTGTTGAATTGAGACTTCTATGATCCATAATAGTTATAAGAAGAGCTTCGGCGTAAATCACATATAGAAAGACCCTTGTCGACGAGTTTCGAGCCAGCAAGTGTGGCTCATCGTCAGGACAAGTTGAAGAAAAAGATCCAGCTTTGCGTGTCAAATAGTCTGAGCAGGGCCTCCAACAGTTATCTAGATTAACGACTAGCTTTGACTTAGGGACAGTCAAAAAGTCAAATTGATTATTTCAAGGAAGATAGTTAATGACCATACCTATATATAAATATATAATTATATAAATGAAATAATTTTAGAAGGGGTTTATGTTAATAATTAGTTAAAATGTATAATTTAATAATTAAAAATTTTTATGAAATGGGAATTAGTTAAATTGAAGACCTAACTTATTTATAAATAAGGTAAATGTAATTAAATAAAATAAAGAATAATAATACAAATCAGCAAATAAATAAATAACAATAATATATATTCGTTAGATAAATAAATAAATAAATAGATAAAAATATATATAAAAAAATAAAAATAATAATAATATATATAAATTAGTTATGAAAGAAATAATAAAGTAAATAATAATAAGAAAATAAAAATGATAATAATACTAATATATATTCATTAGTAAATAAATAAATTACCAATAATAACAATATATAAAAATTAGTTATGAAAAAATAATAAAATGGATAATAATAATAATAATATATATTCATTAATAGATAAATAAATTAATAAATTAAAATATATAATAAAATATATATAAAAATAATAATAATATATATAAAGATTAGTTACAAAGAACTAATAAAAAAAAATAACTAAAATAAATAAATAAATAATAATAATAATAATAATATATATTCGTTAATAGATAAATAAATAATTAATTACAATATCTATATATATATATATATATATATATATATATATATATATATATATATATATATATATATAATATAAGATAAATAAATCAATAATAATAATAATAAAAATAAGTAAATAAATATTAGCTATGATAATAGATACCAATATCAATCACGAAAAAAGGAGTGA
The DNA here is from genome assembly GCA_031772625.1 of Pinus tabuliformis. NCBI lineage: Eukaryota > Viridiplantae > Streptophyta > Pinopsida > Pinales > Pinaceae > Pinus > Pinus tabuliformis. The sequence continues at coordinate 1,395,772,645 of CM062804.1, forward strand.
CACAAAATAAACAGGAGAAGGATTGGAAAGAGTCCAGAGCCGAAAAGGATAAACCTAGGAGATAGGAAGGCTCTAGGGGAACGACGAAAGCGAAAAAGATTAAAGAGGGGGGGTGAGACTAAGATGAAAGGGCATGGATCCAACATCTACTGATCTTCCAGCCATCATCTCTATTGAGATTGTTAGGCCTTCTTTCGATCTCAATAGCTTCCCTGAGTTTCTGATGATGGAACTGGGCAACCTTGGCAACAACCTTAGCCTCCTCAATACAAACATGATGCTTGGTCTTATCCACATGCTCTGCTAGCGCTGAAGACTTGGTTCTCCCATGTCTTAGTTGAGCTACATGTTCGCTAATCCTCTGATGGATGGAGCGCCCTGTTTCCCTGATGTAGGGGGTCCCACAAGAACAAGGGATCAAGTAGACACCCTTCATGTCCTTGGGGTTAACAGGATCTTTAACCGATTGGAGGGAATTATGAATAGTTTTAAGGGGTCTAAATGTAGAGGGAATATCATACCTCTTAAGGATCCGAGCAATCTTGTCCGTGATTCCTTGGAAATATTGAAGGTGGACACCTAGTCGGCATTCCTTAGGTTCTTTCCTAATAACTACATTTCTAGATGCTTTAAGGAAAGCCTTCTGACCTAGGCGCCTACTATATCCATTTTCCAAAAAGACATCAAGGAGATGGGATCCCTCCTTATCAAAGCTCTCATTATCAGAAATCCTAAGGGCACGAGTAGCGAGGGTGTTAAGGACACCCATTTTCATCAGTCTGCGTACAAGTGGCCATTTGTCTGCAGGGGATCCAATGATCGGTGCTGTGACGTTGCCAACCGTAAGGGAAGTTCGCATTTGAGTAGGCCTGGTCATTTGCATCATTCCATGTGCAGGAAGCCATCTGTCCGCAAGGTCAATCCTTCCGGTGATTGTGATAAACCTCAATAATAACGATAACAATTATAACGATTACAATAATAGCGAAAATGGTAATTTTAATAAGTTATATAGGCATAGTAGTATTAATTATAATAGTAAGATCATTAATAATAATGATTTACATAATAGTGATAGCGTAAATATGAATAATATGGATGATAGGTCTGATAAGAATCGTAATATTAACATTGGTATAGATATTAATAATAATGAGTCATATAATTATAACGCTAACAATAATATTAACGGTTTATTATTTAATTGTAATATTAATGATTATAATAATATTAACTGTAATATCATATGTGAGGATAATAACATGAATCTTATTAACAATAACAATGATAATATTATTAATTATTCATATAAGGATAATAACAACAAGAATAATAATAATAGTAAGAATTACAATATTTATAATGTTATACAGGAGAATAATAATAATAGTATGAATAATATTCGTTCTATTAATAGTATGAATAATATTGGTTCGGATAACAGTTTGAGTGATTCTAATAATAATATTTTATTCCATGATGATAAATATTTTCTTAACAATATCAATGATTTAGATAGCAATGAGGTTTTGAATGTGGACCCGGTTATTCCTCCCCCTTCTTCTCGGAATAATAAGGTTGTTAACCTTTCTAGTTTTTCTTTCTCCCCTTCTGTTTTTAGCCTTTTAAGCAAGGGTTTAAACTTTGCCCTTGCCCCTAGAAGCATCCCGGTGGATGACATTATTTTCGACGTAGAATTTAGGATTAGAGATATTCTGGATAATATCAAGGACACTATCAGGCAGGATTATGTTATTGTCCTTAGAAAGGCTAAGCCCCCTCGGAAGAACCTCAGCAATGAGGAATTCTCTGCGCTGAAATACTTAAATCAGAACGAAGATATTGTCGTTCTGAAGGCTGATAAAGGAGGGGCTACCGTCATCCTTGACAAGGATGATTACCGTAAGAAGATGTTAGATCATCTTCACAATAGTGGCAGTTATAAAAAACTGCCCAAGGACCCTCTGAAGAAGATTTCTAGGACAGTGGCTCTCGCCATCAAGTCTAGTGGCTCAGTGAGTTCCCTGTGCCACAAAATCATTGAGAGGAATCCCATTACTCCTAGGATCTATGGGCTACCTAAGATCCACAAAGAAGGGGCCCCTTTAAGGCCTATCGTCAACACCATTGGTGGTCCTACCTACCTTCTTGCTAAGTTCCTTGCCCTTAAACTCAAGCCCCTTGTCGGCTACACTGAATCCCTCGTTAAGGACTATGCTTCCTTCATTAAGGAGCTTAAGAATATTAGGCTTGACCCTGAGGACATTCTCGTCAGCTTTGATGTGGTCTCTCTTTATACTTGCATCCCTGTAAAGGAGGCCTTGGAAGTGATATATCGCCTAACAGATCCCAATACCACGCATCTGGTTGAGATTTGTTTCACTTCCACTTTCTTCTATTTCGAGGGTGAATTCTTTGAATAGACTTGTGGTGTTGCCATGGGCTCCCCCCTTTCCCCGATTGTTGCGAATCTTTTTATGGAAGATTTCGAAGCCAAAGCTTTAGCCTCGGCTCGTCTCCTTCCCAAGCTTTGGAAAAGGTATGTGGATGACACTAACGTCATCTGGTCCCATGGCCAAGAGGAGCTGGATCACTTCTTCAATCACCTCAACGGTCAGTCCTCTGCCATTAAGTTCACCATGGAGAAAGAGGTCAATGGTTGCCTCCCTTTCTTAGATATTCTTATTTCTAAGAATAAGAACAGATATCTCTCCCACTCTGTGTTCCGGAAGGAAACGCATACTGAGCAGTATCTTCATGCCGATTCCCATCATTTCCCTGCTCAGAAGATGGGTGTCCTTAACACCCTCGCTACTCGTGCCCTCAGGATTTCTGATAATGAGAGCTTTGATAAGGAGAGATCCCATCTCCTTGATGTCTTTGTGGAAAATGGATATAGTAGGCACCTAGGTCATAAAGCTCTCCTTAAAGCATCTAGAAATGCAGTTATTAGGAAAGAACCTAAGGAACGTCGACTAGGTGTCCACCTTCCATATGTCCAAGGAACCACATACAAGATTTCTCAGATCCTTAAGAGGTATGATATTCCCTCTACATTTAGACCCCTCAAAACTATTCATAATTCCCTCTGATCGGTTAAAGATCCCGTTAACCCCAAGGACATGAAGGGTGTCTACTTGATCCCTTGTTCTTGTGGGACCCCCTACATCGGGGAAACAGGGCGCTCCATCCATCAGAGGATTAGCGAACATGCAGCTGACTTGAGTCATGGGAGAACCAAGTCTTCAGCGTTAGCAGAGCATGTGGATAAGAACAAGCATCATGTTTGTATTGAGGAGGCTAAGGTTGTTGCCAAGGTTGCCCAGTTCCATCATCAGAAACTTAGGGAAGCTATTGAGATCGAAAGAAGGCCTAACAATCTCAATAGAGATGACGGCTGGAAGATCAGTAGGTGTTGGATCCTTTCCCTTTCATCTTAGTCTCCCCCCCCCCCCCCCCTTTCATCTTTTTCGCTTTCGTCGTTCCCCTCGAGCCTTCCTATCTCCTAGGGTTTATCCTTTTAGGCTCTGGACTCTTTCCAGTCCTTCTCCTATTTATTTTGTGTTGCTTCTTTTTTCGTGATTGATATTGGTATCTATTATCATAGCTAATATTTATTTACTTATTATTATTATTTATTTATTTATCTTATATTATATATATATATATATTGTAATTAATTATTTATTTATCTATTAACGAATATATATTATTATTATTATTATCCATTTTATTATTTTTTCGTAACTGATTTTTATATATTGTTATTATTGGTAATTTATTTGTTTATTAACGAATATATATTAGTATTATTATCATTTTTATTTTCTTATTATTATTTACTTTATTATTTCTTTCATAACTAATTTATATATATTATTATTATTTTTATTTTTATATATATATTTTTATCTATTTATTTATTTATCTAATGAATATATATTATTATTATTTATTTATTTGCTGACTAGTATTATTATTATTTATTTTTTTTAATTACATTTACCTTATTTATAAATAAGTTAGGTCTTCAATTTAACTAATTCCCATTTAATAAAAATTTTTAATTATTAAATTATTTATTTTAACTAATTATTAACGTAAACCCCTTCTAAAATTATTTCATTTATATAATTATATATTTATATATAGGTATGGTCATTAGCTATCTTCCTTGAAATAATCAATTTGACTTTTTGGTTGTCCCTAAGTCAAAGCTAGCTGTTAATCTAGATAGCTGTTGGAGGCCCTGCTCAGACTATTTAACATGCAAAGCTAGATCTGTTTCTTCAAATTGTCCTGATGATGAGCCACACTTGCTGGCTCGAAACGCGTCGATAAAGGTCTTTCTATATGTGATTTACACCGAAGCTCTTCTTATAACAATTGAGGGAGTATTTGATTGTATATGTGAGGCTTTTTTATTGCTTGTTTAAGATGTCACTTGAAGACTAATTTGTTGAGATTGAATAGGTGTAGGAGTACATGATGTTGTTGATTCCTCTTTGTCATATTGTGGTATATTTTTTGTGACATTAAGTGTGTTCTCCAAACTTCCATCCCAAACTTCCACTTCTATGCACTGTATATCTCTATTGATTTTGACCTTTTTGGTTCATTTATTATATAGTTTAAATATGTTTTGGATTCATCACTATAACCAAAAAATATGTGTTTCTCCCCCTTGTTATCCAACATCTTTCTGAATTCATCCAGGACGTGCATATGGTACAGATCCAAATACTCTCATGTGAGAAACACTATGTTTTTTTCCACTCCATGCTTGTTCAGGAATCATGTTCATTACACTTTTGGTAGGACATATATTTATAATGTAAATTGTGCATGTTATAGCTTCAACCCAACATTCATTTGACAAATGTTTTTCCTTTAACACACTCCTTGACATTTCCATAATTTCTCTATTTTTGCTTTTTGTGATGCCATTTTGTTGAGGAGTGTAACTTGTTATGAAATGTTTGTGAATTCCATGATATTTTTGTAGTAGCTACAACCACCATCCAAAATTTTGGCTCGGATGAAAATTTTGGAGCCTTCCGTGGGTCCTGTGATCCATCCTTTCTTTGCCACTTATTAGTAAGTTGATGATCTCAAGCCCCCCTCCTTGATCTTAAGAGTTGTTCATGTTCTCATCTTTATGCAGCATGTGTCATATTTGGCATAGGGATTATCATTTGACATGCAAAGGGAATTTATTTTGCTTCAAAGGGAAATATTCATGTGTATGGGTTGTTCTCATCACATAGACATGTTTCAGATTCACTTCATGCACTCTTGTCACGAATTTTGTTGCATCACACAGAGTATGTTTTATGTGTTTTGGATGGTCTATTTTGTATCACTAAGTGTTCGTGTGTGATGCTAGTCAATTTCTATCACTGTTTACATCAATTTCATTGATATCACACTTAGTCAGTTTCTTGAGCAACCTAGCCTCATCTAGCTTTATGGAAATGCACACTTTGCTTCTGCAACCCTCAAGTGTTTTCCCTTGCCTAATGTGACTGCACAATGCACAGAGACCCCAACCTCACTTGGCATCCAAAACTTCTCATTGGTTTCCTCCAATTTCCTTCCCCAACTGGAACCCACTGTCTTCAAAAACTACGCAGTGGTTTCCCTCAGCTTCCCAATCTAACTTGCAACCTGAAGCAGTGAAGGGGTGTCCTCCAGGGACCCCATCCTGCAACACTGCCTTATCTTTAGAAACTACGCGGTATTGTCCTACAGCTGCCTAGTTTATCTTGCATTAAGAAATTGTGCACAAGTGTCCTCCCAGTACCCCATTCTCAAGTGACACAACACTTGCACTTTTAACTATTACCACCTACTCTAATCGGTTTTTGTGGGTTAACCCTTCTCAGCTCAGTGAACCAGAGTCAGGTGAGGGGGAAAATTATAACAATATTTTCAGAGGCATATATAACATACTTATCTAAAGGCACAACCTCTTCTTCTCTCAATAAGTCAAGATCCCTCTTCCTCCTCATGAAAAATAAATAAGTTCCTATGCACAGTTCTTTGAAAATAAAAATTAAAAATGAAAAATGAATGAGTAAGAAGAGAAAGGCTTCCTATGTAGAGAGGTTATGAAAGTAACTCTACCAGGTGTTTTGGAGAATTTGGTATCTACGAATAAATACTAATTCCCTAGATAAGTAGCCATATCTAGAACAACATTTTAAAGCACTTTAGCCTTTTCCTTAGGTAATATATAAGAGATGAGAATGACAAAGAAGATGAGAATACCTACTTCTAGTTTCGCTTTCCTCTTGTCTCCTTTGTATCGATCCCGTCTCTCCTTCCCGTACATCACACACTTGAGAAGTACCTGTGAACACAAACAGAAGACAAAGAACCGGTCAAAGAAAAAGATATATTGAATACAAGTAAATGGAATCATATACATTTCACACATATAAGCATCATATAACAATACAATCATATGGGAAAAAGGTTCAAATACTTTATTGAATAGAAGAAGGAAGTACAACCATTGTGTCTGATTCAAAGTCATTCCTCCATCTTGGATCCCATCCACATCACATCAAAAGTGTGATAAACTTGTAGCATTACAATACTTGATTCAAAGCCAATTCTCATAGCAACATTATCTCCTTACAATTTAACATAGTCCAACCTCTGCTCACTTAGATGAGTGGTCAATTTATAGGGAGATGAAGGAGGTTATGTCATAAATGGTGGTATTGAATGGCCTTCCATACTTAGAATTAGTTCCGTGGAGAAAGGGATGAGAGGATAGGATGCAACTTAACTCATTTCTCATCCATTTTCTAGCTCATATGAGCTGATAAGTGAGGGAACCCTCTAGATGACTCCAAAAGATAGAATATTCCCCAAACCGTATGTGAATTTCGCTTAATATCACCTATTGTAAGTGAATGAAGGCCTAAGTGCTCTGTAGAGCACACTGGCATGGACTCAACTACTCTACAACGAACCCTTACATGGGCCTACCTTCGCTGGTCCCTCTAGAGGTCATTTCAGGATGTCTTATGGTCATGAAACTGTCTAGGAAGGGGGCATTCAAAAGGGTGACTTGTTTAGGGCATGTAGCAACTAGAATTATGGTTTGATGAGCCCTAAAACACTGATCTGGAAGACGGGAGTGATGTTCACAAATGGATCTATAAGAGATGCCCCCTAAACCATCAAGTCGAAAAGTGCAAATGTCGAATGAAATGCTTTACGATGTGATGAGGAGGTTTCGAAGTGGAAGGTGACCTACATCAATTACAATACATATATCACAATATTTTGATTTTTATATGAATTGATAAGGAAAGGCATACCCATGCTCAACATATAAACTTTCATTACATGTACATAAACAGTTGTGTACAGATATAGACTGATGATCGAAATGACCATCAATGTAAAGACATTGTACATATGACTTAGTATTCCTAAAATCGCAACCCGAATGGATGAAACTAGATCTGGGTTCTTCTATCTCATTCAATTGTTCATTCAAATATGAGTCTAACCATGTGAATATGTGATCTGAAGTTGAACATGGGAAGACACCATCTGATTACCAGCCAATGATGTAAGTCATTAACAGACGTGAGAGAAATCACCGATAATGATAATGATCCTCAAGGTACTACAGTACATTCTGCATGGTGTGAATAGATGATTTGATGTAGAACACTATACAAAGCCTTTCAGTCGAAGGCCATTGTTGTCAACCTATCACCAGAAGTGAGAAACTTTCCATTGATCTATGCAAGCCTCAAGGTACTAGAAGCATGTTTCTAAGTCAAATTCTTGGATAATGTGTTGATGTTGACAAGAAGCGACTCGTCGTAGGAGGGCCTTGATGTATCCCACATCAACGAGACAAAATGAGTGTAATGATTTTGGAGATGGAATTTGACTCACGACACAAGGCTCAGGAATGGAAATCATGAAATTGAAGGTTTATGGTATTGCAAAGGATGAATTTTGACTGGATGACTTCTCTCGAACATGTCGGCAACACTGAAATGAATTGGTAGAACTGACCCAAAACAAAGTGATGGATTGTATGATAGACCAATGGTATGGTAACCATCAAGCTGATAACCCAACCCAAATAGTCACGGTGATGGAGTGAAAGTGTCATGTTCAAGAGCGACCTACTACCATAAAGTGGTTTTGCCTTTTTCCCATTTTCCCCAGTCATTGCTGACCAGTACCTCTTTATTTTTTATCAAGCTTAAGGAGGATAACATATTCTTGTTGTGTAATTCCACCCTTCAGGTGAATCTATCACTATGTGATGTTTTAACAAGTCTAGTGAAGGTGAAACTCAGTCTTATCTAGATGGACAAGTTTATCGCTATTTGATGTTTTAACGAGTTTAATGACAAAGATAACTCAATCCTTTTCATGTTTCCAGAGTTTGAAAAGGGACAAAAAGAAAACTCCACAAGTTATTTTTCGTTGATTTGTCTCTCAAGCTCAAAAAAGTGTAAAACAATATCAGAGAGAACCTATTGACCATGTTCGTTCAATGAATTCCTTTTTCATAGTTAATCTATGTCAGCTCGAAAAAGGGTTAAACTTATACTGAGTAGATGTCATTTCCAATTCGTTAACGAGATGAAAAGGACAAGTGCTCCTCAATATTTTCATGTTTAGAGAGTCTGAAAGGAGCTTAAATAGGACTCTTAGGGGGTTATTTTTTCATTTTTAATAGAGATTGAAAAAGAGATAAATGTATGCTTTGTGGTCAAAGATAAAATTTACAATCGAGCACGTCAAATTCTATAAGTCAGCTGTAAAACCTACTCAAAACAAGACCAGATGGATTAAAAATACTTGTTTTATAGGCAAAAATAGGTAAATACTAATGTTTACTCGATTAATGAACATGAAATAAACATAAAACAAGTCTTTACCATGACATTTTTACCATTTGGAACTTACTATTTAGTTTTGTGCTCTGGGTTAGTTTTTTACGTCAAACTTCATTAGCTGATTATGAGAGATTTTGTGGACCATTTCTCGTGCTGTCTTGACTAGGTAGGAGATCTACACCTCATCTTTATTTTTAGGTCATTCTTTTGTCACTTCATGCATGTTTTAGTGTTTTTTTGGGGCCTCTGGGGTTTTGTTTTCTTGCCTTGGGATCAGCGTAGGCTTTCACATCGAAAACTACGCTAAAGAGCACCCAAATAGAAGGTTTCCTGCTCTGCATCACACTGTCTCTTTTCCTGGGCTGCACTGGGGGAGTTTGCCCAATTTGACCTGTTTTTTGCATGGAAAGGATCCTAACTTAGCTTATGATTGGATTTCAAGCTTTCATCAGATCAGAATGTTGATTACATGGCGAGAAAGAGAGCATGAATAACAAGACAGAGTGTCCCTAAACAATCCGACTACGATTGAGGCCCTCAAAAACTGTGGGTTACTCAAATACTTCAAGTTGTATGGAATGAGGCAACAGATAGAACTATTGCAGTTCCTTGTTCATGCATGGGATCCAACAGATCAGACTTTTCACATAAGGGAGAAGATGGTCCATATTACCATTAATGACATTTACTTTCTTACGGGACTGTCGAGGCGAGGTGCCCCCATCTCACTTTCTGGATTTGCCCGTGGAGGTGAAACGGTGAGAGATTAGATTCGCTAGTTTTGTCAGCCATGTACACAGCCTAACAAGGATGGGAAAATAAACATCAGGGATGTAGGTGATTTTCCTTTGAGAATGATCCTCTTCACAATCACAATGTTGGATGGCAGTGTGACACAACATTTGTCAAATAGATCATATATGCAATATGCACTTGAGTGTCTACAGCCAAAGGTATTCAACTAGTGCGAGGACATGCTTTCTTCACTGAAAGAACAATTGACCAAGGTAAAAATTGTTAAGACGAATAATTTCTACTATGGTTCGATCTTAATCACTTTTACCTTAGAGTGAATTCCATTGATGCAACCGCAACATGTATCACTGGTTGTAGCTGGTCCAAGAGATCCACATACGCAGAGGTGGGTCGAATTGACGGCTCGAAATATGGGTCATTCAACAATCATTTTTTCCAATGCATTCTTTAGTTGGCTTGATTGATCCAAATTGGATCCATGAAAATTATCAAAGTACCATGACCATATCAAATCAGGACAGACTTCGAATTTATGAACAAAGAGTTATCAGGAAGACCTCTGGACAGTGGCAGTTGCAGCCAACAAGGAACGACGAGGACCTTAGTCAAAGCATGCTAATCGAGGCCCATGGAGACCACGCAGGAGGAAAACTGGCAGTTAAGGAGCTCAGATCATGAAATACAGGCCATTTCTAATCCGCGATTCATCGCTGGGAAAAAACCCTTGAGAAGGAAAGGCCTCGAGCACTTCGTCGCATGAGAAGATGAGAAACCATAGGGAAATCGCTAAGGCGAAAGGTGAGTGCCACACTCCAAAACTGGTGGAATATCATAGCCATATTGGGTGATAAGTAGGTTTGGGTAGAGAATGAGTGATTCCATTCATTGCACGACGTGTGTCCAGCGGATGAGAGAGAAAACCACCTGTCATCGTGGGCTAACAGTCGGGCAAGTCAACCGCGTGAAAAGAGAGAACATCGTAGGATCTGGGGGCTCCAGATTTGTCAGCGGAGATTGTGCCCGACAGAAAACCAGATCTGATGGGGGAATTAAGTCACGACATATAAAATTATGAAGTCCAATTTGACTTCTAAGTTGGCGGATGAGTCATTCCACAGTGTAACTGAAATACTAAACCATCGAGGAAGAGCTGGCACAGTTCATGAGAGGACAAGTGGCCACCTCCCTATGAGATGTTGGTGAGGACGTAGAGGTAGGGAACTCCAAGCGAACATCAGTAGGCAATCTGAAGGAGTGAAAGACTAAGCGAGTAGTCCAGAGAAGGTAATAGTGAGAAAAAAACGAAAGAGATAGCGAAGCAAGAGGCAGAAAAATAGAGAGCCAAGCTGACATGCAGCGTAAGGCAGCATTGAGCAGACAAAAGGCTTGAGAGGTTCAATCAATCCCTATGAGGATCTCTCGGGAATTGAGTACCACATTGGGCTCCTCCCATTAAAGACTAGAGAGGTCTAGACTTGGTAAGGAAAGTGTCTGTGCACTCTAGTGGCTTGGGGAATACAAGAACCACCCTACTAAGCATCCTCTGTTTCAGGAGACTCAAGCCGAGCTCCACATTGTAAATCTCTGCTTTAAAGAAACAATAAAAGAAGGCCACCATTGAAAGCTAGGACAAAGACGTAGCCCTGGAGAAAAGGTTGAACTCCTTATTAATGTGTTGTGTTCTTGTATTTGCTTACTATGTTCTCTTACTGTTTTCCATTTTCCAGTGTCTATGTATTTCTCAATCTGATTGATCCATTTCCTAAGATAACATAGACACACACCACCACATGATTCTATAATACCTTCATTCATTAATTAATTAACTGAGATCACTCATGAGTGACATTCAGATCAAGTGGTATCATAGCTTTAGGTTGTCAAGGTTAGACAAGCTTGTGTTGGATTTAGCTGTTGGATGCTAACTAGATCAAAGCTCAAATTAGGAGAAGGAGGGTTGGTCGAAACTAATGTTGAAATTGGGAGAGTCTATTCTTAGAATACAATGTCAGAAGAAGGTTCTATAGGGCCAGATCCTCAATTCATAGATAGTTTCCTAGCCATAAGGCCCATGGTAGAAGAAATGTATAGGGACTTTAGAAAACACAAGGATGAAGATTCATCAGGCTCCAAACAAGACAAAGGAGAAGATGAGTGTCACTTCCATGACCATTCAAAAGGAAAAGGCAGAGAAGAAAGCTTTCTCAAACCTCCTAATAGCCTTGAACATAAAAATAAGGCATATTTGATTAAATTACATGTCAAATTTGATTTACCTATATATTATGGAGAGTTGAATGCAGAAAAACTAGACAATTGGATTAGACAAATTGAGGTTTATTGCAGAGTGTAGAGTATCGACTCAGACATGAGAAAGATTCAGCTGGCAAGCCTACGCCTTGGAGGCACTGCCTTGGTTTGGTGTGAATGTAGGACCCAAGCTGAAATGAAGAGACAAGATAAGACTATCTCTATCTGAAGTGAATTTGCTTTTGCAATCAAAAAACATTTCTATCCATTGGCCTACATGTAGCAAGCCATGATGAGTTGGCAAACTCTTCGACAGTTGAAGGGGCAAAGTGTATAGGGATACACTCAAGAATTTAAAAAGAGAGCATTGATTCTAGGAATCTCATTAGACTCACCTGAGACTCTGTTGAAGTACATTGGTGGTCTACATAGCTACATCTATCCTCATATTTAATCCCACTAGTATAGATGAGATATTTATACAAGCTACTCATCTAGAAGCTAGAGTAAAGAATGGAAGTCCAGAAGTTGGGGGATAATCCCAACCCACTGAAAGCAAGAATAAGGAGAAAAGAAAGCAGAAATGGAAAGCAAGGAAGGCTAACACTGCACAGAAAAGCAAGGCTTCATGCACTCACTATAAAAAGGATGGGCATGATGATGAGCACTATTGGATTTTGCACCTAGAGCTGAGACCTAAGAAGTTCAAGGGAAAGAAGAAGAAGATTGTTGCAGCTATTTAGAAAGATTTGTGGACTTAGGAGATGAAACAACTATTGCAGCCAAAGGTATAAAATGTAAAAATTCTGAAGCATCTACTAGTAATTATGCACAATCTATTATTGATGAAGAAAATGAGAGAAAAATACACGAGATTTTCCATATTTGAGTTATTTCCAAACATCAAAAGATTGATACTTTGTTTGATTGTGGCTCACAAGTAAATTTAATTTCTGAAGCAATTGTAAAGAAGTTGGGATTAGTAACTGCACCTCACAAGAAACCATACCCATTAGGATGGTTTAATGATAAAGCACAACTACAAGCGAATAAACAATGCAAACTCAAGTTTTCTTTTAGGTCAACATTTGTAGATGAGGTTGACTTAGACATAATTCCTTTGGATATATGCAGAATTGTTTTAGGAAGTCCTTACATGCATGATCGAAAAGCTATTTGCTATGGAGCAAAGAACAAGTATCTACTTGTTAAAGATGGAATTGAATACTTTGCAAGAGCTCATAAGGTCAAGAATAATTATACTCTCGTAAACTTGGGGCAGATGAAACGAATGATAAATTCATGCAAACAATTTTTACTGATGGATGTAAAGGAAAAGAAACCTGATAAAACCAATGTATTTGAAGGCTGTAATGTTGAACATCAAGTTGATTTAGAAAAGGTTGTTTCAAAGTATGATATCTTGTTTCAAGAACCTAAAGGTCTGCCACCCAAAAAGGAAATAGTGCATGATATTATTTTGCAGCAAGATGCTCCATTGTCTAACATTGGAATGTATAGGTTTTTGGCTTTAGTGAATGTTGAAATCAAGCAGTAGGTGTAGGAGTTGCATGAGAAAGGGTTCATCAAACCTAGCACATCAACATGTGGGTCACAAATCATTTTGGTGAAAAAGAAAGATGGCTCGTGGAGAATGTGCATTGATTACCGAGCACTGAACAAGATAACAATAAAAAATTGTTATCCCCTTCCTCGCATAGATGATAGTTTAGATCAATTGAAAGAAGCTGTTTATTTTTCCAAGCTATACTTGCACAGTGGATACCATCAAGTCAGAGTTACAGAACAAGATGCATGGAAGACTACTTTCAAAACAAAGCAGGGATTGTATGAGTAGCTGGTTATGCCTTTTGTCTTAACTAATGCTCCTGCTACTTCCATGAGATTAATGAATAATGTACTCAAACATTTTCTTAATGATTTTGTTATTGTGTATCTGGATGACATTCTGATATTTAGCAAAACATTGGAAGAACACTTAAAGCATGTTAAGAAAATATTATATGTTTTGAAAATAGAAAAACTTTATGTTAAACTCTCAAAATGTGAATTTGGCAAAACATCTTTGAATTATTTGGGACACATAGTAGGGGGTGGTGAATTGAAGATAGATCCCTGTAAGGTGGCGGTCATTGTAAACTGGCCTAAACGCAAATCTGCTACAGAAGTTAGAAGCTTCTTAGGAGCAGTATAATATTGGAGAATGTTCATTTCTAACATTTCCTTAGTATTTTAGCTCCCTTACATGCTTTAACAGGATTGAACAAGGTGTTTCAGTGGGGAGGCAAACAATATAAATCCTTCAACACGTTGAAAGATAAGATTAGTACAACACCTGTACTAGCCCTACCTAATCTTCAAAGACCATTTGAGATCCAGAAGGATGCCAGTGACTATGCCATGGGAGTAGTGTTGACACAGCACGGTAAACCCATATGTTACCATTATGAGATATTTAATTTTGCAGCAGTTAACTATCCTACATATGATAAAGAATTGTATGCATTAGTACAAAGCGTGAAAAAGTGGAAACGTTGTTTAATGGGAAAAGAGACAATAATACATACTGATCATCAACCACTTCAATATCTACACTCCCAAACTAAGTTGCAACAATCGAGACACTATAGATGGATGGGGTTTCTACAACATTTTCATTTAGTCATCAGATATAAAAAGGACATACACAATAAAGTTGCAGATATGTTATCTAGACCCATTATAAATGCATCTACTATACATAAGCATAATTCTGTCAAGTCAAACGAGTGGAAGAATTGGATTATCATGTAAAGGACCGACTCTTATATCATTCTGGGAAGTTATGCATTCCACAAACTAAAAGAGTAAAGATAGTTCGAGAGGCACACACTTCTCTAAGTAAAATAGTTGCACATCTGCAAAGATTTTGTTATTGGCCAAAAATGAACGAGACAGTTTCTAGATATGTAAGAGGGTGTACTATGTGTGCTAAAAGAAAGCCTAGCAATGTAAAACTAGGCTTGTACACTCCATTACCAGTTCCTTCTCACCCTTGGTAAAGTGTTTCCATGGATTTTGTTGGAGGACTGCCTAAATCTAGGAAAGGTCATGATTATATGTATGTTGTTGAGGATAGGTTCAGCAAAATGTGTATTTTGATACCTTGTAATAAATATATTACAGCTAAACAAACTGCAAAACTATTCTTTCAACATGTATGGGTTCATTTTGGATTACCCACTTCCATTGTATCTGATCAAGACACCCAATTTGTGGGGAAGTTTTGGTCAAGTCAGTGGGAACTGATGGACACCAAATTGAAGAAAAGCACAACTGTTCATCCAAAAACTGATGGCTAGACAGAAGTAGTCAATATGATAGTGATCCAGTTGCTCAGGGGATATTGTAGCAAACATCCTAAGATTTAGGATGAAAATTTATGCTATGTGCAGCATTATTACAACAAAGCAAAGCATTCTTCTACACAAAGATCTCCTTCTGAGACATGTTTTGGTTTCACATCAAGGTCTCCTTTGGATTTTGTCTTTGGTAAAGACACCATGGTTGAGGGACACAGTGATGTGGACAAGGCAACTAGGTTCATTGAATAGATCCAAGAGATCCACCAGGCAGTATAGGAACAGCTGGAAAATAGCCAAGCCGAATACAAGGCAAGGCATGACAAGCATCGGATTGAGCATAGTTTCCAAGTTGGTGACCAAGTCTGGCTGTATATCAGAAAGGACAGGATGCAAGGTGAAGGTAAAAAGCTAAAGCCTATCAGGTATGGACCCTTCAAGATACTTGAGAAAATTGGTGAGAATGCTTTTTGCCTTGATCTACCAGCTTACATGCACATCTACTCAGTTGTAAATGTAGATTGCTTGAGATTGTTTGAAGCTTCACTAATTGAGGATCCTAAAGAGCAGAGTCAATTGCCTTATATTGATGACCTACTACTTGAATATCTTAATTAATTGTAGGAAGACATAGTTGTAGATAGGAAGGTTAGGACGACGTGCAGAGGAGATGTTGAGTACCTCAGAATTGGGCTCAAGGGTTCAAAGTCGAGCAATGCAAAGTGGATAGCGATTGGACAAGTGAGACAATTGTACCCTCACTTAGTCGATGCTTGAAAACTAACCTTTAGTTGTCTAAAAGCTTTTTCAGTGGGAAGGCCGTGATCCAAATTGGATCCATGAAAATTATCAAAGTGCCATGACCATATCAAATCAGGACAGACTTTGAATTTATGAAAAAAGAGCTATTAGGAAGACCTCTGGACATTGGCTATTGTAGCTAGCAAGGAATGACGAGGACCTCGGTCAAAGCATACTAACCGAGGCCCATGGAGACTGTGAAGGAGGAAAACTGGCAGTTAGGGAGCTTGGATCAGGAAACAAAGGCCATTTCTGATGCTAATCATGCATCGCTAGGAAAAACCCCTTGAGAAAGAAAGGCCCCGAGTGCTCGGTCGCATGAGAAGCCAGGAAACCATAGGGAAAGCGCTAAGGAGAAAGGCGGGTACCATGCTCGAGAACTGGCAGAATATCAGAGGCATATTTGGTGGTAAGCAGGTTTGGGTAAAGAATGAGTGATTCCATTCATCACACGATGCGTGCCTAGTGGATGAGAGAGAAAACCACCTTTCATGGTGACCTAATGGTCGAGCAAGTCAACCCCACAAAACATCGAACATCGTAGGATCTGGGGGCTCCAGATCTGATAGCAGAGATTGCGGCCGATGGAAAACCGGATCTGACGAGGGAATAAGTCATGGCATATAAAAGTCTAAAGTCCAATTTGACCACTGAGTTGGCGGATGAGTCATTCCATAGTGTAACTGAAATACCGAACTGTCGAGGAAGCGTTGGCGCAGTTCATGAGAGGACAACTGGCCACCTCCCTATGAGACGTTGGCGATGATGCAGAGGTAGGGAACTTGAAGTGAATAGTAGTAGGTGATCCGAAGGGGCGGAAGAGGAAGCGAGCAGTCATGAGACAAACTGGCTTTAAGCCATGAATAGACAAAGAATGGAATAGGGGAAAAACTAGAGAGGGGAACAGTGAGAAAAAGACGAAAGAGATAGCGAAGCAAGAGGCAAAAAAATAGAGAGCCGAGATGACCTGCAGCATAAGGCAGCATCGAGCAAACAAAAGGCTTGAGAGGTTCAGGCAATCCCTAGAAGGATCTATCGAGAATTTAGTACCATAGTGGGTTCGCCCCATTAAAGACCAGAGAGGACGAGACTTGGTAAGGAAAGAGTCTGTGCACTCTAGTGGCTCGGGGAATCCAAGAACCACCCTACTAAGCATCCTCTATTTCAAGAGACTCAAGTTGAGCTCCCCATTGTAAATCTCTGCTTTAAAGACAAAATAAAAGAAGGCCACCACTGAAAGCTGGACCGGAGACTTAGCCCTTGAGAATAGGGTGAACTCCTTATTAATGTGTTGTGTTCTTGTATTTGCTTATTGTGTTCTCTTACTTTTTTCCATTTTCCAGTGTCTGTGTATTTTGCAATCTAATCAATCCATTGCCTAAGATAACATAGACACACACCAGCACATGAGTCTGTAATACCTTCATTCATTAATTAATTAAGTGATATCACTCACGAGTGACATTTAGATCATCGATCGATAACACCTTGTCATCGAGGAGCATCCATACTCAGGGATGGATTTTTGTGGAGATCCAGATTTGATTCTACCAGTTGGAGCACAATAGGGTGTTATAGGTAAATTCTTTGACCAATGTGTTTTTTTTTTAAGTTTCTACATTTTTTTTTATGTTTTTAATGTTTCCAAGACTAAACTAACATCATTCTCATGCATGCAGATGTGGGTACTGTTCGACCTGTGGGACACCAACACAGTGCAGGTGGTCCAGTGGAGAAACATTGGGAGAGTAGTTCTCCAGGACTTGGATTTGGCCGACCTCAGTATAGTTGCAGGATCGGTACATAGAGGGATTAACCCTTGGTATTACAGATGTCTGGATTGAGGAGTTACCTATGATGCTACAGCACCACACTATTGGTGTTCCTAGCCGTTGGGTTAGGATTTTGCACATGATAGCACATGTTGTGCCCTGTTATCATGAGCACCACTAGATCTACTTAGGATGTTTTGCATGCATTATGAGTTTTTCTATTCTGATGACCAAACGTGTCTTGGACACAAATTTTGTAAAAACTTTTAAAACACCTATCTATTTTACTTTCAGATTTTTCTATGGTTATGTGCAATCCTATTCAACTAATGACGTGAATTTAAAATATTACTTTTACATGTGTTTCAAATGTCTATATAACACATAATTTGCTAGAGATTCAGTAAATGTGTTAAATTTTATGGAAATATGTTGATATTGAATATATTCATAATTCGTTTCGAAAATACGAAATCTAAGGAACATATGAATAATTGTTGTGTTTCAGACGATATACACACCTGTAAGTTGTAGTGCGATGAGTTGTGAGTCCAGTCTAATGATGATTCGGTGAATGCCAAGTGAAATGGCATTAGAGAGAAGTTAGATTAATGCTCTATACTCAACGATGTTGTACATCGATCGACCGATACATATCCCTCGAAAACTCACTAACTCGCCACTTGTAGTGAAAATAGCCCATGCTGCAGAAGGTAGGTTCTGCATACTACAACTAGCACCATTATCGTAACCAACAAATGGTTCCAAAGATTCGGACATCTGCAACAAATGAAAATTTGATTACTAACCAGGTAAAAACTCTAAAAGGCACACACTGACACACACACACATGAAAATGAAAGCATATATACAGTGAGCTTTACTACAGTCAATTAAGCATAGTAACGTTTGAGGTACAACCTGTTTCAGGGCTACAACAATAGAATCCCATCATAATCTGCTAACTCGTAGGCACGTTTTGCCAAAATAAGCTTGACAATATAAGGACCCATCCACATTGGTTCAAATTTCCCTGCTCCAAGTTTATCAGCTTCCTGATCATAAAGAAAGACTAGGTATCCTTCCGAGAAGATACGATGCTTAACATTTCTATCATATTATGCCTTGATTCATTTCTTATGCGATTCGTTAGCCAATCCGACATCACGACGGGTTTCATCCAGATGGATTAGTTCCAGGAAACAAGCTTCTTCTTCAGAAATGTCAGGTAACAGGTCAATCGCGAGTCTGAGAGATGAAATTTCACATTATATAAGTAAGACTGCTTCTAAAGCATACACCAACTAAAAGGGTGTGAATCCAATTGCATTTCTCACTGAGGTTTGATATGCCCACAAGGAAAATTACAAGATTAAATGCGAGTTTCATTTTTGAACCCCTATCATTCTTTGCAACATCCGCTTCAGGACTTTGTTGATGGCCTCAACTTGTCCATTCGCTTGTCGGTAATAAGGGGTAGAACTATCATGTGATAGTCCTAACTTAGCAATCAAAATCATGTGATTGCGAAAATGCAACCCATGATTTGTAACTATGGCTTTTGGTACACCAAACTGGGCCACCACATGGTTAAGAAAGAAAAGAGCAGTCGCTCCTCCATTGTTGTTTAATGTTGGCATCGCCTTAGCCAATTTGGGAAAATTGTCAATGATGACTATAATATACCTATGCCCCCTGGCCGAGGTGGGGCTACATGTCATGAAATCAATTCCCCATTTGGTGAATGGTCCAACAGTAACGACTGGATGCAATGTTGTAGGTGGTAATCTAGTTTTTTGGTCATAAATCTCGCATGCATGACATCTTCTGATGAAAATAATATAATATTTGGATATAGTTGGCCAGAAGTAACTGACACAGAGAATTCTCTGTGTGATAGCATATCTAGATAAGTATCCACCACAAGCACCTGAATGACAATCATTCAATGCGTTATTGGCTTCCTCATATGTGAGGCACCTCCGTGAAATC
The DNA here is from genome assembly GCA_031772625.1 of Pinus tabuliformis. Classification (NCBI taxonomy): domain Eukaryota; kingdom Viridiplantae; phylum Streptophyta; class Pinopsida; order Pinales; family Pinaceae; genus Pinus; species Pinus tabuliformis. The sequence goes on from CM062804.1 coordinate 1,395,792,463, forward strand.
ATATCGATACCACGACAGTAAAGAGTGTCGCCAATGATCAGATAATCCTTGGCTTGGTATCATATATGTCATTGCGAGCGAGAGGTATCAAGACAAAAAGTTTGGGTCTAGTGATAGATCAGTATATCTCCATACCATGGGTCAGAGGATGATATTAGAAACCAAGACTCATCCAAAATCAATGGTTCAGATGTTGAATCAATGGAGGTCGAGGGAAGGTTGCAAAGTAGCTTGGAAAAATCTAGAGGTTTCTTTGATTTGGACTTGATGAATTCCATATCAAACTCCTATAAAATGACTATCCATTTTGAGTATTTTCCCCCCAACAATTGACGTGACAAAATGTATGTCATAGGGTTGCAATTCGAAATGACCATGGTCTTCTGGAGTAGGATGTAATGGCGAAATATCTGAACAACTTGCACGGCTACCAAAGCTAGTTTCTCGACATAAGAGTACTTACTTTCTGTATCATTGAGATTGTGGCTCAAATAATAAACTAGATGTTCAATCCCATTTTCCTCTTGGACTAAAACCATGCCAATGGTTGTATCTGCAGCGGCGAGATACAGGTAGTACTCGTTTTGATAATTTGGAGAATACATTAATGATGTTCTAATCAAGGTATCTTTAAGATAATTAAAGGAAGTTTGCACACCCTGATTCCAATGGAAGGGTATTCCCTTTTTTAGAAGAAGTGTAAGTCCTTTAGCCATTTCAGCATAATTGTAAATGAACCTCCTTAGAAAGTTAGCCTTCCCTTGGAGTCTCTGTAACTATAAAAGATTTGGGTAAATCAAGAATTGCCTGAACCTTTAATGGATCGAGTGGAATTCCATCTTTAGACACTACACATCCAAGAAATCGACCACAACCAACACAAAACACACATTTGTGTGGATTGAGTCATATCTTGTAGTGTCAGCACTATAAAAATATTGCTTTCAAATGTTGCGGGTGATCAGTTTGCTTTCATGAATGAGCAAGTAAATCGTTAAGGTAAGGTTGAACAATGTGCTTAATCACGTTAATCACCCTCTCAAATGCAGCCCCTGCATTCTTCAAACCAAATGGGAGTTTCCTATATGAAAATGTGCCACATGGACAAATAAAAGTTGTTTTAGATTGGTCCTATGGGCGATTATTGATTTGATTGTAGCTGGAAAATCCATCCATAGATGAGAATATTTCGCATTCTGCACATTCATCAATAATATGGCCAATAAAAGGAGTAGAGTAATTATCTTTCTGACATGCCGGATTTACATCCATATAATCGACGCACACTCAAATTGTCCCTTGTTTCTTCATGACAGTAAAAATGTTGGAAACCCAGTCAGTAAGAGGTACATGGTAAATGAAGCTAGCATGCTAAAGCTTTTCAACTTCTACTCTAATGGAAAATTATTTGTTTGGATGAACAGGTCAAAGCCCCTGTCATAATGGTTTGACATCAGGATATATTTTGATTTCATGTTCAACAATACTAGAGTCTATATTTGGCATCTCCTAGTATGAGCATGCAAATGTATCTCGAAATTGACGAAATAAAGTATGGTAACTATCAAGTTCTAATGGAGAACAATATTTTCCAACACGAATGTTTTATACAACATTAGGTTTTGTTGAAATATTAATAGAAATCATTTCTTCAATATTTGACAGGTTCCGCTTGGAATCTAATCTATCTATAAATATAGAATTCGAAAGGAAATCAACAACTGAAGGGTGGTTAAGTTCATTTGAATAATATTTGATGTCATCCGGAAGATGGGAATGATGATGATAATCTTCCGAAGATTCTTCTCCTATCATCAATATTGATTGGATGATTCCTTCATTCATAGAATGTATATGTAAAAAAGGATCCAAAGAAGTATTGTATTCTAATGAACGATCTACCCATACAATTGGTGAAAGTAGATTTGGGTTTTCCGCAAAAGCCAGAAAAATTGATTGCTATGCAAGCTCAATGGGGCTTAGTGGCATAACTGTAGTATTACTCTCAACGTCAGAATCATTGGTAATCCTCCTTAAATAAGATAACGTGGAGGAAATCATGTTGCAAGTCTCTACTTTTTCCACTTCCACCAAATTAGATGGTGATGGTAGGGTAAAATTTCCCATTAGGGAAGGATATTTAAAGATACCTATACCAACACTTTGAAATGACAGTGAGGGTTCGTGTACCAATGGAATGCTTCCTGTAGCCTGAGAACTAGATGCAAAGAAGGAAAGCTGATCGATTACTATGATTCCACCCTTAGGGAATGAAATAGTACAAAAGTAAGTGGAAACCACAGTAGCCATAGCATATACTCATGGCCTTCCTAGTAAAATGTTATAGTTGAGGGGTCCATCAACCACCTCAACTTCAACAGTAACTTTTTCCCCCTAGCTCAATTTGTAGGTTACTCAGAATCCCACAATGAGTATATGTTCATTTGTCGATATCTTTTAACGTGGTTGGTGATCGTGACAATGGTGGTGAACCAAGTGTTTTCCAGCAGCACATCGACATAATGCAAGTATATGCCCCCTCATCAATAATCATTCGGTGAACATTCTTATTGATAGCTGTTACTTGAATTAGGAAAGTTAACTGCGTCGGTAACTGTGGTGTATATCCCACATGGTTAAAAACCACAAGATTGGAGTCCATAGGGTCTATTCCACCAATTGCTGACAATAAAGCCTGCTTCAGGGAGGGACAGTTTTGTAACACCTCGAGTGTCGACATAGAGAAAGTTGATTGAGCAAGGTATTCTACTATGTTATATTTCTAAGGTGCTTGAGCTCAAGGCTTAAATGTTGATTTGTGTACAACTACCTTTGGTGGTTTTATTGTCAATTCTAGTGCAATAGGTGGTTGAATATTTTTAGATGAAGTCAAAGTCGAAGGATTAGAATGATCACTGGCCTGATTATTCAATGATGATGGTGGATTTCCATAGTATTTATTTCTCTTTGACACCAAAACTTCATTTTGTGGCTTTGTAATGGATAACATAAGTACTTGGGATGTGCAAGCATGGTCTGTCGCAACCAAATATGTTTCCGGGTTTGGAAACGGATCAATCAACACTGCAGATGTGTTAGAAGTCTTTAGAAGCTTAGAGACTTCTGAGTGGTGTGGACAAAATCTTGTGAAATGCTCATCATTACAAATTCGCCATGGATAACGAGGTTTCCTTGCCAAAGTAGAGGAATGAGATGATTTCTCTTGAAGGGAATTATCTTGTTTCTTCTTGTTTTTCCACTTCTTGCCTCCTAGGTGGTTTTGATTTTTGCCTTTGTCAAATGACACGACATTAACTTCGGAAGCAAGAATGTTTTCTGATGCATTGGTAGTTTTATTGGAAATGGAAAGAGTTTGACTAAATGGTCTACCTTCCATTTGCGTGCTCGAAGAACCAATCACACCGTCACCAGCATGAGAGTCCTTCCTCGATTGTGGAGGAGGAGGAATAGTGAAAGCTAGTCGGGGTGCATTTGGAATTTTGTCATAGAGCATGCTGGATTGTGTGTAAATCAAATCCAAATATTGGGCATGAGTAATTACTTGCTCTTTTGTCACAATTCCACCTTTCGCCACATCCTCAGTGACTGATGGCAACAAGGATTTTATGAACCATTCAGCCAAAAGTTGATCAGGAACATATGTCTTAACCATTGGATTATGACACTACCACTCATGAATATGATCTGATATATGAGTAGCATTAGTCTATTTAAAGTTGGTTAGGAGTTCCCTTCCAGTCTCGTATCTGATAGGTAACTAGAAGTAGGTTAGAAATGTGGTGGCTAAAGTCGTGAATTTGTCGAAAGAAGCTCATGGTAAATCAATGTACCACTTTGTAGCCGGACCAGTAAGCATTCTTTGGAAAAGATAGAGTCTAACCGAATCATCATTTAATAATTTTAATGATCACCACAAATGAAAGGTCATGACATGATTTGATGGGTCTTCTCTGGAATTTCCATTGAATTTCGGAATGTCAGAATGTAGCTTATGCAGAATTACTGGCCACCAAGGTGCATATAAGATTGGATCGTTAGTGAGACGATTTAAATCTGGTAATTCTAGAGTTGCTACAAATTGTAACTACTGATTGAAGTCAGGTTGAGCATACCCAGGGTATGATGGAATTTCCTGAGCAATAGGTCTTTGCATACCAACAGAGGGCATCTGAATTTGGTAGCCTTGATAAGGTGGTTGTTGAAAAAATCTGGCATAAGGTGGTTGTTGATAACCAGGCTGAATTTATGGTTGTCCATAACTGGAAAAGCCTTGTTGGTCAGGACCTTGGTAGGTTTGATATTGTCCAAACCCAGGTTTAGCCTATTGGGCAGGTCCAAATTGGGGTTGGAATTGCTAGAATTGAGGCTGTTAAAATTGGCACTACCATGGTTGTTGAATCAACTATTTTTGTTGTTGGTACAATTGTTGTTGATTTAACGGTTGTTGTTGCCCAACAATGAAAGGTTGGCCAAGTTGTGAATAAACTATACCAGTGTAAGCCTGAGTCACTCCGGATAAAGGTATACTAACCTAAGTTTGCTAGACCTGAGACACAAGTGCCTGTTGTATAACATCTTGAGAAACTTGAACTTCTTGACCTGAAAGTTGTGGTTGCGAGGTAGAAGGACCAGTTTGTACAAGTTGAGATACAACTGTTTCAACTTGTGAGTGTGGTACGGTGGTAACAGAAGGTGTAGTAGGAATAACTAACATAGTTTGCATTGGTTGCTTTGGATACACAAGCGTTGGTTGAACTGGCATTGTTGGTTTTCACTGACAAAATCAAATTCCAGGCTGACATGAATATTGTGGGATACTACCATATGATGGTCCTCTAGGATATGGAGGATAAGGTGAATAAGCATATTGCTCTCTATATTGCGGAAATCCAGTATGTAATGGATACATAGGTCATTGTTGACTAGATTTCCTAGTTTGATATTGATATGCAAGATTGAAATGTTGAGTTCCCATTAAAGAAGAACTAGGTAGAATTCTGGTTGAGGAAATGGGTGATGACCATGGTGTAGAAGCAACCCCTGAGTGGGTTCCATATAATGATTGGTAACCAACCGGGACGAACGAATCACCATATAGGTGCGACTCAGGCATAGTAGAAAACATCGAAGAGGTTATGACAACAGATTCTTCCGCAGCTGCATGAGATGATACAATCTTGGATGTTGATGATTGTTTAGCCATAGTTAACTGATCGAAAAGTTGTCCTAAAGAATCAATGGGTACTTGCAAGGAAGCAGGATCAAAAGGAGCAGTAAAATGAGGAGTACGAGGGTAAAGATAAAGCCCAGTTCCAAAATGGAATGCGGTTCCAGGTGTGTTATCTTCTTCAAATTCTTACTCAACAATAATTAAACCAGGTGGAAGAACTTCACCGTCTGGTCCATAATAGACTTCTGGTGTTGATAAAGTAGAAGTTTTAGTAGTTACTGATGTCTGAGGGTTAACCAGTTGATCGTCTTCTTGTAAAGTAACAACTTCTGAATGTTCAAATTCGAAGTCAAAATGTTCCAGTAAAAGAACAACAGTTTCAGTGAGAGGTTCTTGAACAACTTCTGGTTCAGAAGTAACTTCGGTTTGGACTGTGATAGGTTCTGGATAAAATTTTGGTTGAACTGATTCAAGTTCAGAAGTAATTTCTTGTTGAGAAACTTTAAGTTGATGATCAACTTGTTGTTGAACAACTTTGGTTACTGTTTTAGTAGGTTCAGTGATAATTCCCATAGGTAATTGTGAAACTTCTTCTTTAGAAATGGATGTACCAGAAATAGTTGGAGTAAGTGGAGTCTCAGTAATTATCGGAATGGATGATTCGGGTAATTTATATGAAGAACTAGAAGTTCTTGTTGTACTTGAATCAGTTAAGCGAGACCACTTTGACGGAATAGGTGTAGCTTTGGGTGGCAAAGGTGGTTTACTCGTTGTTCTCTACAAACGACGGGGTAAGGGTTGATGTTCCTCCATGATTTCTGATTAATCTTATTACAAAAATAAATAGACAAAAAGGGGTAAGCTAAGAAAAAGGTTTACCAAGCAACCATGAACTGCAGAATACCTCCTGGTGAGCCAAGAAGTATGGGCAAGCAATCTCCCTAAATGTTGTGTTTAGTGTATCGCAGAGTACAAGGCAGTTGACTCGGTTACCTAAGGATGGATAGCAACATAGTGTTCTCCTCCTATATATACCTAAAAGTATGTGGAGGCCCAATCCATATAAGAGTTGTCTAACGCATAACCACACAGTGAGAGCATTCCCATATACTTTTCGTACCGTAACACCGCCCTATATACCTAAAGCTACGTGGATGAGCTACGATATAATCACATACATGGAATGAGGTATCACACTCGGGATGTATTGTAAACAAGTTAGCGACATTTTCTTTGTTTTAGGACACCGGAACACATCTCTAGCCTACAACCACTAAATGTTTTCCGTTAATGACAATTCTCCATTAGGTAAATTGATGTTAATTTTAAGTTGATATTTCTTAGGAATTTTCCTTTCAAGTTCACCACGTGATGTATTCTGAAATTCCTAGGAGTGAAACTATCATGATAAGCATTCTTTCCATTAAATTTAACAATAAAAATCCTAGCTACTAGGGATAGAGCAATCAGATTTCATTCGATCAAAGAGCAAAGAGCACAATCTAATGTAATTTCCCTAAGCTATTCCTATGAACACACACAAATTGTTTCAATGCAACATGCATGTATTTCTTTTCGATTTCCTTAATGTGAATTTCAACAAAAAGGAAACTAATTCACATACAATCAATCAATCTTAAACAAGAACGACGACTTTATGATAGTTCTGTTTCGAGGGAAAATAATACTTTTATGACACTTTCTTTCGAACAAAGATTAATGGACTATAATCTAAATTTGACTGTGGACAGATAATGACAAAGAAAACATTTAAGAAACATTCGTCAATCAAGTCAAAGTAGGGCTAGCAAAGGATATAGAAACTTGTTTTTTGAAACATGACATTCATTGATCAATCAGCAAGCAAACAAATAGAAGAAAGTTGGCAAAAAATCAATCCAAAGGTTGGAAACTGACCCTAGGAGGATCAGCGTAGCCCTGAATGGGAGATAGTGTACTTCAGAGAATTGTTCCTAAGCCAAGGGTGCTCTGTAGCGCACTGTGTCCCTCACAAGCCTGCGCTGGTGATAGTAAGCTATTTCAAAAGGCAGTTTGACACAGTTTTGACCAAAATTTGAATGCAAAGGAGCTGAAATACAATCAATTAACACAAGTAGGGTCTGCAAGAGTGTCTTAGGAGGTGGATAAGCTACTAGGAAATATTATTTTCCCCATTGGAGTCGACAATTTGTTTTGGAGAATTTGGTATCTACGGATAAATACTAATACCCTAGATAAGTAGCCATATCTAGAACAACAGTTTAAAGCACTTTAGCCTTTTCCTATAAGAAATAGATAAAACAAAGAATATGAGAAGACCTACTTGTAGTTCCGATTTCCTCTTTTATCCTTTGTATCGATCCTATCACTCCTTCCCATAGTTAACATGCTTGACAAGTACCTATGAACACAAACATAAGATAAAGCACTGATCAAAGAAAAAGATCTATTGAATACAAGTAGATGGAATCAAATACGTTTCACACATATAAGAATCATATAACAATACAATCATATGGGAAAAAGGTTCAAATACTCTATTGAATAGAAGACGGAATTACAACCAGTGTCTGATTCAAAGTCATTCCTCCAGCTTGGATCCCATCCACATCACATCAAAAGCATGACAAACTTGTAGCATTACAATACTTGCTTCAAAGCCAATTCTCATAGCAACATTATCTCCTTACAATTCAACATAGTCTAACCCCTGATCACTTAGATGAGTGGTCAATTTATGGGGAGATGAAGGAGGTTATGTCACAAATGGTGGTATTGAATGGCCTTTGATAGTTAGAATTAGTTCCATGGAGGAAGGGATGAGAGGATAGGATGCATCTTAACTCATTCCTAATCCATTTTCTAGCTCATAGGAGTTGATAAGTGAGGGAACCTTCTAGATGACTCCAAAATATAAGAATATTCCCCAAACCATATGTGAATTTCGCTCAATCTCGCCCAGCATAGGTGAATGAAGGCTTGAGTGCTCTGGAAAGCACCATGGCATGGACTCAACTTCTCTGCAGCACATCATTACATGGGCCTACTTGCACTCATCTGTTTAGAGGTCATTTCAGGATGTATTCTTGTTAAGAAATTGTCTCGGAAGGAGGCATTCAAATGAGTGACTTGTTTAGGCCCTGTAGCAACTAGAATTAGGGTTTGATAAGCCCTAAAACACTTACCTCAATGATGGGAGTGATGTTCCCAAATGGATTTGTAACACCAGGGTATTGTCTAGGCTCGCTGGCAGCAGAGTGATGCTTGTGTTCCTCCGTGACTCTGTCAAGGTACTACCAAGGCCTACTTGCAGTGGAGCAACAACGGAGATGAAACTAAAACTCTTACAGCTATATTACTTGTGTATCAATATGCCCCTCATGCCCAATCGAAACAAATCAGATGACCTGGCTTAGAATGTGTTTTCACTGCTCAAGAGAATGGCATGGACTACATCTTTCACACAAGCCAGTTAGGAAGCCATGAAGATCAAAGAATCAAACAATACTTCTGGATGAGTTACACTTGTTTTTCATTGGTCAAGGTCCATACAGAGAGCTAAAGTTCTACTAGTGTGTCAGAGATGTTGTAGCGGCTAAAATCACACTCCAAAATTTTGGCCCACATGAAAATTTAGAAGCCTTCCATGGATTGAGTGATCGATCGTTCCTTGGTCACTTACTAGCAATCTAATGATCACAAGCCCTCCTCCTTGATCTTAAGAGTTGTTCATGTTCTCGTATTTATGCACCATGTGTTAAATTTGGGCATAAGGATTATCGTTTGTCATGCAGAGGGAAGTTTATTCTGCTTCAAGGGGAAATATTTGTGCGTATGGGTTGTTCTCATCACAGAGACATGTTTTCCACTCACTTCAAGAACAATTGTCTGGAAGGTTGTTGCATCACGTAGCTATTTTATGTGTTTTGTATGGTCTATGTTATATCACTAAGTGTTTTCGCGTGATGATAGTCAAGTTCTATCATTTTTTACATCATTTTCACTGATCTCACACTTAGCTAGTTTCACAAGAAGCCTAGCCTCATCCAACTTTCTAGAATTGCACACGTTTCTTCGACAACCCTCAAGCTTCTTCCCTTGTCTACTAGGACTACGCAATGCGCAAATACCCCAACCTCCGTTGGCATTGAAAACTGTGCAGTGGTTTCCCTTAGTGCCCTTCCCTAGCCAGAACTCATTATCTTCAGGAACTATGAAGTGTTGTCCCTCAGTTGCCTAGTCTCACTTACAACCTAAAATTGTGGAGGGGTACCCACCTAGGACCCCATCCCACAACGTTGTCCTATCTTTGGAAACTACACACTATTGTCCCACACCTCCCACTTTGTCTTGCACTCAGAAATTGTGTATAGGTGTCCTCCCAAGACCCCATCTATAACAATGTCTTGCATCCCAAAAACCGCGTAGTGTTGTCCATGTTTTCCAATATGTCTTGCATTCAGAAACTGTGCAGATGGCTCTCTTAGGGCCTCATCCCAACAACATTCGTTGCCCATTGAAACTGTTCAAATCTATCTCTCACTAACTACAGGAAAATATGACATGATAGATCACTCTCAAGGAGTTGAGGAGGAGGACCAAGAAACCCAATGATGACAAAATATCTGGACCCCATGTAAACCTTTTTGAATGCATAATCATATCAAGGGTAAGTATGGTTAGTAAAATACATCCTTTTTATGTATATCTCTTAGCATAGCTTTAAGTATTACTTATAATTGTTATATCATTTTGTCTTTAATAACATGCATGTTTGCAAGCACTAAAATTCATTCCTTGTGTTCCCTCTACATGTCTTGCTTCCTTTTCGCTTGTTGGACCAACTATCGTATTTTGGCATGTTGATTTCTATATCATTCTTTTGATCTTGTTTTAGAAATTTTGAAAATTTTTCTTTTTGTGCATGAGATGTTTTCTCTATGTGAACATTGGTCGTACTCACACACAAAGTTGTAAGCACTATCGCAGAAGTGTCATCATGGTCGTTTGCAGATTTGTCTCAAGTGCCACACTTATCACTTTTAACCTTTAGAAAATCCCACTGATCACATGTTTGTCTTGTTGATTTGAGGTGTATTTTCATTGAGTCATGCTAAGTGTCTTATCAGGATGTCATGTATGCACAAGTTCACTCTCTCCCACACTTAGCCATTTTTCCTAAAATTCTAAGTGCATTTGCTTCCACACTGCGCTGCACTATGTAGTCTAAACTCTCAGTGACTTTGCTCTGCTACATAGTGCTTGAGGCTATCCTCCAAGAAGTCTGCACTACACAATTATGGAAGTGACCAAGCTACCTATCTCCTAGAACTGCATAGAAATTGTCCCCAAGTCCGATCCAATCTACGCTTCCCGCACGATCACTCATCCAGCCTCCCTTTAGTCTACCATAAAATATGAACTATACTATGACCCATGGTTTCTCTCCTGTCCAAAATTATGTAGACATGCTTGGCTGCCTACATTGCACTACGTTTAGAAATTCCACAGTCATGCTAAGTCAAGTCTCCTCCTGGCTTTCGCTACATTGTCCCTAAAAATTGTGTAGATTTGGCTGGTACACTTGCTACTGCCCCACTCTGTATTCTTTTTAGAAATTGCACAACAACTACCTATCATGCATTGTCTCCTATAAATGAGCAGTTATGACAAGGAGCTCCCCATAGCCCGACATGCCCTACTTTGGAATATTGCATAGAATTTATGAACAACATCCCTTCCTGCTCAACTTTGTCTTCCTCAGAGAATCAACACAAATTCTCAGCTGGACCCTGAGTGACTTGCCATGTCATCACATTTAAAAATGTGTAGAACTATCCAATAGTTCCCCAAGACACCTTGCCTTGTCTTCCTCCTGGAATTATGCATTTATGTCCAACTAGGTTTCACCTTGAAACTATCACTGCTATTTTCAATTGCCCAAATCTACCTCTTAGTGACCTCTGTGCAATTGTTCCTGATAGCCCTCGAAAGCTTCTCATCCTAACATGAGTTGTGCTCTATGCAGTTGTAGTGTCCTTTTCTCCCTTCCAATCACCTCGACCCAAAACAAGAGAATAATGCATCATGCTAGGCTAGGAAATTTTGGATTTGATGTTGTCCCCTCATGAGTGAGTTACAGGAACATGTAGATTGATGAATCATGGTGCAACAATGAACGGGATGAAGAAGGAGTACATGCTAGAAGACTTGCTCACAGTTGAACGTACGCATGAAGCACATAAAATAACAAGTGAAGGAAACACATGCATGGAATCGACTTGCGAAAAACAAGACCGTTGAAGACCCCACAACAACAAGATATGCGGAGATGAAGACAAAGTACATTCGAGGACACATCCATCACTTAAAAGCATAACAACTTGACATGAACACCATAGTCAGCTAGTAGTACATGTCAATATTGTCATGTCCACTTGTGTTATGGGTTGTCTCAGCGAACTCACTACTGTGAGTCATAATTTTTGTAATCCAATATAATGTAAAGTGAAATTCTAAGTGTCATTAGTGGAATTCAAGCAATCATATGTAATGTAAAGAGAGAATTCAAGAAATCATATGTAATGTAAAGAGTTATATGTAATGCACTTCATGAGTAATGAGCATAGTCCAAGAGTCAAAGGGGAATGTCAAGGGTCAACCCACCCTTTGTTATATATAGAACCTCATAACTCATAGAATGGGATTTTGGGAGCCATGCCTTTGCTAGGCATTGGTTAGAGAGGACTTGGAGAGTATTGTGATGAGACTCGGCTTCTCCATAATGCAGAGTGAGGACATCTCTTTGGAGGAGAAGGCGGTGTTGACTCTAACCTTCCACTATTGGGCTAGTGGTTGTCATGGTTGTATGTATGGATGGATCTTTTACTTTATATAATATAACAGAGCCAACACATTTTCATGCATATGTTGTTATTGTTGTTGGATTATTCTAGTTGCTTTAGCAATGTATGTTATTTAGCCTATGAATTCGTGCATGAGCTACTTTGTATATGATTGAGTGAATCTTGTTGGAATTGTATTGTTGATTTAAACCATCACCCTGGATTATGGACTATTATGCTTCCATCCCATGTTTTCATTCTTCTTGTATGTTCCTTTCAGGCTACGCACTATTACATGCTTCTAAGGGACATAATTCCTTTTCCCATTCATGTGTTAGATCCCTCCCATGCATCTCTCTTTAGTCACTCTAAGGTCACACAATTTCATTCGAAAAAGATATCACACTTACCTCTGTGAACTATCGCAATCAAGGCATAGCTTTACTACCCATTGTTGGGAATCCTACTCCAAATGGTCTAAGGTCTAGTTGGGACTTCTTACCAGGGAGATCGCCTGACATAGTGGCATGTCCAACACCGTCAAGATTTCTGGCACTAGGAGGGCCAGATGACAAGATGAGTCCCCAAAATTTCTTTTAAATCTCTACACATATATCATGGCTTATGTTATAGTTCACCCTCTGAGATGTATGTCTTATGGAAATGTGTTTGAAGTATTGAGCAATTTCTGGGATCTCTTTTCACAATAAACTTATGAAGGTGAAGGTGAAACAAATTGGCCTAGGCATAGAGCTTCTTTTGTAGCTCTATATGATACCTTGGAAGATCTTGAGGATTATGTGGCTTGCTCATTATTCGCATTCACTCTTTGAGGGCACACATTGCAATGGTGTGTCACATTTCCTGATAAATCCATTCACTTGCTTCATTAGTTCTTTGTTGAGATAGACCATTCTTTCCATCATCATGACCATAACACACTCAAAAAGAGAATGTTGCAATTACTGAAAGCACCTCATGAATCCCTTTTAGAATTTTGGGATCGCTTTCGTAATCTTTCCTTTAAAATCCTAGAGGATGAAATTGATTGGAAATTTCTTCATGAAATATTTAAATACCTTATTCACATATCTGAAAATCCATAAGTGTTAGAATCATTAAAACCCTTCCCAACATATGTCAATGTTAGAGCTACTAAATCCAAGGTGGACAAGGTTGTTGTCACAATTGACTGTCCATCCTCATCTAATCAAACAAATCTAGCCCTGCGGTGTGAGGTGGGAGAAGGTGCGCACCCATCTACTGAACCATCACACGGTCCACCCCACCTGCTCTTGATTTCTATGCAGATTTGACTGACAAGACTATTAGTTTTCACGTTGACTTGTTTCCTTGAACTCCATCCCTGTGTTCTGTTGATCCTCTAGATTGTACTATGTTGTTTTCTCCCATTCCGAACTCCACACTTGTTGTTCATGGGATCAATTTGTTGAAAGATTTTGTGTTGAGTAGCCAACATGAGCTGTTATTTATGATGAGTATGTGTGGGAATCTAAATAAGAACCTGCAGTGAAGGATGACCTCTTTTTGTCTGCACCTCACCCGCTTTTTTCTGACATCTTTGGTGATTCTGCCGTTGTTAATTTTCTGTATGAGAGTTCTTTCTCAGATGCATCTACTTTTGGTCATTCACAGAATGCACCAGATGTTAGCCTGTCATTGTATAATGGAGAGGACACATACTTCCTTTGAAATCCACTCCATATTTCATATGTCATTTCCAGAAATGCAGAGGGTGAATATTCTTACCTCTCATCAACTCCTTTGTATGATTCATCAAATCATGAGGATATTGCATGTTGCCTTTGCTTACTTTTTTTTCTTTTTCTTTACTTTTGCTCTTTTCTTTCTTGCTTTGTTGCTTGGCTTCAACCATAGCTTAGCCTCACATAAAACCATGTTTGGCACTTGAGACTAGCCAAGAAAATAAACAGGACTTGTACAGATATCAACATTTGGTTATCTATTGTCCTCTGTCTTTATGAAGATCTTGTTGTGTTTAGTCAATGATACCTTGATGGAAAATATGTTCTGTTTAGAATTAGTTTTGGTGAAAACATAACGCTTGTACTTTTAACTAGTGCCACCTACTCTAATCGATTTTTGTGGGTTAACCCTGGTCATGTTAGTGAAGTAGAGTAAGGTGAGGGGGAAAACTTTAACAAGTATGTCAGAGGTATATATAACATACTTATTTGAATGGACAACCTCTTCTTGTCTCAATAAGTTGGGATCCCTCTTCCACCTCATGAAAAATAAATAAGTGCTTATGCACAGTTCTTTAAAAAAAAATGAAAATGAAAAATGAATAAAGTGGTAGAAAAGAAAGCCATCATGTGCAGAGAAGTTACACAATTATCTCTGCAGGGGTATTGTCCAGGATCACTGGCACCAAAGCAATGCTTGTGTTCCTGTGTGACTTCACCAAGGTACTATCTAAGCCTCTTGGTAGTGGAGCAACACCGGAGATGAAACTAAAACTCTAACAGTTATATTACTTGTGTATCAATATACCCCTCATCCCCAATTGGAACAAATCAAATGACCTGGCTTGGAATGTGTGTTGACCGATCAAGAGAATGGTAGGGACTACATCTTTCACACATGCTTGTAAGGAATCGATGTCGATCAAAGAATCAAAAAATACTTCCGGATGCGTTAGACTCGCTTTTCATGAGACAAGCTTCATACGGAAAGCGTGAGTTCTACTAGTGTGTCACCAATGTTGTAGCGGCTACAACCACCATCAAAAAAATTGCCCTGCATGCAAATTTAGGAGCCTTCCGTGGATCTTATGATCAATCATTCCTTGGTCACTTTTTGGTAAGTTGATGATCTCAAGCCCCCTCTCCTTCATCTTAAGAGTTGTTAGCATTCTCATATTTAAGCAGCATGTGTCATCTTTGGGCATAATGATTATCGTTTTTCATGAAAAATGGAAGTGTGTTTTGCTTTAATGGGAAATATTTGTGGGTATGGGTTTTTCTCATAACATAGACATGTTTCACACTGACTTCATGCACTCTTGTCATGAAGTTTGTTGCATCATGCAGGGTATGTTTTATGTGTTTTGGATTGTCTATGTTATATCACTAAGTGTTCGTGGGTGATCATATATAAGTTATATCATTGTTTACATTAGTTCCAATTATCTCACACTTAGCCAATTTCTTGAGCAACCTAGCCTCATCTAGATTTCTTAAACTGCACAATTTTCTTCTACTACCCTAAATATTTTTTCCTTGCCTACTGGGACTGCATAATACAAAGATATCCCACCCTCCCTTGGAATCCAAAACTAGGCAGTGGTTTCCTTGAGTGTCCTCCCATAGCTGAAACCCACTGTCTTCAAAAACTGCACAGTGTTTTCACTCAGCTGCCCAGTCTGACTTGCAACATGAAACTGTGCAGGGGTGTCCTCCTCGGATCCCGTCTTGTAGAAGTGACTTGTCTTCAGAAACTGCATAGTATTGTCCCACAACTTCCCAGTCTATCTTACATTCAAAAACTATGCAAAGGTGTCCTCTGAGGACCCCATCCCATAGTAGTGTCCTGCATCTCAAAAACTGTGTAGTGTCTTGCATCTCAGAAACTGCAAAGATGGTCCTCCCAAGGCCTCATCTTGTAGTAGCCATTGCCTGTTGAAACTTCACAGATGTATCTCTAAATGACTACAGGAAAAGATGACATATTAGATCATTCTATAGTGTTTGGGGAGAAGGACCAAGTAACCACATGATGACAAAATATTGAGACCATATGCAAGCTCTGTTGGATGCATAACCATCTCGAGGGTAAGTTTGGTAAGTAAATTACATCCTTTTGAGGTATATCACTTAGTGTAGCTTGAAGTACTTCTTATCATTGTTATATCATTCTATCTTCAATAACATACATGTTTTCAAGCACTAAAAGTCATTCCATATGTTCCCTCTAGGTGTCTTTCTTCCTTTTCTCTTGCTAGGCCAATTGTCATCCTTTGGCATGTTGATTGTTATATCATTCTTGCGATCTTGTTCTAGCAATTTTAAAGGTTTGTCTTTGTGTGCGCAATTTTTTTTCACTATGTGAACATCAGTTGTACTCACACACAATGTTGTAAGCATTGTTGCATAGTTATCGTCATCGACATTTGAAGATTTATCTCAATTGTTGCACTTGTCACTATTAACCTTTAGATAGTCCTACTGAGCACATGTTCATCTTATCGATTTGAGGTGTCTTGTCATCAGGGAGGGAAAGCATGTCCCAAAAAAACCCCCTCCATATGTGGCTACCATATTTTCCCCATTTGGTTAGGATATAGTAGCAATGATCTCTTGTGTTTTAAACTATGCCACCATTGAGTATATAGATGAAATCATTTTAGCATTGATGTCATTTTTTACTCCAGGACATCTCTGTGTTGTCATGTATGATTATTCCAAGTACATAGCTGATAGGATACATGAACAATTTTTGAGAATGAGTAATGAAAGAATGTTTAAGTATTCTTCAATTTGTACCACCTTTTCTTATACTATCAAGCTGACAAGTTCCCATTCACTCTCCAAAAGCCTGACACTAAAGGTCATCATAGGTCAGTAATTTTTTGGAATCCTTTGATACATAAGCATGACTCCCCATTTCCATATACATATTTCATTGATATTTTTGTATATCAGGTAGTGACCATGCTGCTAGGAAGTCGTCCTCCAAGAATCAGTTTCAGACATTAGGAGGATCTTGTAATTGTCAAAACAACACAAAGTGGGAGATTGAAACTTGTACGAAAATCACACAGAAATGAGGATCTATGGTTGTGCGTTAGCCCCATATAAACTGCCCAGATACCTACCAATGAGGTTATTTTCTCTGGAGTACTACAGGCAGATAATCAACTCATATGAGGTACATTTTGTTAAAGCCAAAAAGAAGGCCCAGCTCAGAATTAAAGATCAACTAGGCCCCCTTGTATGCAATAGCATAGAAAATGGAAGAGAAGCAGAAGAAATCCTTCAAAGAATCAAAACTAAAACAAAGCTTCATGCGGAGATATGACCCCTATGACTTCATCTGCAATAGAAGACAGAAAAATAAGATGGCTCCCTACATTCACCACCGAATCCCTGAGATAGAGAAATATGCAAACCAATTGGAATGGGTGGAGAATACTCTAGTGGACAGAGATAGCACTGACATTGCTGTTGAAAATGCACTAATTGATCTAGAGAAAAGTCTTGACGAAGGTTATTTTCTGCAGGTGCCAAGAGAACCTCAAGCACAAGGAGAATCATAGGCACACAAATAACACCATACAAAAGAAGAGTCCCAGTTGCGAGAAGAGTCAGAACAACCAGACTTATCAGAGGAACTCACTCAAACAGGTACACAACAGCCCAATATGAGTACTCCCCCTAACTTGCAAACTCCTCTAAATGAGGAGAAGAAGCTCAAAAGGAATAGGAAGGAGGCCACTACATTAGACATAGCAACCATATAAACATATGCAGAAACCAACCTATTCAAAAGGTAGAGGTTAAATCTTGTCTCTGAGTAGGAATTAATAGAAGAAATAGTGGAGGCGAGTAGCATAGAGAAAGAAAGAAGCAGGCTTGCCACTCCTTTTGGGGGCACACCAGAACCTTCCACATCTCATACTTAGATGTTGGAAAGGCAACAGAGTGTTGAAGTGTCGTCATTTAGGATGCCAATAGAAAAAGATCAAGATGTTAGAGAAAGGTACAAGAACATTAAAGCGAGGAATGAGAGGCTAAAGGCCCAAACTTACGCATAGTACCTCAAGATGGAACCTACCAACCAAACAAGGTTGATGTCAGCCTATGATGTGAAAGAAGGCAAAATGAAAATGACATTCATGAAGCCTACCACATGACAACCAAGATTAAAAACTGATTACCAGAAGATAGATTTTGAAGTGCTGGCAAAGGACACACATCCTATTGAGCAGATTGAGTTGCACAAACAGACAAGGGAGATGATTTACTCCACCTTGACTAGGAAAGCCATCGTAGCCCACCAATTGCAGAACTTGCTGAATAATATATCATCTCAGTTCCAATTGGAGAAAGCCTTTTCACAGGAAAAAGACACCAGAATCAAGACCTTAGAGGACTTAGAGGAATTAGCCACTACCTCCATAGCTGCCATTCCCACAGTAACAATTGTAATCTCTTCAACATTGGAAGCCTCTTTGGCACCAACAACTCAACCTACTACAACAATACCAGTCACAACTGAGTCTACAACTGCAAGTAACTCAACAAAAAAGATAGCAGAGTTAGTGAAAGCCATGGAGGAAATGTCCATCCAGGAAATAGAGCTTAAGAGGTTTAAGGAGAAAGTGGAAAGCCTAGAAACTAACTACAAGCTTGCCCAAATACAACAAAAAGAAGAAGCACAGAAAGCCCTAAGGATGGGTGAGAAGATAAAGGTCCTTGAGAAAGGTTTAACTTTGCAAAAGCCACTAGGACAAACTAAAGAAATGCTCTGGGCCAATATCATTGACTCTGTCAATGATATTTTTCCATCAATTCAAGTGATATTCGAGCAAACAGAACTGGTGAAAGTGGCTACCAAAGCAATTCAAAAGATAAAAGAAGACCTAGGAGACCAACCTGAGGATGCTAATTGACTCATCCATTTCTTAAACAGTAAGAACAGACATGAAATAAATGAGCTTGGTGTGGAGGACAGAACTGAAGCCATCATTGAAATCAAAAAGGTTATTTCTAAAAGAAACCTTATGCTTAAACTGCAGGAAGGATGCCATAACATGTAGGTTGGCATTAACAGATTCATGACAAAATTTCAAATTTTGAGGGAGAAAGGCCTTCAAAGTCCCATGGTCATCCATGACAAACTTATGACCCAATTGGACTATGTTGACAGATTAAAGAAATTATCTAAGGAACATGCAAGCACTTTAGGAGTCAAAGCATTGCCAATGGGGAAAGTATTATATGATACTTTAGAAAATATAATCTTCCTAGAGCATGAGGTGAAACATCTATTTGTCACCAAACCAAAATTTTCCAAATACATTGAGGCAGACGAGATATATAGAAGGATGCTCAAGGTAAAGTTACTTGAAGATGAATGGTTGGAAAAAATGATAGATTTACTATAAGTTACCACAGTAAATCTGAATCGCAACTAGATTAAACATGTAATCAAGGTCAAAGAGTAATAGGTTAAAGAGTCTCAGTAAAATATTAAAGACAAAGGTGATTCCAACGTACAAATATCAGCCAGCTGTAGTGGTAAAAACACAACCCCCCATTATTGATGTGTTCACTTCAATAATGGGGACCCTTTCTATAAAAATTTGGCTAAACACCTTTTTTTTTGGATTTTTATTTTAGTTGATTGCCCTACGCTTTTGTTAATTTTTAGTTTTCTTTGGATTCTTGTTTTGATTGTTTTCTTAGAATCGATTTTTTACAAGCTTCTCATTGACGCTTGTTTCGCCTCATTTGGTCAACTGGTTTGAAAATGGCACTCCTTTGAAGTCTCATCATTTATCTGGCCTGGGTTAAAAATGCATAAAATGTACAATATTTCATTTTGTAGATAAATTAGTTCAATAATGCATTCATTTTAAATATTAACCCATAGCAAGTTTTTACTAACATTTTTCATTTTTTTTAGTCATGCAGCTAAATTATTAATTATCGGGGTTTTAAGAAATTCACTCTAAATTCCAAATCAAATCCTAAATTTAGAAACCCAAACATTCAAGTGGCTGTAGTTTAGATAATTTCACAACTTAATTAAAATTCTTTAAAATAAAATAAACCAAAATAAAAAATTAACTTTTAATATTAAATCTTAAATTAATTAAATTAATTATTATTTAAAAATATAATTAATTTAATTAAATTAAAATTTAATATATGAAAAATATAAAAAATCAAAAAACATATCGCATCGGGACTTTTGCATTAACACAATTTTAAAAAACCTCATTACCCTTCCCGATGCGAAGTGCCGATAAGCGAAAATGGAATATCGCATCGGGGACTTTCATATATGACAAATTTAAATAACCCGATATCTCACTCTCCCCGATCACCGATTAAACAAAGGTATTTTTATATATATCGCATCGGGAATAAATGTGATATCGCATCGGGCTTTAAAACAACACATTTCTTAAAGACGCCGATATGCCGATCGGCAAAAAGCCATGAAGCATTAAAGCAAAAGGCATACTTTGGGTTTTATATTAGTTTGAGATTTTTAAAAAGAACACTCATACGTATGAGTGGAGAAGGTAAGAAGTAATGTATGTTAATATATATTAATATTAGTTAATATGTTAGTATATTATATATATTACATTATATTAATTAATTAATAATATGTAATATATTATATTATTTAAATTAATATGTAGTATTTAATTGATAAATTTTAAATTATTCATATTAATTAATTTATGATATTTAATTAATTTGATTAATTTAGATTTAAATATCATTTAGAATTAGTTTTTAATTAGATTTAATTTGTTTATAAATAGTTAATTAGATATTAGTTAGTTAGATTAATGATTAAAAATTAAATTAGAAACTAATTTAGCATTAGATTTTTAAAGCAAATTCTGATTTTTAGCCCAGCAACAGAATTTCCAGATTCATGCCAGATTTGACTCCTCAACTTTGGAAGCTCATAGATTGAGTTATACTTGGCCAAATGAGGCCCAGGACGGCTCATTGGAAAGAGAATCAAGGAGAACATTTTGGAGGAGGTTTCACCAACAGATTTACTTATTTATTGGGTTAAAAATCAGGCAGAAGATCAGGCTCCGAATTTTGAAAACAAAATCAATTTTCTGAGTTATTTTCTTCATTGTCATTTGTCCAGAACCTCTTCTAATTGCAAATCCATTGGTTAATCATATCTCTGGCCAATTAAACCATCCCAGGCATCAAGAGAAAGTTTATAGTTTATTTTCAATTATTTATTTAAATAGAATTTGATTGGATTTGATTTAAATGCCAGCAATGCCATCATTGATTTTATTGTTGCATTTTAATTTATTTTGATTTTTTTTTGCAGGAAAATAGTGGAAAGAATATGGAGAAAAAGATCTTAATCAATGAAAAGGCTCCAACAATTGAAGATCAAGATTTTTGAGAAAATAAAATTGGATTTAACAGATTTCTCTTCAACAAACTCTTCTCTCAAGAATTCCTTCACAAATATTATAAATAATAGATTGCAGAATGTAAAAGGGGCTGCTCTCCTCTGCAATGCTAGACTTCTAAAAGCACTATTGTAATTGGAATTTAGAGTTGTAGGAGAGAGGAGTGAAAAATCTCAGATCTGGGGATTATTGAGGATTTTCCCTTTGTATATTGAATTATGCATGAAGAACAAAGCTTGCACTATTATGGCTCTAGTTTTGAAAGCAGAAGTTCAAGCAATGTAAAGGGCTGTTGGAGACCAAGGACAGAGAAATGGATGCAATAAATTGGTATTTTTAATACTACTGTTTTAAATATCAGTTTCATTTTTATGGTAACAGGAATGTGTAATTTTATTCATGTTTGTGCACTATTGTCAATATGGGTAGTTTGTCTCAATGTTGTTATCATGTATCTCTGTTCTTATGGATTAATTTCTGATTTCTGAGTAACTATTTACTCAGAAATCTGCCTTATTAAAACTGATTTATTGAGTGGTAATATGTTGTGAACTATTTTCACATATCATTATTCAATTATTGGATTTATTGATTTGGTAATCAATATCATTTTTGTGAACTACTTCCTGAAATGTTGTTGGTTTATTATTTCAGTTTTAAGGTCTCAATAGAATGTGTTTTGGTAACCATAATATCAGTTAATTGAACTACTTCATTAACTTGATATTCATCATAAACAAGACATATTTAAATCCCAATATTTTGATTATCTTGCTCTTGGTTGGGTTAGATCTATATCTACCTAATTAAGATAGGATTTAGATTAGTTTCTTTTGCTTGCATCATAGAATAAACTTGCATTTAGATTAAATTCTACATTCTTTTAAGTCCTCTCCTCAAAGAGGCAAAACTTTAGTTGTGGCTTGGCTGAACCCAAATCAGCTTAAGGGTCTTTCTCTTGCCTGATCAGCAAGAAGAAGTGATCTGATGTCCCTGTCTATTGGTAGTTAAAGATACATTATAAACCAATAGCAATAGGGAGAAGGTAACTGGACCTAGATAAACAGTCGGAGCCACCACACCAAACGGAAAAGGAGCTACTTTTAAGGTCCGGACCGGGTGGTTATCCCCCATGTTGTTGCAGCGATTTTCGAGGCATCAACATTTTTGGCGCTAGAAGGAGGGCCTGAGATATTTGTCTATTGGAGTCTTTTCAATTTTAATATTTTATTTATTGTGATGGCTCCTCTTAAACTTCCAATTTGGAGTTGTATCCATGGATGTGCATCCTCCAATACTCCACCCGAAGTGGTAAGACTCTTGTCTCGGGTAAAGTTCAATGGTAAGAGAAATTCTTCTGCTTTTAATCATGTCTTTCAATTTATTCAAAATGTTTCAAATTATGATTTTCAAGGAATTGATGAAGGCATCTTATGCAGAATTTTTACTCTTACATTTGTGGCAAAAGCCAGAAACTGGTGCAAAACTCTTCAAGTTGCCTCAATCCATAGCTGGGATCAATTTGTTACAATTTTCATTTATAAATTTGACGGCTACGATTATGAACAGGTATGTGAAGAAATTGAATATCTACGAAGGTTTAAAAATGAGTCTGTTAATGATTTTCATATTCGATTTCACTTGAATTGTTTAAGATTTAAGGATGAAGATAAACCTATGAAAGAAGAATCATTAGATTGGTTTGAATATATTTGTTCTCTTCCACCCATTCCCAATCCATATGAAATTAATTCAAGCTTTGTTCCATCCCCTTCCAATATAAATGAGAATCCCAATTTGGATGTACAAATAAATGGTGATGAAGTGGTTTCACAAAGCTTGGAAAATATTTCCATTCAAATGCAAGAAGACAACAACAGCAATTTTGGAGAAAAAGCCGCCTTGAAATCTGAAAGCTACTTTGAAGTAAATTCGGAAAATCAAATCGCAAATCAGCAAGTACAAGCAGCAATCAAAGTAAATAAAATGCAAACTGCTGTACAAATTTCTGAATTTCTCCATGATGAGCAAATGCCAAAATTAGAGAAGCAAAGCAGCGTTCTTCAAGAAAGCATACGCACGCAAAGGAATAATCTGCAATCTGAAATTTACAATGAGCATAATGCACAAAAGTTCTCAAACAGAGACAATTTTAAATGCATTGTTTCAGGTTCACATTTTTCCCTTTATCCTGATATTTTTAATGATAGTAATTTTTCCCCTCTTGGTATTAATGATATTTCAGAAAATAAAGAGGATGATTTAAATGAATTACCATTAAATTTTTATCAAGATAAAGAAACAATAATTGATCATTCTTTTGCCATTAATGAACATGAAATTCTTGTCCCTCCTTGTTTTGATATATTGGATAAGATAGAAGGGAATTGTAGAGAATATTGTGAAGTCATTTATGATAATTACTCTGACATTGAGGATGTTGATTTCTATTCCTCTCAAGAGAATCCTCATGATAAAATTCAAATAACATCTGAGGATGAGGAATGCTTCAATTTAGGAATTATCCCAACTAATCCTCATTTTAGAGCAGCAAATTATCTTCATGATTTCACCATTCAAGAAATCAGTCCAATTTATGATTCATATGAGGATCAAACTCCCATTCCTATTCATAATCATAATTCGTTTTCTAATTCACAAGTCGGAATTAAAAATTATTCAAATTCCATAATTATGGCCAATCCTTGTGAAAATGAAATTATTTCAAAACAATCCCAATTGTGCTGTAACATTAGTTGTAAAAATAGTGATTTCATTTTAGTTTTTCTTTCACATCTATTTTGTTTAAACTTAGATTTATTTTCTGATTTTATTTTGCAAAATTTTCACACTTTTCGCTGGCATATTGAACACCTTACTATCAAACACTCAATTGATGCATTGCCGAATTGGGAAATTGAAGTTTCATATTATAACCATAAACATCAAGAGCTGTTAACATATCAATGTCAATTGATGCTCATTACTTATCAAAAGCTTCTATCTTCTCAAAGGAAATATCAACAAGAGAATGTATTTTCGCAATCTGGCCAGCAATTCAATTCAATTAATAAATTGCCATTTTATTTGAAAGGCTTCCATCCATTTTTCATTGACTCGTTTGAAAATTGTTTGGAAATTTTTCCTTCAAGTAAAATTGACAATGATTTAACATTTGTACATAACACTAACAAATTTTTTCAGTTCAAAGAATCTAAAAGCTCATCTTCACAATCTGGTCTGTTATCTCTTCCTTTGAACATTTCTCAATCCTTAATAGAAACCCATCCAGATTTTTATGATCCAATTGGTAGTCAATTGGAAACGAAATTTCAAGAGAATGAGATTTTAATCAACTTGGTAACAATAACTGTACATTCTAATTTCATATTTATTTTCCTTAGTTTAGTCAAATTTGTATTTTTATTACTAACATTTGAACTGTACATAAACGCGGGAATAAAAATAAGAGAATGGTTACACTGGAAATATGACTATACCTAGTCATTTTCATGTATATGGTTAGAATAGGAGTAGAATTAAATTAGTTAGTTTGTTTTGTATAGTTAATTTGTTTTTAACAGTTTTGTAGATTAAAAAATAAAACAAAGCAATCAGCCTTCTCAGACATGTCCAGTGGAAACATTTTTCCTTATCAGAAAATTTTAATTCTTGCTTTCCTTTTTAAAATTTCTTATAGCAATATGTCTACTCTGCCTATTTTGAATAATGTCTTGATTAAATTCAATTAAAGTTGCACATGGCATCGATTACTTCAAAGCCACTTTTCTTTATTTTGAGATTTCCTTCTAAGATTTTCTTTTAAAATTTATATGATAAAGGTTCAAGATATAAAAGCTTCATGATCTCATTATCCCATGAAATATATGACTGTCTATGATAAGCTTAATTTTAATTCCATCATTAGTAGTCAGTCCAACCTTTCACGGTAATCATATGAAGTTCATATTATCTTCCTCGGAATTTGCCAAAAGCTGACCTTAAGGATGTCCATTTTGCCAAGTACACACATTCAAATTTGTTTTGATATTTTTCTACAATTAGTGGCTTAATCTCATTCTAATCTTTAGTTTATTATCTGATGCTGTAAAATGCATCATCTGTATTTACTGAAGGCATTATTACACAGTCACTATAACAATACAGATTTTTCTCAAGATTAATTCGGAATGAGCAGAGGTAATAAATTATTGTTTCACTTCGAAAAGGAAACATAGTTTCATATTTATTTCTGGTAAATTTTATATTCCATGAACATGAATGATTGATTTCATTTAGGCTGATTGCACACTTAGATTTAGAATAAATAATGAGATGATTTTGAACAAAGTCAAAATTTTGATAAATCGAAGGAAGAATTTGAAGATTCATAAGGTAAAATTTGCAGACAATTTCCTTTCAGGTACGCATTTGCAAGTTCGTTCTCATCTCTTATTAGTTTCTCTTTTCCTTAGTTTATTTTTGATTCGTGTTTTGTTTTATTTGCAGGTTTTCATTTGTTTTCAAAAACTTGAAGTAAGCAGTAAACCCATTTCAAATTTGCAATAGGCTCAGGGAAATTTTTGTGATGCATTAGAATTTAAGCATTTTTTAATTTTGCTTTTATTCACTTAGAAAATCCAATTGAAATTTCAAGGAATATCATAAGACCATTTGCATCAAAAGATTTCATCGGAAGTAGTTCTTAGCATTTCTTTTGATAACAAATTGTTCATCAAAGACCTCCGATGTATTATCTTACTCATATGCCATATCGCATTTCGCATATCGGAGCTTTGCAGTTGAAGTATACTATCATTATCGTGAATCGCCGATCTATAATAATCGACTTTGCCGATATTGCGATGACCAATTCCAGATCCGATACGAAATTCAAATCAAAGTTATAAAATTATCGCGTCCGTTTAATCGCAATAATGGTAAGAGCATAACTTTTAAAGGGCCGATGTCTCGGATCCGATATGTTATCAAATTTTCATCATAAAGTTATCGGGTCCACTTTTCATCGCATGTCGGCGTATCGAGAATGGTTACATCATGTGCTCAAGATTGCCGATTGTGCCGATTGCCGATCGCCGATTAGCTACGACATTCATCGCACATCGGCATCACAAGAATCATATCGTGTTATATCGGGTACCAAAAGTTTGCCAATCGCCGATATCGCAATCGCTTCGTCGCATTGTTATTTATGCTTACATCAAATCTCTGATTCTGCGATGTGCGATGCGCGATGTGGGAAGCACAGTGTAAATATGCCCCCACCCCCGATATAATATTTCTTTAATGATGCGATCGCTCTATCTCATAGTACAACTTCTCATCGCATATTTTCATATCGGCAATTCGCCATTGCAACCTTTGATGCAAGAACTTCCAATGCATGCCTCTAAGCCGTTAACATTTAATCAATATATGGCATAGCAATAAAATTGAAGTCTTGCAAATTAAACTTAAAGCATGATGGAGAACCATGTTGTGTGGATCATCCGATGAGGCGATGTGTTAAAGCGAGCTTGGGTAACCACTATGGTAAAAAGACAATTGATGACAAATTTGCAGCATACAAAAATCATTTCAATTTCTCATACATTTTAGTTTTAAATATATAATTCCATAATTAAAAATGGAATTCAAGACCTCTATCTTTATATTTAAATTTTATTATCTTAGATTTGGTCTTGATTCTTGACAATTTATCAAATCATGGAGTTTATATAAAACTAATAATATTTTGAGAAACAGTCATTACTGCAAATTCTCATTTTCATTTCTGATGCATTTCTTTTGATTTCAATTCCCTTGAGCACTAAGCATTCCATTTTTTTTTACTGCTTGCTTTAGTTTAAATAAAATAAATAATGATTTTGGGTTATAGGATTTTGGTTAGTGTGACTTCTTCATGTTTTTAATGATAATTAAAATAAGGAGTCAGCTAGTTTGGGAAAATTGATACCTTTCAGGTAAGATCAAAAGCAATTATCCAATGGTAAGATTCATGTGCCCATTTTCATTAATTTCCATTTCATCACTCTAGTTTCATTTTTGTTTTTAAATTATGCTGATATAAAACTCTGTTTTGCAGCTCTTCATAAAATGGTTCAATCTTCTGCCGAATCATATTTTCAAAGTCCATACTCTTCTCTTGGATTGATTTCAATAAGCAGCGATAATCTTCATCGAAACAGTTACACCAGGAAGTTTATGAACTTTTAATCTGTTTCTTTAAGCATTCCTTTTTAGAAAATGATTAAGATGATGCTTGGAAACAAGAAGATTCATATCAAACAGAAATTATTCATTGTGGCTGAATTTTACGATCACTGTTATCTAAAAGCCTAAAGCATTCACAACTTTGCAAGGTGTGTTTTTCTAAATCTCAACATAAGAAGGAATGATTACATGCTTATTTTCTTTTTCTTCCTATTGTTGGAGACATGGGTATAAACATTCTTGTTCGAGTTTATCTTGCGAAATTTGAATTTTCCTTTCCATTTTTAGAGATTTCTTTGTTTTTATTTTTGTTCGCTGATTTCTTTTCCCATTGTAGTATAAGAATTCTTTTCCTTCGGATTTCAGCTTTGATTTTGGTGACTTTGCCATTATTTATATGGAAGGCCTATTTGTTACCTAACAATGGTCAGGATACATGGAGAAAAATCGTTAATAGTCACCTATTAACTTTTTCTTAAAATCTCTTAGTAAAATTTAATTTTCTTATTATAAAGGTAAACATATTTAAGGAAGAGATTACCAATCAAGAGAAGTTGGCAAAGTATCATAAAATCTGAAAATTTCTTTTTTCATCAAACTGTAATCATTTTGAGATTTCAAAATTTTATTAGGATCTTTCAAAGTTCTATTATCAGTCAAGAAAAGTTATTTTTAACCAAGTAAAGACACTTTACAGCAAAGCACTTTTAACTCTGAAATTGTCATTCTTAACTCTTAAGGAGTTAATGATTCTCCCTGTCCCAAAAAGTCTTATTTTTCTAGAGAATAATCCAGAAATATATTTAAACTTAAAAGATAAGAGGTCTCATCGTGAGCCTGCTTACCATGATCATAGGGGAAAATAGGATGACATTACCAACACTGCTAAACAAACCAGGGTAATGGCTTATGATTGCAAACAATTATAAGACAAGGGGTCTCATCACGAGCCAGCTTGTTCAGTCCAATTTTAACCAGTGAATGGCATTGTCAACTATCTGACTACCATACTAGGACAATGGCTTTTAAGATTTAATAAAAAATAAAAAAATAAAATATAAAAAAAAAAAAATACATATATAAATGGATTTATCTCTAGATCAATAATTCTTAAACAGATGGGATTCTGAATCATTTATGATTAAAAGGTAACCCTGTCGAAACTATAGATGTTTGCTGGCAGCAGTGGCTCTACCTATGACAAAGGAGTACATTTTAAAAGCTAAGCTGTAAAGTGACACTTGCTTTATCTCTACAACTAATTAAGGATTGATATAGAGTTTTGAAATATTTTAATTCATGAGAAATTTTGAGAAAAATTACAATTAGATGATTCTTGTTTTTATTCAGATTAATAAACTTAGTCAAGCATTTCTAGCATAATTTTCTCTTCTTTAATTATTTTTGCTTTAATTTTAGGAAAATCTCATTCATAACAGAGATAACTGGTTCTTCTCCCACGTGTCGCCATTGTTGTGGTAAAAACACAACCCCCCATTATTGATGTGTTCACTTCAATAATGGGGACCCTTTCTATAAAAATTTGGCTAAACACCTTTTTTTTTGGATTTTTATTTTAGTTGATTTCCCTACGCTTTTGTTAATTTTTAGTTTTCTTTGGATTCTTGTTTTGATTGTTTTCTTAGAATCGATTTTTTACAAGCTTCTCATTGATGCTTGTTTTGCCTCATTTGGTCAACTGGTTTGAAAATGGCACTCCTTTGAAGTCTCATCATTTATCTAGCCTGGGTTAAAAATGCATAAAATGTACAATATTTCATTTTGTAGATAAATTAGTTCAATAATGCATTCATTTTAAATATTAACCCGTAGCAAGTTTTTACTAACATTTTTCATTTTTTTTAGTCATGCAGCTAAATTATTAATTATCGGGGTTTTAAGAAATTCACTCTAAATTCCAAATCAAATCCTAAATTCAGAAACCCAAACATTGAAGTGGCTGCAGTTTAGATAATTTCACAACTTAATTAAAATTCATTAAAATAAAATAAACCAAAATAAAAAATTAACTTTTAATATTAAATCTTAAATTAATTAAATTAATTATTATTTAAAAATATAATTA
This sequence comes from Pinus tabuliformis, assembly GCA_031772625.1. Taxonomy (NCBI): domain Eukaryota; kingdom Viridiplantae; phylum Streptophyta; class Pinopsida; order Pinales; family Pinaceae; genus Pinus; species Pinus tabuliformis. The sequence goes on from CM062804.1 coordinate 1,395,821,991, forward strand.
ATTTAATTAAATTAAAATTTAATATATGAAAAATATAAAAAATCAAAAAACATATCGCATCGGGACTTTTGCATTAACACAGTTTTAAAAAACCTCATTATCCTTCCCGATGCGAAGTGCCGATAAGCGAAAATGGAATATCGCATCGGGGACTTTCATATATGACAAATTTAAAGAACCCGATATCTCACTCTCCCCGATCACCGATTAAACAAAGGTATTTTTATATATATCGCATCAGGAATAAATGTGATATCGCATCGGGCTTTAAAACAACACATTTCTTAAAGACGCCGATATGCCGATCGGCGAAAAGCCATGAAGCATTAAAGCAAAAGGCATACTTTGGGTTTTATATTAGTTTGAGATTTTTAAAAAGAACACGCATACGTATGAGTGGAGAAGGTAAGAAGTAATGTATGTTAATATATATTAATATTAGTTAATATGTTAGTATATTATATATATTACATTATATTAATTAATTAATAATATGTAATATATTATATTATTTAAATTAATATGTAGTATTTAATTGATAAATTTTAAATTAATCATATTAATTAATTTATGATATTTAATTAATTTGATTAATTTAGATTTAAATATCATTTAGAATTAGTTTTTAATTAGATTTAATTTGTTTATAAATAGTTAATTAGATATTAGTTAGTTAGATTAATGATTAAAAATTAAATTAAAAACTAATTTAGCATTAGATTTTTAAAGCAAATTCTGATTTTTAGCCCAGCAACAGATTTTCCAGATTCATGCCAGATTTGACTCCTCAACTTTGGAAGCTCATAGATTGAGTTATAATTGGCCAAATGAGGCCCAGGACGGCTCATTGGAAAGGGAAAATCAAGGAGAACATTTTGGAGGAGGTTTCACCAACAGATTTACTCATTTATTGGGTCAAAAATCAGGCAGAAGATCAGGCTCCGAATTTTGAAAACAAAATCAATTTTCTGAGTTATTTTCTTCATTGTCATTTGTCCAGAACCTCTTCTAATTGCAAATCCATTGGTTAATCATATCTCTGGCCAATTAAACCATCCCAGGCATCAAGAGAAAGTTTATAGTTTATTTTCAATTATTTATTTAAATAGAATTTGAAGTAAATGCCAGCAATGCCATCATTGATTTTATTGTTGCATTTTAATTTATTTTGATTTCTTTTTGCAGGAAAACAGTGGAAAGAATATGGAGAAAAAGATCTTAATCAATGAGAAGGCTCCAGCAATTGAAGATCAGGATTTTTGAGCAAATAAAATTGGATTTAACAGATTTCTCTTCAACAAACTCTTCTCTCAAGAATTCCTTCACAAATATTATAAATAATAGATTGCAGAATGTAAAACGGGCTGCTCTCCTCTGCAATGCTAGACTTCTAAAAGCACTATTGTAATTGGAATTTAGAGTTGTAGGAGAGAGGAGTGAAAAATCTCAGATCTGGGGATTATTGAGGATTTTCCCTTTGTATATTGAATTATGCATGAAGAACAAAGCTTGCACTATTGTGGCTCTAGTTTTGAAAGCAGAAGTTCAAGCAATGTAAAGGGCTGTTGCAGACCAAGGACAGAGAAATGGATGCAATAAATTGGTATTTTTAATACTACTGTTTTAAATATCGGTTTCATTTTTATGGTAACAGGAATGTGTAATTTTATTCATGTTTGTGCACTATTGTCAATATGGGTAGTTTGTCTCAATGTTGTTATCATGTATCTCTGTTCTTATGGATTAATTTCTGATTTCTGAGTAACTATTTACTCAGAAATCTGCCTTATTAAAACTGATTTATTGAGTGGTAATATGTTGTGAACTATTTCCACATATCATTATTCAATTATTGGATTTATTGATTTGGTAATCAATATCATTTTTGTGAACTACTTCCTGAAATGTTGTTGGTTTATTATTTCAGTTTTAAGGTCTCAATAGAATGTGTTTTGGTAACCATAATATCAGTTAATTGAACTACTTCATTAACTTGATATTCATCATAAACAAGACATATTTAGATCCCAATATTTTGATTATCTTGCTCTTGGTTGGGTTAGATCTATATCTACCTAATTAAGATAGGATTTAGATTAGTTTCTTTTGCTTGCATCATAGAATAAACTTGCATTTAGATTAAATTCTACATTCTTTTAAGTCCTCTCCTCAAAGAGGCAAAACTTTAGTTGTGGCTTGGCTTAACCCAAATCAGCTTAAGGGTCTTTCTCTTGCCTGATCAGCAAGAAGAAGTGATCTGATGTCCCTGTCTATTGGTAGTTAAAGATACATTATAAACCAATAGCAATAGGGAGAAGGTAACTGGACCTAGATAAACAGTCGGAGCCACCACACCAAACGGAAAAGGAGCTGCTTTTAAGGTCCGGACCGGGTGGTTATCCCCCATGTTGTTGCAGCAATTTTCGAGGCATCAACACCAGCATAAAAGGGCTCAAGTTCAACTACAACAGTGAACACTACCATAATAAGAGGGACAACATGATGCAGTTTTCCACCTGTCCCTGTCTTCATGCTTGAAGATATTTTGATTTCCTAGATTAATTCTCAAACTATTATGAGATATTTTTTAATATTTTTTGTATAAATACTTCACGTTTCTAAGTATTTGAGGTGGATCCAAAGACATTTCTGTAGACATTTTCCTATCAAGTTAAAGTGTTATTGTATCAAGACTGGGTTGGCTTGCTGGATCACGGAATAATGTTCAGACGTTTTACAGGATTCTTATGTAAAGTGAAAAATTAGATAAGTATTTTGACATGTGTATTATTGTTTTTCCTTATGTTTATTAATAATCATATGTGTTTCTATGAAATCTGAATGGTAAACTATGAATGATATTTCAGAACTTGCTTTAATGCACTTTTTCTTGACTATTTACCTTCTTAATGTTTTCTGCTAAACTATCTTAGTTAGGGAATTCTTAAATGTTCCCTTCCTTCTGTAGTTTCTCCCTGTGGCCTATGTAGCAAAGAATTCTTAATTGCTCTTTGTTTATGATCACCTTTTGTTCTTCATTCTGATCTCGGTCTAAGGACTCTTCATTGTGCTTTTACCTTGGTTAAAATCATTCCATCTATTAGCCCTTTCAAGATTTGCCTTTTTCTTTGCTAGCCTGCCCTGGAACACTCCCTTTAGTGATCTGGAAAGTTAAGCCATCCTTTGATTGACTCCATAGCCCAATGGCTTGAAGGCCTTATTCCATCCATATGTTCCTAGAATTACACCACCCAACCAAATTCAAAACCTTATGCACACTAAGAACTAGACTAAAATCCCACTCAAAACAAAGTTAAATTATAAAGAGAGAGCCCTCTGTAGACTTAGGTTGGCTAGAACCTGGGTCTAAAAGATTAGGTTTGTGGTTACCTCGCATTATTCATTCTTTTGATAACTTCTAGGGAAGACTTCTGAGTGATAACATAGTGGGGACCATACTGGGGACTCAAATCCTCAGTCTTAATAAACCTTTGAGAAATTTCAAATCTTTATTTCAAGCCTCTTAATGGATTTATTAGAAGTTGTTTATAAAAATCCCATAAAAAGAAAGTAACTACAAATGTTTGAAACTCCGACTTCAAGGAGAACTCACTATACTAGGGCCAATCCTCATCCCAACCCTCCCCAAGTATTTGATAATCCTAATGTGTTTTCAAGAATATCTACAAGACAAGAAAGTTCAATCAGTCCCACGCCTTCAATTAAAGAAGATTCCTACCTGGATGAGTGGTTTTTTTTAGAAGACCTCCCCTTTGATGAGTCTTTTGACCTTTCCCTATTTAGAACCAGGTCTGAGAGTGCACTTGATGACATAGTTGTAGATCGATAATTTACTGTAGAACTTGAAGTCCAAAGGGAAAAATTGTCAATTGATCAATACATTCTAAATTCCCCTCAGTCATCCCTTACTACTATTAAGATCCCTAAGCTTTCTGAAACAGTTTCAACTTCCTGTAGTTCACCTTTATTCCCTTCCGTCTTTGAAGTTCATTCCTCACCTCCATTTATATTTTCACTTCCCCACCAACCTACCATTACACATCAGTCACCCATTACTCCCAGTTCCTCACTACCCATTGTGTCATCCTTTGAAACCCAAACTTCCCTTCTTAGTCTTGCCCAACTTAGTGCCATGGCAAATAGATATGCTCGTGTTGTGTTGCCTACTCCACTAGGTGCCATGCCACAAGACTACCAAAAAAAAATTGTCAAATTTGATGGCATAGGACCCTATACACACAAAATCATACAAGAAAGATGACAGATTATTTCGAATTACATGAAATTGATATTGCAGATGTCCAAATGAGACTTTTTTCTCAGACTCTAGCTGGCGATGTAAGAACATGGTTTAGATCTTTACCTACTAATAACATAGGTAGTTTAGAAGTATTTTACCATCAATCTTTAAATAGATGGGAAAAGAAAAAGAATCCTCTTCAGATCCTTTTAGAATATCAAGACATTAGGAGAGGACCAAATGAAACAGTTCAGGACTACTGTACTTGATTTAACAATATATACAATGCAATACTAGTTGACCTTAGACCACCACATGGATTACCTCTAAGAAAGTTTCCTGACGGCTTCGATAATGATATGGCATTCCAACTTAGAGAGAGAAACCCTCTAATTCTAGAAGACATGCAGAGTGTAGCAGTTAGTGTAGAAGCTAATTTGATAGCAAAAAGAGCTAGGGTTAGGAATGAAGGGAGAGCACCCTTGAAAGATGAAACCTCACCCTTTGACCTTAAAATGGATTCCCTAGCCAAAGGAATGAAAAACTAATGGATAGGATGGAGAAAATTGAAAGGAAGCCTCACTGGGATAATCAACAGGCACCTCCAGTGAGAAATGCAAACTTTAGAAAGAATCAAAATCAGAATACTAGAAAAGATGGACATGATCAAAATATTAGGCCACCTTTTCAAGAAAACTATGCTGAAACTTCCCATTCAGAAGTCCTTGAACAAGACACACAAATTAACTTACTGAGATTAGATGAGAAGGAAACTGTCTTTTCGACTCAATATGATCAGGAATTACACATGCTTCAGCAGTTGTAGACCCAATCTGAAGAATCATTTGATTAAAAGCAAGGGTATGATTCTGCTATCTTCGAAGTGAAAAAACAGTACAATTTGAGGAATAAGAAGAACACTGACACTCCTGACCAAAACAAGAAAGAAGTACCAAATCAACCTAAGAAAATTAAAGCAGTTCCAGTTATAAAAACTCTCCAAATCCTCTCGAGACGAAATCGGAATCCTTCTGGTCCCACCATTGTAGATATAACCAATGAAAAACCCCCTGATAATCAACCATCCACATCAATCCCATCCAAGGAGACTGTGGAAGAAACTCCAAACATTATATTAGAAAATCCACTAAAAAGGACTTCGAATATAGAAAATGAAGAGCAATCTGCTCCAAACCTTGCTGTTAAAATTCCAAACACTCAAACAAAAAAATTCCATTTGCCTTTCAATTTGGGGGAAAAGGTGGCTAAATTGAAAATCATGGTTCCCTTAACAGAGCTGATTAAACATGAAACTTACAAATCTCAAATAAGAAAATCCTTAAACTTCGTTGACAATGAATACTTTGTTGACCTATGTGATGATTAGCCTCTGCTTATTTTTAGTCTTGATTTTAATGGAAAAATAGTGCAGCGAGGGATACCACCCTTTTACATTAGCATTAACATTCACAATAAAATCCTACACAATGCTATGCTAGAATCTGGGGCTTCACACAATCTAATGCCTAAATCTGTTATGGAGAAATTGAACTTAGATATAACTAGGCCTTACAAGGATTTTTTTTCATTTGATTCATGTCAAGTAAAGTGCCTAGGGCTGATCAAAGACCTGTGTGTTTCCGTAGTACAATACCCTGCTAAGACTATTCTTATGGACATAGTTGTTGCTGATATACCACCTAAATATTTCATGCTATTGTCTAAATCATGGGGGGCTAAACTCTAACGATCCTTGCAACTTGACATGTCATATGCCACAATTTTAGTCTTTGGACATCCTAAAAAACTGTACAAAGAGACCCTAATGAAGTATGTAGTGAGTAGCCAGGAGAGGCCTCAAAACTTTCCTATATATTCCATGCATCCTGACATCGATTCTTTCATTTTGTACAATGCTGAGCCAAACCAAGAAAATACTTCAAACAACATTACTTCAGAACCAAAAGAAATTGCAGTTGCAACAAAAAATAAAATTGTCCAAATTTAAGAGCTTTCAGATAAAAAAGATGATCAAGATACCTTAATCAAAGGAGATTTTGTTCCCCTAGACAGTAAGAATTATGAACATGAAATACTATGGCATCTTGAGTTTGATGGGTCAGTGAACAAACTAGGTGCATGAGCAGGAGTGTGGATTTACAATTTACAGGCTAAACTTCAAATGCACTAACAACATCGTTGAGTATGAAGCACTTCTTTTAGGTCTCAAATTGGTTAAAATGTTAGGAACTATACGAGTTTCTATTATGGGAGATTCTGAGTTGGCTATTAAACAAATCAATGTTGTACATATGACTAGAGATCCTAGGCTATGTTTTTATAGAGGAATAGTTGTAGAAATATTAAATACCTTTTTGGAAACTAAGCTTGTAGTCATCCCAAGAAAACACAATATGCAGGCTCATAGTTTAGCAATGTTTACCAGCACTTGTAAGTTACCATTTCAACCTAACCATCAGTACACTGCTGAGGTTAGGCACATACCTGCTATTCCAGACAACTTGAAAAATTGGCAAGTATTTACTAATGAGCAACAAATAAACAAATTTTTAACTTTAGAGGAAGAATTTGTAAATAGCAACATAGATACTGACATAACATTAGATATTGACTTTACATATAAAATAGAAATTAACAAATTAGAAAATGAAGAGATAGATAGATTCCATCCCACAAAGTTTACTAAACCATATATTCAAAACCTAAAGCAAGTTGAAATTGAAGAGATAATTAACAAAGACACTGAAATCATTAATCTCAAAGAAAACTCTTTTCCCAAAGGATTAACTCCTTTAGAAGACTTGTTTGACTCAAATGATGTCCCTAGAAAACCGAAAATGGAACCCTTAAAATCTGACATAGGGGAGTGTAACATAGATTGTGAGGAAGATCCTAAATTGATAAAACTTTCAAAGTCTTTACCTCCTGCTGAAAAAGTGAGATACATAGAACTACTAAAGGAATTCCAAGATGTCTTTGATTGGAGATATGAGGACCTCAAGTCCTATGACACCATCATAATACAACACACTATCCGCATAAAAGAAAACCATAAACATTTTAGATAGAAGCTTAGAAGGATTAATCCCATTCTATTGCCTTCTATTGAAAAGAAAATCAAAAGAATGTATGAAGCGAAGATCATAGCACCAATTAGATTCTCTGACTGGGTTTCAAATTTTGTGCCCACAAGGAAAAAGACTAGTGATATTAGATTGTGTGTTGACCTTAGGAATCTCAACAAATTTTCACTCAAGGACAACTACCCTCTCCCAAAAATGGATCACATATTATAGAGGGTAGTAGGTTCAACCGGGATCTCAGTACTAGATGGGTTTTCTGGTTACAACCAGATTTTAGTTCACCCAGATGATGAGGCAAAAACTGCACTCATTCCTCCTTGGGGCACATTCATGTATGTGAAGATGCCTTTTGGGATAAAGAATGCAAGGGCCACCTTTCAAAGAGCTATGGACATAGCTTTTGCTAAGGAAATCCATGACTTCCTAGTAATATACTTAGATGATATCATTGTATTCTCTAAATCTGATAAACAACACCTAGATCATCTAAGGCAGGTCTTCATTAAATGTAGAAAGTATGGAATTTCTTTGAATCCTAAAAAATCTCTATTTGGGTTGGAAGAGGGAAAAATGTTAGGCCACATAATCTCTAAAGATGTTATATGAATAGATCCTGCAAGAATTGAAGCCATCTTACAGATATAGCATCCTAGGAGCATCAGAGAACTACAAGCCTTTTTAGGTAAAATAATCTTTCTTAGAGGATTTATTTGTAACTTAGAAAAACTAATTAGATTATTAAATAGCATGTTGAAAAAATATTCGACTATTAAGTGGACAATTGAGGCTAAAAGGTCTTCTGAAGATATTAAGCTAGCCTTAACACAAACACCTAATCCCGATTTAAATAGGAACGCAATAAAATATAGAGATAACCATAAAGACATATATGCAGCTGAAATAATACTTCATTTCATTAATGGAAAATATTGAAATAAGCTTACAAATAGAAATAGAAATAACCCAGCTAGGGCGATGGTAGCTTATCTCTGAGAAGAGATGTGTTGGCTACATGCCTCTGAACTGTTCCAAACTGTGTTTACAATGAGGCTCGAAGGCCTATTTATTATTGAGAAACAATGGAAAACCCTTCACATTCCAAAACCTAACCCTAGAAGATGAAACGCCAAACTGTGGGCCCCATTTTGGGGTGAGTTGGACAGCCAATTTCCCGGGGCCGTGAATTGGTCGTATTATCTCCGTTTGACGTGCATGATAGCCCGTTGGAAAGATCTCTCCGAGGACTACGACAAAAAGGATGATTTTTATCACAAAAATCATTGGCGGCAGATTTCTCAAAAAAAGTCGTTTAGGGCCTCAAAACGGCTCCGGAAGTTCAGGACCTGAAAAACTGCTAAAATAGTAAGTTGTGCTACAATTAAGGAAACTGAAAATGATGAGAGAAACAATGGGGGGGGGTCCAGGTGGAATTGGCAGGTGGCCACCAAGATCCACTTGGATCATTCCTCCCCCCTTAGGAAGCAATGGTCCCCATTGCGTTGAGTTCCTCCATGAGATGAGGAAACTTTTGCTGAACTTGGTCCCTGGTGAACCACTTTCCCTGGTGAAGGAGTTGGCCTGCTTTGACAACTCGATACGGTTGGATATTCTGTTGGCGAGTGTTCTTAACCTGTGTGTCCATGATTCGATTAGTTGCAGCTTGTTCCATGCAATCTGCATTTAATTCTGTGGGTGTGAGTTGTTCTGCAATGTCGGATGTGTCTAGCAATGGTGGAAAGTATGGCCGAAGGCGGTCCACATTGAACACTGGGTGTAGGCCAAGGAATGGGGGAATGCTGAGCTCAAATGCATTGTCTCCAACAGCCTTAATAATGGTGTAAGGACCATATCGGAGTGGTCTAAGATTCCAATAGGCTCCAGTAGGTGTTCCTTTTGCAAATGCAACCAGACTTTGTTGCCCACTTGAAACTTGTGTGGCACCCGATGTGGATCATGTCACTGCTTGTACTTGGCATTTGATTTTTCCAGAATGTCATGGACCTGCTGGCGAATATGTTGGATGTTCTCAATGAAGCTAGTTGCCTTATCTATTTCGGACTGGACATCAGCTGAATCTGTGTGAGTAGCTGCAAGTGGCATGGCCACATCAATGGGGCATAGTGGCTGGAATCCCAGGCCCACCTGAAAAGGGTTGTGGCCCGTCGAGCTATGAAGAGCTCGGTTGTAGCTGTGCTGAACATAGGGGAGGCTCTCATCCCATGTGCATGGATGCTTTGAGTTGTACATGTGCAGAATGTGTACAATCATCCGATTGACAACCTCTGTCTGGCCATCAGTTTGAGGATGGAAGGCTGTGGACTTAGTGAGTTTGGTGTCCAGCATTGACCAGAGACTGGACCAAAATGTACTGAGGAACCGATTGTCCCGATCTGAGATGATAGACTGTGGGATCCCAAAGTGCACCCAAACTCGTTCAAAGAAGAGTTTAGCAGTGGCTTCTGCTGTGATATTCTTCTTGCAGGCCGCCATAATGGCCATCTTCGAGAACCTGTCGACGACCACAAAAAAAGAATCATTTCCATGCTTAGTGGAAGGAAGGCCTGACATGTAATCCATGGAGATGGATTCCCAAGGTCGACTAGGGGTAGGCAGCAGGGTATAGAGGCCTTGCTTCTTGATGGTTGGTTTGGCAATGGCATAGGCAGTACATGATCTGATGTATTTCCCGACATCTTGTCGAAGATTTGGCCAATAGAAATACTTTTACAGTACTGCCACCGTTTTCTCGACCTGGAAATGCCCAGCAGCCCGACTGTAGTGTGCTTCCCAAATCATCTTGGCATGCTCGCCTGAAGGAACACAAAGGTGACCCAGGTGGCATAACAGGGCATCTTGGAGATGAAAATCTGGAACATGCCGACCCCCCAAGAGTTTCTGGTATGTGTGGCCAAATTCTGGGTCGCTTTTGTAGAGAAGTGGCCAATCAGAAGTCTCGTGCCCACAAGAGTTGAGCACGGTGGTTAATGCCATGATTGGTGGTCGACTGAGGTAATCTGCAACATTATTGGTGCTTCCCTTCTTATACTTGATATTCAAATGGAACTATTGCAGATATGTAGACCACTTTTGATGGCGATCATTATGCAATTTCCCTTGGGTCTGTATGAACTGCAGGGGTCGGTGGTCTGTGTGGATGACCGTTTCCTTCCCCAAAATGTAATGCTTCCATTGTCGGCAGGCCTGCACAATGGAATACATCTCTTTATCACAAGTGGAATACTTCCGGACTGTGTCTGAAAGTGTTTCACTGTGATATGCCACTGGATGCCTGTGTTGAGTAAGGACTGCCCCAATAGCATAGTCAGAGGCATCTGTCTCGACCTCAAATGGTTGTTGTAAATCTGGTAACGCGAGCACCGGTGCCGTGCAGAGGCGATCTTTCAACTCTCTGAATGCCTTCTATTGAGATGCAGACCAGAAGAATTTCTCTTTCGCTCCTCCCTTGGTGACTTGACTCAAGGGCCAAGTGATATGAGAAAACCCCAACACGAACCTGCGGTAGAAGTTGGCAAGACCTAGAAAGTTGCAGAGCTCCGTCAGAGTGGTTGGAGATGGCCAATCCTGAATGACTTGGATCTTGGCCGGATCTACATGCACCCCCTGTTCATCAATAATGTATCCCAGATACTGAACCTGGGTCATGCCAAAAGTGTATTTCTCCAAATTGGCACACAGCTTGTGTCCCCGCAGTGTTTGAAGAACCTGTCGGATGTGGTGGAGGTGCTCTTCCCAACTCTGGCTGAAGATCAGAATGTCATCCAAGTATACCACTACAAATGAGTTGGTGAATGGCCGCAAGATGCCATCCATTAGCCTCATGAAGGTTGCAGGAGCATTCGTCAATCCGAAAGGCATAACCAACCATTCGAAGAGGCCCTCCTTGGCTTTGAAGGCACTCTTCCACACATCAGAGGGTTCGATTGGTACCTAGTGATATCCTGACTTCAGATCGATCTTGCTGAAATATTTTACCCCCTTTAGTTGGTCCAAGAGGTCATCAATCCGTGGGATCGGGTACCTATTACGGACAGTGATCTTGTTCAGCGCCCGATAGTCAATACAGAGTCTCCAAGTCCCATCCTTCTTCTGTACCAACACGATCGAGCTCCCACAAGGTGATGAACTCGGACGGATGTGACCTTTCTGCAACAGCTCCTGAATCTGCCTCTTGATTTCATCATTCTCCAGAAAGGAGCACTGATAAATTGGTCCATTGGGTAGCAGCACACCTGGGGTCAGATCGATGGAGTGCTTGAATTGACAGTGCAGAGGAACCCCTGCGGGGGAGGTGAAGATGTCCTCGTACTCCTTCACGACCTTATCCATCTGTAGTTGTCGTGCGGAGGGGTCTTGTCTGGAGGCCATGGCTACTGTCTTATTCTTTCCTTGCGGGCATATCATCAAGAAAACAAATTTCCCAGTCTTGGAAATGAGCTTACTGCATTGTTTTGCAGTAATCAAAGAGATGGCGGTAGTTGGTGCTACCTCTGGTATCCTGTACAACGTATTTCCCAATGTAACAATAACAGCGTGGGGCCTTGATTCATACGCAGCATGTCACTTCCACAAGTATGGTTGTCCTAATAATACATCACAAACTTCAAGGGGAGCAATGTCACACAATACCTCATCCGTGAAGGGCTTGATGTTGTACGAAAGGCGACACTGCTGGCTCACACGAAGATCTCGTCCTTGGTGAAGCCACCCGATGGTGTATGGTTGTGGATGTGCTGTGGTCGGCAAGCCCAACCGCTTCACGACCTCTACTGAAATGAGGTTCTTTTGGCTCCCGCTATCGACAATGAACTCTAGCGGGAAGCCCTTTACCCACATCTGGGAGTGGAAGAGATGGTCCTCCTCTTCTAGATCTTCGGGTTCATTTTTTTGGATCTTTGTGGTAGCAACAATGGCGTTGGGATCCGCGTCAATGATCTGCTTCCCTTTTTCATCCCCCTTGTCAGGTTCTGACTCAGAGTCGAAACATGCATCTGATTCTGGAACCTTTAGTTCAGCCACCAGTGACTGCTTGGCTTGACACTCACTGGTGTTGTGAGTGGAGCTCTTATGGAACTCACACCATTTTCCCGTGTCCTTTTTCGTCTTCGCGACGCTGTTCTTTGCCTGCAGCTTTGGCGGGTTGTCTTGGGCTGCCCGGCCTTGGCTTTGTCCTTTGTTCTGTGTTTTAGGGGCACGTTTCCCTTGCTTCAGATTCACAGATCCAAAGTCTCGCTTCTTTTGTTTAAACTTGTGCTCGACCTTGACGGCATATCGATACGCTGTGCCGAGCGAGGAGATGTTCAGGAATTGTATTTCTTCCTAGATGTACTTTTGCAGGCAGTCGCGATATTTGAGTATCAAATGCTGCTCTGTATCCTTGATACCCAGCTTTGTGCGAAGGGTATGGAAAAGATTGGGGAACTCCAACACATCTTGGTCTCTTCCCTGCCGCAACGTGGTCCATTTTATTTATTCATCGTCATAGCTTCCGACAGGGTAGTACTGCTCCTTGATGGCATCCCAAAATGAATTCCAGGCGGGTGCAGCTGAAAATAGTGAGCCAGTATTTTCATCCTTTTGCTCGCAGTAGGTTTCCCACCAGTCCTTGACGTGGGGGGCTGCTTTGAGAAGAGCGAAAACAATCTTTTCCCGACTTGAAAATTCATGAACAGAAAAATAACCCTCTAGCAGATTTAACCATTTATCTACAGCATCTGTGTCTATCTGACCCTCAAATATGGGGATTTCAAAATTAACTTGTACCTTAAAGGGCGTGGCATTTCCATTGTAGTTGCTGGAAGCCGATGCGTCGCTTCTGGGTAGCCGCTGAAGGATTTCGGCAAAACTATCCATCATCGCGTTCTGTTGTCACTCGAGGGCTTCTTCGAGCAAGATTTTGATAGGATCTCCTTCCCCCTCATATTTCTTCTCATCCGCCATAGGAGGCCGTCGGGATCTGCGAGGTTGGTCTCGCAGAGGTTCGACCAGTTCAAGCCCTAACTCCTTATATCTCAACCTCGTTGGGGACATGCAAAGAAAAACAGAGAAAAAGCAGACCACTCTGATACCACTAATCTGGATTTAAATAGGAACGCAATAAAATATAGAGATAACCATAAAGACAGATATGCCGCAGAAATAGTACTTCATTTCATTAATGGAAAATATTGAAATATGCTTACAAATAGAAATAGAAATAACCCAGCTAGGGCGATGGTAGCTTATCTCTGAGAAGAGATGTGTCGGCTACATGCCTCTGAATTGTTCCAAACTGTGTTTACAATGAGGCTCGAAGGCCTATTTATTATTGAGAAACAATGGAAAACCCTTTACATTCCAAAACCTAACCCTAGAAGATGAAACGCCAAATTGTGGGCCCCGTTTTGGGGTGAGTTGGATAGCCAACTTCCTGGGGTAGCGAATTGGTCGTATTATCTTCGTTTGATGTGCATGATAGCCCGTTGGAAAGATCTCTCCGAGGACTACGACGAAAAAGATGATTTTTATCACAGAAATCGCTGGCGGTAGATTTCCCAAAAAACGTTGTTTAGGGCCTCAAAACGGCTCCAGAAGTTCAGGACCCGAAAAACTGCTAAAAATTGTAAGTTGTGCTACAATTAAGGAAACTGAAAATGATGAGAGAAACAATGGGGGGTCCAGGTGGACTTGGCAGGTGGCCACCAAGATCCACCTGGATCAACACCTATTTTGATCGGTCCAAAGTTTGATAGGGATTTCATTATATTTTCATTTGCCTCAGAACACACAATTGTTGTTGTCCTACTCCAGAAGAATGATGAGGGTTATGAACAACCTATTGCCTTTTTTAGCAAAGCCCCGAAGGATACCCCTTTAAAGTATAATATAATGGAAAAGAAAGGTTTTGCTTTAGTCAAAGCTATCAAATATTTCAGAGTTTACATTCTATATTCTTATGTAATAGCTTATGTTCCCAATGCTGTAGTCAAAGACATCCTAACTCAGGATGGTCCAAATGGAAAGAGAGGGAAGTGGATAGCTACTATATTAGAATATGACCTAGAAATCAAACCTACAAAGTTCATCAAAGGCCAAGGTTTAGCCAAGCTCATGGTTGAATCAAACTATCAGGCCTTAGACATAAATTTCATTGCAGAAATCGATAATGGAGAGGAGATGGCGACTCCACCAATTAGCCAGGCCTTTATTGAATAACCATGGTATGCTGAGATTATATATGTTTTACAAAATTTACAAGCTCCTCCTGAATTATTGAGGACCAAAAGCAGGTTATTAAAAATGAAATCTTTAAAGTTTTGCATAATTGATAATGCTTTATTTTGGAAGAACCACGAAGGCATCCTTCTTAAATGTTTATTAAAAGAAGAATATACAAGGTGTTACAAGAGTTTCATGCAGGTGACTGTGGGGGACATCTTTACTAGAAAGCCACAACTGACAAGATTCTAAGAGTCAGTTTTTATTGGCGCACTCTGTTTTTTGATGTAAAGAAATTCGTAACCTCATGTCATAAATGTTAGATTTTTTAAGGAAAGAAAACTTTTATCCTTACCCTTGAAACCAATATCTGTTGAAGCACCATTTCAATAGTGGGGTCTTGAATTCATTGGTGAAATCCACCCACCTTTCTCTGCCCAACACAAATGGATTCTCACTGCTACCGATTACTTTACCAAATGGATAGAAGCCGTACCATCAAGGCAAGCCACTAATACTATTATAATGACCTTCCTTGAATCCAACATCCTATCTAGATTTGGGTGCCCAACCATTATCATCACTGATAATGCAACAACCTTGAAATCTAAGAGAATGATTTATTTCTGTAATAAGTATCATATAACCCTATGTCACTCTACAACTTATTACCCTCAAGGGAATGAACTAGCAGAGTCCTCCAACAAGGGTTTCGTGAATATCATCAAAAAATTGTTGGAAGATAATAAGAAAACATGGAACAAGAAGCTAGTAAATTTCTTATGGGTAGATAGGCTAATCACATAGAAATCCACGGGTACCCATCCTTATTAATTAATTTGTGGAATGGAGATTGTTTTCCCATCTTACTTGGGAACACCAGTGATGAAACTACTCCAAGAGGTGTAGGTTGAGCCAAATGATATTCAAAGGAGAATCAACCAGATAATTCACTTACAGCAGACCAGGGAATAAATGTGCATCAAATCCTAAGTTGTGCAAGGAAGGATCAAGAAGGCTTTTGATAAAAGGACCAAGGTAAAAGATTTATACCTAGGAGAAAAAGTTTTGAAATGGGATTCAAGTAGAGAGGACAAAGGTAAACAATGCAAAGTTTGACTTCCTATGCAAGGGCCCATATATCATTTATGCTTTTAGGGGTAATAATGCTTTTTTTCCTTAGAGAATTGGATGGCACAAAAGCAGAAGGAGGACCAGTTAATGGTTGGATGCTTAAACACTACATAGAACCTAGTTTCTAATTTCACTAATCACTTGTACATATTCTATTTTTCAAAAGTTTAGAGTTGAATGGAGAGTGAATTTTTGGAGTTGAAGCCTGAAGAGAAGGCCCTAAGCTTCAAAGGTTTTACTGTCATAAATAGCAATAAGGCAGAAAAGTGAAAGGGAAAAGGTTGCAAAAGAACATTACAACAATTTAGAATTCCATTGATCTACATGTTCTTGACATTTCACCAGGAAATACCATCCCCAAATGGAGCCACTGTTAGGTTCCTATACCAATAGGAGTCATAATTTTTAAATGGTTGAGATTAAACCTATAATATGTACATACCTTTACTTTCTGCAAATGTTTTCCATATTCAGAAATAAAAAAATGTAAAAAGGGTATGTCTTAAAAGAACAATCAAAGGACAAAAAGAATAAAAGGTCAAAAGAGATAAAAAAATATTAACCCCAAGGAAAGAAAAGACCATGAAAGTGTGCAAGTCAAAATGCCACTACTATTTACTTTTTGTACAAAATAAATGATTGTGTGCAGTTTGCAACCTATGCGACAATCCATGATAGTCAAAATGTTTAAAATTGGCTATTTCATGTTTTCAATTTCATGCTTATAGTTAGAGAATGAAAATCTGACCAAACAGTGTAGTCTTGGCAGATAATTAGATTAGGTAGAGTGAATAAAAGGAGTTAATTGTTTAATTTGAGCCCTTGGATGTAATAAGGTTAGATTTAGTTAGATTACTATTGTAAAAGAAAAGAAAAATGTTTTGACAAGGGTTTGCTAGCTTAAGTGTACCCTAATAGAGATAAGTAAAAATGGTAGGATGAATAGATGGGTAAGTAGTAGAAAGGTTGTGCAATTGTGATGATTGTTAGAAAAAAGCATATTTATCATCCTCATCATGAGAATTCCAAGTATTAATGAGAAATTGGACATGCATCAAGTCCACAAAGTCAATTGATTAGTTTCCCTCACTCATTACACCTTTCACTTAACTAATTTCCAATGAAAAGTCTTAAGTACCCAAAATCTTAAGTCAAAGGGGCTCAGAGCATTTCTTTAACTTCTAGAGGGATTGAACCCTTGGCCCGGTGACTTATAGGTCCTAAGTACTAAAATTCCCCCCACAAACATTACCCCCTTCACTTTCCCTCATTTTTCCAAACAAATCCCTTTTCCTAAGATAAAACACCACTTTTCCTAAGGAAAAGCCATTACCCCCAACTAAACCGCTTTTCTGAAAAACCCACAAAAATAACACTTAGCCTAAGTTATAATGTGTTTATGAAAAACAAATTACTTACAAATATGCATTATACTTAGCGCTAAATCCATTTTTTGGGATGTTCATATTAACTTTTAATTTTATTTATATATTAATTCCCGAAAAATAACCCTTTTACCCTATGTATTTAAAAAATCACTTTAATATTAATACCCCATCCCCGAAGTTTGAAATATAAAAATTATAAACACCCAAACCTGATAGATAAATTAATTAATTAATCAATCAACAATTAATTAAAAGTCAAACCCTCCACCAATAAAAATATGCTCGATGCATTAATCTCACCCTAATCCCATATTAAATACAAAACCTCCAAGTTAATTGCCGTTCGCCCCCCTCCACTACCATCCATGCATTTTCATCGACTGATCGCCACCCGATCTTCCCCCTTCAAATCCAATAATCCACATTCGTTTTGCACGGGCCCAAAACCTGAACTTTACCTGCCTGAAATGGGTTGTTTTCCCTAAAGCCCTCGATGCGATGTAGCACCCAATGAGTGGAATCAGGTGTCCTCCCCCCAAAACCACCCAGTGCTCATAAGCGGTGTGAAAAAACCCACTTACCATTGCCCGCTAAACGCCAAACTATCACATCACCCCACTAACTACCAAAAGTACCACTATTCCCCGAACACCCACCAAATGTTGACTTTGTTAATAAAGCCAAAAACTCATAATATTTGTTTTATTGTGAAAGTAAAGTTCCAGATCTTCATGCACGCAACTACACAATGCCAACAACCAACCTACGTCCAGTCGCTAACCTGAAGAATCCATTGAACTCACAGTCCACCCTCCAGTTCACACAGACTTTCTGCAATTGTGCACAATCGCCCATCGACCTGTTCAAAGTCAATATTCCCAAAATTCCAGGGATTTTATCCAAATTCACAGGAAACCTTGTCTCATTTTTGAACCAATTACTTGCATTGTTTGAAATTAATAAAAAATTAAGTGAAAGAACTACACAATGACCCAAGACTACTCTGTATTGGAACCCAGTTGCCCTAATTGATTGAAAAATCATTTTTCCCCATTCTTAAATCCACAAGAACTGAGAATGGCAGCCCCAATTGCTATGGATGTTAGGCCAATTTCCACTCCTCACCTGGACTTGGATAACCTTCCCCTTACTGATAAAGACTTCCAAATCAAGGACACCTTTGTCCTTGAATCCCCTATCAAGCTGTATTGTCGATACAGGGACCAACACCTAAAAGAAGCCAATAAAATAGGTCTTTGGGAGTCTAATTGCCTAAGTATCAATTCCCTGAGGTGCACATATTTCCAGAGATTGTCCATTATTATCATGCAAACTACATTCCTAGTTAAATAGAAGTGATGTCCCCTGACCAAACCATACTTTTCACCATCACTGCCAAGTCAATCAATGAAATGTTGCAATTACAACCAGGGCAGAACTTAACCCCTATTTCAATTGGAGACCTACTAGACAAATTTCCCAAGCTTACCACTACCAATATTTCTAAAATGCTTCAGACCTTCATCAGGGAGGCAAAGCATGTCACAACAGAACCCCGTCCATATGTGGCAACCATATTTCCCCATTTGGTTTTGATATAATAGCAATGATCTCTTGTGTTTTAGGCTATACCACCAATGAGTACATAGATGAAATCATTTTAGCCTTCATGTCCATTTTTACTCCAGGACAACCCCCTATTGTCATGTACGATTATGCCAAGTACATAGCTGATAGGATGCATGAACAATTTTTGAGAATGGGTAATGAAATAATGTTTAAGTATTCTTTAGTTTTGTGCAACCTTTTCTTATACTATAAAGCTGACAAGTTCCCATTCACTCTCCAAAAGCTTGATGCTAAAGGTCATCTTAGGTTAGTAATTTTTTGGACTCCTTTGATACATAAGCATGATTGCCCATATCCATATACATATTTCATTGATCTTTTTGTATATCCAGTAGTGACCATGCTGCTAGGAAGTCCCCCTCCAAGATTCAGTTCAGACATCAGGAGGATCCTGCAATTGTCAAAACAACACAAAGTGGGAGATTGGTACTTGTACCAAAATCACACAGAAATTAGGATCTATGGCTGTGAGTTGGCCCCATAGAAACCACCCAGATACCTCCCAATGAGCTCGTTTTCTCTGGAGTAATATAAGAAGATAATCAACTTAGATGAGGTATATTTTGTTAAAGCCCAAAATAAGGCCCAGGTCAGAATCAAAGATCAACTAGGCCCTTTTGTATGCAATAGCAGAGAAGCTAGAAGAGAATCAAAAGAAATCCTTTAGAGATTCAAAATAAAACAAAGCTTCATGTGGAGATATGACCCCTGTGACTTCATCTACAATAGAAGACAGAAAATTAAGATGGCTCCCTACATTCACCACCGAATCCCTGAGATAGAGAAATATGCAAACCAATTCGAATGGGTGGAGAATACTCTAGTGGACAGAGATATCACTAAAGTTGTTGTTGAAAATGCACTAATTGATCTAGAGAAAAGGATTGATGAAGGTTCTTTCCTGTAGGTGCCAGGAGAATCTCAAGCACAAGGAGAATCACAGGGACATAGAGAACACCATACAAAAGAAGAGTCCCAAGTGCAAGAGGAGTCAGAACAACCAAACTTATCAGAAGAACTGACTCAAACAGGTACACAACAGCCCAATATGAGTACTCCCCCTAACTTGCAAACTCCTCTAAATGAGGAGAAGAACCTCAAAAGGAATAGGGAGGAAGCCACTACATCAGACAGAGCAACCATACAAAGATATGCAGAAACCAACCTAGTCAAAAGGTAGAGGTTAAATCCTATATATGAGTAGGAATTCACAGAAGAAACATTGGGGGCCACCAGCCCAGAGAAAGAAAGAAGAAGGCATGCCACTCCTTCTGGGGGCACACCAAAACTTTCCACATCTCATTCTTAGATGTTGGAAAGGCAACAGAGTGTTGAAGTGTCCTCATTGAGGATGCCAACAGACAATGATCAAGATATCTGAGAAAGGTACAAGGACATCAAAGCCAGGAATGAGAGGCTAAAGGCCCAGACTTATGCACAATACCTCAAGATGGAACCTACCAACCAAACTAGATTGATGTCAACCTATGATGTGAAAGAAGGCAAAATGCAAATGACATTCATGAATCCTACCACACAACAACCAAGATCAGCAGCTGATTTCCAGAAGATAGATTTTGAAGTGTTGGCAAAGGACATACATCCTATTAACCAGATTGAGTTTCACAAATAGACAAGGGAGATGATTTACTCCACCTTGACAGGGAAAGCCATCACAACACACCAATTGCAGAACACACTCGAAAATATATCAGCTCAGTTCAAATTGGTGAAGGCCTCTTCACAGGAAAAAGACACCAAAATAATGTCCTTAGAGGACATAATAATTGAGTTGAGACACGACCCCAAAGATGTGAAGGCCACTAAAAAAATGATCAAGAAGAAGAATGATGACAAAGCTACTTTGAAGAAACAACTCAAAATTCAACCATTGCATCATCCACAAACAACAAAAGTCTTGGAAACACAAAAAGAACAAGAAGAGCTGATGGACTTGGTCCTAAAGCTAAATGACCAATTGAAAGAAATAGAGAAAGAATTAGACACATTGATTCAGTCCAAACAGATTGAATTGGCCACTAACTCCACAGCTACCGTTCCCATAGTAACAACTGTAATCCCTTCAACATTGGAAGCCTCTTTAGCACCAACAACTCCATATGATATAACACTGCTAGTCATAACTCAGTATACAACTATAGGTACCTCAATAGAAAAATCAACAGAGTTAGTGAAAGCCACAGAAGAAATGTCCATCTAGGTAATAGAGCTTAAGAGGCTTAACGAGAAAGTGGCATGCCTAGAAACTGACTACAAGTTTGCCCAAATACAACAGAATGAAGAAGCACAGAGAGCCCTAAGGATGGGCGAGAAGATAAAGGTCCTTGAAAAATATTTAACTTTGCAAAAGCCACTAGGACAGACTAAAGAAATGCTCTAGGCTAATATCATTTACTCTCTCAATTATATTTGGACATCAATTCAAGTGATATTCGAGCAAACAGAATTGGTGAAAGTGGCCACCGAAGCAATTCAAAAGATAAAAGAAGACCTAGGAGACCAGCCTGAGGATGCTAATCGACTCATCCATTTCTTAAACAGCAAGAATAGGCATGAAATAAATGAGCTTGGTGTGGAGGACAGAGTTGAAGCCATCATTGAAATCAAAAAGGTTCTTTCTAAAAGAAACCTTATGCCTAAACTAAAGGAAAAATGCCATAACATGCAGGTTGGCATTGACATATTCATGACAAAATTTCAAATTTTGATGGAGAAAGGCCTTCCAAGTCCCATGGTCATCCATGATAAAATTATGACCCAATTGGACTATGTTGACAGATTTAAGAAATTATCTAAGGAAAAAGCGAGCACTTCAGGAGTCAAAGCATTGCCAATGGAGAAAGTATTATATGATACTTTAGAAAATCTATTCTTCCTAAAGCGTGAGGTGAAACATCTATTTGTCACCAAACCAAAGTTTTCCAAATACACTGAGGCAGACGAAATATATAGAAGGATGCTCAAGGTAAAGTTACCTAAAGATGAATGGTGGGAAAAAAAGATAGATTTAATATAAGTTACCACAATAAACCTGAATGGCAGCTAGATGAAACAGGTAAACAGGGTCAAAGAGTAACAGGTTAAAGAGTATCGGTAAAGATTAAAGACAAAGGTGTTTCTAGCATACAAATCTCAGCCAACCTAAAAGGGCTCAATTTCAACTGCAACAACCAGCACTACCATAATAAGAGGGACATCATGATGTAGTTTTCCATTTGTCTCTATCTTCATGCTTGAAGATATTTTTATTTCCTAGACTAATTCTCAAACTATTATGAGATATTTTGTAATATTTTTTGTATAAATGCTTCAAATTTCGACGTATTTGAGGTGGATTCAAAGACATTTCTATAGACATTTTCCTATCAAGTTAAAGTTCTATTGTATCAAGACTAGATTGGCTTGCTAGATCATGGAATAAAGTTTAGATAATTTACAGGATTCTTCTGTAAAGTGAAAATCAGATAAGTATTCTCTCATGTGTATTATTGTTTTTCCTTATGTTTATTAATAATCATATGTGTTTCTATGAAATCTGAATGGTAAACTAGGAATGATATTTCAAAACTTTCTTTGATGTCCTCTGTCTTGACTATTTACCTTCTTAATGTTTTCTGCTAAACTATCTGAGTTAGGGAATTCTTAAATGTTGCCTTACTTCCGTAGTTTCTTCTTGTGGCCTATGTAGCAAAGAATTATGAATTGCTCTTTGTTGATGATCACCTTATGTTCTTCATTCTGGTCCTGGTCTAAGGATTCTTCATTGCCCTTTTACCCTGGTTAGAATCACTCCATTCATTCGCCCTTTGAAGATTTTCCTTTCGCTTCATTAGCCTGCCCTGTGAACACTCCCTTTAGTGATTTGGTCCAGTTAAGCCATCCTTTGATTGACTCCATAGCCTAATGGCTTGAAGGCCTTGTTCCATCCATCTGTTCCTAGAATTCCACCACCCAACCAAATTCAAAACCTTATGAACACTAAGAACTAGCCTAAAATCCCAGTCAAAACAAAGTTAAATTATAAACAGAGAGCCCTCTTTGGACTTAGGTTGGCTAGAACATGAGTTTAAAAGGTTAGGTTTATGGTTACCTCAAATTATTCCTTCTTTTGATAACCTCTGGGGAAGACATCTGAGTGATAACAAGCTGGACAACCAACTTCCGGGGGTCATGACTAGGTCATATTATCTCTGTTTGACACACATGATAGCCCATTGGAAAGATATCTCCGAGGACTATGACAAAAAAGACGATTTTGGAAAAAAAAATCTGGTTGTAGATTTCCAAAAAAGTGTCGTTTAGTGCCTCAAAATAGCTCCGGAAGTTTAGGACCTGAAAAACTGCTAAAAATAGTAAAGTGTGCTATAATTGAGGAAACTGAAAAAACTAAAAGAAGAAATTGTGGGGGTATATGTAGAATTGGCGTGTGACCACTAATATCCACCAGGATCATTCCTCCCCCCTTAGGAAGCAATGACCCCCATTGTGTTTTGTTCCTCCATGAGATGAGGAAACTTCCGCTGAACTTGGTCCATGGTGAGCCACTTTCCTTGGTGAAGGAGTTGGCCTGGTTTGACAAATCGATACAGTTGGATATTCTATTGGCGAGTGTCCTTGATCTGTGTGTCCATGATTTTATCAGTTGTAGCTTGTTCCATGCAATCTGGATTTAACTCTGTGGCTGTGAGTTGTTCTGCAATGTCGGATATGTCTAGTAATGCTGGAAGGTATGGCCGAAGGTGGTCCACATTGAACACTAACTGCAGGCCAAGGAATGGGGGAATGCTAAGCTCAAGTGCATTGTCTCCCATAGCCTTGGTAATGGTGTAAGGACCATATCGGAATAGTCTGAGTTTCCGATAGGCTATGGTAAGGCGTTCCTTTTGCAAATGCAACCAGATTTTGTTGCCCACCTGAAACTTTTGTGGCACTTGATGTTGATCATGTCGTTGCTTGTACTTGGCATTTCATTTCTCCAGAATGTCATGGACTTGCTAGCAAATATGTTGGATGTGCTCAATGAAGTTTTTTTCCTTATTTGTTTCGGACTAGACATTTGCCGAATATGAGTGAGAAGTTGCAAATGGCATGGCCACATCAATGGGACATAGTGGCTGGAATCCCAAACCCACCTGAAAAGGGTTGTGGCTAGTCAAGTTGCGGAGAGCCCGGTTGTAGCTGTTCTGAGCATAGGGGAGGCTCTCATCCCATGTGTGTGGATGCTTTGAGTTTTACATGTGTAGAATGTGTACGATCATCCTGTTGACAACCTCTGTTTGACCATCAGTTTGAGGATGGAAGGCTATGGACTTAGTGAGTTTGGTGTCCAGCATCAACCAGAGACTGGACCAAAGTGTATTGAGGAACCTGTTGTCCCGATCTAAGATGATAGGCTATGGGATCCCAAAGTGTACCCACACTTGTTCAAAGAAGAGTTTAGTAGTGGCTTCGACTGTGATATTCTTCTTGCAGGCCACCATAATGGCCATCTTCGAGAACCTATTGATGACCACAAAAACACAGTCATTTCCATGCTTAGTGGAAGGAAGGTCTAACATGTAATCCATGGAGATGGATTCCCAAGGTCGACTAGGGGTAGGTAGCAGGGTATAAAGGCCTTGCTTCTTGATGGTCGGTTTGGCAATGATGCAGGCAGTGCATGATCTGATGTACTTCCCAACATCCCCTGGAAGATTTAGCCAATAGAGATACTTTTTCAGTACTGCCACCATTTTCTCGACCCTGAAATGCCCAACAGCCCGACTGTAGTTTGCTTCCCAAATCATCTTGGCACGCTCACTTGAAGGAACACAAAGGTGATCTGGGTGGCATAATAGGGCATCCTGGAGGTGAAAATCTGGAACATGCTGACCCTCCAAGAGTGTTTCGTATGTGTGGCCACATTCTAGGTCGCTTTTGTAGAGAAGTGGCCAATCAAAACTCTTGTGCCCACAAGAGTTGAGCACGATGGTTAACGCCATGGTCGGTGGTCGACTGAGGAAATATGTAACATTATTGGTGCTGCCATTCTTATACTTGATATTCAAATGAAATTGTTACAGGTATGTGGACCACTTCTAATGGTGATCATTCTACAATTTCCCTTGGGTATGTATGAACTGTAGGGGTTGGTGGTCTGTTTGGATGACCGTTTCCTTCCCCAAAATGTAATTCTTCCATTGCCAGTATGCATGCACAATGGAATACATCTCTTTGTCATAAGTGGAATAATTCCAGACTGTGTCTGAAAGTGTGTCACTGTGATATGCCACTGGATGCCCGTGTTGAGTAAGGATTGCCCCAATAGCATAGTTAGAGGCATCTGTCTTGACCTCAAATGGTTGTTACAAGTCTGGTAATGTGAGCACTGGTGCCAAGAAGAGGCGATATTTCCACTCTATGAATGCCTTCTATTGAAGTTCAGACCAAAATAATTTTGCTTTCGCTCCTCACTTGGTGACTTGACTCAAGGGCCAAGTGATATGAGAAAATCACAACATGAACCTGCGGTAGAAGTTGACAAGACCTAGAAAGCTGTGAAACTCTATCAGAGTGGTTGGATATGGCCAATCCTGAATGACTTGGATCTTGTCTAGATCCACATGCACACCCTATTCACCAATAATCTATCCCAGATACTAAACTTGGGGCATGAAAAAATTACATTTCTAGAAATTGGCACATAACTTGTGTTGTCGCAGTGTCTGGAGAACCTGTCGGATGTGGTAGAGGTGCTCTTCCAAAATTTGGCCGAAGATCAGGATGTCATCCAAGTATACCACTATAAATGAGTTGGCGAATGGCTGCAAGATGTCATCCATTAGCCTCATGAAGGTTGTAGGAGCATTTGCCAGTCTGAAAGGAATAACGAACCATTCGAGAAGGCCCTCCTTGGCTTTGAAGGCAGTCTTCCACTCATGAGAGGGTTCAATTGGTACCTAGTGATATCCTGACTTCAAATTGATCTGGCTGAAATCTTTTTCTCCCTTTAGTTGGTCCAGGAGGTCATCAATCTATGGGATCGAGTATCTATTCTAGATAGTGATCTTGTTTAGCGCCTGATAGTTAATACAGAGTCTCCAGGTCCCATCCTTCTTCTGTACCAACATGATCAGGCTAGCACAAGGCGATGAAATCAGACGGATGTGACCTTTCTACAACAGCTCCCAAATCTACCTCTTGATTTCATCATTCTCCAGAATAGAGCATCGATATATTGGTCCATTGGGAAGCAGTGCACCTAGGGTCAAAACGATGGAGTGCTTGACCTGATAATGCAGAGGAACCCTTGCGGGAAGGTGAAGATGTCCTCGTACTCATCCACGACCTTGTCCATCGGTAGTTTTCATGCGGAGGGGCCCTGTCTGGAGGTCATGGCCACCATCTTGTTCTTTCCTTGAGGGCATATCATCAGGAAAACAAATTTCCCCGTTTTGGAAATGAGCTTACTACATTGTTTTGCAGTAACCAAAGATTTGGCAGTAGGCGGTGCTACCTCTAGTATCCTGTACAACTTATTGTCAATGTAAAAATAACAACATGGGTTTTCAATTCATACACAGCATGTCACTTCCACAACTATGGTTGTCCTAATAATACATCACAAACTTCAAGGGGAGCAATGTCGCATAATACCTCATCCATGAAGAGCTTGATGTTGTATGGAAGGCAACATTGTTGGCTCACACAAAGATCCCGTCCATGGTGAAGCCATCCGATGGTGTATAGTTGTGGACGTGTTGTGGTTGGTAAGCCTAGCCTCTTCATGGCCTTTGCTGAAATGAGGTTCTTTTTCAATAATGAGCTATAGTGGGGAGCCCTTTAACCACATCTGGGAGTGGAAGAGATGCTCTTCCTCCTCTGGATCTTCGGGTTCCTCCTTCTGGATCTTTGTGGTGGCAATGGTGGCATTGGGATCCGCATCGATAATCTGCTTCCCTTTGTCATTCCCCTTGTAGGGTTCTAACTCAGAGTCGGAACATGCATCTGATTCTAAAACCTTTAGCTCAGCCACTAGTGACTACTTGGCCCGACACTCACTTTTTTTGTGAGTGGAGCTCTTATGGAACTCACACCACTTTCCCGTGTCCTTTTTCGGCTTCGCGACGATTCTTTGCTTGCGGCTTCGTTGGGTTGTCCTGAGCCGCCACGCCTTGGCTTTGCCCTCTGTTCTGTAGTTTTGGGGAACCTTTCCCTTGGTTCAAATTTGCAGATCCAAATTCTCGCTTCTTCTATTTAAACTTTTGCTCGACCTTGACGGCATAACGATATGCTGCACCGAGCGAGGAGATGTTCGGGAATTCTATTTCTTGCTGGATGTACTTGTGCAAGTAGCTACAGTATTTGAGTACCAAATGGTGCTTCAAATCCTTGATACCCAACTTTGTGCGAAGGGTATGGAAAATATTGGTAAACTCTGGTATGTCTTGGTCCCTTCCCTGCCGCAGCGTGGTCCACTTTATGTAAACTAACCCGTTTCCCCAAGGGCAGCAACTTCTTGCTGGCGCAAGTTCGAACCCTGGTACCTCCGCAGGGGGCAACCAGGAAGGGGACAAGTCATCAAATGTTTTCATGATGGGTGCTCACGCTAATGTGGCCACACGGTCACGCGATTATGGTGAAGGTGAAAATTCTAAGGGTAAATCAGTTCCCGAAACTAACAACCCACTTCATATTGAGCGACCTTCTGTTGAGACTATACCTCGGGTGCCGAAAGGTTCAGCTAAACGCGCGACTATCAACCCTAATATTAGGGCAGCCCAGAATTACTCCATTGTCGAGGATCTGGCTCAGAGTCCATGTGCTATGTTCGCGTTAGAGGTTCTCCAGACATGTCCTACTCAACGAAGTGCCTTGCTATTGGCAATGGGGGCAGTAGATCCAATTAATTCCTTAGCTCTCTCTTTTGATATGAGTAATGTCAAAAAGAGACTTCCTCATCACATGGCTTTCCAGATAAAGTCTACCTACCAGAAAACGAATATTTTCCGGACGGTTGTAGATGAGGGAGCTTCCACGTGTGTCATGTCTATGTCATGCTGGAAGGCCATTGGATCACCGACGGTTGTTCCTTCACCCACCCTATTGACAGCATTTGATGGTCACTCTCATAGACCGTACGGGATTATCCCGGCTTTTCCTATATGTGTTGGAGGAAAGGTCGTTAATATTGAAGTAGAAGTCATAGACGCTAACCTAGATTATAATCTCCTATTAGGAAGGAACTGGGTATACGAGATGGAAGCCGTTGTTTCGACTCTATTTCGTGTCATTTGCTTTCCTTATGAGGGGAAAATCGTTAAGGTTGACCAATTGGACTATTGTCCAGCTGATCCTCAAGCAAACTCTGACTCTACCATTCCTTTAGTGGGTAACCCCCGTCCGCCTATTGAGAGTCCAGGAGTCGGGATGTATTCTTCATTGATGGGTACGTTTAACCTTCCCCCTCCTACAGCTGGTATAGATACAATTTCATCCTCCAGGGATCCTTTACGGAGAGAGTTTGTCCAAACTCTTTATTCTTCGAATCCTGGAACCTTAGCTTCATCTGTGACCACATCAGGTGACGACAAGGTGGGTGAAATAGAATCTCTCATGTCTGCAGCAGAACCTAGATGTGAATCTATCGATAACTCTGTAGATAACCATTCTACTATTTCCTCTGGGAAAGAAATAGATGCTGATGTGGCTCATTTTCGGACCCCTGATTCCACCTCTGCATCGGATTGCTCGGATATTGTTTTTCCATCGGATGAAGCGATATTCGAAGCAATGACGGCCGTAGATCGACCTTTGGAAGATTTACATCGTCGGTTATATTTTCATTCCCCTGTGCATGAAGTAGAATCTCGGTCCTCCAGTTCGACTAGTGATGTTTGTACGGTCCCTTTGGCTCCGACACATTTATTTGCCGAAGAGAGTATATTGATTGGTTCGATCGTCGTACCTATAAACATCCCTAGGAGTCAGTTGGCGGAGCCCCCTGACGGGCTCTACCTCAGGAAGTGCTTTGCTTAGCTTTGGCCAGGCAATGGCTTCTTTGTATTTTATGTATATTTGTACATATCTTATCGAGCGTTTTCTGATATCAGCACTTTTTGTCTGCTTTGGCAGGTGTTGATGGATGATTTGGTTTATTTTGGATTCGCCGATGGTGCTAGTCGGCACACTCGGAATCTTGCTTCCGCAGCTTGGGTACTTTATTACCCAACTGGTCAGTTGATGACATCGAGAGGCGTGTGTATCGGTCCTGCTTCAAACAATATGGCCGAGTATACAGCTGTTATCAATTTATTATCCGAGGCAATCTCTCATGGGATCGACTCGTTGGTAGTGTATCTTGATTCTCAATTGATAGTGTCTCAGTTAAATAACATTTATCGGGTTAGAGATCCATCATTATATCGCCAATATTTAAGGGTGAGGTTGTTGCAAAGATCATTTATTTACATTAATTATTTGCACATTCCAAGATCTCAAAATTGGTTAGCTGATTCTATAGCTTCCAATAGGGTAGTAGTGCTCCTTGATGGCATCTTGGAATGAATTCCAAGTGGGTGTGGCTAAAAATAGTGAGCTTGTACTTTCATCCTTCTGCTCGTAGTAGGTTTCCCACCAGTCCTTGATGTGGGGGGCTGCTTTAAGAAGAGAGAAAATAATATTTTCCCAACTAGAAAAATCATGAACAGAAAAATAACCCTCTAGCAGATTTAACCATTTATCGACAACATCTACATCTATCTAACCCTTGAAAATGCAGATTTAAAAACTAACTTGTACATTAAACGGTGTGGCATTTACAGAGTAGTTGTTGGGAGCTAATGCATCGCCCCTTGGTAGCTGCTGAAGGATCTGGGAAAAGTTATCCATCATCGTGTTCCTTTGTCATTCGAGGGCTTCTTCGAGCAAGATTTTGATAGGATCTCCTGCCCCCTTGTCTTTCTTTTCATCTGCCATGGGAGGCCATTTGGATTTGCGAGGTTGGTCTTGCAAAGGTTCGACCAGTTCAAGCCCTAACTCCTTATATCCTGACCTCATTGGGGACATGCAAATAAGAATAGAGAGAAAAAGGTAGACCGCTCTGATACCGCTGATTCAGATTTAAACAGGAACGCAAAAAATCACGTAGATAACCATAAATATAGAGATGCAGTGGAAATAATACTACATTTCATTAATGTAAAATACCGAAATATGTTTACAAACAAAAATGGAAATACAACAGATAGGGCGATGGTAGCTTAACTCTGAGAAAAGATGTGGTGGCTATATGCCTTTGAATTGAAGTACAATGAGACTCAAGGGCCTTTTTGTTATTGAACAATAAGATCAAACCATAAACAACCAAAACCCTAACTCGAGGAGATGTAACACCAAGAGTTTATGGGCCTCGTTGGGGTGAGTTGGATAGCCAACTTCTGGGGTCATGACTTGGTCATATTATCTCCATTTGACCTTGATCCAAATGGACCCTAGAAAACCCTCTAAGTCTTCAAACATTCAAAACTATCAGAAAAGAAGAACCTGTTAAAAATTTGGATTACACTATCGGGAGGAAAAAACATGGAGAAAGGAATGAAAACAGGCTTATCGGAGGCTTAAAACAACTTTGTATCAGAGCCGTCAGATCTGGCCAATCAATGGTCCACATCTGATCAGCATATCACAATTAGTGATGGCAAGCAGAGGAAATCAAGGTCTATCACATGACAGTTGTGATCGTGATCAACGCGGGTCAACGAGGACCATCGATCAAGCACTCAGATTGATGGCCCAAGTTAATGCGCAATATCACAATCAGAAAATATAGAGGAGTGATTACAAACAGCTCGGGGTATGTGTGATATGCGATTGTAATCAATCGCATTGCAACATCACATTGAAACATTACAATGGAGTGGGGGTAATATAAATATGATTCGAGATAGCCAGACCCAATGAGAATATAAATGATATTATATATATTTTGAGATTTGTAAAATAGGGTTTTCCTTTGTATTTTGAATTTTCATTAAGTAAACGAAATACAAAGGAGAAAGCACCGATGCGATGAAACCAAACCCGAAATGGTTTATTAATGCTATTATATATGATCTCAAGTCTGATAAAGCTATTTTATAGGGGTTTTCAATGTTTTATTGTATTTTTAAATACGAATGGAAATCACGATATAAGCGGAATTTTGGGCGAGCCAAAGGCGATAAGTGGTTTGGGTTGGGGCTTCACCCAATCCCATAAATTAGTCTCCACATGTCCAGGCTAAAGAGAGAGAAAACCACCCTTATAGGGTGGTTAACCCCCATACGAAAGAGCCATTCGAAATGAACAACAACCGTTGGATCTGGATCTCCCAGATCAATAGTGGAGATGAAATGTGGATATATAGGCAGACCTGATATGAGTTATAAGGTGGATTCATATTGTTTCAAGTCTGATAAATGAAAATTTGGCAGAATTTAATAGTTTTGAATGTATTTCTTTGTGTAAACAGAGAATGGTTATTTCGGCATTTTCAAAGGCCTTATGACCCATTCTGTTACAGAATAGGTGGCCACCATACCTGAAAGCATTTAGCAATGATTTCTAATGCTTAGAAGGGGATCTGAGTGGATGGAGGTCAGGAAGCCATGGAGCTCGAGAAGGTGAAATGAAAAGACAGTGTCAATTGGCTTTAAAGCCACAGTTTGACAGAAAATAGGAAAGGCAGTGCTGAGACAGAGCAAAGACAGAACAGAGAGTGATAGAGAGAGTATGTTTACTTAGAGAGGCTTGAGGGGTTCAAGAAAAACTCCTGCTATTGTATCTATTTCGTGTTGAGACTCAAATTGAGCTCATACTTTTGTAAAACTCTGTTTTTGAAGACATAATAGAGAGGTCACCACTAAAGGCTGGATGAGGAGACGTAGACCAGGAGTGTTGGGTGAACTCCTTATTAAAGTTGTTGTGTTTATGTGTGTTGTCTATTATGTTCTTTAACTGCTTCATTGTCTATGTGTTTCACAATATTATCAATCCATTTAACAAAGTAACATAGGAAAATCCATGCACGTGAGTTTGTAACACCTTAATAATTGTCTAAGATATCATTATTTGATCAAGTGGTATCAGAATTTTAGGTTTGCTAAGGTTAGACAAGCTATTTCTAGATTGTTGAATGCTAACTAGGTCAAAGCTCAAATTAGGAGAAGGAGAATTTGTTGAGACTAACCCAGAAATAGGAAGCATCTATCTTAGGAGGAAAATGGCAGAAGAAATTCCATTGGAATCAGACTCTCAGTTCATGGACAGTTTCATGACCATGAGAGCCATGGTAGAAGAGATGTATCGAGAATTTAAGAAAGGTTGAGGTGAGGATACTTCAACCTCCAAACAAGACAAAGGAATAGAGGAACCTCTTCTAGATTACCATTTGGAAGGCAAAGGGAAAGGGAAAGAGCCTCCTATGTAATCGCCTCCTTCTAACACTTAGACTAAATTAGATGTAAAATTTGATTTGTCAATATATGACGGAGAATTAAATGTGGAAAAGCTAGATAACTAGATTAGATAGATTGATGTATATTGCATGGTGCAGAACATCGATTCAGAAAGGAGAAAGATTCAGCTAGCCATCCTTCACCTTGGAGGAACTACCCTAGTGTGGTGGGAAGGCAGGACACACGCTGATTTGAAGAAGCATGGTAAAATTCTTTCTACCTGGAGTGAGTTTGTTTCTGCCATTAAAAAACAATTCTATCAACTAACTTATATGCAACAAACAATGATGAGTTGGCAAACTCTTTGCCAATTAAAGGGGCAATGTGTACAAAGCTATACCCAGGAATTTAGAAAAAGAGCTTTAATTCTAGGCATTTCTCTAGACTCACCTGTAACTTTGCTGAGGTATATAGGTGGTCTACATATCTATTTGAGGCACACCATTCTCATGTTTAACCCCACTAGCATAGATGAGGTATTCGTTCAGGCTACACATCTAGAGGCTAGAGGCAAGAATGTGGACCCAGACATTGGGGGGTCATCAAAACCCACTGAAAGCAAGAACAAGGAAAAGAGGAAGAAGAAATGGAAGGAGAGGAAGGAAAATTCCCTCCCACACCACTTTAGTAGGCACCCGCTTCACATTCATCAGTTTCAACATAGCAGCATTCGACTTGGGTTATTTGGAAACGTGCCATCCCACCCCAAGCTATGTAGACACCTGCTACTTCATCAACAACCAACATCATGGTTATGGGTCAACCGCATAAAATCCTTGTCATCGAAGTCCATTTGCTAGGCCACACACTGTCAAAATCATAGTTGGTCACAAGCATTACATGGTATCTCTATCCTTGGATCTTTGTTTATCAGGGTTTTGGGTTAACCGCATAAAACCCTTATCCTTAGTGGCTCTTCATATTCCACAAAGGCTTTGCAGGAGGGAACTTTACGTAATGGGGACCATTGCTTCTTAAGGAGGGAGGAATGATCCGCATGGAAAATGGCATCAACCCATGGTACTGATCCACCCATATTATTCATCGACCCATGGAATTTACCCATGGTATTGTAAATGGCATCCGCCTGTGGTATTGTAAAATCCACCCATGGTACTCATCCACCCATATTATTCATCGACCCATGGAATTTACCCATGGTATTGTAAATGGCATCCGCCCGTGGTATTGTAAAATCCAACCATGGTATTCACTCACCCATGGAATTGACCCGTGGTATTGTAACTAAAAAATACTATAAGTAACAAGTCACATTTTGTAAAAGGATAGATTGTCCGCCACAATGTAGCCTTTACAGTTATTATCGGTTTTAATAAAAAGTTTCTTTGTGGTTTTTGTTTATTGGGCATTCTCCTATTTTTCTTCTGGAAATTCAAGTTTTCAGATCTTGGGGATATCTCCCCCCAATATCCATTTCAATCTTTTAGATCTTGGGGGCCTCCTCCCAAGATCCAGATCAAAGAAAACCTTCATTCAGTCACTGCAATAAGGTTGCACATGATGATGAACACTGCTAGTCTTTGCATCTGGAGCTGAAACCCAAGAAGTTTGATGGGAAGAAGAAGAAGACTTTTTCTGCTATTCAAAAAGATTTAGGGTCAGATTCAGGTGATGAAACAACAGTCATAGCCAGAGGTATAGAAGGTAAAAATTCCAAAGCATCTACTAGTAATTCTGCACAATCTATTGATAATGAAGAAAATGAGAGGAAAATACATGAGCTTTTTCATATTAGAGTTATTTCCAAGCATCAAAATATTGATACTTTATTTGATGGTGGTTCACAAGTAAACTTTATTTCTGAAGCAATTGTAAATAGGTTGGGACTACTAACCACACCTCACAAGAAGCCATATCCATTAGGTTGGATATGTGATAAAGCAAAGCTACATGTGACTAGACAATGTAAACTAAGGTTTGCTTTTGGGTCAACTTTTGTAGATGAGGTTGAGTTGGATATAGTTCCCTTGGATATATGTGGTATTGTTTTAGGAAGTCGTTACTTGTATGATAGAAAATCCATTTTCTATAGAACTGAAAATAAGTATCAAGTCATAAAAGATGGAATAGAATATATTGTAAGAGCTCATTAGCTCAAAAATAACTACACTCTCATTAACTCGGGGTAGATGAAAAGAATTGTAAATTCATGCAAGCAATTTTTACTAATGGTTGTAAAGGAAAAGACCCCTGATAAAATCAATGCTTTTGAAGGTTGTGATGCTAAACAGAAAGATGATATAGAAAAAGTTGTTTTAGAATATGATATCCTATTTCAAGAACCTAAAGGTCTACCAGCCAAAAGGGAAATTGTACATGATATTCATTTGCAGCAAGATGCTCCATTGCCTAACATCGGAATGTATAGGTTATCTACTTTAGAGAATGCAGAGATCAAGAAGCAGGTACATGAGATGCTTGAAAAAGGGTTCATAAGGCCAAGCACATCACCATGTGGATCTCCAATTGTCTTGGTGAGAAGGAAAGATGGCTCATGGAGGATATGCATTGATTATAGAGCACTGAATAAAATAACGATCAAGAATCGTTATCCTCTTCCTCGCATAGATGATCTATTAGATCAGCTGAAATAAGTTGTTTACTTTTCCAAGTTAGACTTGCGTAGTGGCTACCATTAGGCCAGAATTGCAGAACAAGATGCATGGAAGACTACTTTCAAAACAAAGAAAGGGTTGTATGAATGGCTAGTTATGCCTTTTGTCTTAACTAATTCTCCTGCCACTTTCATGAGAGTTATGAATGATGTACTTAGGACTTTTATTGATGATTTTGTAATTGTATATTTAGATGACATTCTTGTTTTCAATAAAACATGGGAAGAATGTTTGAAGCATGTAAAGCAGACTCTAGATGTTTTGAAAAAAGAAAATCTCTATGTGAAGTTATCAAAATGTGAATTTGGCAAAACATATTTAAATTATTTGGGTCATATTGTAGGGGGTGGTGAATTGAAGATAGATCCCTCTAAGGTTGAAGTCATTGTGAACTGGCCTAAACCCAAATTTGCTATAGAAGTTAGGAGCTTCCTAGGAGCAGCACAATATTGGAGAAATTTTATTGCTAACTTTTCCTTGATTGCAGCTCCCTTACATGCTTTGATAGGATTGAGAAAGGTGTTTGAGTGGGGAGGCAAATAGCAAAAATCCTTCGACACCTTGAAAGAAAAAATTGGTACAACACCAGTACTGGCATTGCTATATCTTCAAAGACCATTTGAGATTGAAACAGATTCCGGTGACTGTGCCATGGGAGCAGTGTTGATGCAACATGGTAAACCCATAAGTTATCATTCTGAGACATTTAATTATGTAGTAGTTAATTATCCCACATATGATAAAGAATTGTATGAATTAGTGCAGAGTGTGAAAAAGTGGAAACATTACCTATTGGGCAAAGAAATAGTTATACATACTTATCATCAACCACTTCAATATTTACACTCACAAACTAAATTGCAACAATCAAGACACGATAGGTGGATGGGTTTTCTACAATAGTTTCATCTTGTCATCAGATATAAGAAAGGCATACACAATAAGGTTGCAGTTATGTTATACAGACAAATTATAAATGCATCTATTATATTTAAGCATAACTCAGTATTGCATGAAATCTACATTGAACAATATGCTCAAGATGTAGATTTTAAAGATGTATATGAAACTTTAAGTCATGGAAAACAAGTAGAAGAATTGGATTATCATGTTAAGAACGAACTCTTGTATGATTTGGGAAAGTTATGCATTCCTAAAACTGAAAGAGTTGAAATAATCTGAGAAGCACATTCTTCTCTAATATCAGGTCATTTTCGTGTAAGTAAATCAATTGCACAGCTACAAAGGTTCTGTTATTGGCCAAGAATGCATGAAACAGTTTCCAGATACATTAAAGGATGTACCATGTGTGCTAAAAGCAAGCCCAACAATAGAAAACTAGGCTTGTACACTCCACTTCTAGTTCCTTCTCATCCTTGGGAAAGTGTTTCAATGGACTTTGTTGGGGGACTACAGAAATCTAGAAAAGGTCATGATTATTTATATGTTATTATGGACAGGTTCAACAAAATGTGTATTTTAATACCATGTAACAAGCTGATTACAGCTGAACAAACATCAAATTTGTTCTTTCAGCATGTATGGGTTCATTTTGGATTACCCACTTCTATTGTCTCTGATCGAGATTCCTGATTTGTTGGGAAGTTTTGGTCAAGTCTATGGGAATTGAAGGACACCAGACTGAAGAAGAGCACAACCTTTCATCCACAAACAAATGGCCAAACAAAGGTGGTCAACAGGACAATAATCTAGTTGCTCAGGGGCTATTGCAGCAAGCATCCCAAGCTTTGGGATGAACATTTATGTTATGTGCAACATGCTTACAACCATGCTAAACATTCTTCTACACAAAGATATCCTTTTGAGACTTGTTTTGATTTTACACCAAGGTCTCCCTTGGATTTTCCTTAGTAAAGACATAGCAGTTGATGAACACAATGATGTGGACAAAGCAACCAAGTTCATTGAACAGATCCGAGAAATTCACCAGGCAGTGCAAGAACAACTAGAAAATAGCCAAGCCAAGTACAAGGCAAGGCATGATAAGCATCAAATTGAGCTTCCAAGGTGCTGATCAAGTCTGGCTGTACATCAATAAAGACAAAATGAAAGGTAAAGGTAAGAAGTTGAAGAAAATAATGCATGGGCCTTTCAAGATACTTGAGAAAATTGGAGAGAATGCTCTTCACCTTGATTTTCCAGCTTACATGCACATCTATTTAGTAGTCAATGTAGAGAACTTGAGACTATTTGAACCTTCATTGATTGAAGATCCCGAAGAGAAAAGTCAGTTGCCTTCTATTGATTATCTATTGCCTGAATATCTCAATGATTTGTAGGAAGATACAGTTTTAGATAGGAAGGTGATAACTACGCACAGAGAGGATGTTGAGTACCTCAGAATCGAACTCAAAGGTTCAAAACCAAGCCGTACAAAATGGATAGAGATTGGGCAAGTGAGGAAGTTGTATCCTCACTTGATTGATTCTTAGAAACAAACTTTTGGTGGTCCAAAATCGTTTTCAGTGGGAAGGTGTCATCCAAATGGATCCTAGAAAACCCTCTAAGTATTTAAACATTCAAAACTATCGCAAAATAAGAACTTGTTAAAAATTTAGATTACACTATCGCGAGGCAAAAACATGGAGAAAGAAGTGAAAACATGCTTATCAAAGGCTTAAAACAGCTTTGTATCAGAGCCCTCGGATCTGGTCGATCAACGGCCCAGATCTGATCAGCGTATCGCAATTGGCGATGGAAAGCAGAGGCAATCAGGGGCTATCACATGACAGTAGCGATCGCGTTCAGCACGGGTCAACGAGGACCATCGATCATGCACGCAGATCGACGACCCAGGTTAACGCGCAATATCGCAATCGACAAATACAGAGGAGCGATTACAAACAACTCGGAGTATGTGCGATATGCGATTAGGATCAATCACATCGCAACATTGCATCAGAACATTACAATGGAGTGGGGCCAATATAAATATGATTCATGATAGCTGGACCTGATGAAAATATAGATGATATTATATATATTTTGAGATCCAGAAAACAGGGTTTTCCTTTGTATTTTGCATTTTCGTTAAATAAACAAAATACAAAGGAAAAAGCACTGATGCGATGAAACCGGACCCAAAAGGGTTTATTAATGCTATTATATATGATTTCAGGTCCGATGAAACCATTTTACAGGGTTTTTCAATGTTTTATTGTATTTTTAAATAGAAAGGGAAATCACGATATAAGTGGGATTCCGAGCAGGCCAAAGGTGGTAAGTGGTTTGGGCTAGACTCCACCCAATCCCATACATTGGCTGCCACATGTCCAAGCTAGGGAGAGAGAAAACCACCCTTCTCGGGTGCTTAACCACCGTACGAAAGAGCTACCTAAAATGAACCACAATCGTTGGTTCTAGATCTCCCAAATCAAAGGTGCAGATGAAATGTGGATATATAGGCAGACCCGATAGGAATTATAAGGTAGATTCATAATGTTTCGAGTCTGATAAATGAAAATTTGGCAGAATTTAATAGTTTTGAATGTATTTCTTTGTGTAAACAAAGAATGGTTATATCAACATTTTCAAAGGCCTTATGACCCATTCTGTTACAGAATAGGTGGCCACCATCCCTGAAAGCATTTAGCAATGATTGCTAACACTCAGAAGGGGATTTGAGTGGATGGAGGTCGGGCAGCCAGGGAGCCCGAGAAGGTGAAAAAAAAAGAGAGCGCTGATTGGCTTTAAAGCCACAGATTAACAAAAAACATGAAAGGCAGTGCTGAGACAGAGTAAAGATAGAGACAGGGAGTGATAGAGAGAGTCTGTGTACTCAAAGAGGCTTGAGGGGTTCAAGCGAAACTCCTGTTGTTGTATCTGTTATGTGTTGAGACTCAAATTGAGCTCATACTTTTGCAAAACTCTGTTTTTGAAGACATAATAGAGAGGTCACCAATGAAGGCTGGACCAAGAGACGTAGCCCAGAAGTGTTGGGTGAACTCCTTATTAAACATGTTGTGTTTATGTGTGTTGTCTATTATGTTCTTTAACTGCTTCATTGTCTATGTGTTTCACAATCTTATCTATCTATTACACAAAGTAACATAGGAAAATCCATGCACGTGAGTCTGTAATACTTTAATAATTATCTAAGATCTCGTTATCAGATCAGACATGCATGATAGCTCGTTGTAAAGATCTCTCTGAGAATTACAACAGAAAAGGTATAAGAATAAAAACTAACTGAAACAAAGTAATGCACATATCAAATTAAAATTAAATTTTCTAAAACTGGGTGTTGTACAAATCCAATGAAAAAAAAAGTATCTTTGAAAATTATATTTTAAAAGAAAAAAGACATTTACCATAGAAATGAATAGAGGTTTCTTCTCCTTTTTATCCACATTGAAATTAACATTCATAAAACTTTACCAAGACATTGTTTTACACACACAATAAAACAATGTTTTACGCACACGCCAATATATTATTTCTAGACATAAGTGAAAAACTTAACACTAACTTAAACATACATTTTTATATATGATGACAAGAAAACTTAATAAAACACTTTTTAGTATATATTTTTTTGGATTGCATATTGATTACGCGCAATACAAACTCTTGTTACTCAGTTTGCCAAGAAAACTAACTTTTCATTCTGATTCTCTTTTATAATAATCCAACTAGCTTGGGATTTTATTGCACACAATTAATATGCAATGGTTTTAGAACTCTTTTCTAACTTTTGGATAAAGGACAAAATCCTAGATCTCTGAAACTCTTTTGGATGGAGGACAAACCCCTAGAAACATGCTTTCCTTCAAAGTTGCAAAGCTTCACTCTGAGAAACAAACACAAAAATGGTGACTATGGTGGAGGGAGAGGTGGTTTTCTACCTTCATTGTGTGATGATAGATATCCACCATCAAAGGTTCAAAATAAATCTTTGTTGTCCACATTTTTGTTGCCCATGACTAGGCGATGGGCTATATTGAGGCCTCCATCATGTGAAGTGGAGCACAGTTGGACCCTCTCGGTAATAACACAATTAGTACCACAACATAGTAAATATAGACATTCATACATATATTAGTTCTAAAGTATAATGAAGAAATGCATGTAGTTAACCATCGGCAGTAGCCACGTTTATGTCCAAACAAAATTGATATGTTCATATGGTCACATCTTATTATTATATCTTGAAACAAACAACAAGTTTGACATCTAAAGCATTTTAATTTTATTTTAAATTTTCCAAGTACCATAACCAAAAAAAAATATTTTTAAAATGGTCATCCTTTGTGTTGATGGCCCAAAATTACCATTCAACATTATAAGGGAGCCCACTTGGTGAGGAATTTAAAGCAACTTCTTTTCCATTTCGAATGGTGGTTCAAACTGGTAAAACTAGGTCCAATTACCTTATCTCTATCTATGTTTGGTTAAAGTAGGTCTTTTGCTTAAGAAAAGAGAAGAGACATCAGATCGGCTCTCTTTCTAAGCTTAGGCAAGGAAGTGATCCTTAAGTTGATCTAGGGATCAACCAAGCCACAACTAAAGTTTTCCTCTTTGGTAAGGGGACTTATATAAATGTAATGATTAATATAAATGTAAACTAATCCTATAATGCACACAAAATGAAATAAATCCTAAGCCTATCTCGATTAGGAAGATGTAGATCTAACCCAACCAAGAGCAAGATATTAACATAATTGAGATTTTAACATCTTTGGTTTAATATGCATATATAGCTAATGAAATAGTTCAATTAACTAACATTATAACTACCAAATATGGTGTTCATAGATCTATTAACAATGAATGATGAACTAATAACACTAGGAAGGAGTTCACATAATGGAAATTCAATCTAAATTAGATGAAACATTTATGAGTAAATAGTTACTCAGAAATATGGTTTTAATATATTAGAGAAAAAGATACAATTGACAATAGATTCAATTAGGCAAACATATTATATATCTAACCTCTAAAACATGTATTCATATTGAAAATAGTGCACAATATAAATCCAATTAACATAATTCAGTAATCAAGAATGAAATTCACATTAAAAATAATGGTATTTCTAATACACATTTATTTGAACCTATTCTCTTTCTCTGTTTTTTAAATATGATCTCCTACAATCTCTTCCAAATCATAAACGTTTTGCTAAAATAAAGAGTTGCAATCGTCCAATCTTTGCCTCTCATACACAGTTCATAATGAAAAGAGACAAATAAGAATAATTCCCAAATCTGAGATTGATCCTCTAAACCTAGAACACGAAACCTCTATTACAATAATGTTTTAATAATTAAAAAATTGTAGAAGAGAGAATCCCCCACTCTCTTCTACGCACCATTATTTATAACTACAAAAATGAATTCCAAATAGGAGAGTCGTTGAAGAACAAATTATATGCTCCAATAATTTTCATTGTTCGAAATTATTTTTCTTCTCTGGCTGGAGAAATTCCATTGATTCAAATATTCTCTTTCTTGTCTCCTTAATTTTTCTCCTCGTAAAAACCAATCAAAACTAAATTCAAATGGAAATCAAAATTAAAAATACAAACTCTAGAAAACAAACATCTCCAATCAAATTTTAATTAAATAAATAAATTAAAAGAATTTTTTGATTTCCATCTATCCTTGTAAAGGTCTTATTGGTAAAAGAGAACATAATCGAATGGATCTACAATCATCAAAGGCTTTGAACAAATGAAAAGGAAAAATTAAACTTAGAAACTTATTTTTGGTTACAAATTCAGAGCTTAATTTTCTTCTAAATTTTAGACTTCCTTAATGGCTGAATCTGGTCATCCAATGACTTCAGAAATATTTTCCATTATTTTATCTCTCTAACGAGTCATTATGGCCCTCATTTGACCTAGAAAAACTCGTCTTATGAGCTTCCAAAATTAAAGTGTCAAAATTCCAAAATTCTGAAATTTTATGCGTCGACCAAAATTAGAAAAATAATTAAAATTTCTAATCCTATTTAACTGCACAATTATTAATTAATTACAATTATGAAATTGATTATATACAAATTAATTTAAAATTTAACTTAATTTACAAACTAGTTATAATTATATTATAATTGAAATTAATTAAAATAATTAAATTCAAATTAATTTTAAATAAAATAAATTAATTGATATTAAATAACTTTGAGAAATGTGTCAATTGGTTTTTGGTCCATTACTGTGGACCCAATTAGCTATAATAACTCATAAGAGTCTCGATGTAATATGAGAGGGAGGATTCATTAGTAATGAAGAGAAGGCTTTATAAGAAATGGAGAGGAAGCTTTATTAGTATTGGGGAGGAGAATTTATTAAACCAAATTCAACCGTTAATCTAATTATATAAACGAATTTCACCAAACAGTTGAATGATATCGAACACCAAAAGGTTTAGATATCGAAAGATTTTAGACGAGAGCTACGATAAATCCTCTTTCCGATGTTTTGATATTTTCATAAGCACTGAAGTTCAATTATATGCAAAGGAATGGGTTTTATGAACCAAATCTTATTTAAGGTATATCGTAGGAGGCTATTATCGTAGCTTTTCTAAATAGATGCTCTAAAATACTCCAATGTTCTGATATTTTCATGAGCCTGAGGTGAAGTGGGGCCAACGTCGAGTGGGACTGGTATGGATTTTTAATATGTTTTAAGCTCCATCCAAGAACTGCAACCACTTAAATAAAAGGTACAGATGATAAACTGTGGTCATTTGGTAAACTAAAATTCTAACAAAACAAACTACAACCATTTTTCAATTTTGATATTTGAGATCTCATAATTATTTTAAAATTTAGATTTAATCATAGACTTGCGAAATCCAAAAACATTATAATTTTAATTGTTTTACAATTTGGTTTTCGTGATTTTGTGGGATCGTTAGTGGAAATGAATTAATCAGTAAAAATTAACTAAAAATCAATATTTACAATCAATTAATAATTTATTTACAAAAATTAAAATAGTACAAACTTTGTACATTTTTTAGCCTTGGCGGTAAAAATTATCGAGCTTTGGATAAGCACCATTTGCA
The DNA here is from genome assembly GCA_031772625.1 of Pinus tabuliformis. Lineage (NCBI taxonomy): Eukaryota > Viridiplantae > Streptophyta > Pinopsida > Pinales > Pinaceae > Pinus > Pinus tabuliformis. The sequence continues at coordinate 1,395,864,893 of CM062804.1, forward strand.
AACCATGCATCAAAATGAGAAAAAATGAGAATCGATAGAAATATTATAGAAAATCAAACTCGATGAAGCAATCTAAATAGAAATCGGATGAAAATAAAAAATTGGAAAAATTATAAGATACTTAAATAAAACAAAATTTTAAGAAGCTGATTTAACCAAAATTTATGGAAAGGGTCCCCATTATTTGAAATAAATATGTCAAAAAAATGGGGGTGGTTATTTTTCACCTCAAGACTTGGCAACACATGGCGAAGAACCAGTTATCTCTAGTTAAAAGTGATGAACTCCAATTTACCCAAAGTTTAAAAGTGATGAACTTCAATTTACCCAAAGGTTAAAAGTGAGGAATTCTATTAAAGCTTCAAACAATAAACATTTCAATGGGTCCCACATTAATGAATTAAGAAATATAATTTTGAAAAGAAAAGTACTCAAACCAGATTGAGCTTGAAAATCATGAATTCGACTTTTGGGAGAAAAAATATTATTTAAGATTACCTCGTATGAAAAAGAGAAGAAGGTACAGACAAGAGTTTTTTTTATAAAGCATATATCCATTGTTATGAACGGTCTCTGTTGTCTATTATGTCATATAAGAATGACCTTGCTGCCAGTGAGCGTCCATAGACCCAATGAGTTTAGCTGTATTTCCCATGCTTCCTCTTTCGATCAAATTTTTTGTAACCACATTTTTGGGCTTTAGTTTATGATTTTCTTGAGTGAAATACGTGTTATGTTAATAGAAACTTAAGCTAATGGATATAATATTTCCATAATATTGACTCCAAATCTTCCACCACGACTATCAATGAGATTCTTTTATAAAGTGAAGAGATGGGATGGATCCATTGAATTAAACTCAAGTAATTTCTTTCCTTGAAATGGTGACCAATATTAATTAGAAATGATATATTTTCCTCCATGGAAAATATTTAAATCGAGAGGTCTTTACGATTCTATAAATATATACCTTTAATAGTAAATGAAACTCATGAAATCGACAGAGTAAAAATTTCCCATAGCTGTCAACCACTGTTAGGTGAGGAAAAGGATTTCCACATAAATCATGGTGAAGTCACCAAAATAGAATGATGACCAAAAGTAAAAGGAAAAGAACTACAAACTGAAGTGAAAAAGAAATCAGCAAACTCCAAAAAATGTAAAAATTAAGAAAGAAAAAACTAAAAGAAAATCCCAAATTTAAAGAAGAAACACCAACAAGATTAACTATAAAATGTCTCAACAAATTAATAAAAGAAGAAAACCATATGTTTGTTCATCTAATGTTGATATTTTTAATGAATCTTATCTTGTAGAGTTAGAAATAGTTAGGCTTCGAAACTATACGGGAAATAATAGTCATGCGATGAAATTAAGCCGAATGAGAAGTCTTTGTCTGTTGCAAATTTTCTTGTTTGAAAACAAATCCTACATAAAAGCATCTTAACCATTTTCTAATCAAAACAGTGCTTGAGAAACAAATTAAAGGTTCAGGGACTCCCTAGTCTAGTTGACTTTATGAACATCATTATTGCTTCTCCCAAAAACTCGAAAGAAAACAAAACAAAGGAGAATGAGTGTCAAATCTAAGCTAGTAGAAGTATGAAACAAAATTATTGATGTCCTACAAAAGATATATATATCAGCAAAAATTTAAAACAAAGCTGGAAGTAAATGTAAAGTAATCAAAATGAATGAAAGTGCGCATATGAAACTTACCATTGGAAAATTTCGTTTAATTTTACCTAAGAAATATCATCTTCTTCAAAAATACAGAACCTCGTACTTTAATTAGAATTTAAATTTGAAGAAGTTGAACTTTTCGAAATCCCATTGACCCAAAATCATCATTTTTTAAATTTGAACTAAAGAAAGAAGTAGACTAGAAAATGACTTCTCACATTAAATGAATCAGAAGTAAACCAAATCTAGAGATATGAGAATGGAGATATGCTTCATTATGAATTGCGGCGGGGATTGTTCTCTTAATGTTTCATATTTCATATTCACTCCATGATCTCCATAAAATGTAAAGAATCAAGACCAAGACCCAAAAAATGTAATGCATATGTGCAATTGGAGAGGTCTTTAAATTTTTTATGTTAAATACACAGTGATATATCAAAACTCAAATATAAGAGAAATCAAACATGATTTAACCATGATCCATACCTTTGCCTATTCCAAATTTCTTTAGCAATTGGTTGCATAATCACAGTGGTTGTTGAAGAGTTATTTGAAAAGAAAACTAGGATGCATACTAAAATATGACTCAGATAATGAAATGGGCATCCAATAGTAGGGCATAGGAAAAGCATAAACAAACCACAAGTGATGAAATAGTCATTAACCAGGAAGATTTTTTAGAAGAGTAAAAACATGCCCATGTGCACAAACCATGAAGAATGTATATCCCCAAAAGTTTCAAAGTCATCTTAAGGAACGAAAGCTTGGGGTTTGATAAATTTTTAATTATAAATACATCCAAGATTTCAACTATCATGATAACAAGATCAGTCAAATTATTTAGTAATGGATGAATTGATGAGAGGCCAACAATATTATATAATCTGATATCTCACTAGTCTGAGAAATTAAAAGGCTGAAAATAGAGAGAAATGAAAATATTGGAAGAATGAATAATAGAGGATTAGAACTCCAAGATTTACGAGTTAGAGGCTTTAATTCATTTTGGTAGAAACGAATGTGACTAAAGTGGATGCAAGATGAATGAGTGAAGTGTAGTGGTTCAACTCAACCTGGAAAAAATGAGATTCAAAATGGGTAGAGATAAAATCGTGGATACGATCATATGCTGCATGATTTTGCAATTTCCTTTTCTTGTAGCAAATCTGGACAAGGAAGAGTCTAACATTCGATTTCAGCTGCATTAATTATTGTTGGCTCATCTCGTATATTTGTGAAGTAAGGAAATAATAAAAGAAGAAACAATATAAAATACCAAGATTTTCATGAAAAGCAAATAATCCCCTCAATATGACAATGGTATGGAGACAGATGACTGCTTGCTTTATTGTAAAGGTAAATAAAAATCAAGTCTTCAAATCAAGCTAATCAAGATCTGCAAAAGAAACAAAACATAAATAAGAAGCAAATTGATAGAAAAGAGAAATTGACAATAGATGAAGATGAACATGTCAATGCATACCTAGAAGAATTTTGCCTATAATTTTACCTCATGAATCTTCAAGTTCTCCCATTTGTTTCCCAAAATTTACATATGTTCAAAACCATTTACTTATTTAATCTAAATTAAAATTCTATGTAATGAGCTTTGAATTTACATCCGCGTTAGATTGAGGGAAAAGAGTGGTGAAAGTGAACCCCTAGAAATACTTGTGAATTGAAAATTGGATATTCTAAAAAATTGTTAGTCCATAGAAATTCTTTGAAACTTCACCATATATGATTTTATAACAACAACATTTTCAACAGTGTGATGAAGTTTTGAATAAGAAAGACAATCAAGGGAATCACAAACATGTATGATCAGACGATATACGAATTTTGATATGTTCTAAGCCACTTTGTTAGAAAATGAAAGGGAATGTCATGGGAAAAAATTGGGCTCATTATTTGCTTATCGAAAATATGCAATATTAAAATAAATACAAACATGAAAGGAATTTAAATCTAAACTAATTTATCACTAATCCTAACTGAATGAAAGGGAATGTGGCTAAGTATAGTTATACTTCCAATGTAATCATTCTCTAATTTTAACTCTTGCATGTATGTATAGGTCAATCGACAGGTGTAAAACTGCAACTAAATTATTAAATGATAAATTTAGCCTACTATGTACAATTAACAAATTCAACAAAATAAACTTACTTACAAAATTATTTCCTTGAAATTCATCCAACCAGATTCTTACAGGGTCATAAAAATCAACATGAATTTCCATTGATACTTGAAATAAGTTCAAAGGAAGAGAAAACAACAATACAACATTGAATGAGATGGCTTCAAATGTTGTAAGCTGCTGTAAACTAGCAGTATTGTGTACAAAAAAGAGTGCATGAAAAGAAATATTAAAAAATGGAATTACCATATTTTTCCCAAATGAATTAACAATATGTAGATGGGAGTTAAATAGAATTTTTAGAAGACCCGTGGAAAATTTAGATTGTTGACTAGATTGTAATGTTACACTATCATGTTCCAGAGTTCATGAAACAATCAATTTAAATGAGGGCATGTATCGATATAAAATGAACAACAAATAAAAATAAGAAATAGGAATTTGTTGTTGACAATAACTAAAATTTTTCCATTAATTACCACAAGAATTTATTAATTCACTTGATGAGTGTTAAATTCCTTAATGCTCCAAGTGTGAGCACAATGTGCTCACAAGTTCAAAAATGAAATCTGAAAGAATAACTAATTCAAACTGAGGGAACTGAAAATGAAACAAATTACAATTTAAATTAATGTTACAAATAATGGTACAACAAAACTGGGATTTATTAGCAAATATTTCATTTCCATGAGTATCAACATAAATTATGAAATTAAAATCATTATTTCTATTCACTTGCAGAGAAGAGAAAATTTCGACATTATGATCCCAACAAGGTATGTCATCATCGTAGGAATGATAGACTGGGATATATTCATAATTACTAAATTCATTATGATGATAGGAATTAACAGAAATATCTAGACTAATGTATTTTTTATCTTCAAAAACATATTTGTTTATGGAATGAGGAACATCGGATTCAGTGAAAACTATTTTTGAAGAAAAAGGAGGAATGAGGCTCAGATTTTTTGGTTTTCAATTTATCATTATAAATAATTTCATTAGTAATCCCCTCCTCTGAATAAGGTGAATCAGAACTAGGCGAAAAGTTACATGCATAAATATAATTTCCAGGACTGTTAAGATTATGGACAATTATATCTTCTCCATCCAAACAAGAATTAACTAGAAATTCATTATTAATGACAATTTCTCTATTTTTCTGAAATTATATCGGTGTAAGAAGAATTGTCTAACGAAATGTAATTATCAAAAAGATCTACGTAAATAGAAAAAATATAATTTGAGTTTATGTACCTAAAACTTTCCCTGCTTAAATGATTTTGTTTATTGTGAAAAATAGACATTTCAGATTGTTGATTATTACCTTAACAAAACTTAGATTTTTCATGCATTTGATCAATCTACAAATTGCTACCAAGTTGCTCCGTAATTTAAGGTTGATTATCACCAGAAGAGGATAGCAAATTAATTGTAGTGGATTAGGCATTCCTCACATTCTCTGGTTTATTAAATTGTTGTTGATTTAATTGTTTCTAATTATTGCCAATAGTTCATGCATTTTGTTGAATTTATACTTGACCAACAATATGTAAATTTAGAGTAGTTTTGGCATAATGATTAGCATTTGTAATTTCAATTTGTGAAGAATTGAAGATGTCATTTTGAGAAATTATATCGTTATCAACAATGGACATGCCTTCTGGTTCTTGATAGTTATCACAGGACAAAGACACTGAATGTCTGAGCCATCCAACTAATTAGAATAAAGGAGGAAAATCTTTCGACTAAAATTGCATTAAAATTAATTTAAATCTAATATAAAAAATATCAAAAGTATCACCTTCCATCCTACACAATTCTTCTAACTGATCACAAACCTTTTCATAATCATATTCTTGAAATGCTTGAAGGAAAATCTTCAAAAAGATGTCCCAACTATGTATGGAAGCAAATAGAAGTGATAAGCACTAGTCTTTGCCTTTACTTGTCAAGGTAAGAGAAACGAACATGCAAATAACACCTTTGTCAATATTAAAATTATCGCAAATTAAAATAAATTGAAGGAGATGATTAAAATAAGATGTCTTACCATTATACTTTATCCAAGACAGGGTCTAGACTATCTTTACCAGAGTGGTTGTTGGATGAGGTTCAATAAAGCAACTCTAAGGAGGTATTTTACATGGAGCCATAGTAATAAGAGTAAAAATTAAAAAAAATCAAAGAAAAAAATTTACTATGGCATTCTTCTAGCACCAAAATGTCGATGGCCCAAAATAACCATTCAAAATTATAAGGGAGACCACCCGATCGGGAACTTAAAGTAGCTCCTTTTCCATCTGGAATGGTGTATCCAACTGGTTAAACTAGGTCCAATTATCTTCTCTCTATCTTTGTTGGCTTAAAGTATGTCTTTTACTTACCAATCGAGAAGAGACAAGAGATCAGCCCTCTTGTTGATTTGAGGCAAGAAAGTGATCCTTACACTGATCTAGGACTCAACCAAGCCACAACTAATGTTTTCCTCTTTGATAAGAGGACTTCTAGAAATGTAATGATAAATCTGAATGAAAACTAATCCTATAATGCATGGAAAATGAAATAAACCCTAAGCCTGTCTCGATTAGGAAGATGTAGATATAACCCAATAAAGAACAAGCTATTAACATAATTGGGATTTTAGAATTGTTTGGTTATGTTATATTCTTTCCACGACTAGCCCACATAGTTAACTAGGTGGTTGGAGGGGGGGCAGAGCTCCCCCTTCGTTGTGCCGATTGGCGTAACGAGGGGAGTGATAGGGGGTTTGAGGGGTGCAGGTAATCCCACTCTATGGGGTCAGGGGTAGCACCCTGGAAAATTTTGGTTTTGGACCCTACATTAGGTTAGGCAGACCTACCTATAGTTTTGTGCATGTTTTTGGCACATGGTTTTGGACACGATGGTTTTCGGTCCATGGTTTTGGACGTGATGGTTTTCGATCCATGGTACTGGATGCTTCAACATGTATAAATACATATTGTAACATTGAAAGGAACATAATGACAAATCAAGCTGGTAGTCCCAGTTTTGGGATCGAGGGGAAAATCTCTGTGTATATGTGTTTTATGTGTTATGCTCTCGCATTGTTTATTTTATATGTTTTAGAATTCGTATGCAGGTAATTTCTGTACGGGGTTAAAACCTACATTTGGTATCAGAGTTGTTTTGGCTTCAAGGGTACTCCTTTGATACTGAGGGGTTTCGCTCGGGCCTGTGGTAGACCCTGTTTAGTGGGAGATCTGCAAGAACGATTCTAGTCGCGAAAAAAGATGGCGAGCAGTCAGAAGATAGAGATCGAGAAATTTAATGGTTAGATTTTTGACTTGTAAAAACTCAAGACGAGTATTTATTGGTGGATAAAGATCAGTGGATCGTGGTAGATCCGCGTACTAAACCAACGAGAGTGTGCAATGAAGAATGGAAGAAGTTGGATCAGAAGGCAAAGAGCATAATACGATTGTGTGTCTCAGATTCAGTATTGCTGAATGTATCAAGGGAAGCTATGGTGAAGGATTTGTGGGACAAGTTAGGGACTTTGTACCAATCTAGGTCTCTAGTGAATAAACTGTTCCTACGGAAAATGTTGTATAACCTGAGGATGAAAGATGGATCTCGACTCGGTGATAGAGCATCTTCACGCATTTAATATTGTGGTAAGTCAGTTAGTATCTGTTGATATTAAAATTTCATATGAAGATAAGTGCATTAGTTTGTTGTGTTCTCTACCATATTCGTGGGATATTCTGGTTATTGCAATAGGTAGTAATGCAATTTCCTTATAGTTTGATGAAATAGTCTCATCATTGCTGATGGAGGAGATGAGACGAAAAAATATGGAGACCCATAATGGTGATGCCTTGTCTGTACAAGGATAGTCCCAGAATAGAAACAAAAATAAGTCATGGTGTGGGAGATCTAAATCTAGAGGGAGATCTAAATCTCTAGGAAAACTTGTAAAGATGGTGTGTTGGAAATGCGGAAAGGAAGGGAACTGCAAAAGGGACTATAAATCTAAATCTCCTGATAAATGAAAGGGATTTGATGATGCTCCTTCTGCAGAGGTGAAAACCACCTTAGATGAAGGTGGGTATGTGTACCTAGCTTCTTCAAGTACACATGTAGGTCATGAGGCATGGTTGATTGACTCAGGTGCATCCTTTCACTTCACTCCCCATAGACAATGGTTCTGTGAATATGAGAAATACGATGGTGGTGATGTCTTCGTAGCGGATGATATGAAGGCTAGAATCATTGGTCACAGAAAAGTAAAGTTGAAGTTGCAAGGTGGAAGGGTTATAACACTTCCAAGTGTTCTGCATATTCCTGCATTGGCCTAAATTCTAATTTCTGTAAACAAGTGGATGATGTAGGTGTAAAAACAATGTTCGAGAAGGATACCTGCTATATGGTTTGGGGAGAACTAGTCTTGATGTGGGGAGTTCATATTGGAACTTTGTACAAGCTGCAAAGTAGAATGATTGTTGATGGGTGCAACAATTTTGTGGTTTCTGAAAGTGGAGTAGAAAATATAGTGGTCTCTGGAGAGAAGACCATGTTGTAGCATCAAAGGCTTGGACATATTGGAGAGAAGGGCTTTCGAATACTTCGTGGTAAGGTTATGGTAGAAGGTATGAGTAATAGCTATCTGGATTTTGATTTCTGTGAAAATTGTGTATATGGGAAGCAAAATCAGGTGAGTTTCCCCTTTCATGGTAAGAGGGCGAAACATATATTAGAGCTTGTGCATAGTGATGTGTTTGGACCTGTGAAGGTTCCATCACTGGGTAAGTCTATGTACTATGTATCATTTATAGATGACTTCTCAAGGAATACATGGATATATTTCCTTAAGAAGAAATATGAAGTCTTTGATAGGTTTAAAGAATTCAAGGCTCTAGTGGAAAACCAAACAGAGAAGAAGATAAAGGTGCTAAGAACAGATAATGATGGAGAGTTTTCCATTTAGGAATTTGAAGAATTCTGTAAGAAGTGTGGTATAGCATGGCAAAAGACTACTCAATATACACCTCAGCAAAATGGAGTTGCAGAAAGAATGAGCAAGACATTGATGGAAAGGGTAAGAAGCATGCTCAGTGGTGCTGGGTTAGGATAGGAATTCTGGGCAGAGGTAGTGGAGACAGCATGTTACCTCGTCAGTAGATCGCCTTCATCACTATTGGAGGATAAAACTCTACAAGAGTTATGGACTGGTAAGAAACCGTGTCCTTCACATTTGAGGGTATTTGGATGTGATGCATATGTACATGTTCCAAAGGAGAAACGAACCAAGTTGGATAGTAAATCTGAAAAGTGCATCTTTACCGGGTTTAAGGATGGTTTAAAACCTTATAAGCTTTGGAACCCAGTAACAAGGAAGGTTTTGTACAACTGAGATGTGGTGCTTAGAGATGTGAAAGATGTTATTAAACATGAAGTCCAACCAAAGAAACTTGAGAAGATAGAGTTTGAACTAAACGAGAGAGAATCAGACTCTACAGCAAAGGAGGAATTAGAAGATGAAGAGCCACAAACTCTTGGTGTGAGAAGATCAGTTCAAAAAAGAAGATAGCCGAAAAGGTATAGTTCATCTTCTTTCTGTTCAAATTTTTCTTTATTTATTACTGATGATGATCCCAAAATTGTGAAGGAAGTAGTAGATCCAGAGGATGGAAAACTCTGGAAAGAGGCCATGGTTGATGAAATGGCATATTTGCACAAAAATGAGGCTTGGGATCTGGTGGAGTTGTCGGCTAGAAGGAAACGCATTGGCAGCAAATGGGTGTTCAAGAAGAAGAGAAATGCAGAAGGAAACGTGGAGAAATACAAAACTCGGTTGGTAGCAAAAGGTTATTCCCAGGTGGTCGGAATTGATTTTGGTGACATTTTTTCTCCTGTTGCCAAGGTAACTTCTATTATATTACTTTTATCTCTTGTTGTTGCTTTTCATTTTGAGGTAGAATAGATTGATGTGAAGACAACATTTCTTGGTGGGGATCTAGAAGAGGAAATCTACATGAAGCAACATGAAAGCTTTGCGGTGAAGCGTAAGAAAAAACTGGTATGCAGGTTAAAGAAGTCTCTGTATGGGTTAAGACAGTCACCAAGGATGTGGTATCAAAAATTTGACACATTTATACAGGAACTTGGCTTCACTAGAAGCAAAGCAAATCACTGTGTGTATTTTAAATTAATTGGTGACTATGTTATTTATTTGGTTTTTTATGTGGATGATATGTTGCTAGTTGGAAATGAGAATGAAATTATCCAGGATTTGGAGACCCAATTGTCCTCCAAATTCAACATGAAAGATCCTAGTACTACAAACTATATTTTTGGCATGGAAATTAAAATAGATCGGGAAAGGAGGAAGCTTTGGTTAAACCAAAGGATGTATGTCGAGACAATATTGCAGAGATTTAATATGTAGGATAGTAAACCGGTGAAGGTTCCTATTCCTGTAGGTGTAAATTTATCTGCTTAACAGTGTCTCAAGACACAAGAAGAGGAAGAGGACATACCCCGTGTTCCATATGCAAGTGCAGTCGGTAGCCTGATGTATGCAATGGTATGTACTAGACCAGAAATTGCACATGAAGTGGGAGTATTGAGTAGGTTTATGCCAAAACCAGGAAAGGAGCATTGGACAACAGTGAAACAGGTTTTTAGGTATTTGCCTGGCACTAGTGATTATGGTTTGTGCTACCAAGGAAGACCAGGATTGGACAGAGTGTTAAATATTCGTGGCTTTGTTGATGCAGACTGGGCTACAGATCTAGATCAGAGAAGATCTACAAGTGGGTATGTGTTTAACCTATTTGAAGTTGCAGTTAGTTAGATGAGTAAGAAACAATATGTAGTGGCACTATCAACTACAGAGGCAAAATACATGGCAGCCACTCATCCAAGTAAGGAGTCAGTTTGGTTGCAGATATTCTGTTCAAGTATGGGGTTAGTACAGGGAGCTATAAGGATAGACTGTGATAGCGAAAGTGCAATTTTCTTTGCAAAGAACCCTGCATATCATTCAAAGACAAAGCACATTGATGTTCAGTATCACTTTGTTAGGGATATGATAGAAGACAAAAAGGTGTTTCTAGTAAAGGTGGACACTTTGAAGAATACTGCAGATGCATTGACAAAATCTGTGAGCTTTGAGAAGTTCTCTTGGTGTAGAGAAACAATGGGCTTTGCAGGGTTGGATAAATGACTAAGCTCTCTTGTGGCCACCTATGGAAAGAAAACAACAAGTGGGAGAATGTTGGGTTGTGTTATATTCTTTCTACGACTAGCCCACGTAGTTAACTAAGTGGTTAGAGGGGGGTTGAAGCCCCCTCTTTGTTGCGCGGATTGCGTAGCGGGGGGTCATAGGAGGTTTGAGGTGTGTAGGTAACCCCAATCTATGGGGCCCAGGGTTGGTCGGACCTACCTATGGTTTTGTGCATGTTTTTCGCACATGGTGTTGGACGCAATGGTTTTCGGTCCATGGTTTTGGATGCAATGTTTTTCGATCCATGGTATTGGATGCTTCCACATGTATAAATATGTATTGTGACATTGAAAGGAACATAATGAAAAATCAAGTTGGTAATCCCAGTTTTGGGATCCAGGGGAAAATCTCCGTGTATATTTGTTTTATGTGTTATGCTCTCGCATTGCTTATTTTATGTGTTTTAGAATTTGTATGCAGGTAATTTCTGTACGAGGTTAAAACCTACAAGAATGTTTGGATCAAGATGAATATGTAGCTAATGAAGTAGTTCAATTAACTAATATTGTAGTTACCAAACATGTTGATCAGAGATCTATTAACAATGAATGATTAACCCATAACATTAAGAAGTAGTTCACATAGTGGCAATGGAAATTATATTAGAATTGGATGATAGATTTGTAATTAAATAGTTTCACAGAAATATGGTTTTAATATATCAGAGAAAAATATACAATTGAATACAGATTCATGAGACAAACATATTAGATAGATAATTTGTAAAACAGGTATTCATATTGACAGTAGTGCATAATTTAAATCCAATTAACATACTTCTGCCATCGAGAATGAAATTCACATTAAAAATAATAGTATTTCTAATACCAATCTATTTTAACCTATTCTCCCTCTCTGTTTTTTAAATCCAATCTCCTACAATCTCTTCCAAAGAATGAAATCTGCCGCTAAAAGCAAGAGTTGCAATGGTGCAAGCTCTACCTTTAATACATAGCTCCGAATGAAAAGAAACAAATCCCAATATTTCACAAATCTAATATTGATCCTCTCTACCTACAACATGAAACCCCTATTACAATAGTGATTTAAGAATTAAATAATTGTGGAAGAGAGAAGCCCCCACTCTATTCTACAAACCACTATTTTTAATTACAAAAATGGATTCCAAATAGGAGAGTTGTTGAAGCCTACAAATCTGCTCCAACAAAGTTCATAAGAAATTAGTTTTCTTCTCTTGTTGGAGAAATTCCATTGATTCAAATCTTCTCTTCCTCATCTCCTTAACTGTTGTCCCACCAAAAACCAATGAAAATTAAATTAAAATGCAAATCAAAATAATAAATACCAAATCTAGAAAAAAAACATCTCCAATGAAATTTTAATTAAATAAGTACACAAAAAGAAATGTGTGCTTTCCATTCATCCCTGTAAATATCTTATTGTTCAAATAGAACATGATCGAATGGATCTACAATCAACAGAAGCTTTGAGCAAATGAAAATGCAAAAATAAAACTCAAAAAATCAGTTTTTCTTACAATTTCAAAGCTTCATTTTCTACTAAATTTTACACTCATTTAATGCCTGAATCTAGTCATGCAACCACTTTAGAAATATTTTCCATGATTTTATGTATCTAACATGTCATTTTGGGCCCCATTTGGCCAAGTAAAACTCAACATATGAGCTTCCGAAGTTAAAGTCTCAAAATCACGAGAATTTTGGAAAAAATTATGTCTAGGACAAAAATAAGAGAATTTAATTCAAAATTATAATCCTATTTAACTGCACAATTATTAATTAATTATAATTATGAAATCAATTTATATATATATATATATATATATATATATATATATATATATATATATAGATAGATAGATATAGATATATATATAATTTCAATTAATTTACAAACTAATTATAATTATATTATAATTGAAATTAATTAAAATAATTAAATTCAAATTAATTTTAAATAAAATAAAACAATTAATATTAAAATCATTTTGTTAAACGTGTCAAATGGCTATTGGTCCATGTCTATGGACCCAAGTGGCTACGAGAATTAATAAGAGTCTCTATGTAATATGAGAGGGAGGCTTCATTATTAATGGAGAGGAGGCTTTATTACTATCAAGGAGGAGCATTTATTGAACAAAATCTAGCAGATAATATATGATACAAAATAATTATGCTGAGCCATTGAACGATATCAAGCATCGGATTATTTTAAATGAGAGTTACGATAAATCCTCTTTATGAGGTTGTGATATTTTCATAAGCACTGAGGTTCTTTTATATGCAAAGGAATGAGTTTTATGAACCAAAGCTTATTTAAGGTATATAGGAGGGAGATATTATCGTAGCTTTTCTAGATGGATGCTCCAAAATATTTTGGGGTTCTTATATTTCATGAACCTGAGGTGTGAAGGTGTAAGGGAGGAGGTGAGGTGGAGTGGGGTCCATGTGGAGTGGGACTCATAAGGGTTTTCAATATGTTTTAAGCTCCATCAAAAAACTACAACCACTTAATTAAAGGGTATCGATGATAAACTACAGTCATTTGGTAAATTAAAAGTCCAACAAAATGAACTATGACCACTTTCCAATTTTGAGATTTCAGATCTCTTAATTCTTTTACAATTGGGATTTCATCATAGACTTATGAAATCTGAAAACACCATAATTTTAATTGTTCAACAATTTGGTTGCAGTGATTTTTTAGGAATGTTAGTTAAAAATGAATTAATTAGTAAAAATTAACTGAAAATCAATATTTACAATCAATTACTAGTTTATTTACAAAAATTAAAATAATATACACTTTGTACATCTTTTAGTCGTTGCGGTAAAATTTATCGAACTTCATATGAGCACCATTTGCAAACCGGGCATCCAAATGAGAGAAAATGAGAACCAATAAAAAGTTTGTGGAACATTGAATTCAACGAAGCAATAAAAATAGAAATCTGATAAAAATAAAATTTGGCAAAATTGTAGGATACTTAATTAAAAGAAAATATTAAAAGGTGATTTAGCCAAAATTTACGAAAAGGGTTCCCATTATTTGAAAAAATAGGTTAAAAAAATCAGGGTGGTGAGTTTTCACCTCAACACTTCGAAAAGAGTAGAAATCATGGTCTCTTAATGTAAGGAATAAACCTAGAATTGTAAATGTAAATGATCTATCATGTGTTAATAAGGTAATAGTCAAAATGCCTGTGTTAAGAATGTTGTAATTTAAAAAAAATATATTGTTATTGGGTAATTTTTGAATGTTACTTAGTGAACTTTATAGACATGTTACATTGATGTTGGGTTCTCTAGCTCTCTTCCTCAATCTTGATTAATTTTTTGTGAGTTGGTCTTCTTTAGGCACACTTTAGAGCATCCATTATTAGATTAGGCCACTCTGTGGACCTCTATTACTCAATTAGCATCTCTCTAGTCTCTCCCCTATCCCACTCGTGAAGAATATATACTCTTATTTAGGAATGACTTCTCCCCTCATGCTATAGTGCTTCCCCGACAATGGGCTCATGTTCAACAAGGGGTTTCTTATTATCAAGATCATGGGCATTGAGGGCATACAAAATATTATATTAGACTTGAAGCTTCAACAATATGGTTTCAAGAGATCACTCCCGCTCCAATATAACCAAATATTTCTCAAGCTAAGATGGAGATTACCAACCCATGATGCCTCATGTTGAACACAAAATTTTTCCCTGATGTGGAAAATTGAGTTCTCAATGTAGACACATGTATGGTTAGTACAACCAATATATGTAAATCATGCACATCTACTTGAACATGAAGTATCTTCTTAGAAAACTACTATTAGATAGACATGGTAGATCCGAGGAAATTCTCCTCTCATTCGACAACTTTTAGTGTCAAATTTCTATTCTTTATCCCAATTTGGGGCATATTGAAAAGCATATAGGCATTCCTCCATATTCTAGATGCTCTCTACGAAGCTAAAATGATCTTATATTGGTAGAGACACCTGATACAGACCATTCATTCTAGCTAATGTTTTCATGTTATGCTTTAGTTTTTCAAGTTATGTTATTGTTGGAAATAATACTGAGAGGGGGGGGGTGAATCAGTATTATCACATTAATAAAACTTTTTCAATTCCATAATCAGATTTATATATGCTACTTCCACAACTTCTTAAGATTAAGTTAATCGATCTTCAATGAGTGCATTAGGACATTATCAACCATATTATCAGTTAATAGATGCAGTAACATAAAGTAGATCATCACACATAAGGCACACACCTGAACACAATGATATAAGGTGGAAACCCAATGCGGGAGAAAACCACCTGCTGCAAGTCATCTCAATCTTCTTCTTAATAAGAAAATCCTTTTACAATATTTGTACTGGTGCAGCCTCATACCAGTACGGGAGCTACAACCCCCTTTGCTCTTGTACTAGCCGATCCATTTACTAGTACGCAGGCTACTACCTGCTACAATGCTCCAAATATTTCCTTTAGCTCTTGTACTAGCTTAGATACTAGTACGTAGGCACTGGCCTACAATCTTCTCTGCTCCAAGTACCACGTTTCATCAATTTTCATACTGGATACACTGAAGCATAGCCCATAAACTGAAAGGCCACATTTCATCCAATTTTCATACTGGACCCAACAACAACATTGAAGCTCAAACAATCTTCTGAAACACCCAATCAACTGAAGTAACCAGATCAACAATAATAGGACCAAACCCAGAACACAACAATGATAAACAAAGATTTTAAGAGAAGGAAGCACCCTGCTCAACTGCTAGCCTGAGTCCGGACTCACCCTGCTCAACTGCTAGCCTGAGTCCCGGACTCACCCTACTCAACTGCTGGCCTGAGTCCCTGGACGCACCCTGTTCAACTGCTAGCCCGCGTCCCGGACGCACTCTGCTCAACTGCTAGCCTGCGTCCCTCGCTCTGAGTCTTTTGAACTGCCTGCGTCTCGGCGCACCTGAACCCTTCTGCGCCTGCGTCCGGCGCACCTGAACCGGTTCGCTCCTGCGTCCCGGACGCACCCGAACCCTTACTGCACCTGCGTCTCTTTAGATATGAAAGATATTAAGACTTCAAGACTAACCCAAACAGTCAGATCTACAGATCTGATCATGCGCCATAGCGATCATAGTCCATTAGAAGATTCGCCTTCATAGATCTGGACTAGATCTCACCAAAAGATATTCAACAAAGATGGTACATAATCCAAATGAACTCCTTTGCTTTATATAGGCAAGCTTCTCCCCAAAACATGGAACAATACCATGAGCTGACACCATAGAAACGCAAAACCGTCGGCTAGAAACCACACAAGAAACCCCCACGTGCTTTTCTCTGTCTTGAAATGTGTGCACTGGGTGGACGCACCCCCTGAACGGCTGGCCTGCGTCTCTGGACGCGGGTTCTGCATGGATTACCTGCGGGGACGCACTTTCTGTAAGGTGTACCTGCGTCCTTCATAATTTCAACAATATTTGAACCTCTGCTTACAAAGAGCTTGCCATTTGATTCCTTTGAGCTATCCTGTAATATGTCACATCTGATATCTCTTCTGTAGATTCATCTGAATGTATATAAGTGAGATGATCTTCTATGAGAGTGTTGCCATCAAGTACAACATATGCATCATAATGCCAACAATCTCCCCCTTTGGACTTGATGTCAACAACACCGAATCACTCTCCCCCTTTGACATCAAGGGCAAAGGGGTATGCTCCCCCTAAGAACATGCTCCCTTTGACTATGAACCAGATCTGCTGAAGTCTCTGAATGAGCTCCCCCTTTGTATATGTCATGGTGCTCCAAACTGATAATGGTCTTTCTGAGAACAAGCTGAGATGTCTGCTCTGCTGTATAGTGCTTGTTCATGCTCAAACTCCCCCTGACTATAAGCAAGGTCTGCAAAAAGATGTTCTACAAGAAGAACATGACTCTATATATCATAAATGACCTTCCTATCACCAAAAGACTCAATACATACATCCATCACCCATCACAATAAGGATCATCCATCCAACCAAGTGGGAATACATCAGAAATATGAAAACCAAATACATTACATCTTCATCCCATGCATAGTGGGGGGGACAAAGGCCGTTACATGACCTGAAGAGATGACTACAATAGACCATTACAACATGAGTTTTGCTATGACCTTTCAAATGACAAACATCATCAACAACACTGTATAATCTGCTCCATAGTATCTGTCAACATCAACTCACAACCATCCAGATCTACATGAATCAAGTGTCATCAAATGAGAGTATCAACATTAATCAACATATGTATGAATAATCATCCCTGTATCTAGCCAACAATCCTCATCCATTTGTGCCAAGAAAGAAATCATGCATCATGCACATGTCAACAGCTGCATATGAGTGACTCATCATCGTCATGTCTTCAACAATGCGACTTTGAATAATCATCCATGAAATCAGCCAACCTCATCTATGTATGTGCCAAGGAAAATAAAGACTCCATGCAAGCATCATTAGAGAATCAACCATAAATCTGATCATGTGATCAACTCATAACCATAGCAAGATGAATCATAAGCATTGTCACCAAGGACCATAATGCCAACAATGCATTCAGGACATATGCTCCCCCTGAACCAGTGCCATCTGTTAAATCTGATCATGCATATCAAGAAGAATCAGCCAATAAATGCTTTGAGACAGGTACGCACTTCATCTTCTGCTGCGCTGCGTCCTGTTGCTGCAGGGACGCACCCAAAAACACTATCGCGCCGCGTACTTTTACTCAGGGACGCACCCAAAATTACTATCGCGCCGCGTCCTTTTGCTTCAGGGACGCACCTTATCCTCAGTCGCTCTGCGTCCCCACACAGATCTTCAGTTACTGAGCTGCGTCCTGGACGCACCTGGACTTGGTCTGGCCTGCGTCCGCACGCAGGTCTCCTGTTACTGCACTGTGTCCTGTACTTTCAGCTTCCTCTGATTCTGGTATGTCTGTACATTGTACTGTGCCATCCTTTTCTGACTGTACTTCCTTTTTCCTCCATATCTTCAAGCGTGATGATGACATTTTATCCTTTTGATATGGTGCCCAAACTTTGTTCCTGCATTCCTTGGCTATATGTCCAAGCTTGTTACATGCATAACATCTTTACATGTTTCATATTCCTCCTGTAACAATCAGTAGCTTTGTGACCAAACATATTGCAAGCAAAGCAATATCCATAAAAGTACCTTGATTGAGATGACCTTTCTGCATAATGGTCTTGAACTCTTCTTCTTCTACATCTAGCTGCAACATGTCCAAGATTATGACATACATAACATTCAACATTATTCATAGGAGGAGTAAAGGATTTTCTTTGAGGAATCTCTTTCCTTGGTTGATGATGAGATTGATCTTTCACTTCTTCGTTGATCACTTTAGATTTCCTTTTAGAGTTTCTTGCCTCACCTTGTGAACTAGATTCACCTTCAACAGATTCATGGAAACCAAGACCAGTCTTTATAGCAGGGGACCTTTGACTACTAAGAATATCATCCAATACTTTAGAGCTATCTTGAAATCGTAAAAGCTTATCCTTTTCTTCTAGTTTACCTTTCAAGATATTTACCTCAACCTGAAGCTGTTCTTCCTTTTCAAGAGATTTCTTTTCCAAAACTTCTTCAGCTTTCCTTCCTTCTTCCATTTGTTCCCTTAGTTTGAGAATTTCTTTTTCTTGTTGTTCATACAGATCCTGCTGCATTTGACGAACTCGGAAGGCACATTCCAGTTGAGATTTTAAGCTGGTGACTTCGTTTTCTTGTTTTGCAACAGCTTGGAGTAGATCTGTATTCTGCTTCTTTGATTCTTCAAGATCTCCTTTTAGTGAGAGGATTGTAGCTTCAAGATTTTCATAGTAGCTAGATCTATCTTTGAGTTTCTTGATGGTTGTGCTTCTTTCGTTGACTTCTTTTCTTAATGATGTCACTTCATGCTGCAATTTTTGACATTGGTCTTCCTTGTCCTTGAGTAGCTTTCTTACCTTGTTTCCTTCTTCTAGTTGTGCCCTTAGTTTGGTAGCTTCTTCTTTGAAGTCACATTCCTTTTTGTTTAATAGATCTTGTTGATCTCTAATTTTGTCTGTCAGCCTTTTAAATTCTGCCTCTATTTGATATCTTTCTTGTTCACCCATAAGAGCAAATTCAGTAGTTTCGCTATCACTTTCATCTCTTTCACAAGGAAATATAGCTGGAACATCAGAGGATAACACATTCATACCTGATAATGACTCTGAATCTGATTCTGAATCTGAAGAGCTTCTTATGCCTAATCCCCAATCGATTCTTCCACTGTCATAGTTCTTCTGAGATGACTTCCTTTTCTTATTAGCTTTCTTCTTAAGCTTCTTTCCCATTATTCCACGGATCTCCTTCAAGCGATCAAGCTTCTATCAAAGGACCTGCTCTGATACCAATTGTTGGAAATAATACTGAGAGGGGGGGGGTGAATCAGTATTATCACATTAATAAAACTTTTTCAATTCCATAATCAGATTTATATATGCTACTTCCACAACTTCTTAAGATTAAGTTAATCGATCTTCAATGAGTGCATTAGGACATTATCAACCATATTATCAGTTAATAGATGCAGTAACATAAAGTAGATCATCACACATAAGGCACACACATGAACACAATGATATAAGGTGGAAACCCAATGCGGGAGAAAACCACCTGCTGCAAGTCATCTCAATCTTCTTCTTAATAAGAAAATCCTTTTACAATATTTGTACTGGTGCAGCCTCATACCAGTACGGGAGCTACAACCCCCTTTGCTCTTGTACTAGCCGATCCATTTACTAGTACGCAGGCTACTACCTGCTACAATGCTCCAAAGATTTCCTTTAGCTCTTGTACTAGCTTAGATACTAGTACGTAGGCACTGGCCTACAATCTTCTCTGCTCCAAGTACCACGTTTCATCAATTTTCATACTGGATACACTGAAGCATAGCCCATAAACTGAAAGGCCACATTTCATCCAATTTTCATACTGGACCCAACAACAACATTGAAGCTCAAACAATCTTCTGAAACACCCAATCAACTGAAGTAACCAGATCAACAATAATAGGACCAAACCCAGAACACAACAATGATAAACAAAGATTTTAAGAGAAGGAAGCACCCTGCTCAACTGCTAGCCTGAGTCCGGACTCACCCTGCTCAACTGCTAGCCTGAGTCCCGGACTCACCCTGCTCAACTGCTGGCCTGAGTCCCTGGACGCACCCTGTTCAACTGCTAGCCCGCGTCCCGGACGCACTCTGCTCAACTGCTAGCCTGCGTCCCTCGCTCTGAGTCTTTTGAACTGCCTGCGTCTCGGCGCACCTGAACCCTTCTGCGCCTGCGTCCGGCGCACCTGAACCGGTTCGCTCCTGCGTCCCGGACGCACCCGAACCCTTACTGCACCTGCGTCTCTTTAGATATGAAAGATATTAAGACTTCAAGACTAACCCAAACAGTCAGATCTACAGATCTGATCGTGCGCCATAGCGATCATAGTCCATTAGAAGATTCGCCTTCATAGATCTGGACTAGATCTCACCAAAAGATATTCAACAAAGATGGTACATAATCCAAATGAACTCCTTTGCTTTATATAGGCAAGCTTCTCCCCAAAACATGGAACAATACCACGAGCCGACACCATAGAAATGCAAAACCGTCGGCTAGAAACCACACAAGAAACCCCCACGTGCTTTTCTCTGTCTTGAAATGTGTGCACTGGGTGGACGCACCGCCTGAACGGCTGGCCTACGTCTCTGGACGCGGGTTCTGCATGGATTACCTGCGGGGACGCACTTTCTGTAAGGTGTACCTGCGTCCTTCATAATTTCAACAATATTTGAACCTCTGCTTACAAAGAGCTTGCCATTTGATTCCTTTGAGCTATCCTGTAATATGTCACATCTGATATCTCTTCTGTAGATTCATCTGAATGTATATAAGTGAGATGATCTTCTATGAGAGTGTTGCCATCAAGTACAACATATGCATCATAATGCCAACAGTTATTTCCTCAGTTTCCTGAAGACCTTGAGGCTTTGTTTATTCCACATGTATTTTTAATTTTTCCTCTCTAGTAAATCTTTTGTATTTTACCACTTTGAAAGATTGTATTTTTTGATATGGTTATGTCTTTGTAGTGACCAACCTCTCTACAATTGCTATACTTGTTAGCATTGCTGGCAAAAGGCCCACAAATGGATCCATATAGGCTCTTGAAGTCTCCAAATTTGTTTAGAAACATTCCTATGGATCCAATAATGCCCTTGACATTTTCAATTTTGGCTCAAAGATCATCTAATGATCAGAACCAGTGTAAGAGGAAAGCCCTTGGGAGGGCAGAAATGCACTATCAGGAGGCTCAAAGCACTCTAATACCATGAAAAAGCATTACTGTGGGCTTAAACTGGGCATGCACAACCATTGTTAGATCTAGCTGATCAACGGCCCAGATCTATCGACAAATCACATATCGGTTAGGCATAGGTGACAAGGTTAAAGAGGGTGCATGACATCGCCGATTAGCGATCACTAATGATCAGGTTGGTCGGTCGCATCGGTGGGGAGCTATGTTATATATCTATACTTATATCTATATCTATATATATATATATATATATATATATATATATATATATATATATCTATATATATATATATATATATATATATATATATATATATATATATATATATATATATATAATGTCTAGGGAATGAGCGATCAACGATTGCGATCACATCGCATTGTTGTATGGCATTGGCGGAAACCAATGGGGCAGGGTTTTAACATATGCATATCATGCAGCCTGATAGCCAGAACCAAAAGGGTTTCAGAGTTAAAATCTATATTTTTTCAGTTCCACCAATGCCCAACTTTTAATGTATTTTAATGTATTTTGTTGTTTAAATGAAATAGAAAGGAACACACGGCAGCATTGATAGTGATCCAACCCAGACCCGAAAGGGTTTCCGGATAAAAATATATATATATATTGAAATCTGGGGGCAGGCTTCTTTGCAACTTGCGATGGAAACAAGGATGGACCCGAGAGGATATAAACCATTTTTGAGGACTTTTTGAAGTCTGAAAAGGACATCGAATGGCGGGATTTCTCAGTATGGCTATGCTTTCTGTTTATAATAGAAACATTCACAGTTCACAATTTAATGACAAATCAAAGGCACACAGATCCTTGCCACTACCCAATAGAGGCTGGGAGATAGGGACAAAGGCCAGAAAGCATTAATAGACAACGCATCTCATCCATAAAACAACAGAATCATCATGGAGCCTCTCTGGCTTAGGAGAACTCCCAGACAATGCAACAAGCATCCAAAATATCTGAAAGTTGTTATTCCTCTGTCAGAAGGAGGAAAAACCTCCAAGCCATGCTTGTCTTTAGGGAATCAAATGGTTAAGAGATAGAGGGGCATCAAATCAGTTAACAATGCATATCAGGCAGATTAAGACTTTGAGCCTCTTAGAGCTCAGGAGCATTATAAACAAGCTATAAATAGCTGAAGACAAGATGTAATAGAGGTTCAACTTCTAGAGATTGTTGCTACTTTGTTGCTTCAAGCTCTTCATCTTTATTCTAGCGATACAAACTTATTTTTCCACTATATGTTTAACATCCATTCTCTTTACTATTTTATGCTTGCACTTGAACAATTTGTTCATTGTTTCCTTTGTGTCTAAGGCCAGATAACTGTTATATTATTTATGCTTTGATAACTTAGACTTTCAAGCTTCTTTTTTTCCTGTGGCTAGCTATTCATATGTGGTCATATATGCATCTACCAGTACATTCAGTATCCTCTTTTACTGCCTGTAGCTAGTCATTCATTTATGTTTATGTATGTAATCTGCTAATACAGTCAGTATTCTCCATTTATCCATTAAATCTACAAATTATTGAGCATTTGTGGTTTAAAGCCTTGTGTTGTTGAGGGTGTTCATGCATGCCTTGAGTGGGAATAGAGCTAAAATGGTCATATGACTTGATCCAAACCATCATCTATTCCAATTTTTGTTATAACAATATTGAAGATTACATGTTACTAGGCATCTCCATGCTGCAACCTAGGAGAGTTGCCTAGATTACTAACATAATTGGCACCATTTCCGGGGAGAGGAAAATGAAGCTCGGCTACCTTGGGAAACGACATAGATATATCTTTGATGATAGACAAAGTCTTGGCACCTTTTTGGTTGTAATCATCTATTTGGAAACTCTACTGGAGGTCAAACCTCTTGGCGACTCCACTTCATATTTCTGGCTCAGTTTGTGAAGCATACTCGTAGACATCCTCAGAAGCTACGAGTTGACCTAGTACCTGACCTTGAAAATATCATCAAAGAAAGAAAGTTATTGCAGAAAGGAGCATCAGGTTTAGGTAAACATAAACAATCTCCTATATCTCATCAAGGAAGCTTGTAATAGAACAAATACATGTTGAGAGTATAGCATCTAATACTAGCAATGAGGAAAAATTTTCAGAGATTTATAAAGCTCCTTGTTCTTTAGGTTCTCCTTTTGATTTAAGCCCAAAGGAAACCTCACCTCTTATCCATCATACTCCTTTAGTCCTGTCAGTCACTCCTCAACCCTCTATCATTCAGACTGTTAGTACTCCTTTAGCCACCATAGCTATGGGAGGTCCACAAGCACCTACCAAAATTGAAAGAATCATAGCTGCTAGGTATGGACCCCTAATACTGCCCACTCCTTTGAATGCCATGCCTACTGGAGAATATCATAAATATAGGCCTAAGTTCGCTGGGACTGAAGTTGTTACTGCTGAAGAACATCTTGAATCATTTTATAGTTATGCTGATAATTTGGACATTACTGAAGATGGTGTGTGGATGAGAGCCTTTGTCCAAAGCCTAGATGGAGAGGCTAGAAAATGGTTTAGAGAAGTAACCCCAAGATCTATAACAGACATTGAAGCTTTAGATGATGCATTCCTAAAGCATTGGGGGGATAAGAAGGATCTCCTCTACTACGACACTAAGTTTGGCAACTTGAAGAGAGAAAATGGTGAGTTGTTGTCGGATTTTAATAAGAGGTTTAACCGTATGTACGACAAGATACTAGCTGAAGTAAAACCCACTACTACCTCTGATAAACTCACCTATGCCAGTGCTTTTGATTCTGACTTCTACCTACTTTTGAGGAAAAAGAGATGTGCTACTTTGGCTGACATGCAGGATGCAGCCTTGGAAGTGGAATCAAACATCATGGCTGCAGAGAAGCTCAAGGGAAATGTTGATAGAAGAAGACATAGGGGCGAGCCTTCATCATCCTCTGATCCTAAGATAGATAAAATGACCAAAATGATAGATTCATTAGCCTCTGAAATCTCCAAACTAAAGGATGAGCAACACTCGGGGAAAGGGAGAGATCTTAATACCTTTGGTCGTAGAAATCCAAATCCAAATCCATATAGAAGAACTAATGAGCAATTGTAGATTTTTCAAAGAACCAAAGATGCTAATGAAGACCAAAGAGTGAGGGCTACTTTTCAAAATACAGTCATGGAAGAAGAGTAGTTTGAAGAAGAGGATGAGATCCATTGTCTAGAAGATAAAGGCAATGCCTCCTTTTTGACCTCAACTTCCTATGGAAGGTCATTTGTCAATGACCAACTTAACCAAGAATGGGATGGTGAAGCTGCTCTACAAACTGTAGGTCAAAAAAAATATGATTTGAGGTCAAAGTTAAATAATTCCAAGGGAACTCATGTTCAAAGAGTTGTTTTCCCTACAGTACAACCAACTTATAAGCATAAGCAACTAGCAGTTAATCCCATCAACCTCAATGCTCCAACTCATGAGGTAAGAGATCTTGAAAAAACCCCTTCTCCTTTTAATTTTCAATCAGAAATTCAAAAACTAAGAATACCTATGCTTTTGATTGAACTATTGAAGAATGAGTCCTTAAAAATATCGATCCTCAAGGCCCTTGAGCCTAAATCCATCCAAGCCTCCATTGACTATGTGAATCTCCAAGATGAAAGCTAGCTGTTATTCTCAGCCTAATGATTGAAAATTGTGAATACAGCTCTCAATCATTCTATGTCTCTCTGACTGTTGATGATAAAGTCCTTCACAACTACGTTCTGGACATTGGAGCTAGCCATAATCTAATGCCCAAGGCTGTCATGGATGAGCTGGGTCTAGACATTACCAAGCCTTATCGTGACCTATTCTCTTTTGACTCTAGAAATGTGAAATGTATGGGATTAATCAAATACCTAGCCATCACTTTGTCTCAGTTGCCCATGAAAAGCATGATGATGGATATTGTGGTTGTAGATGAACCCCCCAAGTTTGGCATGTTACTTTCCAGAGGTTGGATCAAGAGACTAGGTGGATCATTACAAAATGATCTATCTTATGCTACTATCCCAGTTTTTGGAGGTGAGAGCAAGACATTATATAGAGAGGTACAATTGGCTTATAACATCGACGATGAGAATAATCCCACTAATCATCCCATTTACATTGTTGACACTAATTTTGGAGCATACATTCTTCATATTGAAGAATCTCAGTTGGCCTCCACACAGCTCAAGAAACTAGTTTGTCAGATAGCAGAGGAAGAAAATCCACACATTTGGGATATGCTTTTTGATGGGGCTTTCTCTAAATAAGTTGCAAGGGTAGGGATAGTCCTTGTGTCCCCAACACATGAATATATTCATTTATCTTTCAAATTTACCTTTCAAGTCACAAACAACATTGCAGAGTACAAAGCTTTGATTCTGGGCTTCAACGCTACTAAAGAAATGGGTGTCGAAGGCCTAAAAGTGTTTGGGGACACAAACCTCATTATTCAGTAGGTAAATAAAACTTTCCAAGCTAAGCATCCAGGGTTTAACGCATACAGAGATGAGGTATGGAGGCTCAAGGACTCTTTCAATAATTTCATTATTTGTTATATTCCAAGAATGAAGAACCAGCTTGCCGACTCCCTTGTTGTCTCTGCTAGCATGTTTATTCCTCCTTTGCCTCCTAAATTGACATATGAGGTTCAGGTAAAATACAAAACATCTTTTCCTGAAAATGTCAAATATTGGAGGGTTTTTGAAGACGATGAGGAAATTAACAGGTTTTTGCAAGTCATGGGGGAATTTTCTAAAACACGCATCGATCAAGAAAATGAAACAATGGAAGAATGCGGCTAGTCCAAGCTGAAAAGTGAAATCAGCCAAATAAGAATCGTTCAACTACCCAGCAATCACATAGCAAAAGGATTGGTGCATCTAGAGAGGATTTTCAATCATAATGACGTGCCTTATAATGTGGCCAAAAAAAAGAATGAGTCTGTTGTCTGTAAACATAATATAGGTAGCCCAACCCATCCAAAAAACATAAATTTGTCCACGCGTTTGTCCTCTGCCTAGAATTATGAGTATTGCACCCTCATGAAGCATTTCACTGACATTTTTGCCTGGGAGTGTAGCGATCTCCAAACCTATGATGTAAACATCATTTAACATAAGATCCCACTAGAAAAGAACACCATACCTTTTAAGAAAAAACTAAGAGCTATCAATACTCTCTTATTGCCTTTGATTGAGAAAGAAATCAAGAAGCTGTTGGATGCCAAAATCATAGACCCGCTAAAGTCTTCAAAGTGGATAGCCAACCTTGTGGTGGTAATAAAGAAAAATGGAGAAATCAGGCTTTGTGTCAACTTCATAAATATGAACAAGTGCTCTAAAAAAGATAACTATACGCTGCCCAACATGGAACACTTGCTGCAAAGAGTCTCAGGGGCTAGAGTCATGTCTCTCTTAGATGGATTTTCAGGTTACAATTAGATAGTTGTACACCCTGAAGATTAGGAAAAGATCACCTTCACTACTCCTTGGGGCACTTTCATGTACTGAAATATGCCTTTCAGACTGATGAATGTTGGGGCTACTTTTTAGAGGGCCATGGACATTGATTTTGTGGGAGAGAAGGAAAAGTTTGTCCTTATTTATCTAGATGACATAACAATATTCTCCAGCAACCACAAAGACCATTTACAAAATTTAAAGAAGGTCTCCCTAAAGTGCAGGCAGTTTGGAATCTCAGTGAAACCAAAGAAGTCACAGTTTGCTCTAGAAGAAAGAAAACTTCTGGGACATATTGTTTCTACTAAAGTTGTGAAGATTGATCGAGCAAGGGTTCAAGCCATCCAGACTTTGTCCATCGCAAGCTCGAAAAAGGACATCGAATCCTTCCTAGGTAAGATTAACTTTGTAAGGAGGTTCATTCCAAACTTTGCAGATCTAGTAGAGAGTATCACTTCCATGCTGAAGAAAGGATCAAAAATAAAATGGACAGCTTCTTGAAGAAGCTCTTTTGAAACCATCAAGCAAACTATCATGGAAGCTCCCACTCTAAGAAGCCCAGATTACACTAAGGGGTTTTGCATCTTCTCTTTTGCCTCTTATGATACACTTGCAACAGTTTTGTTGCAGAAAAATGTTGAAGGCATAGAGTACCCCGTGGCCTTTTTCAGCAAAACTCTAAGGGATGTTGAATTAAGGTATGACCTTATTGAAAAACAAGCTTATGCTCTCATTAAATCTTTGAAAGCATTCAAAATTTATATTTTGCATTCGAAAGTAATTGCATATGTACCTTCAGCCTCAGTAAAAATATATCTTAACTCAGACAGATACTGATGGAAAGAGGGCAAAATGGATTGCAAAATTCATAGAATTTGACATAGAGGTGAAGACCACTAAGCTTGTCAAAGGCTAGGGCTTGGCCAAGCTTATGGCTGAAGAAAATTGCAGCTTGTTAGATATAAATTACATAGGTCTAAATTCAAATAATGAACAGACAAAGGAAATAGTAGAAGAGAAAAGCAGAATCAGCCTTTGGCTGAAAATCTAGCCACATGTGAATGGTATTACAGCATAGTTTATTTTTTGCAAAAGCTAGAAGTCCCTCCTGGGCTTAGCTCAAGTCAAGCTCGTGCCATTAAACTCAGGTCAGTGAAATTCTGCATTAGTAAAAATATTCTCTATTGGAAAGACCCATCAGGAATCCTCTTGAGATGTCTAAATAAAGAACATTATGTGGAGGTCATACACTAGTTCCATTCTAACATCTGTGGAGGGCATCATTATTGGAAAACCACAGCTCACAAAATATTGAGGGTTGGATATTATTGGCCTACTCTATTTTCTGATGTGTTTTCTTTTGTAAAAGCTTGTGACAAGTTTCAGAGGTTTGTGGGAAGACAACAAATAAAATATCTTCCCTTGAAGCCAGTACATGTCAATAGTCCCTTCCAGCAGTGGGGCTTAGACCTTATAGGTGAGATCAACCCACATTCCAGTGGCCAACACAAAAGGATTTTGGTAGCGACTAATTATTTCACCAAGTGGATTGAGGCTATACCCACTAAGAATTCCAATCATTAGGTTGTCATAAAATTCTTGAATGAGAATATTTTCACTAGATTTGGTTGCCCAAGCATACTAGTGTTATAGACATTTTTGGGCACTGCAACCCCAATCAAACATGTCCATAAACCAAGGGATCCTAAGTCCATAAAAGTGTTGTTCCATCCCCTAAAAGAACAAGGTCAGCTAATTACATCATCTCCCAGAAGTTCTCCATGAAAAGCTACTCAGAACTGGTCAAAACTGGACCATCTCACCTACTCCATGGTTAAAGTGCGATGCATCCAACCTAAATGGACACGGGAGGTGCGATGCATACTAAAAATCCCTTCTATGGGGTGCGATGGGTGAGAGTGGACAAATGGCAGAGTCAATTTGTGAGGTGGATGATCATGGAATCTTCCAGAAACTTCTCCTGTGACACTTCCCTCTTTGAATTCACCCAGGGATGAGTAAGAGATCATCAATCTCCAAGTGGAATCAAGAACTATTAGAGAGAGGACACTAATCAGAATCCTAGAAGCTGACTCACTCCCCTGCAATCATCTATATATGGATCCCTCATCCCAGAGATTCAGAGGGTGGAATTGTGTATCTTGTAAGGAAGTGTTGTTGGTTTCCTATTGGAATATCATAGTGTTGGGTGATCTAAGCTTTTCATGAGGTGAAAGAAGGGCTTCCATGCTGGAGGATGACCCTGGGTCAGAACAATTGGTTGTAATCCTCTTTGCTATTCTTGATTATTAATAAATGTATTCAAGTTTTCCTCCACATTCTTGTATGTTTTATGATATATGCATTTGTGTGGTCAATATATATTTGGTCCTATATTGTTTATGATTGTAGATATTTGTTCTTTGATAGTATTATGCTACTTTGATTCCACAGGTGCTCTTTGAAGATGGGTAGACGAAGGAGAAGTGGCAAGGATCTTTCAGAAAGGAGAGGAATCAAGCAAGGAACCAAGCGCAAGACTGAGGTTGGTGTCCTTGATTCTACTATTATCTACTTTTCATAAAGGAAAATGAAAGTGGTTTTAGTTTGTTTGTTTCTAAGATAGCTACTAGTCTTAGTGGGACTAGTAGATCCGAGTGGACACTAGATTTCCCGATAAAAAAATGGCAACTCTGCTAGGGAGTGAATAGATTATTTGTTTGTCTATATTTGTTTGTTTTATAAACTTACAGACAGAGCCTGAAGTCAAGCCAGCTAGCCTTCGAACTGCATTTGCTATGCAAGTGCAAAGTAGATCAATGCTGCTTCAGTCTATCCCCAGGTTTTTTTTATAAACTGAACAATCGATTTGCAAACCTTCTAATTGCCCTAGTGGTGGCTCTAGTAACCTCATTAGATCAGCCCCTGTGATTTTTATTTATTGTACATCACTTGCTCGGCCTAAATCCCTGAACTGAGTTGCAAACTGTGATCAAGAGCCAAGTAAAGTCTCGTCCTGGTACCATCGCACCATCTCTTCAAGGAAACCTGGATGCATCACACTTCCCATGTGCAAAAGGTGGGATGCATCCCTGTTTCCCTGTGTTACAGGTGCGATGATTAGAAAAGGCTAATTTTGCCTCCAGGTTTTTGTTTTTCTTCACTCTTTCCAGCTCTATTTTGGAATTTTCCTATCTGTGATCAATATACCACTGTGGAAACCCCCTTCTTTTCCATCATTCCACCTCCATTGTGCAAAGAACTGTGAATGTTTTATGTATTTTTCGCCATTTTCATTTCTCTTTTGCAAAGTAGTAGCATAGTCAAACTATCGTCTTTTGATTTGAAAGTGTTGGAAGTGTCGTTTTCAATCAAAGAAAGGAATTCTATGGTTCTTAATGGTCGATTATATAGTTACTCTTGTATTTGATTTGAATTAGTAGTTTTTCAAGTGTCGAAAGCAGTTTTCAATTCGAAATAGTAAAGTGTCGCCATTATCTTCCTTTCATTTTCGAAGAGAAATCTGTTAGTACTATCGCTCAGAAAAGATAATTTAGATTTGTACTTAGCATTCTTCTTGTCACTCACACATTAAGAAAGCTGAAAACAAATACATGCATGTGCATTTGCATGTAGACTGCTTGTTGGTTTGATTTAGGACAGTGCATCTAGTGTCTGCTCTCTGCTCTATGTTGAAAGAATACCGTCTCTCTTTCTTTAGTACCTAGGATTTTCATTGCAAAAAGAAGATTAAACGATTTTTTATCATCTTAGATTGAATTTTAGGAATTGTATGTCTACATCATGCCCTGCACCGTTGTCCCTTCCTGGACGACGCTAAAAGAGTTTTGGATGACCGTCCGGTTTCACAATTACAGCTTCCTCCTGGATATAAGAAACTCTTGCCAAGTCCATCACTGGTTGAAAATCTGACTGACACGCCATTGTGTTCGGTCGAAGCATCTGTCATTGAAGATAAACCCGTCAAACTCATACCAGACAAAAGTCAAAAGGTTGAGGTGGCAGTCGATCCGGTCTTGTCTTCGAAAGGTCCATCTTCAGTTGACACAATCACCGAAGAGAATGAGAACGACACCGTCCAAATTCCTTTCGTAAACACAGACTCTGATGAACATGAGGGTAGTCTACCTGTTCCTTTACTGCAAGAATGAAGTTCGTCAAATTCATATCCAGGCGTCTATTCGGTCCCACCTCCAAGCAACCTAGTTGTTTCCTTCAATTGGAACCTACTAGGCAGACCCTATTTATCAGCTAGTGTACCATTCCGAATCATTACACAAATATATAGAATGGTCATGTCTGGTACCATCGTAGATGAAGGGGCTTCTGTGAGTATCCTTTCCTCAACTGCTTGGAAAGTGCTTGGTTCACCATCGCTTCTGTCTGAGATGAGAAATCTGACAAGCTTTGACAAAGGAACCAGTCGACCATTAGGGATCCTTCCCAATGTGCCGATAACATTGAGAAGGAAAAGTGTTCACATGAACGTAATGGTAGTCCAAGGACCTTTGTATTATAATCGACTCCTTGGGCATGACTATATTTATTGCATGGGAGCCATTGTCTCCTAACTCTTTAGAGTAATGTGTTTTCCGCATGAAGGACGAGTGGTCAAGCTCGTAGACCAGCTTTTGTTCCCCGGCTCACACATAGAAAATAGTCCAATACCATCCCTAAATGGTATTTTCACACAAGGAATGTCTCATCAATCTCCAGTCCATCCACCTAATGAGCACGAGTGATTCGGGAGGACATGACTGAAACCCAGGGGGCATGCACCCTGGTCTGTTTTGGTAGGAAAACCTTGGGTATAGTGTAGGTTTCCGCGGAGGATATATGACTAGTCTAACACACCCGTCCGTTTAGGAAAATGGGATTAGAGTGGAATAATATTCCCTCGTCAAAGTTATGTGAGTGGAGGTGACTGCGCCACTCGCCTTTGTCTATTTCAGTAAACATCACCAAGGAAGCATTTTGTTTGCAACACGGATGGAGATCTTTCATATGGTAACTTGGGAGTTTTTCACTATACCTGGGGGCATGCAAACGTCTTGTGAGGAAGCGAGAAGTGACCGACTAACGTTAACTCTATGATTCCACTGACATCAACCGCCTAGGACGGGTGAGTGGTCAAATCGACCATTCATCTTCGCAAGGGCCACCATGGCACCAGCAAAGTAAAGGAAAAAGTTTCCTACCTAACCTTGGTAGTGATCTTGGTAGTTAAGTTGGGGGGCGTAGTTGGTCATTCCTAGCTTGCATGCAAGAGGCACCGGGGCAAAGCATTGAAAGGTGCAAGCTCCATAAAAAATGGCATCTTGGATGAGACATCCTTATTATACGACTGGCACAAGTAGTTTTAACGCAGAATTAAAGCTCGTTAAAAAATAAATATAAGCAATGAGCAAACGTTTCCCCAGAGTTTAAGCTCATTAAAAAATGAACCAATTTCTGATAAATAACCATTGTGAATGCATTATCATCAGCTTTTGAGCCTTGGTCGTGTTCTCATCATCACCTCCACTCTGTTTTAGCCGATCATTCACCTGCATTTGATTGTTTACCCCTTTTGAGGAACAGCTACGAAGAGTGATCCTGTTAACCATCCTTGTGATACTGCTGTGACTGGAAAATTCCAAACCTTACATGGAATCAGCTGCTACCCAAAATTATCACTCGTTCCTCAAAAACGAGTGTCCTTTAAGCTCTTTTCAACTAACTCGTAAAATATGAAAAGATTGTCGAGCAATTGGCCTCTCCAGCTCGTTAAAACGACTGGAAGTGCTATCCCTCCTCTAGATTTTAATCTTTTTGGACCTGAGGGATTATTACACAAAAGGATCGAGCACTTGCCTTGTTCGGTTCGTTAAAATTACCAAAAATTCATTCCTTTTGTATTATTTTATACTTTTTTCGGACTTAAGGGATTACATGACAAAAAAGGATCATTAGAGTTTCCTTTACATCCCTTTTCAGACTCTTTAAAATTGAAAAGGACTGAGTTATCTTTATCGTTAAGCTCGTTAAAATCGAATAGCGACAAACTTGTCCATACAGACAAGAACGAGTTTCACTGTCGCTAGGCTTGTTAAAATATAGCGACAGCTTTGCCCGAAGGGAAAATTATAGAACAAGCATATGTTATCCTCCTCAATCTTGGAAAAAATAAAGAGGTACTGGTCAGCAATGACTAGGGAAAAATTGGGAAGAAAACTTGAAGAAACTTTATTGGTAGCAAGTCGCTCTTGAGCATGACACTTTCACTCCACATCTGAGTCAAGTTGGGTTGTTTCGTTCACTGGTCATACTACCATTGGTCCATCACACCATCCACATTTGGGGTTAACGCTACCAATCCATCATGTCAGTGTCACTGGTATGTTCAAGAGAAGTCGCTCAGAGAATTCACCTGTCTCATCCACTACAATACATTCACGCTCCATTTTTTCATGATGCCACCTTGAACCCTTTATCATCAGATCGTTTTCACCTCCAGAATCATTTAATCCATTCCGTGTCGTAGATGTGGGATTCATGAAGGCCCTCCTACGGCAAGTCGCTTCTTGTCGACATCAGCTCATTATCCAAGAAGCGGACTTAGGAACAACCCTTTCAATACTTTGAAGCTTGCATGCCTCAATGGCAAGTTTCTCACTTCCGGCAACAGGTTTACATCAATGGCCTTCGACCGAAAGATTTTGCGTGGTGTTCGACGCCAAGTCTCTTATTCACACCACGCGAATTGTATTGTAGTACCTTGAGGGTCATCATCATTATCGGTGATTCCTCTCGTGCCTGTTAATAGTCTACATCATTGGCTGGTAATCAGGTGATGTCTTTCCATTTTCGACTCCAAAACATCTTTCAATGGATCAACTTGTACTCTGAGTGAAGATTGAATGAGATTGAAGACCCCAGATCTAGTTTCATCCATCCGGGATATGATATATTCAGGAAAATAAAGACATCAAATGTACATTGCTGCTACACAAATGATCATCCAAATCAAAGGATGATGACTCGATTAGAACCATCAGTCTCCCGCATAGACGGTTTTCTGTCTTATGTACATGAAAATTAATTTATAAAGCTGAGCATGGGAATGCCCGCCTCAGCTAGATCATGAAAAATATTATGAAGATAATGTATTGTATTGTATCTTATTATAGGTCGCCTTCCAGCTCAAAAAAACTTCAGATCCTCATGATAAAGCATTTCACCCGACATCAAAGATTAACGACCTCATGCTTTAGGGGGCAACTATTATAGACATTTTTGGGCACTGCAACCCCAATCAAACATGTCCATAAACGAAGGGCTCCTAAGTCCCTAAAAGTGTGGTTCCATCCCCTAAAATATCAAGGTCAGGTGATTACATCATCTCCGAGAAGTTCTCCATGAAAAACTACTCAGAACTGGTCAAAACTGGACCATCTCACCTGCTCCATGGTCAAAGTGCGATGAATCCCACCTAAATTCACATGTGAGGTGTGATGCATACTGAAAAGCCCTTCTATGGGGTGCGATGGGTGATAGTGGACAAATGGCAAAGTCAATTTGTGAGGTGGATTATCATGGTATCTTCCAAAAACTTCTCATGTGACACTTGCCTCTCTGAATTCGCCCATGGATGAGTAAGAGATCATCAATCTCCAAGTGGAATCAAGAACTATTAGAGAGGACACTAATCAGAATCCCAAAAGCTGACTCACCCCCTTGCAATCATCTATATATGGATCCCTCATCCCAGAGATCCAGAGGCTGGAATTTTGTATCTTGTAAGGAAGTGTTGTTGGTTTCCTGTTGGAATATCATAGTGTTGGGTGACCTACGATTTTCATGAGGTGAAAGAAGGGCTTTCATGCTAGAGGATGACACTAGGTTAGAACAATTGGTTGTAATCCTCTTTGCTATTCTTGATTATTAATAAAGCTATTCAAGTTTTCCTCCACATTCATGTATGTTTTATGATATATGCATTTGTGTGGTCAATATATATCTGGTCCTATATTGTTTATGATTGTAGATCTCTGTTCTTCGATAGTATTATGCTGCTTTGATTCCATAGGTGCTCTTTGAAGCAAGGTAGATGAAGGAGAAGTGGCAAGGATCTGTCAAAAAGGAGAGGAATCAAGCAAGGAACCAAGTGCAAGACTGAGGTTGGTGTCCTTCATTCTACTCTTATCTACTTTTCATTAAGGAAAACGAAAGTGGTTTTAGTTTGTTTGTTTTTAAGATAGATACCAGTCTTAGTGGGACTAGCAGATCTGAGCGGACACTATATTTCACGATAACAACCAGTCAATGATAATTCAGCAACTTTCAAGGCAAAAGAATTGATGGATGTGACTAAATCCATGGGCATTCAAGTGGTGCATTCTACCTCATATTATCCTCAAGGAAATGGCCTAGTAGAAGCATCTAACAAAAATCTTGTAAGGGTAATAAGAAAGATGTTAGAGGACAACAAAAAGAGTTGGGATTCCAAGTTGAAGTTTGTACTATGGGTTGATAGAGTTACTATCAAAAATTCCATAGGGAATTCTCCATTCAAACTGGTTTATGGTGTTGATGTTGTTTTCCCCATCCAACTCATTCTCCCTGTGGCTAAGTTGTTTCAAGAAGAATAAGATGAAGAGAATGATATGGTAAGAAGAATGAATAACCTGGTTGAACTACATCAGATAAGAGAGCAGCTGGTTGAGAAATCAAAGGCTCATTAGAAGGCAACCAAAGAAACCTTTAACAGGAAGGCAAAAGTGGACAATTTCCAAGTTGGTGATTGGGTGCTTAAATGGGATGCGTTTAAGGAAAAGAGAGGTAATCATGGCAAGTTTGACTCCTTTTGGATAGGTCCTTTTGTCATCACTCAAGCTCAACACAACAATACATTCATCCTGCACAATCTAGAAGGAGGAGATACTTTTGGTAGCCTATTAAGTGGGCGGTTCTTGAAACTTTATTTCATTTAAGGCCTTAAAGCCTTGGTATTGTAAATATGGTTTTCTCTCAGTTTTTATGTTTATTCTAAAAATATTCCATGCCCAATGGAACACTAGAAGGAAGATTTAATTTTTTTTTTACAGGAAAGGCATTGATCTAAAATCCTTGAAACCTCACAGGGAGGATTTCATCCCCAGAAGGAGCCAATGTTAGCCTTGCTGGCAAAAGGCCCACAAATGGATCCATATAGGTTCTTGAAGTTTCCAAATTTGTTTAGAAACATGCCTATGAATCCATTATTTCCCTTGACATTTGTAATTTTGGCTCAAAGATCATCTAATTATCAAAATTGGCGTAAGAGGAAAGCCCTTGGAAGGCAAGAAATGCACTATCGGAAGGATCAAAGCACTCTAAAACCATGAAAAAGCATTATCGGAGGCCTAAATTTGGCATTACACAGCCACCTTTAGATCTGGCCAATCAACAACCCAGATCTAATGGCAAATCGCATATCGGTCGGGCAGAGGTGACAGGCTTAAAGCAGGCACATGACACCGCCGATCAATGATCACCGATGATCGGATCGGCAGGTCGCATCAGTGGGGAGCTATATATATATATATATATATATATATATATATATATATATATATATATATATATATATATATATATATATATATATATGTATGTATGTATATATGTATGTATATATGTATATCTATATATATATAAGGCCTGAGGAATGAGCGATCAACGATTGCGATTGGATCGCATCGGCGGAAACCAAAGGGGTGGGGTTTTAACATATGCTTATGGTGTTGCCCGATAGTTGGACCCAAAAGGGTTTCATAGTTAAAATGTATATTTTTTCAGTTTTATCGGTGCCCAAATTTCAATGTATTTTAATGTATTTCATTATTTAAATGAAATACAAAGGAACACACGGTAGCACCGATAGCAATACAACCCAGACCTGGAAGGGTTTCGAGATAAAAATATATATATTTTGAAATTCGGGGGCAGGCTTCTTTGCGACTTGTGATGGCAACAAGGGCAGACCCGAGAGGATATAAACCATTTTTAAGGATTTTTTGAAGTTTGAAAAGGACAGAGAATGACGAGATTTCTCAGTATGGTTGTGCTTTCTGTTTATAACAGAAATAGTCATAGTTCGTAGTTTAATGAGAAAAAAAAAATGGCACGTAGACCCTTTCCACTACCCAACAGAGGCCGGGAGATAGGGATAGAGGCCGAAAATCATCAATAGATAGTGCGGCTCATACATAAAACAACAAAATCATCATGCAGCGTCTCTGGCATAGGTGAACTCCCAGACAACGCAAC
Organism: Pinus tabuliformis; assembly: GCA_031772625.1. Classification (NCBI taxonomy): domain Eukaryota; kingdom Viridiplantae; phylum Streptophyta; class Pinopsida; order Pinales; family Pinaceae; genus Pinus; species Pinus tabuliformis. The sequence goes on from CM062804.1 coordinate 1,395,902,189, forward strand.
AAGCAACCAAAATATCGTAAATCTGTTATTCCTATGTAAGAAGGAGGAAAAATCTCCAAGCCATGCTTGTCTTCATGGAATCAAATGGTTAAGAGATAGAGGGGCATCAAATTACTTAATAATGCATATTAGGCAGATTAAGACTTTGAGCCTCTTAGAGCTCAGGAGCATTGTAAACAAGCTATAAATAGCTGAAGACAAGATGTATTAGAGGTTCAACTTCTAGAGACTATTGCTACTTTGTTCCTTCAAGCTCTCTATTTATTCTAGCAATACAAAATTCTTTTACCATCATATGTTCAACATCCATGCTCTTTACTGTTCTATGCTTGCACTTGAACAACTTGTTCATTGTTTCCTTTGTGTATAAGGCTAGTTAACTGTTATCTTATATATGCTTTGATAACTTACACTTGCAAGCTTTTTTGCTACTTATGGCTAATCATTCATATGTGGTCATATGTGCATCTACCAGTATAGTCAGTATCCTCTTTTATTACCTGTAGCTAGTCATTTGTTTGTGTTTATGCATGTAATATGCTGATACAGTCAGTATTCTCCATCTATCCATTAAATCTACAAATTATTGAGCATTAGTGGTTTTAAGCCTTGTCTTGTTGAGGGTGTTCATGTATGACTTGAGTGGGAATAGAACTAAAATGGTCATCTAACTTGATCCAAACCATCATCCATTCCAATAGTTCTTAGAACAATATTGAATATTACATGTTACCGAGCATCTCCAAGCTGCAATCTAGGAGAGTTTCCTGGAGCCCTAACAATACTTATAATGAAATATTTTGTTTTGAGGGAAATACAAATATATACTACATGAAAAATTTCACATCTTTAATTTTAAGAGAATCAAACTACATGCAATCTTAAAATATAATTAATTAGTAAATATATTTCATAGGCATATTTCGATGGAATTTTTCAAAAAATCCCTCTAGAAAATGGAATTTCAATTGTAGTCATCCTTTTTAGTCATCTATTTTTTAGTTTATTAATTATTATGATTTATTTAGTTCTCTTACACTTGTATTAAAATTTATTCTATCTTTCCATGTCCTTGGCATGCGATGATAGGGTTCTCATGGGATTTCAACCTTGCCTCCTTAAATATTTCAAGTATAACCATGTTTTTTTCCGCTTATTTATAACCTTTGACCTAGGTGTTTTCTTTTCATTATGATGATATTTCCTTCATTTTCCACTAAGGTTCATGACCACAAAGTCCTTGTTGTTCTTTGAGAGTGGTGAGGAGTTTTACCCACCATTTCAAGGTAATTGTCAGTGCCTTTCCCCCTAATTTTTATGTGAGTTTTCTTCCTTCATGAGTTATTGTGTCTAAGGAAACCATGTAGGCTATTTCCATTATGGCCTTTGGGAACTCGAGGAAAAAGATTCTCTTTAGGGTTTTCTTATTTCTCTTCTGACATTCTCTATGTGTTTATTTTCTAGCAACATGCTTTTATCACATGTTTTCTCTTGGAGTTTCCTCGGCCTACTATGCTAGTTCTTTAGCATGGCGAGCCATACTCAACTCCAAATAACCTAAAGGGAAATATTTTGAATAGCTTCAAAGGGATAGTATTCTTTGTTGTGTATTTTCTTGGAAATTTTCCTTTAAGACAAGGCATGTAGAAATAACTTGAAATTTTTAGCTACTAATGAATCCAAACTGGAATCAATAGACACAAATTTCTTCTACTCAATATTTGGAAGGAAAAACAAACGATACAAGCACATTCAATCATTCAATCATAATAAACATGACTTTTACTAGGGAACCCAACTCAGGAAAACCCCTCCTCTATTTGTATAATATTATATGAGAACAATGATCTATTACAATGACAACTTCAATGCTTAAAGCTAAACCTACACTGCAATATTGATATCCTCCTGACTTACATGCTTTCACAAACTCTTTACATTCACTAGTATAAAATAATGATTACAATTATGCATTTTTCCTCCACTTCACGAGGAAATTTGAATTGTATGCATGACTCGGGCTATTTTAGTAATTGAGCAACAGGGGAATTGGAACCATGAGTGGGGAAATCCACAAGATGATGAAAAGATTTTCTTAGAGCTAAATGATGCAGTTATGCCATGTCTTTCTTCTAATTTCCTGAGATGATTTTTTTGTTCTTGATATCCCTGATCACCATTATGATGAGGGACACTTGTATGCCATATCATTTGAGAATTTATTAGCTAGTCATATTAAAGGAGGGCCCATTGGAGTGAGAGTTCCTATAGGGAGAACGTCGTGTGGAGAGACATGCCATTATGGTTGAGGGAATTTACCCTTGTAGTAATAAAGAATGTACTATGTACTCATCCCAAGATTTAATGAAGCAGCCTCCCCTCTCTTGACACTAGGGTCCAGAGACATAACCCACATTGGATGAACTCCATTATGAATGTGTTTGTGTCCTTTGATTTGATGATCATCATTATGTTTCATATTATTTACATTTTGAACATGTTACTTTTCATAATCATTCATATCCAATTATGCTAACATCATAGAAGTAAAATATCTTGGTTAATTCTGGTAACTTAAGAGATTTGGATCAGGGGGTTTGCGCCTAGACTTGAGGCGAAATATACTATTGGATCCAAGTGGGTGTATAAGGTGAAACATTCAGCTCATGGAAGTATTTAGAAGTATAAGGCTAGATTTGTAGCCAAAGGCTTCTCATAGGTGGAGGTGATTGATTATTAGGAGAAATTCCCCCCTATGGAAAGATACACATCTATCTTGACCATACTTCCATTCACAATAGTAGGATCCATCAAATGGATGTTAAAATTGTCTTCTTCAATGAAGTGGTTGAGGAAGATATGTATAATGAGTAGCTTGAGGGGTTGAAGACTTTTAGTAAGGATACATGTGTGTAGGCTTAAGAGAGCCCTCTATGGTCTCAAGCAGGTACCTCGTGCTGGGTATACTCGCATAGATTCTTATCTTAGTGGATTTGGCTCCACCAAGAGTGAATCATATGCCAATCTATACTACATTGAGGTAGATGATAGTCTGCTCATTTTAGTCATTTATGTGGATGATTTCATATTGACAGGAGATGAAAAGTTGATCCAGCATTGCAAGGAGGACCTTGCAAGAGAGTTCAAGATGAAGGATATGGGTTTCATGCATTACTTCCTCAACTTGGAGGTGTGGTAGGGAGATGGAGAGGTAATTGTTAGATAGGTGAAGTACACCTGTAAAATTCTTCAAAGAGTCCATATGTAAGATTGAAAATCCATGGATACTCATCTTGGTTCTAGCTAGAGGAAGGATGATGCTTCTATAGGTGAGGCAGTAGATGACACTATATATAGATAATTGGTGGTGTCCTTGATGTACTTAGTGAACACAAGGCCCAATATTTGTTTTTTAGTGAACCAACTCCATTAGTTCATGGTGGAGCCTACCAAGCTTCATTGGAAAGTAACAAAACATGTTCTTAGATATCTCAACAACACAATGGAATTTGTTTTATGGTACAAGAAGAGTCATGGAGTGAAGCTACAAGGCATAGATGCATTTTCGATAGGGAGTCCCTTAGATAGGAAGAGCACATCAAGAGCATTCTTCAGTTTTGGTTCAATAGTGGTTTCTTGGTATAGTAGGAAACAAAGATCTGCAATAGTGAACTCAATAGAGGTTGAGTATATGGTTTCTATTCAAGAAACATGTGAGGATATTTGGATGAGGAAGATCCTAGTTGGTCTCTTTAGTCAAGGGATGTATCCTACATTGATCCATTGTGACAACCATAGTTGTATAAAAGACTCTAAAAATCAAGTGTTTCGTGATAGGTCCAAGCATATAAACATCAGGTACCATCGCCTAAGATATTGTTTGCAGAGGAGGATTTTCATGTTATAGTACATTCCTATAGAGGAGTTGGATGCATACATCTTGACAAAGGCTTTGTCAAAAGGAAAGTGTGAGTTCCATAGGAGAATGGTTAGGGTTGTTTAGAACCATTTTATTACTAAGAGGGAGTGTTAAATTGTAGCAAGAAAAGGTTTCATTTGACTTGTGTCGAGGGAAAATTTTAAGGATGGAGGTTTATCTTAAAGTTTAGAAACCTTGGTGAATCTACTACTCCCTAACATGCAAATTGTAAAATTTATGGTGATATGTTTATAGAAATATTTATATTTCCAATTATTTTATGTTAGTCAATATAATATTTTGGAAATTTCTAAGGTAAAATAATTATGTACTATAAACTTAAGGCGAATACTTTTAGAGAAAAATGGAAATTGTCAAATCTTTTTTTACGGAAAAAATATGGAAAATTAGCCCACCTGCGAATATTAGCCCCTACAATTTTCCCTGCTTGTTTCTTAGAAAAATGGAGAAATTTGAATTTCCACTTGAGCATGACGATTTGGTAGGAAGTTAGTAAGAGTGGCATGTACGAATCACTTAGATAAGCAAGTAAATTCAAGTTTGTGGGCTGGTACTAGAGTTGTGTACAAGTTGGTGTTAATATCTAGTTGTCTAGAGGTTTTATCTTTAGTGAAAGCTAGTTATCTGAGCTCTCGTCTACCGAGACCTCCATTGCTAGCTCATTTCAATGGTGTATGAGTGTTTAAGTAGATGGGACAGCTAGATTTTCCAAGGCATGGTTCACTGGCCAAATGGTTAGGTTTGTCCTGGCTTCCATGGGGTTGGGGGATCAAATAACTTCCCCTCCAAACTTGGTCCTTTGTTTTGCTGTAACGACAGTCGATGCTTAATTGGAAGGTGCCTTTTGAATTAACCATTGGTAGTTTCACAGTTTTGGTAATCGGTTAAGTTTAACGTGGTTCCACCATTTTCTTTGTTATGTAGTACTTCCCATTGGTGTTGGCATTATGATGCATGTGTTGTACTTGATGGCAACCAACTCGTAGAAGATCAACTCACTTATATATGTCTAGATGAATCTATGGAAGAGATATCAGATGTGACAAGGAATCAGATGACAATTCTCTGTATGACAAGTCCAAAGGGGGAGATTGTTGGCATTATGAGAGAAGTGTTGGAAAATTTATTTGATAAATTATAGTGCAACAAAGTTTATTCCATGTAGAGAAAAGTTCACGCACTCTTATGCATAGAAAAGTTTATTCCATGTAGAGAAAAGTTCACGCACTTTTATGCAGAGAAAAGTTTATTCCATGTAGAGAAAAGTTCATGCACTTTTATGCAGAGAAAATTTTATTTCATGTAGAGAAAAGTTCACGCACTTTTATGCAGAGAAGAGTTTATTTCATGTAGAGAAAATTTCACGCACTTTTATGCAAAGAAAATATTATTCCATGTAGAGAAAATTTCACGCACTTTTATGCAGAGAAAAGTTTATTCCATATAGAGAAAAGCTCACGCAATTTTATGCAGAGAAAAGTTTATTTCATGTAGAGAAAAGTTCACGCACTTTTATGCAGAGAAGAGTTTATTTCATGTAGAGAAATGTTCGCGCACTTTTATGCAGAGAAAAGTTTATTTCATGTAGAGAAAAGTTTACGCACTTTCATGCAGAGAAAAGTTCCCTTCATGCAAGAGAAAAGTTCACACACTTTCATGGTTGGTTCATGGTATTAGTCCGACAGTTTTTGATCCTATGGTTTTGGTCCGTGGTATTGCATCAAAAAGTGTTGATCTCATGCACTTTCATGGTTGGTTCATGGTATTAGTCCGACAGTTTTTGATCCTATGGTTTTGGTCCGTGGTATTGCATCCAAAAGTGTTGATCTCACGCACTTTCATGGTTGGTTCATGGTATTAGTCCAACAGTTTTTTGATCCTATGGTTTTGGACCGTGGTATTGAGAAAGGACTAAGGCTATAAAAGAGGAAGGAGATCATTTGGCAAAGCATCATCTGGATTATTGAATATCCCATAAAGTGCTAGATCTGGAATACTGTGATTGGGTTATGGTGCAGATCTAGATCTGAGCTAAAGAGGGATCTCACCAGTTGATAGAAAACAAGATCTAAGGATAGATCGGGATCAAATGGTTTGAAATGAACTATCTCTATATATTTGATTATGCTTATTCTAGATCTGTATACTAACGCTTGTAATGATCTGAACTGGGTATAACTTGAGTTTAAAATCGCCGCAAGTCATGTTTGAATATTTATAGACCTGTACGCGGGTTGGATTTGGTGTAAGCGCGTATGTATGCAGGTTTGGTTCATTGTAGTAGCGTATACAATTTGAGCTATGATATTTGAAGTCACAGGAGGTTCTAGTTGTTGATGGGTTCTGATGACAGTTTAAAGGTGTCAGTATTCTGCATATCCTGTTTGGTTGATTGTGTTTAGCTTCAGTATTGATGGATGAGAACTAATATTGGATCAGGATCATAATGGCTCATATTTATGTGATCTGATGGACTAGATCTGGGTGCTAACACATATATTATCCTTGTATATGTATTGATCTAGTGTTTGGGTGATTCAGAAGATTGATTGATTATGTGCTTCAATGATATTAATGGGTCCAGTATGAAAATTGGATGAAACGTGGCCTTTCAGATTATGTGTTTTGCTTCAGGAGTATCCAGTATGAAAATGTATGAAACGTGGTACCTGGAGGAGAGAATATTGTAGGCCGGCGCCTACATACTAGTATCTTAGCTAGTACAAGAGCTAAGGGGGTGGTAGCTCCCTTCCAGTAGCAGTTGAAAACTTTGGAGCATTGTAGCAGGTAGCAGCCTGCGTACTAGTAAATGGATCGGCTAGTACAAGAACTATGGGGGTTGTAGCTCCCTTCCAGGAAAGACTGGAGAACGAGAGAGGGTTGTAGCTCTCTGTAGGTAGAAGCCTGCGTACTGGTATAGGACTGCACCAGTACAGAAATATTGTAAAACGATTTTCTTATTAAGAAGAAGATTGAGATGACTTGCAGCAGGTGGTTTTCTCCCACATTGGGTTTCCACCTTATATCATAGTGTTCATGTGTGTGGCTTATGTGTGATGATCTGTTCTATTTTACTGCACCTGTTTATTGTTAATATGGTTGATAATGTTCTAATGCACTCATTAAGGATCAACTAACTGAATCATAAGAAGTTGTGGAAGTAGCATATATGAATCTGAATATGGAAATGAAAATTTTTTATTGATGTGATAATACTGATTCACCCCCCCCTCTCAGTATTATTTCCAACAATTGGTATCAGAGCAGGTCCTTTGGTAGAGGCTTGATCGCTTAAAGGAGATCCGTGGAACAATGGGAAAGAAGCTTAAGAAGAAAGCACATAAGCAGAAGAAGACATCTCAGAAGAACTATGACAGTGGGAGAATCGATTGGGGATTAGGTGTAAGAAGCTCTTCAGATTCAAAATCAGATTCAGAATCATTTCAGAATGAAGATGAACTATCAGGTATGAATTTGCTATCCTCTGATGTTCCAGCTATCTATCCATTTGGAAAAGATGAAAGTGATAGCGAAACAACTGAATTTGCTCTTATGGGTGAACAAGAAAGATATCAAATAGAGGCAGAATTCAAAAGGCTTTCAGACAAAATCAGAGATCAACAAGATCTATTGAACAAAAGGGAATCTGACTTCAAGGAAGAAGCTACCAAACTAAAAGCTCAACTAGAGGAAGGAAACAAGGTAAGGAAGTTATTCAAGGACAAATATCAAAAGTTGCAGGATGAAGTAACATCACTAAGAGATGAAGTCAATGAAAGAAGCACAACCATCAAGAAACTCAGAGATAGATCCAATTACTATGAAATTCTTGAAGCCACGATCCACTCGCTAAAAGAAGATCTTGAAGAATCAAAGAAGCAGAATAAAGAACTACTCCAAGCTCATGAAAATGAAGTTCTTGAACTAAGACATCAGTTGGAAGAAGAAAGAAATGCTGAAGAAAACGTGAAGAAGCAGTATCTTGAAAAGGAAGAGCAACATCAAGTTGAGGTAAATATTCTAAAAGATAAATTAGAAGAAAAGGATAAACTGTTACGATTTCAAGATAGTACTAAAGTCTTGGATGATATTCTTAATAGTCAAAGGTCTCCTGCTATCAAAACTGGTCTTGGTTTTCATGAATCTATTGAAGGTGAATCTAGCTCACAAAGTAAGACAAGGGACTAGACTGCAAAATCTGAAATGCTCAATGAGGAGATGAAAGGTCAATCTCATCATCAACCAAGGAAAGAAATTCTTCAAAGAAAATCTTTTACTCCTCCTATGAATAATGTTGAATGTTATGTATGTCATAATCTTGGACATGTTGTAGCCATATGTAGAAGAAGAAGGTTTCAAGACCATCATGCAGATATTGCTTTAATGGATATTGCTTTGCTTGCAATATGTTTGGTCACAGAGCTGTTGATTGCTATAGAAGAAATATGAGACATGTAAGATGTTACACATGTAACAAGCTTGGACATATAGCTAAGGAATGCAGGAACAAAGTATGGGCACCATACCAAAAGGAGAAAACATCATCATCACGCTTGAAGATATGGAAGAAGAAGGAAGTTCAGTCAGAAAGATGTGGCACCACACAATGTACTCAGATGCAGCACAGCACAGACATAACAGACTCAGGGGGAGCTGAAAGTGTACAACTTCAGTGTCCTAAATCTCATACGCAAGTTTCATAAAGGGAAGTCGCGTATATACGCGAGTTAGACACTGCAAAGTCGCGTATATGTCAGTCTGATGAAAAGCAGTGGGGACAGGCTCAGAAAAAGTGTCTGATATGATTCAGTCCATTATTTGCTCTATTGGTTAATAGTTACAGTCTGCTGAGGATGTGTGGAAATGTCTTGATACTTGTAAGATGTTTAGAAGTATTTTGATCCTAACTTAATGATGATGCTTATTGTTGATATATGCATGATCAGATCTAACAGTGAACAGATGGCACAGGTTGAGGGGGAGCATATGCCTTTAATAATGCATTGTTGGCATTATGGTTAATAGTCCTTGGTGATGATGCTTATATGGCTAAATGATATATCTTGCTATGATTATGAGTTGTCCATGATAAAATCTCATATGATTCTTGGGGTTACATAGTTGATGTTCAGATCATATTTGTGGATTGATTCTTAGATGGTGCATATATGATGCTTACATGGTGATCTTCATAAGGATAAGGAGAAGTACAAAGCTTGAATACACATCTTCATTACTTGATGATGAGTCACTCATATGCTGTTGTCGTCATATGCATAAAGATCATATAATACAGTTATGATGTAGGATTCCTATAGTTCTTGGTGCTCATGTGGATGAGGATTGTTGATGTTGATGATATAAAGAAGCCTTGACAAATGATCTTGAGCTCAAGATACATAGTGTTGGATACATGCATGATTACTCAAAGTTGCATTGTTGGAGACATGATGATGATGAGTTCTACCTATATGATGATAGGTTGATACTTACATATGTTGATTGATGCAGATATTCCCAAGTGATGATACATGGATGATCTTGATGGCTATGGTGTTTTACACATATGATATAATGTGAGTGATTTTATGATGATGAGTTGTTATCTATCTGCAGACATACCCTGTCATAGGACATTTACAGGTTGCTGATCTGGAATTGGCTGTACGCGAGTTTCATACGGAGTATCCACATATATACGCATGTTTCTGTGGATACAGTCGCGTATATGTTGGTATGAATAAAATCAGTGGGCCAGACTCTGGATGAGAAGAGTCTGATATGGGTCTGACAGAGACCATCTGGCACAGGTTCAGGGGGAGCAGATTAACTTCTAATAATGCATTGTTGGCATTACCTTAGAAGCTCTTGGTTCGTGTACACAAGCTGTTTTGGTTAGAACAGGTGCAGAAGGAGAACAGAAGGAGAGCATGGTTGCTGATCTGAAAAGTGTTTGACAGATGCTACTGCTATCAATTATTGGTGACTTTCATAAGTCTTGCTCTAGATATTTCATCTCTATGTCATGTATCTCTTTTTTGGTGTCAAGGTCATGTAACGGCCTATCTTGGTTTCCCCACTATGCCTGTGATGAAGATGCAATGTTCTTGTTTTATTATGTGTAAACTTTTGATGTATCCCCACTTGGCTGGATGAGTCAATTCTAGTATATCCCCACTTGGTTGGGAAATGGATGTATGTATGAGTCCTTGGTGATAGGAAGGTCATTTATGATAGAGTCATGTTCTTCTTGTAAAACATCTTTTTGCAGACCTTGCTTATAGTCAGGGGGAGCATGAACAGCACACTTCAGCAGAGCAGAGACTTCAACATGTACTCAAGGGGAGCATGGACAGATTGGTACACCTTGGCATATACAAAGGGGGAGCTCATTCAGAAATTTCAACAGGCACTCAGGGGGAGTATGGACAGCAAAGGAAGAGAATATCTTGGTCCACCCTTTGCCCTTGATGTCAAAGGGGGAGAGTGATTTGGTATTGTTGCCATCAAGTCCAAAGGGGGAGATTGTTGGCATTATGATGCATGTGTTGTACTTGATGGCAACCAACTCGTAGAAGATCAACTCACTTATATATATCTAGATGAATCTATGGAAGAGATATCAGATGTGACAAGGAATCAGATGACAATTCTCAGTATGACAAGTCCAAAGGGGGAGATTGTTGGCATTATGAGACAAGTGTTGGCAAATTTATTTGATAAATTATAGTGCAACAAAGTTTCCTTCATGTAGAGAAAAGTTCACGCACTTTTATGCAGAGAAAAGTTTATTCCATGTAGAGAAAAGTTCACGCACTTTTATGCAGAGAAAAGTTTATTCCATGTAGAGAAAAGTTCACGCACTTTTATGCAGAGAAAATTTTATTTCATGTAGAGAAACGTTCACGCACTTTTATGCAGAGAAGAGTTTATTTCATGTAGAGAAAAGTTCACGCACTTTTATGCAGAGAAAAGTTTATTCCATGTAGAGAAAAGTTCACGCACTTTTATGCAGAGAAAAGTTTATTCCATGTAGAGAAACGCTCACGCACTTTTATGCAGAGAAAAGTTTATTTCATGTAGATAAAAGTTCACGCACTTTTATGCAGAGAAAAGTTTATTTCATGTAGAGAAAAGTTTACGCACTTTCATGAAGAGAAAAGTTCACACAATTTCATGGTTGGTTCATGGTATTAGTCCGACAGTTTTTGATCCTATGGTTTTGGTCCATGGTATTGCATCCAAAAGTGTTGATCTCACGCACTTTCATGGTTGGTTCATGGTATTAGTCCGACAGTTTTTGATCCTATGGTTTTGGTTCGTGGTATTGCATCCAAAAGTTTTGATCTCACGCACTTTCATGGTTGGTTCATGGTATTAGTCCAACAGTTTTTTGATCCTATGGTTTTGGACCGTGGTATTGAGAAAGGACTAAGGCTATAAAAGAGGAAGGAGATCATTTGGCAAAGCATCATCTAAATTATTGAATATCTAATAAAGTGCTAGATCTGGAATACTGTGATTGGGTTATGGTGCAGATCTAGATTTGAGCTAAAGAGGGATCTCACCAGTTGATGGAAAACAAGATCTAAGGATAGATCGGGATCAAATGGTTTGAAATGAACTATCTCTATATATTTGATTATGCTTATTCTAGATCTGTATACTGACGCTTGTAATGATCTGAACTGGGTATAACTTGAGTTTGAAATCGTTGCAAGTCATGTTTGAATATTTATAGATCTGTACGTAGGTTGGCTTTGGTGTAAGCGCGTATGTATGCAGGTTTGGTTCATTGTAGTAGTGTATACAATTTGAGCTATCATATTTGAAGTCACAGGTGGTTCTGGTTGTTGATGGGTTCTGATGATAGTTTAAAGGTGTTAGTATTCTACATATCCTGTTTGGTTGATTGTGTTTAGCTTCAGTATTAATGGATGAGAACTAATATTGGATCAGGATCATAATGCCTCATATTTATGTGATCTGATGGACTAGATCTGGGTGCTAACACATATATTATCCTTGTATATGTATTGATCTAGTGTTTGGGTGATTCAAAAGATTGATTGATTATGTGCTTCAATGATATTAATGGGTCCAGTATGAAAATTGGATGAAACGTGGCCTTTCAAATTATGTGTTGTGCTTCAGGGGTATCCAGTATGAAAATGTATGAAATGTGGTACCTGGAGGAGAGAAGATTGTAGGTCGGCACCTATGTACTAGTATCTTAGCTAGTACAAGAGCTAAGGGGGTTGTTAGCTCCCTTCCAGTAGCAGTTGAAAACTTTGGAGCATTGTAGCAGGTAGCAGCCTGCGTACTAGTAAATGGATCGGCTAGTACAAGAACTATGGGGGTTGTAGCTCCCTTCCAGGAAAGACTGGAGAACGAGAGAGGGTTGTAGCTCTCTGCAGGTAGAAGCCTGCGTACTGGTATAGGACTGCACCAGTACATAAATATTGTAAAAGGATTTTCTTATTAAGAAGAAGATTTAGATGACTTGCAGCAGGTGGTTTTCTCCCACATTGGGTTTCCACCTTATATCATAGTGTTCATGTGTGTGGCTTATGTGTGATGATCTGTTCTATTTTACTGCACCTGTTTACTGTTAATATGGTTGATAATGTTCTAATGCACTCATTAAGGATCAACTAACTGAATCATAAGAAGTTGTGGAAGTAGCATATATGAATCTGAATATGGAAATGGAAAAGTTTTATTGATGTGATAATACTGATTCATCCCCCCCCCTCTCAGTATTATTTCCAACAATTGGTGGGCTCACCCATGTGGGTCGAGTGGGTTCGAACCCCGCTTGTCCCATATGATTCTAATACTTGGAACATTCTAGGAGCGCCCACTATATTGGTTGTTGCGTGCTAATATATATGGTATATATAATGTAACTTAGTTGAGGGTTGGGCAGATTCACCAAGGGTAGCTCGACCACCCCATTTAATATATAATCCATTGGTTCCCTGGATGACAGGGGTGGCAACCCGCCACCCAAAATTATGTTTATAGATATATATATCTATATCTATATCTATATCTATATCTATATCTATATCTATATCTATATCTATATATATATGTATATATATATATATATATATATATATATATATATATATATATATATATATATATATATATATATATATATATATATATATATATATCGATATTAGATTAAATTTTGTCTCTGCAAAGTAAGGGTTACTGGACAAATTAAGTCGGCAACAAACTCAACCGTTCTGGTGGCCGGATTCCATGCCCCAGGACTCTGCCAAATTGTTTCCTCATTAGGAGTGCCAGTTGGGCAAGTTTGACTAGAACATTGACCAGCTATAACTTGAGCATATGAACTCAGATTTGAGTGTGTTTCGCTCCGTTGGAATCAGGGTGATGAGAACCACGATCTGGTGCTAGTTTCGCTTCAATCTGATGATTTTGAATTTTGAGCTATTTTGAACCCACTTCTGAATTTAAACATGTATGGATCCACTTGGATCATTCCTCCCCACTAAGGAGCTTAACATAATTTGCAACTAGTGTATTACATTTTTTGAACCAAAATCGTCCTCACAAGTCAACCTTTCTTCTACTTCACCCTTGTCCTTCGGAGCCATAAGTGAAGAACCAACAACTACATCCTCTACAAATTTCTATTAAAATATTTGCAAATTACATGCTCAATTACATGACCAATCATGACCCAAGCATCCAAATACTTTCTGAGAGTTCATACGACACACTCTTTGGTCAAGTTTACGTCATAATAGAAACGGATACCCCATCTATCAATCAAAGGCCAGAACATCATCATTGCTTTAATAAAAAATGGAAAACACATCATCACTTTTACAATTTAAATTGCAACACACGATTTACTAAATGAGGCCATGACAATCTACCATGTCTAGAAAAAACATCTCTCACTCATGAAAGTGAATGGGTCATCATCTCCATGTGACGGATTTGCTTGTCGAGCAACCTTTCCAATTGGTTCTTGCGTGGACGCTTTGACTTGAGGTGCTACTCTTGATGGAGCCTCTAACACATGGCTCTTTGATGTCCACCTCGGTTGCAATGACTACAAAATGTCTTCTTCCTCCATAATTTATTAACCTTCTTCTTTCCTAGATGTGGAGAAGGCCTTTCACTCCTCATCCTTCTTCTTGTTGCCATTCTCTTCCATCACTCAACAATCACATGGTTATGTAAACCACACAAACTACACAGTTTTATATGCCATGATTTCTTCTCATCATTAAGATTCTTCTAATAAAAATGAACTCTAAAATACTAAGACTTTTTATAGCTCTCTTGAATGTATTTGGTGCAATTCTGGCAATGAAAAATTACCTTAGCTCTTTTGTTGCAATGTGAATTGTCATGGAAGGATTGTGATGTCTTCCAATCATCTTATTTCTTTCATGGCCTGGAAAATGTCATGAAATATTTGATACCTTCGAGAACTCTCCTTCAGTGTATCCCAAACCTGCAATTTGATGTCATTATACAAACTCCAACGACTAAATCATTTCTTGGCCATTAACCGAAGTACTCCTCCTTTATACTCCATATGGGTAAGGAGTCTCATGCTAGTTCCTAAAATGGCTACCTCCATGCTTCCAATAGAAATAGTTTCATGTGAAAATGAAACTGAAGAATCATCAACAATGTTTACCTCAGTTGTCGATTCTAAAATAGGTCATCGTGGCTTATATAATCCTTCGTTGTGCTTCAATTTTTCTAAGGCCTCTTATGTTGCTCATATTTATGCTTCTCCTCTTTCTATTCTCATAGAAATCTCCTCAATTTAGCATTCTCTACTTGAAGTCTCTTATTGATATCCTCATCTAAATGATGAGAAGATGATGAAGAATATGAATGTACACACGAGGGTGTAGATGGAGCATTGTCCTTTGCTCTTCCTTTCTCTCGTTCCTCTCTTGCCATCTTCTCCTCATAATATGAATACATTATGAACACCATGCGTGACATCGTAAGGAGGTCCTCATAGATATATTTATTGTTCTCCATTTCCCTTCTTACTACATGTTCAATCATTCACACTCACAAATCACATCGGCGAGAAGACCGCTCTAAACCAAACTTGATATGGAAATCTTGAGCTACCAAAATTAACCAAGATCTTTTACTTCTTTGATGTTAGCATAATTGCATATGAGAGAGTATGAAAATCCACTTGTGCATACTGTAAAGAAGATGAAATATAATGATGATCATCAAATCAAAGGACACAAACACATTCATGTAGGTTTTAACGCAGAAATTACCTGCATACGAATTCTAAAACACAGAAAATAAACAATGCGAGAGGATAACACATAAAACACATATACACAAACATTTTCCCTTGAATCCAAAAACCGGGACCACCAGCTTGATTTTTCATTATGTTCCTTTCAATGTTACAATACGTATTTATACATGCCGTAGCATCCAATACCATGGACCAAAAACCATTACATCTAAAACCATGGACCCAAAACCATAGCATTGAAAACCATGTGTGAAAATCATAAACAAAACCATAGGTAGGTCTACGCAACCTAATATAGGGTCCAAAAAAAAATTTCTCGGGGCGCTACCCCAGACCCCGTAGAGGGGGGCTACCCGCCCCCCTCAAACCCCCTAGAGAAGGGGTCTGCTACCACCCCTGTGACCCCTCGATTGTCTAATCAGCACAACGAAGGGGGGGCTCCGCCCCCCCTCTAACCCCCCAGTTCACTACGTGGGCTAGTCATGGAAAGAATAACACAACCCAACAATTGGTAATGGAGTTTACCAAGTGTGGGTCACATCTCTACGCCCTGGTGTCAAGAGTGGGGATGTCACTTCATTAAATGTTGCAAGAGATGATGAGTACATAATACATTCCTTGTCAATAAAACGATAAATTCCCTCAACCAGAGTTGCATGTCTCTCCACAAGATGTTCTCCCTATAGGAACTCTCACTCAAATGGGCCCCCCTTCAGTATGATAAGATAATAAATTCTCACATGATGTAGCATACAAGTATCACTCAACATAATGGTTATCAAAGATATTAATAACGAAAACATCATCTCATAAAATTAGAAGAAAGACATGGCATATATTCATCATTTACCTCCACTTTTGGGATGGCCGAAAAACACAAAGCTCAACTACTAAAACATACATCACTCCTAAATTGATGGCATAGAATCATGTCAAACGACTATAAACTTGGCCTCTTTCTGACACTATCAAATTTTGGACCCTTAGGAATCTCAAAGATTCCCCTAAAGATTCCTTCCTGAAGATGGCTGAAGAATCTGCTACTCGGATGAAGATTCTGAGCACACCACTATGCTCACTGAATAATTCTGTGAAAACTGACTATAAATTCGACATCATTCTGACACTATCGAAAATCAACTTCTAAGGGAATCTTTTAGATTCCAAAAATTTTTGTAAGGATTCCTTGATGTTGGATGCCTGCATTTGTGCTGCTCATATGGGGAACAGACCACACGGTTGGACTCCTAGCACGAGAACATGAAAAAATGACTATAAACTCATCCAAATCTGTCACTGGAACCTTTGGCCCTCTCATGTAATCTTTTCAGCATCTTGTGGATTACCGCACTCATGGTTCCATTGCCTTTGCCACTCATGCTTTCTCGCTCAGACCTCTACCGCTCCTCCAAATCTGACCTGTTCCAATTTCCTATAAGTGTTTAAGTAGATGTGAGTTGTGTATTGGCCAAGGCATGAGTCATTGTCACAATGGATAAGTTTGGAGTGGTTTCCATGAGGTCGGGGGATCAAATCCACGCCCCTCCAAAGTTGGTGCTTCATTTGGTTGTAACGGTGGTCAATGTTTAATTGGAAGGCACATTTTGAGTTAACCGTTGGAGGTCATATTTAGTAATATATTTTTTTTTGTGTAAATTTGACTACTGCTATTATATTATACAAAAATTGTTACAAAAGAGTACATCCGCCATGCTAAGATGGCCGCCACTGAACATTTGAGCGCGCTATGACTGAACATAAACCTGAAAACTGTGGAGCTAAGGAGTTGTCCACTGACTCTAGACCCGGACACATGACAAACTAGTTACACGCAGATTGCTTTCTGTCCCTGCCAAAACGGCACGGAACTTCCCAACGATCCAAAGACAAGACACGTAACAGACATTGAGCTATGCTACCCGCTCCCATTACAGACTCAGAGCTACCATTCATACCCGTCCCAAGACACTTGACCGACATTACATACAATGATAAGTATCGTGCAAAAACCATGAAACCGCCATTCTGGAACTGAAAGCGCAGCCAAGCAGAGGACTTATTCATCCATGGAGGTGGACGGTTGTTCCTCCACCACTGGGCAGGCGTAGGGATCAGAGGCGCTCGAATCCGTGTGGGGAGGTTCATTGCATGCAGGCTCACTTGTTCCAGCCGTTGCTCCCGCAGCCGCACCCGAGGCCTCCGGAGCCGGGGGTAGAAGGTCCTGATTTGCTAGAGAAAGGCAATCCTGTTGAAGTTGAGTGTCCTTTGATTCATTGAGATGACCTGAGAAGGGTGAGCCATTCAGATTAACTCCTTGGTTGGCCAGGCGATCTGCTACCTTGTTGGCAGATCTCTTAACATGTTGGAAGATAATGCTATTGGGGCTCCTGAGCCTGTCCTCCAGTGCTTCAAGTCTGCTGAGCAATCTCCAACTGGAAGCTACTTTAGCAGCAGGTGATCTTGCCTGAATTCGAATGGCTGCGTTGATAGGATCAATGAGTCGCCTTCAGCTACCAGCGAATAGTATCCTTGTTGATCGGCTATACATATGCCTTTCCATAGGCCTTCCAGTTCTGCAACATTGTTGGTGTCATTGCCTATGGAGCCAAAGATAATGTGCTGAATGATACCTTGGTCGTTTCGAATGACACTTCCGTATCCAGCTGGTCCTGGATTTCCTTTTACTGCACCGTCGAAATTAAGTGTGAAGACTGATGATACTGGGGGTGTCCAATGAACAGGGGAGCCAATCTTGGGAGGGGATGAAGAGGGGGCAGAAGGTGGGCAAGCAATGTGGAGATCCCATAATTTCCAGACCTGTAGCTCTTGTGGAGAAGAGGGCCAGTCTGTTTCTTGCCATGTTCTTATCGCCAGAGTTTCTTGGATACTTTGTTTGAATAGTAGCCAAAGGATGTCAGGAGGGCGCTTTTTATTGTTGAATACTCTGTTATTCCGTTCCTTCCATAGGGACCAATAGAGGAATCCTAGGATGAGAGCCCACAAAGAGTTTAACAACGGACTTTTATACGGCGATTTGTGCCAGGTTCTCAGCAGGTTTGCGATATCTCCCTGACGGTGTACTCTTCGTTGATTGCATCGTTCTATTTGATTCCAGAGATGGGCTGCGAGGGGGCATGTCTCCATGAGGTGCAGTATGGTTTCCAACTGGAGAGCGCAATTTGGACATATTGATGGCCCAATGAATCCTCTTCTCTGCAAGTTGTCCCAAGTAAGGATGCGTTTTTTGCTCAACAACCATAGGAAGGTTGAAACTTTGGGCCAAAGTTTGGGCTGCCATATATTATTCCATAGCGGATCTCTGTTGTTTTGACTTGGAGCATATCGCAGTATATAAGCCTCTTTCGTGGTGAAGGTTCCCTTTGTTGTGTTCCCCCATCTCAGCTTATCCTGCTTATTTGACTGCTTGATTTTCCTATGGTTTAATTCTTCCTCAATATCTGCGTGGGTCTCTTCTTGCCATCCCGGTTGCCATGAGCAAGCTGGCTTCCATTGTTGGTAATCGTTGTTTGCCTGTTGTTGCTAGAATTGGGAGATGCGAACCAAACTGTGGCTTTGCATGTAAGTCTGCCAAAGTGGTTTGTGGAAAATCGTGGTAAGCTTTGGAAGTTGTTGCCACGAATCTTCCCAGAAACGTGCTGAGTTACCAGAATGAACTTCCCAGAAACTGTACTCCTGTATGAATGCACTGTGTAACTTAGCCGCATTCCAGATCATGGAGCCAGAGATGCTTGGACTTATTCTGATGAGATCCTCCCATTGACTGCCAGGTGCATACTTGGCTTGCCAGAGTTTTGCCCATGGAATTAGAGGTTTGACCAGCCAGTTCCACCAAACTTTCGCGCCCATGGTATGATTACTTTGCATTGGATCCCGCAGGCCTAATCCTCCTTTTGATTTAAGTTGGCATACTTTTGACCATTTAACAAGGGCCCATTTCCTGTTGAGACCTGTGGATCCCCATAGAAAGTTCCGCTGAAGATTTCGAATGGCTTTGAGTATGCACTTGGGAGCAGCTAATATGGAAAAGAGGTAAAGAGGCATAGCCTAGAGCACGGACTTGATCATTACAAGTCGACTGGCTGTGTTTAGCGATCGGTATGTCCAGGATGAGAGTCTGGCTTCCAGCTTGTCCAGGAGCGTGCGCCAGGATGCATGCTTGAGAGCAGAGACCATAAGAGGAGCACCCAAGTATTTGGACGAGAGCACTGCAATGGTGAAGCCAAGGATGCGCGCTATATTCCTTTGAATGGAGACAGGGGTATTGAAAAAGAAGAGCTGAGATTTAGAAGCATTGATGGAGGTCCCTGAGGCTTCAGAGAACAGCTCGAGCAAGGCTTTGAAGGATTTAGCTTCAGAAGAAGAAGGATGGCCAAAGAGCATGGTATCGTCGACAAACTGTTGATGAGATAAGGGGGAGAGGCCATGAAGCGTTATGCCTCTGATTGCTTGAGAGGAGATAGCATGGTGTATAAGGCGGCTGAGCCCTTCCGCCATCAGAACGAAAATGAAAGGCGAGAGGGGGTCCCCTTGCCGGATGCCTCGTGAGGAGCGGAAAGGCAAAGATGGGGAGCCATTGAGAAGAACCGAGAAACAGGGAGATGAGATAAGGCTCATGATCCATCTAGTCCATGTTGCATTAAAGCCAAAGGCTAGCAGCATCTTCTGAATATACTCCCAACTAAGCTTGTCAAAGGCTTTAGATAGATCAAGCTTCATAATCATACCAGGTTTCTTTAGGATTTTTAGGGAGTGGAGCACCTCATTAGAAAGGATGATGCCATCCATGATTTGGCGACCTTCGACATAACCCGTTTGTTCCGGAAGGACAAGAAGTGGCAGGAGGGGTTTGAGCCGATTGGCCACTACCTTGGAGATGAGTTTATAAATAACATTACAGAGGGCTATGGGCCTGAATTTGTCAGGCGTATTGGCTTCTTCCCCCTTGGGAACCAGAGCAATGAACGTGGAGTTGAGAGAGGGGAGGAGCCAGTGCATGGAGCAAGATTCTTCCACTAGTTCCCAGACCTCTGCGTGTATTAGTTCCCAGAAATCATGAAAAAAATTTGCAGTAAAGCCATCAGGTCCAGGAGCCTTACCATCTTTTAACTGCGCCATTGCTTCCTCTACCTCTTGCTTTGTGACTGGTTGCAGCAAATTTTTGTTGTGTTCTTCTGTGATGAGCTTGGGGATGTGCCTAGTGACCTCTTGCATTGCTGTTGTTCTGCTTTTGGTTTGTTCCTTGAGTGCTTCCTGAAAGTAATCCCTTAGCTCTTTTTCCATATCTTCATGCGTTTCTAATTTCTCCCCTTGGTTATTGTTGATGAAGGTAATGTTATTGTGCATTCGCCGTTGAATGGTAGATCGATGAAAGAATTTTGTATTTTTCTCACCTTCTTTTAACCATTTTATTCTGGATTTTTGGCGCCAGAGGATTTCCTCTTGAGATCTCCGAGCTTCTAACGCTGTCCATGTGGCTTGCTCCTTGTCTGCCAATTCCTCTGTTCTGCCTTCTAGGATGATTGTTTGTTGTATTGTGCTCATTTCCTGTTCCAGTTTTTGCCTGGATTCCGTGATGTTCCTGAATTGAGTTTTATTCCACACCTTCAATACTTGCTTGAGATGTCGGAGTTTCTGTTGAAATATGAACATCTTTGCGCCTTCTGGAGGAGAGAATGATTTCCATGCCTCTTGGACCACCTCTTTGAATTTGGGATGACTGGCCCAAAAGGCTTCATATTTAAATGGTCGATTGCTGTGTTTACCAGGTCTCGTCCATTGCAGCATGATTGGCCAATGGTCCGATCCCCCCTGAGGTAGGATGGAAGCGTTAAAGTCTCCGCCCAGGTGGATAGTGTTGTCTGAGATGAGAAAGCGGTCAAGTCGCGAGGAAATATTGTGTACTCCCCTGCGCTTGTTCGTCCATGTGAAGGTGCCATTGGAAGTTTGTATGTCTATAAGTTGATTACTGTCATCTTCTAGCTTCATGCGCCCGCCTTTTTTTTTCTCCCAGATGAGTGATAAGATTGAAGTCGCCTCCACTTATCCACAATGGGAATTGTCTGGTTGAGTTTAGATCTGTTAATGCTTCCAGCACATCTAGCTTGTGGTGCATATCTTGCGGGAAGTATGTATTGGTGAGGAGTCCATGAATGTCCGTTCCAATAAGATGAAAATTAGCTTGAATGAAACGGTGGGTTGCATGAAAGTCTTGTAGCTTCAGGATCTGTGGATTCCATGCAATGGAGAGCACGCCCGACGCCCCTACTGCGTCCACGAAAACTGATCTACTTCCGCTCCAGGCTTTGCGAAGGATCTTTTCAAGCGTTGTACTAATACTTTTTGTTTCTTGAAGGAATACCACTGCTGGTTTTTCCAACTGTATCATATTCTTCAACATTATGTGTTTCGAAGGACTGTTGAGCCCACGCATGTTCCAGGAGATAAGCTTCATGGGGAACTTTGGGGGTGGGGCTTGTAAAACGTGGTCAACTTCGGAAATCTCCCAGATTCCATAAGTATTTCTCCTAGAATGATGGTTCTTTGCAAATCGGTTTTGCGTCCCCTTTTCTTGGTTTCTTTTTGGATTTTCTTGCCGTCCCATGGACTGCCTGCTTGTACTCCAAGACATTTGTTGTGCTGAGCTTTGGCAAGGACTCCTGCAAGTCTGTCTATTTCCCATGGGGGGATTGAATTATATTCTTTTTGCTTGCAGGCCTCTTCAAGTTTAAGTATATCCAGACCATCTATACTTACCGTTTCTTGATCTTCCTCCATAATAATGGGGATGTTCTGAGGGTCTTCTGTAGCCTCCTCATGCAAACTGAGGGCTAGTGCGGCATCAAGATCCATGGATGAGGGGTGTATATCAGCTTCTATGGTTGGCATTTTGGCATTCGATTCAAGAGGAGCATTGGCCATTATAGAGGAGGAAGGATCCGAGGGGTTTTTTAGATCCTTGGATGATGATGGCTGCAGAGGCGAGGCAGGGGATACATTTGGCTGAGAGACTGAGGGATCTTGAGGAGCGAGGGCTTGAAATCTGTTTTGGGAGGCTAGCTTTTTGGGGCTTGAGGGAGTAGCAGCCTGTTTTTTAGTATGTCTGCGTCGAGAAGGCACTTTAATGAAACCCTCAGAGTCTTTGCTGGGTTCATTAACAGAAGATTTGAGCTGGGAGGTCAGAGGGCAGTCTCGGAACAGATGACCATGTTCATGACATTTACGACAGCGGAATGGAATATGTTCATAATCAAGAGGTTGAGTCCATTCATAGTCATCGTGAAAAAGACTTACCGAGTCTGCAAGGGTCTTCTTGAGATGCATTTGGACGCAGAGCCTGGCATATGAGGTGAATCTTCTGTTCTTGGTTTCCTCAGCAACTTTTATAAAGGTGCCAATGCGATCGCCGATGTCCTTCAGCGTTTCTTCTCTCCAGTACTCCGTGGGGAGACCATACATGCGAATCCACACTGGAGCGTGACTTAGATCTTTTGTGTCTGGATTGAACCTCGGTTTCCAATCTCGCAAGAAGAGACCTGCGGAGTTGAAGAAGTAAGGGCCTCCTTCAAATACTCTTATTTTGTCCTCCAGGTAGGTGAATATTGCAGTGAAGAAGCCTTTAGGGCCTAGTAGCAGCGATACATGCCCTTTGGGTTTCCATTTGGAGGTGATCCATCCATATAAATCTTTTTCTGTTGGCCAGAACCCGAGAAATTTTCCAATGAGTGCATGATCTTGCATGTATTGGATTTCACCATTGATTCTATGGCTGGGAAGCTCAACTTTGATTCGTTCTGTTGCCTTGGGTATGCAAGTGGCCGATGTTGCCTTTCGCTGTGACGCTCTTGGAGTATTTGTCTCTTCCCCTTCCGTGTCTGGGTGTTGTACTGAAATGTCAGGCTGTTCGGAACTTTGGCCTTGTTCTGGAAATGAACCAGGTGGAGGCGAGGAGAACACGGGTGCGCCGCCATTCCGTTGCTGTTCATTTGAAGGAGGGGGGGCTTGAGATCCTGCCCCTCCCTTCCGAGAGGACATGACGCGATGTCCTATATATTCCAGAACCGTTACTGCAAGCTATTCTGAGTATGATGACGTTCTGAGAAGGTCTGATGGCGCAGGGGCGCAGGACTGCGCATTGGCAGTAGGGTGCAGAGCTCAGGGCTCAGAAGCTAGGGTTCCTTGTAGTTTTTTGAGTTCATTATTCCTAATTTATTTTTAGTAATATATTAAGTTTAGCAATTTTTTCACTATTTTTTTTGTTATGTGTGACCACCCGTTGGTAGGCTGGCCCACGTGAGCTGGGTGGGTTTGAACCCCGCATGTCCCATACGATGCTAACACTTGGCATGGTGTGGAATCGTTTATCACATTGGTCATTGGGCTATAATATACATTGTATATATAATGTAACTTAGTCGGGGGTTGGGCATGTCAACTAGGGGTGGCCTACCCACCCCATTTAATATATAATTCGATGGTTTCGGGGGTTGCGGAGGTGGCAGACTGCCACCAAAAATTATATTATATTTTTTATTTTTTTTAATTATTTTATTTGAATTATCCTTCCGAAAAATAAGGGTTACTGGAAAAATTATGTCGAGAGCAATTCTCCTATTGTGGTGACCAAATTCCATGCGTTGGGACCCTACCAAATTGTTGCTTCGTTAGGACTACCACTTGGCCAAGTTTGACGAAAACTTTGACCAACTATAACTTGATCATACATACTCAGATTTCAATTTCATTTGCACCATTTGAATAAGGGAGACAAGCACTACAATTTGGTATGAGTTTTGCTTCAATATGGTGACTTTTCTTTTTGAAATATTCTGAAGCCACTTCTAAATTTGAATAAGTCTCAAGCCACCTATATCACTCCCAAGCATCATTCTTCATGATGGAATCATACACCTCCACCATTGAGTCTAGCCACAACTAGTGGGAAATAGACTCTTTAAAGACTATGGCTTGGAATCAAGCAAGTCTGATATGAGTGCGATATATCTAGTATATTTCTCTACTGATCTCCTTTTCCTGCATAAGGAGCTAGGAGCTCCAACCTTCTCTTGAGATTCTTGCACCAATATGTCAACCATCCTAGTCTTCTTCCTCCCTTCTCTAGAAGGCTCTATGGGACTTAGTGCCTCCACATAGTCTGCTCTCTTCTCCTCCACATGTTCCTACTCCACATCATCCTCCTGGAATATCCTCTTTCCTTTGAGCATGATATGACTCTATGGATTTGAATATGGCTCTGTTAATGTTAGTATCTTCATCCCTCTGTCAGTGATCAAATTCTCTTATTGCATTGCATGTTACGTGTCTCATCTAATCAACTACATTCCATTAGGGTCATGAATCATCTGACGGTAGTGGCTTATTATATATTTTCCCTCATGTGCTAGCCTACTTTCATTCATCTAGATCATCTGCAGTCAATTTTTGTCTTTAAATCTGTAAAAGTTATTTTTAGGGTTTTAGGTCTCACTAGGTCTAGGTTTTCGCCAATAAGGTCTCAAAATGCTCAGTGATGGTCAGCAGGCACATGGGGAGGTCAAATAAAGTTCCAACAACAACAATTTTCATGATCACTCACTCAGTGATTGATTTTTCCTGAAAACCATGTTTTGAGGAAAAACAAAGTATTTTATGTTTTTATGTATAAATTTGATGTAATTTCAATTTTTTCATATGTACACCACTTCAGTGGAAACCCTGGTCACCTTTCCAAGCTTCAACAACTCCAACCCCTACAAGGCAAACAAAAAAATCAAATCATTTAGTTCATCAAAGGAAAAAATTAAGTAAACTTCCCAAAAACATAGTTTAAAAAGTAAGTCACAACGCAAACATTATAAAAATGGGTTTTATGAGTGAAAAATCAAAATCTCTTGTATATAACTCATTGGTCGTGTTCAAAAAGCTCATTTGCATTCAAAGGAGAAAGATTGAGCAAGAGAAGGCCATGTTGGAGAAAAGAACAAGATTGAAGCAAAATTGTGCAAATTCATGGGCACGGCGCATTGGGTCGTGGGCGCAGCGCATTGGGCCACCCTCCACAGTGAAAAAATTACACTAGCATGACGCATATAGATGGCGTGGCACGTTGGCTTTGTGGCACGACACATAGAGCTGCAAACCCGATTTTACCCATAAACTATCTCAAATTTCCAAATTTTCTCAATCCTATGGCGTGCAAGTAAGTCAAGCCTTCTTCCCTTGCTAGTGAAGAGTTTTTCTTAAAATTTGTGGTTGTTTAGTGAGATAAAACTCAAACCCTACCTTATTTCAATTTTTTCTCAAAAACAATTTCCTAGGGTTTGCATTTGTGTTTTTACTACAAAGTCCACTCCATCACTCCCTCACTCTTTCACTCCTCGATTTATTTTCCAGTTTCATTCACTCATTCCCTAATCCCCATATTCCTAAAATTCACTAAACCCATATCCCAAACTCCCACTATCCCAAACCCTAATTGTTGTCCATAAGCCGACATACTATTCCCTAAACTCCCTATTTCCCAAAAAACTTCTCAATAACATTCCCAAAACCCCTCATACCCTCTCCCTCCACAGTCCCTCATACATTCTCATCCTTGGTAGTAGAAAACTAAAAACACCATAAATCTCTTCATACTCATCAAGAAAACTCACACATTAGCAAACATGGAGTCTGATCCTTCCTATGACTGAGATGAGGAGACACATAGTGATTCTCCTAGAGAAATGCATGCACCAAGAAGACCTCACAAGGGTGGCAAACATATACGAGAGGAGCCTACTTCACTTACCGAGCTACAAGCCTGACCTCTTGCTATCACATGTTTTCAACACCAATCCTGTTATTAGTTCTATGAGATGGTAGAGAGAGTCTAGTACCATCAAGAGTTGGCCAGGTTGTTTATGCTCCATCTTCAAAATGGCCAAGTCACTCTAGCAGGTGTGAGATTCACCTTGACACCGGAGTCTATTTCTCTAGCAACTGGCATTCCCAATGTTAGTGAGCAGTGGAATAAGAGGCAACATATTGATAGGGAACATTATGAGCCTTACATCAAGGCTTGTTATTTGAGACATCTCAGCAGAGTTTTTCCCTTCCGATATCTGAAAGACTCATATGCTCCCTTGATGAAACTCATAATTAATTATTTTCGCTGTGAGGGCTGATTTTCTGGCCTGTATGCTTACCATATCAGATTGTTGATGCACTTCACCAGGGTGAGAATGATGAATCTCCCCTACTTTCTTTTCTAAAACATTGAGAAGATGACCACCTTAGTGCACAAGAAGACTCCTCAGAAGCAGTATAACAACATATACCATTTTGCACTAATCAAGATTGTGGTCATGCATCAGCTTGGTTTACAGAACATCTCATGGGAGGATTTCATTACACATGAGGTCTTCACCACCCCTCAAGTACCTCCATTAGCTTTTCATGAGATAGGTGAACCTTCATATCAGTAGGAGCTTCATGAGACACAAACCGCTAGTGTGCCAGTATATGTCACCTACCAAAAGGGCACTAGAAGGTTGTTTGCATCAGCAAAGCGAGTATTATCTCCAGCCAAGGTGGAAGGGGTCTCACTTCCTCCATCAACAGAGCAGGTATAGGACAAGGGCAAGTGGCCATTATAGGATGGGGAGCCTTCAAGAGGGCAAGAGACAGATTTTATTCTTATTCAGGATGATGACACCGATTTGGGCTCGCAAAGCTCAAAGCTTAGAGAGATCATCCAGGAGCAACAAGCTGACATTTAGCATTTCTCTCTCAACCTACAAAGAGCCAAGTGGATAGTCAAATATCTGGAGCAAAGAAACAAACAACTAGATGACCAACAAACCATGATGGAGCTAAGAAACATATGAGAAAACTGGCAAGCTGCCAAAAGGAGGAAGGTCAAGTTCACAACACTTGAACAAGAAAACAATGTTGATCATGAGTCTTGGTTGGAAAGGAACAATATCCACTTGAAGAGGATGTTGGAGAAGGCCATCAACGATAAAAATATGTTGAGAAACATGCATATCACTACTTGTCCAGAAATATGGTGTGCCAAGCAAGAATCAGGAACTTGAAGGCCAAGTTGAAGAAGGCATCAAGGAGGCAAAAAGAGCAAGATAAACTTCAGATGTTGGTAGAGCCTTCCTTGGCCTACCATAGCACTTAGTGGAGGACACTCAGCCCAATTTCAGAAAATTTGGGACACTTTTTGTAATTTTTGAATTTTTGCATTAAAAAACAAACTTTTTTTGCCCAATGCATCGCGCCACCTAGAACTCGCTTTTGATGGAGACATCCTTTGGAGTAAAACTTAGCATATTTTCATTTTTCATGAAAAAACATGCATACTCATAAATGGCCAGGAAATTTTGACAGGTTTTGGGCTTCCAAAAAGGTCAAAAACACCCCAAAAATGACCTTTCTGCCCCTTTTTTGACACATAGGAAGCAGTCTTGGGAGAACTGCGTTTTGGGGGGACAAATGGAGGCAAAATTCAAATATTCCACTTATGTTGGAAAGTAGACAGGAAGACCTTTCCAAAAAGCTTACTTGGAGAAAATTTTGACACTTAGAAGGCCTCCAAAATCAGCTGCCAAAAAATGCTACGCATGGGGAAATCAGCGTGGCGCATTAGAGGAATTTTGCTTAGTTAGACCAAAAATACTCTGTTTTTCACCTAGTTTCTTGACAATTTGACTTTTCTTCTTCTAAATGTCAAACTCATGATGTAATTTAATATGAATTAATGGATTTTGATGTAATTATTCTAAATTTTCACTCTTAGAGGTAGATTCAACCATCAAAAGGTAGTTTGCAACTGAATGAATCAGTTTCCTAGTTTTTAGAGGCAAGTTGTTCCACTACCTACATTTTAGTCTCAGTTTAGATTTTGTTGGAAAAGCTCCTAATATTATGAGCTCGACCCCTAGAGGCTAGGATGAGTTATTGGTTGCCTATACCTGTAATTTTTCAGTCATTAGCATGGTTGGACTTTTGGGAAAGCTTGGAGCTTATTATGTACTCATTTGAACAATTTGGCTAAGGAATAGACCAGTGGTCTGCAGGAATTTATGGGATTCATGTGTCATATTGCTTTGGTATTTTGTTTTCTTCTGTAACTATAAGTCTACATGTGTTTTATGTATGCCATTATTTCATCTTAACTAAATCAAACAAGGATAAGGGTAGAATACATTGAAAGTGTAGTGCTCTACGTAGGGTTTGCTTAGTTATCTATGTTTTCAGCTAATTGAAAAGAATCCCTGAGTTCTTCATGCCCTTTTCAACTCCTCAACTGTCTAAAACCTCTCCATATCACTCAATTTGAAGTACCAAATCACTTGCCTACCTTGACCCATAGACATCTCTACAAAACTAAGCCTCATTCCCCACACCCAAATCTACCTTTCACATTTGAGCCAACAAAACATCATTAAATTCAATCAAACACCTCTGTACACATACCTAGCCTAAAATCAGTCATTACATTAGTCATCTCAAGATTTCATTGGCTATCGTTTCTGAGATTGACAAGGAGAGAGCCCTCTCCCGACCGGGTAGGGCTAGCTGCCAGGTTAAGCATGGTTTGATGTCACCCTAGATCCTACCTTTCTCAGTCTAAGGTAGATTTAGGCCCTAACATAGTGGTGACTCTACTGGGGAAGAAAGTTGTTTATTTGTTTGTTAGTGTTATTTTATTTATAAACTACAGATGGAGCCTGAAGTTATCCAGGTAGCCTTCAAACTGCACTTGCTTTGTGAGTGCATAAGTAGATGAATGTTGCTTCAGTCAATCTCGGGTCTAGTTTATGAACTGAACATCTGACTTGCAAATTGCACCAGTACATTAAACTAGGGAAGAGGTGATAGATATTCTCTGGGAAATATCATTCAAGTTGCAGATCTGATTACTGATGGTGGATAGCAGTCAGACACATATGAAGGCTGAAACATTCACCTGGCGACTCCAACTCAATCCAGAGATTCCAATGCTCACTAATCCTTTCATGCACTAAAATAAAATGGTAGGGTATGTGGCAAACCCAGTGTCTTGTGAAGTTTTAAAAGAAGTTAGAGATCAGTTAATGGATATTGAAATTGATGAAGTATTTTTCATTGTCGTGCTTCAATTTTTGAGATCGTTGAAGTTTCCTCCTAAAGCTAAAACCGGTTTCTCTGTGTTAGTTGTTCAAAAATTTGAGAATGAGATTTAGTATTTAAATGATCAGATCCAATCATATGAATTCTGAGATCCCAAAAAGTTCTTGGAAACTCTCCCTCCTTCAAAACAAGAAACAATAGATCTTCCCATGGATGTTTGCATTGACAGTTTGCAGCTGGAAGCATGTATTGAGGAGCTGGGGTAGCAAATAGGGTCTGGTTTTTTCAATCCTATTGCAACGTACATGGAAATTTTTTTCAGTTTGAATGATAAATCAAATTGTCTTTTACATAACGAGACTCATTATGTGCATGTATGGCTATCAACATTTACATTTGTGTCCTGGTTGAAGCACTTTCAAGCAACATCCTTGTCACAGTTACTTGATTGGTTGATATGGCATTACAACATTACTTGATCTATCAATTTTGCAGCAAAGTGGGCTATATTTGTACATAAATATGCTGCCCGAGGCAGCATTTTAGTTTTCAGTATTTTTTTATGTACATGTTGCAGTATGTATATGTTTTTGGATTGGTATGATTTGTTTTGGGTTTGCAGTTGTTTGATTCCATAGCCCAATGGATGAAGGCACTACCTGCTTTCCTAGAGATCTATAGTTCTTGGCATCTCCAAGGAGCTACCGTCCCCATTGGAGCCAATGTTAGTGTCAGTATCTTCATCCCTCCGTCAGTGATCAAATTCTCTCATTGCATTGCATGTTAGGTGTCTCATTTGATCAGCTGCATTCCATTAGGGTCATGGATCATCTGATGGTAGTGGCTTATTATATATTTTCCGTCATGTGCTGGCTTATTTTCATTCATCTAGATCATTTGCAGTCATTTTTTGTCTTTAAATCTGTAAAAGTCATTTTTAGGGTTTTAGGTCTCATTAGGTCTAGGGTTTTCACCAATAAGGTCTCAAAATGCTCAGTGATGGTCAGCAGGCACATGGGGAGGTCAAATAAAGTTCCAGCAACAATAATTTTCATGATCACTCACGTAGTGATTGATTTCTCCTCAAAACCATGTTTTGAGGAAAAACAGAGTATTTTATACTTTTATGTATAAATTTGATGTAATTTCATTTTTTTCATATGTAAACCACTTCAGTGGCAACCTTGGTCACCTTGCCAACCTTCAAAAATTCCATCCCCTACAAGGCAAACAAAAAAATCAAATCATTCAGTTCATCAAAGGAAAAAATGAAGTAAACTGCCCAAAAACAGAGTTTAAAAAGTAAGTCACAATGCAAACATTATAAAAATGGGTTTTATGAGTGAAAACTCAAAATCTCTTGTATATAACTCATTGATCATGTTCAAAGAGCTCATTTGCATTCAAAGGAGAAAGATTGAGCAAGAGAAGGCCGTGTTGGAGAAAGGGAGCAAGGTTGAAGCAAAATTGTGCAAATTCAGGGGTGCGGTGCATTGAGTCATGGGCGCGGCGCATATAGCTGGCACGACGCATTGTGCCACCCTCCACGGTGCAAAAACTACACTGGCGTGATGCACATAGAAGGCATGGCGTGTTGGGTTTGTGGCATGACGCATAGAGGTGCAAGCCCGATTTTACCCATAAACTCTCTCAAATTTCCAAATTTTCTCAATCCTATGGTGTGCAAGTAAGTCAAGCTTTCTTCCCTTGCCAGTGAAGAGTTTTTCTTAAAATTTGTGGTGGTTTAGCGAGATAAAACTCAAACCCTACCTTCTTGCAAATTTAGCTCAAAAACAATTGCCTAGGGTTTGCATTTGTGTTTTTGCTACCAAGCCCACTCCATCACTCCCTCACTCTTTCACTCCATTTATTTTCCAGTTTCATTCACTCATTCCCTAATCCCCATATTCCTAAAATTCACTAAACCCATATCCCAAACTCCCACTATCCCAAACACTAATTACTATCCCTAAGCCTACGCACTATTCCCTAAACTCCCTATTTCCCAAAAAACTTCTCAATAACATTCCCAAAACCCCTCATACCCTCTCCCTCCACAGTCCCTCATACATTCTCATCCTTGGTAGCAGAAAACTAAAAACACCATAAATCTCTTCATACTCATCAAGAAAACTCACACATTAGCAAACATGCAGTCTGATCCTTCCTATGACCAAGATGAGGTGACACACAGTGATTCTCCTAGAGAAATGCATGAACCAAGAAGACCTCACAAGGGTGGCAAACATATACGAGAGGAACTTACTTCACTTGCCGAGCTGCAGGCCTGTGCTCTTGCTATCACATGTTTTCGACACCAATCCTATTATCAGTTCTGTGAGATGGTAGAGAGAGTCCAGTACCATCATGAGTTGGCCAGGTTGTTTGTGCTCCATCTTCAAAATGGCCAAGTCACTCTAGCAGGTATGAGATTCACCTTGACACCAGAGTCTATTTCTCTAGCAACTGGCATTCCTAATGTCAGTGAGTAGTGGAATAAGAGGCAGTAGATTAACAAGGAACATTATGAGCCTTACATCAAGGATATTTATTTGAGACATCTCAACAAAGTTTTTCCCTTCCGATATTTGAAAGACTCATATGCTCCCTTGATGAAACTCATAATTAAGTATTTTAGCTATGAGGGCCGGTTTTCTCACATGTTTGCTTACCATATCAAATTGTTGATGCACTTCACTAGGGTGAGAATGATGAATCTCCCCTACTTTATTTTCTGGAATATTGAGAAGATGACCACCTTAGTGCACAAGAAGACTCCTCAACAGCAGTATAACAACATATTCCATTTTGCACTAATAAAGATTGTTGTCATGCATCAACTTGGTTTACAGAACATCTCATGGAAGGATTTCATTTCGCATGAGGTATTCACTAGTGCTCAAGTACCTCCAGCAATTTTTCATGAGACAGGTGAACCTTCACATCAGTAGGAGCTTCATGAGACGCAAACCACTAGTGTGCCAGTATATGTCACCTACCAAAAGGGCACTAGAAGGTTGTTTGCAATAGCAAAGCGAGTATTATCTCTACCCAGGGTGGAAGGGTTCTCACTTCCTCCATTAATAGAGAAGGTACAGGACAAGGGCAAGTGGCCATTACATGATGAGTGGCCTTCAGTAGGGCAGGAGACAAATTTTATTCTTATTCAGTATGATGACACCAATTTGGGCTCGCAAAGTTCAAAGCTTAGAGAGATCATCCCAGTCCAACAAGCTGACATTCAACATTTTTCTCTCAACCTACAAAGAGGCAAGTAGATAGTCAAATATCTGGAGCAAAGAAACAAACAGCTAGAGGATCAACAAACCATAATGGAGCTAAGAAACATATGAGAAAACCAACAAGCTGCCAAAAGGAGGAAGGTCAAGTTCACAACACTTGAATAAGAAATCAATGTTAATCGTGAGTCTTGGTTGGAAAGGACAAATATCCACTTGGAGAGGATGATAGAGAAGGCCTCAACGAGAAAAATATGTTGAGAAACATGGCATATCACTACCTGTCAAGAAATATGGTGTGCCAAGCAAGAATCAAGAACTTGAAGGCCAAGTTAAAGAAGGCATCAAGGAGGCAAAAAGAGCAATATAAAATTCAGATCTTGGCCGAGGCTTCCTTGGCCCGACATAGCACTTAGTGGAGGACATTCAGCCCAAATTTCAAAAAAAATTGGGACACTTTTTGTAATTTTTGAATTTTTGCCTTAAAAAACAAACTTTTCTTCCTAATGCGCCGCGCCACCTAGCGTTCGCTTTTGATGGAGACATCCTTTGGAGGAAAACTCAACATATTTGGATTTTTCATGAAAAAAAATACATTCTCACAAATGGCTAAGAAATTTTGACAAGTTTTGGACTTCCAAAGAGGTCAAAAAAACTCCAAAAATGACCTTTCTGCCCCTTTCTTGACACATAGGAAGCAGTCTTGGGAGAACTCAGTTTTGGAGGGGAAAATGGAGGCCAAATTCACAAATTCCATTGTGTTGGAAGGTAGACAGGAAGAAATTTCCAGCAAGCCCACTTGGAGAAAATTCGGACACTAGGAAGGCCTCCAAAATCAGTTGCAAAAAAGCGCTACGCATAGGGAGATCAATGCGATGCACTGGAGGAATTTTTCTCAGTTTGACCAAAAATACTCTATTTTTTGCCTAGTTTCTTGACAATTTGACTTTTCTTCTTCTAAATGTCAAACTCATGATGTAATTTAATATGACTTGATGGATTTTGATGTAATTATGCTAAATTTCCTCTCTTAGAGGTAGATTCATCCATTAAAAGGTAGTTTTCAACTAAATGAATCAGTTTCCTAGTTTTTAGAGGCAAGTTATTCCACTGCCTACTTTTTAGTTCTCAGTTTAGATTTTGTTGGAATAGCTCCTAATATTATGAGCTCGACCCCTAGAGGCTAGGATGAGTTGTTGGTTGCCTATATCTTTTAATTTTTTATTCATTAGCATGGTTGGACTTTTGGGAAATCTTGGAGCTTATTGTGTACTCATTTCAGCAGTTTGGCTAAGGAATAGACCAGTGGCTTGCAGCACTTTATGGGCTTCATGTGGCATCTTGCTTTGGTATTGTGTTTTCTTCTGTAATTTTATTTCTACATGTGTTTTATGTATTCCATTATTTCATCTTAACTAAATCAAACAAGGGCAATGGTAGAATACATTGAAAGTGCAGTGCTCTACCTAGGGTTTGCTTAGTTCTCTATGTTTTCAGTTGATTGAAAAGGATCCCTAAGTTCTTCATGCCCTTTACAACTCCTCATCTATCTAAAACCTCGCCATATCACTCAATTTGAAGTACCAAATCACTTTCCTACCTTTCCCCATAGAGATCTCTGCAAAACTGAGCCTCATTCCCCATGCCCAAATCTACCTTTCACATTTGATCCAACAAAACATCATTAAATTCAATCAAACACCTTTGTACACGTACCTAACCTAAAATCAGTCATTACATTAGTCATCTCAAGCTTTTGTTGGTGATATTTTCTGAGATTGACAGGGAGGGAGCCCTCTCCCAACCTGGTAGGGCTAGCTACCAGGTTAAGCGTGGTTTAATGTTACCCTAGATCCTACCTTTCTCAGCTTGAGGTAGATTAAGTCCCTAACAGGCTCCTCCTTTGGAGATGGAAGCACCTCCTTTGGAGTTATGCTCAACTCTCACTCTACAGACATCCTCATGTCTTTCTCCTCATCAAATATCACATCCCTCCTCATAACAGTAATCTAGAGTGAGGGCATGTACCCCCGGAAAATATGATGGATCCAAGAATAGCCCATAAAGATCCCCATCTCTGTAGTGGGCTACAACCTTTTCCTGCTATCTTTGGGTAGATGAAAATAGACAGTGGATCCAAAAATGTGAAAGTGTGAGACGTCTAGCTTCCTCCTAGTGATTTCCTCTTCAGGTGTAACCATTCCAATAATTTTGTGAGGGCTTCTGTTCTGCAGGTAAACAATTGTATTGCAAGCTTCCTCCCATAACGATAGTGGAAATCCCTGGTCGTGAAACATTTCTCTAGTAACACCTACAATACTTCTATTTTTCCTCTCTTCAACCCCATTTTTTTGTGAGCTGTGGGGTGAAATCAACTCCCTTCTAATACCCTCCTTGACACATAATTATTTGAAGGAATTAGACACATGCTCTCCTCCATTATCACTTCTCAGGGATTTGATTTTCGTTCTAGTCTGATTTTCAACTAAGGATTTAAATTGCACAATCTTCAAATAAACCTCATATTTATTATTCATGAAATAGATCATACATTTGCGGGAAAATTCATCAATGAATATCACATTATATATGTGGCTTGTAGTTGACACTATGGAAAATGGTCCACACACATCTGAATTAACTCACTCTAAGATGGCTCCCGGTTTTCTTTCTCAACCATGGAAGGAGGATTTAACATATTTTCCAAGAGTGCATCTATTGAAAGCATCATGTTGATCAAGGGTGCATTTTGGAAGTCCAATGGTGATATGCTGATTTATTTTCAAAGCTCCATGGTGTAGAAGTCCAATGTGCCTATGCTAGATCTATCCAACATCTCAGTCCTAACCTTGTTCTGCCTTGCTACTCAATGTAGCTTATACATCTGCCTCTAGCTTGTAGATATTTTTAACCCAAACACCAATTTAATTAACCTGTCCTAAAGCAACATGCTTCAGATAGGCCTTCCCTTTTCTTAACACCACATCATATCCTCTGTCTTCAAGTACAACTACATAAACTAGATTTTTCTTCAAACCTGACATATACATTAAATTCTTTAGGTGAAGATGGGAGTCTGCCTCCCTCTTAAAGGTGATAGTTCCAATCCCTTTAGTATTATGTCATCCATCATCTCCAAGCTCTATGTGCATTCATAGATCCTTCTCCTCCAAGCTACTAAATAACCCCTTATTTCCTATCATATGAAACGAAGCACCAGAGTTTGAGTAACATACACTACCTCATACAATACTTGCCTTGCAAGCAATGAGGGTTAAACCAGGGAATGTTTGAGGGGCTAATATTTGCGGGTGGGATAATTTTCCATGTTTTTTCCAAAAATCAAATTCGCGATTTTCCATTTTTTCTAGAAACTATTCGCCCAAATTTTATAGTACAAAATTGTTTTACCTTAAAAATCGCCATAATGTTTGTGATGTGGCTCCTCCCATACATACCCGCTTTGAACAATTTTTTAAGGGTAAAAATAAGCTGAGGGTTACTATGACAAAACTCAACCTCCTAGATAACTTTAAGGAAATGGGGCCTACAAAACAAGACCTTACTGACTTCCCTTAGTAATACAGGACCACCAAGAGCTAACTAAACACTCCAAGTGCCCAACCCATAAGTTAACTTTATTTTTCAATGAATAGGCCCCCTGTCACTCCCATGACAAGGCCTGCAAGCAAGTCTTACCCTCTTGTCGCTCCCACAAGACTCCTTCCCAACGACTGCAGTGTTCTTAACTCAGTTATGTGCCAATGACCCTAAGATCCGAGCCACTTTTTCAAGGCTAGGATCTAGATCTATGCCCGGAACTTAATGAAACTCCCCAAAGTGATAAATAACACAGAGAAAAAACCTTTAACATAATACTTAATTGAGGACTTGACCTAGTCTAGTCTAATCATGACATTCATTTCGTGAAACACATTGAGAACATAAGATCTATGGGTCATGAACGCATATTTAAAAATAGGGATCTAAAACTTATTGGAGGTTTTCTGAGAAGGACTAATTACCTCTCACAATAGCTACAATAACATCTATTAGGTCATGCATTCATTAACCATTCATTTATCAATCAAACATGAGAAGATCCATCACTTGAATTTGTCATAGAACCATGCTTTTAACCAACATATAACTAGGTAAATAAAAGTGATAGTACCAAAATAAAAGCCACATAATAATAAGTACATTTTCTCATGAAATACAAGAGGAATTTAGCTCTTATAGAAATATGTGAAATCCAACAATGTTAGGGACTTCCACGTACCACCCGACCATAGATTGGGTTGAACCAAATATTTCTTTCAGCCAATCACCCCCATGCCATATTACGAGAACAAATGTTGGATATCATAGGCTAAAACACCTCCACCCTCACACTATCGTGATCTCACCTAAACCAGTCTTGAGATCACAAAGCCAAACCAAGATTGGATGCCTTAGAATTCCTTCACCATCCCTTGAAGAATTTTCCTGTCTCCACCCTCATGTTGAGGGCTTCTCAAAGAAAACCATTTCCACTCCCAACCCTTGGTATTTTCCTGAGGTCACCTCACCCAGATCCAAAACCTTTTGGCAATCCAAATCTCAACCAAGAATGAATCCCATCACACCATGGTTATCCAGAAATGGAAAGGTAAGGATGAAACCATTGTCAAACGTAGAAAACCTTGTGCCAATGACAACAAATGAAACAAATAAACACATGAATGTACCTTGCATGCCAAAACAAGCTAGGAAATCATACATGCAACCTGTTACCTGCACATATTCCCACTGAAGTTGCTTGATCCAACTTTCCCTTGCTTGATCCTTGCTTTCCTTTTTTTTCTTGTCCTTCCTTTTCTTTCTTGCCTGCTTTTTCCACTTGGTTCTTTCCTCCTATCTGAAACCAATTCCAAATCTAAACTAACAAAAGGCTGCAAAAATCTATGAGTTGATCCTTAGAAGCATTTTTATTATTGACTCCTCTAATTTCTTCATTTTTCCTCTGTTTTCCTTCAATTTCCTCCTCACATGAAACTTGTGACCTATCACCTTCCTTTTTTCCTAATTTCCTTTATTTTCATAAATAAAATAACAATAATGTATTTTTTCCTTTTCAAAGCCTTTGCCAATGCCTTTTCCAATTTCCCTTTAGCAATAATAAACAACAAGTGATGCCCACTAGTATGCTTTAGCCAACATTTAGCTTCGGATACATGTCCCATGACCTAGGTCTTACTTTTCCTTTATTAACTTTTGTTACATCAACTTTTAACATGGGGCTATTACAGAAACCCCCCTTAGGGGAACACCATCCTCGATGTTTAGTGACACGTACAATAAACAAAATTGCTAAAAAATTAAAACATACTACTCATGGAGCTTTATAACCCAACTTGTTGTAGTATTTACAATGAAATACTTGCTTAGAAGGAAAACCATCATGTCAAACATGACAACATGACAACTATACCACTTATTAGATCGTTATAACACAAATCACTATGGTATTTACAATATCAGTCATACATAAATATGTACATATACCAAAAACTCATTTTCCTCCACTCTAAAATAATAAAGGATACGTAGCAAACATTTGATCATTTATCTCCCATGTAGCTTCATTAGGCCCAAAGTTCTTCCACTCCACTTTAACTCGCTTGATTGCTTTGTTTTGGAGCATGAGTTATTTTCGCTACAATATGCACTAAGATTCTGGTTGGAATTCTCCTCCTGGATCCACCTTCAATAAAAACCAATCAATAACATGATGAACATCTTTTACATATCTCTTAAACAATGAAACATGGAAAATTCCATGCAAATTAACTTTCAGAGGCAGTGCAAATCTGTAGGTCACTAGTCCAATCCTATTAAGGATCTTGAAAGGCCCATAATACCAGGGTTCCAACTTGGAACATGATCCATTCCTTAAGGATATCTTCTTGGTATTGATGCACAAATACACATGCTCCCGAACCTCAGACTCCTTAAATGCCATGTTTTGGTTTGCATAACTATTTTGCATGTCCCGTACTTCCCTTAGATTCTTCTTGATAACCTGCATTTCCTGTTCCATCTCTTCCAACATGTATGGTCTAATAAGTACCATCTTCACTGGATCACTCTAGATGATGGGAGTGTTACAACCCTGCCCATGCAGTGCGTCAAACAAACTCATCCTTAGTGACTCTTGATAATTGTTGTTGTAATAAAAATCAACTAGTTGAAGATACTCGTCCTACATCTGCTATTGATGCATGACATACATCCTTAGGATATTCTCCAAAATCTTGTTGACCCTCTATGTTTGTCAATCTATCTAAAGATGATAAATTGTACTGAAGGCCAAATCTATACCCAAACTTGCAAATATCTTCTTCAGAAACTAGGAAGTGAACTTAGCATCTCCGCTTGACACAATCTTCTTCAGAAAACCATGCAACCTCACTATCTCCCTGATGAAGACTTGTGCTACATAACTAGATGAATAAGTAGTCTTCACTAGAATGAAGTGAGTTACATTGATCAATTTTTCAACCACAACGATGATGTACTCATGTTGCTTCAATTTCCTCGGAAAACTTGTAATGAAATCCATGGAAATGACCACCCATTTCCACTCTAGAATCAGAATAGGATGTAACAAACTAGCTAGGTGTTTACACTTAGCTTTCACTTGTTGACAATCCAAGCATCAAGAAATAAAATATGCCACATCCTTCTTCAAACTCATCCAATAGTATGACTTATTCATCATTTCCAATGTCCTATGATATGTTAGGTGACCTTAAAATGGCTTGACATGAAACTCCCTCAAGATAAGCTTCTTGATCTCACTATCATCTGGCACATAGATCATGCCCCTAAATCTAACCAAGCCATATGTCGTGAGACAATAGCCCACATCCTATTCACTTGTACCCTACTATAACCTTTGCCTAATCCATTGATAAATGTCATCATGTTATCCTTCTTGTAAGACCTAATCTTGTAAATCTGTCACATAAGAGCTCATCGCTGTAACATGGTTTACCTACACTCTCCTACTAAGAACATATGTGATCTTGTTCTCCTTTCCTTTAATGTATCTAATCTCAAATTCAAATTCATTGAGCATGGACAACCATCTAGTGTGCCTAACATTCATATTTTATTGGTCAAACTGGTACCTATGTCCATTGTGACCACTCATCAACACAAACCTTATTCCAAGAAGAGAGGGCCTCAACATCTTCAATGCATGAATGGTTTATGCCAACTCAAGTTCAAGAGTCACATAGTTCTTCTTGTGCTAATTCAATTTCCTTGACTCATAACATACCACTTATCCCTCCTGCATCAAGGCTCCACCAAGTCCTCTCTTTCAAGCATTTGTGCACACCAAAAACTCTTTATCTGGATTTGCAAGCTTTAGGGCTTGAGCATTTGTTAACAACTTCATCAACTGCTAAAAACTTGCTACACATTCTCTAGTCCATTCAAAATTCTTTCCTTTCCTCTACAATGATATAATAGTATATGTGATCTGCGAGAAGTTCCTTATGAAGCTGCTATAATATCCTACTAGCCCCATGAATGATTTGACCTCATCCACATTCTTAGGAGCTTCCCACTCCATGAAAACCCTTAAATTTTCTATATCCACTATTATGCCTTCCTTGGAAAATAACATGTCCCAAGTAATGTACCTATGTGTGAAAGAAGTTGTGCTTACTAAGCTTGGCATACAACTAATTGTCTCTTATAAATATCAATACTATTGCTAAGTGTTTTTCATGCTATTTTTCATTCTTAGAATATATCAATATACCATCAATGAATACATTCACAAAGTTTTCCAGATAAGGACACAACACACTATTCGTCAAGAAAATGAAAGTATATAGAGCATTAGTCAAACCAAAAGGAAGTACAAGAAAATCATAATGCACATACCTAGTCTGGAAAGTAGTTTTACAGATGTCCACTTTTTTTATTCATACCTAATGATATCCTAATCTCAAATCAATATTTGAGAACATTTCTTCTCCCTTGAACTGTTCAAATAAGTCATCAATCCTAAAAAATGGATAGTTATTCTTGATGGTTACATTATTCAACATCCTATAATCGATGCATAACCTTAGAGTACCATTCTTCTTCTACACAAACAACACTACTCCACCTCAAGGCGACACACTTCACCTAATCTATCCCTTGTCATGCATTTCATTCAATTAAAACTTCAATTACACTAGCTTTTGAGTACTTATCCTATAAGGTGCCTTTGGTGGCGGTGCTTTCCCTACTACCAACTCAATAGAAAAGTCTAGTTCCCTATGAGGAGGAAACTCTGAAATCTTTGCTGGAAACACATCCTAAAATTGTTGTAATACAGGTTACCTATCAAAGATTTTTTCATCCTCGACATCCTTACCCTTGTCAATGGAAATATGGACTGAAAATAGTACACAGCCCTTTATGCGACTATGGTTGGCTTGCATAGCTCTAATCATTCTCACCAATGTAGGCTTATTCTTTTTCTACAAGATTCTTTTTTCCCCAATATCATTTAGGCAATCAATAACCTTGTCATAGAAATCTACATTGGTGCTATGGAGATACAACCAATCCATACCCAAAATAATACTATATGGTACTAATGGAAGCACATTTAGATGGACTTTTGTAGGCATACCATTCCGCTTAAATGCGCAAGGCCTTACCCAATTATGAACTCTCTTCTTAGTACTTGTAGTCAACTAACCCAACCAAGATTCTGCATGCACTTATTTTCTCAAACCACAATTATCCATTAGGTTAGGATTATCATAAATATAATTAGATCCAGGGTCAATCAAAATAGAAACAAATCAACCATAGAGCTTACCTTCAATCTTAATAATGGATGCCTTGTGATCTTCCTACTTGTTATCCACAACTGCATAAGTCTGAGGAATACTATGGCCCACATCCCCAACTATCTACACCTCCTGAGCATTGTAGCTCTAAGGCTTTCCATCCTTGTACAATGGAAAATCCTTCTTGCAATGATATTTGTTGCAAATCCAACACTTCAACATTCCTCTACCATCACCTCTATTTTACTACTCTCTACGCTGCAACCCATGTGTCTTCTCAACTATATTAAACTCCTTGTAAAGAACCACATTCTCTTTCTCAGTTGCATCCTACGGTCTTCCCCTCTTTGGTGGTCACTTCACTTTAACTTTCTCATTCCCCTTAAAATAATGCTTAGGATCACATATATGATTTGACTTATCATAATAATGTTTCAGTTTCCTGAGGACCTCCTCCAATGACCATGGTTCATCAAACTCAAACTAGTCACTATATGTTGTTAGAAACCCACTGTTGATTCAAACCTTTTAATATTTTCTTTCTCATATTTGAGGTAAGGCACACACCTCAAATACTCTAGGAACCTGCTAGTATGCTCATCATATGTCATGGAACCCATCTGTACCTTATAAAATGCCTTAGCTTTTTCATCATATTATCTCTCAGATAGGTACTTCTTCTTAAAGAGTCTCTCAAAGTCATCCCAAATCAAATATTCTTCTTGAATTCCCTTGAAATTATTCACATATTCCCACGAAATATTTGTTTTCCCTTGAATACTGAAGGTGGTTATTTTAGCTTCATTCCCTTAATAGTTATGAAATCTGAAGACTTTATTCATTCTAAGAAACCATGCCTCTACATCTTTCGACTTCTTCATCTCTAAATCAAATATAGGAAGCTTGAATTTCTTTAACTTCTAAGTCAAGTACTCACTCCTGATATAAGGATGATGGCAGTGAAAATCTAATGATGTATCTTAGATGAGGAACTAGAGTGAAACCCATACATACCAGTCCTCATGTCAGGTGTATCCAATTATCTACCCCTATGACTATATACCCTCTATCCAACCTGTATCCTAACTGAGACCTACTACCATAGGTTCCATTAGTCTTCCCTTCCTTCTTTTAACTAACCCTTATATCTCCATATCTATACAAGTCTGACAAAACTCTTGCAAGTCTTTCTTGAGCCTGAACCAACCTGACATTATCTTCTTTGCAAATTTTAATCTCTTCCCTCAAACTCATCATTGTTCTTCTATATCAAGAGAATACCCATCTCCTTGTTGCCCAACTAATATGTAGGGAGAGTCACATGAAATGTATTCTACCATTTTTCCCATAACCTTTTGTTATGTTCTTCCTGCAAGTGCACCATGTAATATAAACCAAATAGATACACTAACAAAAATCATAGTTCAATGACGCTCTGTGGAGGCTTATCTTATCTTCAAAATAAATCCACATTAGCATGATACATGTATAATGATAATGACATAAATATGCCAACTTTATGCATGACAATACAAGCTCCATACTATGACCCCATGCATGAAAACCACAACCATGACAATGCATACATAACCACATGCATCTAGCCCATCCGGTCTAAGTGTTTGAACCA
Source organism: Pinus tabuliformis (assembly GCA_031772625.1). Taxonomy (NCBI): domain Eukaryota; kingdom Viridiplantae; phylum Streptophyta; class Pinopsida; order Pinales; family Pinaceae; genus Pinus; species Pinus tabuliformis. Next base: position 1,395,945,261 of record CM062804.1, read on the forward strand.
TGCTCTAATACCACTCTGTAACATGCCTCCTCCAATGTCTACCTACTTTCACCAACATTACCAGGGAAAACCTGAGCTGAGGGTTACTATGACATGAATCAAACTCCTAAAAAACCTTAATGAAGTGGAGAGAACAAAACAAGACCTTACTGACTTCCCTTAGGTGCTACAGGACCACCAAGAGCTAACCAACCACTCTAGGTGCCCAATCCCTGAGTAAAAATTCTTTTTCAATGAACTAGACCCCTAGTCGCTCCCATGATAAGGCCTCCAAGTGACTGTAATCATCCAGTCACTCCCACATGCATGTTTCCCAATGACTACAACATTTTTCACTCAGCTATGTGTTAATGACTTCGATATCCGAGCCAATTTTTCAGGTCTAGGATCCAAACCTCCGACCAAAACATAATGAAACTCCCTAGACTCATAAATAAGATAGAGAGAAATGCTCTAATAGAAGACTTAGTCAGGACTTGACCTAGCCCGGTCTAACCATGACAGTCATTCCTTCAAACACATTGAGAACATAACATCTATAGGTCATGAATGCATATCTCAACATAGGTATCTGAAACTTATATGAGGTTTACCAAGAAGGACTAATTCCCTCTTATAATAGATGCAATAACATCTATTAGGTCATGCATTCGTTGACCATTCATTTATTAATCCAACATGATAAGAGCCATGACTTTAATATTTCACAGAACCATGCTTTTAACCAACATATTGTTGGTCATCACAATTGTCCTTTTTTAACCCTATATTTTTCCTAACTATTCTACCCAAACCTCTATTTCACAATTAAACTAAAACCTTTAGACATGGTTCTTGGTATCTTTTTGTGATTTTATTGGACATGGATCATAGGGGATTATTTCTCATTAAAAAGGTTGGTTAAGCCTATATTCTGTTGTAACTTATCTATTCATATTTCCTTAAGGCATGGTGAGTAAATTTCATTAATCAAAATCAGATTTTGGTTGGTGCAGGATTCACAATTCTTGTACCATCTGTGATTCCTGTACCAGGTGGACAACCAGACCATTCATTCTGGATTGGCACTGAAAATATTACATTTGTTAAGGAATGGCGTGCACATCTCGCTGAGGTTTTTTCCTTTTATGCGTCATGCTTGGAGCGTTATGGATGGGCTAAAGATGGAGGTCATTCATTGTTCAAACACATTTTCCTGTTAAATTTTCATTACGGTTGAGAGCTTAATATCTATGTATAAAATAGAGATTCTAGGATAGGTTTAGCTAGTGATATTGTAAAGAACTCTTGATACATTGTTGTTGTAATCTTTTGTAATCTTCTATTTCCCTGTCTCTCTGGGATGGATCCATGGTTTTATGATGTGTATTTGCAGAAGACCTTGAATAAAATAAGGAGCTAGTGCTAGTTTCATATTTCATTTCCTGTCATTACCTCTAATGTTTTCTTCGTGCATTTGATTTTAGAATTCTCGTAGAGGGACACGAGATGGTTGCATAGGGCCCAGCCAACAAGCTCATTCTCCCCATCTTTCGTAGGGTGTTTAGATCTAGTTATGCTAGTGTGAACAAAGTGGTTTCTTTTACATTCTTGAGCTTGCAGGTTTGGTGAAACCCTTGTGAATTTTTTATGCGTGATCTCAGATCTGAGGATTTTTCATGTGTTTGGGTTGATTTCTATTTCTATTTCTAGTTTTAGTATTTCATTTCCTTCCTGAAAGCATCACACTGTTCTTTCCTTTTTTGAGAAATTCTTTTCTAAGTTATTTCGAAAGATTGGTTAGGGTTATGAGTTTGATGATTTGAGTTTAATTCGTTTCCTTACAGTATAGTGTGCCCTTATATGAATGCAAACTCTGGGAATGAAATGATAAATCTGTGTATGAAGTCAAGACTATAACGATCTCCCATATAAATGCAAACTAAACATTACCGATTATAGGAACCTTTTATGGTATTTTCCTGGGATAATGATTTGTAAAATTTATCTTGGAAAGCAAAGTATATTTATTATTTTGACCAAGAACTAAAAATGTTGATTTTTTTCTTTTGGGATAGGTACTTTCATTTACACCTCAAGTGTGTTTCCTTTCTACTATCGTAAGAATTCCCTTTAGTTTTTCGCTTAAGTTTTTACAGTCATTTTTATTGAGTGATTGCTTTGGATTGGGAGTATTTTTTATTAAAGTTCAATATGAATTTTTCTTCTGTATTTTTCTTATTTCTAGTTTACTAGCTATAACACATTAATATCTGAGTGAAGGGTGATTGAAAACAAGACTATCCTAGTGCAGGGATAGAGAGTTCTTAGTGTAGGAACAAATCGTCCCAGTGTAGGAACACATCGTTCGAGTATAGGAACAAAAAATTCTAGTACAGGAACAGAATGTTCCAGTAAATGAATAGAGCATTCCTCTACTAGAATAGAGTATCCCAGTGCAGGAACAAGATTCATTTCAGTACAGGAACGTGATTGCCCTGGTATAGGAATGAGACATTTTTAGTAAAGGAAACAGATTTAAAAGTATAATAGAAAACCATTCCTGTTGTTATTTTAAGAATTGGAGTTCAATCATAGGAACATATTTGATCTTTCAATATTCTTTTTAGATTGATTGCAAGGCATGCTTTAATTTTTCTGTCAAGGTATATGGTGAGTATTTGTCTTGAATTGAATTGAGTACCCCTAGTCGCTTGGTGTTCTTTTTCTAAAAGGTTTTCTTTGCAATTTAATTTCTTATTGATTCTCCACAATTTACTGAGAGGATTGAAAGTAGGATTTAGAGAAGTTAAAACCAGCAATCGTTTACATTTCCTGTGCTACACCTCGAAGTTTACATCTCCCCGAGTTGACAAATTAAGTGTTGAAGGAGTTCACTGAAATGTAACTCCAACACCCAACACATATAATGAGATCAATAACAATGATAGAACATAGATTAAATCCAAATAATAACAAGTAAATTTACTCATGAAATTTAAGAGGAAATTAACTCCTATTGACATATGGCAAATCCAACCAAGTGAGGGAGTTCCATGTACCACCTCAACATAGACTAGGTTGAACCAAATATTTCTTTTAGCCAATCATACTCATGCCATATTCCAAGCATGAATGTGGGATATCATGGGACAAACCAATCCATAAATAACCAAGGGAATCTAGAGATTAAAAAATCTCTACCCTCACACTACCATGATCTCACCCAAATTGGTTCTGATATCACAAAACCAAACTGAGATTGGATAACTCATAATTATTTCACCATCCCTTGAGGAATTTTGTTGCCTTCACCCACCTGTTGAGGGTTTCTCAGTGAAAACCATCTCCACACCCAACCCTTCATATTTTTCTAAGAGAACCTCACTTAGATCCAAAACCTTCAGGCAATGCAAATCTCAACCAAGAATGAATCCCATCACAGCATGGCTATTCGGAAATGGGAAGGCAAGGATAAAACCACTATCAAACCCTGCAAAAATCATGCCAATGACAACAAATGAACCAAATACACACATTCATGCCAAAACTATCTAGGAAACCATACATGCAACCTACTACCTACAAGTATTCCTGCTCAAGCCACTTGATCCAGCTTTTCCTTGCTTGGTCCTTCCTTTCCTTTGCCTTTTTTTCCTTCCTTTCCTTACTTCCTTGCTTTCCCCTCTTGGTTCTTTTCTCCTCTCCAAAATTAATTCCAAAAATGAACTAACAAAAGGTTGAAGAAGGCTATGAACTGGTCCCCAAAATCCTTTTTATTATTGATGATTATAATCTTTTCATTTTTCCTCTATTTTCCTTCAATTTCCTCCTCACATGCAACCTAAGACCTTTCACCTTACTTTTCTCCTATTTTCCTTTATTTTCATAAATACAGTACCATTAATGTATTTTTTCCTTTTCAAATTCTTTCCCAATTTCCCTTTAGGCATAATAAACAATAAGTGATGCCCACTAGGATACTTTTCCCAATATTCATCTTGGAATACGTGTCCCATGATCTTGGTCTTATTTTTCCTTTACTAGATTTTATTATATGAAATTTTAACCCTTCATTATAAATATTTCTACACAAATATCACCAAAATTTTTACATTTTTCATATTAGGGAATAGTAATATTCACCAAGGTTTCTAAACTTTAAGATAATATCCCATGATTAAAATTTTCCCTCGGTGAAATCCAACTCAGAATATGATGTGAAAGCGTCTCATCATGTTCCTGCTACAGGTTTCTAACTGGATTTCTTGTGTGTAAACATGGTTGCATAATGTCCATACTGATGGCAGTGAAATAATTCAGTTTTATTGAGGTATTTATTCTTTGCATGGTTCTGGATGGATTCTTCCTTCCCCTGGGCCTTCTTTTCTTTGGCTTTCTTTCCTTTTCCAACCCAGGAAAAGTTTTCTTTCTCGTTAGTTCTGGATGTGACTCCATCTCTTGTGTTTCTTCTAATCTCATCCTGCACCAAATTAGACCAAAATATCTCCCAATATAAGAGCTTTTCTCTTCCATTAACCAACTTGTGATAGTTGTACTAGAACTTTAGACATACATGGAGTGTTTATCTCACAAGTTTAGATGATGACACATTTCTATAACTCTTCCAAGTTCATCTCTCACCCATGTAAATATAGAGAGGTGTTGAATAACTATTTCATTTTTACTCATTTGAATGTTCTTGAGTTTATCTTTTAATGGAAATATCTTGGCATCACTACTACTTTTGAATAGATTTGTGTGGGTTTTCCACATTGCTTAAGAAGTCTCATTGGCATGCAAATTCGAAACCACATGGTCTTTGACTCCCTCCAAGATAATCCTCTTGGCTTTTGCAGTATCTTTCTTCCACTAAGCCTGTTGATGTGCATCTGATGCTGCTGGTTTTGGAATATCTGTTTTTGTGTATTCTAATACTCCATTTCATCAAACACAAATTCCATTTTATATTTCCAAGCATAGAAAGTTGAAGTTCCCTCCAATGCATACTCAAGCCTCAATCCATTGAAAGATATTGTTGCCACACTAGAGGAATACGTGTAGCACAAATTCCTCTTCAATTTGATTTGAATTGGATAAAGGAGTCTAAAGGGTATTATGGCCACATGATAACACTTTTCCTAACAAGGTAGGGTCGAGTTAGTGTTGTAGTGCTCTCGAGACACAACCAACCTACGAGCTAGAACTACTAGGCACTCTTTCATTATAACACCCTAACTATCACTTGCAGGGTGCATTATAACTTTAATCTAGAGAAAAAAAATTATTTATATCTCACAAACTATTGCTAGTCCACTCTCACTCACCTCTATGTAACTAAGGCTTTCATACCACGTAGAAATAACTCAAAATTTGTATATGCTAATAAATTCAGACTAAAAAAAATAGACACAAATTTCTTCTACTCAATTTGTGGAAGAAAAAACAAACAATAGAAGAAAAATGCAATCATTTAATCACAATGAAAATAGTTTTTACTGGGGAACCCAACTGAAAAAAATAAAAATAAAATAAAAATAATAAATAAATAAATAAAATCCTTCTCTAGTTGTATTATATTAGACTATAACAATGATCTATTACGATGACAACTTCAATGCTTGAAGCTCAATATGCACTGCAAGATTGGTCTCCTCTTGACTCACCTACTTGCACAAACTCTATACACTCACTAGTATATATTAATGAGTATAATTATTCCTTTTCCCTCCACTTCACTAGGAAATTCAAATTGAATGCATGACTAGAGCTATTTTTAGTAAATTGAATAGTTAACTAAGAGATCAGTGAGTTAATAACATTTACAACTACTCAACTAAACTCATATTGACTCTATTCTACACTAGAGCTTACATAACTAAATTTCACTAAAGATAAAACCTATAGATAGCTAGATTGTAGCCACCAACTTACACACAATTCTAGTACTAGCCCACAAACTTGAATTGAATGACTTAACTGGGTGATTTTTCCATGTGACTCCTACTAACTGCCTGCCAAATCATCTTGCTAAAGTAGAAATTCTAATTTCTTCATTTAACTAAGGAAAAAATCAAATGAAGCATTTTCTTCCTACAATTTAATAAAGCAAGAATGGATGCGGGAATTTCTTAATACAAAATCTTTTCTTGGTTGGAACAAAAAATATTTTTTGCTTTTGGCTATGGTCGTCGGACAACTTGGCTCGAGCTTTATGTATAACTTTGATAATGCCAAATTATTGAAGTTTTATGTTATATTTAATTTCCTTTGATATTGTCAGGCCAGGAGGTAACTCCTAAAATCAATCACGTTATTCATTTAGGTTATTCATTATTATATGCAAGAGGGAGTGACTATTGATTTAATCTCCTGGTGACTCTCCATGTTTCTATTATTTATTTACATTAATTACGGTTGTTCACCCAGTCCCTATGATTAGGTGTCAAAATTCCCCCTTAATCTAAATGGATGTTGGTGAGTCCAGGCTTCATTCTGAATCTTTCAAACTTTTCTCTTCCAAGTGCTTTAGTGAAGATGTCTACAATTTGCTCATTAGAGGAACAATGGCGGAGATGGATTGTTTTGGCCTTAACATGATGTCAAATCAGATGATATTTAGTATTGATGTGCTTCATTCGATCATGGAACTTTGGGTTCTTGGCCAACCTTATTACCGAGGTATTGTCAATCATGAGCAGAGTCGATTCTATTTGTTTTACCTGCAAATATTTAATTATTTTCCAAATCCACACAATTTCTTTTGTTGCCTCAGTTGCTACCACATATTCTGCCTTTGTTTTGGAATGTGCTGGAATTGATTGTTTGCATGATCTCCAGGAGATAACTCCTAATCCAAGACTCATAGCATAACCTAAAGTAGATACCCCAGTTTCTTTTTCCCATCGAAGTCTGAATCAAAGTATCCAATCAAGCTGAAGTCACCGACCTGTGTATATTTGTTTCCAAAGTCTTGAGCTCCATTCAAGTACTTTAGAACTCTTTTTGCAGTAGACCAATGTCCATCACAAGGCTTTTGCATAAACTTGTATAGGATTCCAACAGCAAATGAAATGTCTGGTCTGGTAGTAGTTAGGTAGTTGAGACTTCCTACAAGCTATCTATACTTTGTTGCATCCTCAAATTCTTTTCCTTCAGTGGATGTGAGCGTTAAGTTTTGTTCCATTGGAGTCTTCAGAGGATTTCATTCAGTCATGCCAAACTTGTTCAACCGATCTCCAATGTACTTCTTTTGCGAAAGGAATATGGACTTCGGATGTTGAGTTACTTCAATACCAAGATAGTAATGAACATAGCCCAAATCAATCATTTCAAAACCTTTCCTCAATTCCTTCTTTATGGATGAAATGTAGCTTTCATTGTTCCTTGTCATCAAAATATCATCTACACATACCACAAGATATACAACTATTTTTCCAACCTTCTTGATAAACAAAGTTGCATCATCAAGATCATAATGTTTGAACTTTAGTTTCAGAAGATGCTTAGTTATTTTTTCATACCAGGCTCGCGGTGATTGTTTGAGGCCATACAAGGATTTCACAAGTTTTCATACTTTATGTTCATGTCATTTCACAACAAATCCTTCAGGTTGAGACATAAAAACATTCTATTTTAAATCTCCATTTAGGAAAGCAATTTTTACATCCATCTGATGGACTTTCCAACCATTCTAAGCTGCTAAGGCAAAGAATGAAAATACAATGAATGTTTTTTCTTTCCAACATGAATGCTTGGAGACTATAATTTTATTGGTTACATTCAAATATAATATATTTATTTTCAGATTCTCTTTGTAAATATAATGATTCTAGAAATTGACTTCTCAATGTTATTTAGTATACAAACTGTTGGCTACGTGTTCTATACATCTACAATTATTAAATGTATCTTTCATTTTAACAGTAAACCTATAGGCCAAGGTAATCATGTAGACTCTTGTTTCTAGGTTTCTACATGTGGTTCCCATAGAGCCATTATTAATATGAGCTAGGAATGCATGCAATCATAGGTCAGTGTGGAATTCTTTTCTTTTCATCGACATGTATGCATGATAACCTGATCTCTAGCCCTTATATATACTCCATGTACAACTTATTTCTTACAACATCAGGGAGCTTATCATATACTGAACACTATGATTCTATGAATGTGTGCCCTCGTGTATGCAAATATATATATATATATATATATATATATATATATATATATATATATATATATATATATATATATATATATATATATATATATATATATATATATAGATATAGATATATATATATATATATATATATATATGTATATATGTATGTATGTATGTATGTATGTATGTATGTATTCTAGATTTAATTCCAATACAGCCAAGCCGCCTCTTGTTCTTTTCATTTCCATGTTAAAGTATTACCTCACTATCTTTGTGTAAAGAGGAATGATCGTTGTGCTGCTAGTTTTGGGGTCCAAAATTTGAGGAGTATGAACCTAGAACTTCCATTCTTATTCGACCTATACAACATTGCAATCGATAATATGAGTAAGAAAATGAATATACTTTTTCAAAAGAGACATATGAAATCCATTATGAACGTTATGTATGTATTCTAGATTTAATTCCAATACAGCCAAGCCCCCTTTTTTTTCTTTTCATTTCCATTTTAAATTATTACCTCACTCTCTTTGTGCAAAGAGGAATGATCGTTGTGCTGCTAGTTTTGGGGTCCAAAATTTGTAGAGTATGAACCTAGAACTTCCGTTCTTATTCAACCTATACAACATTGCAATCGATAATATGAGTAAGAAAATGAATATATTTTTTCAAAAGAGACATATGAAATCCATTATGAACATTAATGTGGATTGGAAATGCTAATTATTAGACCACTGGCCCTACCTTCGCGACTATTTCAAATTGTCCATAAAATCGAGGGGCTAATTTAGCACAATTCGCCTATTTTAGGGTGCTCTTTTTCGGTCGAAATTGAATATATAGACGTTTCCCTTCTTCGAATTATTTGCGTATCCTCTTGAAATTTGTGTAACTCTTTTGTCTATCTTGAGCCGATATTAGGTTTTTTTTTGTCTTCTTCATAATTTGTTCCATTTCTCGCAAAAGATTTGGTCCTAACACGATCATTATTTAGGCTGACTCCAACTCAAGGGAGTATGTCACTTTATCCCATACATAACTTTTAAAGGACTCATTTTGAGTGGTCCTTGATAACTATTTTTATAGGAAAACTAAGCTAAATTCAGATAATTTTCCCATTTAGTGGGTTGATTCATTATATACATAAGTGCCATGTCCTCAAGAGTCTGATCAATATTTTCGGTTTTCCCATCTATTTGTGGGTGATATTAAGTGTTTAGGTTCAATTCTATGCCCATTACTGTAAACAATGCCTTCCAAAAATTGGAATTGAATTTCACATCCGTGCCAGATATGACAATTTTCGATCACATATATTTTGAATTTCCTTTATAAAGATATATACTACTTGCAAAACTTTGTAAGTAGGTTTAGCATGTATAAAATGTGTATCCTTTGATATTTTATCTATTAACAACCATAATCAAGTCATGCTTCTTTTTAGTTTTACGTAAACTACTGATAAAATCTAGTGAAATTACCTCTCACTTCCATTCTGTTATAGGAATAAGGTTCAACAATCCTGCTGGATACTTATCTTATACCTTTCCATTTTGAAATTATTGGTATTTTCTCATATATGTTACCACCTCTTTTTTCATACAAATCCAAAAGAAATATTTTCTAAATCTTGAGATGATTTTATGGTAACCAAGGTGAGATGAGAAGGGCCTTTTATGGTGCTCATCTAGTATTAAGTGTCTAATTCTAGCCACATTAGGGACATAAGATCTATTTCTAAATCTTGACAAACCATTTTCATCAATTCCATATTCTAACTTTTCTACATGTTCAATTTTATATTTTAAATTTTCCTAGATCTGATTATAAATTCTATGTTTTGAAGTTGTTGTCTTAATTTCTTTTGTAAAATTTGTTTCAATATTACTTACTGTTAGCTCACAAATACAATTCAAACGTTGACTTAGTGTGTCAACCACCTTTTTTTCCTTCTGATTGATATGTTGAATACCAAAGTGATATTCACTCAAGAAATCCATCAACCTGGCTTGTCTAAAATTCATGTCTAGTTGAATGGAAAAATATTTTAAAGTTAAATAATCAATGATTATGGTAAAATTCTTACCAATTAAGTAGTGACTCCACATATTAACTGTGTTAATAACTATGACTAATTCCAAGTTATAGAAATCATAATTTCATTCACGGTCCTTCGATTTTCAAAACTCGTAAGCTGCCACATTGTTTTCTTACATTAGTACTTATCCCAAGCATTCCAAGCAAGCATTGGTACATACTATAAAATATTTTCTAGGATTTTCTATTTTAAGCACAATTGTTGTTAGCATTAGGTTTACACCTTTATGTCAAGTCAAGGATGTTAGTCCATATTTTTGGTAAGTAATAATCATGAAAAGCCGAGGTGTTGTGTGTATCATAAGGATGGTAAAAGAAAGGGAAATGTGGAATTTACATCCTTTTGCCTAACCCTATGTTTATGAAAATTTTAACCATATCATATGAAAAAAACATCAAGTAGTGCTATGAAATTTTTTCATAGCGCAGTGCTACAAAATGTTTTTGTAGTGCTTTTCAAAAAGGACTAAATTTAAATTTTTTACGCATCAAACTATTTTTTCTGAGCATCCAAGTGGTGGTTTGTCAAATAATATTCCTCTATTTTCGTGAACTAGAATTTTCCAAGAGTTTTGATCCTTTTTGAGTCGTGTTTAAATAAACCCTAGTTTACTTTGTTCTACCAAAAAAAACATTTTTTCCAACGAAACCATAATTATTGTTTTCTAGTGTAGAAAGAATGTAAATTGTTATGAAATCCCCTGTTGAGTTATTTCAAGGCCATTAAAGGTGTTATAGGTGTTGGATCTTGGAAAAATGGGTCATTATGGCCATGTGAAAAGGTTTGAACCTGATGGAATGTACTTCAAAGTGTACCTTGAGATGTTGGACCTTTTTAGAAGTGCAGGTTGGGACCTGGTCTTTCAATGGTTTAATGGATACAGCCTCAACTTGTGCCATGAATTTGTCCTCTCTTTTGATGGTAGTAGAAATAGAATTATGAAATTATAGTTCCCTGTCACTGAAGAGTCAATTTATGAATAAACAGGGTTACCAACAGAGGGAGAAAGGTGGTTTAAGAAGCAAAGGTTGTTGAATGTATATTTGAACTTCTTCCTCAAAGAAGATTTCCAAAATCAGGATTGGGATGCAACAGTACTACAAAGAAAGTTGAAACCTCAATGGGCCACTACACTTTGGATTTTATAGTTGTTCTTCACCTATGAGGGTATGTATTCTAAAGCTTACCTATACCACATGAGATTCCTTTGTCACTTAGCAGGTTTTAGGAAAATGAATTTGCCTTATTTCCTACATTAGAATTTATTGAAGATGTGCACTAAAGCAAGAAAGAGACTTGAATTACAAGCTCATGATATTTTTCATCACAGTCTTATTAATATTTTACATACCCATGAGCTAAATAAACAAGTGGAACAATTAAGGAAAATTAGACAGAGGAACCCAAACCCACTTGTACCTAGAAGATCAAAAAGAGGTCACGACATAGTTCCTCCTCAAGTTGCTTCCCATGAAACTAAAGGAGAATCTAGTCAACCTCACGTTGAAAAACATGAATAGATCCCTGTAAAAATGCCAAAGTATGAGGTTGAGGTCTATGAAGGAAGAACTAGAAGCCAAGAGAGGAATTTAGAAGAGGAGGAAATAAAACATGAAATTTCAAAGAACAAAAAGGGTAAACAGAAAATCAAAACAGAAGATAAGGAAACCAAGAAAGTTAGGGCTTTGGGCAAGAGGACTCACAACAACCTACTAACAATATTAAGTTGAAATTCAAGGCCAGAATGAATCCCAAATACAAAGAAGCAATCATCATCCTTGATGAATGACAAAAAACAAAACAATTTTAGAAGTTAATAAAAGACGAAGAAAAACAAAGTATGCTGAGAAAGGGAACAACAAAACACTAAAAACTGATAAAAGTTTGCCAAAGCAAGCTAAGAGGGTGCTAAGGAGTCAAGACAAGTTTGAAATACTTTCTCAAGTTGTAGAGGGCATGGGGAATTGATCAGTTGACTCTAGGAGACAAAGTATAGTGCAAACCCTAATTTTGTTGCACCAAAACCCTAATATATATAAACATTTTGGTTTACCATGGTTAGATGATAAAGCAGTAATAATTTTGAGTATATTGTGGTAGGATGTCTGATATTTTTTACCCGAGGTGTATGAGTCAACATGAGGAATGCAAGCAGTAAAGAGGGAAAACAATTACACAATTTTGTCATCATTTCCAAGTTCATGCATCAGTTGGCTATAAGGAGGGAATGCGAGTTTAAATTCATAGTTTTAGCTTCTATAGCAGTAGATTGTTCCATATAGTTCATTCTTCTTCCAGGATACTATTAGCAGAAGCATATAACATCCCTTGTACTCTTTTTTCACTAGGGATTATGTACCAGATTAGTGATCCAAATAGATGAGAGAATATGGTTTTTGGTAATTTTTCCAGTTAAACTTTCAAAGACTATTTAAATATTTTGTAATTACTAATACCATACTTCAACGATATGAACTCTATTGTAATTTCTATATATTGCATTAGGAATATGAATAAAGCATTAGATTTTCTAAAAATTATAGTTTCACTATATGGGTGCTTTGAATGCTTCAATCTTTTCATTTTCCAAGATCAATACATTATAAACAGTGACATAAAGATTCATCAGATAGTGTATGTTAGTGTGTATTTATGTGTTTTTGAATTTCTCCTTCAATAATCACATAACTACATTTCCTTTAAATGTTTGGAAAGTTAAATTAATTTAGATTTCATTATTTCTTGATGTTATGAGTTAAGTTTTCAAAGGTTCTCATTTTGATCCACTAAAGCCAGCTTAGGATTCTTTTTTCATGCCATATTGTGCTGGACTGTGTTTCTTCTTATTTACCCATCTACAAAAAATGGAAAAGGTCTATGATATGCTATCCACCTTGCCTTTATCAACCTTGATTATAAAACTAGCATCTTGGCAAATTACCTTAAAAGCCCTAGCTATTTGACTCCATTGCCAAATGATCTATTTGTTTCAGGCCTAAGCAAACCCTACATCAACACCACCTATCCAAAAGATCTACCCACATTGTAAAGTAAGATACATCCTACAACCAAGAGAAACTTTCTAAGTGCTAACATATTGGCGACCATACTGAGGACTTTGGAACTTACATATTCCCCAAAACTATTTTAAGGATTAGACCTACTTTGTGAGAGAGAAGAGGAAGTTGGATAAGAACAGTGGTTGACATTTTTCTCTGGCAACTGCACAGTGTATAGTTTGAGGTTATTTCATTGGAAATTTTGGCATATAGAATGATTCATATAAGGAGCCATCTAGATCCAAATTCATAAGATGTCTTGAAAAGTCCTAAAAAACTCTTTAGGAAAAAGTAATCTGCAAAAAAAATATGTACCTTCCTTTTAGAAAAATCTCTTTCTCTTCCTAAAGAGGTAAAAAATGATGAAAACATTCAACTAGAATTGAAATTTGTACATAGTCTATTTAGATCTAAATCAGAATCCAATTTTTTAGAGATATTCCTTGATGAAACACAGCAAAACCTTTTACTCCCACTGTTGTTCAAAGGATAACTAATTTAGAATAAAATAAATACATATGGTTGTATTTTTATAAATTATAACATTTCGTTCAAGACCTTCAAACAATTGCTTCTAAATCTCCCACCTTCAAGCATCGTGTTCCATCATTTTATGTTCCATTAGCTCCAATTCCATTATTTATCCCAAACAGTTTTCTTTCAATTGATCCTCTTGGATCTACTATACCTAATTAATAAACTATTATAACAACAGTTTCACTTTCACTGTCATTTACATTCTAGATCCCTATCTTTAGTTCAAATCTACCTTCTACAGTGGATGCTAGATATACCCCTTTCCATATCCCAACCCCTATACATGAAATTCCTTTGAATTATGGCTAGCGTTTACTTCATTTTGATTGTACAAGACTCCTCATAGCTCAAAAACATGTAGACATGCTGAATGAATTACTCTAGAGGAGTTAGATGATGAAGATGTTAAATTCAGAATTTTTGCACAAAGTCTGTCAAGGGAAGTTAAGAAATGGTTTCGAGCTTTACTAATAACCAATGTTTTAAAACTCCGACTCCGACTCTGACTCGGTCGAGGGTCGACTCCGACTCCGACTCCGACTCGGTATCGACTCGGCCGACTCAATTTTAATGACTCGGTCTTTGTAAAAAATACATTAAATATTTATTTTTTATAAAAACACATAATTTTAAAGATTTTCATTCATGTTTCAAAACACACAACATTATAATATAGATAGAAGACAACATATGATCAAAGTAGGCTCATGAATATATCCATTATATCAAAATGGCACGCAGTGCACTATCCAATACATACACGATGATGATATAGAGAATCGAGATCAAAACAAAAACACATAACCAAGGAGGCTATAAATGGCCTCTACAAAAAAAGTCTGTGACCAGTACTACTGGCTACTGCTAGAGTTGCCAACATCATCTGGCTTAGTGTTATTTGGGAGCAGGAGCGAAAGTGGGGAGTGAGAGAGAAAACGGGAGCGGGAGCGACATTTTCAGAAGCTCCTGGTTTGGGAGCAAATCCCAGAGGAGTTCGACAACCAATGTCACTAACATCAAGATACATAGAGGGATTGGTGCTCTTGATTAAATACGAGTTCCATACCCTAATACATGACAAAATTCAAGGGAAACATTGCAATCCTCCAATCCTGAAATCCTGAAAAACTAATAAGTCTGCTAGATTTTGAATGAAATCTAAAATTCTACATTTTCCATTGAAATCCAATGTGGCCAAAACCACTCTCAAACATCCTAAGTCATTTCATGGTAGTGTTAAAAATTTAAGTAAAAGGATGAAAATGAAGATTAAGGAGAATGTCACTTTTACTTTAAGAATTTAACATTACCATGAAATTTGAATAGCATATCAATACTAGGAGAGGGGAATGGACCCCAAATAGCATTTAACTAATTTAGAAAACACCTTGCAGTCCCCTACACTCAACTAATAGTTAATTTCTTTTTAAAAAATATGAAAAATCGCATTTTTTTGGGGTTACAAGCCGCATTCATTGACCCAGCCGAGTTATTGCAGGATCGGCTGGGTTGACCGAGTCATGACTGACAGCCAAGTCATGCAATAACTTGGCTGAGTCAGTCATGAATCGGCCTCTCGTTCCGTTTTTTCTGCCGGGTCACAAAAAATCCCAACGACTCGGATCAACTCGGTCGTTTCAGATTGGATTCGGCCGTTTTTTAAAACATTGCTAATAACAACTATATCAAATTTTAAATAGTTTGAAAAACTATTCTTGGCTAGGTGGGAAGTGAAGAACAACCCTCTTTAGATACTCACAAAATATGAGAATTTAAAAGGGAATCCAAGGAAATTAGTGCAATAGTTTACGTTTAGGTTTAACAAAATTTGTAATTCTATCCCTGCTAATATCAATTTACATCCTAGTTTATCCCTGTTACATTACCTTGATGGTTTTGATGTTGAGTTAGCATATCAGCTTAGAGAAAAAAATCCTACTACATTAGAAGATATGGATATCAAGCTATTCGGGTGTAGGTAAACATGTTGGCCAAGAAAGCTAAGAGAAGAGTAGGATTTAAAGATGAAAAAGTTTCTTCTTCATCAAACACAAAATTTGAAGCTATGCTAAAAACCATGGAGAAACTAGTCAATCAGTTAAATCCTACTAGAAGTGAGTCCCAACCTCAAGTAAGGAATCTTCATTTTAGAAGACCATATGGAGCTCGGCCTTGCTAAAAGAACCCATGTGAGAAGGAAAATGAAATAGCTCCCTTTCTTGAAAGCTTTGTCAATGAGGAAGATAATGAAGAATCTAAACAACAACATGTGAACTATTTTGATGATGAAGAGACACAAGTATTTCTAACAAAATAAGGATATGATAGGTCTGTTGGGAGTTCAGGAGAAAAAAATGGTGAGTAGTTAATCTTTGATTCAGAAATATATCAGCAGGGGTGTAATAATATTGTTGAATTTCAAAGGAAATATAATCTATGTGGCATAAATGTGACTATTGTTAAACCTCCTTCAGGAATCGTTAATGTGGAACAAAAACAAATTGAGCCCAAGAAAATATAAGAGCCTAAGAAGAGAGAGGAAGTAAGGAAGGATGTCTCTACGAAAGGTGAGGAAATAAGAAAGGAATGAAATTTTAAAGATACAAAAAATCTCCACTCTTCTTTAAACCTGGAAAATGAAATAGGGAAGATTAAAATTTCTATTCCTTTTGCGGAATTGTTTAAGAACCAGTAGTACAAAGAACAAATTGTCAAAATGAAAAAAAACTCACCAACTGATCAAACTTTGAGGATCAATAGTCAAGATTCTCTAAATATCCAAGATGATGCACCTGAGGTGTTATTTGGTTCACATTTTACTAAAATAAATGAATATGTGCCACCTTTTTATGTAAGATTTAATACCCATTACATTGCTCTACACAATGAAATGTTTGATTCAAGGGATTCATACAATTTGATGCCTAAAATTGTTATGGATAACTTAGGATTGGACATCAGTAGACGACACACGGATTTGTTTTCACTTGATTTTAGAAAGGTACAATGTGTTGGATTGACTTGGTGGTGAATTTAAGTAAAATTCCATGAAAGAGTATAGTAGTGGACGTTGCAGTAGCAGACATACCGCCAAGATCTGGATTGCTAATTTATCTCGCTTGGGTAGCTAAAGTAGTTGGTACTTTGTAGATGAACATGTTATACACCTCCATCCTTGTTTTTGGAGAAACAAGGAGATTGTACAAGGAGATTCAAATGAAATATGTTGTAAATAGTAAAGGAGAACCATAAAATCATCCAATTTATGTTGTAGACACTCATTTAGGATCAACAATTTAGTTTAATGACATGAATTTGGAGGAAGAATTATACATCGTACATGTGACATTTTTATCTGTTGTAGAATGTAGCTAGTGTTAGTATTGATAATTATATTTGTGTCATGATGTAATGTATTTTTCAAAAGAAAGAAAATGAAATTTTATTATAAAAAAAATTGACGTAATAAAGCATGTGTTTCATGCTTGGGTCAATTGTTTATAGGCTAAAGCGCACATTATAGGCTTCTAAGGTTTATGTCAAGTGTCCTTGTGCATGTCATAATGTAATAGACCATTCTTGGGAATTATCAATGATGAAATAAATTAATTTTTATATAAATTAGGTCTTCTATGCCTCCTCCACCAAGTCAGCCTCAAACTAGACAAGTCACCCTAATTGACGGAAATAATATTTTATATAAAGGCAACAACTTGACCTCATTTGGAGCACTTGATCATGAAGTTAAATTTGCAACTTCTGGGGCTAGAAAAATTGCAAAATTCAATGGACAAAGAGGAAAATGTTAGAAAAAAAAAAAAAAGAGGTCTCTATCAAGCACAAGAAGTTAAAATTTTATCTCTCTCTCTCTCTCACATGTGTGAAGACGCTGCGCTGTTGGAAGGGCCAAAACTACAGTCCTAAAGTTGGGACAAAATTCTAAGTTGTTGGGGGCCGAAATTCTTGATTGTTGTTGTGTAATAACTGTTGGACTAGAAGAGACTATTGAAGGTTACTAAATCATATAAGAAGTTTGACTTGGTGGAGGAGCAAGGTCTTTTAATCTAGGGGTCTTGGTATATCTCAATTTCAATTCCTTAGTGGAATATTTTGATTAGGTTTTCCCCTATAGAGGAGTTTTAGCCCTACCTGAGAGCCTACATCTGGTGTCATTAATATTCATGTTTTGTTTTTCATGATTGCTTGATAAAACAAATATACAATAAGAACATAGGAAAGTTAATACGAATGCAAAGGTATCACAAGTAATTGTCAATATTAAGGAAACATTTCTGCCTTCCTGATTTTCTAACATTATCCAAGTAATTAACCATCTCTTTATTTCCTTCCAACCAATCCATCCCCAATAGTATATTGTAAGAACCTAAAGGTAGGATATTTAGATTCATAGTGGTTTTACTTCCATTTAAATAAATAGGACATGTCTTCACCTAAACAGTAACTTCCCCCTTCGTGTCGTGTTGAAGTGAAATTTCAATCCCCCCCCCTCATTTTTCACTTATTTATTTCAAATAATGGGGACCCTTTCTATAATATTTTGGCTAAAGCACTGTTTTAGTATTTTCTTTTGGCTAAGTGTCCTACATTTTTGCCAATTTTTTGTTTTCATCAGATTTCTACTTTGATTTCTTCATTGAGATTGAATTTTCGCTAGCTTTCCATCGATACTTGTTTCATCTCATTTGGTTACACGGTTTTCAAATGGTGCACATACGAAGTTCGATAATTTTTACACTCTGGGTTAAAAAATGTACAAAATGTATATTATTTTAATGTTTGTAAATAAACTAGTAATTTATTGTCAATATTATTCCTAGTTAATTTTTATGAATTATTTCATCTTTTGCTAAGAGTACTACAAAATCACCATAGCCAAATTGTAGAACTGTAAAGTCATTATAGTTCATTTTATCAGATTTTTAATTACCAAATAACTGTAGTTTATAATGGATGATCCCCACTTCATCTCACTTCTTCCCTTACTCTTTTATAAACAAAACCGAGAACATTTTTTTAACCTTTAATCGCTTCCAGTCCCGTTATAAAAATCCTGATAAAAAAAATGTCTATATAAATAAAAATTCCATATATCGTATGATATCAGTCGTTATCTGATACTTGATATACCTTAACGCCTTCGATGCATAATGTCCCCCAAACTGCGATGGAAGCACTTGGCCAAACGTATTGGTTTTCATATGACTTGGTGTTGTAATATATTAACGTAATAATTTTCGTAAGTTTTGTGACATATTCAGTTTTGTAACGTGTTAAGTGTAGTTTTATTTTAACATAATAATTTGATATTATTTAATTCTTATTTAACTGAATTAAGTTGTAAACTAAATTTTATATTTTAAGTTTTGTGTTTAATTTAATTCATTAGTAAATTAATTAATTGTAATTAATTGATATAATAATAATTTAAAATTAACTTATATTATATATTTAATTTTATAATATTAATTAACTTTAATTCTATAATTAATTAGAATTATAATTTTTAATTAAAATGTCCAGTTTTTTTGGAGAATTCTGGCATTATTGACACTTCGAGTTTGGAAGTTTATACGTTTGAGTTTTTCTTGACTAAACGACGCCCAGGATAGCTCGTTAGATAGATAAAATTATGAAGAATGTCTATGAGGTGGCTGCATCACCAAATTCAGTCACTAAATGAGTCTAAAATTTAGCACAAAACTAAGCTTCGAATTTGTAACCAAAATTATTTTTCAAAGCTTAATGTTTTTCATTTACATTTGCTCAAAGACTCTATTGATTGAAAATCCATTTTATTATGTTATTTTTTAACAATAATACATTTACAAGGATCAATGGAAAGCACAATTATTTATTTATTTATTTAATTAAAATTTGATTGAACATGTTTGTTTTCTAGATTTGGTACTTTTCATTTTGATTTGCATTTTACTTTAATTTTGATTGGTTTTTGACAGGAGAACAATTGAAGAGACGAGGAAGAGAAGATTTGGATCAATGGTACTACTCCAATAAGAGAGGAAAAATAATGATGGCCAATCAAATTTGTGGGAGAAAATTCCTTTTCCAAAACATATCTCTCGTTTTGATTTTGATTTGTAATTACAAATAGGTATTTTAAAGAATGTAAAAAATGCGGGTAGGGAAGGGGCAAGGGGATTCCTCTTCTCTACACTGAGGGAATTATGAAGCACTATTGTAATATATTTTATAGTTGTAGAAGTAGGAGGAAAAGCTCATATCTGAGTTACTGGGATGTGTTTTTTTTTCAATTCTAGACTTTGTATTGGGAACATAGCGTGCACTATTACAACTCTTTCTTTTAGTGACAAGGCTTATGATTTGAGAAATATTATTGGAGATCAATTCAAGGAACAAAGCACAAAGATCAGGTTTTAATCAATTTGTATTTTAAATACTATTATTTTTAATGAAAATTTCATCTTTATAATGACAGATTTGTATAAAATGTTCTTCATGTTGAGCAATATTGTTTAATATGAAAATTAATGTATTTTAGAATTACCTATCTAGGTCATGTGCTTCATATATCTTTTGTTAATTTTCTATTTTTCTCTTATACATAAATTAGATTTATGAGTAACGTTTTACTCAGAAATATGCTATCTAAATTTAATTTGATTATCATGGACATTTAGCAAACTATTTCCTAATGTTATTGGTTAATTATTGACCATTAATTGGTCTCCAAAAAAAAATTGTTTTGGTGATTACGATATCAGGCAGTAGAGCTATTTCATTAGTCAGACATTCATCTAAAACCAGGCATGTTAAAATCCCAATTACTTAATTACTTTTCTCTTGGTTAGGTTAAACCTACATCTTCCTAAACGAGATAGGCTTAGGATCTCATTCCTTTACTTGCATTCTAGGATTAGTTTGCATTTATATTAATCATTAAATTTCTAGATGTCCTCTTATCAAAGAGACAAACTTTAGTTATGGCTTTGTTGAACCCTAGATCAACTTAAGGATCACTCTATTGACTAAGCTCAACAAGAGGGCTAATCTAATAGCTCTTTCTTTGTTGGCACATCAAAGACATATGCTAATCCAAAATAGGTATAGATAGATGGTAACTAGACCTAATTCAACTAGTCATAACCACCGTTCATAATGGAAAATGAGCTTCTTTAAGTTCCTGATTGGGTGGTTTCCCTTATAATGTTGAATGGTCATTTCGAGCCTACAATAGTTTTGGCACTAGAAGGAGGGCCATAATAAAATCATATCTCTCATGATTCCGTGCTTTCAAATTTTATGTGTTCGTTATAGCTCCATGTAAAAGACTTCCTTGGAGTTGCTTTATTGGAACTCATCCAACTTCCACTTCAGTAAAGGTAGTCGAGACCCTATCTGAGCTAAAATACAATGGTAATACATCTGATTTTAGTCATCTCCAATTTATTTTAAGTTGTAACAGTTTCAATATTGATGAAGATATTATTGTAGGATATTCACTCTTATTTTAATAGGAAAATCCAAAGACTAGTGCTTATCACTTGCAGATGCCTCTATACAAAGTTGGGACACGCTTTAACAATTTTTCCTTCATGATTTCAACAATACGACTACGAAAAGTTGTGTGATGAGCTGGAATAATTGTGTAGGATGGAAGATGAATCTTTAGATGATTTCATAATTAGATTTAAATTAATTTTAATGCAAATTCAGTCCAAAGATTTCCCTCCTCAATCTCAATTATTAGGTTGGTTTAAAGATTTGATATGTCTCCCTTGTATTCACTATCAAGAATCAGCAAATTCATGTATTTCTCTTGAATAATCTATTTCTAAAACCATTAATAATGATCCTCTTCTAGTAGCTATAATTTCAATGAATGATTTCAGGAGAAAAATGACTCTGCCCAAATTAATAACGCTACTAAGAATGAGAAATTCCAATCAGCGATGAGTAATAATAAATATTTCCCACCTCATATTCTTCCGAGTTTTGGAAACTCCAATTATTCTGTCAATGAGGATGTAGATCAACATCCTGAACTTTGCCATCATACAAATCGAGAAGATTCAAAAGAACACATTTTTGGGAACGAGAAAAATTCTTTTAAAAGAGAAATTTACAGGTTTTGTAAATTCAAATTATCACTTTTCTTTATATTCCAATTTGTTTGATAATTCATTAAATGATAATACAACTTCTCTTTTAGACATTGATAATAGTTCAAAAGATGAAGGAGTTATCATTTATGAATTATGAATAAGTTTTGATAAGAATAGAGAAAATTTAATTGTTTACAATTTTGAAAAATATCTCGCATACGATTCCCTATCTTATTCTGATTTAGGAAAAGAAGATACTAACGAAATTGTTCATGATGATGAAAACATTGGACCTTGTTATTCTTCTTCTTCAAAAATTATTTCAATTGACTCCCATTCTTTGAATATGTTCTTGAAGAAGGAAGGATGTTAGTTTAAATGTTTCAATTAATTCTTCATCATTTGGTCATCATGATAATTTCAACAATCATTAATGTATCCCCATTTATGTCTCCTATGATGATGACATACCTTTTTGTGATCATAATCTTGAAATTCTCCCATCTCTGCAAGTGAATGAAGACAAAAATGACTTTAATTTTACAACCACTTGTGAAAATGAAGTCCTTACAAAAAACTCGCATTGTGTTGTACTATTATCTGTAACATAAATGCACATTATAATTTCTATTTCTCTCATCTTCCCCCATTTTAATTTCTTTCTTTTTAATTTTTTTTTTTTTGGTATATTTTGCTGGCATTTTGAGTATCAAATCTCTAGTTTCTCATCAACTGCATTAATCAACATATATAAAAATCGATTTCATAATTTCAATCATTACCATTGGCTACCTCTTATTTTTATATTTTATTCGATGATTATGTGTGGCTAATTTATTTCTGATTTTCAAATTAATTTTTCATAAATGTTGACATTCAAAAGCCCACTATTGTATTCTTTCTAGCCATGTAACATCTTTCAAAATATTATACATTGTTATCCACGTTTCATCAAAAAGAAGATTTCCAATCATGCACATTCTTTTGTTCATATAATTGTTTTCTTACAACAACCTATAATAGTTAGAGATATATAATTCAATGTTGGCATGATGTTTCCTCTTCCACTAAACCTATTTCAAGCATCGATTGAAATACATCCTAATTTTTATGATCCTGTAAGCATATGTTTTAAAGAATTTCAAGGTGAGGCTTATGTAAATAATTTTATTTTGTTATGTTTAGACATAAATAGGAGGATGGGTTTTTCTTTCAATGATTTAGCTGCAGTTTTATTTTTGTTACTGATTTTTTACATTTTCATATGTACAAAATTAAAACTGAGATAATGGCTTCACTGGAAGTATGACTATACTTAGT
The DNA here is from genome assembly GCA_031772625.1 of Pinus tabuliformis. Lineage (NCBI taxonomy): Eukaryota > Viridiplantae > Streptophyta > Pinopsida > Pinales > Pinaceae > Pinus > Pinus tabuliformis. The sequence goes on from CM062804.1 coordinate 1,395,968,526, forward strand.
CATATGCTCTCTCAATTAGTTACAATAGTAATATTATTAATTTGTTTCTCAGTTCATCTCTCTTTTATTCGTTTAGTTTAAATTGTAAAATTTTTAATAAACAAATAATGGGCTGAAATGTTTCCTCTATTATCCATTTCATTTTTGGAAAAAGTGACTTAGAGAAATTTGGATCATACACGTGTGATGCTCTTAATTTTCCCTAAATTCACAAACATTTCTTATGGTCATTTTTACCACAATTTCTTCAACTTAAATGGAAAATGGATGCAAATTTCTCATTAGTTAGTAGTTATTTAAATTGAATACAAAAATGATTTTGAACTTATGAAAATGCATGGGAGAACTTGAGAATTCATGAGGTAAGCTTACAATTTGATTCTTCCAGGTATGCATAAATATGTTCATCTTCATTTGTTTCTAGTTTTTTTATCTTTATTATTGTATTTGTTATTTCCATTTTAGTTCTTTTCATAGGTCTTCATCAGTTTTGACGTGTACAAGAAAATAATGTTTTCTTTAGAATAAAGAGAGTAGTCGACACTTTGTAATATGCAACATGTTTAAGGAAGTATTTTATTTTTCATCTGAATCTAGCTATTTTATATTGTTTCTTTTGTTCCTATTTCCTTGCTTTACAAATGCACGAGATGAGCTAATAATCATTAATGTAGATGAAATTGAATTGTTAGCCATTCCTTGTTCATATATGTCATGGGTCTACAACCTCTTGCATTTTAAATTAAACAATGCCCTTAAGAAAAGAAACTTTGCTCCAAAATCTTGCAGCATGTCATAAAATAATCCTATCCATGATTTTATCTCTCCCCATTTTGAATCTTACAATTTCCAAGTTGAGTTGAACCATTGCATCCCACTCATTCTTATTTTTTCCCCTTAGTCGTATTCCTTTCTTCCGAGGTGACTCAGAGTCTCTAATTGGCGAATATTGGAATCTTGATCCTCTCCTATTCATTCTTCTAATATTTCCATTTCTCTTTGTTCCAGGCCTTTTAATTTCTTGGATTAGTGATATATAGGATTATATAATCTTGTTGGCCTTTCGTCAATTTATCCATTACTATATAGACCGACTTATCATTTATAATTATAATTTAGTCCAACATAAAATTATTGATTCCTCAGGGTGACTTTGGGACTTTGGGGATATACACTCTTCACAATATGAGCATATAAGCCTCTTTTTACTCTCTCACCAATCTTCATGGCTAATCAAAATTCCATCACTTGTGGTTTGTTTATGTTTCTTCCTTTGTGCCATTAGTGGATGCTCATTTCATTATCTCAGTCATATTTTAGTGTACACCTTCATTTTTTTTTCAAGGAACTCTTGAGTAGCCACTATGGTAATGCAACAATTTGTAAGGAATTTGGAACAAGAAAAGATAATGGATCATGCTTAAATCATGTTTGATTTTTATTATATTTGAGTTTTGATATGTCACTCTATATTTAGCATGCAAAATATGAAGACCTCTATATACATACATATGCATTAGATTGTTTGGGTCTTGGTCTTGATTCTTGATGTTTTATGAAACTTATCAAGTTTACATGAAATATGAAATATAAAGAGAACAATCATTGCCGCAAAAGCATATCTTCATTCTCATTTTTGATGGATTTGGCTTACTTTTGATTCGTTGATACGAGACATCATTTTTTTAGTTTACTACATGCTTTAGTTTAGATATAATAAATAATGATTTTGGGTAAATGAAATTTCAAAAAGTTCAACTTCTTCATGCGTTTATTTCCAATTAAAAGAAGAGGTAATTTTTATTCGAGAAAATGATATCTCTTAGGTAAAATTAAATGAAATTCTCCAATGGTAAGATTCATATGCCCACGATCATCTTCTTCCACTTATTTATATTTTGTTTTCAATGTTTTCTAACTCTATTTTGCAGGAGTTTGAGAATTATTGTACACCTCAGATTTTTCACTCATTCTCCTTTTTTCACTTTCTTTCAAGTATTTGGGAGAAGTAGTAATGATCCTCATCAAATCAGCTAAACAGGGGAGTTTCATAACCTTTAGCTTGTTTATTAAGAATTTATTTTATCGTAAAATAATTAAGATGCTTTTATTCAGGTTTTTCTTTGAAACAAGAAAATTTGCAGCAAAGAGAGACTTCTCATTGGGCTTATTATCTCTCATAACTTATATTCATCCTTTAATTTCATAAGCCTAATCACATATAACTCCACATGATAAAATTTACTAGATTCTTAACAAAATACAAACACACATATGGTATTTCTCTTTTATTCATTTTTTGAGACATTTTTATAGTTAATCTTGTTGGACTTGCTTCTTTAAATTTGGGATTTTTTCTTATAGCTTTTCATTTTTACTTTTTTTTGGAGTTTTTTTAATTTTTTTCGCGTCAATTTGGAATTATTTTCCTTTTTCTTTCGATTTTAGCTTCATTTTAGTGACTCTGCCATGATTTATGTGGAAGTTATTTTCCTCATGCAACAATGATTGGGACACATGGGAAATAATTACCCTGTCTATTTCAGTGAATTTCATTTATCACTAAAGGTGTATCTTTATGGAATTATGAAGGCCTCTTGCTTCAAAATCATTTTCATGGAGGAACATACATCCTTTCTAAGTGATAAGGTTAGTATTTTCAAGGAAATAATTGACCTGAGTTTAACTCTACGAATCCCTCCCATCGCTCTACTTTAAAAAACCTTTGATTGATAGTCATGGAGAAAGATTTTTGGAGTCAACATGATGAAAATGTTATATCCATTAACATAACTCTCTATTACCATCTCACCTCTTTCACTCAGCTACATCATAAACTAAAAGCTCGGAAATGTGCTTATCAAAAGGGTGATTAGAAGAGGAAGAATGGGAAATACAATTAAACTCATTGGGTTTATGAACGCTCACTGGCAGTAGAGCCATGGTTATATGGAATAAAAAAAAAAATTCATTGGGATACTGTTTAGGCTCGCTGGCAACAAAGCGATGCTAGAGACCATTCATAACAATGGATATATGCGTTATCAAAAACTTCTATCTGTACATTCTTATATTTTTCCATAGGAGGTAATCTTAAAGTAATTTTTTCCCAAAATTTGGATTCATGATTCTAAACTCAGTTTGTTTTGAGTACTTACCTTTTCAAGATTATATTACTTAATTCATTAATGCGGGACCCATGTGAAATTTTTACTATTAGACAGTTTCGTGGAATCCATTAATTTTAACCTTTGGGTAAATTAAAGTTCATCATCTCTTAACCAGAGATAACTGGTTCTTCCTCCTATGTCGCCAATGTTGAAGTGAAAATTCAACAACCCCCTCATTTCTGACTTATTTATTTCAAATAATGAGGACCCTTTCCATAATTTTTTGGCTAAATCATCTTTTTAATATTTTATTTTGGTTAAGCGTCCTATAATTTTTCTAATTTTTTGTTTTTATCAGATTTCTATTTTGATTGCTTCAGTGAGTTTGATTTTTCACTAGATTTCTAAAGGTACTTGTTTCATCTCATTTAGCTACACGGTTTGCAAATGGTGCTTATCTGAAATTTGATAAATTTTACCGTCAAATTGTAGAACAATAAAAATGATGTGTTTTTGGGATCTCAGTAATTTATTTCAATTCCCAATTTTAAAAAAAAATTACCAGACCTAAAATATCAAAATTGCAATATGATTGTAGTTCATTTTTTTCGAATTTCTTACCAAGTCTCTGTAGTTTATAATGGATGATTCCCACTCCACATGGACCCCACATCACCTAACCTCCTTCCTTTCACTTTTATAAAAAAAATCCAATAAAACATTTTTCAAACCTCCAATAACGTCCAGTCTCTATATAAAAATACAGATGAAAAAATTTCCAATATAAAAATCTCGATAAACAAATCCTGATATATAACTTTCGATATTAAAAATCTCAATAAAAAAGCTTGTGATAAAAAAAAAAAAAAAATTCCTGATATTAGAATTTCCGATAAATAAAAAATCTCGATATTAAGTATCCGACCTCTTCATTTTTTGTTTGGTTTCAAAACACTCCTTTTAAAAGAGTTTTGATATCAGTCATTATCCGATCCCTGATATACTTTAACGCCTAACGTCCCTCGAAATTTGATGGCCACATTTCCTCAAACATATTGGTTTTCATATGACCTCGTTTTGTAATATATTAACGTAATAATTTTCATAAGTTTGGTTGCATATTCGATTTTGTAACATGTTAAGCGTAGTTTTATTTTAATATAATAATTTGATATTATTTAATCCTTATTTAATTTAAAAAATTTCAATTAAATTTTATATTTTACGTTTGGTATATAATTTAATTCAATTCTAAATTAATGAACATGTATTTAATTTAATTAGTTGATATAATAATAGTTTATATATATTTAATTTATTAATTAAATTTAATTGTAAAACTAATTAGAATTACAATTTTTAATTAAAATGTCTAATTTTGGCCCAAACACAAATTGTTGCAATATTGACACTTCAATTTTGAAAGCTCATAAGTTGAGTTTTACATAGCCAAATGAAACCTAGGATAGCTCGTTAAATATAAAAAATCATGGAAAATATCTTTTATAGTGAGCTCGGGAGGCTTCTCTTCAAGCTTTTTGAGCATAGGGATAAAATCTTGTTGGCATTATGATTCAAGTGTTGTCCTTGATGGCAACTCACTCAGAAGGTTGGTACAGGTGCTCAGAGACTGGTACAGGTGATGACAACTTAACTAGAAGACAGATCTCAGTACAGCAGGACAAGAAAGAGATATACGCAGGTTCATCAAGGAGAATCAGCGTGTACACGCAGGTTGGCTTCAGCAAAAGCGCGTGTATGTGGAAACGTACCTTTGGTCCATGGCGGTTAGTCCTTGGAAGTTGTGCCTATGGTTTCGGACCATTGTGTCTCGACGGGCGTGTCGATCCCTAGTATTGAAGTTGATGGTATTGTGTTTCTATGGTTTTGGCTCTTGGTATTGAACAAGGCCCAAAGCTATATAAGGAGAAGATCACTAGGCAAAGGAGCATGGATTGTGTGTGGCTGACGCAGTGAGAGGATCTGGTATTGTTGGTTATCTGTTTGGGACGCTTGGTAAGGGTCGGATCTGACAGCAAAGGCAGAAGTAATCATTTCTAGATCTGCACGCGAGTTGCCTTTGGAGAAAGCGCGTATACACGCGGTTTTGGTACAGTGAAGTAGCGTATGCATGATAAGGGTTGATATTTCAGGTTGTTGCTGATTCTGGTGGTTGTTGCAGAGTTCTAGATTCTGGTTTGGGTTCTGTGTTCTTGATGACAGGGTTTCAGTGATTCGGTATTGGGTTGTTTAATGAATTATGATGCAAGTATAAGTTGATGATTGTATTGCGGTAATGTTTGCTTTGTACTCTTGGATCCAGTCTGAAAATTGATGAAACGTGGTCCCTGAAGGTTGTAGGGTCAGCACCTACGTACTAGTAAATGGATCAGCTAGTACAAGAGCTGAGGGGGTTGTAGCTCCCTTCCAAAAGTAGTTGGAAAACGAAAGAGAGGGTTGTAGCCCTCTGCAGGTTGTAGCCTGCATACTGGTAAAGGACTGCACCAGTATATTGTAAAAGAAGTTTCTCATTAAAGAAAGAAAGAGACGAATTGCAGCAGGTGGTTTTCACCCACATTGGGTTTCCACCTTATATCATGGTGTTCATGTGTGTGGCTCTTGTGTGATGATTCTGTTTTGTTATACTGCACCTGTTTACTCCTAAATTGCTTAATAATGTTCTGATGCATTTACTGAAGATAAGATTAACTGAATCATAAGATATCTGCATATACGCTAGTTTCTTTAGACACAGTCGCGTGTACACGCTGGTTCACTTAACAGAAGTCGCGTATATGTTTCTGAGTAGGAAATTGAAAAGGTTTTATTAATCTGATAATACTGATTCACCCCCCCTCTCAGTATTATTTCCAACAATTGGTATCGGAGCAGGTCCTTCAGAGGAAGCTTGATCACTTGAAGGAAAAGATCCATCAAAATGGCTAATCCAGAAAGAGAGGCACACATCAGGCCACCAGTCTTCGACGGGGACAATTTTACTCACTGGAAGATAAGAACCACTGCATATTTACAGTCTCTTGGAGCAGAAGTTTGGGGACTCATAGAAGGAGGATACAAATTCCCATCAGCAACTCCTACAGATCCAGCAGAGAAAAAGCAATATGAGCTCAATGCCAAAGTAGTTAATGTCCTATTGGGTACTTTGACTCAATCAGAATTTATGAAGATCATGCATCTCAAATCAGCTAAGGAAATATGGGACAAAATCGTTACAAGCTACGAAGGAGATGATCTGGTAAAAATAGCGAAGCTTCAAACTCTCAGAATCCGGTATGAAACTCTTAAGATGCGAAGTAATGAAAGCGTAGCTAATTATTTCCTGCGTATGGATGAGATTGTGAATTGTATGAGGGATCTGGGTGAAGAATTTGAGGAAGTTGTCTTAGTTCAAAAGGTTTTGAGATCTCTGTCTACTAAATTTGATTCTAAAGTATCTGCCGTAGAAGAAAAGGAGAATGTGCGAAAACTTACCATGTCACAGCTTCACGGGATCCTAACTGCTTTTGAAATGCGACTAGAGGTACCACCAGAGGCCGCATTCGAAGTGTCAGAGGAAGAAGATGAGGTAAATTTTTTCAAGAATCTTGAACGTGGAACTGGACGGTTCAAAGATAAGCTGCCTTTCAAATGTTTTCTATGTGGTAGAGTTGGTCACTATGCTGCTAGATGTCCTCATAACAAAGAAAGGATATATGAACAAGATGGTAGAAGCTATTATTCCCATATTAAAAGTTCATTTAATGATAGTGAAGATATTAGAAGTCTCATGGCGCACAAGAAGAAGAATGCTTCATCCAATGATAGCGAGGATATTAAAAGTCTCATGGCACATGAAGAGAAGAATGCAGAAACTGAAGAAGCTGCCAAATTAAAAGAACTATTGGAAACGGAAACCAGGGTAAGGGAGAAATTGCAGGATATAGCAAAAGATCAGAGCACAACTATTCAGAGACTTGAATCAAAGATCCTCTCTCTAAAAGAAGATCTTGAAGATCAAGAACATGAAGTGATCAAACTAAAGCGACAAGTAGAAGAAGGGAGAAAAGTTGAAGAAGACCTAAGGAAGCAGTATCTGAAAAAGGAAGAACAACATCAAGTTGAGGTAAATATCTTGAAAGGTAAACTAGAAGAAAAGGATAAGCTTTTACGATTTCAAGATAGTTCTAAAATCTTGGATGATATTCTTAATAGTCAAAGATCTCCTGCTATCAAGACTGGTCTTGGTTTTCATGAATATGTTGAAGGTGAATCTAGTTCACAAGGTGAGACAAGAAACTCTAATGAGAAATCTGAAATGCTCAAGGAACAACCAAGAAAAGAAATTCCTCAAGGAAGATCCTTTACTCCTAACTATGAACGTGATAGACGATTATTTCCTCCGCTGAATAAAGTTGAATGTTATGTATGTCATAATCTTGGACATATTGCAGCCAGATGCAGAAGTAGAATGGTTCAAGAAAGATCATCTCATCCCAGGTATTTCAGAGGGTATTGCTTTTCCTGTAATGCATATGGACACAAAGCATTTGAGTGTGATAGAAGGAACATGAAAAATATAAGGTGCTATACATGCAACAACTATGGGCATAAAGCAAGGGAATGCAGAAGCAGATTTCAAAATTCAAGACAAGGGGACCATACATCATCACAGTTGCAGGAATTGAAGAAGACAGAGACAGAAAGGTGTGGGATAACTCAGACAGCTGACATAACAGACACAGGGGAATCTGAAAGTGATGAAATTCAGTATTCCATCCTGCATACGCTGATAGACTGAAGACAAGTCGCGTATATACGCGAGTTACAGGCTGCAAAGTCGCGTATATGAAGAAAGGGCAGCAGAACAGACCCAGGTTCAGTCATGGTTGGCTCAGGCTCAGGGGGAGCAGAACAGACTCAGGAAATGGTTCAGACATGGTTGGCTTACACTCAGGGGGAGAATATTCTTCGAATAATGCATTGTTGGCATTATGGTTAGAAGGTGTTGATAAAGTCTATGAAGCTAAGTGATACATCTTACTGTTTAGGAATGGTATTGCAGGCTGATGGTACAGATCATGATGCTATTGGTGGCTTTCATAAGTCTTGGTCTAGATATTTCATCACTATGTCATGTATCTCTTTTATGATGTCAAGGTCATGTAACGGCCTATGTTGGTTTCCCCACTATGCCTGGGATGAATGATGAAATGTTCATGTATTATCATGTATCTTCACATGGTTAGGTGAATGAGTCAATATTGGGATATCCCCACTAGGTTGGGTGATGAATGTATGTTGAGTCTTTTGGTGATAGGAAGGTCTTCTATGATGTATAAGTCTTTGTTCTTCTTGTAGAACATCTTTTACAGATCTTGCCTACAGTCAAGGGGAGCATGAACAGCACATTTCAGCAAGAGCAGGATGGATAGATTGGTACACTTTGGCATACACAAAGGGGGAGCACATTTGGAGATTTCAGCATATACTCAGGGGGAGTATGGACAGCAGTATGGTCAGCAGAAGGTATACCAAGGAAGAGAATATCTTGGTCCACCCTTTGCCCTTGATGTCAAAGGGGGAGAGTGACTTGGTGTGGTGGTTGCCATCAAGTCCAAAGGGGGAGATTGTTGGCATTATGATTCAAGTGTTGTCCTTGATGGCAACTCACTCAGAAGGTTGGTACAGGTGCTCAGAGACTGGTACAGGTGATGACAACTTAACTAGAAGACAGATCTCAGTACAGCAGGACAAGAAAGAGATATACGCAGGTTCATCAAGGAGAATCAGCGTGTACACGCAGGTTGGCTTCAGCAAAAGCGCGTGTATGTGGAAACGTACCTTTGGTCCATGGCGGTTAGTCCTTGGAAGTTGTGCCTATGGTTTCGGACCATTGTGTCTCGACGGGCGTGTCGATCCCTAGTATTGAAGTTGATGGTATTGTGTTTCTATGGTTTTGGCTCTTGGTATTGAACAAGGCCCAAAGCTATATAAGGAGAAGATCACTAGGCAAAGGAGCATGGATTGTGTGTGGCTGACGCAGTGAGAGGATCTGGTATTGTTGGTTATCTGTTCGGGACGCTTGGTAAGGGTCGGATCTGACAGCAAAGGCAGAAGTAATCATTTCTAGATCTGCACGCGGGTTGCCTTTGGAGAAAGCGCGTATACACGCGGTTTTGGTACAGTGAAGTAGCGTATGCATGATAAGGGTTGATATTTCAGGTTGTTGCTGATTCTGGTGGTTGTTGCAGAGTTCTAGATTCTGGTTTGGGTTCTGTGTTCTTGATGACAGGGTTTCAGTGATTCGGTATTGGGTTGTTTAATGAATTATGATGCAAGTATAAGTTGATGATTGTATTGCGGTAATGTTTGCTTTGTACTCTTGGATCCAGTCTGAAAATTGATGAAACGTGGTCCCTGAAGGTTGTAGGGTCAGCACCTACGTACTAGTAAATGGATCAGCTAGTACAAGAGCTGAGGGGGTTGTAGCTCCCTTCCAAAAGTAGTTGGAAAACGAAAGAGAGGGTTGTAGCCCTCTGCAGGTTGTAGCCTGCATACTGGTAAAGGACTGCACCAGTATATTGTAAAAGAAGTTTCTCATTAAAGAAAGAAAGAGACGAATTGCAGCAGGTGGTTTTCACCCACATTGGGTTTCCACCTTATATCATGGTGTTCATGTGTGTGGCTCTTGTGTGATGATTCTGTTCTGTTATACTGCACCTGTTTACTCCTAAATTGCTTAATAATGTTCTGATGCATTTACTGAAGATAAGATTAACTGAATCATAAGATATCTGCATATACGCTAGTTTCTTTAGACACAGTCGCGTGTACACGCTGGTTCACTTAACAGAAGTCGCGTATATGTTTCTGAGTAGGAAATTGAAAAGGTTTTATTAATCTGATAATACTGATTCACCCCCCCTCTCAGTATTATTTCCAACAAATCTTAAATCAAAAATAAATAATTTGTTTCTTTAGGTCCGATAGACCAATGTTTGGTCTCAACGGACATTAACCATCATCATCATCATCATGACTGAATTCAGTGATTAAATGAGTGTAAATTGTAGTAGAAAAGTAAGCTCCGAACTTATAACCAAAATTAGTTTTCCGAGTTTAATTTTTTGCATATCAATTTTCTAAAAAACTCTGTTGATTGAAAATCCATTTGATTATGTTCTTTTTGACCAATAATATATTTAAAAGGATCAATGAAAATAAATTTCTTTTTATTTACTTATTCAATTAAAATTTGATTGAAGATCTGTTATTTGGTATTTTTTGTTTTTATTTGCATTTTAATTTATTTTTCTTGGATTTTGGTAGGAGAATAGTCAAGGAGATGAGGAAGAGAAGATCTGTATCAATGATATTGGTCCAGCAAGAGAGGGAAATGAATGATATCCAATTAAATTTGTCAGAAAAAATCATTTTCGAAAACAATTCTCTCATTATGGTTTTGATTTGTAATTATAGATAAAGATTTTAGCGAATGTAAAAGGCGGGGGGGGACTCGTCTTCTCTACATTGAGGGAATTTTAAATCACTATTGTAAGGGATTCTCTAGCTATAGAGGTAGGAGGAAAAACTCATATCTGAGTTATTGGGATGTGTGTTTTTTTCAATTCTAGACTTTGTATTGGGAATAGAGGTTGCACTATCCCAACTCTTTCTTTTAATGGAGATTCGTATGATTTGAGAAATATTGTTGGAGATCAATTCAAGGAATAGAGCACAAAGATCAGGTTTTAATCAATTTTTATTTTGAATACTATTATTTTTAATGTAAAATTCATCTCTTTAATGAGAGATTGGTGTAAAATTCATCTTTTTAATGTAAAAATCATCTTTTTAATAGAGAACTCTTGTTTAAGATGAAAATGAAGGTGTTTTTGAATTCGATATCTAGTTCAATGGATTTGTAGATCCGTTGTTAATTTTCTCTTTTGCTCTTATAATTAAATAGGATTTCTGAGTAACCTTTTATTCAGAAATCTGTTATCTAAATTCGATTTAATTATCATCGATATTGAGCAAAATATTTCATAATTTTTTGGTAATTCCAATATTAGCTAGTATAAATATTTCATTAGCCAAACATTCATCTAAAATTGGGCATGTTAAAATCCCAACTATTTAATTAGTTTTCTCTCGGTTGGGTTAGATCCACATCTTCCTAATCGAGATAGGGTTAGCATAGATTTTATTTTTCTTTCATTCTATGATTAGTTTTCATTTATATCAATGATTACATTTCTAGAAGTCCTCTTATTAAAGAGGCAAACTTTATTTCTGGCTTGGTTGAACCCTAGATTAGCTTAAGGATCACTTTCTTTCCAGATCTCTGCTAGAGGGCTGATATAATAGCTCTTTATTTTTTGGCGAGTTAAAGACATACTTTAAGCCAACGAAGGTATACAAAGAGGGCAACCTGTCCCAATTGAACTAGTCAGAACCACCATTCCAAATAGAATAGGAGTTGCTTTAAGTTCCCGACTGGGTGGTTTCCTTCATAATGTTGAATGGACATTTCAAGCCTACAACATGTCGGTAGCCAACTAGAGCAATTTTTTTTTTTAAGTTTAATTTGTGTCTTTCTATAATCTAAGGACTAACACAACTCAAAACGCCACCATGATCTAACAAAACATAAATAGTTTTTTTTCAAAATTTTACTTTATGTCTCCACGATGGTGGATTGATATTTTGTCTGTCGTTCCTCCAATGTTGTGTTAATTAAAGAAATGTTCCTCACCACATCATTTACTAAGGAAACTTCTTAAATATTTTGTAAATTCTCCACATATTTTATGTTATATGGGAAATTCCTCAGAAGATGGGTCTCACCACTATCCCAACACTTTAATGATTCCTTTTCTGTCTCATTAAAACATTTATATTTCAAGTCTACATGTTTAGATCCATACTCATTCCAAGTCTTTTGTGTTAGATTATTCTTTTTGTAGAAATTTAGACTATTGTTTCCCTTGCAAAAATTCCTAAAAGAAATAGATTTACCCATTTTCGTCCTTATACAAATCTATCTTTCTTTTTATTGGGAAACACTTTTGTATCTTAATTTCTCTGTTTAACCTGCTAATAGCAGATTCTCACTTTAAGAATGGTCTCATCCATCATTTTGAGGTTATTGTAGTCAATTTTATCTTTAAAAGATGGAGGAATACAAGTAGTGAAAAAATGTACCTTATATTTCTCTTCTCGTATATGCAACACATATCTTAGAAGGCGAGTAAATTTTGTCACCAATTCATCCAGCGTCATTTGGTCGAGTTTCAATTCATGAAATGATGAGGCCTTATCGTCATAATATATTTCATTTAAGTACTTTTCTTTGAAAAAACTTTGATATTCCTCCCAATTAATGTTATTATCTTCCCAATCGTGCATCATTTTGACTTCTTCCCACCAGAAGGAGTATTTTCCCTATAACTATTATGTAGCTAATTGAGCTTTTAAATTACTGGACTAATAAAAAACTTGAAAATATTGATTAATATTAAGAAGCCATGGCTCTTTTCCTTGTTTAGATTCTCCATCATAAGTTGGGGGACTAATTTTCTTGAAATCCCCTTACAATTCAATTTTTGGTTTCTTTCCTTCATTTAGAGGTTATTTAGTAGAACTATGTGCTTCTTCATTATCATATTTAGCTTCCTTGTTCTCAACTACATCAGCAACATTATTCCATTTTGAAGTCTCTCCTATGTCTTCCTCCTCCGCTAATAGTTCCATAGTTTTAGTATTTGATCTATTTTTTAGATTTTATATGATTTTTTACTATTTCACAATAGCCTCTAACAATTTTTCATTGTCTCCAATGAGCCATACTAACTCCATTATCAAATCTATAACTATGTTCATTAATTCCACTATAGGTAGTGGTGCTTGTTCTTCCAAGTGTACCCAAATTCAGTCATCATCTATGTGTGTCCCTTCCTAAGGAACTACCATCACTTATCCTCTTCTTTAATCTCATACTTTATGTGTAAAACAGGGCATTCATTTTGTTAAATAAAAATAGGATTGAGCTCATCGGTCATAGTGTTGCAACTTGCTCTAATACCATATTTAACATGTCTCTAAAGTTCACCAAGTAGCATTCAAAACTTACCCCATAATAATAAATTTCCTTTTTTGAAAATAAATCATGCTTGATATTAGTATTTTTATTATTACCTTATCAGCACACAATTTATCATTCACATATAAAATTCCAAGTTTATTCCTTAAATTAAGAGACCATGATTGCTATTCTTTTCAAAGGATCACCATGTACTAACTTCATGGGTTGGTTATGGTATTTGTACTATTTAAATCACAATCCAAATGTTTTACATGTCCACCTTGTTGTTTGTTTCAAGCTATAATATTAAGATGTGACCATGTGCAGTTATGAATTTTCTTTAAACATAAATGTGGCTAGCGCCAAAGGAAAACTACATGTGTTTGATTTAGGTGGATATTGGTGGCCACCCACCTATTCCGCCTAGACCCCCAAGTCAATTTCATCTGTTTCCTTGTTCATTTCATCATTTACTATTTTAGCATTTTTTTGGGTCCTGAACTTTCGACGCAGTTTTGACCCCCTAAATGACATTTTTTTGGGGTTCACTGTAGGCCCATAGCTGTAGGGAAAGGCTTGTGGTGAAACCTATAGTACTTGGGGATACGTTTCCAACAAGGTATCGTATGCGCCAAATGTAGATAATATGATCAAGTTATAACCCTGGGAAGTTGGCTACCCAACTAACCCCAACGGGGCCCACAAACTCTTAGGGTTAAGGTTTTGGTTTTTTAGGGTTTTATGGTATTCTCCAATAATAAATAGACCCTTAAGCCTCATTGTAACACAATTCAAAGGCATGTAGTTGCTACCTCTCTTCTCAGAGATAAGCTACCATCGCTCGAGCTATCTTATTTCCATTATGTTTTTAAGCATAGTTCAATATATTTTTATTAATGAAATGAAGTGTTTTTCTGCTGCATCTCTATGTTTATGATTACATCTGTAAGTTTTTGCATTCCTATTGAAGTTCGGATCAATGGTATCTAAGCAGTCTTCTCTTTCCCTGTTTTTCTTTGCATGTCCCCAACGAGTTCAGGGTATAAGGAGTTAGGTCTTGATCTGGTTGAACCATTGCAAGATTAGCCTCATAAAACCTGATGATCTCCCATGTCGGAAGAAAATAAAGACTAGGGGGCATGAGATCCTTTCAAAATGATGGTCAAGGAAGCCCTCGAGTGAGAGAGGTACATGATGATAGATACATTTTCCCAAATCCTTTGACAACTACCCATAGGTGATGCATCTTCATCCATCAACCACTTTGGAGGTGCCAATCCTTCTATGGTACATGTTAACTTTGATATTTCCATATTTGATGGCCAGATAAATGTAGATGTAGTAGATAAATGGTTAAATTTGTTGGAATAATATTTTTCTGTTGATGACTTTTCTATTCAGGAAAAGATTACTTTTTCACTTCTCAAAGCCACCCCACACGTCAAGGACTAGTGGGAAACCTACTATGAACAAAATGATGAGAGTGAACCCTAACTATTTTCAAATTCACCCACTTTGAATTCCATTTGAGATGCCATCAAGGAACAATATTACCCTATCAGGAGCTCTGAAGACAAATACATAAAGTGGACCACGCTATGGTAGGGAAGGGACCAAGATGTGCTACAGTTCACAAATATTTTCCATACCCTTCATATGAAGCTGGGTATTAGGGATACTAAGTGACATTTGGTCCTCAAGTACCGCGACTATCAACACATGTACATCCAGGACACAATGGAGTTCATGGATATTTCCTTACTCAGTACAATGTATTGGTACACTACCAAGAATCAGCATAAGCTTAAATAGAATAAGTGAGACTTTGGACCTGCAAATCCATAGCAAGGAAAAGGCAGCCGCAAACCATAGAACAACGGAACAAACCAAGGTGGGGATACCCAGGAAATCCACCGAAACTGCAATCAAATAACGACACCACGAAGATGAAGAAGGACACAGGAAAATGGTGTGAGTTCCATAAGAGTTCCACTCACAATACAAGTGAGTGTCGGGAAAAGAAGTCACTGGTGGTCGAGCTGAAGTCTTCTGAACCAGATGCACGTTCCAACTGTAAATCATAACCCGTTAAGGGAATTAAAAAAGGGAAGAAAATCACTAATGCAGAGCCCAGTGCCATCGTGGCCACCACCAAGACCTAAAATATTGAGCTTGAAGATCTAGAGGAGGGGGAACGCCTCTTCCACTCACAGATGTGGGTGAAGGGTTCTCCACTGTAGTTCATTGTCTATAGTGGGAGCCAAAAGAACCTCATTTCAACAGAGCTCATGAAGCATATGGGCTTGAAGACTACAACACATCCACAGTTGTACACCATTGGGTGTCTTCACTGTGGACAAGTTCTTCATGTCAACTAGGAGTGTTGCCTTCCCTACAACATCAAGCCCTTCATAGATGAGGTATTGTGTGATGTTTCTCCTCTTGAAGTTTGTGATGTATTTCTAGGACAACCATACTTGTAGAAGTGACAAGATGTATATGAGTCCAGACCTCGCTCTGTGATTTTTACTTTGGCTAATAGGTTGTACAGGATACCGAAGGTAGCCTCCTCTAACGCCATCTCTTTTATCACTGTAAATAAATGTAGGAAGATCATTTCACAAACTAGGAAAATTGTTTTCGTTGTGATTTTCCTCCAGGGAAAGAAAAAGGTTGTGGCCACGACTTCCAAGTAGGGCTCCTCTGCACAACAACAACATATAGACAAGGTCATTGAGGAGTACAAGGATATTTTTGCCTCACCCACAAGGGTGTTGCTGCATTGTCATGTCAAGCATTCCATCGATCTAACCCCAGCTGCGCGCTAACCAATGGACTGATCTATCGAAGCTCTGTTCCAAAGAACGATGAGATCAAGAGATATATTCAAGAACTATAGTAGAAATGGAACATCATGCCAAGATAATCACCTTGTGGGAGCCCGATTGTATTGATAGAGAAGAAGGATGGGACCTAGAGGCTCTATATTGACTATGAGGCATTGAACAAGATCACTGTCTAGAACAGGTACCCAATCCCATGGATTGATAACCTTCTAGATTAGCTCAAAGAGGCCAAATATTTTAGCAAGATTGACTTGAAGTTAGGTTATCACGAGGTGCCTATCGAGCCTTCCGAAGTGTGGAAAACTTCCTTCACATCCAAGGAGGGCCTTTTCAATGGTTGGTCATGTCGTTTGGATTGATGAATGCTCCTGAAACCTTCATGAGACTAATGGATGACATCTTGAGAAGCTTCACCAACACATTCATGGTGGTGTATTTAGATGACATCTTGATCTTCAGCCAGAGTTGGGAATAACACCTTCACCATATTTGATAGGTCCTTCAAAACCTGTGACAACACAAATTGTGTGCTAACTTGGAGAAATGCAACCTAGGCCTAAGCCAGCTTCAATATATGGAATACCTCATTGATGAGCAAGGTGTACATGTGGACCCATCCAACATACTAGTCATTAGAGATTGGCCAGCCCCAACCACTTTGACAGAGCTCCACAACTTTGTGGGTCTTTCTAGTTTCTATCGTAGCTTCATTTTTGGGTTCTCTCATATCACTTGGCCTTTAATTTAGGTCACCAAGGCAAAAGTGAAAGAAAAGTTTTTTGGTCAAAAACCTAACAAAAAGAATTCTCCAAGTTCAATAATTTCCTGTGTTCTACACCAATGCTCACATTACCAGACTTGCAATAACCATTTGAGATTGAGACTAATGCCTTTGAATGTGCTATTGTTGAGGTTCTTACTGCGCATGGGAATCTAGTGGCTTATCACAGTGGGACACTTTCAGACATAGTCTAAAAGTACCCCACTTACAACCAATAAATTTATTCAATTTTGCAGGCCTGCTGTCAAAGGATGCATTACATTCTAGTGAATGAAATGGTCATCCACACAAACCATCGACCTCTACAGTTCACACAAATACAAGGCAAGTTGCATAACAATCACCATCAGAAATGGTCCACCTATCTATAACAATTCCATTTGAACATGAAGTATAAGAAGGGTAGCACCAATAGCATCGCTAATTACCTCTGCCAACCACCGGTCATGGTGCTGGTCACCATGGTCGATTCCTATGGGAACGATACATCGAGGTGGCCGCATCTTTATAAGAGCAATCCAAAATTTGACATCATATACTAGACTCTCCTAGGAGGGAAGCAAGTTCCAAATTTTCACCTTCAAGATACATTGTTATGCCATCTAGGACACATTTTTGTTCCTTCAAGTGAGTGTGACAAGATGATTTTGGAGGCACACTACAGTCAGATCGCTAGACATTTCGGAGTAGAGAAAACAATGGCGGTATTGCACGAGTGTTTTTATTAGTCGAAACTTCATCAGAATGTTTGGAAGTACATTATATCTTGCAGCGCCTGTGCCATTGCCAAACCAACCTTCAAGAAGCAAGGTCTATATACTCCTCTACCTACTCCTAGCCAACCTTGGGAATTTGTCTTCATGGATTACATGTCGAGCCTTCCTTCTACTAAGCACGACAATGATTTTGTTTTCATGGTCATTGACAGATTCTCTAAGATGGCCACCAAGGCGGCCTACTGAGTTCTTCTTTGAGCAAGTGTGGGTACACTTTGGGATCCCATAGTCTGTTGTCTCAGATCGGGACAACATATTCTTGAGTGCATCTTGGTCAATTCTCTTGTTGATGTTGGACACAAAACTTACTAAGTCCACGACTATCCATCCCCCAACTGATGGCCAAACAGAGGTTATTAATAGGATGATCGTACACATTTTGTGCATGTACAACTCAAAGCATCCACGCACGTGGGATGAAAGTCTCCTGTATGTCCAGCACAACTACAACAATGCTCTTCACAGCTCCACATGCCATAACCCCTTTCCGGTACGGTTGGGGTTTTAGCCATTATGCTCCATTGATGTGTCCATACCTTTTGCATCCACTTAGGTAAATTTGGCTCACGTTTAGTCCGAAGATGAAAGGAGTAACATCTTCGTTGAGCTCATTGACCATATTCACCAATAGGTCCATGATATATTGGAGAGAGCCAATGCTAAGTACAAGTAGCACCATGATCAACATCGAGTGTCGCACAATCTCTAGGTGTTCGACAAAGATTGGCTACATTTGTAGAAGGAGCGCCTTGCTAGACTCCACCACCAGCTTCACCCTCTCCGATATGGGCCATACACCATCACACAGGCCATCAGTGACAATGCCTTTGAGCTCAACATCCCATCATTCCTTATTTTGCACCCAATTTTCAATGTAGATCACCTTCATCCATACTTTCCACCATTATTGGACACGTCTGACATTGAAAAATAGCTCACCATCAGAACTCAACCCAGACTACATGCAACAGGCCACAACTGATTAGATCATGGGCACATAGATCAAGCACACTCGCCAATAGAGGATACAATTATATCGAGTTGTCAAACTAGGCCAACTCCTTCACCAGGGCAAGTGGTTCACCAGGGACCAGTTCAACACAAATTTCGTCACCTCATGGAGGCTTTTCATGTAATGGGGACCATTGCTTCCTAATGGGGGAGGAATGATCCATGTCGACATTGGTGGCCACTCGCATATTCCACCTAGATCCCCCAGTTAGTTTAATTTGTTTCCCTGTTCATTTCAACATTTACTATTTTAGTACTATTTTATCAATCTTTTAGGTCCTGAACTTCTGGAGTAGTTTTGACCCCCTAAACGATGTTTTTCTGGGGTTTGCAATAGGCCCGTAGCCATAAGCAGTGGCCTGCGATGGACATTGTAGCACTCAATCAGACCTTTCCAACAAGGTGTCGTACGTGCCAAACATAGATAATATGACCAAGTTACGACCTCGGGAAACTGACTTCCAAACTAACCCCAACGGGGCACACAAACTCTTGATGTTACATGTCCTAGGGTTAAGGTTTTGGTTGTTTAGGGTTTTTTTCATGTTTTCCAATAATAAACAGTTACTTGAGCCTCATTGTAACACAATTCAGAGGCATGTAGTCGCCGCATCTCCTCTAAGAGATAAGCTACCATTGCCTGAGAAATCTTATTTCCATTATGCTTATAAACATAGTTCAATATTTTTTCTATGAATGAAATCAATTTTTTTTCTATTGTATCTCTGTGTTAATGATTATATATATAAGTTGTTTTTTCCTGTTTATGTTCAAATCAGTTTTTCTTCACTATACTTTAGAATTGATATATGTATGAATGTGTATATTTACTATGTTGTGGTATAATGGTGTCTTTATCAAGAGGGTCCATCTGTTCTCCACTTCACATGACGGAGGCCACATGGTTTTAGGCCTCGAGATAAACCATGTCCCGGTCAACTGGAGTAATAATGTGGATGGTGGATATAAACCATCCCCCGATTAGGGTAACAAACCACTACTCCCTCCTTTGTCACTATTTCCATTTGCATGCTTGGTTCTGAGAGTGAATCTCTACACATTTGAAGGAAAGCATGTCACTAGAGTTTCATCCTCCAGTTGAGCTTGTTGTCACAATGAATCTTTGTTCAGGTTTAAGTTTTTTCATGGATTATTATGCATGTTGATGCCAATAGAGGAAATTCTTCATGATCATATTATCTGGATAACCTTGGTCTCTTCTTAAGTTTACATTTTATATGTCCTTTTTAAAGTTTACATTTTTTTTCTTGTGTGAATTTGACACTAATTTCATTTTTGTTTGGTTCAATAACTCTTGCGGGAAAATTTGTCCCTCCTTTCTACATTATTGGCATGCGATGACATGGTTCTTGTGGCTTTTGAGCTTCACCACTTCAACTCTTTTATGTATATCCATGATTTTTTCCCTTATTTCTAGCCCTTGACCTGAATGTTTTATTTTCATTATAATGATATTTCCTTCCTTCTCCACCAAGGTTTATGACAAAAAACCATCGTTGTGCCTTGATAGTGGTGAGGTGTTTTTCCTGCCATTTTGAGGTTATTGTCAATATCTGTCCCCCAAATTTTTTTTGGGTCTTATTTATTCATGTGTTATTATGTCTACTTAAGGCAACATTGTAGATTAGTTTGCTCAAGGGAAAAGCATGTCTGAAGGGTTTGCTCATTTTCCTTCCAACATTCTCTAGGTATTTATTTTCTAGAGTCATGTCTTTATTGCAGGTATTCTCTTGGAGTTGCATCAATTGACTATAATAGTTCTTTTCCATGTTGATCCATAGTCAACTCCAATTAACCTTAAATGGAAATATTCTAAAAGCCCAAAGAGCTACTATTCTATGCTATGTGCTTTCTTGAAAAACTTCCTTTAAAACAAGGCACAATGCCAGATGCCTCTAGCCAGTATGGATGTTTGAATTGCTTAATAAGGATTTTTTTTTGTATGAGAACACATTGTTTATTTATTTTTGGCTACAATTGTGAGAAAACTTAGATAGAGCATTATTTATAAGTTTGATAATGCCAAATTATTGAAGTTTAATGTTATATTTAGTTTCCTTTGATGCATACAAATAAAATGATGGGTTTTTCTTTTCATCATGAAGGCTTGGAGACTCTACTTTCTTTGGTTAAATTAATATGAAATATATTTCTTTTGAGATTCTCTTTGTATATATAATGATTCTAGAAATTAACTTCTCAGTGTTATTTGGTTTATAGTCTCTTGGTTATGTGTACTATAAGTATAAATATATTAAATGTATATTTGATATTACAAGTACATATATAAGCTAGGGCAACCTTGTATACTATTGTTACTAGATTTCTACATGTTGTTCCCATAGGGAAACTATTAAATATGAGCAAAGACTTCATGCACTCATAGGTTTGTATGGAACTCTTTTGTTGCTTCTAGCATGTATTCATGCGAACCTTGTCTCAAGCCTTGATATATACTCCATTTACAACATAGTTCCTATAACATTGGGGAGCTTAGAATATATTGTTATAATTCTTAGAATATTTTCCCTCATTTATGCATGCACACACACAAACACACACACACACACACACACACACACACACACACTATAGGTTTAATTCCAATACAACCAAGCCCCATTTTTTTCCTTTTCCTTCTATGTTAAAGTGTTACCTCAATATCTTTATAGAAAGAGGAATTGATGTTAGGCTCATGTTTATGGGTTCCCTCACTCATTTTTCCTCAATAGATGGATTATTAGGTTATGCGAAGTTTAGTGAATAGCCTTTAGGTAGTCTGTGTAACACTTCTCCATTATTCTAGCCCTACTTAATATACACACATATATGTATACATTCTCCACATAGACTATTAACAATATAGGCCTAATTCATTCGTATGCAACAAATGTAATAATGCCCAATCTAACACTCATAAAAAAATTATTTATTTGAACATGGTCATTCTTCTTCCTACTTCACCATAAATTGATCCTAAGAGTTCACATACTTAGCGCAAGATCACAAATAACTCAAATACTTGTCTGAAATTTATGGAAATAAAATAGAAGTTGCCACACTATTCCCAACTATTAAACTATCCTCTTAGTAGGTCCCCTTGAGCTCTAGGCTCCTTTCCTGCCAAGAAACCAATCAACAATCTTTCATAGTTTCACCTTCTCAAGCCGAAGTAGTGTCCTACTAGTTCTGGGCTAACTTCTTTATTAACATACGTATAATCTTTTTCTCACACTGTTACCTTTTTTTATTCAGATTTCCTTTATCTCCAGTAGATTTTTTTTAAACTATCTTCCACTTGTGACATATCTCTCCATTCATGATAGATCTAGTGGTCATAACAACAAAGAAGTGTCATTCCTTTCCAAAATGGAGGATTTCTATTTTTTGTGTTGCATGTCCTTTCTTGGACCATAAGTAATTCTAACTATTTCCTATGAGTTGGGAGTCTATCTACTCACCTAGTGGATCCTCTTGTATTTCCAAAAATAATAATAAGTCAAAAAAAAAAAAATATTAATCCAGTAAAATGTTCACTTTTTATTCTTCATCTTTTCAACCACATTTGAAACTTGTAAAATCTTAAAATTCTTTTTAGAAGTGATTTCAGCAAGGGTACTACAATAAATGAAACCAAATAACCTAACTAGATCAATAACAAAAACTCCCCAAAGATGAGGATGACGAGAAAGCCAAAAAAGGAAGGAAAGGTGGAGAATTTGAGAAAAATGAAAGCAAAACAGAAAAAAGGAAGGCACCGAGCTCCACGATAGATAAGCTTCTAACTAATAAACTCAAGGTGTTGATATTTCTGAAGAGTTTTTTTACAAACAGAAGGAGATATCTACCACACGCTATGGGTGGAAAACACCAAACTGACGAAGAAAAATATTGTGTTAAGATGGCACCCCCATCTTAGCTCATTAAAAAGAGGGCCTATATAAGTAAAGTGTGGGGATGGAAATGATGTTGCAAGACCTCATTGAAATGATAGACTATGATGAGAATAACTGAGTATGGTGAATTTTCTCCAAACCAACAACTGGTAATGTTACCCCATTCTCAGAGTCAAAATTATAAATTTCAGTTGCATGCCACATGAACATAAGCAATTATTACTAGATTTTCGTCCTTCTTGGATATTAGTTACATCCATAAAACTATAAGTTAAGATTATCATTACTGGTTGTAGTGAAATACCAGTCATACAAAATGGCTAAGTTGGATTTCAAGTGGGAGGATTCGTGAAGAGATAATGGAGACTCACCAAAGCTCACAAACACAGATGCTATGGTCCATGTATTATGCATCAAATAATGGAGTAGGGATTTCCCCAATGCTACTCGCAGATGCTATAACAAAGTCTTTAAGGGAGCATGCTGCCATGTGCCCTGATTGTGTGGTCAAGTGGTACAGTGACAACCCTCCCCCACCCTTTCTTGATTCAAGCACCTCATCTCAAAATAAGATATACATTTAAGATGTGAAGAGACAACACATTAAAAGTAGTCTCATTTCTCTTCAACAATTTCAAATTCCCAGCAAATCAACTTTTCTAAAAAAAATAAACTTTTTTATACATTTATTAATAATAAAAAAAACCTTAAAATACCTAAATATAATTCTCTATTCAAAAATTTAATATCCCATTATTATTTCTACATCTTTTCGAACTTCTCACACATATATATTATTTTTAACTTAATTTTTTTTATAAAATTTGGAATACAATTTTTTAATGATTATATAAAAATTTGCAAATTTATGTGTGTTATATATAAACTTATATTAAATTTAATGAATTAAAAAATTATACACATGTACACTTTTATACACAAACAAAAATATTAGCCGAATAAATAACTTAATAAATATCTATTTTGCATAATATATTAAATTTGAAATTGGATAATATTTTAAATTTTTTAAAATAAAGTCTATTTAAAAATATGTAGGGATATATTTCAAAATGTTGAGTGTTACATTACCTTGAAATTAATGTAAAAAAGTAATCTTTCACATATATATATATATATATATAAATTGTTTGTGTGTTAAAAAGATGATTATAAGTTCTTTTGGCTTACAAAACTATAATTTAATGACATTTAAGTAGATCAAATCAACTAGGAATTGCACTTTGAGTGGGTCATGCCAGCCCTTAATATGCTTTTTTTTGCTAACAAATTCTCAAACCAATAACTTTCTCATTACAGAGTGACTTAAAGTACAATCCATCACTATCAATTATATACCCTGTGAACATTTTTAAATTATATATATATATATATATATATATATATATATATATATATATATAATGCTTAATTTAATTGATTTTTAAGATATTTGTTTAAAAAAAATTAAATTTAATAATAAAAATGAAATATATATATATATATATATATATATATATATATATGAGATTAATATTTAATTTGAGTTCATATTAGATTTAAATAATATGATGAAAGGTAAGTTTTGTACTTTTTTGATTCTAAATTAAAATCCTTTTTCTTAAAAGAAAATCACCATTTAAATTTAATTATGTAAATTATTATATTTGAAAATAAAACTATTATCTAAATAATTATATTTAAAAATAAAAAATATATTATATAATTTTAATTATCTAAATTATTATATTTGAAAATAAAACTATTATGTAAATAATTATATTTAAAAATAAAAAGATAATTATATTTAAAAATAAAATAATATATTATATAATTTATTATGGGTTTAAGACGAAAATAAATTCATTTGTTTATTTATATTAAATCAAATTAAATTTATTTTAATATTTAACCCATCAAATGTCTTGTTATGAAAAAAGTTTAATCCAGGGTATGAAATTAAATAATAAAATGTCTACACATTAATAACTTTAAGCACTTCAAATATTTGCTAATTCAATTGTCAAATTTTAAATGTATTATTTTTTCTTTTATCATTTGTTAAGGTTAGGTTACACCACCTTTTAACATAGTTAAATCTAAACTAATTTAAATTTTGGCTATACCAATTTACTTTTAACATAGTTAAATCTAAACTAATTTAAATTTTAGCTATACCAATTTGTAATATGGTTTTTTTATTTTAGAAGTTTTTGCTAATTATTACAAATTTATTATTACACGTTTTTTCAAAACATAACTATTTTATAAAACAAAATTCTTAAAATTAATTATTATATTATTATTATTTTAAGATAAGAATAAATGGATTTATTTATTTATGTTAATTAGGACTTGTTTAATTCGGTGATGATTTTTGTTTGAACGGTCGGAATTTTACGATTTTTTTTATTTTTGAAAAAAAAAATTAGGATTTTTTGAATCGATTTTTTTAATGGTGGAAATAGATTCAACACTTTCAAGAACCTCTAGAATATCTAACATTGTTAATCTTAATAGCTATAAGATAGAATTCCATGAAATAATCATCAAATTTTATCAAAATCTAAGAAAAATGTTCTTTTATGAACAAGTCGCTTGATTACACTATGCTTATTAATTATATGTAAATTAATTTAAATTTATTATAATATCGAAAAATATCAAATTTCTTAAAATGTAAATTTTGTAATTAACGGAATGGATTAAATAATTAAAAAATTTACACATTAATAACTCTAATCTCATTAAAAATTTGATAAATCTAACTTTAAAAGGTATTTATACTCATTTATTTATTTAAATATATTTGTTTTCCATTATTACTAAATTTGGCACGCTAGACCATATCACTTTT
This sequence comes from Pinus tabuliformis, assembly GCA_031772625.1. Lineage (NCBI taxonomy): Eukaryota > Viridiplantae > Streptophyta > Pinopsida > Pinales > Pinaceae > Pinus > Pinus tabuliformis. The sequence goes on from CM062804.1 coordinate 1,395,993,911, forward strand.
TAACATAGCTAAATCAAAATTGATTCAAATTTAGGTCATACTCACTCTTCATATGATTCACTTTTTAGGATGTTCTCACAAGTTTGAAAACTTAACTATCTTATAAAAGGAAATCTTCAAAATCCATGATATTAATTAAATTTAAAGAAATCTTCAAAATCCATCCTATTAACTAAATTTGAGATAAAATTATAAAATACAAATTTTATAATGGAAATAATTTTTTTTTCCCTCGGAAATAATCGTAACTTTTTATTAACTCATGAAAATACTGTATTTTTCTTGATGCATCACCATGGATTCTATTTTTTTTTTGTTTTTTTAAAGATCTGGCGTATAAAAAGCCCATGATCAACTAAAATGAGGCACTAAACAAAGGGCATATATGTCCATAAATATAAAAGAAGTTACATATCATATATCAGTCATTATCACGGTTGTATGACATCATCAAAAAGCAAAAATATATAGCACATACAGAAATTATAGTATGTTGGTTTATGTGCTTGCTAGTATTCAACTATGAGCAATCAGTGTTAGTACTTCTATGCATCTTCCCTTATCTGTTCATGAATTTTCCATATGTCAAGAGTTTGTTTGGCAATAGCTTTAGATAAGGCATGTGTCGTTGTGTTACTCTCCCTATATATGTTGCAACAAGAAATTTGATCAAAACATTCTTTTAGATGAAGCAATGTGCGATGATGATGTCTGTGTCTCTCATTGAACCAACCATTATGACATTCATGAAGTATCCGAAGATCTGAAAAGTACGACATTCTTTTTCAGTACGACATTCCTTTTCAGTGACAAAACATAATAAAACTTTTAGCGCTAACAACCTTGCATAGTTATTTGAGGCCATGACCAAACCAATCTGATACCTCAAAAAATAATATTGTTATAAATAAAAGACCACCCCTCACCGAGAAACTCCACTTACGAGAAAAACCCCATCAATATATACCAAAGAGAAAAAATAATTAAATCTTCGACTAATATAATACACAAAACATAAGCAAAATCTATAAAATTATTCTATATAATAATTATATATAACAAACTTTATAACACTATATTTTGGATTTCAATACTATATTATCTGATTCTAAATTTAACTATTCTAAACATTATAATATATTTTTTTATTTTCACATTCTTCTTACAAATTCATGCTTCTGTATGTTTTAAACCTACAATATAATTTCTTTAATTTATAATACTGTCATAAATCGGAATTTTGATTATTCTTAATTTTCAAAATTCTACCACATTTTTTCATGTCCATAATATATTACCCGGGAAAAATAGCTATATTTTATAATTACGATGGCTCGCACAATAATGTTTCTTTCTCTTTATTTATATATATAATTAAATGGCCCTCTAGATGAATATAGGCGATCGAAGAGGTCCTCCGTAATCCTTGACTCAATATTGGCATAATTATATTACTCCCTGAACCTTGGCTGAATATTGACATAGTAATATTATAATATGGAAGGTACTTCCATCTACACGCTTTTGTTAAAAACGTCAACGAAACATTAGTTAGTTACTTGTATGAGGAATATTGGGTTGATTTAAAACATTTTTAATAAGTTATCTTAATTTAAGGAATCCGAATATTTCATCATAATCATTCACATCTCAATCATAATTTTTGATCAATTAGAGAACTATAATGTTTTTAAATGAATATGGCTAACAACTTATTTGGGGGTTGAAGTGTGCTTGAAGAGTTAATAATGCTAAGATTAGGATTGGATGCGTAATTATGACGTAGAGTTCTCTTAGCAATATGATCACCTAATCATTTGATATCGTCTAATGGCAAGGTAACTTGACATATGTATACATGGGTATGTAGCTTGGTGGTGTTTCTACTAGGTTCTAACAAACGTAGCTCTCATTGGAGGGAGAGAACTTGGGGCATCATTCTCTATGCTTTTCAGATTTCATCACCCTTTGTCAAATTTCAAGCATGTGAATATTCATGTTGTGAAAATTAATTAATTATTTTAATTGAAACTAGGAAATATGTGTTGTAAAAAATATATTATTTTTAATTGAAATTAGGAAATATGTATTAAAGAAAAAATTGCAATTTGAGTTTGTAATAATTTTACAGCATCATAACAATGTATTTCTATGTAGTTGTTAATGATCGCTATCAAAGAGATATTTCCAATGCATTAAAATTATATAGGTTCTCGAAGTATAAATTCTCTAAATAGTTTATAATAACTTTGAAGTATAGTCCAAAAAAATTATGATGAAAAATTTACTCTTAAGTAGCTATATTTTTTATTGGTTTAATTTCAGGATTTTAAAGAAATGTTGAAGTACATTCCAAAAATGCTATGATGAAAAATTTACTCTTAAGTAGCTATATTCTTTATTGGTTCAACTTCGAGGTCTTCCATTCAATGTTGTAGCAAAAAAAGTATGCTTGTGTTGTACCTGGACATAAGAATTCATGGTTTCCATGTTCAATTGTGCAAGAGAGGAGCTTAGCAGTCCCTCCACCCCAAGTGAAGGAACAGTTCGATATAGGGTGATTTTTCTTGCGAAAGACAAGTTGTAAGTATCTAATTTCTATTCCCAAAACATAATTACATTGTGTTTCCTAAATGATATTTCCCATCAAAAAATTCTTTGAGATGGCTCCCACTTACTAATGGAGAGACGTTCCTTCAAAAGTCATGAATTTTATAAAAATATCCCTCAACCCACAATCCAAATCGTTAATCGTGACTTGGTGCCTCGCCAAATATTTATCTGTCTCTCTGATTTCTTTCGAGTCTATAATTGGGTGATGAATCAAATGAATACTACTCCAATAAACTATTCCTAGTGGTTTTTCTAAAGTCCAACATTAACTAGGGTAGAGGGGAAGGAATTGGGACTTTAGGCCACACAACATAAATCTCCACTTTAACAAACATAATAGAGAACAAGGAACCTCTAGTGCATGACTAACACCCCAATTAAGATCAAAGAAGAGGATATAAAGACCAACATATTCATTTAGTTGAGGGGAATATAAAATCCCTAAGTGAAAAAAATGATGAGTAGCTTTTTCCAAGAGTTAAGAATGTTATTGATAACCTTGTCGATATACTAGGTTATTTTCCTTTTGTTAAGAAATCAAACCTTTCCCTTGTTGCAATGGACCAGAAATTTGTGCCTTACAACTCTCCTCATCATAAGAATTAGACACATTTTAAAAAAAATCATATTTTTTAGAATACTGGAAAATGATTGGAAATCATGTTTTTAGATTTTTGTAGAAGTGTCATGAAAGGATGAATCATTGGCTAGTGTTTATTGTTGGAATTAGCTATGGATTGGTTGATGGATGGTTATGAAATACTTTAAATAACTGCTTGAGGACTTCATAAATATGTGTTTCCTCCTCTATGCTTACATAACACTCCTTTTCATTGAAACTAAAGTAGTTGAGTAAGGATCAACTAAAGATACTAGTCGTGTGAGTTTTGAGTGGGTAGTTTGTCAGTTGTGCTTTGACTATTCCATTAGTTTTGAGACTGTTATTGAAGTTATTGGTTGTGTACAACTATGATTAATAGAGATTATTGGCACAAAAAATACTATTTTCTTCATAGATAATGGTGTGATCTTGTCTATTTTAGCAAGTTGACTATCAGTTTCCACCCATCTCTCCCACTACCTCAACAATTCTTTATCTTCTTGGAAAATTTTAAATGGTTTTTGGGTTCGAAACTTTTAGGGCCATTGAGCCCCCAAACAATTTTTTTTGAAATTAAATAGGCTAGAATTACCATGGAATTCCTTGACCTTGGTTAAAAGTTTTAGTCCTGAGATATTTCTTTACAATGATCTATCGTGCACCCCAAATTGATATTGCATGCAAAAGTTACACCCCTAGGAAATTGATGCACCAACTAACCAGCTTTGGGCCCACAAAAAATTTGGCAATTCATCTTCTAGAATTATGGTTTCATACATATAGCATTACAACATCTTTTACGAATTCACGTAGATGCCATCTCTCTTTGTTCAGAGCTACATACCACCATTCTAGCCAATTTGTGTTTTACAATGTTCTTTTATTTCAATTATTAATAGAAGTTTCCTTTTCACCATATTATTTTTATTTTTGTTATATTTCCCAATGTGTGCTTCATTTCCATTCTTGCATTTCATTCCATTCCTTTTACAACCTAGATCACCTGTTGATTGATCAACTAGAACTTTACTTTGCACAATAATTGTGAGACGAAAATGTTCGGGGGGAGTATCCCCTTGTTACTGTTGTCAAATGGGGAGAGTTGTACATCGGGGTGGGGGGGGTGGGCATTTATTGCAACAAGGGGGAAAGTGTTTTTGTTCTTGGTGGATTATGTGTCTCATTATAGGATTTCCATTAATGACAAGGGTGGAGATTGTTGAAAAACTTGATGCCATTATTATCAAATGTCTTATGCCATTTGTATTATATATAAGTATCCAAGTGTATTTAAAATGGGGTTCTTGTGAAAAAGGAGAAGTCAAAATGTCAAATGGTGGTTGCAAACCAATGTTTTAGGAATCATGTGGTATTTTCCCATGGTATATAGAAAAATGATATAAAAAGGGGAATTAGTTGTTTAATTAATGAATTGACGTCGTTTTTTGAATTAACATGTATTGAAATTAATGTTTATGATAATGAATAACAAGAGAAACCATTTGAAGGAAAGAATGTGTGAGAAAAAAATGTAATTTGTGCAGTCAACATGTCATCTTTAATTTTTTATATAACTTTTTTTTTTTTCCCTGGATTGTATCAAATGGTGAAATTTTGAACATAATGAGGAGAGATTGAGAGGAATATTTGGTTAAAATTTTAGATCTTGGTATTCTATACTTTAGGAGATATATGTTTTTGAGGTTAGGATTTGTGATTGGTCCTCAAATCTAGTTCAAATAAGTCATCTCAAGATTTATTCTATAACATATTTTCTCAGATGTCATAGAACATGAAATTTTGAGCATATATGGGAGATATGTAGGTATAGTCTTTAAAATTTCAAACATTTCTTCAGTATACATCATTAGATATTCCTAATGAAAGTTAGGGTTCCTAAGTGCTCCTAAAACTAGCTTAAAATAGGTCTTACTTATTTCCTTGGATATTTCAAATTGTGAATTTTTCACAGTTTTATGGAGACATATTGTAGTACCTCAAAGACAATGTAACACCTCCCCCCACATTTACCCAAATTTGCAAGCTTGACCGGGTAAATATGAGATGAGTGTCAGTTTGACATTACCTAACCTCGAAGGTCTAGTTAAGGAAGTGGGGCCTACAAGTGAACACTTATTGACATTCTACAGGGACTACAATCACTTAGAAGTTGAGCAACCATCATTGATGATCAATCCCTAAGTTGGAACAATTTTCTTTGGCCCAACACCCCAAAAACATCCACAAAAAGGCAATAGTGTAGTTATGAGGCCTCTACCACATGCACAAGCCTCCCTAGTTCAATGCCAACAGTTGTAAGATCTGAGCCCCCTTTTGCGGCTAGCCTCCATATCACTTCCCAGAACTGCCTGTAACTTTTCAAAATCATAATTAACATGAAAACAATGACAAACATTCAAACTTGAAGCAAGAACTTGACCTTGACTGCCTAATCCATAATAGACATTTCATCAAACATATGGCAAATGGCAAACATGTAAGCTACAGGTCATGAATTCATGTTTTATCATAAATTGGTAGTTTCCATATGAGAATCACCAAGAAGGCCCTAAGTCCTCTCTATCTAGTTGTAATAACACTTGTTATTCCATGAATTGATCAAGTATTCAATAACTTATCAAAACATGCCAATCTCCATAGACAAATTACAACATATATAAACATCAAATAACTAGCATAGAAACCATCTGAAATCATCCATATTATCAACATCATAACGGTTGCAAGTTTCCATAAATCATTGTAGGGGAATAGCTTTTATTCACATATGAAAATGCCAACCAATTCAAGGAATTCCACATAACACTCGACCGTATATATGGCCAAACCAAATATCTCTTTTAGCCAATCACCCTATGCCATATTTGAAGCATGAATTTGGGATCTCATGGAATCAACCATGACCAAAGAAACTAGGGATTCAAAAAGCTAACGCACCTCTAGCATCAACCATAGTGATTCCACCTCTATGCTGTAGAAATAACAAAAATCAACCAAAGCAGTCTTTACGAAAGTTGTCCAAGGCTCCAAGTACTAGTAACTCAACCCACATAATTACTGGGTTCCAGAGCATTTGTTCCAACCGCAGATCCAGGGAATAGTATCTCAACCCACCAAGGTCTCTAGAGAATTTGTCCTAACCTACGGCTCTAGAAACTATTAACTCAACCTAAATTATTCCAGGGCTTCCAGAGCATTTCTTCCAATCAGCATCCATCAGGAACTTGAGCACCAATCAGAAAAACAAGTGGAAAACGCACAACACCATGGTTATCGAGGAAATGGCAGTGCAAGGTTGAAACCACTATCACTCTAGGAAAATATCCATGCCAATGACAACACATAACCAAAGAATCACATGTAGATGTCATGTATCTAGAAATAAACAAGGAAGTCACACATGCAACTTGTTATCTTCAAAGCAATCTAGTTTTAGATGTTGTTCCAATCATTTCCTTACACTCCCTCCTTTCATTTTCCTTCTTTCTTCAAATCCAAGTGAATACCAAAGTGCTCCAAGAATGCTCCAAGAATACTCTAAGTGTGTAAGAGTATGAGAGAATGAGACACTGAGAGAATGAACTAGAGCTCCACCACAAAACTGTCAAAAAGCTAAACAAACAAAAGATGTGAACTGATTCTCGGAAGCCCTTTTATCATTGATGTCTCTATTTTCTTCATTTTCATTCATTTTTCCTCTAATTTCCCTTGCATGGAAATTTGTGTCTCTTCACCTTCCTTTTCTCCTATTTTCCTTTATTTTCATAATTAAAATGTCAATTATCGCCTATTTTCCTTTACTAGTAACTTTTCCAATTTCCATTAAGTAATCACAACTGATTCCCACTAAAGTGTTTTACCCAACATTCAGGTTGGAATACGAATCCCATGACCTTGGTCTTATTTTTATTTACAGGAAAAATCAACCAAGGGCTATTAGAAATCCCTCCTCCTTGACAGAACACCAACCTTGGTGTTCAATGATGTTTATAACTGGAAAAACATGTTTCCCATGGTGCTTTATAACACAAGTTGATGCAACATTTAGATCATACCAAATTGTAGATACCATGAACAACATACTAGTTATTGGATATATATATATATATATATATATATATATATATATATATATATATATATATAACTATAACAAAAAAACATACCAAAATACATCTACCAACACAACGACTCAACCAATAAATACGGAAGGATGCATAGCCCACATCTGATCAACCATCTCCCATGTAGCTTCATCGAACCCAAAGTGCTTCCACTACACTTTAACTTGCTCGATTTCTCTATTCCAGAGCATGAGCTATTTCTGCTACCATATGCATTGTGGTTCTAGCTTGAATTCTCCCTTTGGTGCCACCTATAATACATACTAATAAATCGCAATATCAACCTCTTGAACACATCACTTAAGCAATGAAACATGGAACACATCATGGAATTTGATTGTTGGCAGTAGTGCAAGTTTGTGGGCCACTATTCTAATCCTCTTAAGGATTTTGAAAGCCCCACAATACTGAGGTGCCAACTTGGCACATGACCCAATCCTCAAGGAGCTCCTCTTGGGCTTGATGCGCAAGTGCACATGCTCCCCAACCTGAAACTCCTTGAATGCACTATGCTAATATGTATAACCCCTCTACGTGTCTTGTGGTATGTTTAAATTACTCTTGATAATCTCCATTTCATGTTCCATCTCATCCAACATATTTTGTCCAATCGACACCATATTCACTAGATGCCTCTAGTTGACGGTAGTGTTACAACTCTACCCATAAAGAGCCTCAAATGGACTCATCCTCATGGATTGTTGATACCCATTATTATATGAAAATTCTACTAGTGAAAGATACTCCTCCCACATCCACTCCTGATGCATGACATACATCCTCAACATGTCCTCAAGAATATTGTTAATGCTCTTTTTCTATCTATTTGTTTGTGGATGATAAGTTGTATTGAAAGCTAATTCTATCCCCAAGCCTAAAAACAACGCATTCCAAAACCTAGAAGTAAACATGACATCTCTATCTAATATAATATTCTTGGAACACTAGGTAACCCCACTATCTCATTGATGAATATCTGAGTTGTCTCATTAGCTGAAATGGTAGACTTCAATGAAGTGACCCACCTTACTTAACCTATTAACCAGAACCATGATGGAATCATGTTGTCTAGATTTCCTCCAAAAACCTATAATGTAGTCCATGGAAATGACATCCCATTTCCACTTTCGAATCAGAAAAATTTGTAACAAACCAACTATATGCTTATAATCAGCTTTCACCTGCTAACATTCCAAACATCTCGTGACAAAATCAGTGACCTTGCTCTTCACGATTAGCCCGTGATATAAATTCTTGACTATTGTGAAAGTATTTTGGTATCCCTGGTGACCTGAATACTACCTGACATGAAACTCCCTAAAGATAATCTTCTTGAGATAACTACTCTCTAAAACATAAATCTTATTCCTGAATCTAACCAAGCCATCTACTGTGAGTTGATACTCCTCATCCATATCACCTTCACCCCGTTCTTGTAATATCTGCTTCAGTTGCTGGTATCTATCGTCATGCTTCCCTGCATGCAATATCCCCTACTGCAAATCTGTCCCATGAGAAATCACTATTGCAATATGATTCACTTGCACTCTTCTACTAAGAGAATCGACAACCTTCTTCTCCTTTCCCTTAATGTACCTGATCTTAAAGTCAAACTCACTAATAGTAGCAAACCATCTAGCTTTCCTGACATTCAGATTAGGTTGATGATCACTCATGAAGAAAAAGCTCTCAAAGTACCTTAGTCCATGATGATCACTCATGAAGAAAAACCTCCTGCCAAGAAGATAATTTCTTCACATCTTCAATGCATGAATCATAGTTGTCAACTCAAGATCATGAGTCACATAGTTCCACATGTGCTCATTTAACTTCCATGATGCATAGAATACCACCTATCCTTCTTGCATCAGAACTCCACCAAGTCCCTTGTTCCAAGTATGTTTACATACTATGAACTCCCTATTAGGATCTACAATCTTCAAGGGTAGAGAATTTGTAAGTAACTACTTCAATTGCTCAAAACTAACAACACACTCCTCCATCCATTGATACTTCTTTCCTTTCCTCTGCAAGGATGCAATATAATAGGAAATATGTGAGAAGTTCTTCATGAACCTCTTATAATAACCTTCTAGTTCCATTAATGATCTGACCTCAACCACATTCCTAGCAGTTGGCCACTCCATGATAGCTCTAATATTTTTCGGGTCCATTTCTATACCTTCCTTGGAAACAACATGTCCCAAGTAATGAACTTTGGTCTAAAAGAAACTACAGTTTCTAATCTTGGAATAAAATTGATCCTCTCTTAGAAATATTAATATTGTTGCTAGGTGTTATGCATTCTCTTCCTCATTCTTAGAATATATCAATATATCATCAATTAACACTATTACAAACTTGTCCAGATAAGCATGCAACATACTTTTCATCAAACACATCAAACTAGTTGCAACATTAGTAAGACCAAAAGGAACCACTATGAACTCATAATTCCCATTCCTCGTATAGAATATGCTCTTGTAAATATCTTCTTCTTTGATGGGAACTTGATGATATCCCGATCTAAAATCAATCTTCATGAAAACTCTTTTTTCCTTGAACTGATAAAAGAAGTCATCAATCCGCGATAACAAATACATGTTCTTGATAGTCACCTTGTTCCACTACCTATAATCAGTGCACAATTTTAGAGTACCATCCTTCATCTTCACAAACAACACTGGTGCACTGCAAGGTGATAGACTTAGCATAATGTATCCCTTATGAATTAGTTCGTGAAGCTACAACATCAATTCCACCAACTCTATAGTACTCATTATGTAAGGTTCTTTTGATGCTAGTGTTGCTCCTAGCACCAACTCAATTGGAAAGTACACCTCTCTATGAGGTGGTAACTCTGAAATCTCTGCAAGGAACATATCCTCAAACTGCTTCAAAATGGGATACCTCTTTAGAACTTCACAATCCTTATCTTCCTTCCCTTTCTCACTACAAATATCAACTGCAAATAATACACATCCATTTCATGAACTACACTTTTCTTGCATAGTTGTATCCATTTCCACCGATGTAGGCTTATTCTTTTCTTCAAATATTCTCCTGTCTCCATTAGCATCCAAGTAATCAACAGCCTTGTCATGGAAATCTACCTTACTCCTATCAATTAACAACCCATCCATGCCCAACAACATGTTGTATGAACCAAAGGGAAGCACATTGATATTTGTCGATGTAGGCATACAATTCAACTCAAATTCACAAGCTCACACCTAATGATGAGCTTCTTTCTTGATCTGTGTAGCCCACTGCACCTACCAAGATTTTGCATGCACTTCTTTGTTCAAGCGACACTTATCCACCAAGTCAGGACTGATATAACTATAGTTAGATCTAGCCTCAATCAAAATAGAAATAGCTTGATCACAAATCTTACCTTCCATCTCAATAATGGATACCTGAAGATCAACATGCCTATTATCAACTACTAAAGAATTTGGAGGAATACTATTCCCAACATATCCAACTGTCTATGCTTATTGAGCATTGTAAATCTAACGTCTACCAACATAATATTATGGAAAATCTCTTGTGCGATGATATCAACGACAAGTCCAACACTGCAATGGACTCTTGCCATCGCCTTTGTTCTTCTCCTTAGAATGAAACCCATGTCCACTATCAATTGCATTGAATTTCTTATGAGGTGATACATTCTCCTTATCACCTCCATCCTAAGGTATTATTCGCTTATTAATTCACTTTCCTTTAGTCATGTCAATCCCTTTCCAATCACATTCAGGATTAGACATACGCGTAGACTATTCGTAACAATTATTTAGCTTTCGAATGACTTCCTCCAATGATTAAGGCTCACCATACTAAATCCAATATCTAAATGCGAACAACATTCCACTAATGAAACTTTGGACATTTGTTTTCTCATCCTAAGATATCGCACATACCTCAACAAATCCAGAAACTTAGTCATATACTCTTCATATTTCATGGAATCCATCTACAACTCATAGAATTCCTTGGATTTCCCATCATAATATCTCTCAGAAAAGTACTTCTTCTTGAAATGTATTTTAAACTCATGCCAACCACACTCCTCTATCATGATACATATAACATGCTTCACATATTCTTAATAGAAATTTGTTCTTCCCTTGAGACCGAAAATAACTGTCTTGGCCCTCATATTATCAGAATAATCATGCAACCTAAAGAACTTCTTCATTCCAAGTAGACAATATTTTACATCTTCTAGTTTCTTCACATCCCCATCAAAATTAGGATGCTTGAATTTATTGAACTCATCTAGCGAGTATTGTTTCTCATGCTTCCTATAAGGATGATGGGGGTGATGACAATTATGTCTCTCCAAGTTAGAACTATAATAAAATTAATACCACTACCTATTTTGTGAGATGTATCAAAGCATATTACACCTTTCACTATGTTATCGCTATCCAACCTATCTCATGAGCGAGACCTACTGTCATATCCCCCATTAGTCCTTTCCTCCTATCCATGAATGATTCTTGGTTGTCACTTCTTTTGCAAATTTCAAAGACTCTAAAGGATGAATGCATTAACCTCTACTTACTTTTCCTGAGCTTTGAAAGTCTTTACTATGAATTAATTATCCTATCATTATCTACCTTACAACTTCTGATTACTTCGTTCAAAATTCTTAGTTTATCAACTATATCAAGATAGTACTCATCTCCTTGTTTCTCAATTGATCAGTAAGGAGAGTAATGTGAAATACAGTCCACACTTTTTCTTTTCATCTCTAATCTTCTACTTCTTGCAAACATACCATGTTAGATAAACCAAATATATAGATAATTAAAATAATACTTCAGTTTGTTTCAGGGGAGGTTATCTCGTCTGCACAATCAATCCAGATTAGCAAAAACATAATGAAATCAACATATAAATCATCTCAACATCAACATGATGACACAAAATTGCAACGATGACCATCACAATGCATGCATAGCAACCATATCGAAAACTAACATGCATGCATAACAATCACATCTAGCCCATCTGGTGAGTGTTGGAATTTGAAAGCTCTAATACCACTCTATAATGCCTCCTCCAAAATTTACCCAAATTCACAAGCTTTCTCAGCTAAGCATGATATGAGTGTCACTATGACATGACCTGACCTCCAAGATCCAGTTAAGGAAGTGGAGCCAATAACTGAACACTTGCTAACATCCTACACAGACTACACATCACTCATGAGTTGAACAACCATCCCTGGTGATCAATCCCTTATCTAGAACGCTTTAGCTATGACATATCACCCCAACTGCACACACAAAAGGGAAAGGGTGTGGTTATGATGCCCCAACCACATGCGCAATCTTGCTTCCATGTGGTTATGACCTAAAATCTCCAGTTCAGTTCCAAGTGTTCCAAATTTTGAGCCACTTTCCCAAGCTAGCCTCCAAACCACTGCCCATAACTACTGATAGCTTTTTAGAATCATAATTAACATCATGACAGTGTTGAACATTAAAAATTAAAGAAAGAACTTAACCTATACTACCTAATCCATAACATACATTTTGTCAAACATATGGAAAACATGTAAGCAACAAGTCATGAATGCATATCTCGTCATAAAATGATAATCTTCATTTGATAATAACCAAGAAGGCCCTTATCCCTCTCCATCTAGTTGCAATAACACTTGTTATTCCATGCATTCATATACCATTCAATAACTTATCAAAATATGTCAAAAGCAATAGATAGATTACATGATATAACCAACATAGAAACCATCGGAAATCAACCATAATTTCAACATCTTAACCAGTGAAAGTATCCATAAATCACAGTACGAAAATACCTCTTATTCACATCTGAAAATTCCAACCAAGTCAGTGACTTCCACATACCACCCGACCATAGATTGGGTTGAACAAAATACCTCTTTCAGCCAATCATTCTTGTGCCATATTCCAAGAATGAATGTGAGATCTCAAGGAATAAACCAGGACAAAAAGAAGTAGGGCTTCCAAAGGCCAAACCACCTCAACCCTCAACCACGGTGCTTCCACCTTTATGGTCTAGAAATCATTAACATCAACCAGATTGATCTCCACCCAAGTTTTACAGGCCTGCAAGAACTAGTAACTCTACCCACAACCTTCCAGGGCTCCAAAGCATTTCTTCCAACCATGGCTGTAGGTACTAGTAACTCAACCCACAAAGTGCTCCAGACGATTTGTCCCAATATACAACTCCAAGAACTAATAAGTCAACCAAAACTATTCTAGGGATTCTTGAGCATTCATTCCAGCCCCCAACCATTAGGAACTTGAGAAGAAATCATAAAAGCAAGTGGAAACCCCACAAGACCATTGTTATCCTGGAAATGAAAAGGTAAGGCTGAAACCACTATCACACCAACAAAATATCCATGCTAATGACAACACATAACTAGAGAATCACATTCATATACGGTGCATCGAAATCAACTAGGAAATCAGACATGCAACTTATTATATGTAAATAAATCTAATAGTAGTTGTTGATACAACTGTTTCCTTGCACTCCATGCTTTCCTTTTCCTTCTTTCTCTAAATCTGGGTGAATACCAAAGTTCTCCAAGAATGACTCAAGATTATTCTAAATGTGCAAGATTATGAGAGAATGAACTAAAGCTCCACCACAAAACTATCAAAAATTTAAACCAACAAAAGTTGTGAACTGATTCTCTAACTCCTTTTTATCATTGATGCCTCTATTTTCTTCATTTTCCTTCATTTTTCCCTAATTTTCCTTGCATGTGAATCTGTGCCTCTTCACCTTTCTTTTTTCCTATTTTCCTTTATTTTCTTAATTAAAATATCAATTATTATCTTTTTTCCTTTACCAATGCCTTCACCAATTTAAATAACTATGAATTAATCACAACTGATGCCCACTAAAGTGTTTTTGTTAACATTCATCTTTGAATACATGTCTTGTGACCTTGGTATTATTTTTATTTACATGGAAAATTAACTAGGGGTTGTTATAAAAAATATTAGGCTTTGGTTCACTGTATTTTTATAGATATGCCTTATGGAATTAAGCTTTTCGGTATGGTCTTGAAGAATGTTTCAATTCAATTATATTGGAATTTTTTTGGTAACTTTTTTTCAAAGTGTGAAATTTTTAGAGATCTAAGGAGACATATAGAATCTCTTCAAGTAGAAATTTTATAATAAAATTTACAAAATTAGGTACATGGCATGTGGTAAAAGTTCATTATTTGGAAAAGGCAAAAAATAGCAAGCTTTTGGAGAGTTCCCATCAATTTTAGTTGGAGATTCGAATTTTTGTCAAGTCTCAGGGAAGTAGAAGTAGTAGACAACCTTTGTGAAGGCATAATAAGTAGGTAGTTATGGTGAAGGAAAAATAAAAAATAAAACCTGGTGAAGGTAGAAATAAAAAGTGAACTTGGTGAAGGTAATGTGAATGTTATTATCATTTTAAGAAGTTATATCATTGAGAGTTGTTGCTCAATCAAATGGATTGGTGTATCCATTAGGATGGTGCCTATGAATATGCATAACAATGGGGATTGGAATCTCTAGTAGGTTGGTTCTTACAAATATTTTTAGTGGTGGGGATTAATGTCTCCAATATGTTTGTTCCTATGAGAATTTTTAGCAATGGGTATTGGTGTCTCTAATATGTAGGTGTCTATGAATTTGTAGCAGTGGAAATTATTGTCTATAAAGACATGAAAGAGTAGGTTGATGCCTACAAAGTTTTTGAGTAATGGTGATTTGTGTCTCCAATATTTCAGTTCCTGTAAATATTTATAAAGGTAGGTTTTCGTACGAAGACTTTTTTTTTCCTTATTTTTTTTTTTTTTTTCTGCTAATGCAAGAGTCGGACCTTCTATTTCATTAAACATAAAAAATTTAGATAAAATAAATCAATGCTTCGAAAAGCTATGGACTAGGGTGAGAACCCAACATTAACTGAAAAATGGTCCAAAGGCAGACGCCCCAACCCCTACCCCCAAACCTCCCTTCTCTCTTAAGCAAAAACTTTGGGAACCAGCTAGCTAGATTCTAGAATCGGACCCAAAGTGGAACATAAGTGTCAAACTATAAGGATTTTAGATCCGCATAACTCACTGACCCATGAATCAATAGAATACATAAACATCCGCTTCTCGCCAAGAACAATATGCTTCCCGCCATGTTCCTGACGAGCCACTTTGATCTCAACCGTCTAACCTCCACGTTCGATCCTGTGGCTATGGCTAATATCGTTGTGCTTAGAAGCACGATGTTTACCTGTGGGGGCCCTCCAACATGCTCGATCAAGCCCATCCATAGATCTGTCTAGCAAGATCCGACAGCTGCGGTTCATATCGTATTGGTCTACCCCACCGAACAATAGTGTGCGATGAGGGCGGTATTCCATTGGACTCCACTGCTACGTGGAGCTTGCTGAATAGAATCACTCCCAAATTAGAAAAGCCAATTTCTGCTTGTGAGGCGTGCGATCACTGAAAAACTGCTCTGGGCGTAGTTATACGAACAAGGCAGAAAAATTCCTGGTTTTGCGGCTGCCGAGAGTTCCCGAATTTTGACCTTTCACTACATCTGCTCTACCTGAACCAATGTGTGCATAAGCACCCAATATCCTGTCTTTCATACCAAAAACCTAAATGATTGCATTGTTACTTGTTGAAGCCCCAAAAATCAGGTCTATAACAAGGGGGATACCCACCCGGTCCGGACCTTGGTTAGCAGCTCCTTTTCCATTTGGTATGGTGGGTCCGACTGGGGATATGGGACCAGTTTCCCAATTTGTGTGTGTGTGTGAAGAATTGATATTTACCTTCTAAAAGTTCCTAAGTGAGATGCTCTAATGCTAACTCTAATCTAAGAACATGCGAATTGTATTCTAATAAGTAGAAATATCTAAGTCTACACTAACCCGAGGTGTAATCCTTCTGTTATGCGATCTAAAATGATTTCAGATAACAATTGGTAATAAAGATCATTCAACTGTTATGAGAAAAGAATTCAATAAAGATGAACCACTTCGTATAAAAAGTTAGACAAAACAATTGCGAAAGGCATATCCCATAATAAGTTACTCATACATTAAGCATAAATAAATAGCTATCACCGTACAAAAGTTCCAAATGATAACTCAAGCATTCAAGCATCAACATATAAACAACTGAACATGAATATCACTTTTAACACAAGGAAGAAATAATTAAGAGATAGAAGTACGATTTATAACTAGTCCTACTCATGAGCTTCAAGTGATAATGATTTATCTCTTCTTAATCCAAAATTCACTAAGAGTACAGAAGTGCAACATCAGTAGCAGATATTAAATACAGATATCAATAAATCCTGTTCCATTCATTCATCAAAACCTCCTTAGAGGGTACAAAAGTGCATGTCCTGGGGATAAGTTTTTGATAGATTTCAGGACCCTTCTCTAAATGCATGAGAAGGGTTTAAATAGTACTAACTAAATCTAAAAATAACTTATTACAAAAATGTAGGATGCGGTTTAAATGATCGTCCTCATTTCAGGAAAAAATAAAGCAAAATTAAAACTAAAACTGAATCTAAAATTAAAACTACTAACTAATTATTTCTGTATCTGCTCCTTGAAATCGCATGTGTTCAGTATTTTTTTGAGAAGAGTCAGCTGGCCGACTTCCAATTTTAGCTTTGCTGAGAAAACAGAATCGGCAAGACCTGGTGCCATCTTCTCGGCAAAATTGATGATACACTTGAGAGTCATGCACTGGCTGTGCGGTTTTACCAAGTACATCCAGTAAGAATCCCAATTCAACTTAGTTAACCTTTGGATTTATTCTGCCTTCTCTTGAGCTTTCTATCCCCAGCCTATCTATCATTGCTGTACTTTAGGTAGATACCCTGGAGTGGTTTTTGAGATTAGCTTTTCTCTATGCAAATTTGCATTTATACAGTCGATAATGTTGTTTGCTGTCGTGGCTACTTCTTCTACTGCTTGCTCTGCTTTCCTGAGTTGTGCATCCCATTCGTTAAAGAGCATTTCTTTGTGATTGTCGTTTATTATTGGTGTGCCTACTCTTTTTCCCTCCTTTGTTTCTTTCCAAGCCAAATATTCAGTAACTCATTTATCAATCAAATCATAATCATGTCGTAAATCCAGGACTTGATTAGTGATTTTATCACTTATTTCACAATACAAGTTCCACCGTGATATTCTTTGGCTCAATGCTTCCTGTTGCTGTAGTAGTTGTTCATTCAAGGAAATGGATTCTGTGATGAATTCTGTAAGTTTAGGATCATCTCTATGCATCTCCTGCATATCCTATAACTATTTTTCTCTCTCATCCAAACTGTTCTGGTAGCCTATCTACATTCATTGGAAGTCCTGTTGTAGCCTTTCAAGCTGTTTCTATGCTTCGTTGTTGGCATTGGCTTGCTGCCACTGTTGTTGCAAAACTTGTATCTAGTCTTCCTTTTCTTTTAGCAGTTGTTGTACCTCAAACGCTTTATCAATAGTTGTCGAGGCATATGCTCCTGCGATCTGAGATAATCTAGTGAGATTCTCAGTGGGATCTTTAGTAGGATCTTGCCATAGGACGTGTGGTTGCTCTGCATCATGAGAGAGCAAGTTTTCCAATTTCCTTTTCGTCCTTTGTCTTCTCACTACTGCCTTGTGTTGTGGACTATAAAATACATCAAGAGGAGGAATCTCTTCTATCTTGAGTATAAGTTCAGAGGATGGGGTAACAGGAATATGTTCCATATCTGAGACATTTCTAATTTTTCTTGTGACTATATCTTTTGTTGCCTGTACATCACTCGCAGGTGTCTTTTTACTTTGTCCTTCAAGATTGATCAGATCATTGAAGGTCTCCCATTCTTTTTCTAGCTCGGTTCTGACTAATGGTGGCTGATCGATGAGAGGGGGAGGATCTATTTGTGGGGAGGTAAAAACCTGTTGTTGTAGGAGCTCTTTTGATTGGGCAGTATCCTTTACTAACCCCTCGCTTTTACCATGCTCACTTTCTGATCTCTTGGAATGTTCAGGTGTTTCTTTCCCGGACTTAGATTTAGATCTATTTGTGCTTGAACTTCCACTAAGACTAATACTTGGAGTTGGTTCCCTTATGGGTTCCAAGCGTAGTTTTTCCACAGGGATACTAGCTAACCTCCTTTCCCTATATATCTTGAACTCTTGAAATTCTGTTGGAGGGAATCACATTTGGGTCAAATGCAGAACTTCTTCAAGCGTGCTTTTCTGTTGGAACATGTCATCAAAAGGATCTTCTTTAGAAAACACCTTTATTTTGACTGCAACAGTGAAATTCTAAGCAATATCATGAGGGTCAAACAGTGTTCCTGGAAACTTGAATAATTGTAGAGACGTTATGTTGTTTACTTCGTTTAATGCATGGCGTACATCAAATAGTGAAAAGGCCCCACAGGCTACAGGAAATTGTGTCCAAATAGCCCTCTTTTTGTCCTTCAAATCTTTAGTCAAACCTCCTTCTCCGCAGGTTCGATAAGCAATTTCTCCTGCCAAGAGTTTATTAGGAACATACAAAGGTAGGACGTGAGTGGGAGCGAGACTTCCGAATACCCTAACATATATAAACAGTTCTTCTCCAAACGAACTCGCAATAGGGAGTATATCTACCTCTGCTTCAGGAGAAGAGCTTGGAACATCTTTATCATACAACACTTTGTACATGGGCAACATGATTCCATGACAAATTTTGTAGAAATATGGAGTGAACTTAGAATCCCACAATTCTTTATGATAAATATGAATGGGTAAGGGGTCTTGAGTCATCCATTTCCAACCCATCGAAGGAAACTTGGAAGTATAATAGATCACATCCATCACATATGCAGATAAGTAGAAAAGGGGATAGATTCTCTGAGAAACAGTTCTTTTAGACCGATAATTTACAATGGCTGTGACTAGGTTATTAGGCAATATTTTAGCCTAGTCCACTACAGTAGCATTGGTGGCGGCATCCAATAATGGTAGCCATTCAGATGAAAATCTGTTAATGTCTGGCTTGCCAAAAATTCTACAGAGCATAGAAGCAGCAAAGCAATACAGGGAGGTGAGAGAACTAGTTCTATACATACCATGTTTGTCCTTTTTTAGCGGTTCATCTCTCCTTGACCAATATTTGATGGTTTCCGCCAAGTCTTCATTCTCTTTGGCAAATTTCTCCATGAACTGTTTGTTATAAGTCACCTATGGCTCTGGCAAATGATACATGAGCCTCAAATCTTGTGAAGTGAATGAGCCAATGAATCCTTGACTCTAAGTCTTAAACTGTCTATCTCTGATATCAGTGTTATCCAATATCCATTTAATCATGTCCATGAATGGAAGAATTTTGGGCCTCGCCGCTATCCTGTGTAAGAACGAACAAGCTAGCTCTGTAATGGATGCCTCAGAAGAACCATGTGAGCCTGCAGTAGCCTCAACCTCCATCACTCTGGGATTCTCTTCCTCAAGTAGACTATACATGCCTTCCCATGTAACAATACCAGCGTCTTTGTTACAGGTGTGTCTGTATTCAAGGGTGCCATTTCCTTCTCTTCAGAGCTCGGGGCTTTGCCTTTCTTTCCCATGGTATTCTGTGTACTACTTTGTATCGTTCTCTGTTCTCCGTTTCTACAATTTACAAGTGAAGTGAGAATAATGACAAGGAAAGGTGACGGGAAAGTCTTAAATGCCAAAGACGTATAAAATATACCACCTTACGTGAAATGGATTTTTGATAAGTTCAAAACCATATTCCATTAACGACTGGAAACTAACTCATTAATTAGCATTAAAGCGCATAACCAAGTCTCGGTTTATGGAAAATACTTTTTTGAACTACGATTCTGAAAGATCTGCGATGAAGCAATTTTGCGATTTGCTTCGCAATATCACAGATCGCAACATTGTAGAATCGCAACATCGCAAGATCGTTCTATCACTTTATCGCTTGCTCGCTATATCGCAATGTCGCTTTGCCGCTCTATCGCAAAATTGCAATATCGCAATATCGCAACATCACAAGATTGCTAGGTTGTTATATCGCAAATCGCAGGAGCACAATATATGTCAATCATTTGTTAATCAGTTTTCTGCAAAATGCGATTTTCGATATGCGTCATCACATATCGGCGGTTCAAGGTTTTTTAGCGTAAGTGGTTCTTTAGACATGCGATGCGATAAATGTTTTCTTAATGTGTAGTTTTGCATTGCGATCTCGCAATATTAGACTCGTGTTTGTAAGGAGGTATCCTGTTATACTTTTTGCGATGCGATTTTTCTTAAGGAAAGATTCTACTTTATCATAAAACTTAGGCTTTTTATATTTTTTAAGGGTATTTTCCTAAGTTTATGATGGTAAGTTTTATTTAAAAGGAAAATTCAAGTACTAATTGATTTTTAAATTTTTGACTAAGGGTCCCCACTTATTTAGCATTAGGAATAACACTAAATAAGAAGGGGGGTTGTTGCTGGCCACAACAATTGGCGATTCACTTGGAAGAACCAGTTATCTCTGCTTTTATTTTGAATATTCTAAATTCCATAACAGAAAATTTTCGAGAAAATTAAACTTTATTATAGAAATACAAAGTACATTATGCTTTTACCTGTCAATGATATTTTGTTTCTTCTATTTCCAACTTTGATTATTTACTCCCTCAAGCTAGTCCTTGTATCTACATCAGTCATTACTTGGTTTATAAAGATAAAAACAAAGCCTTCTCTGTAAATCAGTTTTGAATATGCTCATTTGTCGTAGGTAGAGCCTCTGCTGCCAGCAAGCGTTTATAGCCTTGACAGGGTTACCTGTTACCCAACAATGATCCTGTATCCTACTTAGAGAAATTTACAACTTTCAAAGAGAAATCCATATCCACACTTATTGCTTTCATTTTCTTTTTTACCCTTAAAGAACAATGTTTTGGTTTCGTAGCCAATTTATAACACAGTCATTCACTGATTTATAGCTTTTCTGAACAAGCTCGCTCGTGATGAGACCCCTTGTCTTTTGATTGCAACAATCTTGAGTCATTGCCCTGTTGTGGTATGCAGTATTGGGAAAGTCAGCAAGCTATAATATCTATGATCATGATAAGTTGGCTCATGATGAGACCTCTTACTCCTTAAGTTAAAGTGTATCTTTGGATCATTCTTTGAACATTGTAGTTTCCTACGTGGGGAGGAAGTCATTGTGTCCTTAAGATCGCTCTAGACGACAATATTAGTGTTTTTGGAAAGAGCTTTTCTACAAAGAATCTTTGTTTTATTATTGATACCTTTCATTGGATTGATATAAACAATTTCCCACTAAAGGTTACTTTTCATCAAAATTTACAAGGTCGAAACTAGTATCCTTTCTAGGTATAGAGCCTTTAATTATATCTTTCAATAACAACGATCAGTTTTCTAAAAGAATTCCATTTATACAAGTGAAAAAAACAAAATCTAAAAGAGAATTTGTGTCTTTTTCTTGAATTCTTAATGCAACCATTTACAACTAGTTTTATTATGAAACTAAAACAACTACTCTACAAAATAGAAGAATAACCTCCTATGGGAACTATTTTTTGAGGATTTGTCCGTTAATAGGTAAAGAATCTCTTTTTCCTGTTAAATCCCATAACATAAAAGTAGACGGACCTATGACTTCTACGATTTGGAAAGGGACAAGCCACATTCTTTGAAATTTTGTATGTTTCCCTTTTTCCTCATGAGCCTTGTCCCATTTTAGAACTAAATATCCCATCTGAAAATATTTTTTGGATATCATGTTTGAATAAAAAGAAGCTTTCACTAATGCTTGGTGATGAGCATGAGTTATTTTAGCCTGTTCTCGGTGTTCTTCTAACTTAATTATTTCCAACTGCCTTAGTTGTAAGGAGGAAGTTGGTGCTTCATCAATATATTGAACAGGGGCTAAAGAGGAAATTGCAAAATGAGTTGGAAGAACCACTTCCTTCCCATAAACTAAATTGAAGGGGGAAGTGCCGATGGAGGCTTTCTGCATTATTCTATCTGCCCATAAAGCATATATTAAAGATTTGTGCCAATTTTTATGATTTTGGTCAATGGTTCACTTAATGATTCTGATTAAATTCTTATTTGTAGATTCAGCTAATCCATTCCCCTGAGGATAGTAATTGGCAGAGTATTTAAGCTTGAAACCCCTTTTGAGTGAAAATTCAGTCATCACATTACCAGAAAAATATGATGCATTATCAAACACTAAAGCAGAAGGTAATTGAAACCTGGTGATTATGAACTGATCTATGAATTCGATGATATGTTCAGCATTAGCCGTCTTGAGTGGAACTACATCTACCCATTTAGTAAAGTAATCTTTCACTGTAAGGATATATCTATGATGTTTAGAAGAGTGAGGAACGATCTCACCTATTATGTCCAGTCCCCATTGATCGAAAGGTTGTTGAATGTTAACTGGTTGTAGTAGCAAGGATGGTTTCTTTTGTCTCCTAGCAGCGGTTTGACAGACTTGACATTTCCTCATGCAGTTATGTGAGTCTTTGAATAATGTGGGCTAGTAATAGCCTGCGTGTAAGATTTTATGAGCAGTAGCGTCTCCAACATAGTGTCTGCCTGCTGGCCCATCATGGAATTCCTGCAAGACTTTTTCAGCTTCAGATTTCTCAAGACATCTAAGGAGAACAGAATCATAATTTATTCTAAAAATAACATCATTCACGAGCTAATATTGTTTGGCTTTCAACCTTAGAGCTATTTTCTTGGTATGATCGAGGTTTGAAGGAGTGTATCCATTCTTTAGATAATAAATAATATCATCATATAATGACTCAACATCGTTTAGGCTTACCTCGTACATTTCTATCTCTGGAGATGGAATTTCGGACATCAGCAATGCTTCGGTCAGCATTTTGCAAAAGCCTTGACCTTTTACAATACTTGTTGGTTTGATTTCTACGTCATATTCCTATAAGGCAGTAACCCAATTGGCCCTTTTCTCACCCACATCCTTCTGTACTAGAAGATTTCTTACCACTGGAAACGGTACTATGATTTTTGTATGTGTTTTGAGTAAAAAGGGTTTGAAATATTTAATTGCTTTGAAAACAACATAAGCCTGTTTCTCCACATCTGAATAATTTAACTTAGCCCCTTGTAAATTGGAACTGAAAAAAGCAATTGGGGCTTCTACCTTTTCTTGATTTGCTTGAGTGAGTATCGCAGCATATGATCTATCAGAGGCAAATGTATATAAAATAAAAGGATCGGAAAATTTTGGAGTTGCTAAAGATGGAGCATTAACAATTGCTTGTTTGATCATATTGAATTACTCATGTTCGTCTTGACCCCATTTAAACTTTGAGTTCTTTTTAATCATTTCTTGTAAAGGAGATATGATTCTTGAAAAATCTGGAACAAATCTCTTTACAAAGTTAATCCGGCCAAGAAAAGATTGCATGGCTTTCTTGTTGTGAGGTAGGTGTATTGAGGAAATCTCCTTGATTCTGTCAGGATCAATGTGAATTCCAGATTTTGATACTATGAATCTGAGAAGTTTTCCTTTAATTAATGCGAAAAAGGATTATTTTGGGTTAAGAGAAATTGTGTACCTTTGACAACATTGGAAGACTTGTTTTAAATCTCTAAGATGATTGTTTCATTTCTTGGAATATACAGTTATATCATCCAAATAGATTACCACTGATTTATTCACTAACCCCTTGAATGTGATGTCCATGGCTCTCTGGAATGTGGCACCAATGTTAATCAGACCAAATGGCATCTTTTGATATGTATATGTGCCCCATTTAGTTCTGAATGTGGTTTTTAATTGATCATCGGGATGTACCAATAGTTGATTGTATCCTGAGAATCCATCCAAGAATGACATCAATTTTGATCCCGCGACCGTCTACAATATTTGTTCCATGGGAGGTAAAGGAAAATTATCCTTTTGGCAGGCTTTGTTAAGATTTCGAAAGTCAATGCAGATTCTAATGTCTCCATTTTTCTTTCTAACAGGGACCATATTGGAAACCCATTTGGAATGTCGAATGGGAAAAATTGTTTTGGCTTTCAATAACTTATTGAGTTCAAATTTTATCTGGTTTTCTAAATTGGGATGGATCTTTCTCAATTTTTGTTGGATAGGTTTTTCATCATCTATCATTGGAATAGTATGTTGGATGATGGAGGTGTCGTACGTTTTGAGTTCATCGTAATTCCAAGCAAAGACACTTTTGTATTGTCTCAAGAGACGAATATATGCTAATTTTTCTTTAGGAGTTAGACCAAGGCCTAGATTGATATTTCGTGGTTTGGTATCAGTTCCTAGATTTACTAATTCATAGTTCAAAGTTGAACTTTCGAGTTTTGAATTGGTAGATCTTTTAAACTGATATTTCAACTCATAAAGGTCTTCTAACTTGACTACTGACTTAGGTATGGCATTGTTAGTGATATCCTGTTGCAATTGTCGATCATGTTGGTCTTCATCAATTATTTGATTGGTGTAGAATCCTTCAGATGTGAGGAAACTCACGATGTCAGGATCGTTGTTGAAAATCCTCCAATTGGTAATGTTATCAGGAATAGACGGTCTAAAAATTAATTCAATTGAAAATCGATCAGGGCTAAAATCTTCTGAAGGAATGAGGTTGGAAGCTATGTTAGCTAAGAGGTCAGCACTAGCATTCTGGAGGCTGGGAATTGATGAAATATTAAATGATATAAAGTATTCAGTCAGATCTTGAACTAAAGATTGGTAATGTTTTAAATGACCTGATAAACAATTTATAGTATTACGTACCTGTCTGATTACAATTTCAGAATCTCCGAAAACTTGAAGGTATTTGACGTCTAATCCGATTACTTTGTATAATCCTTGGACTAAAGCCTCGTATTCTGCGGTATTGTTGGTGCAATCAAATTCGATTCTGCAAGTTAGCATATTTTTATCTCCTTCTGGACTTATTAACACACATCCTGCTCCTACTCCTTCGTTAGACTTAGAACCGTCAGAAAATAATTTCCAAAATAAAGATTTATTTACAGACTATCTATAAAATTAATACATATAGAACTATCTGTTTGAGAGAAATTTTCTACTTGAGATAAAACATAATGTTTTAAGTAAGGTGAAGTATGAGCATTAAAATTTCCTAGGAAAGAATCTACTGAGTAGTTTCCAATGATGTTATTTTTGTATGCTACTGGTCCATTTTCTCCCGCCAGTTCTGTTACTATGTATTTCTGATGTCTTTCTTGCTCAACTTTTATTTGATTTGGTTTACCATTGTAAAGGAGCCACATGTGCAACCAATCAGTTGCAAAGTATCCATGAAGTTTTTCTGACCAATCTCTGCTAAGAATTAAACCATAAAATTCCAGAATATCAGCAACTAAAATGTCGATAACTTGGCATACCTTTGGGTTGGATGACAGCCTTATGGTAACTTGATTTAATTCGCCAATCACTTTGACTTGCGATCAATCTAATTGAACTATGCGCACAGTGGATTTTTGTGGTTGAACATTCAATTTTGCACATATTGACTTTGGTAGAATATTCGATGAAGCTCCAGAATCCACTAAGCAATTATCCAATTTTTTATTGAAAATTTCATAAGTAAGAAGAAATGGGGGAGTATGGGATCTTGATCTTCCTCCAATTAAGGCGATATCATTTGGATCATCTTTATTAATCACATTAGTTGGAGGTCTTCCCATATCATGGGAAGCTTGAGAGATTACAACAACGGGCAAGGGTGCAACTGGTACAACATGTAATTCTTTCAAAAGTATCTTTTGCTGGTGTTTTAACTTACTCAATTCGTAAAAAGTGATATTGGCCCTAGTATTTTTCATGTCTTCTATGATATTATACTCCATTTCATTCGAAATGATCAGCTTTTTAGATGGAGTTGATTGGTTTGTTTGGACTAGGCTAGTCTGAGTCGCTTTAGGTGTAGTTTTCTTGGCTACGACTTTATCCTTAGTCATTGAGCTTGCACTCTTTGGCTTAGGGGTAGGTTGAGGAGGGTCAAGTTGATTTCTACTGTGAGTACTAACCAGGGATGCCTCTTGATCCTCTTCATTTGGGAGGATGAAATCCCACATACCTTGTAACTCTACAATTTCTTCTTCATCGGTATGTTCTTCAGTAGCGATTTCCTCTTCGTCTTCTTCGGATTCATCACTTGTAATAGTGTTAGGGGGTTTGCAATCGGTCGAAGGGTTTCTTTTAAAAGGTCTGTACGGAGTTTTAGAAGAATTTGCTGCCACTTGTTTCTTAATGTCGACCATCTCGTTAGACATGGTCTTCAAAACTTTTTGCAATCCTTCTAAATTGAATGGATCTTTTGATTGTTTTTTCTTGGGATCTTCCTTGGAAGAAACCTTCTTGGATTTTCATTCTTCTAACACGTTTTTCTTTTCTAAGTCTGTAATACATTTCTCCACTGCTATTGCTTATTTCATATTTTCGACTAAAGTTGTTTTGTTAGCACTATCAACAAAGATTTCTATGTTTGATCGTAAAGCAGTAATATACCATTCACTTCGCACTTCTTCGCTACGCTTGGAAGCAGTAGGAATTTTGTTTAAGATTTTTCTGAAACGTAAATTGAAATCTTTGATAGGTTCTTTTGACATGGCCCTAAGGTTAGATAGGTCGTTGATCAGTGTCGCCGTAGACCTGTCATCACCGAACTTAGTCAGGAATTGTTCTTGGAAAATTTCCCAACTAGTAATAGATCCAAACGGTAATGAGAAATACCATGATCCGGCTATTCCTTGCAGAGTATAAGGAAAAAATCGAACAACAACGTCTTTGTTTGTAACTCCATTGAGATTTATGGATAGCATAAAGTTATTTATATGTTCTCCCGCTAGCATGCCTACCTTAGGGTTAAACTTAGGCAGCCATTTTTCGGGATGGGCCAGTAGCTGACTCAAGGGTGTAGGAATTAAGACTACCCCTGGGTTATTCCATCGAGATTGGTCCATCGCTAATCTATTAACAGAGGAAAGTGTAGAAAATGATCCCTGCGGTTGAGAAGATGAGGATATTACGACTCCAGATAATTGAGGAGATGTGGGAGTACCCGTGGACTGATGGACAATGATCTGAAGTGGAGGAGTGGATGGTTGACTTTGCGATGGAGAGGATGAGATGGATGATGATGAGGAAAGAGTCTTGCTATCAGAACCTTTAGGAGATTTCCTTGCTCTCTTCCATGTAGGTAGAGGTAACTCGGTTGGCTAAACACCAAACTTTTCGCTCTTTAATCTGGTAAGAGGGTGAGCAGGGTTATATTGCGAAGTCACACTGCCTTGAGATTTATCAGATCTTTGAGGAGATATAGAAAATCACTGAAGTTTGTGAATCAAAGATTCAACTTCAGGAGGTTCAATAGTAGATTGTTTTGAAATGTCAGGGTTTGTAGCTGCGGCTATTGCTCTCGCGACTTTTGGCTCTGGATTTAAAGATTCTAAATGCAATGCAGAAATCGTGGGAGATGGTGAGGGTGATTTACTCTCAGAATGGTATTTTGATTTAGACTTACTTGCCATTCACAGTTTGGGGCCCTCCTTCTAGCCCCAAATATGTTGAAGCCCCGAAAATTGGTTCTACAACAAGGGGGATACCTACCCAGTCCGGACCTTGGTTAGCAGCTCCTTTTCCATTTGGTATAGTGGGTCTGACTAGGGATATAGGACCAGTTTCCCAATTTATGTGTGTGTGTGTGAAGAATTGATATTTCCCTTCTAAAAGTTCCTAAGTGAGATGCTCTAATTATAACTCTAATCTAATAACATGCAAATTGTATTCTAATAAGCAGAAATATCTAAGTCTACACTAACCCGGGGTGTAATCCTTTTGTTATGTGATCTAAAATGATTTCAGATAACAATTGGTAATAAAGATCATTCAACTGTTATGAGAAAAGAATTCAATAAAGATGAACCACTTCGTATAAAAAGTTAGACGAAACAGTTGTGAAAGGCATATCGCATAATAAGTTACTCATACATTAAGCATAAATAAATAGCTATCACTGTACAAAAGTGCCAAATGATAGCTCAAGCATTCAAGCATCAATATATAAACAACTGAACATGAATATCACTTTTAACACAAAGGCAGAAATAGTTAAGAGATAGAAGTACCATTTATAACTAGTCCTACTCATGAGCTTCAAGCGATAATGATTTATCAATTCTTAATCCAACATCCACTAAGAGTACAGAAGTACAACATCAGTAGCAGATATTAAATACACATACCAATAAATCTTGTTCCATTCATTCATCAAAACCTCCTCAGAGGGTACAAAAGTGCATGTTCTCGGGATACGTTTTTAATAAATTTCAGGACCCTTCTCTAAATGCATGAGAAGGGTTTAAATACTACTAACTAAATCTAAAAATAACTTATTAAAAAAATGTAGGATGCGGTTTAAATGAAAATCCTCATTTCAGGAAAAAATAAAGCAAAATTAAAACTAAAATTGAATCTAAAATTAAAACTACTAACTAATTATTTCTGTATCTGCTCCTTGAAATTGCACCCATTCAGCATTTGTTTGAGAAGAGTCTGCTGGCCGACTTCCGATTTTAGCTATGCTGAGAAAACAAAATCGGTAAGAGCTAGCACCATCTTCTCGGCAGAATTGATGATACACTTGAGAGTCATGCACTGGCTGTGTGGTTTTACCAAGTACATCCAGTAAGAATCCCAAGTCAACTTAGTTAACCTTTGGATTGATTCTGCCATTTCTTGAGCTTTCTATCTCCAGCCTGTCTGTAGTTGTTGTACTTTAGGTAGATACTCTGGAGTGGTTTCTGAGATTAGATTTTCTCTATGCAAATTTTCATTTATACAGTCGATAACATTGTTTGCTGTCGTGGCTGCTTCTTCTGCTGCTTACTCTGCTTTCCTGAGTTGTGCATCCCATTTGTTAAAGAGCATTTCTTTGTGATTGTCGTTTATTATTGGTGTGCTTGCTCTTTTTCCCTCCTCTGTTCCTTGCGAAGCCAAATATTCAGTAACCCATTTATCAATTAAATCATAATCATGTCGTAAATCCATGACTTGATTAGTGATTTTATCACTTATTTCACAATACAAGTTCCACTGTGATATTCTTTGGCTCAATGCTTCCTGTTGCTGTAGTAGTTGTTCATTCAAGGAAATGGATTTTGTGATGAATTTTGTAAGTTTAGGATCATCATTTTGCATCTCCTGCATATCCTGTAACTGTTTTTCTCTCTCAGCCAAACTGTTCTGGTAGCCTATCAGCATTCGTTGGAAGTCTTGTTGTAGCCTTTCTAGCTATTTATGTGCTTCGTTGTTGGCATTGGCTTACTGCAACTGTTGTTGCAAAACTTGTATCTAGTCTTCCTTTTCTTTTAGCAGTTGATGTACCTCAAATGGTTAATCAATAGTCGTCGAGGCATATGCTCCCGCGATCTGAGATAATTTGGTGAGATTCTCAGTGAGATCGGTAGTAGGATCTTGCCATAGGACGTCTAATTGCTCTGCATCATGAGAGAGCACGTTTTCCAATTTCCTTTCCTTCCTTTGTCTTCTCACTATTTCCTTGTGTTGTGGACTATAAAATACATCAAGAGGTGGAATCTCTTCTATCTTGAGTATAAGTTCAGAGGATGGGGTAACAGGAATATGTTCCATATATGAGACATTGCTAATTGTTCCTGTGACTATATCTTTTGTTGCCTGTACATCACTTGCATGTGTCTTTGTAATTTGTCCTTCAAGATTGATCAGATCACTGAAGGTCTCCCATTCTTTATCTAGCTCGGTTCTGACTAATGGTGGCTGAACGATGAGAGGGGGAGGATCTATTTGTGTAGAGGTAAAAGCCTGCTGCTGTGGGAGCTCTATTGATTGGACAGTATCCTTTATTGACCCCTCGCTTTTACCATGCTCACTTTCTAATCTCTTGGAATGTTCAGGTGTTTCTTTCCTGGACTTAGATTTAGATCTATTTGTGCCTGAACTTCCACTAAGACTAATACTTGGAGTTGGTTCCCTTACGGGTTCCAAGCGTAGTTTTTCCATAGGGATACTAGCTAACCTCCTTTCCCTATATATCTTGAACTCTTGAAATTCTGCTGGAGGGAATTGCATTTGGGCCGAATGCAGAACTTCTTCAAGCGTACTTTTCTGTTGGAACATGTCATCAAAAAGATCTTCTTCTTTAGAAAACACCTTTATTTTGACTGCGATAGTGAAATTCTTAGCAATATCATGAGGGTCGAATGATCTTCCTGGAAACTTGAATAACTGTAGAGACGTTATGTTTACTTCGTTGAATGCATGGCCTACATCAAATAGTGAAATGGCCCCACAGGCTACAAGAAATTGTGTCTAGATAGCCTTCTTTTTGTCCTTCAAATCTTTAGTCAAACCTCCTTCTCCACAGGTTTGATAAGCAATTTCTCGTGCCAAGAGTTTATCAGGAACATACAAAGGTAGGACGTGAGGGGGAGCGAGACTTCTGAATACCCTAACATATGTAAACAGTTCTTCTCCAAACCATCTCGCAATAGGGAGTATATCTACCTATGCTTCAGGAGAAAACCTTGGAACATCTTTATCGTACAACACTTTGTACATGGGCAACATGATTCAATGACAAATTTTGTAGAAATACGAAGTGAACTTAGAATCCCACAATTCTTTATGATAAATATGAATGGGTAAGGGGTCTTGAGTCGTCCATTTCCAACCCATCGAAGGTAACTTGGAAGTATAACAGATCACATCCATCACATATGCAGATAAGTAGAAGGGGGGATAGATTCTCTGAGAAACAGTTCTTTTAGACCGGTAATTTACAATGGCTGTGACTAGGTTATCAAACAATATTTTAGCCCAGTCCACTACAGTAGAATTGGTGGCGGTATCCAATAATGGTAGCCATTCAGATGAAAATTTGTTAATGTCTGGCTCGCCAAAAAGTCTATAGAGCATAGCAGAAGCAAAGCAATATGGGGAGGTGAGAGAACCAGTGCTATACATAACATGTTTGACCTTTTTTAGTGGTTCGTCTCTCCTTGACCAATCTTTGATGGTTTCTGCCAGGTCTTCATTCTCTTTGGCAAATTTCTCCATGAGCTGTTTGTTATAAGTCATCTGTGGCTCTGGAAAATGATACATGAGCCTCAAATCTTGTGAAGTGAATGAGCCAATGAGTCCTTGACTCTGAGTTTTAAACTGTCTATCTATGATATTAGTGCTATCTAGTATCCATTTAATCATGTCCGTGTATGGAAGAATTTTGGGCCTCGCCGCTATCCTGTGTAAGAACAAACAAGCTAGCTCTGTAATGGATGCCTCAGAAGAACCATGTGAGCCTGCAGTAGACTCAACCTCCATCACTCTGGGATTCTCTTCCTCAAGTAGACTATACATGCCTTCCCATGTAACAATACCAGCGTCTTTGTTACAGGCGTGTCTGTATACAAGGGCGCCATTTCCTTCTCTTCAGAGCTCGGGGCTTTCCCTTTCTTTCCCATGGTATCCTGCGTATTGCTTTGTATCGTTCTTTGTCCTCCGTTCCTTCAATTTACAAGTGAAGTGAGAATGATGATAAGGAAAGGTGACGGGAAAGTCTTAAATGCTGAAGACGTATAAAATATACCACCTTACGTGAAATTGATTTTTGATAAGTTCAAAACCATATTCCATTAATGACTGACAACTAACTCATTAATTAGCATTAAAGCGCATAACCAGGTCTTGGTTTATGGAAAATACTTTTTTGAACTACGAGCCCGAAAGATCTGCGATGAAGTGATTTTGTGATTTGCTTCACAATGTCGTAGATTGAAACATCGCAAGATTGTTCTATCGCTTTATCGCTTGCTCACTATATCGCAATGTCTCTTTGACGCTCTATCGCAAAATCGAAATATCGCAATATCGCAACATTGCAAGATTGCTAGGTCGCTATATCGCAAATCGCAGGAGCACAATATATGTCAATCATTTGTTAATCAGTTTTCTGCCAAATCCGATTTTCGATATGAGCCATCGCATATAGGCGGTTCAAGGTTTTTCACCGTAAGTGATTCTTTATACATGCGATGCGATAAATTTTTTCTTAATGTGTAGTTTCGCATCACGATCCCACAATATTAGACTCTTGTTTGTAAGGAGGTATCATGTTATCCTTTTTGTGATGCGATTTTTATTCAGGAAAGATTCTACTTTATCATAAAACTTAGGCTTTTTATATTTTTTAAGGGTATTTTCCTAAGTTTACGATGGTAAGTTTTATTTTTAAAAAGGAAATTCAAGTACTAATTGATTTTTAAATTTTTTGACTAAGGGTCCCAACTTATTTAGTATTAGGAATAACACTAAATAAGAAGGGGGGTTGTTGCTGGCCACAAAATTACCTCTAGGAGCTACTATGAAACTAGAAACCCGAGTAGCAAAGGTTGACCTTTGCTTGCAAGCCGTTGTCAACCCGACTGTGTGCAGACTGCTAAACATCAAACTACTGGGTCATCTAAACTCCACCTCCATGGCTCTATTTTGAAACACCATCTTATCTTCATCTGCTTGGTCGTAACATTTCACTTTCAAGCTATTCTGAGGGAGCTCTTGCCAGCTCATCGCAACCCTATTTTCTGTGCAGATCACTCCTTGATTGGCCAGAATATCCGCCAGCTTATTGGCCGATCGTCGCACATGTTCAAAGCTGACTATTCTCAGGCTCTAGAGGTGGCTATGAATCCGTTGAAAGACTTGGATAAGCCTACAATTTCTTGAGGCTTTTTCCGGCTTCATACCCCAGGTGATTTTCTTGACCGAGTTGATGATTAACTCAGAATCCGATTCAATAATCACATTTTGATGGTTATCCTGAACCAGGAAATCTAGACATTGCTCCATTTCCATTGATTCCGCGATATTTTTGGTGGATCCTCCTAAATGGCAATCGAAGATGAAAATAATACTTCCATTTTCATCCCTTAACACCCCTCCATGCTCGATCATGCCTGGATTTCCTTTTGAAGCACCATCAATGTTGAATTTCAAAAAACCCTCAGGGGGAGGATGCTGAAAATATAGCTCAGGATCCAAAATTGAAACCTTCCTATCCAGACCGTGAGGAATAAATCCCTGCAATCCAAGCTGACTGAGAATTCTCAAATTTGCTACAAAGGTGGATTCATAGGGAGATTTCGAACTATAGTACCAACCGTTTCCTGAAGCTGTTTTAAGATCTGATCATAAAGGCAATGGGAAGGCTTCTTTACATTCTTGAAAATTCTATTGTTCCTTTCTTTCCAGACACTCCAAATGATGAAACTTGGCGTAAGGGCCCAAGCTGAGTTAAGAACTTAATTAACTGAAAAATTTCTTCTCCAATTGTTTAGGGTGTTGATAATGCTTCCTTTGTCACTATTAGAATGTTGGAAGATGGAGGTAAAATAATCTCATAACTTGGAGGTGAAAATGTAATTGTTGAGAAGGTGCTCCATTTTTTCCTCTTGAGCTTCATAGTGCTGGCATCTGGAAGGCCCCAAGACACCACGCTTCCGAATGTTATCCTAGGTCAAAATTTTCCTATGCAGAATCAGCCACATGAAGAGCTTGATTTTCATCCAACCCTTATGCCTCTATAGGTTTTGCCAAATCCTATCTGGAGCATGGGAGTTTAAATCATATAGTATGAGTTTTACTTCCTTAAGATTAAAGGTGCCTTCATTGTTGTTGCCCCATCTCAACTGGTCATTCCCCCCTGACACTAAAATTTTCCTTTGTTCTAATACTTTCATTAGAATCTCGGCTTTAGCCTTCAGGGGGTTGTCATCTCTGAAATAAAAGTTCCTCCAGGTTCTTCATTTTCCTAAACTATTGTTTCGAACCCAAAAATCTTTTACCTTGGATAGCCCTTTAGAATATGTTCTTGCTGCCATATGTCCTCCCAGAATAAAGCTAAGTCTCCGTCTCTGATTTCCCAAAAGTTGTTTTCTTGCACTAAGCCCCTGTTATCCCAGGCCTTATTCCAAATGTGTCATCCCTTTATATTTCCATCCATCCTTTTGTGATCATTATTGTGCCATGTGCTAGCATACTTTTCTTTCCACATGATAGCCACTAAGCCTCTGGTTCTTTTACTTAGTGCCACCATAATTTTGTCCCCCATGGTTTTTAGGCTTGCAGATTTTTTTCCATGCTACCAAGGCCCATTTCTTCCTTTATTTCCCCTTGCCCCAAAGAAAGTCTCTTTGAATGTTTCTGAGTTGATGCTGGACTTCTTTAGGTGCTGGGAGAGCTGAAAGCATAAAGACTAGAATTGATTGAAGGACAACCTTTGTAAGCACCAACCTTCCAGCCAAGTTTAAGGATCTCATAGTCCATTTCTTGGTTTTATCTTGCAATTTATTAATCACCGGCTCCTAGATGTTCTTGTGTAATGGCTTAGCAGTTAGAGGAACTCCCAAATATTTTGAGGGGAGAGATTCTCTTTGAAAGCCTAGAATTCTAGAGATGTTCCTCTAAATAGCAATATTAGTATTAAAGAAAAAAATCTTAGACTTGGAGAGGTTAACTTCCATACCTGAAGCCATGGAAAGGTCACTTAGGATTTTTTTATATGCAAGAACTTTTTTCACTATGGGGATTCCCTGCAGCATGGTATCATTAACAAATTGTTGATGAGTCAATGCTTGTCCATTGTCAGAGAATTGGAGACCTTTGATCTTGCCAACTTCCTTTGCATGCTTGATAGATCAACCCAGTACTTCCATGATGAGGATGAAGAAAAAGGGAGAGAGTGGGTCACCCTGCCTGAGGCCTGTAGAAGGAATAAAATTCTTCGAGGGAGAACCATTGACTAGAATAGAAAAGCTGGAAGAAGTAACCAGAGCCAAGATCCATCTCACCTAGTTGTGATCAAACACAAAAGCAATTAGAACTTTCTTGATATAGGTCCAATTCAGCTTGTCATATGCTTTTGCTATGTCCAATTGCATGATCATGCCAGACTTTTTCTTGCTTGTTAGAGAGTGCACCAACTCATGTGCTTAGATGATATTGTTGACAATTTGCCTTCCTTCCACATAGCCATATTGTTCCACTGAAAATAGGGTAGGGACAATAGGTTTGAGTCTACTGGCTACAACTTTTGATATTATCTTGTAAACAACATTGCAAAAAGATATTGGTCTTTGAACCTGTCAGGGGTTTGAGCACCCTCCTATTTAGGGATTAGGGCAATGAAAGAGGTGCTCAGTGCCTTCGGAATAGTTCTATTCATCTTGGAATCTTTAACTACATTCAGAATATCTTGTTTGACAATATTCCAACAAGATTTAAATAAATCTACATTGAAACCATCTGGGTCTGGCACCTTACCATTTTTCATTTCTTTGAGAACCTCACCAACCTCCTCTTCAGTCGTTGGCCTGTTAAGGTTGAAATTGTCCTCTCTAGACACCAGTCTAGGTATATGTCTGGTGAAGTCCTTGATGGAGTGTTCTCTATCATAACAGGTTTCCTTTGCTATGCTTCAAAAGTGTTGAATGAGGACTGACTCTATTTCTTCATGAGAATTAAGAAGATTTCCTTCTTCGTCCTTGATCAAAGAAACCCTGTTATGAGCTCTATTCGCCATAGTGGATTTGTGGAAAAATCTAGTGTTACATTCTCCTTCTTTTAGCACTGAACTCTAGATTTTTGTCTCCAAAATATTTCCTCTTGTTTGCATAGATTCTCCTAGTATTTATGATATTTGGTAACTTGATCACTTTTGACTTGATCAAAGCCATCCTTGATAAGAGCTTGGTTGAGTTCCTACATTTTACCTTCAACATATTTTTTCTCCTAAAAAATATTTCCATATTCATTCTTGTTCAAAGCTTTCAGTCGGAGTTTGATGTGGTTTAGTCTTTTCTAAAGAAGGAACATTCCAGTAACCTGAATGTTCAAATCTTCTAACCACCATTTGTCGATGTTGCGGATGAAATCTGGGTGGGAAATCCAGATATTATCAAATCAAAAAGGTCTGCTCCTTGGGGTACCAATACTATGAATCTCCAGTTGGACCGGCTAGTGATCTGAGCCTCCAAAGGGGAGAATTCTTGCTACCATTTCCTTGTCATTGAACAAAAGGTCCTCTGAGATTAAGAATCTATCTAATTTTGAGGCCACTTGAGACTCTCCTCCCCTTTTATTGTTCCAAGTAAGGATACCATTATTTGTTACAATGTCCACAAGCTTCATCTTATCTATAAAAGTTTGAAATGCCGAAGAGTCTTTACCTAGAACTCTGGTTCCCCCTTTTTTCTCCAAAAGTGATTTTATCACGTTGAAATCACCCCCCAAGATCCAAGGTATTCTTGCATATCTATCTCTAAGATTCTCCAAAACCTAAGTTTATCATCCATTCTTTGAGGGCCATACACATTCGTTACTAGGTAGGTTTCCTTATCTCCCACATGTTTAATGACCATAGATAAGTAATCCCTAGATGCCTCAGCATCTATTATGCCAATGTTTTGTGGGTTCCAAAGAATGAGTATTCCTCCTGCTGTATTCTCTGCTTTGACTTCCAGAAACTCAAATTGATTGAGCCATTTACTATGGATTTCCTTTATTTATTGAATGGAACACTTCGTTTCCTGGATGAAGATCATATTCGGAGCCGCTTGTTTCATTCTATTACTTAGTAATCTTTGTTTTCTTTTACTACCTAGACCCCTGATATTCCAAGAAATGAACTTCATAATTAAAGATTTGTAAAGGAGTAACTAGATAGCTATTTCATCTTACCTGAATCTATCATTAGCTTTCCATATTCCATCAAAAGCTCATTCTGCTTTTTTCTGCCTCTTTTTGCCTGGGTTTCTGGGTGCTAATCTTGTTGTGGTTTTCATAGTTTTCACTCCTTCGCTGCCTGGCCTTTCTTTGTTTTTTTGGCTCTCCAACCCTTTGGTCTGTGTTTTTGTTGGGTCCCTATAATACTAGTGATTACCCCATTACTATTGTAGTTATACCCCTTATTTATATTGTTGTGCCCCTATTGCCCCCATATTGTTATTTCTGTGCCCCACAGAATCCCTCTATTATTATTTTTGTGGCTTTATATTATTATTCTTAGTTTGGCTGGATTATATTGTGACTCCTTAGACTCCTATATATAGAAAGGAGGTTTTGTCATTTGTATCATCCAAGAATTGTTCATTTATGTAATGTAAAGGAGGTTGCCCCCTCGAAGAGGCTGAATTCTAAGGTGTTGATCTATCTTTTCTATCTTTTCTTGAGCTGGTTTCATAACATTTGGTATCAGAGCTTTGGATTCTAGGGTTTCGCTGCTCCAAACAGGTCATCGTGGCATTTTCGCTATAACTTTTTTTTTGTGACGTTTCTAAAGTTGCAAAAAAAACCCATTTGATAAGAAGTCGTGCTGAACCTTGGGTCCAAATTTCAGAGCTTTTTGCGCGATATTTGCGGAGATATGATCTGAGGAAGTTGGTCTTTTTGCAGACTCCTGAATTACATTCAAAACAGGTGACCTGGGGAAAATCATCGTAACTTTCTCTCTAGAGATTGGATTGAAATTTCGTAAGAAGGTACAGAAAGAGGACGGACTTTAGCTTCTTGTGCGTGTGTTTTAGATTCAAAGGTTGAAACAGTGACGCGTGGAACATCGTACAAGTTCGCTCTACTAAACTAGTATAAAAGCAAGTCACTGTGGGAGATTTCACATAACTCTTCCTTCGAGAATCCAATCTGGCTCAGACTTGTCGCATTGGAAAGAGGACGCAGAAGGTTACTATAGGTAGCAATTCTAGAACTAGATGATCTAAAATTATAGAGATACATCAGATTCAATATCAGGCTTATATAAAGTGAAAAAAGTTGTGTAGTTTTTTTTTAAATTTTTGTGTAAGCTTGGTTTAACGGAATTCAAAGGGCATAGTAAAGCATTATTATCGGTAACTGATGCCCCGAGGAAAGAAAATGCAAACACCTAGTAAGGAACCTGAAAGCTCTAGCATGACTCATGAAGAAGAGGAAGAAATGCTACATGATATATCAAAATTACAAGAACAAGTGCAACAAATGTCACGTTCACAAAAGTTAACAGATGCTAAGATAAATGGTGTGGAAGCTAAGATAAGTGGCGTCGAATCTAAGGTAAATGGCGTGGAATCTAAGATAAAGGGCATGGAAGCTAAGATGGATGAGTCGAAGACAGATTTGAAGAGAGACATGGCAAATTTGAAGATAGATTTGAAGACAGACATGGAAGAATTGAAGAAGTTGCTACAAGAAAGGGTCACTAATGGTGACAAGGTAGTAAAGGAAACTCATGATGAGAACAAAAGAAATGTTAATCATGATTCCATAGATGTGAATGTTGGATCGAAGAATCACCATATTCCAAAAATCGATATGAGGAAGTTTGATGGCAAGGATCCTGCCACATGGATATTACAAATGGAGCAATTCTTCGATCTCAATAATGTGCAAAACACACAAAAGGTACGTATGGCAACTATATATTTGGAACCAAATCCATTTGTATGGTATCAATGGCTTTGTTCTCGTAAACAATTTATTACTTGGGCAATTTTTACAGAAGAATTGATAGCACATTATGAAGATACAAAAAACAACACTTTTTTTAGCCAATTGATAAGTCTCAAACAAAAGGGTTCAGTAATGGAGCACATTGAGGAGT
Source organism: Pinus tabuliformis (assembly GCA_031772625.1). Classification (NCBI taxonomy): domain Eukaryota; kingdom Viridiplantae; phylum Streptophyta; class Pinopsida; order Pinales; family Pinaceae; genus Pinus; species Pinus tabuliformis. The sequence goes on from CM062804.1 coordinate 1,396,033,012, forward strand.
TCCAAAAATTGAACATAAGGGTAAAAGATATTCCAGAGGAGCATAGGATTGATGTGTTCATAGGATCTTTAAAGGATAATATCCAACATGATGTTCGCCTTTGGGAACCTGATTCATTAGAGAAGGCATTCAGGTTAGCAAGAAAAATGGAAAGCAAAATTATGGCAACCAGGAAGCATACCACTCACAACTATAAAGATGGAAGTGTTGTTGCCCCTAGTCTTCCACAACCTATAAGGTTGACACCACAACAATTGGAAGAAAAAAGAGCAAAAGGGCTTTGTTACAGTTGTGATAGCAAATACACTAAAGGTCATAAGTGTGCTGAGAAGAAATTATTTACATAGATTGTGAAGAGGAAGAAGAAAAGGAGCAAGAAAGGTCAAAAGAAGAAGATATACTCCAGGAACAAAGCCTAGATGAAGAACAAATAAATCCGACCATATCTTGTAATGCATTGGCAGGAATTACCACTCCTCAAACCATCAAGATAGAAGGACAAATCAAGAAGAAAAAGGTAATAGTGTTGATTGATTCAGGAAGCACCCACAATTTTATTCATTGTAGGGTAGCAAAAGAATTGAATTTCTTCTTATATCCAGCACCAGAGTGTCAAGTGATGATTGCAAATGGAGGAACAATAAATTGCTCTGGAAAGTGCCATAATATCAAGCTATCCATGGGAGAATATGTATTGACTAGCCCAATGCTTTCCATTCCAATGGGAGGTGCGGATGTTGTACTACGAGTCCAATGGCTACAATCCTTGGGTACAATAGCTTTTAATTCTCAAGAACTTTTCATCAAATTTTCTACGGAAGGAAAGGAAGTTGAATGAAGGGGTATTGCAGGGAAACCAGGAAAGATAATCAGCTCTCATGGTATGACAAAGCTTCTAAAAAAGGAGCAAAGAGGTGTAATTGCACAATTATGCTCGCTAGATGTTTCCACATTGGAATCATCTATTTCTCCAGAGCTCCAAAAAGTCCTGGACAATCATTCCAAGGTATTTGAGACTCCCAAGGGTCTCCCACATATGCGTGATCATTATCATGCTATTCATCTGATTCCAGGAAGTGTTCCTCCAAACATCAGACCATAAAGATATCCCTATGTCCAAAAAAGTGAAATTGAACGTATGGTTGAAGAAATGCTAGAGGCTGGTATAATTCAACCCAGTCAAAGTTCTTTCTCAGCTCCAGTAGTATTGGTGCACAAGAAGGATGGATCATGGCGCATGTGTCCGGATTATAGGGAGCTCAACAAGCTCACTATTAAAGATAAGTTCTCCATTCCTGTTATTGATGAATTACTGGATGAATTGCATGGATCAATTTACTTCACCAAGTTGGATCTTCGTTCGGGATATCATCAAATCAGAATGAAGATTGAAGACATTTCGAAAATGGCATTTAGAACTCATGAGGGTCATTATGAATTTTTGGTCATGCCTTTTGGCCTTACCAATGCACCTTCAACATTTCAAGGTTTGATGAATTCAATTTTCAAACCATTCCTTAGAAAATTTGTGTTAGTATTTTTTGATGATATACTAATCTACAGCAAGTCTTGGAAGGATCATGTTGAACATGTTGATAGGGTGCTACAACTATTGGAGGAGAAACAATTATATGCAAAAAGATCCAAATGTTTCTTTGGAGTCCAGGAGGTGGAATATTTGGGTCATATTGTATCTCATGAAGGAGTTAAGGTAGACCCTAGAAAAATTAAAGCCATTAAGGAATGGAAAATCCCCACATCCATAAAGCATCTGCGAGGATTTCTTGGGTTGACAGGGTATTATCGCAAGTTTGTTAAGAATTATGGGAGAATAGCAGCACCTCTAACAACATTATTGAAGAAAGATTCATTTTCATGGACTCCGAAAGCAACAAAGGCCTTTGAACATCTTAAAGAGGCAATGTGCCAAGCACCGGTCTTAGCTACACCGGACTTCACAAAAACCTTTATTGTGGAATGTGATGCTTCAGGAAATGGAATTGGTGCTGTTCTAATGCAAGATGAAAGACCCATTGCTTTTGAAAGTCGTCCAATCAAGGGAAAGTTTTTAAGAAAATCTATTTATGAGAAGGAAATGTTGGCAATACTCCATGCACTTAAGAAATGGCGACCCTACCTAATGGGAAGAAACTTCAAGGTAAAAACGGATCATGATAGCCTTAAATACTTTTTAGAACAAAGATTATCCTCTGAAGAGCAACAAAAGTGGGTCACAAAGATGTTGGGTTATGACTTTGAAATCATCTACAAAAAAGGGAAGCAAAATGTGGTGGCAGATGCACTCTCAAGAAAGGATGAGGATGTGGAAGCATTGTTGTGTGCCATTTCTATTATCCAACCAGATTGGATGTTTAGTCAATTTAGTGTTTCTAAATTGATGTCATTAATTGTCAACCCGGGGCTCGTAAGCTGATGAAGTGAAGGTGTACTATATGTACTTAAGCAACCTCTTAGATCTTTTTGTCGTTTTGGGGGTGTTGTTTGTGGTCAATTTATCTTCCTAAGATGGAATGGAGTTTTTATAAACAGATGAGTGAGTGTGTGTGTAAGGTGATTTCTAGATGAGTGAGTGTGTGTTACAGGTGATTTCTAACTACCTTCTAAACTTGCAAAGAAAAAGCTTAAAAGAAATAAATAACTTGAAATGAACTGAAAGCAAAGAACCACTTTCTAATGGCACTAGACACCATTCATGCTGCTGCAAATAAAAAGGTAAGAAAATCACTTTAAAAACCAATGATAATGTTTATCTCTTCCTAACTCTCTGCTTCCAACATATGGTACTATGTAAAACACGATTAGGAAGTAGTTAGAGATGAGTTTAAAAAGTGATCAAAAATAAGAAAAATCTACTTTAAAGACTAGTTATAATGTTCAACTCTTCCTAACTCTCTGCTTCCAACATATGGTACTATGTAAAGCACCATTAGAAAGTAGTTAAAGATTAGTCTAAAAAGTACTCAAAGCCAGCTGTAATTTATTAGTATTCTGATCTCTAAAAGATGAACAACTTATGATAAAGAGACCATCAATATGTTAACATACAACTTTGAGAAACTAAACTAGAAATCAGCGATGAAAATAGAGTAAAGGCAGCAACTTTGAATCTGTCAACTGAAAATACCATCAGATATAAAGCAAATACACAAAGACAAAAACAATCCCGGGTTAAAAACCTGCAAAAGAACAATACTGATCAGTTTAAAATAAAGGCTAGAAATGAAATGACATAAGATCAAATGGTACACTATGATACATGATGAAAGAAATAGAAATTGCTGAAAGCATGAAAATGAAACCAAACACTATGTACACGGGCTGTCATAGATGGGGGCCCTCCATCCACGCAACCAACTTAAAAGATCAGCTACGAAAAGGTGAACAGAACAGTCTTCTTTTTATAAAACCAGCATGTCAAAATACAGTGAAAAGTGCTGTAGGAACAGCCTTCTAAAACAGAGTTTTTATAACAGAATCAGCGCAGCAATTACAATAATCAAAAGCTAATCTATAAGCGTTGGCACACGCTTTATTTATAAGCACAGAGGCAACTACTCTCTGCGTGAACTAAGCAACTACAACCTAACTGATTAACTGCGCAGCAACATGCAGTCTTAGCTAATTAACTTGTGCAGCAAACACGTAGGCAACTCCGTGCACTTTTGAGGGAAACGGTCATCATGGGAGACAAATCTATGCTTGGATTCTGTCTTTAGCTGTCCTCGTGGCATGGAGGAGGTGCCAGCTACAGTTCCGTGTCCCAACTGCTCACGGCTCCTGTGCCACCGTTTAGAACTTGACCGTTTGACTGAGGGAATACCTGCGTTGACCAAAGGCATACGTGACTAGTTTGGCTCAACCAATAGCATACGATCCATGTGTACATCCAACCCAACATGCCCATGTGGCTCGTTCCTTGAGAAGACACGTGGAGCATATCAAACAACAAAAAGGCTGCGGAATCTCTGAACAGTTGCGGAATTGCTGAACAGCTGCGGAATTGCTGAACAGCTGCGGAAACTCTGTTTATATGTCAAAAATTTAAACCAACAGTAAAACATAAGCAAAGTTAACTAATTATGCTTAGAGACATCAAATGTAATGATCTGGGCGGAAAATAGAGCAAAAGAGAGGGATAAGTGAGGAAAAGCTGTAGGTAATGATGGATAATCAAGTGCAAGTTTGAGGCTCTACATACCCCCACTATGAGGGTGTTGCATGTCCTCATGCAACGAAAGCATTGTTCAATCCACCTGCTGAGATGCCTCTGCTAAGACATCTAGTCTTCTCTTCTTCCTCTGTGTGGCCACATTGACTCTTGGTCTTTTCATCAAACACCTGAATTTTAAATTGATCAAAGCTCTGTTTAACTTCTTGCATCTCTTCTTGAGCTTTTTGTTTTCCTTTTGCCAAAGGCCCATATGAAGCATAGTATTATCTTGGACCATCTTGTCCACATTGCTCTGTTCCTTCAGTCTTTCATTTTCTTGTTTGATGTGGCGATTTAGTACCTCTAGCTCAAATACTTCTTGCTTCAGTGATTGAACTTGATGTTCAAGAGGTAGAACAGTGCTTGGACCAGCAACAACTTGTTCTAATGTTTCTAAGTAGTTATATACTCTCTGCTGGTCTGGGTCAATCTCTGGTGACCTCTTTGGACTAGGCTCATGCTCAAATTCAAGTTCATGTTCAAATTCAGGCTCATGCTCAAAAGGACTTTCCTCACGTGGAGGGCTAGTCTCAACCTACTCAATACGTGGAGAGCTTTTCTCAAAGTCACGTCTTGTAGCAACCTTTGTAGGTGTGCTCAAGTCAATAAAGAATGACTCTTTGTTCCCCATTTTGCTTTGTAACCTGCTGCTCCTTCTCACGGTGGTGATGCTCTGTTTTTCTTTTTGTTGCTTCTGTTTTTGTTTTTGCATCTTCTTGGAAAGGGCAGCCTCATGAAGTTGGGCCAACCTATGTGCCAATGGCTGAGTGTCCTCTTCACTGGAATTCTCAGGAGTAAGGTAGGTTTCTTGGGCTATGGTTTTTCCTTTATCTTTCTTTTGTTTCTTCCTACTCTCCTTTTTCTTTTCAGCAGCTTCTTGTACAATTTCTTGCAGGGTTTCTGTAATGATTCCTTGGGCTGTTTGATCAATGTCTACAGCAGGTTCAGGGTCAATTTCATGTTCAGAATGATGGCCAACATTTTCTTCTTCAACAAGGTCTTGGACAGTTTCTTCTTGGACAGCAGTTTCTGGGGTAACCTCTTCTCGTTTTCTTCTACTCTTTCTAGGCACAAAGGCTTCTCCTGCCTCTTCGAAGTGGTTTCTCACAAGAAATCTTTCCCAGGTATCCCTTTTGGCCTTTAACTATTCTTCAACTAGTATTTTGACAAGCCCATGATGGTATAAATGTGGCTCAATGTTTCTTGGGTTTCTTTGGACTATTGAGCACATTTTTCTAAGGCTTGAGAGTAAAAAGTATGGAAGGTTAATGTCATGCTCTCCTAAGAAATGCATCATAATTTTGGCATGATAAACATATAGAACTCCAAACCTTCCCTCACATGTAAAGAATTTTTGTACTAGTAGAAGCAGAGCTGTCCATTCTTCTTTGACAAGATTAACAGGGATTCCTTTTGTAAAGATGCTAGTGTCCATACCTGGATTTTTCAGAATTTGCTTCCATTGCTGGTCTTGTACTGATCGGTTTTTGAACCATCTCTCCCCAGTTTGTGGTAGTGAAGTGGCCTGTGCCAAACCGCTCTCGGTGACTGTGAATTTCAGATCTCCTATCTCCACTTGGTTGTCTTTCTCTTTGAAAGAACGTGCAAAAGTCTTTGTGACCTCTTTATGATAACCCTTGAATTTTTGAATGCACTGGAGCCAATTTGCCTTTTGCAAAGGGTCTTTGACTTGGGGATATCCTTCCAGAAATTTGGAGCCCTCTGGCTCTGCCCTCAGAAGTTTACCCATTGATTCTCTGGCTCTGTTTTAATACTCTTATTGAAGGGTTATACGGTTTCAACAGTGGCTTTAACTCAACAGCTTTACGACTTCAACAGTGGTTTCCACACAGTAGACTTACGGCTTCAACACAACTGCCATAATACATTCACAATAGTGGTCAAAGTTTAGCAGAGGAGATAAACGAAACAGAGTATGGTTACGATGACAGAATGGTGAATAAGGTAGAGCAGTGGAAAGCAAGGAAAATGCGGAAGTGAAACAACTGCGTGAATGGGATAATACATGCGTAGGAGGGTTATGAATGATGGGAAGAAACGGTTAAGTCCTTAGACTTCGGTCATGAGTGTACATTTGGCTGCGGAATCATAACGCAGAGAGTCGTAGTACAATTGTCTACGTCACTTAGGTACGAAAATTTAAATGGAAACGCAGCCATGTGTGGGCTTTTAAATCGTGATGAATGGTGGCTGTTAAGGTTGAGAGATACGGGGATTCTAGTCGAGTAATGGAGAGGAATTGGCAATCATTACATTGAATGGCAAAAAACACAACCCGTAAACTATGCAAAATGTTATAACCATAGGTTTAGAAATTAGATCATACCTTAGGTGTCTGCGTTTTGATTCCTTTCGCTGATCTGACATTAACCTCTCATTGTTTGTTGCTGCTACATGACCTTTCAATTTTTTTTGATGACCTTTGGACTGCAGATTCCTTCTTTAAACAAACTGTGTTTTTTATGGAGGTGCAGAAAGTGTATTGGTTGCGGAATTGGGATATTGGCTACGGAATTGCTCCTCAGCTGCAGAAACTGCAGAAATACCCTTCTGACTGCACAAAACAACTTTAGCTATGTAAAAATAAATCTGACAATGACTTTATTGGTGGAATGGAATGTAATGGATGGATGAATGGAAAGAAATGAGGTGGAGTGAGAGTGGTTGAATGAATAAGATGGTGAATGAAGTGAATGAAATGGCGAAATGAGATGGAAGAGAGAGAGAGAGATTTTTTATTTTTTTTTTGGAAAACATGAGGTGTCAAGTGACCCTGATTTTCACCTCAGGTTTTCTGCATAACACTGCCAATCAGAGATTGGTTTTCATGCTTATACATTTATTCTTTTTTTTCTTTTTTTTTTTTTTTTTTTTTTTTTTTTCAAAACCCAAAGATTAGGCTGATGGAGGAGAAGAATCCTTCTCCACCAACCTGATTGTAGAATCTTCTTTAAACAACTTGACAAATTCCTCTTTTGAGAGTGGCCTCTGGTAGATTTTCAATCTATGGCCATTCACAATAAGAGGAGTATGAAATTCATCAATAGTTTTCACTCGAACTGCTCCATTACTAAAGACTTCATCAACCTCATATGGCCCAAGCCAATGAGTTTGAAATTTTCCTTTGAAGTCCTTAAATTTTGAATCAAACAATAGAGCCCAATCTCCTTTCTGAAACTTCCTTTCTTTGATGTGTCGATCATGCCATTTAGATCTTTGGTGCTGAACTAGATCGGTCCTTAGAATTGCATCTTGTCTTATTTCATCTAGCTCATTTAGTTGGTCCATTCTGTGTCTTTGGGCTTCTGAAAGGCTCATTCCCAATTGGACTGCCATCTTGAAGGTCTTGATTTGGAACTCAATGGGGAGCAGGACTTCCTTCCCATAAACAAGTTCATAGGGAGAATGTCCTGTTATGTTCCTCCATGTAGTTCTATAGGCCCATAAGGCTTCAGGAAGCCTTTCCGCCCAATCTCTTCTATGAAGATGAACAGTCTTGGTGATAATGCCTTCAAGAACTTTATTGGTATATTCCACTTGGCCATTGGATTGCGGATGGTAGGGAGTAGATGTTCTGTGCTTGATCTTATATTCCTCCATCAGCTTCTCCATCAATTTAGATGTAAATTGGTTGCCCTGATCTGTTACAATTTCCCTTGGGACACCAAAACGAGTGAAAATATCCTCAAAAAGAAATTGAACAACTGAATTTTCAGTGGCAGAAGGCAATGCCTTGGCTTCTACCCACTTAGTAACATAATCAGTACAAACCAGTATATACTTCTTTTGCTTTGATGGTGGATTAATTGGTCCAACGAAATCTAGAGCCCATTTCTCAAAGGGTTCGATGCATACCTGAGGCTGGAGTGGCATTTCATTTGAAGGAGTTGGTCTCCCAACTCTTTGGCAGCTGTCACACCTTCTAACATACTGCTTTGCATCTTTAAAGAGAGAAGGCCAATAATATCCTAGAGAAAGGATTTTATAGGTTGTCCTCTTGTCAGCAAAGTGCCCGCCGCATGGTTCATCATGACATGCCTTAAGGATGTCAGGCATTTCATCTTCCCGAACACACCTTCTGATTATACAATCTGGCCCTGTTTTGAACAATTCATTAGAAATCCAAGAATAATGTGAACTCTCCTGAATGATTTTCCTTTTCTCATTAGGAAATAAGTGTAGAGGTAGCTTCCCTGTAACTAGATAATTAGCCATATCTGCATACCAAGGAGTCTTGGTAGTTACTGCAAACAAGTATTCATCTGGAAACTTATCTTCTACTGGAGAATCCTCATTAGTGTTTTGGATTCTAGACAAGAAATCAGCTACTGTGTTTTGTTTTCCAGGTCTATCTAACACAGTGATGTTGAATTCTTGTAAGAGTAAAAGCCATCTTGTAACTCTACCATTGGTAACAGGTTTGTTCATTAAATATCTTATGGCAGAGTGATCAGTATGGACAAAGGTTTCATAGCCGGTTATGTAGTGTCTAAACTTATTGATCGCATGTACCACAGCTAAGAACTCTTTTTCTGTAACAGTATAATTTAACTCAGTGGGAGTCAAATTCTTACTTGTGTAATAAATGGCATAAGGGATCAAATCCTTTTGTCCCAAAACAGCTCCTAGAGCTGTATCTGAAGCATCAGTAGAAATGTGGAAAGGGAGTTTCCAATTTGGCCCCCTTAAGATGGGTGCTTCAGATATTCTAGTCTTTAAAGCTTCAAAGGCAGATTGACACTCAGGATCCCATTTGAACTCAGAGTCTTTGGTAAGCAATTTGAAAAGAGGAGATGCTATCTTAGTGAAGTTTTCAATAAATCTTCTGTAATATCCAGTAAACCCAAGAAAACTTCTAACATCTTTCTGGCAATTTGGAACAGGTAACTTAGAGATGACTTCAACTTTAGATCTATCAACCTTAATCCCATCTCCTGAAATATGATGTCCTAAAACAATCCCTTCAGTAAACATCATAAAACACTTTTCATGACTTAAAGAAAGATTTGTTTCCTTACATCTTATCAGTACTTTTTCCAAATTTTCCAAAGCTTCTTCAAATGTATTACCATAAACTGTGAAATTGTCCATGTATACCTCTACACAATCATGAATCAGATCTGAAAAGATTCCTAGTACATCCCTTTGAAATGTAGCGGGTGCATTGCACAATCCAAAAGGAAGTACTCGGTAGGCAAAAGTTCCCCAAGGACAAGTAAATGTGGTTTTGTCTTGATCTTCAGGCGCTACTTGAATTTGATTATACCCACTAAAACCATCCAAGAATGAGAAATACTTTTTACCTGCTAAAGTGTCTAATACCTGATCAATAAAAGGTAGAGGGAAATGATCCTTTAAGGTTGCCTTGTTCAATTCTCGATAATCAATGCAATCTCTCCATTTACCATTCTTTTTGGGCACTATAACCAAGGGAGAAACCCATTGGCTATCTTAAATGGGGTAAATGAAGTTTACCTTGAGCAATTTCTGGAGTTCTTCTTTCACGATTTCCCTAAGGTTTGGATTCATCCTTCTTTGTGGTTGCCTAATAGGTCTGCTGTTTTCTTCAATATAGATGTGATGAATACAAGTCTTAGGATCGATTCCTTTCATGTCAGTGTATTCCCATGCAAATGCAGTGGAATGTTTTTGCAAAAGTTTAGTTAATTCTTCTTGTTGTGGTCTTTCCAAGTTTTTGTTAATGTTCAATGTTTTTCCTGGAAGGATTTCAACTGTAGAACTACCAAACTCTTCCATTGAGAAGAGAGACATCTGTCTAGAGGAGAGATATTCAATGTCTGCATCTAACTGAAACTGTGTAGAGTCATATTCTAAAGGTATTTCAAAATTTTCTAATGTATTTAGAATTTGACTATCCTCACTGATCTTAGAGATGGTTAGAACAGGTTGAATAGTATCCTCATCATCAACCCACTCATCTTCTCCTATTTCTGTTATTGCCTTTGCTGGAGGATACAAGTTGAATTTCTTGGTGGAATTACCATCTGATATATACATGTCCCCAGACCTAAAACTGATAAAAGCATCAGCTGTTGCTAACCAAGGTCTTCCTAAGATAAGAGGATGTCCTCCTAGATTGTTCTTGGGAGTTAAAATCATAAAATCAACTGGATATTCCCAAGAGTCTAGGGAGACTGGAATGTCTTCCAATACACCATCAGGTTTAATGATTGATCTATCTGCAAGCTGCAGTAAAGTAGGTGTAAAGAGAAGGTTAGGAAGCTTTAACTGATCCATGGTCTGTCTACTCATGATGTTGATCGCGGCTCCTAAGTCAATCAAAGTATTTGGGATTTCAACCCCATTAATATGAGTTTTGACAATAGGGCTACCGGGATCCACATACTTTTGCATGGTAATCTTACCCATCATAATGTCTGCAATTTTTCCAACTAGATGTATCCTTTTGGTATCTCTGGTTCTCTTTCCTGTTTTCTTCAAACTCAACTCCTTTATTGTCTTCGCTAGAATGGGAATTTCCTTAATGGCTTGTAACAAGGGGATCTTGATACAGACATTCTTCAATTCATCTAGAAAACTATAGTCATGCACCCATATTTGCTTTTCCACTCCTTTGTCAATTTGTAATCTTTCAGGAAAAGGAGGTGTAGCTAAAGGTGTAGGTTGCTCAACTATGGGAGTTGTAGAGGTTGATTCTTTTTCTTTTTCTTTTTGGATATTTTGGTTTTGAAGTGATACTTCAGAACCCTTATTGACTTTGAGAGATTCTTCCTCAGAAATGCTTGGTTGTTGAACACTTGTAGAAGGTTGATCTAAGATTCTACCTGATCTGAGTTGTACTTCATTGAGAGGAACAACCATATAGGTAGGGAATGGTTGACCTTCCATCATGTAAGCATTTTGAGGGTTCCTATTATTTGGATTTGGTAATGGCTGAGAGGGAAGTTGATTTGATTTCTGCTGGGATTGAAGCGATAGTTGAGAATTTTGATTTTGTGGAGGAGGTTGTTGTTGTTGAGGGTACGGTAATGATAATTGTTGACCTTGATTTGGAAGTTGTGGAGCCTGCTGATTCTGAAATGATGGAGGATATTGATAGAATTGAGCAAATCTCCCATAAGGATTTTGCATGCTTTGCATCCATGCTTGAAAAGCATTTTGAGGTTGAGGCCAAGGTTGTTGCCAAGGATTCCAATTTGGTTGGGATTGAGAATTCATAGAGTTGTTAAACCCTTGATTCTGTTGCCCTTGCCAAGGTCTCCTTGCAATAAAACAGAGAGATTCAAGTGTATCTGGATCCTCTTGAAAGACTGCTTTGAGGCCAGGTATTGAAGGACAATCCTTAGTCTCATGAGTTTCTGAGCAAATTACACATGTTTCTACAACGTGTGTGTCCAAGGGACATTCCCTTAAAGCATGTTTCTTTCTACATTTTGGGCAAAAAATGGCCAAAGCCTCAGCTTCTGCTTTTTGTTTATTGTGAATCTTAAGGGTATCTAATTGTTCACTAAGACTCCCTAAGATGTCAGTTTTGAATTCATCAAGCATATTGCCGATTTCAGCCCTACTTACTGATCCTGTTGCAGATTTATCTGCTCTAAGGAGAGAAGGATCTCTAGGCCCTTTTTGAGTTTTTGATTTGCCTCTTGAGAGATGGATACAAAGTTTTGCTATATCATTGAGTGAAAGTTGAGAAATATCCCCTTTCCCCATCATGTTTAAGATGTCTATCCATTCATCCCTAATGGCTTTTAATAAGAGGGCTTTTAAGGTCTCTTCATCCAAGCTACTCATTTTTGCTCTTTTCAAGTTATATTGAAATCTTTCAAGTAAATCTTCTAAGCTCTCATCTTCTCTTTGTATCATTTTAAAAACCTCGTCCTTGTGATTAGTAGGCATACAATAGTCCAAATACCTATCCAAAAATGTCTGTTTCATTTCATCCCAAGACCTAATGGATTGAGTGAGTAACCCCATGAACCATTTCAAGGCTTGATCCTTCAATGTTGAAGGGAACAATTTGAGTTTCTGAGAGTCATCCAGGTAGTCATAAGTTCGACACACCACTTCAAACTCAAATAAAAATGTTTCAGGGTCCTCAGTTCTTAACCCATGGAAATTTGGGAGGACAGATGGTGATATGTTTTTCATAGTGGCTCGGGAATCCTCATTAACAATGAGAAACCCAAATGAATTATCCCCATCTCTATTTCCTCCTCCAAGGGGACCTCTACCTCCATTATTGTTGTTGTTTCCTCCTCCTCCTCTACCTCTACCTCTACCTCTATCACCTCCTTCTTCCTCTGCCATGATGGTTCTCCTAGGGATTTCAAAATCTTCTGGTTACTCTACAAAAGGTGAATGAGAAGAGATTTCTCCTTCTTCTTCAGATGATTCCACTTCCTCAATTACAATTGGTCTTTCTGTAGGAGAAAGAGAAGAGTCTCTTCCTGGTTCAAATTCAATAGAAGGTGTAGGAGAGTCAACTCTTGGCTCTTGAATTCCAGGAATTCTAGGACTAGGAGTGTCGGTTGGAGATAAGGGAGGTGTCTCTTGTCTATCCCTTGAAGCAGACAGACTTGTAAAAATTGAACTTCGAGCTCTAGCTAAAAACCTTCCCCTAGAATCTCTAGCTCTATGCATGTCATTTTTTATTATTTTTCTTCAAGTCAAGTTAATAGTTCTTTTTCTGATCTTCCAGTTCACTCTAGGTGCAAGAAGAGAGCATACTCAAGAAACCACCAAATCAATAACTTTCTCTTTTCTGATCCTCCAGATCACCTTGAAGTGCAAGAGGAGAGCATACTTTGATAGGTTATCAACTTTTTTCCTTGAAATTTTATGTTTTTTTTCTAAGAATATGGCTACTTAATTTCACTTCCCCGGCAACGGCGCCAAAATGTTTAGTCAATTTAGTGTTTCTAAATTGATGTCATTAATTGTCAACCCGGGGCTCGTAAGCTGATGAAGTGAAGGTGTACTATATGTACTTAAGCAACCTCTTAGATCTTTTTGTCATTTTGGGGGTGTTGTTTGTGGTCAATTTATCTTCCTAAGATGGAATGGAGTTTTTATAAACAGATGAGTGAGTGTGTGTGTAAGGTGATTTCTAGATGAGTGAGTGTGTGTTACAGGTGATTTCTAACTACCTTCTAAACTTGCAAAGAAAAAGCTTAAAAGAAATAAATAACTTGAAATGAACTGAAAGCAAAGAACCACTTTCTAATGGCACTAGACACCATTCATGCTGCTGCAAATAAAAAGGTAAGAAAATCACTTTAAAAACCAATTATAATGTTTATCTCTTCCTAACTCTCTGCTTCCAACATATGGTACTATGTAAAACACGATTAGGAAGTAGTTAGAGATGAGTTTAAAAAGTGATCAAAAATAAGAAAAATCTACTTTAAAGACTAGTTATAATGTTCAACTCTTCCTAACTCTCTGCTTCCAACATATGGTACTATGTAAAGCACCATTAGAAAGTAGTTAAAGATTAGTCTAAAAAGTACTCAAAGCCAGCTGTAATTTATTAGTATTCTGATCTCTAAAAGATGAACAACTTATGATAAAGAGACCATCAATATGTTAACATACAACTTTGAGAAACTAAACTAGAAATCAGCTATGAAAATAGAGTAAAGGCAGCAACTTTGAATCTGTCAACTGAAAATACCATCAGATATAAAGCAAATACACAAAGACAAAAACAATCCCGGGTTAAAAACCTGCAAAAGAACAATACTGATCAGTTTAAAATAAAGGCTGGAAATGAAATGACATAAGATCAAATGGTACACTATGATACATGATGAAAGAAATAGAAATTGCTGAAAGCATGAAAATGAAACCAAACACTATGTACACGGGCTGTCATAGATGGGGGCCCTCCATCCACGCAACCAACTTAAAAGATCAGCTATGAAAAGGTGAACAGAACAGTCTTCTTTTTATAAAACCAGCATGTCAAAATACAGTGAAAAGTGCTGTAGGAACAACCTTCTAAAACAGAGTTTTTATAACAGAATTAGCGCAGCAATTACAATAATCAAAAGCTAATCTATAAGCGTTGGCACATGCTTTATTTATAAGCACAGAGGCAACTACTCTCTGCGTGAACTAAGCAACTACAGCCTAACTGATTAAATGCGCAGCAACACGCAGTCTTAGCTAATTAACTTGTGCAGCAAACACGTAGGCAACTCTGTGCACTTTTGAGGGAAACGGTCATCATGGGAGACAAATCTATGCTTGGATTCTGTCTTTAGCTGTCCTCGTGGCATGGAGGAGGTGCCAGCTACAGTTACGTGTCCCAACTGCTCACGGCTCCCGTGCCACCGTTTAGAACTTGACCGTTTGACCGAGGGAATACCTGCGTTGACCAAAGGCATACGTGACTGGTTTGGCTCAACCAATAGCATACGATCCATGTGTACATCCAACCCAACATGCCCATGTGGCTTGTTCCTTGAGAAGACACGTGGAGCATATCAAACAACAAAAAGGCTGCGGAATCTCTGAACAGCTGCGGAATTGCTGAACAGCTGCGGAAACTCTGTTTATATGTCAAAAATCTAAACCAACAGTAAAACATAAGCAAAGTTAACTAATTATGCTTAGAGACATCAAATGTAATGATCTGGGTGGAAAATAGAGCAAAAGAGAGGGATAAGTGAAGAAAAGCTGTAGGTAATGATGGATAATCAAGTGCAAGTTTGAGGCTCTACATTGGATAAACGAAGCAAGGGAGGAATGGAAGAATGACGAAGAAGTGTGGGCACTTATTCGAAAGCTACAACAAGATTCCAGTACTTCTGATACATTTAGCTGGCAAAATGATTCGTTATGGTACAAATATCGCTTATACCTTTGTAAGAATTCCCAGCTAAAACAAAAGATTCTTATGGAATTGCACACTTCTCCCTTAGGAGGGCACTCAGGATTTTTAAAAACTTACCACAGGGTTA
The DNA here is from genome assembly GCA_031772625.1 of Pinus tabuliformis. Taxonomy (NCBI): domain Eukaryota; kingdom Viridiplantae; phylum Streptophyta; class Pinopsida; order Pinales; family Pinaceae; genus Pinus; species Pinus tabuliformis. The sequence continues at coordinate 1,396,048,213 of CM062804.1, forward strand.
AGAAGGAATCTTTTTGGGATGGCCTTAAATCAGATATTCAAAAGTTTGTGGCGGAATGTTTGGTTTGCCAGCAAAATAAAGTTGAAACAATTAAGACACCGGGTCTATTAAAACCTTTATCCATTCCAAGCCAACGTTGGGAGGAGGTTTCAATGGATTTTATCACAGGTTTACCCAAGTCTGAGGGAAAGAGTGTCATCATGGTGGTAGTTGACAGACTTACCAAGTATGCACACTTTTGTGCATTATCACATCCATGTAAAGCCAGTAAAGTTTCTACTGCATTTATGGAAACAGTTCAAAAGCTACATGGAAACCCAAAGATTATTGTAAGTGACAGAGATCCCATTTTCACTGGAAATTTTTGGACAAAATTATTTTCTTGTCTTGGTACTCAGTTAGCTCATAGCTCATCTTATCATCCTCAATCTGATGAGCAAACTGAGATAGTAAACAAATGTTTGGAAGGATATCTTCGTTGCTTTGTATCTGATAAACAGACACAATGGCTCAAATGGTTGCCTCTGGCTGAATGGTGGTATAACACTTCCTTCCATACAACAACAAAAATGACCCCATTTATGGAACTTTATGGGTATCAACCACCATCCATCACATCATATTTAAGAGAAAATTCTAAGGTTCAGGCAGTGGAACATCACACCGAACATCAACAACAAGTCTTCCAACTCTTAAAGGATAACCTCGTGTTGGCACAAAATGGAATGAAACAACAGGCAGATCAACATCGCAGTGAAAGAAGTTTTGATGTAGGTGATTGGGTATTCCTACGGCTACAACCATATAAGCAAATGTCCCTAAAGCAAGCTAAGAAGGATAATAAATTATCACCAAAGTATTATGGTCCGTACAAGGTGTTGCAAAAGATTGGTACTATGGCATACAAATTGGAGCTTCCTGCAGCTTCTCGATTGCACCCAGTTTTCCATGTTTCATGTTTAAAGAAGGTTATAGGTGATAAGCTCCCAATTCAAACAATATTGCCAGAACTTGACGAGGAAGGAAAAATTATATTGGAACCGGAAGCAGTCACAGAAACAAGAACTCAACAGCTACGAAATCGATCAATTTCAGAGTATCTTATCAAGTGGAAGAACTTATCCACTGAAGATTCCACATGGAAGGATGAGAATTTTATGCAGAAGTATCCAGAACTACTCAAGCATTGAGGACCACACTTTTTTGAAGGAGAGGGACATGTTGGGTCCCTATAATACTAGTGATTACCCCATTACTATTGTAGTTATACCCCTTATTTATATTGGTGTGCCCCTATTACCCCCATATTGTTATTTTTGTGCCCCATAGAATCCCTTTATTATTATTTTTGTGGCTTTATATTATTATTGTTAGGTCGGCTGGATTATATTGTGACTCCTTAGACTCCTATATATAGAAAGGAGGTTTTGTCATTTGTATCATCCAAGAATTGTTCATTTATTTAAATAGCTGTTGAACTCTATTGAACTCCTTTGGAGGTAACGGGTCTATCCCTTCTTTGGTTCCTTGGTTCAAGAAACTTTCTAGATCTAGGTTCTCTTTTTCAAGAATCTCCTGAAGCTCATGGCCCTCTGTTTCCATCTCACTCTAGGCCATTTCATGGTCCATCTCCGGCTCTGTAGGACTCATCATATTTTTTTTTGCTTATTATTAACATGTGCTTTTTCACAGTCTTCTTCGTTCTCCTCCTCCATTGGACTTCCTCCTTTAGCCTAATCTCCCTTTGTTATACCTTCATCATCTTTGAGAACTTGGAACCTATTCTGGCTAGCTTGTTGCCCTTCTGATTTTCATGTCTTTAGCTCGTTTTTTCCTCCTTTTCCTTTATGGACCACTTTATTGAAACTTTCAGTATCCTTCATTGTGTTATCTTTGTTCTTATTCTCTGCTTTATGGAAAGGGAAGTCTCTGAATAGGTGCCCATGCTCGTGGCATTTGTGACATTCGAATGGAATATGTTTTTAATCTACTGTTTGCACCCATTCTTCATAAAATACTTCCAAGATAACCTCATTTGGTAGAGCTCCAGAGAGATCCATCTCCACACATATTCTAGCAAAGGAAGTATACTTCCCCCTTCTAGTGACCTCAGAGGCTTTGACAAAACGTCCTAACTTATTTCCTATAGCGGATAAGGATTCCGTTTGCAAGTAATAAAGAGGTAGAGAGCAGAGTCTTACCTGAATCTGGACTAAAGTAAAAGTATCCCGCTCAGGGACAAAATTCATGATCCATGGTCGCATGTAGAGGACTGCTGCAGCATAAAAAAAGGGACCTCCTTCAAACACTCTATCCTTATCTTCAATATTAGCAAATACCACAGTGAAGAAACCCTTAGATCCAAGAAGTAGGTCAATGCTTCCTTTTGGTTTCTAGTGGTATTTAATCCACATTTGCAAAGCTTTTTCAGTGGGACATAAAACCCATGAATTTACAAATGATAGCATATGTCTACATGTGGTCCCTATGCGCTTGAAGAACAGGATCATTTAAAATTACTCTTGGTGCAACTGCCGCTTTGGGTTTACATGGTCCCATTTGTGCTTTGTCTTTTGTTCCTTGTTCCTTGTCTTCTTCCCCATTTTCCTTAATATTATTATGCTCCCTTGACTTGTTGCCATCTTGTTCCTTTTTGCTATTTCTTTTCCTTCCTTTTAAAGGGTCTTTATCATTTTCCATTGGCTTTTTGCCGCTGCTGGCTATGGCCTACTTGTAGGAGGGAGTGGAGCTCCCTCCTTTGCGACCTTCCATGGAGAACAACCTCTGTAACAGTCTATAACCCTAGTTATTCGTCTTCAGCTCCCCGACACTACTTTTTCGATTTTTCCTCCTCAAATTCGTGCTACAAAGACTTATAAAATGAAGTTTTCTGGTTTTTTTCTCAAAGGGTTTTCATGTAAATATTTTGTTCCATGTTTTACAACTGAACTCTCATATGTGATTGTTTTCTTATGTTTCTTGAATGATTAAGCAAATAAAGATTATCTTATATTGATTCACTTGCCTTGTGTGCCCTGTCTCCTAATTATAAGTGTATGCTCAACAATCCCCCCTCCCAAAAAAGTATTAGCCATGAAGCATTCAACACAAATGACGTTGAATACTTAAATAAGTCAAAAGGTGGAATAGAATGAACAGTGACCCTAAACTACAATTTGCAGGAGTACATAATATTTAGATATGATCCTTATTTGAATCCTCAATATTGTTCAATATCATGAGCTATATAATTAATCTCACTTCCATCTCATCGAGTTGTTGGAAAAGAAAGGATAACCATATTTGAAGTGGGATGAGAGTATGTTTAATAAACATCATGAAAATTCCATGTAATAAAAGTTAAAAACAATAACCACAGTCGATGCGACATTTATTCCAAGATGAATGTTGGGAAAGACATCCTAGTGTGTGTTCATTTGGTTGTTTATGGCTAAGGAAATTGGCAAAGGCAATGGCTAAGGATTCGGAAAGGGAAAATGACATTTTTGGCACATTTATTTATGAAAATAATGGAAATTAGTAGAAAAGGGAGTTGAAAGGTCACAGGTTGAATGTGAGGAGAAAAATGAAGGAAAATAATGGAAAATGACGAAAAGAAAGGCCTAATTCATAAAAATTCTTTTGAGGGTCAGTTGGTAAATTTTTGTCAGTTCGGTGTTGGAGCACTCTCATTATTATCTCTCTCTCATACTCACGAGCACTTAGAGTTTTCTTGGAGTACTTTATAATTGGATCAAGAAAGGAAAAGAAGGAAAGAGGAAGCAAAGATGATGCAAGGAAAGGCAGGAATTGATCAAGCAACTACAACAAGCTTCATTGCAAGTATAAACTTGCATGTGCATTTTCCTTGCTAGATTTGGAATGCATGGGATTGCATGTGTTTCTTTTCTACCATGGCATGGGGTTTTCTAGGTGTGAGAGTATTTTCAGCCTAACCTTGCCATTTCCTAATAGCTTTGATGGGATGGGTTCTCTCATTCAATTTATGTGGGATGGTCGGATTGGATTCGAGGTTGAGTGGGGCAGATATCCAAATTGAAAAACACATGGTGTAGTGGTCATTGAATTGGACTAAGGATCATGAAGAACCTCACCTAGTAACCCCTAAACCAAATAGTGGGTTGCAGTAGAGTCAGATTGTGTGTGTCGATGGGCCTAGGAATCCTTACTGGTGAATGGCAGAATATACAGTAAAGCCAAGAGGTGGATTTTCTCTCCGTTGGGCCTAGTGGTTCCATGATGGAATGCATGGTAAATACTGGAGAGTATGTCTTGGTGTAGGGACTAAGGATCCCTGGATTAGGTTACGGATGCACGGTAAATCCTGAGAAACTAGGAGGCAGTTAAATTCCTCACGATGTAGGTAGAGAACTATGGTGGCATCCACATTCATTGGTGTTTCTTGATGTATTATATGAGTCCCACATTCATAATTGGAATATGGCACGAGGGTGATTGGATGAAGAGAGACTTGGCTTAGCCAATCTATGGTCGGATGGAACATGGTAGTCCCAGCTCTGGTTGGTTCATTGGATCCATTAATGATAAATTCATTCCCTTAATTTTCATGTCTAAAAGTACTAATGTATACATGGATTTTGATGCTTGATATGTCCATTGTAATTATGTTCCTATTATTCTAGTTATATATATATATTGTGACATCAAATATGTATGGTTCTAAGTGTTATCACTGAAAACGCTGTTGTCAAAATTTTTTAGTCTAGCTTAAAGTCAGGGTGTTTTCGCAGCGCCTGAATTCTGTTTAGCAGTTTCGCAGCGCCAGGATTCTTTTTAGCAGTTTCGCAGCACTACCTGTTTGAGTGGTTTCGTAGCGTGCTACGAAACTGGGGATTTGTTTGAGTTTTCAGTGGAGGCCTGAATCATAGCATGTCTATTGTACACTGACTGCAACTGCTGTGGATGAGGTTGATGTGCTTAAAGGTCTAATGATGACTAAAGGATATAACTCTGGTGTTGTTGCATATGATACTCTGATCTGTGGATTTTGCAAAATGGCCAGAGCAATCTGAAGAGCTATTAGGGTTGATTGTCGATTCTCTCAAGGCATTTGATGGTGTAGTTCCTCACGGTGGCCAAAGAGCATCGCACGGTAACATTCCTTCATACCAGCTACATAAACAACATAGGAGTCAAGTTGTTGTTTCAAATCTTTGGAATTGAGAAATATGGGAATGGATGTCGGTGATTTTTCCTCCATAATCATAGTTGGAGTATGCGTAAGGGAAAAGAAGGTTCCTTCTGCTGCCAAGAAGTACATCCTGGATTGGCTGAGGGAATTTGGTGAATTTGAGATCATAATATTTGGAGACATCATCATTCTTGAAGAAACAACGATGAAGTGGTCAATTTGTGATTGTTTTTTATTAAACCAGCTACCCTTTTGAAAAAGTTGAAGCTTATGTTACTCTTTGAAAGCCTTTCCTTCTGAATGAGCTTAGATCTTAAACATCCTCTCCATGATAGTCGAAAGGTATATGAGCGCCTTCAAAATTTTGGCACTCCCACTCCAAGTATGCACTTGTAAACAGGGATTACCTCTATCAAGAATTGGACTATTTTGTGGAGCAAGGGATTTTTGTTCAAGTCAATGGTGACTTCAAATCTGCTATTAATCTGTGATCTGTACTTCTACAAGAGGAAATCTGGTTTACAAATTCAAGGCCTTACTTCACCAAAGGAGAACTTGCTTCTAATATGAGGATAGTTCCAAAATTCTGAACAAATCCGAAGCTGACCTCTCTACAGATTTAATTTGTTGTCCAAATAATGATCCACGTGTTCTTCGTCCTCTTTAGCTTTAGGTTCCTTCAAATCCAAGTTTTGTGCCTTTGCTTTACTAAATTATCCTTAGTAGAGTGCCTTAAAAAATTTACCACAGGATCGAGGCAAAATATCATCTCAGGTGCAAGGATGATGTGTTATCGCAGGTTTGAAGCTGATGTAGGTTTGCACAGAAAAAGAGGGACTATGAAAAAGAACCAATTTCAGATCTTCACTTTTGTTCTATCTTTTCTATATTTCCTTGCGTCTGTTCTGTTTCAAAACCGAGCTTATTATCTTGACCGAAAGTTCTGAGCTGAAATGGACACCCTCAGTTGTATATATATATTTGTTAGAGTCTATGAAGAGACACGTCTCTTGGTCCCGTGGCAAATTCATGGAATAGCTTGATGTATGGGCGCAAGTGTTTGATGAAAGAGACGTAGCTCATTATCATCGTGGCCTAGCTTCACAAGAACTCTTTTTCTACGCAAACAGGTGGCAGGGGTGATCAATAGTCACTGTTGTTATAATGAGGCATCTGGCAGTTCTGTTTCCAGGAATTCGTTCACTTGAAATAAAGACTCTCATTGGAAATATATACGCTATATATCTATTTGAAGCTACGCAACAAGCTGTGATATGAACCGGTGAATGAAGCTGTGATATCTATTATAATAGCTTGATATATGGGCGCAAGTGTTTGAAGTCACTTCAGGTAGAGTATTTGCTGCTTGGAAGAGATCACAAGGTTGAATACGAGTTGCAAATGAATCGCCTAACAAGACAGTTCCAAGGGCGCAGAGGATTTTTCGAGCATGAGCATGTATCAGAGCAGAAAAAGATGCTCGTCGATCGAGATTTGCAAGGGGTGATCAATAGATGAATCAGTTTAGATCTTTTCGACTCCTTCTTCATTTAACATAAGCTCGAGCTCATCATGTCAGCTCGTAGAAGAACTCTGTTAAAGGCTGTCATCCTTGGCAATAGTGCGGTGGGTAAAAACTTGCTGATGAATCAATATATAAATAAGAGTTTCAGTATGAGGATAGATTGTTCACGTTGCAAATATGGGATAACGCTGGCCAGGAAGGTTTTCAGAGCTTGGGTGCTGCCTTCTACCGTGGTACCGATTGCTAAAATTCTTAGTTTATAATGCTAATGTGCTAAAATCATTTGATAACAAATCATTTGCAGTCGTCAAGGAGCTGGTGCGAGAAATAAAAATTTCACATTGGGGAAATGTCCAGATAACTAAAAATTATCATCTTTTTCATGGTGGCGCTCGAATCAAAGGTGGCTTTGCAAAGATTGAATACCAAGCAAGACCTAATGCTAGAGGTTCATCATCTTTTAAGAGTTTCGTGGCAAGACTGCTACCTCGAGCACATTCGGTTTATTACCAAGATGAAATTGGGAATGTTTCTTCCTCACTTTTGAATGCTGACTTCAGAAAAACAGAACTGGAAATTGAACCTCGATATCCTATGTTTGAAGGCTGGCAAGCCACTTGTACAATAGGCTAAGGCTTATCCTTACAGGATTTTCTCTTCCAAGCAGCTGATGGCAGGGGTTATCTTAATATTGCTTTTGCATCTTCATTCAGTGTTGTGGTCATTGATAAATTTATTGTGAAGGTTGCACTGCCAGAAGGATCTAAAGATCTTTATGCTTCTGTTCCCTTTTCTGTTCCCTTTTCTACAGATTGACATTATAATATCTATGCACCTCGTTGTCTAGAGAACTCGAGTGCAGGAGCAAGACCTAAAGAATAACATTATTGGTTTTCTTACCAACTTATCGGTCTCTGGAGCAGCAGTGGCTGTTTTTCTTTAAAATAATGATGATAATGGATCAATGACTATGCTCGGATGCGCAAGGTTTATGACAAGCAAAAAAGCTGTGTTGTTGGCGGACATGACAGACATAAATGGATTTGTTGCAGCTGGTGTAGTTCCATTTCCTTTTAAGTTTGCAGATGTAGTGACTACTACTACACACAAGTCACTCCGTGGTCATCATGCTGCAATAATATTTTATGGAAAGGGTATCAAAGAAATCAACAAGCAGGGGCAAGAGGTTAAGTATGACTATGAGGAAAGGATTAACACAGCTGTGTTCCTTGGTCTTCAAGGTGGTCTTCACAATCATACCATAACTGGCTTAGCTGCTGCTTTTAAATAAGTAACTCCCTCAGAGTATAAGGCATATCAAGGGCAGGTTCTCAGTAATTGTGCTCATTTTTGTTAAGTGTTTAAGTGAAAGAGGTTATGGACTTGTTTATAAGATTCATTCCAGAGGCAACGGCCTATTTCACAAGTTTGGCAATACCACAAGTTCAGCATGCAATTCAAGTTGTTGGTAAAGTAAGAGGGATGGAGTGACCTCTTGATGTGTTACAAGTTTCAGTGGATGCAACTGTTGGAAAAAGTGCAGCCATAAGCACAGTGTTAGCAGAAACCAGTGAAGAAGACTGTGTTTTCTAAATCACACAGCAGTTTCGTAGTGCGCTACGAAACTGCTGTAGGTGATGATTTTAAAGCGCAGAACTGTTAGTGTGATACTGTGAGCGGGAGTTGTGGAAGAGAGATATCTGTTTATCAATACCATCTACAGTACATACAAAAACATGGTAGTATTTCATACCTGGGGTTGTTAAAAGATCTGGGAACATATTGCTACAATTTAGGAGAATGTTGGGAGACAGAAGCCGTGAAAACAGAGCACCTTCTTTAATTAATTAATGAAGCCATCTACGTGACTGGTGTTAGGATATTCCGACACATAGGATATAGTTAAGTTCAACTTGGTCTAGCATAGAGTTAGGTTAGAGTTAGGTAAAGTGTGTTTCTTTACCGTTGTACATTTTGTAACTTACAATCCGACGGTCACGATATGTAGTGATCCGACGGTTCACTCTCACCTCGGTATTACCGACACTTGATCCGTGGCTTGACACCCGATTGGTCCATGAGTTCTATTTAAAGCGCATGGAGGGTCATTGTTCGGGATATCCGTGCATGAGAGAAGCTTATGTAAATTTTCATTCTTTGATTAATAAATTGTCTGTATCCACGTTGGGACAGGCCGTGGACTGTTTCCCTCCTTGCACTCTGAGGGTTTTAACCACGTCAAAAATACTGGTGTATTGATTTGAGATCTGGTTGTGAGCGGTGTCCTTTTGGTATTCTTTCTGAGGAACTTACCCTGTAAATTCCTACATGGTATCAGAGCTATTTGAGGGCCGCGTCCGTTGGTGATCCAAATCTGAAGCCGGTAGAACTGCATGCGGCTGTCGTTTCCTAGATCTGTTGTTTCTGACTGCTTTCGGGCCGAGAGGACTGCTCTGTTGCGTTCGGAGCATCTGTTTCAGTGAGGAACCCCTTTCGTTTCACGCGAAAAGGTTTCCGGTAGCCCTAGCTGCGTCATTTTTCAGATCGGGAGGTATACAGTGTTTTTTTTTGCAGTTTACTGTCATTTTCTCTCTGCTTATTTCGGTTTCGGTTTATTTAGCCTTTTTTTTTTCCCGGATCTATACCTTTCATTTCTGCGTATGCTCTTTGCCCTGCGACTCTGTGCGATCTGGGCAAATCAGAAACAGAAAGAAAGGATTTTTCTCATGCGTATGCTCTTTTCCCTGCACCTTAGTGTGATCTTGGAAAATCAGAAACATTGAGAAAAATATTTAGTTTTTCGGTTAAAAGCTAACTTTGAGATTTTTTTTTAAAAAAATTCTAGTTTTTTGGCTAAAGCTAACTTTGAGCCGTAAGGTTCGTTTTTCTTTGCATATTCGTGTTGGGTTTTGTGTTTTGTGTTTTGTAGGGGAAAAGAGCCTTCCCAAGGCAAGCACGCAAATCGAGGCCCCCCCCCCCCTCTCTCTCTCTCTCTCTCTCTCTCTCTCTCTCTCTCTCAAATATTTTGTATAGATCAATTGGTTCAAAGACTTTTTAAGAGAGTAGAGGTCTTGGGTTCAAGTCTCCATTTTGTGGGGGCGGATTTTTTCATTCCCGCACATTCGCGCACTTTGCCGGCAACGTCAACAATTTTTTTCAAAAAGCCATAACTTCTTCATCCGGAAGCCTTTTTCAGAGCCGTTTTTTTTTAAAACCGCCTATTTTTTCGAGATCTATCCATTGGACCACTTACTTTCAGCATCTTCAGCTTCAGTTTTTTTTCAAAAAATGGAAAGTCCATGCCAAGTCATTCTTGACAGCACTAACTACTTCCAATGGGTAGCCTACATGGGAGATTTACTTAGAAGTAAAGGTCTCTTCAGAATAGCCACAGACCAAGAGAAGAAACCCAAAGATGAAGACAAGGCCGAAAAATGGGAAAATAGACAAGATCAAGCACGTGGTTTGATAGGAATGTCTGTTTCTCCTGATCTTAGATTCCACATTGCAGAAATTGAAACTCCTCATGAAGCATTAGAAAAACTTGCTAAAGTTTTTGGGATTAAAAATGAAATTAGAGCCCATCAACTTGAGAATGAGTTGCTTACTTTGGATCCTAATAATTTTTCTTGCATTGAAGATTTCTTGTCCAAATTCAAGACCCTTAGATATCTCTTGGAAGGTGTTAAAGTTAAGAAAGAAGATGGTAACCTTATTTATTCCATCCTTACTAAGTTGGGACCAGCCTACTCTGTATTTGTTTCCACTTTCCATTCTACAAGGGAAGCTTTCATTTGTCAAGGCAAAGACTACAAACCCCCTTCCTTTGACTCCTTTTGTGATTCCTTAATAAGAGAACAAGAAAAACTCTTACACCTTGGTCTTCTTAATCTTGGAAACTCTTCCTCGAAAGCGTTAGCCGCCCAGCAGCAACCAAATTCAAAGAATCCTAAGAAGTCTTATCCTCAAAAGAATGGTCCTAAACCAACTCAGCCTCAAGATGAAAGATCATTTCAGCAAAATGACAAGACCAATAAAAACAAATGGAAGAGGACTGACAGACATTGTAACTTTTGTAATCGAGATGGCCACTTAGAATCTAAATGCTTTAAGAAGATGGAAGCCTTGGAAGCCGCAATGAAGAAACATAACATCCATCTGGAGCCTACTTCAACTTCAACTTCCGGAACGGCACTTTTTGCATGTCATCGTCAATCATCTCAGTCTGGTTATGCATTAAATGTATCTTCTTCTTCTTCTCATTCTCATGAGTGGCTCATTGATTCTGGAGCCTCTTGTCACATGGCCAAAAACCAAGCCATGTTTTCTTCTTTAAATGATTGTAACACCAAAAATATATATGTTGGTGATGATAGATCTCTTAATGTTGTAGGGACTGGAACTGTTCATCTAGACAATGGTCAGTTCAATGATGTATTATGTGTTCCAAACTTATCCTGCAACCTTCTATCTGTCTATCAGATAACTCATTCAGGTGAAGGTAAAATTGTTGAATTTTCACCTCATGATGTTGTAATCAAGGATCTAAAAGATCCTAAACAGATTCTAGCTACTGGTCTTGCTGATGATTCCAAAAGGTTGTATAAGTTTCACAACTTTGGGTCATCCCATCTTCCCTCAGTATTTGTTGCTCATAATGATGAAGTGAGCAAACTTTGGCATGAGCGGTTTGGTCACTTAAACTATCGCTCCCTTCAGCATCTATGTAAAGAAAATATGGTGACAGGTCTTCCTATGGTATCTTGCAAAGATGGTGTTTGTTCCGGATGTGTACTCGGAAAACATCATCGGGACAGTTTTGACAAACGTGCCTCTTGGCACGCCTCAGCCCCTTTACAGCTTGTGCACAGTGATTTATGTGGTCCTCTTCCTGTTGCTTCATTCTCTGGCTGCAAGTACTTCTTAACTTTCATTGATGATTTCTCTAGACGCACTTGGGTATACTTCTTAAAACTCAAGAGCGAAGTATTTAGCACTTTTTTGGCCTTCAAAGCATTTGTTGAAAAACAATCTGGACATCAAATTCTTAAGCTAAGAACTGATAATGGTGGAGAATATGTTAAAAACGCATTCATCAACTTTTGCACCGAAAATGGAATTCAAATGCAACATACTGTTCCATACACTCCACAACAAAATGGTGTAGCTGAAAGGAAAAATCGCACCTTAAAGGAAATGGCTAATTGTATGCTGCAATCTAAAGGACTCAGTCTTAGTTTTTGGGCCGAAGCAATTAATTGTGCAAATTATATAATCAATCGCACTCCTACTAAGGTTCTAGAGAATATCACTCCAGAAGAAGCTTGGAGTTCCATTAAACCAGATGTAAGTCACTTTCGTGTGTTTGGAAGTGAAGCATGGGCCCATATTCCAGATGAAAAGCATAAAGCTTTAGAACCTAAGAGTGAGAAATGTACTTTTGTTGGATATTCTGAAGATGTAAAAGGTTATAGACTTATTCCATTTAAGTCCAAAAATGTTATCATTAGAAGAGATGTAAAATTTGATGAAAATAAATCGGCCTGCGAGCCTAGTCCGGCGGATGTGCCACCTCTTCCTATCTCTTCTATCTTTGAAAACATTTCTTCTTCTGATGATGAAAGCGAGGATGATAATCCTCCCCCACCTTCTCAGGATCCTCAACTTCCAAGATGGGTCCGTGCTACTCGGGATGCAGCAGGTGATCTTGCCGGTGATCCTACAGATCAGCGACGTACACGTTCTCAGTTTGAAAGAGCCTCTTCTTTACTGGCTCAAGCTCCAGTAAATCATGATCCTGACACTTTTGCAGAAGCTTCAGGCCATCCACATTGGGAAGCAGCTATGAATGAAGAATATCATTCATTGATGACAAATGATACATGGGATCTTGTTCCTCTACCAAAGGGACGCAAACTTGTTAGATGCAAATGGGTTTACAGAACCAAGTATGGACCAGATGGGAAAGTTGATAAACATAAAGCTCGTCTAGTTGCTAAGGGCTTTTCACAGGTTGAAGGCATTGACTACACTGAAACCTTCTCTCCAGTTGCCAAAATGAACTCTATCCGCCTTGTTCTTTCCCTTGCTGCCTCTTTAAAATGGGAAGTCCATCAAATGGATGTTAAATCTGCCTTCTTGCATGGGGACTTGCAGGAAGAAATCTATATGGAACAACCCATTGGCTTCATACAAACAGACTCCAGCCTCGTTTGTCGACTTAAGAAATCCCTTTATGGCCTCAACAAGCTCCTCGGGCTTGGTATGCCAAAATGGATAGCTTTCTTTTAGAATCTGGCTTTTCTAGGTGTCATTCTGACAATACTGTCTACACCAAGAAAGTGGGCAACTCTCTTATCATCCTTGTTCTTTATGTTGATGATCTTATTCTTACTGGTAGTGATCCCAACCTTATAAACCATGTGAAGTCCAGCCTTAAAAAGAAATTTGAAATGACAGACTTAGGACACTTACACTATTTTCTCGGTCTTCAAGTCTTGCAATCCCAAGAAGGTATTTTCCTTTCCCAGTCCAAGTATGCTTGTGATATTCTTCGTCATTTTCACATGGAAGACTGTAAGCCAGCCCCTTCTCCCTTTCAGTCTGGAGTCAAACTTTCAGTCTCTTGTACTTCTCCTGAAGTTGATGCTACCTTATACCGTCAACTTGTCGGAAAACTCTTGTATTTAACCCATACTCGTCCTGATCTTTCCTTTGCTGTTGGCCTTGTTGCTCGTTTTATGCAAAACCCCCGTGAAAGTCATTGGAAAGCAGCTAAAAGAATACTTCGTTATGTTCGAGGTACAGTACAGTTTGGGATTCATTACAGTGCCAAAGCAGCTCCTCTGTTAGTTGGTTTCACTGATTCTGATTGGGCTGGTGACCTTGATGATCGGAAGTCTACTGCCGGTTATGTCTTCACTCTTGGTTCAGGACCTATTACATGGGCTTGTAAGAAACAGGCTGCCATTTCTCTTTCGTCAGCAGAAGCAGAGTATCGTGGTGCCGTGGAAGCTAGTAAGGAAGCCTTGTGGCTTCGTCAGATCCTATCAGAATTTGGCTTTGAGCAGCAGCATCCAACCACACTTTGGTGTGATAATCAAAGTGCCATTCAGCTATGCAAAGATCCAGTCCAGCATCAGCGCAGCAAACACATTGAACTACACATGCACTTCATCAGAAAGCTCATTCATGACCATGTTCTTGAAGTGCAATATTGTCCAACAGATGATCAGGTTGCAGACATCTTCACAAAGGCTCTCACAGAGGCGAAGTTCACTAAACTTCGATATATGCTTGGAGTTCAGGAAGTTGTCACTAAGGGGGGATAGGCTCTAGTGCCTCCTTCCTTCTCCTATTGTGTCATATTTGTAAATCCTTCAATCCTATCCCAAGTTGTTCTTAAGGGGGGATGTTAGGATATTCCGACACATAGGATATAGTTAAGTTCAACTTGGTCTAGCATAGAGTTAGGTTAGAGTTAGGTAAAGTGTGTTTCTTTACCGTTGTACATTTTGTAACTTACAATCCGACGGTCACGATATGTAGTGATCCGACGGTTCACTCTCACCTCGGTATTACCGACACTTGATCCGTGGCTTGACACCCGATTGGTCCATGAGTTCTATTTAAAGCGCATGGAGGGTCATTGTTCGGGATATCCGTGCATGAGAGAAGCTTATGTAAATTTTCATTCTTTGATTAATAAATTGTCTGTACCCACGTTGGGACAGGCCGTGGACTGTTTCCCTCCTTGCACTCTGAGGGTTTTAACCACGTCAAAAATACTGGTGTATTGATTTGAGATCTGGTTGTGAGCGGTGTCCTTTTGGTATTCTTTCTGAGGAACTTACCCTGTAAATTCCTACAACTGGAATCCAAGGCCAACTCATTTAGTGTACTTTCCTTCAGTCATCTCAACTCAAGCAGCAAAAGGACATGTGTCAAGAGCCAGAAAAGTATCAAGCATACGAGGAGAAAGGAATTAATGTTTTAGTTTGATTAGGATTGTGTGCAATTACATTTCAGCACTTTGTAATAAATGCATTAATTAAATAGCATGTAGGAATAGTTAATAGCCACCTTCGAGGCTCCCCTCATGCTGGAGGAGGAAGCTCGAGGTGGTTTAGTTTGCTTGCCTATATATGGATCAATGTAGGATGTAAAAAGGGTTGGATATTTTATAGAAAAACAGAGTTGTTTTGGGCCATTGTAAGACCTTTTTGACAGTAATAGTAAAACAGTGTTATTCTCTTCTCAAGATTCTCGATGGATTGTCATGTTCAAATATAATGATGGTGTTTTATACTTTATGTTATTTTATAGTCTTGTTGTAATGCAATCACTCAGAATTCATAATCATATGCTCTGACTTCCTGTGTATTCAGCAAGCTATGTTTTGGTGGAGTATGTTTGACATGTAATGCAAAGAGCCTTGATTTCCATGAGATGACCATGTTTTCCTTGTTTACTTAATATAATAGACTCCATAGCCCAATGAGAACCAGTTTGATGTGTTTCCAACCAGCTTTGCTTTCATGATTAAATAAGGAGTTAGCCATCCATTGTTTGAAGGATTTTATCAAGAGTTTGTGAGAGAGCCCTCTCTGATCAAAGAGGCTAATCTTTGGTCTAAAGATAGGTTGAAATAGTTACATGAAATCTCGCTTGGTTGCAGCCCTCAGTAGTGATTTTGTGATAACACTAAGCATGCTTTTAATTGCATCTAAATGGATAATGTGTCGATGATCTAATAAATGTTAAGGCAAACAAATTACATGTGGAAACAATGGTTCATGGTGATTCTCAGATAATTATGACATCCCTACACTTAATGCTATTATTTACACCTATAGGTTACATGTTGATGATATGTTTGACAAAATGTATGTCATGGCTAGTAGGGGTCTAGTTATGGGCTTGTTCAGCATATTGCTTTTTCATCCTTGTTTCCTTGAATTCTTACCAATTTTAAGTTATCATTCGATTCTAGGCAATGTCCTGGATTGTAGGTAGAAAAAGGTGGCTCAAATCCCAAAGTGCTAGTAAAACAGAGCGTTAGCTTAGAGACTAAATCACATCGGGAGTGTCTCAAGAGTGTTATAACTCGCCTCATAAGTATCTAGGGAGCGATACTATAGCCTAAGTTGGTTAAAATATTAGTAGGACCTATGGATAGGCTGTCTGAGTGGCTGACTTATCTCCTGAAGGTTCTGTGGATGATGTTGGATTATTGTGTGTGGTGTTCTATCAATTCCACTTCCTTAAGCTCACTTAGGAGGTCAAATCTAATCACAGTAGCCTCTTGTCTCATGTTTACCCTGTAGCCTCTTGTCTCATGTTTACCCTGCTTGGCATGGTTACATGGGTGGATGTGGGAGGAGGGTGTTATAGAGTGGTACTAGAGCATGGTTCAACTCTCAAAATAGGTGGGCAATGTATTGATCATACATGCATGTCAGGTGGATGTGTGTCTCTTACACTTGCATACCATGTTCTTGTTGCATTTTCTTGATTCCTAACTATGGTTGTAGTATGGTTATCATGGAGAATTTGATATTGATTTCATGAAGCATATTTGTCATGAGTATGTGACTGGTTGCTTATGGATTATATGTCGCTTACATGTTGATTTGAAGTCGCCTACTTACATCCTTGTATGTTAGGTTACATTCTTGTATGTTTTGATTACATTCATTAGTATTGTAGGTTGATTACAAGAATTGATTGCTTATGTGTGACTACATGCATTTATACGTATGTCTAGTTGATTTTGCATTGCTTATGCATATTTCTGGTTGCATGTGGCAATGTGTACTGTGGAGTAATGGTTTTTGTCATGCATGATGTCATAGCATGCATTGTTGATATGGCCTTGCATTGATGATTGTACCCTAACTAGAGTGATGCTTATGTGTTGATACATTTATTTTGTATGTCTATATGCTATTATGATTATGTTATACATGTATCATGCTGATTTGGTGATCTTGCAGACAAGGTCTCCTCCCCGAGTTATACTGAGGTACCTTGGTTTATCTGACCTATTATTCATTTCAGGAAGAAATCTCAAATCGCTAGCAAGATGGTTGACTATGACTACAAAGACTCTCCCTATGAATTTGAAGAGTAGTATGGTGTTGCGAATCCTTCTGATTTGGCAGTTACATTGAGGAGCATGAAGGAAGAGATAAGGAGGTGTAAGGCAGATATTGATAAGATCATACAGGAACAAGAGAAACAAGTAGAGGTTAATGCTATACTTCTTCAGAGATTGTTAGAATTACAATGACAAGGGCTGCTTCGGATCAACCATGGACAAGAGGATGGAACTAAAGGGGCATATGGAAATAGGTATCCTGGTAGACACAGGTCGGATAGATGCGATAGAGTGAGAGATGGTAGGTTGTTGGACACTCTGGATATGAGGGGTGATAATCAAATGTACTATTCTAGTTTTGGTTCCGATAGACATCATGATCATCATCGTCATCATCCTTATAGGAGGAATGATAGGGAATATTTTCCGAATGAATTCAAGAAAGCGAAGCCACCTACTTTTGATGGAGACGTGAAGAAGTCGGAATATGCAGATGCTTGGATACTTGGGATGAATAAATTCTTTGAGTTGCATGAGTGCATAGATAACATGAATGCTCGAATAGCTATTTTCAATTTGAAAGCTAAAGAAAACATTTGGTGGGAAGATGTTACATGGGCTAGAGACGTCAGGATAGATGACTTGAGCTGGCAGGAGTTTAAGAGGATTTTCAGGAAGAAGTACTTGTGAGAGAGGTACTATGATAGCAAGGAAATATAACTCTATTATCTAAAGATGGGATAAATGAAAAATGAAGAGTACACCACCAAGTTTTTGTTCATATGGAGGTATGTAGCATATCTTACTATTGAGAATTCTAAAGTTTAGAGATTTTTTAGTGGCTTGGGTTTAGCATTTAGAGATCGGATTGAGTATGTTGAGCCTCGGTTACTTGAGGAAGTCATTGAGAAATTGAAGAATTGCTATGAAAAATCAAAGCATAACAATGAATCTCAGCATGGATGGAAGGGAAAAGACAAAGGTAGAGGTAAATGGAAGCCTAAAAGAATAAGGCCTTAGCATGCAGATGGGAAAGAAAATATGGAACCACAAAAGAAGTTCAATGTAGCTAGACAGGGGCATGGGTCACAATAGCAATAACAACATAGAATCGAGGGCACTAGTCGATCGAGTGTTGGACATGTGGTGAGCAACACCTCAGGAGATATTTTCTACATCATCAGGGTGGAAGGCCTAAGATATACAGTGCACAGGAGGCACAAACTGTTGGGATTGTTGGTCAGGGTATTCCACATATCTATGCAACAATGGACAAGCAGCAGGAAAACACCATGCATCTATCATTCAGATGGATAGTAAGCTTTGTGATCACGTTATTTCTATTTTGATTGACCCTAGATCTAATTATAGCTATGTTAGTCCTAACTTTGTGGATAAGTGTGGTTTTAGTAAGGAATTTCATGTAGAGTCTTGGTTAGCTTAGTTGGCTACAAGTACAAAGAAGAGAGTTCATCATTAGGTAAGAGCTTGTGTATTTGACTTAATTGGTTTGCCTACTGCAACACATCTAAATTTGTTACCATTGGGATCGTACAATATGTTGTTGGTCATGGATTGGTTGTATCTTCATAGAACCAAGGTAGACTACTATGAAAAATCTATCGAGTCTGTTGATGATAATGGAGAACCAATATTATTGTATGGTAAGAGTAAAGCCACATCAATTAAGATGGTGACAACTATGCAAGAAAAGTGTAGCTGCAGGAAAGGGTGTATGCTATTTGCAATACACATTTCTAGTGATAAGGTTAAGGAGATTACGAATGCATATGTGTTTAGCAGGTACCCAGTTTTGCAGTAGCTTCAAGATGTACTCCCTCAGGACGTTACAATGTTTCCACCTCATAAGGAGGTAGACTTTTCCATTGAGTTAGTTCTAGGGGAAACTCTAGCATCGAAAGAACCTTACAGGATGAGCACACCTGAGTTGGCTGAATTAAAGTTGCAGTTGAAGGAAATGTTGGAAAGGGGATACATTAGGTCAACTTTATCACCTTGGGGTGCAAGGGTCTTGTTTGTGAGGAAGAAGGATGGTACTCTCATATTATGCATTGATTACAAACAAATGAAAAAAAGTGACAATCAAGAACAGGTACCCTTTGCCAAGGATTGATGACTTGTTCGATCAGTAGGAGTAGTAGTGTTCTCGAAGGTCAACATGATATTGAGATACCATCAGGTACTCATCAAAGAGGAGGACATTTACAGGACTACGTTCAAGACCAAATATGGGAACTAGTGTTTGTTTTTGTTCCATTTGGCTTAACTAATGCTCCAGCTACATTCATGTGTTTGATCAATATCATGTTGCATCTATATTTGGATAATTTTTTTATTGTATTCATTGATGATATAGTGGTATATTCTAAAAATGTAGAAGAGCATGCCAAACACTTAGCAGCAATGTTGATTTGTTCAGAGAGCATCAGTTGTATGCTAAGCTCAGCAAGTGTAGTTTCTTTGAAAGTGAGGTACACTACTTAGGGCATGTTGTCTCAAAGGAAGGCATTGCAGTAGATCCAAAAAATATAAGGGCCATCATGGAGTGGATAGCTCCTAAGAGTGTGGATGAGGTAAGCTATTTCATGGGCCTGACAAGGTATTATAGTAGGTTCATCAGAAAATTCTCGCAGATTGCCTATTCTATCACATCATTACAAAGGAAAGGTAAGAAGTTTGAATGGATAGAGGAGTGTGACGCTATCTTTGAGCATCTTAAGCAGATGTTGACACATGCACCAGTGCTACAGATTGCAGATTTGGACACAGAGTTTCTAGTATGCATAGATGCTTGCAAAATATAGCTTGGTGGAGTCCTTCTGCAGGATGGACAGGTGGTATGTTATGACTCACAGAAACTGAATGAGCACAAGAATAACCACCCGATCCATGATCTTGAGTTAGTTGTGACAATACATGCATTGAATATTTGGAGACATTATCTTCTTGGCAGGAGCTTTGTACTTATGAGTGATCACATTGGGTTGAGGTATTTCTTTGACAAGCTAAATCTAAATGCCAGACAAGCTAGATGGTTGGCCACGATCAATGATTTCGATTTTGAGATCAGGTACATCACTTGGCAGCTATGAACTCCGATGGGACAGATTTACACGATAGAATCTTATAGGCAGGTTCGGATAATGTCAAGTATATGGAGATTGTGCACAGGTTACAACAGGGTGTTGGTGCAGGTACATGTGATATTATAGGTACAGGTACAAGTGAAGGTACATATAGATGTAGTGATACAGGTATAGGTGGTAGTACATGTACAGGTCCAGGTGCGCAAGGTATGGATTATTATCTTCTAACAGATGGATTGATTAGGTTCTGAGACAAGATATAAGTGACGGAGTGCAGTGAGCTCAAGGAGGTGATATCGAGGGAGTTTCATTCAAAACCATATTCAAGTCACCTAGGTTATCAGAAGACCCTGACAAAAGTGAAGAGAGATTACTATTCTATGAATTTGAAGAGGGGTGCAGTAGAGTTTGTGGTGAGGTGTTTCGTCTGTCAGTGAGTGAAAGCAGAATATAAACATTTAGCTACATTGCTATAGCTGTTCGTGATTCTAGAGTGGAAATGGGAGGTTATTTCCATGTATTTCATCACAAGGTTTCTAAAGATAGTGAAGTAGCATGATTTCATCATGATCATTATGGACAGGTTAACAAAGGTGCACACTTCGTTCCAGTGAAGTCTATGTACTCAACTAGCGATGTGGGACAGGTATTCATTAGAGATGTGGTTAGAATGCATGGTGTTCCAAAGAATATTGTGTCAGACAAGGATGCAAAGTTCACTTCCAAGTTTGGCAGGAGTTATTTGTAGGTTTGGGCACAATGTTCTCCTTAAGCACAATTTACCATCCATAAACAAATGGTTATACAGAGAGGTTCAACAAGATGTTGCACAATATGTTGAGGATGTATGTTATGCATCAACAATGAAAGTGGGAAGAGTACCTCCCTTTGGTAGAGTTCACATACAACAATAGTTATCAGGAGTCATTGAGGATGAGTCCTTTTCAGGCATTGTATGGGCGGAGTTGCAACACTCCCATCAGTTGGAGTGATCCAATTAGCATGGTATTGATTGGACCAGATATGTTGGTAGACATGGAACATGAAATGTAGGTGATCAATAAGAATCTAAAGGCAACACAGGATAGGAAAGGACTTATGAAGATAGGAACATGTTGTTCAAGGAGTTCCAGGTTGGGGAACAAATGTAGTTATGCATCACACTAAAAAAGAGCTCCTTGTGGATTGGATCATGTGCCAAGCTTGCACCACGTTTTGTGGACCCGTCAGTATCATTGAGAGGATTGGGCAAGTGGCCTATCGACTTACATTGCCTCCGACAGTGAAATTCCATGATGTTTTCCATGTATCTTTGCTTAAGAAGTATGTCAAGGATGTTGATCATGTGATTGACTAGTCAGTATTGTAGGTTGAACTAGATGGAGAATTCCAACTAGAGTCACAGTGTATATTACAGAAAAAGCTACAATTGCTCCAAAACTGAGTAATCAAGCAAGTTAAATTGCAATGGAATCAGTTTGGGCCCGATGAAGTTACATGGGAGATGGCATATCAGATGCAAGCTATGTATCCTTCCTTGTTTTCCTATTGAGGCAAAGTAGCTTTGATATGGTGGTGTGGTATTTTCTTTATGGTGGGTTGGTATTTTTTTTTTTTTTTTTATGGTGGTTTTGTATTTTCCGTTATGGTGGCATGGTATTTTATTTATGGTGGTTTGGTATTTTCTCTAGGTGGTTTGGTATTTTTCTTGATGGTGGTTTTCTATTTTCTTTATGATGGTTGGTACATGTTTTATGGTTGTTCATATATGCCTTATGATGGTTGGTATATGCTATAATGTTTTGATATAGGCTTAGATATGGTGTTTAGTATATTTTTTGATATATACATTGGTACATGTTTTGACATATGTTTTGGTATCTATATGTATGATGATGTTGTTATATGTACACACATATATGGATGTAAAAAAAAGACCATAACAAGCTATGTTTTAAAGCTCCACTATGTGGTATGGGTATCATGTCATTATCATTATGTTGTCATGTTAGTATGATGTCATGTGGTTATGTTATCATGATTTTATGATGTCATATCAGCAGGATGATCATTGTAAATAACGTAATGAGATGTGTTATAAGGCTCCACTATGCGGTATGTTGTCATGTCGTCATGATGTTTTCAGTAGATATTTCATTGTAAATACTGCATCGTGATGGCTTATAAAGCTCCATGAGTAGTATGTATTCTTTTAGCAGGTTGTTGAGTGAGGACTATGTCCCCCAAGGCCTAGTGTGCGTTCATTTTGTTATTTATGGCTAAGGAAATTGGGAAAGGAAATGGATAAGACCTTGGAAAGGAAAAATGACATTTTTGGCACATTTATTTATGAAAACAATGGAAATTAGGAGAAAAGGGAGGTGAAAGGTCACAAATTGCATGTGAGGAGAAAATGAAGCAAAATAATGGAGAATGAAGAAAATATAAGCCTCGTTCATATAAAGGCTTATGAGAATCAGTTGGTAACCTTTTGTCAGTTTAGTGTTGGAGCACTCTCATTATTCTCTCTCGTTATTCTCTCTCTCTCATACTCTTGGTCACTTAGAGTTTTCTTGCAGCACTTTAGCATTGGAGCAAGAATGACAAAGAAGGCAAGAGGAAGCAAAGATCAAGCTAGGAAAGGTAGGAATCAATCAAGAAGCTACAATAGGCTTCATTGCAGGTATCGACTTGCATGTGTATTTTCCTTGCTATATTTGGCATGCATGGGATTGCATGTGCTTCTTTTCTAACATGGAATGGGTTTTTCCAGGTGTGACATTATTTTTATCCTAGCCTTGAAATTTCCTGATACCTTTGATGAGATGGGTTCTCTCATTTGGTTTATGTAGAATGGCCGGATTGGATTTGACGCTGAGTGGGGTGGATCTCCAGCTTTAAAAACACATGGTTTAGTGGCCCCTGAACCGGACTGAGGATCATGAAGCCACTGGCCTAGTAACCCGTGAACCAGAAGATGGGTTATGATGAAGCCATATTTTGTGCCTCGGGGGGCCTAGGAATCCTTGTCGGTGATGGCACAATATACGGTAAAGCCAAGAGGTGGATTTTCTCTCCATTAGGCCTAGTGGTTCTAGGACTGAATGCTCGATAAAGCCTAGAGAGTATGTCTCAGTGTAGGACCTATTGATCCCTGGATCAGACTATGGATGCATGGTAAACCCTGAGAGACTAGGAGGCACTCAAATTACTCATGGTGTAGGCAAAGAACTTCGATGAAATCCATATTGATTAGTGTTTTATGATGTGCTATATGAGTCCCACATTCATGCTTAGAATATGGCACATGTGTGATTAGTTGAATAGAAACTTGGCTTGGCCAATATATGATCGGGTGGTACATGCTACTCTCATCTCTGGTTGGTTCATTGCATTCATTAACGAGAAATTTATTCCCTTGATTTTCATGTGTAAAAGTAATGATGTATACATGGATTTTAATGGTGGATATGTCCATTGTATTTGTGTTCCTATTATGTTGGTTATATCTATATTTTGTGACAACAACTATGTATGGCTCTTAGCATGTTTTTACTTGTATTTTAATGTATAATGTATCTATGATCTAATAAATGATAAGGCAACAAATGACATGAGGAAAAAATGGTTGATGACAATTCTCATATAAGTATGAGATCCCTACATTTAATTCTATTGTTTGCACCTGTAGGTTACATGATGATGATTTGTTTGATGACATGCCTATCATGGCTAGTAGGGGTCTGATTATGGTCTTGTTCATATTATTTATTTTTCATCCTTTTTTCCTTCTATTCTTACCAATTTAAAGTGATCAATCCATTTGGGGTAGTGTCTTGGGCTCTGGGCTGAAAAAGGTGGCTCAAATATTGGAATTCTAGAAAAACAGAGAATAAGCCTAGAGACTAACTTACTTGGGTTGTGTCTGGGGAGCATTAAAAATCACCTTGGAAGTGTATGGGGAGTGTTATTTTGGCCTAGATTGGTTAAAACAATAGTAGGACCCAGGGATAGGCTATGTGAGTGGTTGACCTGTCTCTTGAAGGTTTTGTGGATGATGTTGGATGACTATGTGTGATCTTCCATCAATTCCACTTTGTTAAGGTCACCTAAGAGGTTGAATTTGATCATATTAGCCTCTTGTCTCATGTTTACTCCAGTTGGCATGCTTACTTGGGTGCATGTGGGAGGAGGACGTTATAGTATGTTACGAGAGTGGAGTGATTGAACTAGCTCCAAATGTTTCCATAATTAATAAACATCAATTGACCCATGTGTTGTGTCATATCCATGCTTTTTGTTGAGCTCATTGAGTGGTTAAGCAATAGGTTGGGTATATTTATTGTGTTTGATGATAATGGACTTGATTTCTTTTCGTAGTCTTGTTATCTAAGTAGTATGCCTTTTGATTTTGTTCCCTTTCAACATGGAAACAAGAGACCAAGTCTAAGGTTTCTTTCACTTGCCACAATCTTCCCGAAACTAAATCTAATGAATAGTCTTATGATGAAAAGCTATGATGAGAGGTTGAAGAGTAAGGATATGGAAATTAAAAATGAATCACCGATCACTACATAAAAACATTTTTCTTTTTTAATTTAAACCTAGCCACAAAAAATACACTTCAACTACAATGTTGGTTACTATTCCAAGACTCCAACAATATGTTTAAACTTCTATTCTTTTAAAATTATATATAACCTCTCTTGCACACACTACCTTGTAAGGAAAAAATATTAATAAAACTAGTTTTAGCTTTGTTAGAGTTAAAAATAATGTGCGGGGAAAATGTTTAAAATAACTTTCTATATTTGGTTAAATTTTAATATATTAAATAAAATTTTAAAATTATTCAATTTTAAATTACTTAAAGTTTGAGCCATATATCAGTTGAGAATAAGAAGTTATCATTTGAAAATAAGAAGTTGAGTATATATATAAATGAGAATACACAATGTTAGTTGTATTTTAATTTACTAATCAAGGTGGATATAAGAGTTTTGAAAGGATGTGACGACGAATTTTGAGTTTGAACCAGTAAAATTGTTACGATTTATGAAGTATGATAAGAATTTAATAGGTGAAAATTGAATAATAAATTCGGATCGACATTTTATAGATTGTTTTTCTTCATCTCCACATTTCTGGATAGCATTATTGTGTCTTGTATGAGACCGTTAACCAAATATTTTATGAAATGACATATTTTAATTTAAAATAATCTAGAAATGGTTGAGGTGGGGATGTTAAATGCTAGATAAATTATTTTTTCTTTAAGTTTTGTAATTTTATGCAAATATAAGTTGGTATTGGGATTTTTTTATATGGATTTTTTTGAAAAACTTATTTCACATAGTTGGTAAAAAATATCATAGATATCTCATGAAATTAATATTTAATTGGAACATGATGGATTTTGTTAAGGTTCTAGTTCGAAAAATAAACTCTCGAAAAGTAGATTTTATGAAATCTTTCTCTATTTATATTTATATATATATTTATATATATATATATATATATATATATATATTTCTAAAATAATAAAAATGTTTTTAATTAAAAAAGAATAGTTAAATAAATTCAAACAAAAAATTAAAAATAATATTTGTTTCTTTTTAAATAAAAAATTATAATATAAATAATTTTACTAAATACATTTTAGGAATATGGAATAATTTACTATTAAAATTGTTAAAACCAAAATATGATATTATTTTCATAATAATCAACCAGCCTCCTTCTTACGAAGGAGAGAGGTTGTTGGCCCTTATTATAGACTCATTTTGGAGCACAATTTTTTTTCTCTATTCTAGAGTACCAACTTACAAGACTTGATCCTAGGTGGGGAGGATAAGAACTATGTCACCCTACCACCAAAGCTAAACTCAATTGATGAAATTGTTTGGGCATTGGTTACCATCTAAGGAAGAAAATAAGCCTCTCTCTCAACTGAAGGTAAAGACAAAGGATGTTGGTACTAGGCCAACCCTCATATAGACTCACTTAAGAGTGCATAAAAGTTACTTTATTCGAGAGTGTCAACATGTCAACCTACATAAATTGAACTTATGTGTGGAGGATATTAACTATTCCACCAAACCACCGAACATAATCTCAATTGACTTTTTAATATGTATATATTTGTCTTAAATTCTTAGTTTATATATATACATGTGTGTGTGTGTGTGGGTGGGAGGGGGAAGGGGGGTTTGATTCTCAATCTCTAAGCATACTAATATAATCTCTAACTAAGCTCATGTGAAACTGATTAAGGAATTGAACCAATAGTATAACCAAAAGAAATATCTTAATATATTACCAACTAATTTACACCCTTAAAACAATTAATACACCTTTTTATAATGCATATACCCACATTTAAAAAAAAAATAAGAATCATTTATTTTCATTAATGAAAACATGAGTACACCATTGATTGCATCATAGATACAGGCCCAGACTCGAGTCTCAACCAAAATTAGTGAGAAAATTATTGTCCCAAGAAATCTAACCATGAATATCAGAGAAACATTATGTTGGGAGAAACAAAAACAAACCATGAGAATTTATTTCAAGAACCTAAAAAAAGTATGAAGTACATACATTCACCAGCATACAAGACTAGAGTCCCCATGGCAAGCTCGAAAAAAGAAATTAGTGAGAGCCATAAGAACATATTAGTTGCAAAAAGACTCAACTGCATGAGCAATGCTACCATCACCTTACACATTTGCGCAACACCAACTCCGAGACTAGAAGTACTTAGAGTGTGCAAACAACATGCACCTAATATCCAAATAGAAATAAAGATGAACTTCTAACATATATTTCTCCAACAAGAACAATACTTTTAATACCATACATAATTGACTACTAGACTTGTAATTTCATTCACCAAAAAAATGAAACTAAAAGTTGCAGCTTTCATTTGTCCACTTCATATGAGTCATGATCCGGTCAAAAGAGAATAGGTGTGTGCCCACTATGAGCAAGGGGATCAATGAGGTTGTCAGAACTAGGATGAAGCAAAGATCGCTAACCAACACAATGCCTCCACTTCCCCATCCAACTACACAATTATCAACCATCAATTATACCAGCCTAAGGTATCTTTGAGAAGCAAAAGATGAGGTAAAACCTATTCCCTCAAACCTCCACCACCACCTCTGATAAACCTTTCTCCTCTTGAAGAAAATCTTAAAACAATTAATTACACACATACTTATGGCTTCCGCATTAGCTGCCTACATCCATCGCTCCATGGAAATCAACCAAGTAGTACACCAACACTCATCCTAAAAGGAGAGATTCACCCACATGTACACCCCCATTAGGGAATATTACACCTATTATTATATGTATACTATTTGATCTATTCTTCAATCAAACTTTAATTTATATTTTCAAATTATATATATTTTAATAAAATATATAATCTAATTATTATAATATATGTATTATTTGATGAACTATTTAATAAAACTTGTAACCTTTAATACATGAAAGGTTAATTATCAATTTTATAGAGGAATATTTAGTAATACAATTTTTTATTATAATTATGATTTTAAAATAAAATTTCAAAATTTTCAATCTTACGGGCCAATTCAATTGGTGATTGTGATGAAAATGAAGTGTTTTGTTTGAGGAGGTTTGAGGTTCAAATAACCCCAATAAATATGTTTGTAGAAGGTGCATAGGTAGGCACCTAGGTGTTATAGTGGTATTGGTGGGAATTGACCTCATGTCATGTGAGTATGAGACTAGCTCAGTTGCCAATTCCTCTAGTCACAAAAAAATCATTTTTTCATTAAAAAATAATTTTTTTCAAAATTGTAATTTATGGAAAAAAATAGTATATTATAAATTTAATAATTTTTTTTATTATTAATAAAAAAATATCTTGCTAGGTAATTTGAGTGCTCATATGACTAAAATGCCTGACCTGTGCCTTGAGTAGTTATGACCCAGGGAGATCTAAGCCATCAAAATCAGCTAGGGATCACACCTGAATTAGGCCACCCCAACCCTGAACATGGTTGGATTTTTGTCCATGGAGTTTTGAACCTATTAGCACTCGGAAATTTTCTTCTTTGTAATAGAAATCTTCCTAAGGAAACCTTTTCAAACCAATATTGTAGATTGAAGGATATCCCCTTGAATCCAGAGAGGTATCCCTTTGACAACCTAATCACTGAGCTTAGTAATTGGGTGTGTCTTCAAACAATGGCTATATCTTCAGTATGGTTGTGTTGGAAAGAGGGCATGGTTGGGATGAAGCAATTAATCCATTGTGAGATGGAGTCAAATCAAGTTTTTAGATACAATTACCAAGATATTGACTATAAGAATTGATAGGGATAGAGGTAGGATAAGTGACAAACTATAGACAAATAAAAAATCATCTGAATTGTAGTAGAAGGAGAAAGCAATCCACTATTGTAGGGCATGAAACATGAATCCTACAAATTTTATGAGAAAGAGTGCAGATGTATAAACCATATCAGCTAGAGCATTAACTAATGAATTTGGTCTCATTATCTCATTTAAACATCAGAAGATAAAATATAAATGATATCACATAGAAAGGAAACTATCACAGAGGAAAAATGACCGAGTATATATCACTGGAATCTCCGCATCATGAACATAATATCCTAGTCCTCTTGGCACTTCAAAATATCAATAATTTTATCGCACACAACAAAAGAGACTACTTTGTTTTGAAATCCAGCCTTTTTCCAGGCTCCTTTTACATTTAATTTATAGAAAAACTACATAAGTTTGAGATCCATAAATTGTGGAAAGTGTTAATTACAATAACCCTCAAGATCTCAAAGAAATGTATATGAAAGAATCTTCATTACTATTTGAAATAATCAAGGAGGAGATAATATATGACCCACAAGTCGAATTAATGAGGTAGCCTTCCGCTGTTGACTTCACATTTTTATAGGAAACAAAATTTCAAAATATCTCAAAAAATAGACCTCAAAGATACATTTGAATCTCTCAAACCATGATAGATTTTAGAAAACTGATGTAGTTATTTATTACTTGGTTTGTTCCCTGAGAAAAACTGTTTTTTCTTTCCAAAATTCATCTCCATCTATTCAGCAACATCTTTTAAAAAATGTGACTAAAACAAGAAAAAACAGAATTAGAAAATTTAGTAAAATAGGCTTCAAAGATTCCTTTGTATTTTCCAAACCATGATAGTAGGGTAAAAATTGAAACTAGATTTTTTAAATCATCCCACAAATGTCACATCAAGATTGAACACAAGTTAGATTACCTCCAAAAACATCTTAGATCTTTGAAATGATAGAAAAAGCATTTTAAAACTTTGTATTTTTCAAATTTCGTAGCGCTCTATGAAATATTTTCGTAGCGCTGGCTGTAGGCATTCAATAGGCTCCAATTTTCTACAAAATATAGAGAAATCTTAGACATAACTTGAGTAAAATCTTTTGAAATGTTTCTAATATTTATGTCACCATTGTATAATATTGTTTTAACATAGGTCAATACCTAACCCTTCATTGTTTCTAAATGAAGTTGGCGATTGATCATCAAAATATTTGGACCTCTTGGAAATGTACAAACCTAGTGCTAGCAGAACCAATTACCTATACACTATATAGTGCCTTAAAATAACACCTTCTCAGCGTCTACTCTAGGCCCCATGGAATTATTTAAAAATAATATATTAAATTAAATTATTTGATTATTTTTTATTTTACTTCCTAAAAAAATTAATAATACATAAAAGAAATAACAAAATTATTATTAATATTAAGTATAAGGGATATGTTGTCATAAATAATGTCATTTTATATCGTAATAATAACATATATATAAATAGAAGTTGAATTTAGAATTATTTTTTGAGTTAGGTTTAAATTTAAATTAAAAAAAATTGCTGACTTTAGTACATGAAAATAATATTAATTATAAAAAATCCAAATTTATTTTAAAGTAAATTTCTATAATATTTTTATAGTGCAATTAAAAATAAAAAAACTATTAGTTCTTAAGAGGGCTTAACATTGAGCCTTGGGTCACCTTCAGTTAGTGGTCAAACAGGTTTCACCCAAAGAAATTATATTAAATGGTCTCATCATGGACTCTTTAAAGGGATTTCTCTTGACTAAGCAAGAAATATTGAAAGGATTCTTATTGTTGGGGACTCCAAAATCATTGTAGACCACCTTCAGAATGGAAATAACTCAAAGGACCTCTCTTAAATTCAATATTCCACAGTATAAGGACTCTTCACTCTCGATTATTTAATTATCAATGTTTCCATGTTTTCAGGCATAATAATTTCAAAGCAAATCCAATGGAAAATCAAGAATTGGATAATTGAGGGTATTATTATACAAGAATCAAGTCTCTTTCTATCCCATTCCATGTCTTCACCACTATCTGTGAAAACTTAATTTGGTGACTGATTTTTCCTATGAATGAGAATTGTAAATCAAAAAGATGGATTTTGAGGGAGTGCATGTCCCTTCAATCCACATGCCCCCAATGTAGGCTTATTCTTGTTTAATACACCTCCGATTTCATAATTGACCATGTGTATAAGGGTTAGTTATGGATTATTATGAGGGCGGTGGCCATATCTCTAATTTGATATTGAATAAGCATGGGTGGGATATTCGATTTCCCCTATGTGTGATGAATTTATAGCCCCTCACCATCCTTTGGAACAAATTGATCAAACATCAGATGATTGAATTCATGCCTCAAATTCTGGAGGTGACCTTTACATATCAAGATAGATGGCAGAAGAGGGGTTTTTTGGAAAACCAAGGAAATTCCAAATTATAAAATTCCTTTAGGATCTATCATTTTTTATCAATTATCTAATACAAGGTATGATAATTACTATTTATTGCTTCTATAAGCCTTCACATTTCTTATTTTTCAATTCAAATTAGATTTTTTTTTAAAGGAAATCGCATATCTCTAATCAATGGTTGCATTAAGGGATTGTGATGTCTTCTCTCTTTGTCCTTCTCAATGCATATATGAATATTTTATCTCTTTGGGAGAGTCTAAGTTGGTCTACTCTTGTTTTATCCATGAAGAAGAAGGCATTATTTCTGTTATGGCAGTATGATGAGCTTTTGGTACATTCTATCCGTGAGTACATTGGGGTCTTATGGAACGTTGACTTCCCAAGACTAGTGTTTTTGTTTTGAATTGGTTTGCTTTGAACCTTGATTTGGTAATTTCCTTCCCCGTTTTTAAGGTGGTGATTTAGGAAATTATATTTTTCTTCATCACCCTGTATCTCATTTTCCTCATTTTCTTCTCTCCTCTCTTGATTCTGGGTGGTGGTGTGACTAGTTTTCGTAGCTCATAGTGCTTCTTTCTTGGGGCTATGATTTTTTTACCCCCAATGGTCATCCTCCTATGAGACAAGTGGTTCATATTTGTTTGGGTGTTTGTCCTCATTAGAGGGTGTTGGGTTGTTGCATCCCCTTTATGTGTGTCAAGGAAGAGCATTTGTATTGGAGTGGCCTATTCCACTAGGTTCTGCCAAGGTGTTCTCATAGGAAATCAAATCTTTGTCTTCTTGTTGGTTGGTTGGTATCATTTCCCTTCTTCTATCAACGACATGATAAATCGTGAACTTGGGAAATATAATCCACTAGAATGGGGTTATAGAGTAATTGCAACAAGAATCATTACATCTCTAGCTTCATCATAGCAAAAATATATCGTCTCACTATTGCTATGGAGTTACTGATTAAACATATAGTCGAATTGTAGGGCCTAGGTGATGAAATGGTAGTCCTTCATCAACAACTACATGAACTACAATTTACCTAAAGACAACTTAGATAGCGTGGGTCTTCTCCAATTCATTCATCTTCTCTAGCCATCCGAAGCCTACCAAATTTGAATTCCCCCTTATTATGAATCAAACCAACACATTGATTAATTCCCCTTCTGATGTTTCCCCTTCTCATGTTTAGCCTATATCAAGGCTAAAAGTATTAAGATTTTAAAGGTTTTTTTTGCATGTCTATGTTTCTACGCTAATTAATTTTACTCTTAATATAGCTAGAAAAATTGGGTTGTTCTTCGAAAATCCTATCTTTAAAAAGGATTATTTCTAACATCAAACATAGTAGTAAAAAAAAAAAAATTTCGTAAAATCATCTGAGGCAAGCACAAATTTTAATATAAATATTCACAATTTTTCGAGGTAGGGGACAATTTTTCCATATGGCGGTTTTCTTTTAGTGATTTTTTTATTTCAAAAAAATCTGAAACTCAAGTGTTTGAACTGCTTTTTTATTGGTGGAAAAATATTCAAGACACTCAAGAACCCTTGTAGCACCCAAAATCTTTAAACTTGAGAGAACTTTCTGCCATATTTTGTGAAAATTTGACTGGCAAAACATTGTTTTCTGTGGAAATCATCATGAGTACACTTAATAAAAAATAAAAAATAAAAAATATTGTTAATTTTATTACTTAGCAATAGAGATAATGACAATTATTTTCCTTAAACTATGAGTTAGTCCTAGAAATATGAAAAAATGTTTGTTTAATTAATTTATAATAATAAAAATTTATTGATACAACTTGTTTTTTTTTTAATAATATGGTAATAAAAAAATATTATTCAACTGTACTCAAAATTGATGGTTGGATATTAATCGTAGTAAATTTGTACCTTGATCGTACTAAATAGGAGAAATGTTGTGATTTAAAATTATATAATAATCCAGAAATAAATAACTACCTATATAGATAAAACTATAATTATTATTATAATTATATATGAAAAATAAAACACAAACTATAAAAATGATTTAAATCTATAATTTTCATTATTTAATATAATAAAATAATACATCATATTAAATTAAATAATAACAATTTTGCAATTTAATAAGTTAGATCATTCTTGGGCCTGGAGTATGCCCTAAAACTGCTTCTGCTTGGCTAAGAGCTCGTCTTCCTAAGAGGTTAACGGCCCAAGACCCAGAGGCATCTGGCAGGAGTGAAAGCCTGCTCCCTGCTCCCTTACGGACCACCAGCGGGTTATTTCAGGTGGCGTGGTTTTCCTTGATAACAGTGATGTGTCAACTGACATTCGCGGATAGCAGCCAGAGATGGCGAGTTTGATAGGTTTTTCCACCTCTTGAAAAAAGATCATTCTGCATACTTAATATACCGAAATTTAAAATAATTTTTATAATTAAATATCCAAATATTATATATATATATATATATTGTTGATACTTTCTATTAATTGGATAAATTTAATTTTATCAGAATATATTTCTATATGTTGTTGAAAGAATTTTATTCTTTCATTTGATTTCATTATTATTGAATGAATTTATAGGCAGATAAGACTTATTTTTTTGAACATATATTCTCGATGTGTCTGCCCTGCGCTGGATTCTCGACTGTTTTGCTAAAATTGATCAAATCTATCTTTTCATTTCTAATCCTCTGTAGGATAAGGACAAAAATATCGCCAATGTTATGTATGCAGAGCTGGCCAGCAAAATCCGAATCGGGAATAACAATTTCTTCTCTTTGGAAGTCATTGAAATTTGAGCCTCCTTGGAACTGCGTGACTTGATTGGCATGCCAACGTTGATTTACAAAATCAAAATTGATATAGAAACTGCCTGGGCTTTGCATTTTCCAGAGATCTCACCTCCTCTTGTTTACACGACAACGACTCCGCTGGCAAGTGCCCTGACTTTTGCTATAAAAGCTCCACACCACCTACCAATCTAGTCATCACTTATTTGTCAATCATGGATGCCCAGCAGAAGGTCACGGGTTCAAGAGTTTTAGTTGTGAATTCTACCAAATCATGGGATTACGTCTTGGCTCAAGCACACGCTCAATCCTGCCCGGTTAGTCACCATTTCTGTTTAATCCAACTTTCGATTTCGTTTGTTGCAGATATTTCTATTTCTCTGCTGCATATTTTACTAGTGGTATGGATACTTTGGCGAAGACATCGATTTTCTTTTTGTAAAGTGATTGGTGTTGGATTTGTTTATAAAAGGGATTTTACACCATTGCAGGTTGTAGTCTACTTTACTGCGGACTGGTGCGTGCCCTCCAAATACATGGCAGGGTTCTTCCGGAATCTGGCGTTGAAGTATCGAGACATCTTATTTTTGCTAGTTGATGTGGATGAAGTGAAAGAAGTTAAAGATAAAATGGAAGTGAAGGCCATGCCTACCTTCCTCTTAATGAAAAACGATGTGCAGGTCGACAAAATAGTGGGAGCCAATGCTGATGAGCTGCAGAAAAGGGTGGCTAACTTTTCGCAGATGACCCGCAAATCTGCCCAAGACCATGCCTGATCCTCCAAATTTAGTTTTCGTTAAATTTGCACACGAAGTTGCACAGTAATGTATACATCTGTGTGTCCTGTAATGTATTGTCTCCATGGCTTTTAAATTTGATTGTGCTCTGTATCCCAAACAAGCATCCACTGCAAAATTCTTTTATGGATTGTTTACTCTGAGATTTGGCTTCACATGAAGTGTTATATGTGATAATCATCTCACCAATTTATTCAGACCGTGTGCATATTATTCCAGAAATGAATTATGTATCCTGAACTTTGAAAATGAATGAAGCCTCCTAAAATTTGTTTGTATTTATTTATTCGATGTCAGATTCATAGATTCACATGCCATCGATATGTCCATTGTGATAACTATCGTGTAGAGAACGGTTAGATCTCGGGCTGCGGCGTTTGAGTGTTACTTTAAATGATAGTTTTATATAATTTTTATTTTAGTTCCTTTATAGCTAAAAGAAGATACCTGAGTTTTTTGAGTTTTAAAGATTTCACATTTCTAAGATTAACTAATTGAGATATTTGTGTTTTACAAATATGGAGTAATTTTACTTTACCATATTTTACTGTTTCAATTTAATGTTACTTATTTTTTATATTTGCAGAATATTCACCAATTTCACATGTTTAACATTTAGCATTTTTAATTCGAAAGGATATTAGTGAGTCTAAGTATCATTTTCAACGTATTATTCCTATACAATCTAAAACCTTAATATACCAACTTATGTTTTTCATTTCTTGGAAGATAGTTTTTATCCGAAATTTATTTCGGATAATCCTACTTCATCTATTTCTGAAATGTCAAGGCTAAAGCAATTAAAATGGTTTTATTATCTATTTATGACTTGTCAAGGTGAAAACAATGGAAATGATTTGATAATTATATTACATATTTATATCATTGGAAAATGAATACATAATGTGAGAATAAAGATGAATACATAATGTGAGAATAGAGATTTTTGGTTGAGGCCTTTTCCACCAACTTTCTTGTCTTTCTTTGAATTAGTATATGTTAAGATCATATGGATGAGGAAGGTAAGGTAAAATTCGTATTGGGGATTCCAGTTGAGCATAGTGTTAGAGCGCCTCAAGATTCTTGATGAAGAGAAGCACATTCTCAGTTACAGTGTAAGAGAGGAGATCTTGAATTTCAGTAGGTTAAAAATTTATTATGAAAAACATATTACATATTCTTCTGTGTTTATCGTACATCACTGTCTGCATATTTTTATTGTGATGATGGTCTCTGTTTCTATGTGAATTATGAAATGAATAATTGAATAAGTAGTTACTTCAGAAATTGCATGCCATTGTTATTACACAATATGCATCCAGGAATTTCGATGGGTGAAATCACTCTCTCGAAGATTGAAATCGATGACCGTTTTCGAATGTTTTTGTGTTATGACTGTTGGATCGAATCCTAATATGGATTTGGTTAGGGTTTTTTTGGGGAATGGCATTGATGCCAATCATGTTCGCTGTATTATGGGTTGTTAAATCCCAGCCGAAGGTAATCGAATTATGTGGTTGAATATTGACAACTGCCCCAAGTTGAAAATGAGATAGCCAGCTCTTTATCATGATGTGCCCAGATCGTGGTCAAACGTTGAAGGAAGTCACCCATTGAATGGTAAGTACGATTATTTCCACCCATACATGCAGAAGTTGAACCATAGTTACTGAATTCGAATTAAGATTCGATTGGATATTAAATTCAAATTTGGATTCATTAGATATGAAAAAAAACGGACTCTCTAAAATTAGTACACAAAAAATTAGAAAAATATACATCTTAAAAATATTCCATATTTCCTTTTTTTTTAAATTAAATAGAAAAGAAAACTAGTTAATTCTGTAATATTAACCCACAAGATTTAAAATGTCAGACAATTTTAGTGTAAAATTGCATATAATAAAAAGAAATGTAAAACAAAATTGGTTAATAACTTCTCAAAATATCTAGATATCAAAAGTAAGTTTGAAGTGATCTCTCCATATTAAAACGTTGAAACCCTTTGAGTATCTGACCTAAAACAATAACATCAACTATTAATATTTTTGGTTGTGATCACCCACCAATGCTCACAATTTTACAGATACCTAGTAATAAAATCAACAGCTAAATGCTTAGTGTTAAAAAAATTGTTTTTGTAAACAAATTATTCCTTTTGGCAAATTTTTTGACAACAAAATATTTAGTAGCCCAACATTATTGAACCGTATTGAATCCTCGGTACTAATCTGCGGATCGAAGCGTATTACTGAATTTACGTATTTTTTGGCGAATTCGGCCGAATTTGGTAGCTATGAGTCGAACCCTGCGTATTGCAGGTGAATACATAGTAAATTTTGAGCAACGAAATCGATTCCAAACCAAGTTGTGATGAGGAAGGAAAACACTCTATGGTGACAGTATTATATTTTGTGTTTTTTAAACTAATGCTTTGTTTTATTCCTGGAACTATTATACAGTAAGAATGAAGAAGCCCTTTTTTGCAGAAAGGAAAATAATGTTGCGATGTAGAAATTTGATTGATTGTTGCATAGATCTTGTATGCTTGCTCAACTTCTTAAAATGCATAGATCAGTATAGTACGCATCAAACCAATCCATCGTAGCAAATGCAACATTTGGCAAGAAACATGGTCATAGTCTATGATTTATTTAGAGATTAGATCGAGATCGAAGAGTCGATACACTGCCTCCAGGAATCGTGAAGAATAGACAAGCTTGTGCAGTAAAAGGTCATGCGTTCGAATCATTGTCCACTGGTGGTAAGACATTTAACACCTCATAATTGTTCGCTCCTTTTGAAATGTCTCATCCATGGTTTATC
Organism: Pinus tabuliformis; assembly: GCA_031772625.1. Classification (NCBI taxonomy): domain Eukaryota; kingdom Viridiplantae; phylum Streptophyta; class Pinopsida; order Pinales; family Pinaceae; genus Pinus; species Pinus tabuliformis. Next base: position 1,396,085,324 of record CM062804.1, read on the forward strand.
TTGCATAATCACCTCTTAACCAAGGAAACTAGTCAAAATAATGTTTATTTTTATGGAAGATGGCTATCTTATTAATAAATTAGTTTCTTGAAAACTTGTTGTTTTTTTTTGGATTTTGTTGGAAAGCGAGAGGAGATAAAACATAAATTATTCACAAATAAAACATGAGTTTCTCTTTTATTAATCACACAAAACATGATTTTTGCACATAAATTATTCACAAATAAAACATGAGTTTCTCTTTTATTAATCACACAAAACATGATTTTTGCAATGAACTCGTGAAGGCTATTTAACCTTTTCCAACTAGCTACTTGCCTAAAATATCTTGACATGCAACAACATGCAATCACATAGTCAAAGTCGGCTATCACTTAACTTGACTCAACACTCAAACACTCAATCACTAAATGACTCTCTATGTTTAGCCAACTCTTCATGTAGGAATAATTATCTTATTTTAACACTTCCCCTTAATTACTATTACTAAACTGAAACATGACTCATGACAACTCAATCATGTGTGCTGGTCTATGTCTCATCTAGGCTTGCAATACTCAAGTTTCTTCTATGAAACTCAAACACATCTTGTGCTAATGACTTTGTAAATATATCAACCAATTGATCACTAGATTTACAAGTCTTCAAGTGAATTTCACCATTGCTCACATGTTCTCTAATAAAGTGATATCTAGTATCAATATGCTTTCTCTTTGGATGAAAGACACTATTCTTTGGTAGTGCAATCGTTGAGTTGTTGTCATAGTATATTGTTGTTAATCCTTGTGTCGTTTATGCTTGAGTCCATGAAATACTTTTCTTAACCACACTGCTTGACATGTTGTTGATGGTGTCGCTAAATATTCTTCTTCTCCTCATGAAAGTGCCACAATGGGTTGCTTCTTAGATGCCCATGAAATCACCCCTGAACCAAGATGGAACACAAAACCAGAAGTTCTCTTCCTATCATCCAAAATTCCTCTAAAATCACTATCTGTATATCCAATCAACTCCTTTTTTTATGTACTTGCACACATTATGCCACAACATCTAGTTCCTGCTATGTATCTCAGAATCTTTTTTCTTGCACTCCAATGACTGCTTTTTGGAGTCTCCATAAATATGGAAATAAAACTCACTCCTTGCATGATATTTGGTCTTGTAGCTATGAGATACATAAGGCTTCATACCAATCCTTTCAATAGAGGTGGATTGACATATGATCCTTCATCATCCTTGCTTAAATTTGTACCTAGTGCGACTGGTGTAGGGACAAGTTTGCAATTTTCCATCCTGAATCTTTTCAACAAATGTTTGGAATATTTATTTCGAAAAATAAAAATTCCTCTTTTAGATTGCTCAACTTCTATGCCAAGAAAATATTTCATGAGACCAAGATCTGCCATCTCAAATTCATTCATCATGGCTGCTTTAAATTCATTTATCTGAAAATCAATTGTAAAAATCATGTGTCAACATATAAGCAAACAATCAAAATTTGCCCATGCTCATCTACCTTTTTGAACAAGCTAGGTTTAATGTTGCTTCTACAAAATCCATTCTTGATCATGTAGCTATCAATTCTGCTATACCAAGTTGTAGGTTTTTGCTTCAGTCTATAGAGTGCTTTCTTCAACCTATAAACTTTATCTTTGTTACCTTCAACTTCATAACCTAGACGGTCCCGCACATAAATTTCTTCTTCTAGAATTACATTCAAAAAGGTTGATTTCACATCCATCTGATATAATTTCGACTTGTTTTGAGCTTTTGTGGGTCGAACTGCTCTTACTATATCCATTTTGGCTACTGAAGCAAACGTTTCTCCAAAATCTATTCCTGGTTGCTATGAGAGTCCTTTTGCTACAAGTCATGCTTTAAATCTGTCAATTTCACCTTTCTCATTCAACTTTGTCTTGTACACCCAATTTACACCAATGAGATTTTTATCCTTTGGTAAATCAACCAAATCCCATGTATCATTCTATTCAATAGCTTTAATTTCTTCATCCGTGGTTTGCACCCAATTTTCATCTCTATTCTTTTCTTCAAATGAAGAAGGTTGGAATGACAACAATGAAAAGTTTGAACTAACATTGAAATCATCATAAATATATTTCATACTTCTTATCTTTCTCTTACCATTGCTTGATTCACCACCTGATTGATTGCTGGGAGAATCTTCATTTGCTGATCTGCTTGAAGATCCATGGTGCTCTAAAAATCTTGGAGTCCTTGTTGGTGTGTCTATGTTTGGTGTCTTCACCTATGATTCTTGCAGCTCATTTTCTGCTACATCATCTTCTTCCATTAGTGGCACTTGTGCATCATTTGTTTTTTCTATAGTTCCATTCCATGACTCTTGTTCCTTGAACACAACATTTCTGTTAATTATGGTATTCTTTTTGACAGGGTTATACAATTTGTAAGCTTTTGATTGTTCACTATAACCAGTGAATATGCATTTTTCACTTTTATCATCCTATTTGTCTCTTCACTCCTTAGGCACATGTGCCTAAGCTACACATCCAAATACTCTAAGATGAGATACATTACAAGACATACCTGACCATAGTTGTTCTGGTACTTTGTTCATCACACTCTTTGTAGGAAATTTGTTGATAACATAAATAGTACATGCAACCACTTCTACCCAATACTCATTAGACAAGTTTCTTCCTTTCAACATGCTTCTTACCATGTTCATAATTGTCCTATTCTTTCTCTCTGCTACACCATTCTGTTGTGGTGTGTACCTGGTTGTGAGTTGTTTTCTGATCCCATGTTGTTTGCAGTAATCAGGGAATGCCTTTGAGTCATATTCTCCACGACGATCTGACCTCAATACCTTGATTTGTCAATCACTTTGGTTCTCTGCTAAGGCTTTGAATTCTTTGAACTTTGGAAAATTTTCAGGCTTCTACTTCAAGAAGTAAACCCAAGTCTTTCTGTAGTAGTCATCAATGAAAGTGAGGAAGTAAGAACTTCCACCAATCGACTGTGTCCTCATAGGTCCACACAAGTCTATATGCACCAGCTCAAGAGGTTTCTTTGTTCTGTATGCAACTCCCTTTCGAATACTTTCACGGTGTTGCTTTCCCAAGATGCAACACTCACAAGTACTAGCAGGTTCATTGATGGGAGGTAATCCTCTCACCAAGAAATGGAAATATTTTGTTGAAAATGAGACAAGAAAAAGGTTGAAGTGTCTCAGATCAGACAATGAAGGTGAATATTGCAGCAAAGAGTTTGATAGGTACTGTTTCGAGAATGGAATTCGTAGAGAGAAGATAGTTCCACGAACACCACAAGAAAATGGTGTGTCAGAAAGGATGAATAGGAAAATCATGGATTGTGCAAGGTGGATGAGATTGGATGCAGGATTGCCTTTACAATTTTGGGTAGATGTTGTAGATGCTACTATTTATCTAATAAACAGAGGGCCTTCAAGTTCCTTGGATGGTGGTATTCCAGAGGAGGCATGGAAAGGTAAAAAGGTAAACTACTCTTTTTTAAAGAGTTTTGGTTTTGAAGCCTTTGTCCACATTAATAAAAAAATAGGACAAAGCTTGAGGCAAAATAAAAAAAATGTACCTTTATTGGATATGGTGTTAATGATTTTGGTTATTTCTTTTATGATCGTGAAAAACACAAAATCATTAGGAGCAGAGATGTCATATTCAATGAAAAGGTTTTGTATAAGGATGAGTTGTGGGAAAAGAAACAGGAAAAAGAAAATAGTGAATACATAGTGCTTGATGAGATCACAGAAAAGGTGATGGTAACTGAAAATCATAATGATCAACAGTTAGAAAAACAACCACAACAGCGAAAATCACCTCAACCACCTGAAAGTGGTGTTAGAAGATCTACAAGGATAAGTAGACCCCATGAATGATAGTCTTCTTCTTTATATTATGTATTGTTGACTGATTCTGGTGAACCAGAATGTTATGTAAAAGCAGTATAGGTAGAAACCAGGAAGAAGTGGGAGCAAGCCATGAAAGAAGAGATGGACTCCTTAGCACATAACTAGACTTGGGACTTAGCCAGGTTGCTTGCAGGTAAAACAACATTGCAGAATAAATGGGTTTACAAGTTGAAGGAAGAAAATGGAGGTATAAAAGGGTATAAAGCTAGACTTGTGGTGAAAAGTTTTGCACAGAAAAAGGGTATAAACTTTGATGAGATATTTTCTCCTATTGTTAAAATGACTTCAATCAGAACTATTTTAAGTCTAGTAGCGGTTAAAGATTTGCATCTTAAGTAGTTACATGTAAATATAGCCTTTCTCCATGGATTTGGAGGAAGAGATATATATGCAGCAACCACAAGGATATGAGGTAAAAGGGAAGGAGAAACTAGTGTGTAGGTTGAAGAAGAGATTGTATGGCTAAAAACAGGCTCCAAGGTAGTGGTATCTAAAATTTGACAGGTTTATGTCTTAACAAGGTTATACTAGATGTCACTCTAATCATTGTGTTTATCTCAAAAGGAAAAATGATGGAAGCTATATTATATTGTTATTGTAGGTACATGACATGCTTGTTGTAGGTTCTAACATGCAGGAAATAAATTGCTCAAAAGAAAATTGGCAAACTCATTTGCAATGAAGGTTTTGGGTGCTGCAAAACAAATCCTTGGTATGAGAATAACTAGAGACAGGAAGAAACGCAACCAAACATTGTCTCAAAGTGAGTACATAGAAAAGGTGTTGAAAAGGTTTAATATGCAAAATGCAAAATCAGTTAGTAGACCTTTGGCTAGCCATTTCAAATTAAGTAAGGAAGATTGTCCCAAGACTCAGGAAGAAATGGCTCATATATCTAAAGTTCCATATGCATCAGTACTTGGAAGCTTAATGTACGCAATGGTCTGCACAAGGCCTGATATTGCACATGGAGTGGGAGTTTTAAGCAGGTACATGAACAATCTAGGAAGAGAAAATTAGATGGCAGTGAAGTGGATTCCCAGGTATTTCAGAGGTACCACAAATCAAGCATTATGCTTTGGTGGTTCAAACATTGCTCTACAGGGATATGTTGATGTAGATATGGCAGGTGATAGAGATAAGAGGAGGAGCACAACAGGGTATGTGTTCATTGTATGTGGAACAACTATCAGTTGGGTCTCAAATTTGCAAAGTGTTGTTGCACTCTCAACAATAGAAGCAGAGTATGTTGCTGCTACAGAGGCTAGTAAACAAATGATTTGGTTATAAAGGTTTCTAGATGAATTGGGTAAGCAGGAGTTAGGCAAGTTATACAGTGATAGCGAGAGTGCCATACATCTTGCTAAGAACTCTGCATTTCATTCCAAGACTAAACATATACAACTCAAGTACCATTTCATATGGTCAGCATTGGAAGATGGACAGTTGAAGCTGGAAAGGGTACACACTAGCTAGAATCCTGCAGATAGGTTAACAAAAGTTGTAACCAGGGAAAAACTAAGAATTTGCTCAATTTCAATTGGCCTTCAAGTATGATGAAGAAGATGATAAAAAACTAGGTCCAAAGTGGAGTCATTGTCCAACAAATGAAACAGAAGTGGAGTTGCTATAATCAATCTCATAGTGGGAGATTGTTAGGAGTGGAGCCTAATTATCTTTTGTATTCAAAGGTATCGCCGGATTAGACCCCAGTTCGTAAAGGGGCAACAACGCTGTGTGTAAAATATTTGTTGTACGGGGGGTCCAGGGGGGGGGGGGTGGCTTATGACCTTTGGGAGCCCCGCCGGCGGGGCGATCGAGGGCAGTGCCCCGAAAGATAAGAAAATATGTAAAGTTTCCTTGTAAAATGTTGTAATTTTGTAGTCAATCTGGGTCGTTCATTAGGCGGAGAACTGATGGTTGACTTATGTTTAATTTAGGGTTTTTTTCCCTAAAAGGCAATCCCTCGCTATATATCAGGGAATCGTATTGTGTCTATGAATATCTGTATTCTAAGTGAGGAAGAGAGAGGATATTGAGAGCGAAGAGGGAATTATAGCCGATCTGTTGTAGGTTGTATCTCTTTAGTTTGCTGGATAATATAAAATGAAGGCCTGGCTATTTCTCTGTAGAAGTAGCCCAAACTGGATGAACCATATATATCTGTGTCTCTCTTGTTTTATGAATTTTCTGTGTTTATATTTCTACAATATTTTATGTGTTCCATTACTCTGTAATATATAATTCTGTAACATAAAGGTGTTTACATTTTTTTTTTCAAATGAGAAAGGAAATATGGTGAAGTATTTTCCAAAATTATAATTTTAGTATTCAAGGAATTCTATGATTAAAAGCTAGAAAAGAGCATACTTTTGCTTACCTAGGAAGTGGACAAACTCTGCATATGTAGAGAAGTTGTAGTTGCTACTGGATCATGGAAGAGAATGTAGAATTTCATGTGCTTTTTGGTTGCATAAATGGTGGGTGAGGTGGTGAAAGTGGATTCTTTATTGCTGCTACTAAATTTGTTGTATCTACTGTAAAATGTTGAAATTATATAGTCTTCACTTGCTATAAAACCCGATGGTACAATTCTAGTTATGCAGATAATTGTGTTGTTGTTGAGCATGAAGAGAAGTAATTGGATTATTGGCCATTCATGAGTGTCGTTAACCAATGTGAGGCAAACTCGTCATTAATGTTGATGAGTGCCAAGGTACCTAAGTACATCTTGCAAAGTGCGAATAGATGAGATGATGTTGATCCACTTGCAAGATCCAATGATCAAGGGACATTGATGTATTCCCATTATTGTTAGCGAGAGAACTTGTCATTAATGCATACAAGCCTCAAGGTACTAATAAGGACTCTATCATTGAAACTAGATAATATGTTGATGTTAATAGGCCAGGAATTGTTAGAAGGGAGGCCTTAGTGAATCCTCCATCATGTAATGGGAGCATAAAACAATAATTTTGAAGGACTATGGATGAAAAATTTTGCAGTGGATCAATGTTTAGTTGGCAAAGAAAAAAGGAAAATGGAATGAATCAGCTTTGTAGTGGATCTTAATGGTTTTATTGCTGGGTTTAAAGGTTATTGAAAGTGTGATAGGAAAATGACTGTGAAGGAAAATGAGATGAAGATTTTATCGACTGAATAAGTAGGAATGCAATGGTAAGACTGGTATCTGAAAGGCTTCCAAATGTTGTGACGGATCTGATTCAAAATTCTTTATCCAAAATCATGTGCTAATGCTTGGATAATTCACTTTTATGTTTCTATAACACTGCTATTTTGAAAGAAATGTGATCTTTGAGAGACACTGTTTGTTTGTGTCCATCTGTTTATCTTCCCAGAGTTTGCAAAAACTTAGTGCTTTTTATGCAATGAAATGTAAGATTATCAAAAGAAACAGGTGATCAATTGATTTATTTATGAAATTTCCACAAAAAACTAAGAATTGGTATTAATAAAACAAATTCATGAAAGAAAATAAAATGAATTTTACCTGTTTTTAAACTAGTGCCTCAGTTTACTTATCATATCCTGTTAGCAATTTATTCATTCTTTCACTATTTAAAATTATGTTGAAAGCTTTCTCATTGCTTATATCTCATTGTGATCTTTCCGATGACGTTTGAATCATCCAAAACCGATGTCGTATGAGAAAGTTATGCTTATTTGAAATTTTTGTGAAATAGTGAAAATTGCCATGCTTAAGTGTGCCATGAAAACATGATGCTGATGTGAAGAAGAAGTAGGAAAATTAGATAGCATGATGCTCATGCATTTTGATTAGAATTTTTTTCACAGAATAAATCATTGAATTAAATATAGAGCTGCAGAATTGTTGTTCAGCTGTAGAATTGTTATTCAACTGTAGAATTACGCAGTTTCAGTAGCTAAAATAATTTTTTTTAAGTCAAGTGCTCTCATAGTTCTTCTTCCTGCATGATACTTGAAAATATAAGCATTAGTTTACACATTTGTAAATATCAAAACTCATTTAAACCATCAAGTCGTGTTCCAGGATTTCTTACAATAATTTTAACTAATCCAACCATTTTGCCGAAAGACTAGTGTATGGATGTCAAAATGTTAAATGAAAAACTAAGTTGCTCTACTTGATTTGAACTCTTGAATCACCTCTTTCAAACTCAATACATTACCATTATGCTAAAGATTTCACATGTGCTATAAAGTGGTGAAGTTAATCTATCGAAAAGGTAATCTACAAATGGACTATGAGATCTTTGTCTTTCTTCAAATCGATAAAAACGTTGCAAACACATTTTGATTATTGGAAACCATATGCAATGTTTTATTTGAACTAGAAATAATTCTATTTACTTGAAAAACAAAAATTCCCAATAGATTTTGATTTGCATAAAAATGTTTGGAATATTTTTTTCACATTACATGTTTTTGTTTGCAAGTAAGTGCTGAACCACGATCAACAAAAATGAGATTTGATACCCATCTCCATTACAGATCTCCCTCCTATAGATCAGAGAGATCGGGTTCTTGGTAGATTTTTTGCAGGAGAAAACCAAATTTTCTCCTTCCATCATGGCCACAACTGTCTCTGCATTTTATTTAAAACTGTTTTTTTCACGCAACCTAACAAATAAGGCTCTGGAGAACCTCAAAAATATCTCAAACAGTTACAAATTTTGAGGAAATCACCCAAACAAAACCTAATTCACCCCATTTTGAGAAACACCCATGTTTTATATTTTTCAGATTCACTTTCATTTTGTCACAAAATGCATTCTAAAACTGACGTTTTTAACCTCTCCGTATTTGGCCTCTGCTCAAATAACTGCTAGGTGAAATTTGTTTATTTTTATTGTCTTCAGTAAAAAAATTGAATTGTTGGAAAAATGTTCATGATCCAGACAGTTCACGAGTTTTTCAATATGTGAAAAAAATACAATCTTTCTAAATTCAACTCCCACAGACGGTAACTCCAGCGAAACATATCTCCTTTACTGCAAGGATGATTTTGAAAACAACCAATAACTTGGAGGAGGAGAATAGGAATAGGTCATCCTGCATAATTCTTGGTCACAAAGATGAGTGGGGAGAATGTACAACGATATTTATTCACCTATTTTTTTCAAAGCCACACATAACGCTTACAGCAAGTCGTTGTTGTTGGCTTACATGAAATTGTTTTTTTGTTTTATTTTTAATTGGGTTTTGTTAATTGTTTTATTGGTTTAATTATATATATATATATATATATATATATATATATATATATATATATGAGCTATTTTTTTTAATTGTTTTATGATTTATATTTTAAATTTTTTATTTATTTCAAATTTGCTTAAATAAACAAATATTTTTGTAATATATATATATATATATATATATATATATATATATATATATAAGCAAATCTAAAAACAAATTATATATTCTATTTTTTTTTTATAAACACTTCATTGTTTTTTTTTTATATTATGTATATGTGTTTCAAATTATTAAACAAAAATAATTCTAGAAAAATGCAATCAAGCTTGATTTTATTTTTCCTAATTTATCTGCTTGAATTTTTTTATTTTTAAGTATATGAATGTTTCCAATGGAGCCATGTGTGTAACAAAATGACAGATATACTTATATGCAAGTTTGAAATATATTCTTTGATACGTACCAGTGTATGAGAGACCAATTGCCTTGATTTGAATAACGTGGGAAGATACTAAAGAATGGAATCCTCATATCTAATAACCATCTTAAACCAAGATTCAATTTAATCTTGTCTTCCTTGGCTTTTTGATATCATGCCATGCGAGTCTTCATAGATGTGATCTTTATTCATAGAATTGGGTGGTAGACCTTAATATTTTTCCTCTACTAATTGTTGTTCTTCAATGGAAATTGGTGCTTTATTTTGCAGTATCTCAACATTATGAGTGGATTGAGGTGTTTTATTGTTGGGTATTCCAAATGGTTGTGCATGTAGTGGAGTGGAAATAGATCTTTGGGGTACTTTGTTGTAGATCTAACCCAAGAATATTATAGATCAGATACAGAAATATAAGATAATGCAAGATAGAAATAACAATATAGAAATAGATAGAAATGCTTCTTTATTATCAAACCCTTAAGGTAGGGCAACACCATACATTCACTCCTTAAGGAAGGAGAACACTCCACAAGCCATATGCATGTTCATACAATAATCTTTCACTATCTTCCTTGACTTGGAATCTCTAGCCTCTATATAGGCCTCAAACATACAATACCATGGGTCATTACCATGGTTCCCTCATACCATCAACTAATACCATGGGCCCATTACATTATTACTAACTACTTGTGGTCCCTTACATGATATGGGTTAACCACCTTATTTATTACTATGGCCCATCCCATTATTACATTATTACCTTGGGTACCTCCTTTGGTACCCCATATTATCCCCCTAGGTATATAACATTCCACCCCCCTTAGCATGTTTCGTCCCAAAAACATGGGAAGAACAAAAATAATAAGATCTACTCAAAAGAGTAGTCCACTGGTACCATGAACGTGCATCTAGCCATCCAAGAGAAAGGTGAACCTTCGATCTCGCTGGTGCCTCGCTCGCTTGAGATGGAAGTTAACCGTGGCAGCTCTCCTGTGTTGATGTGTAGTAGGTGGATCGTCGATCCTCGCTATCTGTCATACGGGGGTTGTTGTTCTTATGACTAATTGGTTGCCATCTTGTTGGTTGTTTTCTTGCGGGGTGATGTGGGTGATGATATGTTGAAGTTTTAACCCACGGTGCCTTTTTCTTTAATTCACCCTGTTGTGGTGTCTTCGTTTCCAATATGACTTCAACCACTGAATCCTCATCAGATGTGTCAGCACTTGTTACCTTTTCAGCTTCAGCCTCTGTTTGTGTTTGATTGTCGACCATCATATTCTCATCATCTGATATGTCAGTCCCTGGAACATCTTCTGCGTCAACCTCTGTGGACTCTACCTGTTTATTGATGGAAATATCCTGTAATGTAATTTTCTTCTTTTTATATCAGAGCTTTAGGAATTTCTTTTGCACATTAATATTAACCGTGCCCACAGATTCCATCCAAGGATATCCCAAAACAACATCCATGTTATCCATATCTGAAGTATAAAAGTCACAATGCAACACATACTTATCCATAGAAAGCTTCAAATCTTTATAAACTTGAACATCCTCATTATCGACCTGTATGTTTTCAATGTGTTTTGTTGGAACTTGCAATTTTTTTGCCAAATTAACATTGATAAAATTATGCTTACAACTAGGATTTACAGACACAACGATCTTCTCCTTTTGAATGAATCCATGAACATGCAATAAGGAGATACCAGCAGAAAATAACCCTTTAGGTTCCTTAGTTTCCTTCTTTCCTGTAAAAATAAAATCTTCGCTAGGTTGTGTGTCTGTCTGTGTGAGCTTATCCACAAGATTAGCTTTATGGTCAAAGTGGTCCATAAGAGCTTTTGTGAATTTGTCCCAAGTCAAGGGCCTTCGACAGCAACGTTGATGCCCTTGCCACCATTGCAATCTTTCAATGTCCAAGTACATTGTTCCCACACTCAACTGAGTCTCATCATCCATGATGTAATTCAATCTAAAACATTTCTCCATTTGTGCTATCCATTTGGCTGGATGAGAGCCATCAAATGGATACAAGTCCCTCAAATTCAGATCTAGGCGCGCCATCACAAAAAATTGGCGAAAATTTGAAATGGTCACAATTCCGTCAATATTGCTCAGAATCCCTATTATAACCTGTTTCCAGAAATGGAATAATCATTCTGCATCTACCCATGTGATAAAAATCTTGATCAAGACACTAGAATTTCAGATTTGTGCTGCAACTCTCCCGCTGTCACCAAAATTTCTGCAAAAAGGAGCTGATTTTAAATCAACGATATCTCCCTCATCCGGACTCTGATTCGACTAATTATTTTTATGAATTTGGGTATTTTTTCACAAATAATCCAGATCTACAATTAGATTTTGCAGATATTGCACCAGGACATCCAGATCTACGCCGAAAACTCGCCGCCCTGAAAAATTGTCTGCAACCCCACTGATTTTTAGATCAACGATATCTCCTTCATCCGGACTCCGATTCAACCGATTTTTTTTTTGAAATCGGCTATTTTTTCACAAAGTATACATATCTGCAATTAGATTTTGTAGATTCTTCACCAAAACATATAGATCTGATCTGCAAACTTGCCGCCCTCGAAATCCTGCAAAAAATTAAAGAAAATTCTCCACTTTTGTGCCCAAGAAAGTGCTCTGATACCACTTGTTGTAGATCTAACCCAAGAATATTATAGATCAGATACAAAAATATAAGATAATGAAAATATACCCACAAAAAATATGAAATGATTCTTTATTGATATCAAGACCCTTGTTATAGATCTAACCCAAAAGTATATGATAATAGAAATAAATCCAAGAAATAACAAGATAGAAATGCTTCTTTATTATCAAACCCTTAACGTAGGGAAACACCATACATTCACTCCTTAAGGAAGGAGAACACTCCACAAGCCATATGCCTTTTCATACAATAATCCTTCACTATCTTCCTTGACTTGGAGTCTCTAGCCTCTACATAGGCCTCATACATACAATACCATGGGTCATTACCATGGTTCCCTCATATCATCAACTAATACCATGGGCCCATTACATTATTACTAACTACTTGTGGTCCCTTACACGATATGGGTTAACCACCTTATTTATTACTATGGCCCATCCCATTATTATATTATTACCTTGGGTACCTCCCTTGTTACCCCATATTATCCCCCCTAGGTATATAACATTCCACCCCCTTAGCATGTTTCGTCCCCGAAACATGGGAAGAGCAAAAATAATAAGATCTACTCAAAAGAGTAGCCCACTGGTACCATGAACGTGCATCTAGCCATCCAAGAGAAAGGTGAACCTTCGATCTCGCTGGTGCCTCGCTCGCTTGAGATGGAAGTTGACCGTGGCAGCTCTCCTGTGTTGATGTGTAGTAGGTGGATCGTCGCTCCTCGCTATCCGTCATACGGGGGTTGTTGTCCTTATGACTAATTGGTTGCCATCTTGTTGGTTGTTTTCTTGCGGGGTGATGTGGGTGATGATATGTTGAAGTTTTAACCCACGGTGCCTTTTTCTTTAATTCACCCTGCTGTGGTGCCTATTGTGGTGTCTTCGTTTCCAATATGACTTCAACCACTGAATCCTCATCAGATGTGTCAGCACTTGTTACCTTTTTGGCTTCAGCCTCTGTTTGTGTTTGATTGTCAACCATCATATGCTCATCATCTGATATGTCAATCCCTGGAACATCTTCTGCGTCAACCTCCGTGGACTCTACCTGTTTATTGATGGAAATATCCTGTAATGTAATTTTCTTCTTTTTATACGAGAGCTTCAGGAATTTCTTTTGCACATTAATATTGACCGTGCCCACAGATTCCATCCAAGGATATCCCAAAACAACATCCATGTTATCCATATCTGAAGTATAAAAGTCACAATGCAACACATACTTATCCATAGAAAGCTTCAAATCTTTATAAACTTGAACATTCTCATTATCAACCTGTATGTTTTCAATGTGTTTTGTTGGAACTTGCAATTTTTTTGCCAAATTAACATTGATAAAATTATGCTTACAACTAGGATTTACAGACACAACGATCTTCTCCTTTTGAATGAATCCATGAACCTGCAATAAGGAGATACCAGCAGAAAATAACCCTTTAGGTGCCTTGGTTTCCTTCTTTCTTGTAAAAATAGAATCTTCGCTAGGTTGTGTATCTATCTGTGTGAGATTATCCACAAGATTAGCTTTACGGTCAAAGTGGTCCATAAGAGCTTTTGTGAATTTGTCCTAAGTCAAGGGCCTTCGACATCAACGTTTATGCCCTTGCCACCATTACAGTCTTTCAATGTCTAAGTACATTGTTCCCACACTCTGCTGAGTCTCATCATCCATGATGTAATTCAATCTAAAACATTTCTCCATTTGTGCTATCCATTTGGCTAGATGAGAGCCATCAAATGGATACAAGTCCCTCAAATTCAGATCTAGGCGCGCCATCACAAAAAATTGGCGAAAATTTGAAATGGTCACAATTCTGTCAATATTGCTCAGAATCCCTATTATAACCTGTTTCCAGGAATGGAACAATCATTCTGCATCTTCCCATGTGATAGAAATCTTGATCCAAACACTAGAATTTCAGATTTTTGCTGCAACTCTCCCGCCGTCACCAAAATTTCTGCAAAAAAGAGCTGATTTTAAATCAGCGATATCTCCCTCATCCGGACTCCGATTCGACTAATTATTTTTTTGAATTAGGGTATTTTTTCACAAATAATCCAGATCTACAATTAGATTTTGCAGATGTTGCACCAGGACGTCCAGATTTGTGCCACAAACTCGCTGCCCTGAAAAATTGTCTGCAACCCCACTGATTTTTAGATCAGCGATATCTCCTTCATCCGGACTCCGATTCAACCGATTTTTTTTTGAAATCGGCTATTTTTTCACAAAGAATACATATCTGCAATTAGATTTTGCAGATTCTTCACCAAAACATATAGATCGGATCTGCAAACTTGCCGCCCCCGAAATCCTGCAAAAAATAAAAAAAAATTCTCCACTTTTGTGCCCAAGAAAGTGCTCTGATACCACTTGTTGTAGATCTAACCCAAGAATATTATAGATCAGATACAAAAATATAAGATAATGCAAATATACCCACAAACAATATGAAATGATTCTTTATTAATATCAAGACCCTTGTTATAGATCTAACCCAAAAGTATATGATAATAGAAATAAACCCAAGAAATAACAAGATAGAAATAGATAGAAATGCTTCTTTATTATCAAACCCTTAAGGTAGGGCAACACCATACATTCACTCCTTAAGGAAGGAGAACACTCTACAAGCCATATGTCTGTTCATACAATAATCCTTCACTATCTTCCTTGACTTGGAGTCTCTAGCCTATATATAGGCCTCATACATACAATACCATGGGTTATTATCATGGTTCCCTCATACCATCAACTAATACCATGGGCCCATTACATTATTACTAACTACTTGTGGTCCCTTACATGATATTGGTTTTACTATGGCCCATCCCATTATTACATTATTACCTTGGGTACCTCCCTTGGTACCCCATATTATCCCCCCTAGGTATATAACATACTTGTCCAGATGGTAATGGTTGAATTGAGGTGAATTCAGCGTGAAATGGATGTTTTGGTGGAGGTGAATAGTATAAATAGCATTGAGCTTGGCATTGAGGATAGTGAGGAAAATATTTAGGATATGGTGGATTTTGTCTATAAGGCCCTTGTCAACCTTGTTTCCACGATTGGTTTTGAGGTTGGGAATGAGATGGCCAAGGTTTCCAAGGCAAGAGCCCCATAACAAGATTGTTCCAACGTTTGATTTTCTCCTTGGTAAACTGCCTTTAACCCCGATAATGATGGAAAGTCTTTAGTAGTATTTGATCCCACACAAATTTAACAAATTTTAATGTTATTAAGTGGGCATTCATGCAATGAATGTATTTTTTGTACATTTAGGGCAAAATAAAGCAACATTTTCAACTTCTTAGTTGTTTTTCATTCTTAGCATCTCAATTTGTTCATTTAAATTACCAAGAATGTTTAAAAAATTCTTAAGTTCAGTTTGACTTACCAATCCCGCTTTCAACTTAATTTCCCTTACTGTAGCTAGGTCTTGAGGAGATCTTCCATAATTTTCTTTTCCTCTTGATATGTTCTTGCATAGTTCACAAATCTCTTGAAATGACAATTGATAATCATCTCCTTTTCACACCAGGTTAAGAACATCAATCATTTCATCATTTATAGTATTTATTAGGAGAGTTTTTAATATGTCTGATCCTAAATTATGCATTTTAGTTCCTTTGATATTATAAGTAAATCTCTCCACTAGGTCTTCTATATTTTCATCCTAATTTCATTCATCTTAAAGACTTCATTTCTAAGGTCATTATGTTTGTAATGATTTTTTTATTTTTCCAAAAATACTCTTTTCATATCATCCCATTTCCTTATAGAATTTGTTCCTAAAGTCATAAACCGTCTCAGAGGCTTTATACTTCAATGTAATTTGAAACAAATTTAATTTTTGAATGTGTAATGACTAGCCATAAGATGTACAAATGATTTCAAATTCAAGAAGAAAAGTTTCCAGGTCTTCTGATCTCATACCTTTGAAGTTAGGAAGTACAAATGCAGCGATGTACTTAATTTAGACATTGACATCAGATTCTTGAATTGGAAATCCAAAAGGATCTCCATCCATTTCTTCATCCTCCTTTGTAATCTCTTCTACCTACAAAAATAAGAATTCATGATGTTGATGTGTGGCTCTTACTGCACCACATGATATAGTGGGGGTGGTAGGTGATTGAAGGTTTATATATATATATATATATATATATATATATATATGATATGCAACTAAACGGTTTATGCATCTTGTCAGGCCAGGCAGTAACTCCATAAGGCAAAAATGATTCATGTGTTCTATACCATCAGGTAGGTTTTCATTATATACATGAGGGATAGACTGTTCAGTTCATCTCCCAATGACTGTTCATATTTCTTATTTATCTATTTACATAAATTCACCCAATCACAAGGATTAGGTGCCAACATTCCCCCCCTTAATCTGAAGGGAAGTTGGTGAGTCCAAGCATCATTTTGAATCGTTCAAGCTTTCCTCATCCAAGTGCTTTGGTGAAGATGTCTGCAATTTTCTCATTTTTGGAACAATGATAGAGATGGATTTTTTTGGCCTCAACATGATGTCGAATCAGATGATATTTAGTATTGATGTGCTTCGTTCGATCATGGAACTTTGGGTCCTTGGCCAACTTTATTAAAGAGGTATTGTCAATCACGAGTGGAGTTGATTGTACTTGTTTTACCTGCAAATCTTCAAGAATTTTCCTAAGCCACACAATTTCTTTTGTTGCTTCAGCTGCTGCCACGTATTTTTCTTCTATCTGGAATCTACTAGAACTAATTGTTTGTTTGATCTCCAAGAGACAGCTCCTGATCCAAAACTCATAGCATATCCTGAAGTTGATACCCCAGTTTCTTTGTCTCCATCGAATTTTGAATCAGAGTATCCAATCATGTTGAAGTTGTCCAGCTCTGTATACTTGATTCCAAAGTCTTGAGTTCCCTTCAAGTACCTTAGAACTCTTTTTGTAGCAGACCAATGTCCCTCACAAGGCTTTTACATAAACATGGAGAGGATTCCAACAACAAATGAAATGTCTGGTCTGGTAGTAGTTAGGTAGTTGAGACTTCCTACAAGCTGTCTATACTTTGTTGCATCCTCAAATTCTTTTCTTTCAATATATGTGAGCTTTAAGTTTTGTTCCATTATAGTAGTAAGAGGATTGCACTCTATCATGCCAAACATGTTCAACAGATCTCCAATTTATTTCTCTTGAGAAAGAAAAATAGGCTTCGGATGTTGGGTTACTTCAATGCCAAGATAGTAATGAACATAGCCCAAATTAGTGATTTCAAAACTTTTCCACAATTCCTTCTTTATGGATGCAATGTAGCTTTCATTGTTCTCTGTCATCAAAATATCATCTACATATACCACAAGATATACAACTGCTTTGCCAAATTTCTTGACAAATAAAGTTGCATCATCAAGATCATAATGTTTGAAATTGAGTTTCAAAAGATGCTCGGATAGTTTTTCATACCAGGCTCGCGGTGCTTGTTTGAGGCCATACAAGGACTTCACCAATTTGCATACTTTATGTTCATGTCCTTTCACAGCAAATCCTTCAAGCTAGGACATAAAAACATTCTCTTTTAGATCACCATTTAAGAAAGCAGTTTTTGCATCCATTTGGTGGACTTTCCAACCATTCTAAGCTGCTAGTGCAAAGAGTGTCTAGATGGTAGCCCATTTTGTTGTGCGGGAAAAAGTCTCCTCATAATCAACCCCTTCCTTCTGTGCAAAACCTTTTGCCACAAGCCTAGCTTTGCGCTTGTCAAGTGAGCCATCAGCTTTATACTTGTTCTTGTAGACCCACTTGCAGCCAATTGGTTTGGTTCCTAATGGAGGATCAATTAGCTCCCAAGTGTCATTCTTTATGAGGGCATCATACTCCTTTTGCACTGCTTCTTTCCATTCATCATGAGAAGTAGCTTCTTTGAAGGAAGTTGGTTCAAAATCTATAGACAAGTTAAATTCAGAATCATAAGAAACATCCATATCAACAAGTGAATTAGAGTCATCCACATCACCTCCATTTTGCGGGTTTAAATTTCTAGTTCCTGTTTTTCCAACTTCATCAGGATGAACACTTTCAAGTGTCTTTGTCAGCCACTTTGGGGGGGCCTTTTTTGGATGGTCCAGGCTACTCCGTTGATTGACTTGGGACTGAATCAAGATTGAGTCTCCCAATTTTATCAATCACATCACTTAAAGCATCATCTATTGTTGGAGTTTGATGCGGGGGGAGTGTTCTTCAGAAGAAGATTCCACATGTTGATCTAGTATAGGAATACCTCCTTGAAGATGTGGAATCTGATTATCAAATTCTTGAAATGATTTTTCTTTTGTGAATCTATCCAAGTGATCAAGTTGTTGCTCAACAACATTGTCAATTTTGGATGATTCAAGAAAAATTACATCTCTAGATACAACAAACTTCTTATTTACTTCATCATAGAGGTGGTATGCTTTGGAGGTGTCTGAATACCCCACAAAGATACACTTACAACTTCTAGCACCAAGTTTGTTTCTATGTACCTTTGGTATCGAGGCATAACAGTTGGAACCAAAGACCCCGACATGCTTTACTGAAGGAACATATCCATACCACATTTCATATGGGGTCTTGTTTCTTATAACATTAGATGGACATCTATTCTTTATATATGCAACACATAGAACAACATCAGCCCAAAACATTATCTTTACATTTTTGAAGAAGATCATGGATCATACCATATTTAAGATTGCCTTATTCATTCTTTTAGCTACACCATTCTATTGGGGATTATAAGGCATAGTTGTTTGATGTTTGATCCCATGTTGGTGAAGATAGTTTTCAAACTTATTTGATGTGTATTCTTTTCCATTATGAGTGTGAATAGACCCAATATGAGATTTTGTATCATTTTCAATCCATTTATGAAGATTCTTGAATGTTTGAAAAGCATCGATTTGTTCTTCAATAAATAAACCCAACACATTCTGGTGTAGTCATCAATAAATGTCATGATATATTTATTTCCATTTGCAGAAGGAACAGGAAATGGACCACATAACTCTGAATGAATGAGTTCAAGTTTTCTTTGTGCTCTTGAATGTGAGTCATGAAAAGACTGTTTGCTATTCTTTTCTAGAATGCAAGCATCACATTGCTTAAGTTTCCTAGGAATTGTAGGAAAACTAGCAACACCATTTTTCTTCAACAAGCGGAGACTATCATAGCTCAAATGTCCAAATCTAGCATGCCATAATAAACTTGATGGAAGTGTACCTTCTCCATGACGAGAATTGTATGAAAAATGTTGTGCATGAGCAGAGGTTCCTTGCATCTTGAGAAGCCTTTCTTCTTCTATTCCCCTCATGACAAGTGGGTGGTTAGATGCTTTTCTTACCTCAAGCTTGCGATCAGACATATTAATGGAGTGACCTTGTTGGTGGATGTGGACCAAGGACAACAAGTTTCTCTTGAGCTATGGGAGATATATAACATGATGCAGAAGAAAGTCTAGAAGACCAAGTAGTTTAAGCATGATTGTGCCAAGCCCTAATGGCATGATTTTTTATTTGTCTGCAAATTATATTGCTCCATCAACATTGTTAGTGAAATCTTCAAAAAAATCTTTTCTGCGAGTCATGTGGCATGTTGCTCGTGAATCAAGCAACCAATCCTTTTTCCAAGAGGCAAGTGAAGCATTAAATAAATCTTCATTTACTCCAATGTTACATTGTGCCACGACATAGTTAGCAGATTTAGGTGCTTTACCTTTGTCTGTATCATCAGTTTTACCTTTCTGTTGGTTTCTTTTTTGCTCAATTTTGTCCCATGGTAGCTTGCATGTAGAGGCAACATGTGATCCATTTCTTTTGCAGCCTATGCAGTGCAAATATTCCTTTTCTCCTTGAGAATGTCTACCCCCCAACCTCTAAAATATCTTCCTCTTCCTCTTCGACCACCTCTTCCTCTTGTAGAATCTTGAGTAGGATGCTTTTATTTATGAGAAAGGCACATATCCTCTTCAGACGATTCAGTGGTTGTCTTCTTTCCAAAATCTTTCTCTCTTTCAACAAAATTTTTCACAAGAGAGTCAAAGGTTATATCTTTGAGATTTCTATTTGCTTGCAATGACTCAAGATAATTGGAGTAAGTAGGATAAAGTGCCTTGAGAAAAGAGAAAGGAGGAATATACAATTCAACCTTAGTGGATTTGATATCATGCATTATAGACTTTACTTCAGATGCAAGAGCAAGAGGATCATTATTTTGCAGTTCAAGAGTGAAGAGTTTAATCATGAGTTGAACAACATCAAGTGTAGAATGTGAGTCATAGATTTCTTTCAGCTTTTGTAAGGCTTCAATGGTAGTTGAATATGACGAAATATGGCGACTCACCTTTTCATTTACAGATGTTGCGATTAATTCATAAGATTTGTTGATCTTGTTATCCCAAATGACGTGTTCTTTCTCTAAGGTAGGTCGTACTAGTTCATTGTCTCCATCTCTGACACACACTCCTTTCCACAACTCATTGAAAATTAGGGTGTGTTTTATCATTTGGGATCATTCAGGATAGTTCTCCTTGCCAGTGAGAACTATTCCCACCATGGATATGATTGAATGCATTTTGTAAAAAAATATTTCTGCTGATAAAAAAATACTTCTGCCAATATACGGCAAAATTGTACTCAAAAGGGCATTCTCAAAAGATTTCAAATCTCTTCCTTATATAGACATATGAACGCCAATACCATGCAGTTAGCATACCAAAAATAAGGGGCTCAAGACAATTCCATGTGTTAAACATAGTTAAGAGTACACATTTTACATGTCCAAAAGTCTTCAACGTATATACCAAAAAACTTTAAAGTATATGCCAACAATAATGATATCATCTTAAGGCTTTTACATAAACCTAGAGAGGATTCCAATGGTAAACAAAATGTCTAGTCTGGTAGTAGTTAGGTAGTTGAGACTTCCTACAAGCTATCTATACTTTGTTGCAACCTCAAATTCTTTTCCTTCAATAGATGTGAGCTTTAAGTTTTGTTCCATTGGAGTAGTAAGAGGATTGCACTCTGTCATGACAAACCTGTACAACAGATCTCCAATGTATTTCTTTTGAGAAAGAAATATGGACTTCGAATGGGTTACTTCAAAGCCAAGATAGTAATGAACATAGCCCAAATCAGTCATTTCAAAAATTTTCCCCAATTCCTTCTTTATGGATGCAATGTAGCTTTCATTGTTCCCTGTCATCAAAAGATCATCTACATATACCACAAGATATACAACTGCTTTGCCAACTTTCTTAACAAATAAAGTAGCATCATCAAGATCATAATGTTTGAAATTGAGTTTCAAAAGATGCTCAGTTAGTTTTCCATACCAGGCTCGCGGTGCTTGTTTGAGGCCATACAAGGAATTCACCAGTTTGCATACCTTATGTTCATGTCCTTTCATAGAAAATCCTTGAGGCTGGGACATAAAAAACATTCTCTTTTAGATCTCCATTTAAGAAAGCATTTTTTACATCCATTTTGTGGAGTTTCCAACCGTTCTGAGCTTCTAGTGCAAAGAGTGTCCAGATGGTAGCCCATTTTGCTATGGGGGAAAAAGTCTCCTCATAATCGACCCTTCCTTCTGTACAAAACCTTTTTCCACAAGCCTAGCTTTATGCTTGTCAAGTGAGCCAACAACTTTATACTTGTTCTTGTAGACCCACTTGCAACCAATTGGTTTGGTTCCTAATGGAGAATCAATCAGCTTCCAATGTCGTTCTTTATGAGGGCATCATACTCCTTTTGCATTGCTTCTTTCCATTCATCATGAGAAGCAACTTCTTTGAGGGAAGTTGGTTCAAAATCTATAGACATGTTCAATTCACAATCATAAGAAACATCCATATCAACAGGTGAATTAGAGTCATCCACATCACCTCCATTTTGGCAGTTGTAATTTCTAGTTCTTGCCTTTCCAACTTCATAAGGATGAACACTTTCAAGTGTCTTTGTCAACCACTTTGGGGGGCCTTTTTTAGACGGTCCAGGCTGCTCCATTGATTGAGTTGGGACTAAATCAAGATTGAGTCTCCCAATTCTATCAATCACATCACTTCAAGAATCATCTGTTATTGGAGTTTCATGCGGGGGAGAGTGTTCTTCAGAAGAAGATTCCACATGTTGATCTAGTATAGGAATATGCCCTTCAAGATGTGGAATCTGATTATCAAATTCTTGAAATGATTTTGCTTTTGTGAATCTATCCAAGCGATAAAGTTGCTGCTCAACAACATTGTCAGTTCTGGATTATTTAAGAAAAATTACATCTCTAGATACAACAAACTTCTTATTTACTTCATCATAGAGGCGGTATGCTTTGGAGGTGTTTGAATACCCCAGAGAGCTACACTTATCACTTCTAGCACCAAGTTTGTTTCTATGTACCCTTGGTATCGAGGCATAACAGGTGGAACTAAAGACCCTAAGATGCTTTACCAAAGGAACATATCCATACCACATTTCATATGGGGTCCTGTTTCTTATAGCATTAGATGGACATCTATTCTTTATATATGCAGCACATAGAACAACATCAGCCCAAAACATTATCTTTACATTTTTGAAGAAGAGCATGGATCGTACCATATTTAAGATTGTCATATTCATTCTTTCAGCTACACCATTCTATTGGGGATTATAAGGCATAGTTGTTTGATGTTTGATCCCATGTTGGTGAAGAAAGTTTTCAAATTTATTTGATGTGTATTCTTTTCCATTATCAGTGTCAATAGACCCAATATGAGATTGTGCATCATTTTCAATCCATTTATGAAAATTCTTGAATGTTTGAAAAGCATCATATTTGTTCTTCAATAAATAAACCCAACACATTCTAGTGTAGTCATCAATAAATGTCATGATATATTTATTTCCATTTGCAGAAGGAATAGGCATTGCAACACATAATTCTGAACGAATGAGTTCAAGATTTCTATGTTCTCTTGAATGTGAATCATGAAAAGACTATTTGCTATGCTTTCCATGAATGCAAGCATCCCATTGCTTAAGTTTCTTAGGAATTGTAGGCAAACCAACAACTCCATTTTTCTTCAACAAGTGCATACTGTCATAGTTCAAATGTCCAATTCTAGCATGCCATAATAAACTTGATGGAAGTGTACCTTCTTCATGGTGAGAAGTGTATGAGAAATTTTGTGCACGAGCAAAGGTTCCTTGCAGATTAAGAAGCCTTTCTTCTTCTATTCCCCTCATGACAAATGGGTGTTCAGATGCTTTTCTTACATCAAGCTTGCCATCAAACATATGAATGGAGTGACCTTTCTGGCGGATGTGGACCAAGGACAACAATTTTCTCTAAAGTTGTGGGAGATATAGAACATGATGCAGAAGAAAGTCTGGAAGACCAGGTAGTTTAAGGCTGATTGCGCCAAGCCCTGATGGCTTGATTTTTGATTGGTCTACAAAGTATACTGCTCCATCAACATTGTCAGTGAAATCTTCAAAAAAATCTTTTCTGTGAGTCATGTAGCAAGTTGCTCCTGAATCAAGCAACCAATCATTTTTCCAAGAAGCAAGTGAAGCATTAAATAAATCTTCATTTACTTTAATGTTACATTGTGCCACAACATAGTTAGCAGATTTAGGTACTTTACCTTTGTCTGTATCATCAGTTTTACCTTTCTGTTGGTTTCTTTTCTGCTCAATTTGGTCCCATGTTAGCTTGCATATAGAGGCATCATGTGATCCATTTCTTTTGCAGTGTATGCAATGCAGATATTCTTTTTCTCCTTGAGAATGTCTGCCCCCCCACCTCTAAAATATCTTCCTCTTCCTCTTTGACCACCTCTTCCTCTCGTAGAATCTTGGGCCGGATGCTTTTCTTTATGAGCAAGGCACATAGCCTCTTCAGAAGATTCAGTGGCTCTCTTCTTTCCAAAATATTTCTCTCTTTCAACAAACTTTTTCACAAGAGAGTCAAAGGTTATATCTTTGAGATTTCCATTTGCTTGCAATGACTCAAGATAATTGGAGTAAGTAGGATAAAGTGCCCTGAGAAAAGCGATAAGAGTAATATCCAATTCAACCTTAGTGGATTTGATATCATGCATTATAGACTTTACTTCAGATGAAAGAGCAAGAGGATCATTATTTTGCAGTTCAAGAGTGAAGAGTTTAATCATGAATTGAACAACTTCAAGTGCAAAATGTGAGTCATAGAGTTGTTTCAGCTTTTGTAAGGCATCAAAGGCAGTTGAATATGACGAAATATGGCGAATCCTCTATCCATTTATAGATGCTGCGATTAGTGCATAAGATTTTCTATTCTTGTTTTCCCAAATGATGAGCTATTTATCTGAGGTAGGTTGTACTAGTTCAATGTCTCCATCTTTGACACACACTCCTTTGCACAACTCATTGAAAATGAGGGTGTGTTTTATCATCTAGGACCATTCAGGATAGTTCTCCTTGCAAGTGAGAACTATTCCCACCATGGATATGATTGAATGCATTTTGTAAAAAAATTATTTTTGCTAATAGAAAAATACTTCTGCCAATATACAGTAAAATTGTACTCAAAAGGGCATTCTCAAAAGATTTCAAATCTCTTCCTTATATATCCATATGGACGCTAATACCATGCAATCAGCATAACAAAAATAAGGGGCTCAATACAATTCCATGTGATAAACAGAGTTAAGAGTACACATTTTACATGCCCAAAAGTCTTCAACGTATATACCAAAAAACATTAAAATATATGCCAACGATGATGATATCATCTCAAACACAATAAACACATGAATTTTATGTGTTTAGACTAGCAAAACCCTTAAATAAAGCTTAGTTCGCTACCCTAACCAAATGCACTACTTCGCATATTTAAAAATGATGGAGAAAAGTGGCTCTCTCACTCACATATATGCCATCCAAAAACTTTCAAATATCCTTCTTCTTCACGTGACATTTCTGATTAATCAAGGAAATAGATTGAGACACAAGTTCAGTATCATTTCTAGGTTAGTATGTTCACTAAATCATCGCCCGTAAATTGGTCTCTTATCGTTTTCCTGAACTGGAGGAAGCTCACCACCAATTCCAAAATGCAGGCATCCAGATCGACAACAAGACCGTTGTCGGGATGCAATTTATCCCTTAAGGCACTGCACTCCTCCACAACCAGAGGAGTTTCGACTTTGAATTCCTTCAACTCACCTTGGTTGGTCTTCAACATTATAGTTGTTGTTGGTCAGCAGCGTTCTGTCAGTCTGGCATTAAAAAATACCAGAGATGAAAAACATGAAACAACGTTTGTCTGAATCGGTGATAAATAGAACGCCCTTCAACTCTTTCAGTATCTTTTGGAATATGACACTACAATAACAATATGACTGCAAAGAGATGGTTTGATAATGAATCGGACACTGCGTATCTACACCCTGGAAAGCACTACCTGAGAGATTGTTACATTGAAGGCAGCATCGACTTCATATTTAGAGACGCAACGACATTGTTAGAACACTCCCACATTCACTGCAAGTCTGCAAGGTTTGTCACCGCACAGGGCCATAGATCTCGAGATGTTCCAATGGCTTATGTGTTTCTCAGGTATGATCATAGTGTGGCTTGATTCCTTCGGCAAAGGACCAGACTTATGGAGGAGAGTTACAGCTGCAGCCACTATGGTGGCAGCATGACAGCTGTGTAAACTGTGAGTATGGTAGAAAACATTATGGCAGAAAACGTTTATGGACTTAATGCGCTTTCATTCCTTTGAATAGTATGGCAAAAAACGTTTATGGATAGTCCAGAGAGCCAGAGAGCGTAGGCAGTGTTAGGCTCTGAATTATATGGGCAGCTAATTGTATGGAGGAGCAATGCTTCTATATGGAGAGCATACTAGGGAGTTATAAGGGACATAAGAGCTAAAAAAAAGAGGAGTTGGCTCTGATACCATGTCAGGCCGGGCAGTAACTCCATAAGGAAAAAATTATTTGTGTGTTCTATTCCATCAGGTAGGTCTTCATTATATACATGAGGGAGAGACGTTCAGTTCATCTCCTGATGACTGTTCATATTTCTTATTTATCTACTTACATAAATTAACCCAATCAGAAGGATTAGGTGTCAACAGATCTAGAAAAATATACTAAAAAATTATGAACTCTAGACTCAAAGCTAGTTCCTATGCACACTTCCCCTGCAACAGCACCAAAATGTTGAGGAAAATTAATTACCTATCATTCAATTGTCAACTCGAGGGCTTCGTAAAACTTGAGAAGTGTGTGTGCACTATATATGTGATGAGCCTCATCATTGGGTAATTATATGGGCCTTAATTCACCTCCTAGCTTAGTTAAACAACCTATTCTCATAACTTATTGCATACTTTTGATTATATTTTGTTTATGAGATGAGTTAGAGTTGGATATTTTTCTTTGTGGTCTAATGTGCATTTAATGCATGATTAAAGGATGAAAGCAAGGAAAATTGGCAAATAGAAAGGTCAAAAATAAAATGAGACAAGGGGGAGGGTTTACAGGAGGTAAATCCTCCTCATTGACAACCCATCCATCTGAATATTCCTCCATCAGCTTAGAGTGGAAATAGCCAAATCATGAGGACTAGAAAGCAATTGAGCAATTGAAATACAAAGCACTAGTTTATGTCGAGTTTGGGAGCCGAGCCTCCCTAAATTTAAGGAAGTCGTTAGAGACTTCAAATGTATAAGTAGAGAGGCCTAGAACCTTAGTAGGATTTGGATTTTCATTGTAAAACTCTACTCTATTTTCGAGCTGCAAGACTTGTAAAAGTTCTTTTGATGTAATCTATAGTTTTGGTAATAAGAATGAGTTTTGTTCTGAGCCAGTACTAAGTTAAATCAGAGGGCTGAAGCTCTTGGGTTAGGGCCCAACCCTAGCAGCCAAGGCTCCTCTTTATTGTACATGTATGCTTAGTGTAGAGTTGTAGCTTAATTGTTAATTTTCTTAGTAGATGCATTTCCATTACAAGTAGTGTAGATTAGATTGGTTTTGTGATATTTTGCTTCCATGTGTGCCTTCTTCCAAGTAGCAGGTTAGCAAAGAGAAAAAGGATCACTACAAGGGTGTTATTAGGTGTTTTGGCCTTGCTTCATGCCTCTGGGACCATTACGTGAGGAAGGGACCCTTTAATAGCCCCCAAAACACATATTTCTAGTTCTTTTATGAGCTTTGGATTTTGTTGTCTTAAATTCAGTGGTTGGTTAATGTTGCAAGTCAGATTTTATTGTCATTTTTTTCCGTCTTTATTTCTACAATAAGATATCACTGAAAATTTTGATCCCCTTCAATAACTTTCTTCATGAATAATATAGGCAATTGATTCATGCCTTTCTAGTTTATGAAAATATATCTTGTTGCATAGTTCTTTTTGGAAGACACACATGTTTTAAGAAGAGCAGGTTATTCAGGAGGATACCAAGACTTCATCACCAACAACCACCTTACACTTCATCCACCTTAGCTATCCCTTGTTTCATTATCACCATCACTAGTTTTTCATCATTTTTCATTGAAATTCTGCTAAACACATTGAGCGAATCTAGCCATCTCTTATCTTGGATATTGAATCCTGAGTGCTCCTAGACCTTCTAACACTCCATTCCACCCCTCACACACCTTTCCTAAGCTTCCTAACACCGCCAACACCTCATAATTAGCTCTCAGTTGCATCTTGTAGGTTTCCTTTAATTCGGTTTTCTTGAAACGACCTGTTTTGAGGCTGAATTTATAGAAAACCTCTAGGAAGTCACAAAACGCCTCCTAGGACCCCTCCACACCATCCAACCACTTCATAAATCTTATAGCCATCCTTAAACACCTTCCATCCACCTGTCACATCCACATGAACAATTAGTTTGCATACTTGATTTTGCATTAAAAAACCGAAAAAGTGTAAACATATTTAGTTTAGTTTCTTTGCTTGCACATTAGTATGGTTTGATGCTTTTTACTTCTGCAGCTTAGATAGTAGAAATTGTTTATTTCTGATTAGAAATTCTACTTAGCATAGCTTTTTAAATGGTTAATTAGGGTATGGTGTGGTTTAGCATTACATGTTAGCTTTTTCCCATTACTGTAGTAGAGTAACTCTCTTACAGTAGATTTGCCCTTCTTCCATTAAAAGTAAAGCTTCTTCGGACTGTATAGAAGTCTCGATTGGAACCCCCATGGTCTCTCGCTAGCTAAACAGTGACAACAGGTAGAACCATCACTTTTACTTATGCATACAACACTGTCACCTCCAAGTTTGTATGAACCCCAGGTTTATAAGTAAAGCTGGTAGACCAATAGTTGCAACATCCTTGCTGCAATATTGGCGCTCATCACTTTTTTGTGCCATGGTCGGGGAGGTGTCTGAGTAGAATGTGATTACTACTTTCTTTTCTTCTATTTCTTATCTTCAATATGCTACAATTAGTTTATTTTTGCAAAAGTAATCTATTTGTTTCCTTTCTTTCATTTTGCATTATCTGCTTTCCTTTCCATTCTACATGTAGGATTTCAATTGAATGAGTAATTTTTTCATTCTGTCATTAATTTTCATTCAATTAGCAATTTCAATTCTGCAAGTAATTTCCAAGGTTTAAAAAAGAATACAAAACCAACCCAAAAATATTTCCTTTCATGCCTCGTAGGAATAGGGACAACTTAGGGAAATTTTTGCCAAATAACCCGACCACATCCAATAGACAACCTTCTCTCTTCTTTGATGGCTGTGAACTAGAGGAACCCTTAGGTGAGAAACCTGACATATTTAAGGAAGCTACAGGGGAAGAAGAAGAAGAGGAAACCATTCCTATTGAACTAATGCCTGAAAACAAAAATGACAGAGGGAATACAGTGAGAGTTGAGGGTGCCTTCCCCATTAGGGAAACCAATGGGGACACTAAGATGAAAAATATAAGCCCCTTTTCCCTACCACATTTCCATGGCCTAACCATAGAGGACCCCAACACTTTCATGTTTTCTTTTGTTGTTATATGTTGAACCTATGACAATACAAATAATGAGAAAATGTTAAAACTATTTCCATCTACCCTCAAGGATGCAGCGTTGCACTGGTTCATGGGTTTACCTAGAGATAGCATCACAACTTTGGCTCAGATGCAACAAGCCTTTAACAACAAATATCGTGACTACTGTCAGCCAAAGGATACTAAAGAGAAATTTTCAGGATGATAATAGGCCATGATGAATCCTTAGAAGACTATGAATAAAGATTCCAACTCAGTTACAAAAGGTCCAGGTGCACACTTGATCCTGAGTCACTAAAGTTGGTCCTACTTAGGGGAGTAAGAGAACATCTCTTAGATACCTTACATTTTTTAGTAGGAGGAGATATCTACCAATTACCCTATGAGGATATCAAGGCTATCTTTAGAACCCATTCTAGGGTAGCCAGGAAAAAGGGTAGGGGTAGTCAACCTATGGCCAGTTCATCATATTCCAACTCATCCATCAAGGGTGAAATTGGAAACATGCTAGAAGATTTTTGTTATGAAACCAGCTCAAGAAAAGATAGAAAAGATAGATCAACGCCTTAGAATTCAGCCTCTTCAAGGGGGCAACCTCCTTTACATTACATAAATGAACAATTCTTGGATGATTCAAATGACAAAACCTCCTTTCTATATATAGGAGCCTAATGAGTCACAATATAATCTAGCTAACCTAACAATAATAATATAAAGCCACAAAAATAACAATAGAGGGATTCTATGGGCACATTAATAACAATATGGGTGCGATGGGGGCACAACAATATAAATAAGGGGTATAACTACAATAGCAATGGGGTAATAACTAGTATTATAGGGACCCAACATGCCCCTCTCCTTCAAAAAAGTGTTGTCCTCAACGCTTGAGTAGTTCTGGATATTTCTGCATAAAATTCTCATCCTCCCATGTGGAATCTTCAGCGGATAAGTTCTTCCACTTGATAAGGTACTCTGAAATTGATCGATTTCGTAGCTGTCGAGTTCTTATTTCTATAACTGCTTCCGATTCCAATATAATTTTTCCTTCCTTGTCAAGTTCTGGCAATATTGTTTGAACTGGGAGCTTGTCGCCTATAACCTTCTTTAAGCATGAAACATGGAAAACTGGGTGCAATCGAGAAGCTGCAGGAAGCTCCAATTTGTATGCCATAGTACCAATCTTTTGCAACACCTTGTACGGACCATAATACTTTGGTGATAATTTATTATCCTTCTTAGCTTGCTTGAGGGACATTTGCTTATATGGTTGTAGCCGTAGGAATACCCAATCACCTACATCAAAACTTCTTTCACTGCGATGTTGATCTGCCTGTTGTTTCATTCTATTCTGTGCCAACACGAGGTTATCCTTTAAGAGTTGGAGGACTTTTTGTTGATGTTCGATGTGATGTTCCACTGCGTGAACCTTAGAATTTTCTCTTAAATATGATGTGATGGATGGTGGTTGATACCCATAAAGTGCCATAAATGGGGTCATTTTTGTTGCTGTATGAAAGGAAGTGTTATACCACCATTCAGCCAGAGGCAACCATTTGACCCATTGTGTCTGTTTATCAGATACAAAGCAACGAAGATATCCTTCCAAACATTTGTTTACTATCTCAGTTTGCCCATCAGATTGAGGATGATAAGAGAGCTATGAGCTAACTGAGTACCAAGACAAGAAAATAATTCTGTCCAAAAATTTCCAGTGAAAATGGGATCTCTGTCACTTACAATAATCTTTGGGTTTCCATGTAGCTTTTGAATTGTTTCCATAAATGCAGTAGAAACTGTACTGGCTTTAAATGGATGTGATAATGCACAAAAGTGTGCATACTTGGTAAGTCTGTCAACTACCACCATGATGACACTCTTTCCCTCAGACTTGGGTAAACCTGTGATAAAATCCATTGAAACCTCCTCCCAACGTTGGCTTGGAATGGATAAAGGTTGTAATAGACCCGATGTCTTAATTGTTTCAACTTTATTTTGTTGGCAAACCAAACATTCTGCCACAAACTTTTGAATATCTGATTTAAGGCCATCCCAAAAAAATTCCTTCTTAACCCTGTGGTAAGTTTTTAAAAATCCTGAGTGCCCTCCTAAGGGAGAAGTGTGCAATTCCATAAGAATCTTTTGTTTAGCTGGGAATTCTTACAGAGGTATAAGCGATCTTTGTACCATAACGAATCATTTTTCCAGCTAAATGTATCAGACATACTGGAATCTTGTTGTAGCTTTCGAATAAGTGCCCACACTTCTTCGTCATTCTTCCATTCCTCCCTTGCTTCATTTATCCAATCTGGTTGGATGATAGAAATAGCGCACAACAATGCTTCCACATCCTCATCCTTTCTTGAGAGTGCATCTGCCACCACATTTTGCTTCCCTTTTTTGTAGATGATTTCAAAGTCATAACCCAACATCTTTGTGACCCACTTTTGTTGCTCTTCAGAGGATAATCTTTGTTCTAAAAAGTATTTAAGGCTATCATGATCCGTTTTTACCTTGAAGTGTCTTCCCATTAGGTAGGGTCGCCATTTCTTAAGTGCATGGAGTATTGCCAACATTTCCTTCTCATAAATAGCTTTTCTTAAAAACTTTCCCTTGATTGGACGACTTTCAAAAGCAATGGGTCTTTCATCTTGCATTAGAAAAGCACCAATTCCATTTCCTGAAGCATCACATTCCACAATAAAGGTTTTTGTGAAGTCCGGTGTAGCTAAGACCGGTGCTTGGCACATTGCCTCTTTAAGATGTTCAAAGGCCTTTGTTGCTTCCGGAGTCCATGAAAATGCATCTTTCTTCAATAATGTTGTTAGAGGTGCTGCTATTCTCCCATAATTCTTAACAAACTTGCGATAATACCCTGTCAACCCAAGAAATCCTCGCAAATGCTTTATGGATGTGGGGATTTTCCATTCCTTAATGGCTTTAATTTTGCTAGGGTCTACCTTAACTCCTTCATGAGATACAATATGACCCAAATATTCCACCTCCTGGACTCCAAAAAAACATTTGGATCTTTTTGCATATAATTGTTTCTCCTCCAATAGTTGTAGCACCCTGTCAACATGTTCAACATGATCCTTCCAAGACTTGCTGTAGATAAGTATATCATCAAAAAATACTAACACAAATTTTCTAAGGAATGGTTTGAAAATTGAATTCATCAAACCTTGAAATGTTGAAGGTGCATTGGTAAGGCCAAAAGGCATGACCAAAAATTCATAATGACCCTCATGAGTTCTAAATGCCGTTTTCGGAATGTCTTCAATCTTCATTCTGATTTGATGATATCTTGAACGAAGATCCAACTTGGTGAAGTAAATTGATCCATGCAATTCATCCAGTAATTCATCAATGACAGGAATGGGGAACTTATCTTTAATAGTGAGCTTGTTGAGCTCCCTATAATCCAAACACATGCGCCATGATCCATCCTTCTTGTGCACCAATACTACTGGAGCAGAGAAAGAACTTTGACTCGGTTGAATTATACCAGCCTCTAGCATTTCTGCAACCATACGTTCAATTTCACTTTTTTGGACATAGGGATATCTGTACGGCCTGATGTTTGGAGGAACACTTCCTGGAATCAGATGAATAGCATGATCATGATCACGCATAGGTGGGAGACCTTTGGGAGTCTCAAATACCTTGGAATGATTGTCCAGGACTTTTTGGAGATCTGGAGAAATAGATGATTCTAATGTGGAAACATCTAGCGAACATAATTGTGCAATTACACCCCTTTGCTCCTTTTTTAGAAGCTTTGTCATACCATTAGAGCTGATTATCTTTCCTGGTTTCCCTGCAATACCCCTTAATTCAACTTCCTTTCCTTCCGTAGAAAATTTGATGAAAAGTTCTTGAAAATTAAAAGCTATTGTACCCAAGGATTGTAGCCATTGGACTCCTAGTACAACATCAGCACCTCCCATTGGAATGGAAAGCATTGGGCTAGTCAATACATATTCTCCCATGGATAGCTTGATATTATGGCACTTTCCAGAGCAATTTATTGTTCCTCCATTTGCAATCATCACTTGACACTCTGGTGCTGGATATAGGAAGCAATTCAATTCTTTTGCTACCCTACAATGAATAAAATTGTGGGTGCTTCCTGAATCAATCAACACTATTACCTTTTTCTTCTTGATTTGTCCTTCTATCTTGATGGTTTGAGGAGTGGTAATTCCCGCCAATGCATTACAAGATATGGTCGGATTTATTTGTTCTTCATCTAGGCTTTGTTCCTGGAGTATATCCTCTTCTTTTGACCTTTCTCAGCACACTTATGACCTTTAGTGTATTTGCTATCACAACTATAACAAAGCCCTTTTGCTCTTTTTTCTTCCAATTGTTGTGGTGTCAACCTTATAGGTTGTGGAAGACTAGGGGCAACAACACTTCCGTCTTTATAGTTGTGAGTGGTATGCTTCCTGGTTGCCATAATTTTGCTTTCCATTTTTCTTGCTAACCTGAATGCCTTCTCTAATGAATCAGGTTCCCAAAGTCGAACATCATGTTGGATATTATCCTTTAAAGACCCTATGAACACATCAATCCTATGCTCCTCTGGAATATCTTTTACCCTTATGTTCAATTTTTGGAACTCCTCAATGTGCTCCATTATTGAACCCTTTTGTTTGAGACTTATCAATTGGCTAAAAAAAGTGTTGCTTTTTGTATCCTCATAATGTGCTATCAATTCTTCTGTAAAAATTGCCCAAGTGATAAATTTTTTATGAGAGCAAAGCCATTGATACCATACAAACTGATTTGGTTCCAAATATAAAGTTGCCATACGTACCTTTTGTGTGTTTTGCACATTATTGAGATCGAAGAACTGCTCCATCTGTAATATCCATGTGGCGGGATCCTTGCCATCAAACTTCCTCATATCGATTTTTGGAATATGGTGGGTCTTCGATCCAACATTAGAGTCTATGGAATCATGATTAACATTTCTTTTGTTCACATCATGAGTTTCCTTTACAACCTTTTCACCATTAGTAAGTATTTCTTGTAGAAAATTTGTCAAATCTGTCTTCAAATCTGCCATGTCTGTCTTCAAATTTGTCCTGAAATCTTCCTTCATATCATCCATCTTAGCTTCCATTCCATTTATCTTAGATTCCACGCCATTTATCTTAGCATCTGTTAGCTTTTGTGAGCGTGACATTTGTTGCACTTGTTCTTGTAATTTTGATATATCATGTAGCATTTCTTCCTCTTCTTCATGAGTCATGCTAGAGCTTTCAGGTTCCTTACTAGGTGTTTTCATTTTCTTTCCTCAGGCATCAGTTACCGATAATAATGCTTTACTATGCCCTTTGAATTCCTTCAAACCAAGCTTATGCAAAAATTAAAAAAAAAAACTACACACCTTTTTTTTCTTTGTAGAAGCCTGATATTGAATCTGATGTATCTCTGTAATTTCGAATCATCCAGTTCTGAAATTGTGACCTGTAGTAGCCTTCTATGTCCTCTTTCCAATGCCACTAGTCTGATCCAAATTGTATTCTCTAAGAAAGAGTTATGCACAATCTCCCGCAGTGACCTGATTATAGACTAGTTCAGTAGAGCGAACTTGTATGAAGTGCCACGTGTCACTGTTTCAACCTTTGACTCTGAAAAATATATAAAAGAAAACTATAGTCTATCCTCTTTCTGTACCTTCTTACGAAATTTCAATCCGATGCTCAGAAAGAAAGTTATGACAATTTTCCCCAGGTCACCTGTTTTGACTGTAATTCAGGAGTCTGCAAAAAGACCAACTTCCTCAGATCATATCTCCGAAAATATCGCGCGAAAAGCTTTGAAATTCGGACCCAAGGTTTAGCGTGATTTCTTCTCACATGGGTTTTTTTTTCGACTTCTGAAACGTCACAGAAAAAAAGTTATAGCGAAAATTCCACGATGACCTGTTTGGAGCAGCGAAACCCTAGAATCCAAAGCTCTGATACCAAATGTTATGAAACCAGCTCAAGAAAAGATAGATCAACGCCTTAGAATTCAGCCTCTTCGAGGGGGAAACCTCCTTTACATTACATAAATGAACAATTCTTGGATGATTCAAATGACAAAACCTCCTTTCTATATATAGGAGTCTAAGGAGTCACAATATAATCCAGCCAACCTAACAATAATAATATAAAGCCAAAAAAATAACAATAGAGGGATTCTATGGGCACATTAATAACAATATGGGGGTGATGGGGGAAAAACAATATAAATAAGGGGTATAACTACAATAGTAATGGGGTAATCACTAGTATTATAGGGACCCAACAATTTCAAAAGTGAGATGTTGCAAACCCTTGCCTTACAAATGGACACTATGAGCATTAAAAGGAAGTAGGAAGAAGCAGAGAGAACCTTGGCCATCTTTTTTCCTAGATGCACCAGGAGGCATCCTAAGAATGAATGTCCATTGAACTATATTGAAATTTGCTTGATCTATGAAGAAAACCACTGCACAGACAAGTGTCCTTCTTTACCCAGACTGAAAGTTGTATATCAAGGAGCTGAAGGGGTCACTAAGCAACTTTGCTACATTAACAAAAGGAGACAACCTGGGCCTAGAGCATACCAACAGGGCATGAAAGGGCCGTCCCATGCATATAACAACCCCAGATAAACTAGAACTATACCTTCTTGGGGACCCCCTGCTCATCCTTCCTAGTCTACACCCCGTCCTTGGTCCTGTGCATCTCAGTATCATTCCCATCCATCCAACCAATAATTTCAACCTTATGCTCTCCCACAATCTTAGTGGGATACACCACTCCAGGGGTGGATGTCCAAATACAACAATGCTCCAATTCTATTACCTCCACCACCTACCCAACCACAGCTCCTACGGTCTGCTCCACCCAAGAAACCCCATATTCCTGCCCAGCCAAATCCGAGCCAGAAAAATAGGCAGCCTCAACAAGTATACAGTGGAGAGATATCATATCCATCTTATGCTCTGGAAATCCAGGAGATTAACTTGAGATTTTGGAGATTTCTCCTGGATAACCAACCTCCCCCTACACCTAGGGAGGTTGAGGAAGAAAGAGAGGAAAGCAACCTTAATGTAAATCCACCCTTTCCTGAGAGAGTAGCCCAACCACTCCAGCCTATCCTAGAAGAAACTGAACTTTTGGGAGAATTGAAAAATCTCTCTATAAAGATACCCTTCTCTAGGAAATAAAATATGTTCCCATTTACAATAAGTTGATTAAGGAGAAATTCTTCAAGCATCCAGGGAGGCGAAAAAGGGATGCCCCTACCATTAATGTCATTGGGCAGATGTCTGGCTTAATGCTGAGGCAGGTAATATGTCCAAAATATTTGGACCCTGGAAACCCTATAGTAGATGTGCACATCAATGGCACCATTGACCCACACACTATGATTGATCTTGGGGCTACCATTAATATGATGACCATGGACACCATGCTCAAGCTCAACCTCCAAGGGTCATTGAGGAAGACCACAGCAGTTCTGCAACTTGCAGACTATTCCACAGTAACCCGTGAGGGAATTTTGGAGGATGTGATGGTCTCCACTGACTCCTTCGAGTACCCTGCAAATTTCCTAGTTCTCTAGACTAAGGCTAAGCTTATTGGTTATCCTCTCATCCTTGGGAGGCCATGGTTGGCCACAATCGATGCTTACATTATTTGTAGAGCTGCGAATAATACCAACAAGAATGGGCATATGTCCAAGCAGTTAGTCATATACCCTCATGCTCAACCTCCTTTAGAGCATGATTTACCTTTATGGTTGGAGGAGGAGGAAGAAAATGAATTTTATTCCGCCCAACTTTATGCTTTGGAAGCAGCCATGGGAGGAGGAAGACAAAATGAGGATGACTTTATTGAACACCTACTCCAAAGTCCAACTCCCGGTTCATTACCTTTAGAGGAAGCAGTAAAGGAAACCTAGAACAATCATCTAATTGACTTATGGTTGGCCGATTCCAACCCACTCCATGTCAAAACCATGGAATTTGGCCCAGAGAGAACCTTGAAAATCAATCCATCTCTTTATAGTCTCAAAGAGGAGAAGCTATGAAACATGTTAAAGGAAAATCTAGAAGCCTTCACTTGGAGTTACAAGGAAATGAAGGGAGTACACCCCTTAGTGTGTACTCACCACATATACATCAAGAAGGTTGCAAGTCTGTTCGGAAACCACAAAGGAGGATGAATCCGGCTCTTAAAGATATAGTCAAAGAAGAACTCCAAAAATTGCTAGATGCAGGATTCATTTAGGCTATCTCCACCAGTGAGTGGGTCTCTCCTTTGGTGTTAGTTCCCAAGAAAAATGGTAAGTGGAGGATTTGTGTTGATTATAGGGAGTTGAACAAAGCCACAAAGAAGGATCATTTTCCTCTACCCTTCATGGACCAAGTGCTAAATGGCCTGGTAGGGAAAAGTTTTTTCTCTTTCCTAGATGGATTCAGTGGGTACAACCAAATCCAATTCTACCCAGAAGACTAGGATAAGACCACATTTACCTGTCCCTGGGGTACTTTTGCCTATAGGGTCCTTCCTTTTTTCCTATGCAATGCTCCTGCCACTTTCCAGAGAGAAGTATTGAGTATTTTCTGAATTAGTCCATGACGCGGTGGAGATTTATATGGATGATTTTACACCTTATGGCTGTGATTTTCAAGAAGCCCTGTCTAACCTAGGAAAAGTACTACAAAAATGCATTGAAATGAACTTGTCTCTCAGTCCCAAAAAATGTGAATTCTTAATGACTATAGGGACCATGCTAGGTCATTCAATATCTCAACAAGGACTATAGGTGGACCCAAACAAAATAGCCATGATCCAAATGGTTCCACCTCCTCAAAAGAAGAGAGATGTCAGAAGCTTCCAAGGGTTAGCTCGATACTACCGAAGGTTCATAAAGGACTTCAGTAATTTGGCCTCTTCTTTATTTGGTTTGTTGGCCAAAGATTATGAGTTTATATGGTAAAAAAGTTGTCAAGAGGCATTAGGTATCCTAAAGGATAAGTTAACCACTGCATCCAACTGTCTAGGGTCCAAACTAGTCCCTCCCCTTTAATTTTGGTGTTGATGCCTCACACAAAGCCATATGAGCAGCTCTAGGTCATATAGATGAAATACTACCTTATGCTATGTATTTTATCATTAAGAACTTATCAAAGGCTGAACTAAATTAAATAGTGATCGAAAGGAACTCCTAGTAGTTGTGCATTCATTAAACAAATTCAGGCATTACATTATAGGATATCAAACATTTGTGCATACTGACCATGCTGCAATCAAATATTTAATGAAAAAACTAGATGTGAATGCTCAAATTATAAGATGGTTACTTTTATTGGAGCAGTTTGATCTAATCATTGTTGATAATCTTGGTAAGGAAAATGTTGTAGATTTTTTTATCTCGGGTAAATTTTCTTGTAGGTGAAGAAGGAATGGTGGATGACCAGTTACTAGATGAGCACTTATTTGCTATTTCAGTTCTCTCTCCATGGTTTTCTGATATAGAAAACTATGTGGTATCAGGACAGTTCCCACCAAATGTTTCCTCCAAAGAAAAGAGAGAGATAGTCAGGAAAAGCACCACCTTCACTTGGATTGGGGCAATATTTTCAAACTTGGTCGAGATAAAATCTTGTGAAGGTGTGTCATGGAAGAGGAAGTATTTGACATCCTTCTGACCTATCATGATGGGCCTTGTGGAGGTAACTTTGAAGCAAAGAGGACATCATTCAAAGTGTTACAAGCAGGCTATTATTGGCCCACTCTTCATCAGGATGCAAAAAAATAGACTAGCTAGTGTGATCGATTCTAGAGGATGGGAAGGCTTACTCCAAGAGATGAAATGCATCTGCAGCCTCAAGTGAATTTCAAGCCATTTGACAAGTGGGGCATGAACTTCATTAGGCCTATTGACCCTCCTTCAAAGAAAAATAATACATTATTGTATGCATTGATTATTTGACTAAGTGGGTTGAAACCAAGGCAATTAAGTCGAAAATAGAAGGGAACGTGGTTGAGTTCCTAAGTGAGAATGTATCCTACAAATTTGGGTACCCTATTGAGTTGGTCATGGACTAAGGCATCCATTTTACCTCCAACATGATCGAAGACTTGCTCAGCCATCAGAAGATCAAGCATAGGACCTCCACTCCTTATCATCCACAAGCTAATGGGAAAGTGGAGGTGACCAACAGAGCACTGGAGAGCATCTTAACCAAGGTGGTGAGCAGCAGTAGGAAGGATTGGGCAGAAATGCTAGTTGAGGTCACCGGGTCTATAATACCACATGGAAGACCACCACTATATTCACACCCTATGAGCTGGTCTATGGGAAAAAGGCCTTACTGTCCATTGAATTTGAATATAACACATTAAGGATGGTAGCCCAACTAGATTTGTATCTCAGAAGTGAAAAAAAAGAGAGATTGTTCCAATTGAATGGTTTGGATGAATTCATAATGCAAGCCCTCCTACATAGAGAGGTAGTTCAACTTCAAAGGAAGATCTGGCATGATAAAAATATCAACGATAAGAGATTTTAGGAAGATGACTAGGAATTGTTATATGATTCTAGGTATAAAGACTTCAAGGTTAAGTTAAGGATAATATGGCTCAGACCTTATGTTGTGGAAATATAACATGATAATGGTTTAGTGGAAATCAAAATCGTAGATGAAGAAGCCATTATTTTTCTTGTTAATGTTGGGTTGTGTTATAGTCTTTCCATGACTAGCCCATGTAGTTAACTAGGGGGTTAGAGGGGGGTGGAGCCCCTCTTCATTGCGCTGACTGTGTAGCTGGGGGTGGGGGTCACAGGGGGTCTGAGGTGTACCCATAACCCCTGGAAAATTTTGGTTTTGGAACCTATGTTAGGTTTGGCATATCCACCTATGGTTTTGTGCATGATTTTCACTCATGTTTTTTGGACGCGATGGTTTTCAGACCATGGTATTGGATGCTTCGGCATGTATAAATATGTATTATAACATTGAAAGGAACATAATGAAAAATCAAGCTGGTAGTCTATGTTTTGGGATCCAGGGGAAAATCCCTATGTGTATGTGTTTTATGTGTTATGCTCTCGCATTGTTTATTTTATATGTTTTAGAATTCGTATGCAGTTAATTTCTGTACGGGGTTAAAACCTACATTTAGTATCAGAGTTATTTTGGCTTCAAGGGGACACCTTTGTTGCTGAGGGGTTTCGCTCGGGCCTGTGGTAGGCCCTGTTTAGTAGGAGATCTGTGAGATTGATTTTGGTGGTGAAAGAAGATGGCGATCAATGGAAAGATAGAGATTGAGAAATTTAATGGTTAGATTTTTGAGTTGTGGAAACTCAAGATGGAGGATCTGTTGGTGGATAAAGATCAGTGGATCGTGGTAGATCTAGGTACTAAACCAACTGGAGTGTCTGATGAAGAATGGAAGAATTTGGATTAGAAGCAAAGAGCACAATACGATTGTGTGTCTCAGATTTAGTGTTGTTGAATGTATCAGGGGAAGCTACAATGAAGGCTTTGAGGGACAAGTTAGGGACTTTTGACCAATCTAAGTCTCTGGTGAGTAAAATGTTCCTGTGGAAAAAGATGTATAACCTAAGGATGAAAGATGGAGACTCGGTGACAGAACATCTGAACGCATTTAATATTGTGGTAAGTTAGTTAGCATCTGTTAATATTAAAATTTCAGATGAGGATAAGTGCATCATTTTGTTGTGTTCTCTACCACATTCGTGGGATAGTCTGGTTATTGCAATAGGTAGCAATGCAACCACCTTGTAGTTTGATGAAATAGTCTCATCCTTGCTGACGGAAGAGATGAGACGGAAAAATATGGAGAGCTAGAATGGTGATGCCTTATCTATATGAGGACGGTCCTAGAACAGAAACAAAAAAAAGTCTTCGAGTGGGAGATCTAAATCTAGAATGAGATCTAAATCTCCAGGAAAACTTGTAAAGGTGGTGTGATGGAAATGCAGAAAGGAAGATGACTTCAAAAGGGATTGTAAATCTAAAGCTCCTAATAAACGAAAATGATCTCATGAGGCTCCTTCTACAGAGGCCAAAACCACCTCAGATGAAGGTGGAGATGTGTACTTGGTTTCTTCAAGTACACATGTGGTTCATGAGGCATGGTTGATTGACTCATCTGCATCCTTTCACTTCACTCCCCAAAGAGAGTGGTTCTATGAATATGAGAAATATGATGGTGGTGATGTCTTCTTAGGGGATGGCAGG
The DNA here is from genome assembly GCA_031772625.1 of Pinus tabuliformis. Taxonomy (NCBI): domain Eukaryota; kingdom Viridiplantae; phylum Streptophyta; class Pinopsida; order Pinales; family Pinaceae; genus Pinus; species Pinus tabuliformis. The sequence continues at coordinate 1,396,126,868 of CM062804.1, forward strand.
AAGGCTAAAATTGTTGGTCATGGAAAGGTAAAGTTGAAGTTCCAAGGTGGAAGAGTTAGAACACTTCCGGTTGTTCTACATATTTCTGCATTGGCCAGAAATCTAGTTTCTGTAAGCGAGTTGGATGATGCAAGTGTAAAAAAAATGTTCAAGAAGGATACCTGCAAGATGGTTAGGGGAGCACTGGTATTGATGCGAGGAGTTTGAATTACAACTCTGTACAAGTGGCAAGGTCACATGGTTGTTGATGGGTGCAACAGTTCTGTGGTCCTGAAAGTGGAGCAGAAAATCTAGTGGTGTCTGGGGAGAAGACCATGTTATGGCATTAAAGGCTTGGACATACTGGAGAGAAGGGCCTTCGAATACTTCATGGTAAAGGTATGGTAGAAGGTATGAGTAATATCTCTCTTGATTTTGATTTCTTTGAAAATTGTGTATATGGGAAGCACAATCGGGTGCATTTCCCCTCTGGTAGTAAGAGGGTGAAATAGATATTAGAACTTGTGCACAGTGATGTGTTTGTTCCTGTGAAGGTTCCATTACTCAGTAATTCTGTGTACCATGTATCATTTATAGATGAGTTCTCAAGGAATACATGGATTTATTTCCTTAAGAAGAAATCTGAATCCTTTGATAGGTTTGAAGAATTTAAGGCTCTCATGGAAAATCAGACAAAGAAGATAAAGGTGTTGAGGACAGATAATGGTGGAGAGTTTTGCAACAAGGAATTTGAAGAATTCTGTAATAAGTGTGGTATAGCATGGCAGAAGACTACTCCATATACACCTCAGCAAAATGGAGTTCCAGAAAGAATGAACAAGACATTGATGGAAAGGGCAAGAGGCATGCTCAGTGGTGCCAGGTTAGGATAAGAATTATCGGTAGAGGTGGTGGATACTGCATGTAACCTGATCAATTGGTCACCTTCATCAACATTGGAGGATAAGACTCCACAAGAAATATAGACTGGTAAGAAACCCTCTCTTTCATATCTTAGGGTATTTAGATGTGATGCATATGTACATGTTCCAAAGGAGAAATGAACCAAGTTGGATAGTAAATCTAAAAGGTGCATCTTTATTGGGTATAAGGATGGTTTAAAGGGTTATAAGCTTTGGAACCCAGTAACAAGCAAGGTTGTGTATAGCCAAGATGTGGTGTTCAGAGAGGTGAAAGATGTTATTAAACATGAATTCCAACCAAAGGAACCTGAGAAGATAGAGTTTGAGCTACAGGAGGAAGAATCAGACTCTACAGAGGAGAAGGAACGAGAAGATGAAGAGCCATAAACTCCAGCTGTGAGAAGATCAGTTCGAGAAAGAAGGAGGCCAAAAAGGTATATACCATCTGTTTTCTATTCAATTTTTTCTTTATCTATTATGGATGATGATCCTAGAACTATGAAGGAAGCAGTAGATTCAGAGGATGGAAAACTCTGGAAAGAGTCCATGGCTAATGAAATGACATATTTGCACAAAAATGAGGCTTGGGATCTGCTGGAGTTGCTGGCTGGAAGGAAACCCATTGGCAACAAATGGGTGTTCAAGAAGAAGACAAATGTAGAAGGAAAAGTGGAGAAATACAAAGCTCAGTTGGTAGCAAAAGGTTATTACCAGGTGCCGAGAATTGATTTTGGTGATATTTTTTTCTCCTATTTCCAAGGTAACTTCTATTAGAATACTTTTATCTGTTGCTGCTTCTTTTGATTTTGAGGTAGAACAGATGGATGTGAAGTCAATATTTCTTCACGGGGATCTAGAAGAGGAGATCTACATGAAGCAACCTGAATGCTTTGTAGTGAAGGGTAAGAAAGAACTAGTATGCAAGTTAAAGAAGTCTCTGTATCGGTTAAAACAGTCACCAAGGATGTGGTATCAAAAATTTGATACATTTATAGAGGGACTTGGCTTCACTAGAAGCAATGCAGATCACTGTCTGTATTTTAAATTAATTGGTGACCGTGTTATTTATCTATTCTTTTATGTGGATGATATGTTGTTGGTTGGAAATGACAAAGAAATTATCCAGGATTTAAAGACCCAATTGTTCTCCAAATTTGACATGAAAGATGTTGGTGTTGCAAACTATATTTTGGGCATGGAAATTAAAAGAGATCGGGAAAAGAGGAAGCTTTGGTTAAACTGGAGGAAGTATGTCAAGACAATACTGTAGAGGTTTAATATGCAGGATAGTAAACCAGTGAAGGTTACTATTCCTGTAGGCGTGAGGTTATCTATTGAACAGTGTCCCATGATACAAGAAGAGGAAGAGGACATGTCCCATGTTCCATAGGAAAGTGAAGTCAGTAGCCTGATGTATGGAATGTCTATTCTAGAGTAGACATTGCACATGCAGTGGGACTATTGAGTAGGTTTATGTCAAAACTAGGGAAGGAACATTGGACAATAGTGAAGCGGGTTTTCAGGTATTTGTGTGGCACTAGTGATTATGGTTTGTGCTACCAAGGAAGATTAAGATTGGATAGAATGTTGGATATTCATGGCCTTGTTGATGCAGATTGGGCTGGAGATCTGGATTACAAAAGATCTACAAGTGGGTATGTGTTTAACCTATTTGAAGGTGCAGTCAGTTGGATGAGTAAGAAAGAATCCATAGTGGCACTATCAACTACAGTGGTAGAATACATGGCAGCCACTCATGCAAGCAAGGAAGCAGTTTGGTTGTAGAGATTGTGTTCAAGTATGGGGTTAGTACATGGAGCTATAAGGATAGACTGTGACAACCAAAGTGCAATTTTCTTGGCAAAGAACCCTGCATATCATTCAAAGGCAAAGCACATTGATGTTTAGTATCACTTTGTGAGGGATATGATAGAAGAAAAAAATATGTTGCTAGTATAGGTGCACACTTCGAAGAATACTGCATATGCATTGACAAAAGTTGTGAGCTTTGAGAAGTTCTCTTAGTGTATAGAGACAATGGGAATTTAAGGGCTGGTAAAATGACTAAGCTCTCTTTTGACCCCTTGTGGAAAATCAACAACAAGTGGGAGAATGTTGGGTTGTGTTATTTTATTTCCATGACTAGCCCACATAGTTAACTGGGGGGTTAGAGGGGGACGAAGCCCCCCTTTGTTGCACCGATTGTGTAGCAGGGGGGACCAAATCTAGAGGAAATCTATGTGTATATGTGTTTTATGTGTTATACTCTCACATTGTTTATCTTATTTGTTTTACAATTTGTATGAGGGTAATTCAAGTACGGGGTTAAAACCTACATTTAATGGAGACCGATTGAAAATGTACAAGAGACCTTTATCAAAACAAGAGTTCGTTGATGATATGAATAAAACATTGATGACAGTGGAGCAAGTTCCAGCTCCTCCCTCATTAAATCACTAAGGAAAAAGGAAAAAGAATAAGGACTTGTATGAAAACATCCATGAGGCACTTGAGTCTCATCTTTGGGTTGAAAATGTCTGGAGGCGGCCCAGTGATGACAAAAAAGCGAGAGAAAAAAAAAGAGAGAAAACAAAACAAAAATTAAGAGAGAACAAGAAGATCCCTAGGTGAAAACCTTTCTTGAGGTGCCCAGGGAAAACAGCTAGGGCGAAAACATCTCTAAGGCAGCCTAGTTGTTTTTCAAAAAAGAAAAATATATCATGAAATTTCCATTTGCGGGTGGGTGAGAAGGACAGTCAAGGAGCAAAAGAGGATCCCAGGGAGACCCCTGCCACTCACATATTCATTTTATTCACTCCTTACAATGCATCCCTCCATCATTTTTGTCATTTTTCCACTCCATTTCTTCGATTTATGGAAAGACCGTGTTTTCTACAGGATCCCTTGTATTCCTACAAGATCCCCAGAAAACCTACAAGATGATCTTGTACGAATTATAGTGACCCAGAAATCCTACAAAAATAAATTCGAAGGAAAACGATGGACTTGTTAGGTCCCTAAAATTCGCCCCTTCATGATCTAGCACCTCACCTTGTCCACCACCATCATCCCTGCACTCACCATTAAAAAAATATTAGTTTCAATAGTTTTCTTCCAGTCTTCAAAAAAAAGGAAAAAAAAGAGGAAACATAGAAGAGTAAAGAGAATCACCTGAGTATCCTTTTCTCTCCACACTCCCACTCTTTATTTCCATCCATGTCACCATCCTCACAACCCCAGCGAGTAAAATGGTTAAGGAATTATGAGGGAGAAGTAGCTATAGGACATCCTGTAGGAAACCCTGTAGCACCCTATCCCACAGAATGCTAGTCACACTAGCAATAAGTCTTCACCATGATGATCCATGAGCTCCAAAGTAGAACCATCAGATCTTCAATCATAGTTACCTGCAAAAACAAAATAACCATTAGTAGACAGCAAGAGGAGGAAGAAGAATGGCATGCAACAAATATACACAACAACACCTCTAGTCTTCGACAACTACAATGTATCATTGAAACCAAAGGTAAGTGTCCCACTTGATCTCTCATATGCATCATGTAGTAAAAAATTGTAAGGGTTACGAGATAGTTGGTTTATAATTGAAAAGGTAGCCAGTTAACTTGGCCACCTTCATTCAGTCAGCACATGCACAACCGACTTTCCTCTCACATGTGGCTACAGTTAACTGAAAGACACATAAGGAGTAGGAAAAAAATTGGTTAAGCTATGGATCTACGAGGTGGAATTCAATTATGAGGAGTGGGAAATCATGAGGTGGTAGTGGGGACAAAAAATCCAAAAATGGAAAGGTACCTTTGTTGCCAGCACACCACCTCACCCCAAAACACCATAAGACGAAATAAAACATCGTTCCCATGCATTCATACATTTCACCTCCTTGAAACTCCCTCATTCAAGTCGCTCTCATAACCCAGGCCACTCACTAGAAGCAAAGATCCATTATTCACTACACAGGAATTCCTATAGGATCATGCACATGAATTCCTACAGGATACAGTCTATAGGATACACAAAGACTATTTACAGTATTGGCATAGAAGAGTTTAGAAGGGATATCATGGGAGTTAACCACTACAACCAGTCTAAAGAGGTAGGGTCTAAAATTACATTCCCCTTTGCAAGTAAATGAACCAAGGACACTAAATTTGAGCAAATTTAGCAACTGTGTGAAGGGAATTAAATACATAGTCAACTCTGTTTTTTTCATGCATTTGAAAAATTGTTTCAACCCTCTCACTTTCTCGTCAAGCTTCAACAGAAATATGACAGGAAATTTTAATAGGTGAGAGCCCACAATTACTGTGAGAATCCAATAACACCCCCAAGGGCTTGAAATCTTCACAAGACATAACTAGATGGGGTTTTTCGAAAAATTCAGAGGGTATTATGATGAGGGGACTCAAGAATTTTCTCTCTCCCTCACTCCACACAACATAATCCATGCCACTATAGTAATAAGGTGCCTCACTATAGATCTGACCCCTCATCTCATTAGCAGGGTCACCACACCTCCCCTATAAATCCGATGGACAAAGGAAGACAAAGGAGATAGCGAGGTTGGCAAAATAAAATTCTTTTTAAAAGGTGAAGAACCATTGAGGACAAAAATGGAGTCAAGAGGGAAAGTCTGCCATATCCATGGAGTGAGGAAGGCTACCAACAAATCAAATACATCTCATGCTAAGGTAGATATAGTGTTGTCTATGGCTATCATTTTAGGATCCTTGAAGAATTAAGATTTGGAGTAGAAACATCCCTCACCAAAGGCTCAACATACCATATTTCTTGCTTCAATCATTCATAGAATCAAGCGTCAAAGTGAAGGAGGGGAATTCCCAACAATTAGCTCACCATGGGTTGATTAGGATCCTCATTGAATATTCCCTCCAAAACCTCAAAACCCCTATAAAATGGTCATTTTTCAGATACATGCTAGTAGAGGATGACATCAAAGCTTTCACTTATGATGTTAGTCCTACTGTCAGTGAAGAGGAAGTAAAACAGGAGAAGAAAGATACAAAAGGAGATTAGGATGAGATGGATGAAGAAGGAGCTAACATAGAGGAACATGATGAATATGAATACAAGGAGGGAGAAGAGAAGGATGATGGAAGAAACAGAGGAGGAAATTAAGGAGGAAATTGATTGATATGATGAAGATCTACAAGAAGAAGAAGATAGGAAAGAGAGAGAGGAAGAAGGCAATAGAACATAGGGGACAAAACATAAGGAGGAGTCACCTAGGGTGTCTCCAGAGGCCACTAAGAGAGAGGCAACAACTGCCTGCACTACTCTAAGCACCACAATCAAGTAAAAAGGCAAAAGGCAAAGGAAGACTCCACTGTATTTCAGGACAAGAAAGAGCACATGAATAAGACAGGGGAAGCCACAAACATCAACCAAAATTACTATTGAGATTGAAGATTCCCCTACACAAAAAGGCAAAATTCCTTCCCCTAAGTCCCCTATCACCTATGTAATGAGGCCTACTACTATATTAACTTCCTCAAAGGCTAAGGCAATCCTACAGGATCCACAACAAAATCTATAGCAAGCAAAAATAGTCCAACAGGATACTCTTTTGAATCTACAAGAGGCACAAAAGTTGGAAAGAAAGGTAGGAGAGCATCAAGAAGCTAAACAGGTGGAACCAGAGACAAATGAAACTAGCCCCCAACCTAACCTAGACTCCTATTATAGGTTTATTGAAGGAGGTAGGGTCATACCTCAAACATTTTCCATCCCACTGTTCTTCAAGCTTCAGAAGGAGAGGGCCAGAGCTTACCAATGGATGCATATCACCAAATCAAAGTGGGTGGAAGACATTAGGCACATGGAGGAGAAACTCAAAGAAATGGGCAGAGTGTTAAGTGGCTTAAGGGACATAGAATCTATAATGAGAAATAAACTAGAGGCAGAAAATGTATGGTTGAGGGGATAGCTACAGGAAAGAGAGAACCAATTAGCATGTACGGCTAGCCTCTTCTTGGAGGCAATCTAGTGTAGGATGCCAGCTAAGTACTATGCTCTCTACCTCAAATAAAAATGGTTGCAGTTTTAGATTAAGACAGTAGCATAGAGGAGAACTATGCCTTTTCAGGACTACAGGTATTTTATTGATCTTTATGATCAAAGTACACTAGAGGATAGGGCCAAAATGGCTAAGTTTTATCTGCACAACATGGTCCTCACAGACATGAATGATTTGGAACCTAATGCCAAGCTAGAAGATCTACAATTAATGGCTTTGGCATTATGGATGAACCACGAGGATTCAAGAGCTACAGAGATGAAAAGGATATTTGCAAGAGAGAAAATTGAGACTCTTTTGATCAGAGCTGAACAATCAAATCCCATGGCCCTCATCACTACCCATAATTTGATTGCAAATGATCCTCAGCTAAAACCTAGATATCTTGCTACCCAAGAGCAAGCAATTTCACATTCTTAGGACATGTTTAGGCTTATAGGAGATGATAGTATACATTCTTTCCTAAGGAGATGGAACACACTACCATACAACTTAAAGATAAGAGAATATCACTCTCCTAAAAGGTTGAGAGAGGCACTCATCATGACACCTATGTACAAGTAATCTATAAAGGTTGAAGGTCAATTGGATAGTTCTAAAACTCAGTACACCATTACTCTTATGGATGCTAGAAGGGAGAAAAGAAGAATAAGAAAAGAGGTAGTGGGAAGAGGTAGAGAAGAAAGTAGGCTTCCATGAACAAGAAGAGGAGACCAAAATAGAGGCATGGGATGTTATAGAGGCTACCAGAGCCATGAAGGATATGAATATTGACTAAGTTGCTTAGAGGATGAGCAACACATTCAGTAGGGGTGTGATGATGAACCTCATCATTGGGTAATTATATGGGCCTTAATTCACCTCCTGGCTTACTCAAACCAACTATTCTCATAACTTATTGGATACTTTTGATTATATATTGTTTATGAGATGAGTTAGAGTTGGATATTTTCTTTGTGATCTAATGTGCATTTAATGCAATATTAGAGGATAAAAGCAAGGAATTTTGGCAACGACCAAGGTCAAAAATTGAATGGGACAAGGAAGAGGGATTATAGGAGGTAAATGATCCTCATTTACTACCCCTCCATTTGAATATTCCTCCATTAGCATGAAGTGCAAACAACCAAATCATGAGGACTAGAAGGCAGCCGAGTAGGTGAAAGTCAAAGCACTAGTTTATCTTCAGTTTGGGAATCGAGCCTCCGTAATTTTAATGAAGTCTTTGGAGACTTCAGATGTATAAGTAGAGAGGCCTAGGACCTCAGTAGGATTCATATTTTCATTGTAAAACTCTACTCTATTTTTGAGCTACAAGACTTCTGACAGTTCTTTTGATGTAATCTTTTATTTTGGTAATAAGAATGAGTTTTGTTTTGAGCCAGCATTGAGTTAACTTAGAGGGATTAAGCTCTTTGGTTCGGGCCCAACCATAGCATCCAAGGCTCCTCTTTATTGTACATGTATGCTTAGCGTAGATTCACAGCTTAATTGTTAATCTTCTTAGTAGATGCATTTCCATTACAAGTAGTGTAGATTAGATTGGTTGTGTGATAGTTTTCTTCCATTTGTGCCTTATTTCAAGTAGCAAGTTAGCAAGGAGAAAAAGGATCACCACAAGGTTGTTAGTAGGTGTCTCAACCTCACTTCCTCCCTCTGCGACCATGACTTGAGCAAGGGACCCTTTAGCAGCCCTAAAAACATAGATTTCTAGTTCTTTTAAGAGCTTTGGAGTTTGTTGTCTTTAATTAAGTAGTTGGTTAATGTTGCAAGGTAGATTTCATTGTCATATTTTCCAATCTCCATTTCTGCAATAATATCTCACTCATGATTTCATTCCTTTCAACAACTTTCTTCATGCATAATAGAGGCAGTTTATTCATGTTTTCTTAGTTTATGAAAATATTTCTTGTTGCATAGTTCTTTTTGGAAGACACACATGTTTTAAGTAGAGAATTTACTTTAGTAGGAGACCAAGACTTCATCACCAGCATCCACCTTCCACTTCATCCACCTTAGCCATGCCTTGTTTCACCATCGCCCTCACTAGTTTTTTTATCATTTTTCAATGAAATTCTCGTAAACACATTGAGCGAATCTAGCCATCTCTTATTGTGGATATTGACTCCTGAGTGCTCCTAAGGCTTCTACCACTCCATTCCACCCATCACACACCTTTCCTAACCTTCCCAACACCGCCCACACTTCCCAATTAGCTCTCGGCTATATCCTATAGGTTTCCTGTAATTCCTACAGGCTCATCCTGTAGGTTTCTAGTACATCCTGTAGGTTTTCCTGAAACGGCCTATTTTGAGGCTGGATTGATGGGACACCTCTAGGAAGTCACAAAAAGCTTCTTAGGACCCCTCCACACCATCCAATAACTTCATAAAACTTCTAGCCATCCTCAAACACCTTCCATCCACTTATCACATCCACAAGAACTATTAGTTTGCATACTTGATTTCACCTAAAAAAACAAAAGAAGTGTAAACAGATTTGGTTTAGTCTCTTTTCTTGTACATTAGCATGGTTTGATGCTTTTTACATCTGCAACTTAGATAGTAGCAATTTTTTATTGTTGATTTACCAATTCTCCTTAGCATAGCTTCTTAAACGGTTAATTAGGGTATGGTGTGGTTTATCATCACATGTTGGCTTTTTCCCATTACTGCAGTAGAGTAGATTTTTCCTCCTTCCATAAAAAAATCAAGCTTCTTCTGACTCTATAAAAGTCTGCCTTGGAACCCCAGTGGTCTGTTGCCAGTTGGACAATTACAACAGCAAGAACCATCACTTTTACTTTTGCATACATCACTGTCACCTCCAATTTTGTACGAACCCCAAGTTGACAAGTAAAGATGGTAGCCCAGGAGTTACAACATCCTTGCTGCAATACTGGTGCTCATCAATATGCTAGAAATTAACTTTCAAGTTACTTCAATCTAACTACGAACCCAAATAACAACAAACCAAATTCACCTATTCTAATTCAGCAATCAATTCAAAATAAATTATAATACAGTTATAGTACAACACATAGAATTGAAATTTTAATCTTTCACACTTGTAGGAATTGAAATCTTAATCTACCACACTTGTAGGAATGAAATCTTAATCTACCACACTTGCGGGAATTGAAAAGCATGCCACTCTTTCAGAAATAAAATTGCATGAAATGAGATATACTCTAAAGTATCATGTGTGCATTATCATATCAAGATCCTATGAAAGGAATAATAAAAACCACGTGAACTGAAATGAAAGAAAAAAAGAAATCATTCTTAACCTCTAGATATGAAAGCAAGTAAAAACAATTGCTCTTACCCTCTTGATATGAAAGAAAATAAAAACAATCACTCTTAACATCTCACACATGAAAAGATATGAAAGCAAATAAATATTATTCTATGAAAGAAATAAATATTAATCAATGAAAACCATAAATCTCACACATTGTAGGTGCCCAATCTAAAAGTATGAGAGATGGAGAGTTGAGAGGCTTCAAATGCAAGCATAACCAACTCAAAGTGAACATCACTCATGAGCGTGGTGCCAAATCCAAGTTATATATTCAAAACATGATCATTTCTCAAAATTTACATGTGCCTTTGAAAGGAGGAGGCTCTCCTATTTATACAAAAACACAAGGATCTACCTCATTAATGGAGGTCCATTATTCTCTCCCTACATCCCTAGAAAATCTCATAGAGTTACAACTCAAATAGATAATGATGAGACACATATCCTCTTTGACATTTATCCAAATCTTCTTCCATATCTTGAAGGGAATTCAAATTTGAGCATTGGAGGCCACATAAGGGTGCCTTGGAAGCTTCCAAATGACCTACACATGTCATGAAACTCAAGCCACTTTTAATTATTAGCATGTATATGCATTTTTCTAGGTTTTAAACATTTAATCAACTTATAATACTAGAAATCATTAAATTTTGGAGATCAGAAATGGAACCCCTATAATTATAAAAATCGAGGCTAATGAAAGGTTATATGGTCATGGAGTTGTGAAATGTAAGTGAAATGGTGGCGATAAAGGTGAAAGTGGATGATATTTTGAATACATTTTGGAGACTCTACAATCTTGTTTGTGTGGTTTGAAAATTTAGATTTAGTAGCTTCTGCTATATGTTTGTTTTTAGTTTTTTACAAGACCTTATGTGTGGAGTGTGAATATTATTTAGTAGAAATAATAAAAACTTATTTGCATTGAATATAGTAGAAACAATGCTAAAACTTACCGAGAAAGACCTTCGTTTTGACGAGAACGTTGATCCTTTACCTCAATTTGCAAATGTTGGTCCTCCTTATATGACTACATTATCAATTCTTGAATTCACGATAGGGTTACCTGTATTTATTCTCAACTTATTTAATTCTAGATTCTCCAATTTTACAAGCTCAACCAATTATTTCACCTCAACTGAGTTCACCATCTCAACATCACCAACCTAATGTTGACCCTTTACCTTCTTCCCCAACATGTCCTCCTCCCTTTCTTCTTCTTCACTTGGTAAAAGTCTTTATGCTAGTAACCATCTAACTAAGAATAAGAATAAAGGGAAGAAGAAGAAGAAAGACAAGAAATAAGTAAACCAACCAACCATGGATATAAGTATTGTAATGTTGATGAAACTTCCACAATGCATTGTAAGCCCAAATACCCTTTCATGTTTTGCAAGGGTGACCACTTTCTCATCAATGGTCCCGGCATTCCTATGGTCTTGGAAGTATGGTTAAATAATTATTATTAACCTACTATTAATCCATCAACCAATGATTGTGAGGTTCATGGGAAAAAGGAAGGGAAAATATTAAGGATGGAAATTTATATTAAAGTTTAGAAACCTCAGGGAAATTTACTAGCCCCTAATATGGACACTACAAAAGATTTAGAGATATATTTGTAAAAGTATTCAAATTTTTATTGACTTTATATATAATCTATAAAATTTTACTGATATTTAAGATAAAATAATTTTATACTACAAAATTTGGGTGAATCATTTTTAGAAAAAATGGAAAATAGCGAATCTCTTTTTTGGAAAAAAATGGAAAATTAACCCACTTTTGAGTATTAGCCCCTAAAATTTTCCATGGAAAAAGGGTAAAGTTAGGATTCCTTGTATATTATGCAAATGGATTCATCATAGTCACATTTTCCATCATATGGATGAAGCCTCAAAATTGTTGGAAAAACTTATTGTTTCACAAGAACAGCTTCCAACTAATTACTGCAAATTTTCACCCAGTCTACTGTCAATTGATGAAGTTATTGGTCTAAATCCAAGTACAATCAATCCCACTCTTCCATCGCAGAGTGAAACATGTGGTCAAATCGATTCCACTTTCGGTTCATCCCACTCTCCCTTGCGAGAGTGATCTTCATACTGCTCAATTCATTCATGTTACCTCAGATTCTTCTAAACATTGTGGCATTTAATCTGTGTCTTTTGAAACCCATCTAGGTAATGAGACTATTCCTTTTTATTGGAGTAGACTGCCATAATTGCGTGTTCCTTTTTCCAACACTTTCCAAATCATTGTGAAGGCTTATGGAAATAATGTTTGTTGCACGAATGTAGATGAAGGTGCTTATGTTAGTATTCTATCCTCGACTACTTGGCAATATTTCGGTTCCCCTAAGATTGTGTCCATTACACAAAATCTGTTAACTTTGAACAGAACCATTAGCGAACCTTTAGGAATCCTTCCTAGGTTACCTATTACCTTGCAAGGTAAAACTATCTATATTGATGTTATGGTAGTCCATGGTCCCTTAGATTTCAATTTGCTACTTGGGACAGAATATGTCTATTCCACGAAAGTTGTCGTATCAACACTCTTTCGTGTGATGTCCTTCCCTCATAATGGAAACATTGAGACATTGATCAGTTTTCATACATTGATCTTGATTCGACTACCAGTCATCTGACACTCCTGAATGGTCCTTATATGGAAGTGGTAGCAATGCAAGTGATCATCTCACTGCCTTCTCAACTTCTTTTGAATAAGATATGGTAACTGACGTGGTAAAACTCTAAATGAGGGCATTTGAATATGATTTTCTTATCACTAATGATACCCTTAACATGTGTTCCTTCTAGAGAACTGTTCTTCCACTTGATGAAGAACTTTTGGAAGCCATGATCAAGGGATGTCGCTTGATATTTATTCCATTTCAAAGCCATTAAACAAGTATTTTTGAGGATAGTTGCTTTACTTCGTAAACCTCATTAAAAACTGAAATAACTCTTTATGAGGATGGTTCTTTTATTGTCTCAACCTTGATAAAAAATGAAACAAATCTTCCCCTAATTTAGTCGTGTCTTTTATATGATGTCATAAATTAACCTTCATTTCATTAGCATATTAGTAGTTGATTGTATAATTAGGTGAATTAAATGAAGCTTCACGAGCATGTGCCTATGTTGGTATGATGGGGGCATGAAAAATTATCTCAAGAATAGTTTTTATTTGGTTTAAGCTTGTGTAAAACTGAAACCACATTAAAGAAAATAATTTCTCTATTTCAAGATTTTGTAAAAATGAAACTACTCTCAAGCATAGTTTTTTTTATGTTTCAAGCTTATATAAAAATGAAACCTACCTATAGTCCATTTTATTTATTATTTCCAAGACATGATAAACTCATGAAAATCGTGAGCATCCTTTCCTATCCCTTTACGCTCGTAAAACGTACATGAAAAAGTCGAGTTCTTTCCATCTTTTCTTGCTTATTAACTAAATTGAAATTTAGTGACATGAATAATTTTTTATGACATTTTTGGACTCGTTAAAACTTACAAAAAATTGAAACCCTAGAGTCGTCTTTTAAGCCCATTTCCAACACTCGAAACATGAAAATATTGTCGAGTACTTGATTGTTTGAACTCATAAAAATAATTGAACATTTGCTCATTCAATATAAGATTACCCCTTTTTGGGAATAAACTGTGCTATTTATGAAAAAGTATATGTTAACTAATTATGCTCAGTAGAGTTATATTTTGCATTATTTTATCCTTTTTATGGCTTGAGGGACTAAATTTATGAAAAAAAACCTTGGAGTTTACTTTTGTTTTTCTGCTAGGTCCCTAAAACTGAAAAACACTAAGCTTTACTTTATTGGGGTTTTTTAAAATTTTACGGTAAAAGGGATGAATGAGATTTATTTTTGCATCTGCTTAAAACTCTTTAAATATGAAAATGACATCGATTTACCCCTTTATTTTACTTGTAAAAATTAAACAATATAGGACTTGTTAAACATGACAAGACCAAACCACTCCTTCCTAGGTTTCGTTAAAAATACTTCGGGGGACTCATTAGAAGGATGATCTTATATGAAAAGAACATTTTGTCCTCCTGAAGCTTGTTAGGAAACAAAGAGGTACTTGCTAGTAATGGTGGGGGGAAATTGGGAAAGAGTATCCATTTGACATTCATTATAAATGAAGTATGTCACTCTTAAACATGAAACTCCATCACACATGTGTCCGCGTTGGGAAATCCATTTGTCATATAGTAAATCGAACCACATTGAAAGTATTCAGCTGGTTTTGACTATTATCATTGACTAAAATTTTTCCAACTCAATTTTCATGTCACTATGTGTTCAATAGAATTTCAACGTTAGTTCATGTTCCTTTACAAATTTTAGCCTTCAATCGTGTTGGAAATCGCTAAGTCATTCCTTGCACACTTTTGTTCAAAACTTGACATTGTGTTTTGTGTCATAGGCTTTCCTCCAGCAAGTCGCGACCTATCGAATTCAACACATTATCTAGGAATTTGATCCAAAAACCTTCAGTACCTTAAGGTCTCCATTTCTTAATGACATGTTTTTCACTTTCAAAAACATGTTCTCATAATCGGCCTTCCATCGAACAATTCTGTGAGTGTTTGACTTCAGACCATCCTTTCGAACTATATAGATTGTATTGAGAGTACGTTGAGAGTCATTTCCATTATTGGTTATTTCTCTCACACTTGTTAGTGGTTGACATCATTCAATAGTAATCAAGTGGTTTTTACAATGTTCGACTTTGAGACATTCACTGTCATGGCTAGATTTGTACTATAGATCAAGAGATGGAGATCAAGACCATGGATCTAGTTTCATTAATCCAGGCTGTGGGGCGTTATATATTCATGATTATGTAGACAAATTTGTAGTTGATGGCTATGCCTATATTATATCTACTGTTGATATGATTCTTGATTTTTTCCATACTTGTTCATTGAGTTAGTTTTACTCTGAGTATGGGAATGCCTACCTTAGTGATGATTATACATTGCATTATAGTGCATGAATGTTTCTTGCAGGTTTCCAAGCATTGTTTGTGATCAAATATTTGGCTTGATAAAGCACTTCAATATTTAAAAAACTACCTTCCATACTTCCCGCTTTAGGGGGCAATATGTTACACGTCATTTTGTCACCATGACACTTGATTGTTAAAATGGATCTCTTGTAATACATAAACATGTTTCATTACACTACCTTACAAGTCAAACAATCAAAAACCCTTAAGAATATGTGAATTTTGGGTTAAATGGCTTTATCACTTGTTTTATATTACTCGTGTTCTTTTCCTTGTTAGTTTCTGTGCATTTTACAATTTCTATCCCTGAAACCTACACAGAATTGTGCTCTATCTTCCACTATAGACCACACACATAACTCAAAGAAAAGTAAAAAAAAAAGTGAATTCCAGAAGCATTGTTGGGAAAATATAACCCAACTAAAATATTCTAGGTCATATATATTCTAGCCATACCGCTTAGATCATGGACCTAATGCTCTCTCATCAAGCAACCCTAATCCTGCAATTAGAGGATCTCATCCTTCTCTTTTGGATATGAAACTTCTTCATCATGGCCTATAAATTGGCTACAGGCTAGAGGGATTGGGAGGTCCAAAAATTACACTTATGATGTTGGATTTAAATGGGAAAGCTTATCATCTAAGGAGAGGGCTAGAGGCATTTGGGAGGAACCTCATGACATCAAGTCAGAGGCTGGAAAACTCTTCTTTGTCCTCGAATTAATACAAATGAAAACTTTTTTCCATTGTATTTTCTTACTGAAATGATGAATGATTTATGTCTCTTTTGATATTCGTTAAGATAATTTCAATTTCTAATCCCATTGATCATTAGATTAACCTTGTTTGAATTGTTATGTTGCATATGCCTTTGCTATTTCTTATGTCTATGATTTCAGGTCTCTTTGAGTAGTGAGAAGTTACATCGGGACGGAGCATGGATCTCCATAAATAATTTTCCAAATAGTTAAAAGGCTTATATTCTTATTCTTGTATTTATAATTCAAACGATGTAAGCCTAGGAAAGGAGCTATTCAATTGTCTGTCTTTTCCTAGTTTCCTTTAGGATCTAGGGAGATCACTCTTATGAGCAAGAGGGATTTATCCATCTATTAATGTGATAGTAGATTGATTCCTCAAAGGTTGAAAAAATTATTACAACATTCTCTTAGCAAGAAAAGACAAAAAAACTGGAGCATTCAGTTGTTTTCCCAAGCACGTCACCACAACTAACATTTTTCATGTTAAGAAAATTAGTGCAATCCATCCTTCTCTTTCGACTCAAGGAGGGAGGCTTCTATTGATTTTAGTATATTGTTGTGGTATATTCTAAAAAAATTTCATATATTTCATAAGCAATTCCCACAATAAGAATTTTCCAATACTCATCTTAAGGGATCAAGATGAGATAGGTTTATAGTGGTACAATAACCAATGGTTTTTTAGTGCCTTAGCAGCAGAAGGTCATTTATTTGGATTGATTTCAATAAGGTAAGGAACAAAATAAATAAGTTCACGATCCACCATTGGAAGTCGGTGTCTCAATGAAGTCTTTTTAGGAATCAAATACTCTTTCCTATTTGTTCCCTAATTCCATTCATAAAGCATGTGATTTTTTGAAAACTATTTGTATGTATCATGGCCTTTCAAAAGAATCTCCTCCTCTATTGGTATGATTATTCCAATTACTCGACCTAGAAATGTTGCAGGGGAATCATTATGAAAGAGAAAATTGCTAGAATAGAGCTCAGCAAGAATGCATCCAAGTGACTAGATGTCAATTTTTTTATCATAAGGGAGCCCTAATATAGCCTCTAGTGCACAATAATAAAGAGACTACACATATGAGCAAGGATGATCCGTTTGAAAGAAAATGCTACCAAGATCTATCACCCTCACCTCACACCTACTGTAGCTTTTAACGAGGATATTCTCGAGCTTTAAATCGTAGTGAATGAGACCAATGCCATGCCAAAATTGTAATGATTCCAGACATTGAATTGTAATTGAGTGTAAAATTGGCATAGTAAAATACAACTCTCCTCTAGACTCTATTAAGTTTATGAAATTCATGTAAATTTTCTTTCAAAATTTCACACACGATGAATATATGCTCATGATTGTAGAAATAATCGTACAAGCATAGAATGTGGTACTTTTCAGTAGGATCATTCTTGATGAAAAACTTAAGAATCTTTATTTTATTGATACTTTGGTCAAAAAAATCCTTGTTTCTCTTCATGTTCTTCATGCAAACATCCATGCATGTGTGCAATTCATGAGCTTGTATAACTTTGATAAATTTCGTTGAACCAAGAGATTCAATAACATGGTAGCGGTTGACAATGACTCAGTTTAGAACAACATGGTAATTTTTACCTTCCTCAAAGCTAATTTTGTCTCTCCTATGTACAATGTTGAGATTGGATGTATCAAACTCATCTTCTTGTGCCCTTTATTTTATTACTTGTTCTTGGATAGCAACAACTTCTTCATCCTCAATTAATCCCATTTCTTGATCTCCTCTTAGTTCATTCAAATTCTTGTCTGTATCCATTTTCCTTAATCCTCATTCAGTAACTTCAGAATTGGAATATGTAGATGCAGTAGTGTGTGAAGATTATGGTGTATTAATTAGATTTTCATCCATTGATCTTATAATAAGTGAAGTTTCATTGATCTTGTGCCTCCATGATGCCATGACATCTTCAGGTCCAACTATGCCATTTCCATAGTCATTTGTGTCCTCACTGGCTATAGTATTCTCTTTGGTTAACTTTAGATATTTTCAAGATTCTGCCTTTGATTCCACCATATCACCAATACTAGAAGGCTATGGAAACAAGAACCCTCCAAAATTAAGACAATTACTGTAAGCATCGCTATATTTGAAATGATGTTTAACTGTGTTTTGATCTTCACAAATTCTCTGCCCATCTTGACTATTCCTAGATTTTCTCTGATGTTTCTAAAACTCATAACTCCCTCCTGTTAAGTTGTACTTGTTATTTACTAGAGCATAATATTTAGCCAAATATTGCCTTGGTAACTCTTTAGTTTTGTCTAAAATTTCATGGGTTCTCCTTGGCCGGTATTTAACTTGCTTAGAACCATAGATACTAATCTCCCAATCATGGAGGTATTCAACATCTCCTTCATTTATCACTCCACCCAGGATTTCTCTCACTTCAATGCCAAACTCAACCACATAATTATTAATCCCTACACTAATAGACCTCACCAATCCATGTTTATCATCATCACTGCCAAAGTCATCTAGTCGTGGAAGCTCTAGATCACTCATAACACTCTCATGCCTAACATTACAAGCTCATTGTTTTGTGTAACAAAAGCTTTCCACACAGGTTCTACTATCATCAAGTTCAACTCCTCTTCATCCATCAATTGCCCATCATGCTGAGCTATTAATACATTTCCATCACTTACTTCAGACATCTCAATTGTATATTATCCCATTCGGTCGTCTGAACCAACTATTTTTTCAATATTTTTAGATGGAAAATATTGTTCACCTGAAAAGTATTAATCTTATTGTACAAAATATTTTTCATCCTCCTCACCTTTTCCACTATATTTGTCTTTCTGATATTGAATACTACCATGTCCAGTTGCTTTTTCATTTTCAGTACAATAATCAATATCATGAGATAAAAGACATGTCTCGTCTTCTATGGGCTGCTTGATGTATCTTGGGCCATCATCATCCTCATATTCATCATGATCCCAATAATTGTTTGGATAATCAACATACTCACTCCAGCAATAACTAATAGTAGCTTGGCCAGAAACAAGTTCAAAATCATCGTCAACAATGCCTTGACTTACAGACAATCGAATGCTTCCCATTGTATGCTTTCAACTTGAAGATGTAATTTCCCAGCCAACATGCACACCTAAAAGTGATCCCAATACAAGTGAAGCCTCCATGTTCATTTCCTTTACACTATATCCTGTGTGATCTGACATTTCTTCCTTATCAAGCCCTTCCTATGAAAAGTTTGGGTCCCTCTCCTCTGACTTAAGCCTGGAAGGTGGAAACCTTGGGAGCTCCTCTGAAGTCTTCCCTTGAGTGACCATCATCTCTAGACTCTCCAAATTTTCTTTCTCAATACTTCCTCGCAAGGTTAGCATGTGAAAAAACACATGCTCCTTATTTGATCTCTCTTCCACTATCACTAAATCTTTGCATGCTTCTTTTCTATTGGCATCTTTACCACTATTACTTTCTTGTTTTATGTTCACACTTTGCAATACTTTTCCCTGGGAAGAACACGTTTCAAGAAAGGAAAATGGAAAGGGTGTATTTACTTTCATTTATTTCCATGGGTCAATGGAGATGAATCTACACTCCTCTGGATTTAAAAGTATGGCATCTAATAAAGGCTCGTGAAAGGCTAAAATGTTCTGTCTATAATAATCAATCCACATACCTCATTAGGGGAACTCAATAAAATTTTTAGATTCTTAGGTCAACCTAGATTGGTCTTTGGATTATAACATTTATTCATCTAGATCATTTCCACTTATTTAACATGTGACTTTCTCTTCCTCTCCAGTAGAACTTGCCCCTCCTCCATGTAATAACATCTAGTCTCTGGTTGAACCCAACTTCCTATTATTTCCTTTTCCACTGAGTCAAGAAGTTTCATTTGCTGGATATTGAATATCCACTTCCTTGCATGGTGACCCCCCAATTATTCTAATGGACTTCCTTGTCTCCCTTGTGACATTAATTTTATTTTGAATCTCGTCTGAAGTTTGGACCCCACAAAAGTTTTTGCTTTTTGTGAGTCATAAAACTTGCATGCAGTATTCAGTATACCATTAATATTTATTTCTATAGATCCTTTCAACTCATTGCATTCAACACCCAAACTCAATGCATGTTTGTCTAGGGGACGTAAATCACTCAAATTTTTAGACCTTACATAAACCTATTGGGATATGCTTTGAGATTTAACTATTCCAAATGAATTTTCAATTATTCATTGTGCCATCCACATAACCACCTTGTCACCTTCATTGATAACTAGATTGTCTCTTGCATTTATGTGGCCCCTTGCATGTCCATGTTTAATGGGATTACAATCCAGTTCATTGACTATAATCCTTGTATCTATTGCATTGTTTGGCAATCTTCTTTGAGCCAATGACTGATTATCCATTCTTCCAATTTTAGGAAGATGTTCATCATCAGAAAGTAGCAACTTCTCTTCCTCAAAGGAATATCTTGAGGTAGACATATGATTCTTTCATCTTCATTCTGAGCATATCGAATTACTCCCCTTTGTTTTTGATGCCCTTTCTTGTCATCGATGGTTCTCTCTTCTCCCTTTCCTTCTACAGATAGAGAAGTGAAGTCATCCAAGAGAATCAGGGATGGAGAACCATTAGAGCCCTCATGCTTAACTAAATCCCCTAATAAAGCTTCTTCAACCTTTGTAAACAAGTGCCTACACAAATAATCCAGAATAACACACACATTGTCTCACATTGGTACAATCACCCCCTCAATGTCTTGATTTGTAGTTAGGAGACTTGTTATGATACCATCTGTAATAACTGTGAATGAATATTTGCAAGTTTTTCCCCCCATAACCATAACATTGACTCTTAGAACTGCTGTAACCAAGCTTAATAATTGTTTTTTATTTTTTTAAGTGTGTTTATAGATATGTACCTCAACATAAGAATAAATATCACATAGCTTTAGGTGTATCAACAAAATTTCCCCATATTTATAGATCATCACGGGCTCAAATCCAGCTATGGTATCTGTTGTTGTTGTTGCTATTGCTCGCTAGTCACCAATGTTTATTTTCATTATCGTACTTCCATGGGAGACAGTGCACACGAAGTGCCAATGCCACCATCAATCTTCAATATTTAGGCTTCTGCGAGAATTGAAGATTCGTGGTTGGCTTGGAATGCCATTGCCTTCAACGGTGAAACATCTATATTACTTAATACCAATACCTGAAAATCAAGTTTATAGGAGTTCAAACCAATAAGTATTAAAGTGTTGTGGAGATCATTTTCTAGTAGATGCCAAAGTAAACTTGAATAACATTATAATTATGACAAATTGTCCTAATTTAGCATCATAGATATCAATAATGAAGAGTTAGAAAAGGATAGTAAATTACAAGCATTTACCTTCTTCTTCTCCTCGTATTTGAGAAACCTCTCATCTTCCTTCTAGCATATATTTTCTTCCATCTTCAAACCACTACACACAAAACAAGACCCTAGATAAATAATTAATTTTTGCATTAATTTGAAGCATTAAGTGGTGAAATGGCTTCAAACCTTATCAATGCATGTACACAAAAATGTTGGAAAAACAACAATTGTCGGGTCAAAGAGATGAATATAAGAGCAATTCTTATGATTACTAACTTCTTTCTATGAACAATTGTAGGGGTTTCATGGCATGAGGGTTGACATTGGGAGGTAGGCATTGATTGTTGGTCCTCTATAAGATTTTTGGTCATGTTTTTTTCTCACCAAATCCCTTACGCCTGCTGGCTCCTTAGGGAAGCCTGGCTTAATGGAGAAAATGTGGAACCAATAGGTATATATTGCTATAAAAACTTGGGTAAATTTTATAAAGGTAGTGGGAAAAGGTATAGAAGTAGTTTTTTGGTAACAAATCCTCGTTCGACAACAATGAGAGGCACGAATAACATAGATGCTACTAATCTCTTACTTTTTCTTCTTAAAATGAAATGTGGTCTCTCCACATTCTACCCAAGAAATAACATTGAGACAATAAGACATCGACTAAGTCATTAATGGAAGAGAGGGAAAGGAAAATTTCAATGAAAATATCATCCCTAATATTATTTTATTGGCTTTTTAATTTCTTAGGTTTTTAATTTATTGGGATAAATTTAAATTAAAAGATCATTCTTAATATTATTTTATCAGTTTTTTAATTTTTCAAGTTTTTAATTTATTGGGATAAATTTAGCTCCTCCACTTTTAATTATTGTTGATGGCTCTCTAACCTTTATGGTAGAGATGTTCCCGTGTCTATTTAAAAGTACAATGTCTAGTTAAACATTTTGACTCAGTAAAAATAAAGAAAATGAAATATAAATATAAATAAAAGCCTAGCATAATAGAGATATTCTAATGTTTTATTAAACATTTTGACCAAATAATAATAAAATATATAATTCACTATAATTAACAATTAAGCTACCCTAGATCCATCTTAACTCCAGATCTACCAAACATCGAGAGGGATCAAATATATTGAGATGCAAATCTCTTTTAGACTGAAAAGAAATTCGATCCCTCTAAAGTGCTTGGTAGATATAAAATTGAGATGGATCTAGATTGGTATAAAAGGAAGTTATGATTATTTAATATAAAAAAACAGAAGAAGAAGAGAGTAAGAGAGAGGTGTCACAATGTTAAACTTTTTATTTTATTTTAAGAAATTCCTATATAATGATAAAAATTTAGTCATTATTTAAGAATGCTATATAATTATAAAAAATTATTCATTGCATACCATTAATAAACTTTTCCAGTTAGGCATAATGATCTATGCTTAACCAACATGTTTTAATTGAACTAAAGGGAAGCACCTTGAATTATAAAAACTGTTGAAATGTCCATTTAGTGGTAAATAATTCTACATCATCACCACCCAACCATTGGTAACATTCTACCACCTCCTCCATGCCAGGCATTCTTCAACAACTGACCACCCACTATAGAATTATGTTGTCTCTATCAAGGCCAACTCATTGTAGTCCACAATGATCATGTACCTAGTGGAAACAAGATTCCACTTACATTTTACTCATCAATGATGTTGAATTTCCATAGCTAACACATTATTCAACATATTTCCACTTTACATCATCCTACCTTAAGATTGTATTACAATGATTTGTCATTGGTAAACAATTGTTAAGGGGATATCCTAGTCCACACCAAACTAGTACACCTTCAAAATTTTCTCATGAAACAACCTAAGTCACTCACAAAGTATACCAAACATATAAACTCATTCTCCACTCTTAGTCATGTTTACCCAACATGCCAAAGATTGTGTCATTGCTAATGATACCTCATGCAAGATCTCTGCATTCTCCCCCCACTTTAATTGTTGGCATCTTCATAAACATGGCTCCATCGGCTTCTCTATTGGACATGCCATTGATGGTGAGTAGACACTATAATTTTTGCATTTAAATGTGGTGTTGACACCATTTGTCATGGGGGTGAACTTATCAATCCACTTAAGAATCTAATACCACTCAAGAAGCCATGTTTTTCTATGGAAATGGTGTGACATTACTAGTTGTGCACGATGATCAACCTCTTGTACCATTCAAACTATGCCTAGAAAACATGTCCTAATCGAACCAAAGTTAGGCACCTTAGTGCTTGTTTCATTATAGGTGATGTTGTGTCATCACCACGCATACATAAACAACCTTTCATCGCATCCTTGAACCCAACACATGTGAATAACTAACCACCTAGTGTAAGACTGTGTTGTCTCCATATAAACCAACTTCTTGTAATTCTCTAAAGGTCATGTACCTGGTGGCAACCGGCTTATACTTACCTTCAATACACTCATCAATGATGTTGTCTTGCCATGGCTAACACAATATCAAACACATTTCCATATTATGTTATCCTTTGGTGAATTTGTGTTGTAACACTTCATTGATCATCCATCCTTGTTAGGATAGACATCATTCATCCTCCTAGTCCACAACAAACTAGTACAACAACCTAAATGTCTTAGGGATCATTGTGAGTTTATCATGAAGGCTATGAAACAGATAAACTAGTCATGCACCCTTTATCATGTTTCCTTAGCATGTTATACATGATAACATTCCTAGTGGCACCTTGAGGAAGGTCCTTACATTCTTCCTAACATGAATTGTTAACATCCTCATCAATACAGCCCCATCAACTTCTCCAATGAAATGGGTGTGGATAGTGAAGAAAAACTCCACAATTTTGCATTCAAACATAGATTTAATACAACTTGTCATGTGGCTAGAAATTTTATTGCACTTGAGTGTCAAATACCACTCAAGAAACATGCTCACCAAGCATCTTCAATGTGACCTTACTAGTTAAGCATAACCACCAACCACTTGTATCACATGTGTTCCACTTAACTTGCATGTCCTAACCAAAACTAGGCTTGGTACCTCAAATTGTGTGAAATGTTGTAGTTATCATCTCACTCTAGGTACCTCAAACATGCAGTGACCTAGAAACAACCACATAGATACTCTTTAAGGAGTATTTATATTTCAACTTGGATATGGGAGCCATAGCATGTTATTCTACATAAAGAGCCACAAGAATTGTTAGTATCTATGGTTTTCTAATAATAATGTGTGCACATTATAAGAATTTGAATGCGTTATTAGAATTTGTACATATTTTTGGAATCCATGTATATGTATAATTATTTATAGAATAATATGGCTTTAGATTAATCTAGATTTATATTAATTGACAAATTTTAAATCAACATACTTTAAATTCAAATGAATAAAATCATCATCTCTATTAATTTAGTGCAATAATAAACCATGGTGTGGAACAACACCGCAAAACCCCCACAACAAATAGTGTGTTGTCTTTATAATATGTGAGGAACAATTTACTATTAATCCTTAAAACCCTTCTATAGTAGTTTCTAACTCTCTTATTGTTCATCCTTCCAAAGGGTGTATAAAACTATCCTATATTGTAAACTTATATTGTATACAGTGTAAAATTGTTATAATTTTAACATTATAGATGGATTTGTACACACCTTTAAGGGGGTGTTTGAATCCATCCACCTAAATTTTAACATTGCATATGGATTTATAGGCCCCCTTAAAGAGGTCTCTAATTTTTAACATTGTAGATATATTTAGATCTAAATCCATCTGTAGTGATAAAATTTCTTGAAATGTAACACATCAGTATCAAAATTTTAATTTTCCAATTCCGGGGTGACACACTTATAAATGAATAGCATAAATGACTAATTTATGTACTTGATGTACTTGTTAGCTGGTCATATGTTTATTCTTCGACTATAGTAGTCATTTATGTCAATCATTTTTAATTTTTTCAGGTATTATCTGGTCATATATTTTAATCTTGGACTAAATTAGTCATTCAAGTCAGTTACTCTTAGATGGGCCACTTATTATTTAGTCATATATTTTATCCCTATAGCAAATTAGTCGTTTAAGATAGCTATTTTTAGTTGGGTCATTTAAAATTCCTCAAATTTAGTAGTGATTCACTTGGAATAAGTGTGTTGACCAAGTTTTTTAGTCACGTAGTCACTAATCTCTCATTTTGTACTAGTGTGGTCCTCCTTGCCCTTGCCACAAATTTCTTCCACTTTGCCACATCTTGAGCATCAGTTGTTGGGGGTCTAGGAATATCATTGTTATGAAATCCTTCAGCCCATTATCATCCAATACTGCCTCCATCCTTTCTTTCCAAGCAATATAATCTGAGCTACCCTCAAGGACATACTCACATCTCAATCTATAAAACAACATCCTGCTGGCTCCGAAGAATGATACTACAAATTTGATTTACCTGCAAAGAAAAACTCAAATTTTTCTCTTCTATTGTGATTCTTGCTCTGATACCATGTAGAAATTGCTGGTAGATTAAAACAGATTATGTAATATGCTAAAGAAAAAGACTTGGATCTACTCTATTCATCTTTGGAAACAATTAATCGATCGAGAAATGACGAAAAATGAGACAAGATCCAATCACATATCCTTAGAGAGTAATATAAGGTGAAAGATTGTTGCTCGAAACACCTTCCTATCCATATATTGCATTATATCAAAAAAATAGAGAAGAAATATAATGCTTGTTCTTCCGGAACAATCTCTACACAAGTATATTCTATTTCACTGCCTCACAATATGACTCTAGCCAATACTTAGCCAATTTTGTTGCCTATGAAGATCCTATTTCCTTGTGATGCCTCTCAAGGTATTAGCCCTGTAATAATTAGGAAAATCCCCATATTGGATTGCACAATCCCTATAGGCCCTTATGTGATTGTATGCACCACCTCTACAACTCGAAAAATTATACAACTGATAGCGAACTTCCCTTGAAATCCAATATGAACTAGGTAAGTCAAATTTCATGCATGCATGAGTTAATTATGGAAATTGATTTGGTGACCAGTTGAACCCATGAAGTTGCACCCCACTGCTAGACCTCTTACTAGTTCCTCAAATAGTTGGAACTAGTTTAACTCACATTAACTTAGTTTAACTAAACTAAACTATCACAACTCAAATTAAACTAAACCTAAAATCCTAAAATCTAGGAACCACTCTACATGACTAAAATTAAATCCTCAACTCAAATTAACTGAGTCGATTGAGTAAAATTAACTTAGTTAACTCATTCTTATTATCTTGCGATATAAAATTACAATTTTCTCTTAATTTAATTCAAGAAAAATTAAAGCAAAATTTTTATATTATCATTAAAAAAATATAAAAAACTATAACTTAGGAAAATACTCAACTTTACTTTATAACCACCCTCACCCTAGTTCTCAATTAACTTCAATTAAGAGAATAAACTACATATTCAAAATATAAAGAAACAACACATATTTAAGATATGATTTATTTTCCATTAAATGCTTTTAAATTCCCAACTAACTGACTTCTCTCGAGAAATTTCAAAGCTTTTTTATATGTTTATTACCGCACAATTTAAGAACGTCTTTAATGTCACTCTTTATTCAAACATTCTGATACCCTTTTTAATAAATTAGTATGATATATACATTTATATATTTCATTCATATATATATTAAATTTAATATATATATTTTATTTATTATTTTGATATATAATTAATTAATAAATTAAAAATGAAATTTTATTAAAAGAAAGCATTGTATAAAATTCAGATGAAATGGTTTTTTAGATATATTTTTTGGTTAATTTTAACTAAATATGATATAGATTTTTAAAACTTGTGTTCAAGTTATTTAATTTATGTAATTAGAGTGTTCAAAAAATTTTCATATGTTGAATTTATTTATGGATTCAAAAATACATTCTAAATAACAAAAAATAATCATATTCTTTATCGAAATTATTTTACTTGATTCTAGTGAAAATGTCTATTTCGTTTATAAATTAGACTACGCCTTGAAAACAAAATTATATACTGGTACAACTTTACAAAAAAATTAAAAAACACAAATTTTATTTAATTAACTTTATAAATATCAAATTTAATTTATTTAATATATTAAAGTTAACAATGTTTAATAAAGTCCATTTTAAATGTCTAAATTTATATTAAAGTTTGAGTGCAAAATTACATAAAATCAACGTGTGTGTATATATATGATTTGATTTTTAAGTAATTTAATAAAGAAATTACGATGTGAATTTTGTGATCTTAAATTGAAATTTTCTTTACTGCTTAAATTTTCTCTCTTATTTATTATATTTAAAGATAAAATTATGTTATTTAAGTTAATTACTGCTTAAATTTTTCTCTAATTTATTATATTTAAAGATAAAATTATGTTATTTAAGTTATTGTTATTATTTGAAGATAAAAATATGTTTGTTAATGTATTATTTTTTTGGTTATTAAGTGGTGTGAGTTTTAAGATGATTATATGTTTATTTTTTCATTTGAGAAATTATGAGTGAAGAGTATTTTAGTTGTTGAAATAGTTATTATTTAGGCAACACACTTGACTTGGGCCACACTAGCCTTTAACATGAACGGAATTTTGGCCAAGAAGTTTTGAATTAGAGCCCTTCACATCACAAAGTACCTTAACAATACACCTCATCACCATCTATTCAATGCCCCATAGGCACTATCTAATGTATTATTATTTGAACATAAAAAATAAAAGTAAATTGATTTTTATTTATAATGTTTTATCACTGTTAAAATATAAATGTGTCTAAATTAATTTTACCGTTTAAAAGAATTATATTTATTTTAATATGTGATTTTTTTTATACATTACATGAAATTAAATAATAAAAAGAACTACACATGATGCTTTTAAATATTTGATAAATAGATATGATCTTAGATTTTAGAATTTTGCGATCCATATTGATAATAAGTTTGTATTTCGTATTAATTACATTGTATAGATTTGGTCGAAGTTTCTAACCGACTAATGTGGTTCATCCTCAGGACAAATGCTGGAAAACTAAATCTTCACAAAGCTTTAAATAGCAGAGAAAGATCCTTGCCCAGAATTAGTCGTTAGGAAAAAATTGTTAAGAATTAATTGAGTAAATATAATAATTAATTATTTAATTACAATTTCAAGGTTCATATGTAGTAAATAAATGGTTATAACGCTCTAATATAATATATTGTGAAATTAATGAAATAAAATTTTATTTATTAATAATCTATTTTTAATATCAATGTTAAAACTAAATAATAGAAGTGTTTATTACTAACTATAAATTAGTAAACCATCCCATAAAAAAACAAAAAAAAGAAAGTGGAGTATAAGAAGACGACTCAAACATAGTTCTCATATAATAATTAATTATTAAACTCTCAAGGTAAAAAGAAAAAATAAGGAAGTTAGAAATTGAAACAGAGAATCTATAAATGAAATAAATGATGGAATGAAAAAAATAAAATAGAAGAGAGAGAAATGAATGTAGAACACAAAATATGAAAAAAGAGAAAAGAACTATCAAATGGAGAGGGCAGGAATCTATCTCCTGCTTAATTTCCAACCCTCATCCCTATTGAGATTCATAGAATATTTCTCAATCTCAATGACTTCTCTTAGTTTCTCATGATGGAAATGATAAACCCTCATGATGACCTGGGTATCCTCAATGCAAACATGGTGCTTTGATTCGCCGCATGCTCAGCTAAGGCTGAGGAACACGAGTGATTGTGCCTAATGTATGCCACATGTTCTTGGATTCTTTGGTTTATGGAGTGATGAGTCTCACCAATGTAAGGAATCCCACATGAGCACAAAATTGAGTATACCCCTTTCATGTCTTTAGGGTTAACTGAGTCTTTAACAGATCTAAGAGAATTCCTAATTTTATTAAGAGGTTTGAAAGTAGCAACAATTTTATTCCTTTTAAGAACATGCACAATCTTATATGTGGTCCCTAGGATGAAAAGAAATGACACATTACAAATATGATAATCACAAACACGCTTAACATGAGATTCTTTACAAGCTCCTTGGATACACAAACACCCTAATGTCTATTTTAGCCATTATTGAAATATGATCATCATGAATAAGCTTAACACAAGATTCTTTACAAGCTCTTTAGATACACAAATGCCTTTATATCTATTGTAGCCATTATTTTCAAAAAACATCAGAAAATGAGATTTTTCTTCTTCTAAGTGATTCTCATAAAAAAATCCTAAAAACGTGGGTGGCAAGACTCTTAAAAAATCCTACCTTCTAAATTAGAAAATAATAAGAAATATTTTTACACCACATATATTTTATTTTTTGGAAATTAAATATCTCTCTATTTTTTGGAAATTAAATATCTCCTCTCGATTATCAGAAATTTCAAATCTTCTCCCCTTTCCCAAAGAAAACCCTCCAAATCTAACCATACTAACCTAATTTAACGTAAATTTTAAAATCTTATCACAAATACATAAATACTTATTATTTTATTAATAATATCATTAAATTATAAAATACAATATAATTAAATTATCTTAAATAATTGATATTATACCATTTAATCTTTTTTTTGAATTTCAAATTATGTCATGCGATTATAAATCTCCAAGTATGTTTTAATATAATTTGTTCACTTTGTTTAATTTTATACTTTTCTTTACAAATTGAAATTTATGACGATTGATAATCCTCAAAATTTAATTTAGAGTTTTCAAAAGTCTACGGCCTATTTTCATGTCCTCCAAATTGAAATTTATGACTATTCATAATCTTCAAAATTTAATTAAGATTTTTCAAAAGTTTACGGCCTATTTTCATGTCCTCCATGTATGATATGGAAAAAATTTAATTAAGACTTTTCGAAAGTCTATGTCCCTCATGTATCATATGGAAAAATAGCTATATTTTAGAATTACGACGGCTCACAGAATGACGTGTCTTCAATTTCTAGTTGAATAGGTCTTCACATGACTATAGGGAATTGATGAGATACTATCTAATCTTTGACACAGTAGTGCCGTAATAATATTCGTAGTATTGAAGGGACTTCCATTCACATCTTTTTATTGAAAATTTCAACGAAACATTAAAAGCACACGTTGTTTACATGAGTAATGTTTGGAATTTTATTTTATATTTAAATAATTTTAAATATATTATTAAAAATTAATTAATATTTATGATAGATTGATTGGCGTGCAACATAGTGATGCTCATGTGGATTTAATTATTTTAAAGCATCGTGATATATTCATTTTTTTTGGAAAGCTTATTTTGAATACAAATAAATAAAAATTACATATAACTATGCAAACATATTTTGAAAATGTTTTATTTTTATAGTTTATATGGATTTATCGTCATTATGTTCTACAATTAATTATGTATTTATATATAACATCAAATTAAGATGTATTTAGGTTAGCTTAATTTTTCCTTCAAGTAGGTTATATTACACATGAATACCATGGGTCATTTTTATTTTTTTTATTATTAACTTAATAGGGTTATTTTTAATTTGTTATATTTATTTTAAAATGTTTACATTATATTACGTTACATTAAGTTACACGTCTCTACTATCTTTTATTTTTATTTTTGTCTAGTCAAAATGTTTACATTAACACTACACATCTCTAATCCTGGTTGGAGAGCGCCTCTCAGCCCAAAAAAAAGGAGTAATTTTATTAAAAAATAAAAATATTATATTATATTTTAAAACAAAAATATTATATTCAATATCTAGAGTCCACCACCATTAAATTAACTATTTGAATTTAATTATTTCACCCTTTCTCACAAATGAAATTCCACTTCACTTTCAGTAAAACCAATGTTGAATTTTTATTTTGTTTATACATAATAATTATATCAATTTTTAATTAGGGTTAACATTGCCATCATGTAAATTTTTAAAATGCTAGATAGCCAAATATTCAAATCCCCATTAGTCACATGATGAACTATAATTCCTTGATAAATATTGTTGTAATGGTATATGCCTATATATATTGTTGTATTAGCTTTGAGCCTTGTAAACTTTTAAGCAAGTATATCTATGGGTTAGCTTGATACTAGCAACCTTACTCTAGCCCTTAGGCTAAGGGGGAGATTGATTTCTTTCCTCATACTCATATATATATATATATATATATATATATATATATATATATATATATATATATAATGAAAACAACTATAATCGGGAGGTAGTTATTCCATGAAAATCACCTAGGACTTGCAGTTAGATGTAGCTATATAGAATAGTTCATTTGCATTAACCAAACGGTACACTCCTTTGTTCAGTGTGTCATAAAATACATTCACAACAAACCCTTTAGGAACATATCTTTGGGGGATTTGAATATTGATGAAGGAATATCATGCCCTCTACTTGATCATTGATCGAAGGCCTTGTTAGAGAATTCAATTGAACATATAAAATAAAATCAATTGACTAAAATTCAATCTAACAACCACTAGTATAACCATCACACCAATGACTGATAAACAATATTAAATTAAAGGTAATAATTCTTCATAGCTTTGTGTCCTAAGGTCATTTCTAGTAAAAACGAAGATCAAAATCTTGATGCATGTCATCTATATCTTCCAAAATGGGAAACATTGGACTATATTTGTCCCATTGGACATTGAATTTCTCCAATGATAAATTTTAAAGATTTTAAATACTTTTTTTCATAATGGATATGGTTCTACCATGAATGTTCTCTCCTCAAAAGACTATATACTATCATAATTCAAAACATAGTATTTATTAGGCATACACTTAATACACAATTGAATAGTTTAGAAATAGGTTGGAAGTTGAAAGTGATAAGCAATAGGTTCCATACTTTGTGGTTTTAAACGGTCATATAAATTTGGGAGATAGTTTTGTTCCTTTTCTAAATTAGGAGGAACTTTCTCATGGTCTAAATTCAAAAAACTACAACATATTCCTTATAGCTTCTATCAATTTTCTTGGCATCAACATAACTCTTTTGGTGATATTTTGGTTCCTTAAGTATACTAATCATTTATGTTATTCGTTCTTCCATCTCTTGGTATATCTCAAGGTGAAACCCAACATTATCATCTAAGCAATTCCAACCCATAGGGGTTTTCCGAGGTCTCCACGTAAAATTCATATTGTAATATACACAACTCCTAAGGTCATTATAGGAGGTTACATAGAATTTTCTTATATTCTTGCAACATATCCAATCTTATTTTGAGGTCACCATTATATTCTACTTCTCAAGAGATTTTCAATGATACAAATTTCATCTCATTCCAATCTCTAGGCGTAAAGTTATTACTCGCAAAATGATTTCTAATTTATCGCATGTTAAGATTTGTACACTAGACACACGGCTGAGATGTGGTAGTGTTTTGGTCATGTGATGCCACCATATTATGCTAGTTCATCTAAAATGTGGCCAACATATGCTGATAGTGTGCTCACATCGCACGACTATTTTTATCCACCTCTACAAGTTAGGCATGTCAATTATGGGGTCACATCTAGATATGGGTTTCTTATTTACCATCCATTTCCCATTTTTCCAGTTGTTTGGATTCCCAATGGTAGTTAATTGGCCAAATATTTATATCTATATTTTCCATATGTCACCTTTTATTAAAAAGTTAGATATTTTGATTTTTCCTATCTGGATTATCTGCTAACCCACATCATCTCCACAATGGTAACCATCTAAGGTTCCACCTAAGATTTACTGTGTATCTAACCCATATCAATATCCCATCATGTTATTTTTGGTCAACGTGGGTCAAACTCTTCTCATCCAGATATGTGTCACATTTAAAAACTTGATAAATCTGTGACATCCATATATAGAAAAAATAAAAACATCATCATTTCAAAGTTCTAAATATTGAACTCCCAGTCTCCATATAACCTCTATTATGTGGCTCCGAATCACCCACCACATCATCTTCGTATCAATTCTATACCATGTTATTTCATGTTGGAATTCCACATTAGCATGCCACATCATGAACATTCTTCCATAATACCATGTCAGTAGTGACATGTTAACCATGACATCGATAATGCCACATCAATGGTACTTCCATGAGGAATCCACAGGACATCCACATGAGCCATATTAGTGGCATCAAAATATATTTTTTTTCCACTAATGTGCATTTTCTAGAAGTAACATCTTAACAGAATCTACATCTAGATCATATCTAAGAATGGGAAACATTCATGAGAATGATAACTAACATATTCTAGATTCCCCACTATATAGAATATATATAATTATGGGGAATTACTCTAGCATATAATTATATGGTCAAGTAATGGTTTTTGATATGGATTTTATTAAAGTCTAGGCTTTCTTAGAAGTTCTTATTAACAAAATTTATGGATCTTTCGACTTCCACTAGGATGAATAGGTCAAGTATTAGGGTGCCTATATATTCCATGTCATGCAATGACTCAACTACCACATTAGTTTCGCTTTTACAATCATCCCACATTAGCATGTCACATCATCTATCCATATCATCTTTTGATGTCAAAATTCCATATCACAAATGAGACATCAATAGTCGTACAACATTACTTCTATTAACTGACCATAATGATATATAATCCACTAGGTGGATATTCATAGTACAAATAGTCTATGGACATAGAATTCATTGATCTTTGAGGTCCGTGAAACACATAAAAGAAATAAAATTGTAAGTCCGAGCATAATCAACAAGACCAAGAATTCCTTCAAAGTAGGAGACAAATTTTGGTTATAATCAAACAAGAAAAGATTACAGGGTCCCAAAATGAAGATCAATGCTCTATGGTATTGACCTTCTGAGGTATTAGAGAAGATGGAAGATAAAACCTGCAAATTTAGTCTACCCATGTACATGTGCATTTACTCAGTACTAAATGTGGATAATTTTAGATTACTTTATAAACCTTCCATGTAAGATCACGAGGAGGAATGGGTCCTATTGACCATAGAGGATTTAGCACTAGGTGCTTAAGTAGAGTTAGTAGAAGCCAAAGATTTGTAGAAGAATCCAAAAACTATAGGACAAGGGTAGTGTGACCTTTGGAAACTGGGTTGAAAGGATCACTTTTGACTAAAGAAAAGTGGTACTATAGGGAGAAGGTCGAGGACTTTTTATATTTTTATTATTTTTGATATCATGTATCAAATATTTCAGGGACCAAAAATTCCATAAATGGGGAGGTATGATTTGGATTATATCATCATATAACTTGTCATCTATATTGGTATTTTTTGGGTGGCAATTTAGATGAAGTAGCATGTAGGGATTACTTTGTTATTAGGTCCTAGTTTGGAAAATTGGAATTTGAAACAAACCTTCCAAAGCCATTTTGAGATATGAAATGAAATTATTTTAATGTCACATATGTCTATAACATGTGCACACACCCTTGATGTTGATATACACACTAAGTCATTTCCAACAATGTGAAAATAACCTAAATTAACTTGTATCTGAAAGTTATGTCTCTTGTAGGTTGACCCACCTTGTTGAGCACTATCGTACAAGTGGATGCCACATCATCTCCCATTATTAACACATGTGGTTGATTCTATAAGATACAAAGCCTACTTGAAAATGCCTATCAAGCTATCCTAAATACTATGCCACTAGGACGAGAAGGGATTCCATTCTTTACCATTGTATATATTGTTTCATAGTTAAGGAAAAAATTTGAGTGTGGTATTTTGTGAGCAAGATACTTTAGCAGCCATTCAAGACCCAATATCAAAAGGAAGCTCCATAATGAGGTCCCATTCATTTTTTATGTGCATTATAGAATAGAAGCAAAGGAAACAAAGCATAGGAATCACCTTCTAGTTGTTTTTTCTCCTATATTTGGTTTCCATTGATAAATATCATGTTCAGTTATATGGATGGTGTATATGTGTGCCTATAACTTGGTTTTTTTATTTCATTGCTTAAAAAAATTTAAGCTAAGTTGTAGTTAAATAATTTGGCATTTAATGAAAAATTAATTTGCATAGTCTAAGGGTTACAATATTATAAGATCTATTGTGATGAACTATTGCAATGGAATATATACACAACAAATTACATATCAATAATTACATAGAAAGACATGCTGGAAAATTTGAAAAAAGGATCATTAACATCCCATGATACATTGATGTATGCATCTTATATTCAAAATCCTAATGTATTAGCACCATATACATATAGGTTTTTATTGTGTGAAATCATTGTTGATAGGGAAATAAATGTTCTGAAACCAACTCACATAATAGAAGAGAAGTTAGATCAACGACTAAAAAATTAGCTTCTTTGAGGGGAAACCTACTTTACATTACATAAATGAACAATTATTGAATGACACAAATGATAATACCTCTTTTCTATATATAGGATTCTAAGGGATCACAATATAATCAGAGCCTACATAACAATAATAATGTAAGGGCACAACAATAACAATAGTGTACTTCTATGGGGCATAATAACAACAATATGGGGACTAGATAGGCACAAAAATAACAATAAGGGGGCTACACTAGCAATAGAAATAAGGGGATACACTAGTATTATACAGACCTAACATGCCCCTCTCCTTCCAAAATCTATTGTCCTCAATGCTTCAGTAGTTTTGGAAGTTTTTGTAAAAAAATCATCCTTCCATGTGGAATCTTCAGCGGGTGAGTTCTTCGATTAGATGAGATAGCCTGAAGTTGACCGATTTTGTAAATGTCAGGTTCTTGTTTTCGTGACTACTTCAAGTTCCAATATGATTTTCCCTTCCTCGTCAAGTTCTGGAAATATTGTTTCAACTATGAGCTTGTCATCTCTAACCTTCTTTAAGCATGAAACATGGAAAACTGGGCACACTCTCGAAGATACAGGAAGCTCCAATTTGTATTCCATAGTACCAATCTTTTGAAACACCTTGTAATGACCATAGTACTTTGGTGATAATTTATTATCCTTCTTACCTTGCTTGAGGACATTTGTTTATATGGTTGTAGCCATAAAAATATCTAGTGATCTAGGTGGATGTTGGTGGCCACCCACCTAGCCCATTTGGACCCCCACCACTGTCTCTTTCAGTTTATCAGTTTCTTTGATTGTAGCATAGTTTACTATTTTTAGCAGTTTTTCAGGTCCTAAACTTCCAGAGCCATTTTGAGGCCCTAAATGATGTTTTTTGGGAAACCTACCGGCAACGATTGTTTGCCTAAAAATGTATTTTCTGTCATAGTCCTCAGAGAGATCTTTCCAACGGGTTGTCATGCACGTCAATGGGAGATAATATGACCAAATCGCGACCCCGGGAAGTTGGTTGTTCAACTCACCCCAACGAGGCCCATTAACTCTTGGTGTTACATCTCCTCAGGTTAGGGTTTTGGTTGTTTAGGGTTTGTTCTTATTGTTCAATAATAAAAAGGCCGTTGAGCCTCACTGTAATTTAATTCAGAGGCATGTAGCCACTACATCTCTTCTTAGAGGTAAACTACCATCGCCTTAGCCAGTTTATTTCCATTGCTATTTGTAAGCATATTCGAGTATTTCACATTAATGAACTCAACTATTATTTCCGTTGCATATTTGTGTTTATGGTTATCTCTGTAATTTGTTGCGTTTCTATTTAAATCTAGATCAGTGGTATCAAGGCGGTCTAATTTTTCTCTATTTTTCTTCGCATGCCCCCAACAAGGTCGAGATATAAGGAGTTAGGGCTTGAATTGGTCGAACCTTTGCAAGACCAGCCTTGCAAATCTCGATGGCTTCCCATGGTGGATGAAAACAAAAACAAGGGAGGCAGGAGATCCTATCAAAAATCTTGCTTGAAGAATCCCTCGAGTGAGAAAGGAATGCGTTGATGGACAACTTTGCGCAGATCCTTTAATGGCTACCGAGAGGCAACACATCAGCTTCCAAGAGCTACTCTCAAAACGCCACACTCTTTAAGGTAAAAGTTAATTTTGAAATCCCCATCTTTGATGGTCAAATAAATGTAGATATCGTAGATAAATGGTTAAATCTGCTAGATGGATATCTTTCTATTCATGAACTTTTGAGTCAGGAAAAGATTGTTTTCGCTCTTCTCAAAGCAACCCCCCACGTCAAGGACTGGTGGGAAACCTACTGCGAGGAGAAGGATGAAAGTACGGGCTCACTATTTTCAGTCGCACCCACTTGAAATGCATTCCGAGATGCCACCAAGGAGCAGTACTACCCTATCAAAAGCTACGAGGACAAATACATAAAGTGGACCATGCTATGGCAGGGA
The DNA here is from genome assembly GCA_031772625.1 of Pinus tabuliformis. Lineage (NCBI taxonomy): Eukaryota > Viridiplantae > Streptophyta > Pinopsida > Pinales > Pinaceae > Pinus > Pinus tabuliformis. Next base: position 1,396,164,704 of record CM062804.1, read on the forward strand.
AGGGACGAAGATGTGCTAGAGTTCACAAACATTTTTCATACCCTTCACACATAGTCGAGTATCAAGGATTCTGAGTTGCATTTGGTACTCAAATACCGTGGTTGCCTACATAGATACATCCAAGAAGATATGGACTTCCTGAGCATCTCCTCACTTAGCATGGCATAGTGATATGCTGTAAAAATCGAGTATAAATTCAAATAGAAGAAGTGAGACATTGGATCTATGAATTCAAAGACCAAAGGACAAAGCCAAGATGGGGCAACCCAAGACAACTCGTCGAAGCCACAAGAAAAGAACAACACCACAAAGTTGAAGAAGGATAGAGGAAAGTGGTGTGAGTTCCGTAAGAGCCCCACTCACAACACAAGTGAGTGCCGGACCAAGAAGTTGTTGGTGGCCGAGTTGAAGGCTTTCGAGTCAGACGCATGTTCCAACCCTGAGTCAGAACCTGACAAGGGGAATGACAAAGGGAAGAAGATCATTGATGCAGAGCCCATCATCACTATTGCCACAACCAAGATCCAGAAGAATGAGCCTGAAGATCTAGAGGAGGGGGAGCGTCTTTTCCACTCATAGATGTGGGTGAAGGGTTCGCCGCTGCAATTCATTATTGACAGAGAGAACCAAAAGAACCTCATTTCAGCAGAGGTCGTGAAGCGGTTGGTCCTACCAGCTACACCACACTCGCACCAGTACAATATTGGGTGGCTTCACCAAGGATGATATCTCTGAGTTCACTAGAAGTGTCGCCTTCCCTGCATCATCAAACCCCTCACAGACGAGGTATTGTGTGATGTTGCACCTCTAGATGTTTGTGATGTATTATTAGGCTAGGCATACTTGTGGAGGCAACATGCTATATATGAGTCAAGGCCTCGCGCTATTATTGTTACTTTGGGTAATTCATTATACAGGATACTGGAGATATCCCCACCTACCACCACCTCTTTGACCTCTTCCAAGAAATTCAACAAGATCGTCTCCTAGACCAGTAAATTCATTTTCTGTTTGGTTCGCTCCCAAAGCAAGGGGAAGATAGTCGCCACATCCATGACCTCGGCGAAGCGTTCCTCCACACAACAATAGCTGTAGAGGAATACAGTCATGATAGAACACACGAAGAGCTTCTCCTCACCCCCATGGGTACCACATAAGTTTCATGTGGGCAATAAAGTCTGGTTGCATCGATAGAAAGAACACCTTACCAGAACCCATCAGAAGCTTAGACCACTCTGACATGGTCCTTACAACATTACCAATGTCATGAGACAAAATGCTTTGGAGCATAATAGTCCTGCATTCCTTCACTTGCACTGAGTGTTCAATGTGGAACCCCCTCGACCATGCTTCCCACCATTACCGGACACATCAGAGATTGCAGAACAACTCACCAGGGACCAAGTTCAATAGATGGAGGAACTCAATGCAATGGGGACCATTGCTTCCTAAGGGGGGAGGAATGATCCAGGTGGATGTTGGTGGCCACCCACCTATCCCATTTGGATCCCCACAATTGTCTCTTTCAATCTTTCAGTTTCCTTAATTGTAGCACAATTTACTGTTTTTAGCAGTTTTTCGGGTCCTAAACTTCTGGAGCCGTTTTGAGGCCCTAAACGACGTTTTTTGGGAAATTTACCACTAGGCATTTTCTGTTTAAAATCATCCTTTTCGTTGCAGTCCTCGAAGAGATATTTCCAACGAGTTAACATGCACGTCAAATGGAGATAATATGACCGCGTCGCGACCCCCTGAAGTTGGTTGTCCAACTCACCCCAACGGGGCCCATAAACTCTTGGTGGTACATCTCCTCGGGTTAGGGTATTGGTTGTTTAGGGTTTGATCTTATTGTTTAATAATAAAAAGGCCTTTGAGCCTCATTATAACACAGTTCAGAGGCATGTAGCTGCCACATCTCTTCTCAGAGATAAGCTACCATCGCCCTAACTGGTTTATTTCCATTTCTGTTTGTAAGCATATTTCACATTAATGAAATGAAGTATTATTTCCTCTGCATCTCTTTGTTTATGGTTATCTCTATAATTTGTTGCGTTCCTGTTTAAATTTGGATCACCTGGTTGCCTACATCAAAATTTATTTAGCTCTGATGTTGATCTTCCTATTATTTCCTTCGATTTTGTGCCAAAGTGAGGTTATCCTTTAAGAGTTGGAGAGGTTGTTGTTGGTGCTCGATGTGATCTTCCACTGCTTGAACACTATAATTTTCTATTAAATATGATGTGATGGAAGGTGGATGATATCCATAATGTACCATAAATGGGGTCATTGTTGCTACAATATGGAAGGAAGTGTTAAACCACCATTTAGCCAGAGCTAACCACTTGACCCATTGTGTTTGTTTATCAGATGTAAAGAAACAAAGTTATACATAAAAAAATTTGTTCACTATCTTAGTTTTCCCATCATATTGACGATGATAAGATGAACTATGAGCTAATTGAGTACCCAGACAAGAAAATACTTCAATAAAAAAACTTCTAGTGAAAATGGGATCTCTATGACTTATAATAATCTTTGGGTTTCCATGTAGCTTTTGAATTGTTTCCCTAAATGTAGTAGAAATTGTAATGACTTCAAATGGATGAGATAATGCACAAAATTGTGCATACTTGGTAAATCTATGAACTATCACCATGATGACAATATGTCCTTCATACTTGAGTAAACCTGTGATGAAATCCATTGAAACCTACTCCAAACATTGACTAGGAATCTCTAAAGTTTTTAACAAACTCAAGCCTTAATTGTCTCCACTTTATTTTGTTGGAGAAACACACATTCCACCACAAACTTTTGAATATCATATTTAAGGCCATACCAAAAAAATTCCTTCTTGACCCTATTGTAAGTTTTTAAAAATCCCGAGTGTCCTCCTAAGGGAGAGTTGTGTAATTCCAAAAAAATATTTTGTTTGAGTTTGGATTTCATACAAAAATATAAGCAATCTTTTTACCATAATGAATCATTTTTCCAGCTAAATGTATCATGTGTATTGGGATCTTGTTGCAAATTTTGAATGAGTGTTCACACTTCTTCGTCATTCTTCCATTCATCCCTTCCTTCAATTATCCAATGTAGTTGAATAATAGAATGGAAGAATGTAATGCTCCACATCCTCATCCTTTCTTGTGAGTGCATCTACAACAACATTTTGTTTCCCTTTTTTGTAGATTATTTTGAAGTCATAACCAAACATATTTGTTACCCATTTTTGCTACTCTTTTGAATATAATCTTTGTTCCAAAAATTATTTAAGACTATCATGATATTTTTTTACCCTGAAGTGTCTTCCCATCAGGTATGGTCACCATTCCTTTAGTGCATGTAGTATTTCCAACATTCCTTCTGATAAATAAGTTTGTGTAAATACTTTCCTTTGATTAGATGATTTTCAAAAGAAATGGATCTTCCTTCTTGCATTAAAACAACACCAATTCATTTTCTTGAGGCATGGCATTTCATAATAAAGGTTTTTTGAAGTCTGTTGTAGCTAATACTGGTGCTTGGCACATTTCTGCTTTAAGATGTTAAAAGGCCTTAGATTCTTCTAGAGTCCAAGAAAATACATCTTTCTTCATTAATGTTGTTAGAGGTGCTACTATTATTCCATAATTCTTAAAAGACATGTGATAATACATTTTCAACCAGAGAAATCATCGAAGATGCTTTATGGTTGTGGGGATTTTTGATTCCTTAATGGACTTCATTTTGTTATGGTCTACCTTAACACCCTCACGAGATACAATATGACCCAGGTATTCCACCTTGTTCCAAAGAAACATTTAGAGGTTTTTTCATATAATTTTTTCTCCTCCAATAGTTTGAGCACCACGAAAACATGTTGAACACGATCCTTCCATGACTTGTTGTAGATTAGTTTATCATCAAAAAATACTAACACTAATTTTCTAAGGAAGTGTTTCAGAATGGGATGCATCAAACCTTGAAATGTAGAAGGTGCATTGGTAAGGCCAAAAGGCATGACAAAAATTCATAATGACCCTTATAATCTCTAAATGTTTTTTCAAAATGTCTTTATTTTTCATTCGAATTTGATGATATATCGAACAAAGATTCAAGTTGATTAAATAAATTTCCCTGTGTAATTCATCCAAATATTCAACAATGACAGGAATGGAAAATTTGTATTTAATATTGATATTGTCGAGCTCCCTATACTCTGGACACATGTGCCATGATCTATCCTTCTTAGGCACCAATACTATTGGAGCAAAGAAATAACTTTGACTAGGTTGAATAATATTGGCCTCTAGCATTTCTGCAACCATACATGATAATTTCACTCTTTTGGGCATATGGATATCTGTAAGGCCTGATGTTTGGAGGAACACATTATGGAAGCAAATGAATAGTATGATCATGATCACAAATAGGTGTGAGGCCTTTGAGAGCCTCAAATACCTTTGGATGATTGTCCAAGATGTTTTGGATATCTTGAGAAATAGATGATTTAGATGTTTGAACCTCTAGTGAGCATAATTGTGCAATTACTCCTTATTGTTCTTTCCTTAGAATATTTTTCATGCCAGTATAACATATTATCTTTCCTGGTTTCCCTGCGATACCCCTTAATTAAACTTCATTTCCTTCCCAAAGGAAATTCAAGAAAAGTTCTTGAAAATTAAAAGTTATCATACCCAAAGATTGTAACCGTTGGACTCCTAGTACAACCTCAGCACTACCCATTGGAATGGAAAGCATTGGACTATTTAATACATATTTCCCCATGGTTAGATTGATATTATGGAACTTACCAGACCAATTTGTAGTTCCTCCATATAAAAGCATCACTTGACACTCTGGTGTTGGATATAGGAAGCAATTCAACTCCTTTGCTATCTTACAAGGAATAAATCAATACTATTAACTTTTTCTTCTTGATATGTCCTTTTATCTTGAGAGTTTGAGGAGCTATAATTCTTGCCAATGCATTACAAGATATGATCAAATTCATTCCTTCTTTCTCTAGGGTTGGTTACTACTGTATATCCTCTTCTTTTGATGTTTCTTTTTCCTTTTCTTCCTCCTCTTCATAATCAATGTAAAATAATTTCTTCTCAAACCACTTATGACCTTTAGTGTATTTTCTATCACAACTATAAAAAAACTCTTTTTCTCTTTTTTCTTCCAATTTTGGTGGCATCAAACTTGTATGTTGGGGAAGGTTAGGAGCATAAAAACTTCAATATTTATAGTTGTGAGTGGTATACTTCCTTGTTTCCATAATTTTTCTCCCACCTTTTCTTGTCAGGTTGAATGGCTTTTGTAATGAATCAAGCTCTCAAAGGAGAACCTCATTTTGGATTTATCCTTTAAATTCCCGATGAAGACATCAATCCTATGTTCATATGGAATAATATTTACCCTTATATTAAATTTTTGGAAGTCGTCAATGTGATCCAACATTGAACCATTTTGTTTGATATTTATCAATTGGCTAAAGAAGGTGTTACTCTTTGTATCCTCAAAATGTGCTACCATTTCCTCCATTTAAATTGACCAAGTGACAAGAGTTTCATGAGAATAAAGCCATCGATACCATAAAAACTAATTGGGTTCTAAATATAAAATTGCAATGTGTACATTTTCTGTGTGTTTCATATCATGGAGATCAAAATATTTCTCCATCTGTGGTATCCATGTTACTAGATCGTTGCCATCAAACTACCTCATATCGATCTCTGGAATATGTTGGTTCCTCAATCCAATATTAGAGTCCATGGAATCACGATCAACATTTTATTTTTTTCTTAGCATGAGTTTCATCTAATACCTTTTCTCCATTAGGAAGCATTTCTTGTAGCAACTTTGTCAAACCTTCCTTGAGACCCTCCATGTTTATTTTTAAGCCATCATTCAAACCTTCCATGTATGATTTTAAACCATCTTTCAAACCTTTCAATTCTAATTTTAAGCCATTCTTCAAACCATCCATCTTAGCTTGCATTTAAATTTTGGTTACTCTTTGTGAGAGTGAAATTTGTTGCACTCGGTCTCGTAATTTTGAAATATCATGTTGTATGTGTTCATCTTTCTCATGCATCACAGTAGAGATTGATGGTTTCTTACTAGGTTTTTCCATTTTCTTGATTCAATTAATTTTGGAATAAAACAATGATATTTATGCTTCACTATTGCCCTTGAATCACTTCAAATTTATTTTTCAAACAAAACTTATGCAAAAGTTTAGAAACATACACACCTTTTTCTTGGTTTGTACGTGTTCGATATTGAATATGTTGTAGCTCCATAATTTAGGATCTCCAAGATATGAAATTTGGTCTGGTGGAAGCCCTCTAAGTTTTATTTCTAATGCCACAAGTCAGAAAAAAAAATTGATTCTTCAAGGTAAAGTTATTCTCAATTTCCCACAATGTCTTGCTTATGGATTGGTTGAGTAGAGCGAACTTTTATGGAGTGCCACATGTCCTTGTTTCAAACTTTGGCCACTTCTTATGAAATTCAAATATGATGCTCTTAGATGAATTTATGATGATTTTTCAAATGTTACCTATTTGAGATGAAATTTTGGATCATGGGAAAACCCTAGAATATTTATACCATATCTCTAAAAATATATTGAACACAGATCTGAAATTTTTACAGAAATCTCATCTAGCTTCAGATCCTTGTGGTAGAAATTTCAACTTCTGAACCTCTGTAGAAAAAAAGGTATAGAAAAAATTCCACTATGGACAGTTTATAATAGTGAAACCTTACAATCCAAAGCTTCGATACCAAATGTTATGTGGCTAGCTCACAAAATAGAAGAGAAGATAGATTATTGACTTAAAAGTTAGCCTCTTTGAGGGGGAAACCTCCTTTACATTACATAAATGAAAAATTCTTGTATGGTACAAATGACAAGGCCTCCTTTTTATATATAGGATTCTAAGGGCTCATAATATAATTACAACCTACATAACAATAATATTTTAAGGGCATAACAATAACAATAGTTGCATTCTATGGGGCACAATAATAACAATATCGGGACTACATGGTCACAAAAATAACAATAAAGGGGTTACACTAACAATAACATTAAGGGGCTACACTAGTACTATAGGGACCTGTTGTAGCATTTTTTTAATTTTGATAAGTTAGAATCAATTAGTCAAAAAATGAATATATTTTTCAAAAAATGTTAATCTAGGATATGTACAAAAAGAATATTGAATAAAAAATGTTAGGAGATATTTTGATATGCATGTCCATATCAAAGGAAATGTTAGAATTGATGCCCTAAAAAATGGAGGAAAAAATAAAATGTTAGGCTAGAGAGAAAAGCAAAAAGCGATAAACTTTCAAAGTGTGCAAGTCCAAGTGCCACTACTTTTTACTTTATTACGCAAAATAATGGTTGTGTGCAACTTGTCATAAATGCCACAACCCATGACAGTCAAATAGTTTAATCTTCACTAGTTCATGCTTTAAATTTCATGTTTAGAGTTAGAAAATAAAGGTATAGCCAAATAGTTTAATCTTGGCAAATCAGTAGCTAGGTAGAAATAATAAGGAGCTCATCAGTTTAATCTGAGCCCTTGGATGTTATAAGGTTAGGTCCAGAGAGTTTTCTTTTCAAAAGAAAATGGAAAGAAAAGGGTCTGCTAGCCTAAATGCACCCAATTAAATGAAGAGAAAATGTTAGGGTAAGTAAATGGGTAGGTAGAAGAAAAGTTACAGAAGTACATTTACCATGCTTGATCATGTATTTCAGTGGGCAGGAGCAATTATGGAAGTGAAAAGATGTTCACAGGTTGATTTGGTTAACTTACCTTCATTTCATTTCATCACTTACCACCTACTTACCAATTTCCTAATCATCCCTTCATTTCCTCATCCTCCCTTCATTTTCACCCTTTCCCTTGGTTTCACACATTTTCCTAGCAATCTACCCTCCAAATTCATTCCCCTACCTTAAACCCCCTTTTCCCTAGTGTGAAACTCCTATTTGAAAATACTAATTTCCCTTATAATTTCCGTAAAAATCCATAAGACTCCTTTTAAGCCTAAGTTTGGCTTACCCCCAAATTTCTTAACAAACCTCCGCTATATTCAATTTTATGATATAAATTTTTTTAACACACCACCCTTGGTGTGGATAAATAAAGCTCGGTGTAGTTAAAGCCCAGTCCCACTCCATTAAGCCATCACATTATACTTTTAAAACCCTGCTTATTCATTAAATAGTTACAAATCACTTGTAATTATTCTTCGGGCCCACTAATCTCCGTGCCTGCTCCGTCTATGCATCTTGACCACGCGATAGCCATCCAATCACCTTCTCCTAGATCTAGAGATCCACAGCCATATCGTGTGCTCTCGATCTCCGACATTTACCCACCGGAGAGCATGAGAAATCAGTGGTATTACTCTAGCCCCTTGTGGTTACGTGTCATTACCATGTTAACTCGCGTGCCCTCGTAGAAATATGACCCCACAGCTAAAATTGATGTGATGAGCCTCCAAAACCACTCCCCCACGTATGATAAAAACCTGTTTACTCCAAGATTCTTAAGAAATCTATTCAAAACGCTTCATTCATCAGAAGTTTATGTACAAACATAAGATCAAGTTTAAACTAGAGATAGAGCAGAAAGAAGTCATTTACATAGTAAATGTTAAAACAGACAATTTACACAGTTAAAAGATAAAACAAAGGAGGTAGATAGAACATAGAGATGAAAGAAAAAATTGTTGAAGTGTATCATATGAAAGGTCATAAGTAAATATGACATCCAGCATGAAGATCAAACAGAGAAGCAGCTTAAAGGGAAAATATCAAAGACGATAGCCAACAGAACCTAAATAACAAGGACAACAAGAAGCAGTTCTATAGCTATATCTATCTTCTTATACGAAGATATTTCCTTTTCCTAGAATAAATCCTTAAACAATTTAGGACATTTTCTTAGTTGTACTATTATATAAATAACTCTCTTCTCAAGAGGTTCAGGGTTCAAACATTGAAACAAATTTAGCATTGAACCAAGTTCACTCTTCACCATTGGACCAGGTTGACCATTGAAAGAGATTTCACTCTTGAAGAAGAATTTGTAAACCTTTGATGTACTAGCTTTTCTGGACCCTTAATACAAAGCAGAGGATTTTGAATTCAGTTTTACATAGTTTGTGTTTCCTGTAAGTTATTCAAGTAACACAATCTATTTTTCCTCATATTTTTATGTCTTACGGAGATACCTAGGTAGAAATAATTGTGTCTCAATCTATTCCTATAAGCTTCTGAAGTGATAATCATTAAAGAGAATGGATTAATGAACTATCTATTTAATTAGTTCCCTCTTAATCAATAAATCATCAACATCTTGTTGTAAGAATAAGCATATTATCTTGAACCTTTTAAACATCGATCAAAGGTTTTCATACATATGATTATTTAATTTTCTGTCTGAAAACTATAATATTCATATTATTTTTTGCTTCTTCTCACCACTATTCAAGATTTATCATTGTGTGAAGTTTTATATCATCGCTTTGCTTTGGGATTAATATTATTCAAAATGTTAGGAATTATAGTCTTACATTTGTTTTATTCATTGGTCTTCTAAATTAAAACAAAAACCCCCAAAACAATTATCTTAGATGCTCTGGCATTGCGAGCTGACCACTATTATCTCAAAGGTACAACATTAGCCTGCCGTCATTGCCGGGGATTCAAATTCCATTAGATTTCCTTACGACAATGATATTTATTCTATTACTTTAAGGTGATTAAAGGTCTAGAAAGGTTAAAATATTTCACCTGGCAACTCCACTAGCCCAAACTGGTACCTTTTAAGCACAACAAATCTCATTCAAGAATCTGACTTAGTTAACCCTTTGTCAGATCCTGAAAAACTTCTAAGAGAAGCCATTTCTAAAAGGAGGTAACAACCGTATTCTTCTTCCTCTTCTTCCTTTCAGTCTAAAGAGTTAGTATCATTTGATCCTTTTAGTAATATTCCATATGATCCTAATTTGACATAAATACCTCCTAGGGTTTCTGAACTATTAGATAGGGGATTTGATTTATATTTAGCTTTCCTTATTCATTCTTTTGACAACCATCCAGAACCCCCTCTACCACTAGTATCACCTAAAACTAAGTCTGACTTGGGTGTTCATTTACTTGAATACAAACCCATATATTTCATATCCCATACCACTTATTCATTCCCTTCCACTTCTAAACGACCTAAAGCTTCTAATTCTGAACAATCTGAAGAGACCATCATTGTATATTGAAATCCACTCTTTGAGCCAAAAGAGGGTATTCCTTTAGGGGTCCCAAAGTTAGTTCTTGAGACTCCTTTAAAGTTATTCAGGAGATCCCCTCCTTCTTCACCTCCACATAGTCACACACCCCCTCAATCACCTTCTTCTTCCTCCTTTTCATCTTCTTCTTTTTCATCTTCTTTTTCTTCATCCACACAAACACCTCATACACCACCTGCCACCATGGAATTATAACCTATTGTACAAGCTAGATATGTAACTTTATTCTTACCTGCTAACCTCGATGCATTCCCAGTTGGATATTTGAAATACCTTCCCAAGTACAATGGAGAAACTAGTCCTACTGCTAAGGACCATCTTCAAGCTTTTCTAGATTTTGCTGACAACATGAATATTGAATAAGAAAATGTTTACATGAGATTGTTTGTACAGTCACTTGAAGGAATTTTAAGAATCCGGTTTAGGTAGTTAGCTGTAAATTCCATTAGAAATTGGGAAGTGCTTACAAACATATTTAAAAACCAATGGGGTGTAAAGAAAGATCCTCTTTACTTTCTAACTAAATTTGAAGAACTTAAAAGAAAATTTGGTGAGCCTGTATCAGCTTTCATCAAAAGGATCAACAAACTTTATCATAAGATGCCCACTGATTGTAAACCCCTTGTAGCAGTAGCTAAGTCTAGGTTTTCTAAAGCCTTTGACAATGATTTTGCTATAATGTTAAGAGAGAGAAATTCGAGAACTATTGAATATATGTAAACAAATGCTATAGAGGTGGAAGAAAATAGGGCTGCTTTGACTTCCTTTAAATCTAAAGAGGAAAAGGCCCAAAGAAAACTCAAATCTATTCAAGAAGCCTCTAGTTCCTCTAGTTCTTCTAAAGCTAAAACTAAAGATTCTAAAATAGATGAAATAACCCCTCTTCTTAGAAATCTATCTAATATAATTTCCAATATTGAGACTCAACCTAGGATAGTTCAAAAAATAGTTACTGAACCGGAAAATCAAAATCAAAATCAAGGTTAGTATAGAAGGAATCCACAATTACAAATTCTTTAGAGACCTATTAATGATCAGCAGGTTCCTACTCCTTTACTAATAGATGACCAACAACCTGATGAAATTACTATGACTCTTACTGAAGATATCAATAACATGGATAATTTTTCTAAATCAAATAATCATTTTTCCTCTCTCACAACAAAATCAGGTTCATGAAGATAAAAAATCCTCACAAGTTTCTATATACCATGCCTTCCTTGAATTAATCGTAGAGTTGAACAAGAGATATGATCTTAGGCCTAGACATGGCCTTGGAAGACCTCCTAAGGGGATTCCAATAGTTGAACCGTGTACCAAAGCTGTTGAAACTTAAACAATTGTTATTCAACCATTAAACCAGTCAACTGATATTGCTCACAATGATAAAAATGCTTTGACTACATTAATGTTGAAAAACAGTTAGAAAGAGTTAAAATCCCAATTCCACTTTCAGAACTTTCTAAAAACGTGCAATATAAAAGGAAAGTCTCCAAATGGATACAAAACACCTTAGTTGATGCTGAAAGTGGTATCATTAGTCTGCAAGATGAAAAACCAGTAGTTGTCTTTAGTCTTAGCTCAGATATGATAGATGAAATAAAGCCTCCTTTCTATGTAACTCTTAAGACAAATGATTCCATTTTATATAATTATATGCTTGATTCTGGAGCATCACATAACCTCATGCCAAAAACTTTCATGAACCATTTGAAACTTGACATAACTAGATCTTATCATGACTTGTCACCTTCGATTCTAAAATGGTGCCCTTCTTAGGATTGATTAAGGATTTAGTACTCACCCTTGCCCAAACTGCAGTGAAGAGTGTAGTGCTTGATATAGTTGTCAGAAATATCTGTCCCAAATTTGGAATGCTTGTTTCTAGGTCTTTCTGTACAAAATTAGGGGGAACTCTTCAGATGGATATGTCTTACGCCACTATTCCAGTTTATGGGGGAGAACAAATAAGGTTATATAGAGAGGTAATATTTGTGCACACTATTTGTAAAACAGACGATCTAAGGAACCATCATATTTATGCAATTGATCAATATTTTGGTTGCTTTCAACTCTCTTCAAACCAAAAACATGAAACTCAAGTTAAGATAAAAGTTTTAATTGAAAGTCCTGAACCAAATCAAATTGATATATGGAAACTATTCTTTGATGGTTCTTGTACAAAAGATGGGGCAGGAGCCGGGGTAGTTTTAATTTCACCAGAGAAATAAAATATCACCCAATCATGCAAAATCCACTTCGAAGTTACCAATAATGTGGATGAATATGAAGCTTTCCTTTTGGGACTTCAATTAGCCAAAAGCTGAAAAGTTCAAAACTTAAGTGTTTTTACTGATTAAGAACTTATTGTTAAACAAGTGAGAAATATTTGCTTGACTAAGAATCCTAGACTTAGGTCTTATCAGAATGAAGTCTCGGATTCAGTTGAAAACTTATTTGATGCTTTTAATATGACATATATTCTAAGAGATCAGAATATTCATGTAGATGCCTTAGCTATTTCTACTAGTTCATTTAAAATTCCTGATCAAACCCGTGTACTCTATCAAATACAAGTCAGATACAGACAGTCCATGCCAGATAATCTAAAATGCTGGTAGATATTTGAAGATGATGAACATTTGAAATATTTTCTACAAGTTATAGATGACTTTTTAGTTCTAAAAATTGATGAGGATAGAAAAGAAATAGATGAAAATAAAAATGAAAACTATACTTCAAATTTCAATTCAAAAATTGTTGATCATGACATTATTCAATTGTCTAACAATTTTATTCCTGAAGGCCTCATTCCTTTAGAAGAAATGTTTGATGAAAATGATGAATTTAATATCGTTCAGTCCATTTCGTCACAAGATGATATAGAAGAAATTAATATTTGAACAAATGATGATATTATAAGCATCAAAATCTGTGCATATATAGATCTTGAGATCAAAGCTCAATATCTTGAGTTCAAAATTATAGGGCCATTTTTGCATGGACCTATGCTAATCTAAAAACATATGACACTTCATTAATATAGCATAAGATTCCTTTAAAGCCAAAAGAACTCCCTCATCAGTAGAAACTTAGGAGGATCAATCCAACTCTTCTACCAACTGTAGAGAAGGAAATTAAGAAAGTTCTAGATGCCTAGATCATTCTCCCTCTTAGATATTCTAATTGGGTTGCAAATTTAGTTCATGTCAGAAAGAAGAATGGAGAAATTAGACTTTGTGTGGACTTTAGAAATTTGAACAAGGCATCATTAAAAGATAACTATCCTATGCCCAAAATGGATCAGTTACATCAAATGGTGTCAGGAGCACAAGGACTTTCTATGCTTGATGGTTTTTCATGCTATATTCAAGTAAATGTTGATTTAGCGGATAAAGAAAAGACAAACTTTCCTACACCCTGGGGTAAATTCATGTATGCCAAAATGCCATTTGGCTTAACCAATTCTAGAGAAACATTTCAGAGAGCTCTGGATGTAGATTTTGTGGGTCAGGTAAATAAATTTGTGGTTATTTATCTTGATGTCATAACTATTTTTTCCAAATCTGATCAGAAACATCTAAAGCACTTGATGAAGGTTTTTGACAAGTATAGAAAATTCGGAATATCATTGAATCCTAAAAATTCTCTCTTTTCTATCAAAGAAGGAAAAGTATTGGGCCATATAATTTCAAAATAAGGAGTAGTGATTGATCCCAAGCATGTGTCTACTATTGAAACATTGACCTTACCTAGAAAGAAGAAGGAGATTCAAGCTTTTCTAGGAAAGACTAATTTTTTAAGGGGATTCATCCCAAATTATGCTGATATTGTAAGAGATATAACTGACATGCTCCGAAATGATTATGAAGTTAAATGGATTGTCTCTTCCAGGCATGCATTTGATCAAATCAAGAAAGCTATCTCTAAAGCTCCCACCTTGGCCAACCCTAATTACACTAAACCATTCAGTATCTTTTCCGTTGCCCCAGAAACAACCCGGCTTGCTATTGTTCTACTACAAAAGAATGAAGATTGTCATGACCAACCCATAGCCTTTTTCAGCAAGGTTATGAGATATGCCAAGCTTACGTATGACATAATCGAGAAGAAAGCTTATGCCCTTATTCAAGCCTTGAAATCATTTAGGATGTATGCCTTACATTCTCCTATTACTACTTATGTTCCTAACAGTGCTATGAATTTTTTTTTAAACCAACCAGACAATGACGGAAAGAGAGATAGATGGATCACTAAAATTCTAGAGTTTGATCTAACTATCAAAACTACAAAGCTAGTAAAAGTTGAAGGATTAGTTAATCTTATAGTTTAATCCAATGGTAAAGTGCTCGAAATCAATTCAGTTTTAGAGATACAAGGGAATAATCCACAACAACCTTCTCAAACTTCAAAAAAGAAGAATACACAAGAACCTTTTGTCCTTGCAAAAGAGGAGAATCCACAAGAGCTTTCCCTTCATTCTGAAGAAAAGAATCCACAAGAACCTTTACCTTCATATCAGATCAGCCCTTTAGATATTGATGATTTTTTTTGTCATATTGGTACCAAGACATTGTAAATTTATTGATCCATTTTGAATGTCTATCATCATTCTCCAAAAGCTAGTGTAAAACCCTCAAAATAAAAGCAGTCAAGTACTATATCATAGATGCAAATTTGTACTGGAAAGACCCACTGAATATTTTGTTATTATGTTTAATAGAATCAGAAACTAAAGGAATCATTGACCAGTTTAATACAGGATTTTGTTGAGGACATTATGTTTGGAGAGAAACAGCATATAAGATGTTATGAAACCAGCTCAATAAAAGATAGAAAAGAAATATCAACGCCTTATAATTCAGCCTCTTCGAGGGGGCAACCTCCTTTACATTACATAAATGAACAATTCTTGGATGATACAAATGAAAATACCTCCTTTCTATATATAGGAGTCTAAGGGGTTATAACATACTCAGAGCCGACATAAGAATAATAATGTAAGGGCACAATAATAACAATAGTGGGCTTCTATGGGGCACAATAGTAACAATATCGGCACTACATGGGTACATCAATATAATAAGTGGGTTATACTAATAACAATAAGGGGTTACACTAGTATTATAGGGGCCTAACATGCCCCTCTCCTTCAAAAAGCGTTGTCCTCAATGCTTGACTAGTTCTTGATGCTTCTGTATAAAATTCTTGTCCTCCCATGTGGAATATTTAGCGGGTAAGTTCTTCCACTTGACGAGATACTCTGAAATTGATCGATTTCGTAGCTGTCGGGTTCTTGTTTCTGTGACTGCTCCAGGTTCCAATATGATATTTCCTTCCTCTACAATTTCTGGCAATATTGCTTAAATTGGGATCTTTTGCAACTTTTGAATAAGTGGCCATACTTCTTCGTCCTTCTTCCATTCATCCCTTGCTTCATTTATCCAATCTGGTTGGATAATATAAATAGCACAAAACAATGCTTCCACATCCTCATCTTTGAAGAGCCTTCCCATTCGGTAAGGTCGCCATTTTTTAAGTGCATGTAGTATTGCCAACATTTCCTTCTCATAAATAGCTTGCTTGAGATGTAGCAGTAAAAATACCCAATCACATACATCAAAAAAATTTTCACTACGATGTTGATCTACCTGTTGTTTCGTTTGATTTTGCACCGAAGTGGCATTATCCTTTAAAAGTTGGAGAACTTGCTGTTAATGCTCGATGTCATCTTTCTCTGCTTGAACCTTTTTCTTCTTGATATGTCCTTCTATCTTTTTAGGAGTGGTAATTTCTTCCAGTCCTTTACAAGATATGGTCGGATTCATTTCTTGATGCTCGATGTGATCTTTCACTTCTTGAACATTTTTCTTCTTGATGTGTCCTTCTATCTTGATAGTTTGAGGAGTGGTAATTTCGTCCATTGAATTACAAGATATGGTTGGATTCATTTCTTCTTTCTCGATGTGATCTTTCACTTCTTGCACCTTTTTCTTCTTGATATGCTCTTCTATCTTGAGAGTTTGAGGAGCAGTAATTCTTGCTAATGCTTTACAAGATATGGTCTGATTCATTTCTTCTTTCTCTGGGGTGGTGTCCTGGCGTATATCCTCTTCTTTTGATGTTTCTTGATCCTTTTCTTCCTCCTCTTCATATTCTATGTAAAATAATTTCTTCTCAACACACCTATGACCTTTAGTGCATTTGCTATCACAATTGTAACAAATCCCTTTTTCTCCTTTTTCTTCCAATTGTTGTGGTGTAACCCTTGTAGGTTGTGGAAGGCTGGGAGAAACAACACTTCGATCTTTATAGTTGTGAGGGGTATGCTTCCTCGTTTCCATAATTTTGCTTTCCATTATGTCACAAAGCCCTTTTACTCTTTCCAATTGTTTTGGTGCTGCTCTAAAGAAGGTGTTGATCTTTGTACCCTCATAATGTGTTATCATTTCTTCCGTGAAAATTGACCACGTAACAAGTTTTTTACGAGAACAAAGCCCTTCATACCATAAAAATTGATCTAGTTCTAAATATGAAGATGCAATACATACCTTTTGTAATAGTTGTACACCATGTAGATCAAAATATTGCTCCATCTGAAGTATCCAATTTACCGGATCCTTGCCATCAAACTTCCTCATCTTGATTTTTCTTGAATTTAGGAGCTCGACCTTGAAACGACTGTAACTCTGTACTTTCAGATCTTTAAGTTCTGAAACTTTGGCTTGTAGTAGCCTTCTGAGTCCTCTTTCCAATGCCACAATTCTGACCCAAATTGGATTCTCCAAGGAAGAGTTATATGAAATCTCCCACAGTGACTTGCTTTTAGACTAATTCAGTAGAGCGAACTTGTACGACGTGCCACAAGTCATTGTTTTAACCTTTTAATCTGAAACATGCATACAAGAAACTATAGTCCATCCTCTTTCTGCACATTCTTACGAAATTTCAATCTGATCCCCAGAGAGAAAGTTATAAAGATTTTCCCCAGGTCACCTGTTTTGAATGTAATTCAGGAGTCTGCAAAAAGACCAATTTCCTCAGATCATATCTCCGCAAATATCACGCAAAAAGCTCCAAAATTCGGACCCAAGGTTCATTGCAATTTCTTCTCAAATGGTTTTTTTTTTCGACTTCTGAAACGTCACAGAAAAAACGTTATAGCGAAAATGCCACAATGACCTGTTTGGAGCAGCGAAACCCTAGAATCCAAAGCTCTGATACCAAATGTTATGAAACTAGCTCAAGAAGAGATAGAAAAGAAAGATCAACGCCTTAGAATTAAGCCTCTTCGAGGGGGCAACCTCCTTTATATTACATAAATGAACAATTATTGGATGATACAAATGAAAAGACCTCCTTTCTATATATAGGAGTCTAAGGGGTTATAACATAATCAGAGCTGACATAACAATAATAATGTAAGGGCACAATAATAACAATAGTGGGCTTCTATGGGGCACAATAGTAACAATATGGGCACTACATGGGTACATCAATATAATAAGTGGGTTATACTAATAACAGTAAGGGGTTACACTAGTATTATAGGGGCCTAACATAAGATATTAAGGGGAGGATTTTATTGGCCAACATTGTTCATACAAGTAAGAGAAAAGGTCAAAAGTTGTGTTATTTGTCAAATGTTTGCTGGTAAGAAAAAATTAACAGCTCTTCCACTGGTTCCATCAATAGTATCAAAACCTTTTAGCTAATGGGGATTAGATTTTATTGGAGAGATTCATCCTACTTCAAGTAATGATCATAGATGGATCCTCACTGCAACAGAATACTTAACTAAATGGGTGGAAGAAATTCCCGTTAGAATTGCTACTGATTCAGTAATAATCAAATTTATTGAAGATAACATCTTATCTACATTTGGTTGCCCAACTCAAATTGTCACGGATAATGCAGCAACTTTTTCTAGTGTTGAAATGATTGAGTTTTTCTAGAAATACCAGATTTTGTTACATCATTCAACTCCATATTACCCACAAGGTAATGGCCTTATTGAATCTTAAAATGAAAGTCTAGTAAAGGTAATAAGAAAGACCTAGCAGATCATAAAAAGAGTTGGGACTCTCATTTAATTTATGTAGTATGGGCAAGTAGAATTACTCCAAAAATATTTACAGAAAAATCTCCTTTCTATTTAGTTTATGGGAAAGATGCAATATTCCCAACCAATTTGCCCTTCCTTGTTTCGAAGTTCCTACAGGATTCAAAAGATGAACCTGATGATTTTTCAAGGAGAATAAATCAGATTATTCAACTAAATGTAAATAGAGATGAAGCTAAATACAAATTGAAAAACTATCAAAGTGATATGAAGAGCCTGTTTGACAGAAGATCCGGGGAAAGGAAATTCAAGGAAGGTGACCTAGTTCGAAGATGGGATTCAAGGAGAGAAGAAAAGGGAAAACATGGAAAGTTTGATAACCCATGGTTTGGAACTTTAGCAATTGTTGAAGTGAAGGGAAACAACACTTTTGTGGTACAAAATATTGAGCGGTGATATTCCAGTTATCCTGTAAATGGGAGGCTTCTCAAACATTACATTCAGTACTGAGAAGTTGAAGTAGATTTCATTACTACCATTGTAAAAATTTCGGTTTCTTTTACTTTTCAAGCTGTCAGTGTGATTTTCTACAGAAAAAAACTCCATAGCTCGAGGAGAAGGTAGATCGATCTCCAAGTTCTCTGCATTGTACAGGAGAAAGTAGTCCCTAGTTGGAGCCAATGTTGTAGCATTTTTTGGGTTTTGATAAGTTAAAATCAATTAGTCAAAAAATTAAAATATTTTTAAAAAAATGTTAAGCTAGGATATGGACAAAAAGAATATTGAATAAAAAATGTTGGGAAATATTTTGATAAACATGTCCATATCAAATAAAATGTTATAATAGATGCCCTAGAAAATAAAGGTAGAAATAAAATGTTAGGTTAGAGAGAAAAGAAAAAAGCAACAAACTCTGAAAGTTTGCAAGTCCAACTGCCACTACTTTTTACTTTATTCTGAAAAATAATGGTTGTGTGTAGCTTGTTGTAAATGCCACAACCCATGACAGTCAAATAGTTTAATCTTGACTAGTTCATGCTTTAAATTTCATGTTTAGAGTTAGAGAATAAGGATCTAGCCAAACTATCTAATCTTGGCAGATCAATAGTTAGGTAGAGAATAATAAGGAGCTGATCAATTTAATTTGAGCACTTGGATGTTATAAGGTTTGATTTGGATAGTTTTCTTTTCAAAAGAAAAGGGTCTACTAACCTAAATGCACCCAAATAAGTGAAAAGAAAATGTTAGGGTAAGTAAATGAGTAGGTAGAAAAAAAGTTGCAGAAGTACATTTACCATACTTGATTATGTGTTTCAGTGTGCACGAGCAGTTATGAAAGTGAAAAGATGTTCACAGGTTGATTTGGTTAACTTCCCTTCATTTCATTTCATCCCTCACTACATACTTACTAATTTCCTAATCATCCCTTAATTTCCTCATCTGCCCTTCATTTTCATCCTTACTATTGCCTTCACACATTTTCCTAGCAATTTAACCTCCAAACTCATTACCCTACCTAAAAACCCCTTTTCCCTAGTGTGAAACCTATTTCCCTTTGAAAATATTAATTTCCCTTATAATTTCCCTAAAAATCCATAAAACCCTTTTAAGCCTAAGTTTGGTTTACTACCGCATTTCTTAACAAACCTCCACTATATTCCTTTTCCTGATATCTCTATTTAACCCACCACCCTTGGTGTGGTTAAATAAACCCTGTTGCATTTAAACCCTGGTCCCACTGCATTAACCCATCACATTATAATTTTAAAGCCTTGCTTATTCATTAAATAATTACAAATCACATGTAATTATTCCCCGGGCCCGCTAATCTTCACACCTACTAGCTCCGTGAATCTTAACTGCATGATAGCTATATGATCACCTGCTCCCAGATCTAAGGATCCACAACCATATCCCACACTCTCGATCTCCAACCTTTACCAGCCCGAGAGCACACAAAATTAGTGGTTTTGCTTGGTCCCCTTGTGGTTATGTATCATTCCCACATTAACTCTCATGTCGTCGCAAAAATACCACCCCATGAATAAAAGCGGTACAATGAGTCTCCAAAACCACTCCCCTATGTATGGTAAAACCATCCATTGTTCACTTTGTGCAAAATTTCAAAAGTTAAATACTTACCCATTTAAACGCGAAAACCCTCACTTTCACTCTTTTTGTCCATTTACATAGTAAAACCTGCATAACCGTCCTGCACCACCCTAAGCATATGCAACACATTTAACCCTTGTTTACCTCCTGAAAAGACTTTGAAATCCATCCACAGACCTTTCAACTCAAATGAAGACATTGTGGCCCTCCCTGTCAACCTCAGTTTTTCTTAACAATTGTTGTATTTTGGAGGTGATTAGCAGAAGACGAAGAGATTGGATAAACAATTTTGAAACTAATTAAAAAACTATTTACTCCAAGATTCTCAGGATATCTACTCAAAAGGCTTCGTTTATCTAAATTTTGTGTAAAAACAAAAGATCAAGTTTCAATTAGAGACAAAGCAAAAAGAAGTCATTTACACAGTAAATGTTAAAAAAGACAATTTACACAGTTAAAAGATAAAATAGAGGAGGCAGATAGAACATACAAATGAAAGACGAAATGGTTAAAGTGTATCAGATTCAATGTCATAAGTAAATATGACATCCAACGTTAAGATCAAATAAACGAGTAGCTTAAAGCGAAAAATTTCAAAGACCAAAGCCAACGGAACCTAAATAAGAGGGACAACAAGTATTAGTTCAATAGCTGTCTCTATATTCTTGCATGAAGATATTTCCTTTTCCTAGAATAAATCCTTAAACAATTTAGGATGTTTTCTTAGTTCTACTATTTTATAAATAACTCTCTTCTCAAGAGGTTCAGGGTTGAAACATTGAAACAAGTTTAGCATTGAACCAAGTTCATTGTTCACCATTGGACCAGGTTGACCATTGAAAGAGAGTTCACTCTTGAAGAAGCATTTGTAAACCTTTGATGTACTAGTTTTTCTGGACCGTTAACACAAAGCAAAGGATTCTGAATTCAGTTTTACATAGTTTGTGTTTCCTGTATGTCTTTCAAGTAACACATTATGTTTCTCTTCATATTCTTATTTCCTACATAGATACCTGGGTAGGACTAATTGTGTCTCAATCTATTCCTATAATCTTCTGAAGAGATAATCATTAGATAGAATTGATTAATGAACTGTCTGTTTAATTAGTTCCCTCTGAATGAATAAATAATCAGCATCTTGTTGTAAGAATAAGAATATTTCCTTGCACCTTATGAACATCAGTGAGAGGTTTTCATACTTATTATTGTTTAATTTTCTGTCTGAAAACTGTAATAATAATATTATGTTTTTGGTTTTTCTCACCACTATTCAAGATTTATCATTGTGTGAAGTTTTATAGCATCCCTTTACTTTGGGATTAATATTATTCAAAAGGTTAGGCATTATAATGTTACATTTGTTTTACTCATTGGTCTTCCAAATTAAAACAAAGACCCCCAAAACAATTATCTTAGATTCTCTGGCATTGATAATTGACCACTATTAACTCAGAGGTACAACAAGACCTACCATTGTTTTTCTCCTATATTGGGTTTCCAAAGTTAAATATTGTGTTCATTTATATGGATGGTGTATATGTGTGCCTATAATTTTGTTTTTTTTCATCATTCCAAAAAATTTAAGCAAAGTTTTAATTAAATAATTTGGAATTTAAGGAAAAATTAATTTTCATAGTCTAAGATCTATAATATTATAATATCTATTGTGATGAACTATTCCAATGGAATATATCCATAACAAATTATATATCGTTAATTGCATTGCAAAATATTCTAGAAAATTTGAAAAAAAGATCATAAACATTGCATGATACATTGATGTATGTATCTTATATTCAAAATCCAAATGTATTAGCATTATCTGCATATAGGATTTTATTGTGTGAAATCATTGTTGATAGGAAAAAAATTCATAGGATATGTATCATTTTCTTCTAGAGCTTCATCTTTTTTAATGTATTCATCATTATATGGTTCTAAATTTTGGTATGAAGGTTTTAAAACAATAAAATTTTGATATGTATAATGCCAAAACTGACAATTTTCTTATTGATGCATCTACCAAGTGAGCCACCCATATTGAATACCCTACATTGATAGATGTCACAAAATTTTGGTGAGATGAGAAATATGTATTTCAGGGTAAATCAATACCATAGAAGAATGCAGTCAATATATGCATGTTTCCTTAGTTCAATTTAGCTTCTAATTGAGAAGATGATAAGTTCATAAAATTTTGATGGTTTGAATTGGTGTTATGGAAGACCTTCCATGATTCCATAGAGATATAGGAAACATAGTTGATGATTTAGTACATAATTTGGAAAATCTTCAATACAAAGCTTTTCATATCAATTGAAATCCATTACCTCCAATCAATCTTGTTGAATCTAATAAAAAATAAAAAGTTTCAAAACTACATAGAGATTTTTGGGTTAATAAGTGGGAGATCATTTGTAGGTTGTATATAAGAATACATTTTTAAGTTACAATTATATTTAGATTATTCTTAGACCAAGGGATTGTGATGTTATGCATAATTGAAATGAAATTTTTGTGGATGGAGACACTTGAAATCATGTTACTCATTTTATATCTCATAAGTGAAAGTTAAACTCCATTCTTACTAACCAACACGAAAAGTCTTATGCATTTGAAAGATTGGGTATTAAGAAAATAAGATAATTTGATATTATCCTTATCCATTATAGATCAATGGTTGATAAAATCTCATGATAATCCAAGGATCGACAAGAACTTGAAAGTTATATTTGATTCGAGATATTAGAAATGTGTTGGAGTTTAAGTCTTTTACTAAGAATAGTTTGTTACTTCTTTTATCTCCTACAATGATCACAACATTCAACATATATACCACAATAATGCATTATACACTTAAAGTACCAATTTAAGAGATAATGCATCTACAAGGGTCATATTTAATTACATTACAAGAAGAGATGAAGCGTGTGAAATACATCATGATAAGTGAAATGAGTTTATTGGAAGAATTTTGTTAAAAAATATTGAGTTGAGACTTTGCTAGGATTTCCTAAAAAATTCTAACAATCCTTTTGGTAGGAGGTTAGTTATGTTAGACGATGATTTCAAAAAATTGTTGTGTGTTATGGCTAAACCTATATATGCATATGAGGGTCCTGAAATAGAATCATGGAACTCATTCACATCAATTTTTACCCTGGATATTGTGTTGCAGCAAGATGGACAAAGCAATGATAAAAAATGTTTTCATCATTCACCAATGAATGTATTGGATGCAATGGAGACTACAAAATACTATAAGTCACTTATGACTTGTATTGACAATTCCTTCCGTTATTTTAAAAAAGAGTTATTTCATAACGAAATATATTTTTTTGCAACTAATGATGATGTAAAAAATCATAATAAGCATTTTGTAAGGAACCTAAATTGTCTTATTGCATCCAATGTTTCTATAAGAATAAAAAGAGATTGTCTATGGAAACATTTGAGAAAGACATGGAAATTGAGTTACTTACCACTTTTGGATCCAGGGTTATGCTTACATAAAAAACATGGACTAATGTATGTCTGATCAAGATTTCTCTTGGAGATATAGAAATGTTTTTGTATAACCATATAATTTTACTACTAGAGCCACCCACATATGATTTAATAAGATTTGATAACTATATAGGATTCTTATGGGATCAATCATTCCCTTGAATAGTTCCTATCACACCAATAGCAAGAAGTAATAAACAATAACTTAATGCCAGAAATATTGTTCTCGTTTGTCTCAAATACATGGGGAGACTGCATACTTCCAAGATAAGGATTAGAAAATGAAGATTTGTGGAGATATTTTTTTTGGATTGTTGATGTTTAATCTGGACACCCTATCATGGAATCAATTTATACTATAATTTCATAACTAAAATTGGAGCATAAGGAATATGGTTGGAAATCGTATTGTGATACCTTTGTAATAGTATAAAGAACTCCCTCTAAGTGTACAGGAATGAGGAGATATGAAATATTTCATCATGATGACCCATCTAAAGTACAAGCACGCTAACCCAACCAATTTTACTTTTTATCTCCATAGCGTGCATACAAACACTATAAATAAATGGCATGTGAATTCATTTGTACATAGTTTAAGTAGGAATATATCTAACGCGGCAAGAGGGGTTGAGGAATAATTTTGGTGGTGATTCTTGACAACTAACGGTGGAAGCATAAATGTGATTTATGAGGTGAATGAGTTAAGCTAGAATTTTCACTATAATGGTTCCTCTAGGATGTCTTACAATGTGAAACTCAGAGGAAATAGATAGAATATCCTCACATAGTAACTGTAAAATTTTGATATATTTCTTCACTGCAATTTCAAAGATATATTCCAAGGAGTTTTTTCTTCCTCCGTGCTCATTAATTAGGTTAGATTCATGTTATCTCTATAACATTTTTTATAAGATGTTTCAGAATGTGAAAATCCGGGGATATAGATAGAATGTCAGCATGTGCCTTTTGTTAAACCTTCAGAGCTCAATTCACTATAATTTTGGAGATATGGTTGAAGGAATTTAGGCTTCTTGAATTCTCATAAAATATACTTCAAGCATACTATGAAATTTGGAGGATATAAAGAAGAGATCTCTAGGTACCCATGATAGAAGTTTTAGGAGTAGATTTTCAAAACTGAATGTGTGGCATGATCTACAACATTTCTCTTGGGAAGTACCGAAAATAGTATCTTTTGGAGAAGTAAACTTGGTGAAGGAAGAAGTAGCAAGTAGACTAGGTGAAGGAAAAAGAAATTAGTAAACCTAGTGAAGGTAGAAGCAAAAAGAATACTTAGTGAAAGAAGAAGAAACTAGTAATGATTGTGAAGAACCAAGAATTCTTTGTGAAGTAGGACAGTTTTATCATCATTTGTAGCAGAGGGAATTACTGTCTGATGAAGGATGATGCTTAAAAAGTAGAAAAAGTGACGTTGGGGGCTACAAAGTAGTAGAGGGGATTGGTGTCTTGTATAGGTTGGTGCCTATGAATCAACAGTGGGGATTGATCTCTCTTAAAGGTTGGTGGCTATGAATCCGCAGTGGGATTGGTATGTCCAATAGGTTTGTGCCTCTAAAGAAACAAAGGGGATTGGTGACTATTGTAGGTTGATACCTACAAAGAAATAGATGGGATTGGTGTCTCTAATAAGCTAGTGCTTATAAAATAATATAAGGGATTGGTGTATCATATTGACTGGTCCCTAGAAATTGATGTAATTGTATATTTGTTCCGATAATATATTTTATATAAATATTCTTTGTCATCTTATACCATAATGGTTTTGACATATGTCTTTTGTTACTTGTTAACTTTATGAAATTAAAATTTTTTGATGTTTAAATGAATTAAATAAGTAAAATTTGTCCTTATACTGATTCACCCCTCCTCTCAGTAGAATTGTGAATCGAAAAATTGGTATCAATGCAGGTTCCACCAAAAGAAAGATTACAAATGGAAGTTAAATGTTACAACTATAAATGATTAGAAATGATAGCTCCTTCCCAAAAATATCCACACAGATTGATGAAACAAATTATTATTTCTAGAAGATAAGGATGAGGGCATATCTAATTTCTCTTGTTGTTGATGTATGGATTTTTTTGGTAGATGATTATAAAGTTCCAACTATTCCTCCCATAGATGCAGATGGGAAAAATGCTTTTGTAAATAATGCCAAAGTAATGAATTCCATTCTATTGGTCTTATTGATTTTGAATTTTTCAATACAATGTAGTTTGAATCTCCTAAAGAAAATTAGAGAAAGCTTCAAAGAAACTATGAAG
This sequence comes from Pinus tabuliformis, assembly GCA_031772625.1. Lineage (NCBI taxonomy): Eukaryota > Viridiplantae > Streptophyta > Pinopsida > Pinales > Pinaceae > Pinus > Pinus tabuliformis. The sequence goes on from CM062804.1 coordinate 1,396,190,993, forward strand.
GAGATGAAAAGGTAAAAAGGGCTAAAATTAAAACATATAGAATTCAATTTGAATCCTTAATGATGAATGAAGAAGAAGACATCACATTTTTTTTAGTAGATGCACTTGTGAGAACTATTACAGGTTTGGTTGAAAATATTGAAGAACCAATAATTGTTCAAACTGTATTGAGATATCTTGCATTGAGGTTTGATCCAAAGGTTTCAACTATTGAAGAAATGAAAGAACTAAAAGATATGAATATAGATTAACTACATGGAATATTCGTTTCATATGAGACGAGAATAGTGTAAAAATTCCTTATAGATTCAAATTGCTAATTGTAATTTACTAAAACAATAGACTTGAAACTACTCTACTAATTAGCGGAAACAGCTAAACAATCATGAAATCCCAAATTATACAAGAGATAATTCAATCAACACATTACAAAATGACTTCCTTGGGAAAGCCACAACTAAAAACCCCTTATATATGCATATTGCATTATTGAGAAAATATGAGACGATTATAATGCTTTGCCCAAGACCAAGCAACCTATGTATTCTCTCTATCTCTCTTACTACTTCCTAGAAAAGTATTGGAAGAATAAAATATGCTTTGCTTTATCTTCATAAGTGTTTTCTATCCTCTTCCTAACCGACTACCTTTGGCTAGTACTTAGCCTAATTCCTAGCCTTCGGACATCCTACTTCCTTTCCCTCACAAGCTCCATGAAAAAACTTGTGCTTCCTATTGCGTGGTCTCAACAACTTGTGCTCACCAAAACAGTGACTAAACTTGTGCCTTAATTCCTCCTTTTGAATGCAACTTTAATGGTTAAAATTAGTGAATTTTTTAATTAAGGAATGATTTGTTTTAGGCCTTCTTCTAATTGTATGCAACATATGTTTAATTTAGATGATTTTACAACTAATAGTACGCTATCCCTGAACTCCAATCTCAACCAAGTCTTTCTCTATTTTGACATGCATGAGATAATTATGATTGAATCTTTAGTTTACTGATCACTGTAGGTTACACCCCACTACTACAGGGTACACCTCACTTGTTAACAGGAAAAGTGTCTATTCAGAATGACCCTATCCCACTAAGGTGTGACAGTGACCTTAGAAACAAACAGATAAAACTACTTTTGTATTCTCCTTTATGAACTATAAACAAAGAGAAATAGGATGAACCAACCTGTGTCTTGCGCTAGTCCTTTGATCCAATCTCTCTCCTCTTTGACAGCTTCCAGCTACCTGCTCCTTTACTTTCCCAGCTTCACCAAGTACCTGCAAGATCACAGAAGAAGGAAACTATACAAAGACATGGGTTCATACTCATAAAAAGCTTAGGATCAGATTTAAGCTAAACATACAAATGTAACAGACATGAATGATATACAAGCATGTAGGAGAAAATCAAATAGTTTTATTGATATAACAAGAAGATCCAGGAGGAGTTACAACCGATGATTCCTGATCCAGCATCAACCTCCCAGCAGAGAAGCCCCTCTTCACCTCCAACAAAGCATAAATCACCCAATACTCTGATATCTATCTCAAAACCAACAACAATTCTTTGCAATGTACAATATTCCAGCCTCCGGATCTCTTGGATGAGGGATCCATATATAGATGTATGCAAAGAGGATGAGTCAGCTCATGAATTGATTAGTGGCTTCTCTCTGTCAGTTCTTGCTTCCACTTGGAGACTGAGAGCCTCTTACTCATCCCTGGTCGAATTTACTGAGGCAAGTGTCATTGGAGAAGATTCTGGAAGCTTCCATTGTCTGTCCACCTCGTGGAATGACTCTGCCACTTGTCATTTCCTGCTCGACGCACCCTGGTAGTGCATTTAGGTGCGTTGCAATGCACCTAGCTAGTGTACTTGGGTGCTTTGCAATGCAGCTAGCTAGTGGAGCAGCTGAAATGATCCTGATTTGACTAGTTCTGAGCAGTTTCTGGTGGAGAACTTTTGGGAGAAGCTGTAATTTGTTGACCTTGTTCCTTTAGGAGTTAGAACAACACTTTTAGGGACTTAGGAGCCCTTGGTTTATGGACATTTCATGCTTAGATCTGTAAGGCACAAAAATGTCTATAATAGTTTCCCCCTAAAGTATGAGGCCGTTTATCAGGTGAAATTCTTTATTAGGAGGATCCGAAGTTCTTTCAATGCTGGGAGGAGACCTTTAATAAGATATAATACAATACGTTATCTTCATACTGTTTTCATGATCTAGTTGAGGTGGGCATTCCGATGCTCAGCTTTATAAATTCATTTTCATGTACATAGGATAGACAATCGTCTGATGGTAGACTGATGATTCTGATAGAGCCATCATCCTTTTGGTAGGATGATTATGTGTGCTGCAATGATGTACATTTCAATGTCTTTATTTTCCTAAATATATATCGCAGCCCATATGGATGAAACTAGATCCAGGGTCTTCAATCTCGTCCGATCTTCACTCGAAGTACAAGTCGATCCATGTGAGAAATGTTTTGAAGTCGAACATGGAAAGACATCGCTTGATTACCAGTCAATGATGTAAACTGTTAACAAGCGCGAGAGGAATCACCGATAATGATAATGACCCTCAAGGTATTGCAGTACAATTCACGTGGTGTGAATAAAGGACTTGGCGTCGAACACCACGCAAAATCTTTCGGTCGAAGGTCATTGATGTATACCTGTCGCCGGATGTGAGAAACTTGCCATTGAGGCATGCAAGCTTCAAAGTACTGAATGGGGTGTTCCTAGATCAACTTCTTGGATAATGAGTTGATGTCGACAAGAAGCGATCCGTCAAAGGAGGGCCTTAATGAATCCCACATCAATGACATGGAATGGAGCAAATGATTTTGATGGAGGTGAAAATGATCTGATGATATATGTTTCAGGATGGCGGTCATGAAAGGATGAAGTACAATGTATGGTAGTGGATGGGACACAGGTGACTTCTCTGGATGACTTCTCTTGAACATGTCGGCGACACTTATGTGATGGATTGGTATCATTTACCCCAAATATGGATGGTATGGCGAGACCATGGCGATGTGACAAGTGAATGAAACAACCCAACCCGACTCAGGCACGGAGTGGAAGTGTCATGTTCAAGAGCGACTTGCTACCAACAAAGTTTCTTTGAGTTTTCTTCCCAAATTTTCCCCAGTCATTGCTAACCAGTACCTCTTTATTTTTGTCAAGCTTGAGGAGGATAACATATGCTTGTTCTATAATTTTCCCTTCGGGCAAACCCATCACTATGTTTTAACGAGCCTAGCGATAGTCAAACTCGTTCTCGTCTAAAGACAAGTTTGTCGCTATTAATCTTTTTAACGAGTCTAATGACAAAGATAACTCGGTCCTTTTCATTTTTAGAGAGTCTGAAAAGGTACGTAAAGTTAAATCCGAAATTCCTTTTTCGTCATGTAATCCCTTAAGTCCGAAAAAGTATAAAATAATACAGAAGGGATGAATTTTCGATAGTTTTAATGAGCCGAACAACACAAGCACTCGATCTTTTTGTGCAATAATCCCTCAGGTCCAAAAAGATTAAAATCTAGAGGAGGGATAACACTTCCGGTCGCTTTAACGAGCTGGAAGGCAAAATCTCGACAATCTTTTCACATTTTACGAGTCAGTTGAGAAGAGCTTAAAGAAGACTCGTCTTTTGAGGAACGAGTGATAAAATGGGTAGCAGCTGATTCCAGGTAAGGTTTGGAATTTTCCAATCACGGCAGTGTCACAAGGATGGCTAGTGAAATCACTCTTCGCAGCTGTTCCTCAAAATGGGTAAACACTCAAATGGAGGTGAATGATCGGCCAATGGAAAAGTGGAGGTGACGGTGCAAACACAACCAAGGCTTTAATGGATGAAATGTTTCATTCACGGTGGTTATTTACCGGGGGGATAGTTCATTTTTTAACGATCTTAAATGCAGGTGGAAACATTTGCTCGGTCTTATGTTTACTTTTTAACGAGCTTGAACTATGTGCTAAAACTGCTCGATTAATCCAGTCATATGATAAGAATGTCTCATATAAAAATGGCAGCTTTTAGATTTTTGCCCCACATCCTTTCTTTATGCATGTTTGGTGACGACTAATCCTACGAGTTTAAAGGGTTAGCCTACAGGTTTAAAGAGAGGACCTAAAAATTTAAAAAATAAATAGTTGCCCTTTGCTTGCACTCCAAAAGGTTTGCATGCCCCCAGGTATAAAATATGGTTTCAAGGTTACCCCTCAATTTGCAGATAAAACATTTGTTCTATCAAGAGAGGCCTACCTCTTACAGGTTACCAAAGATTGCTCTATTTGCGGTGCAAACAAAACACTTCTTCGGCGATGTCTACCGAGATAAACAAAGGCGAGTGACGACGTCCGCCAACTCACATAACTTTGACAAGAGAATCTTATTCTAGACTAACCCCTCTTCCACCGACGGACGGGGTACAGACTAGTCATATTCTCCCGTGGAAACCTACCCTATACCCGAAGTTTTCCTGCTGAAGCAGACTAGGATGCATGCCCCCTGGGTTTCAGTCATATCCCTCCGAATTACTCGCACTCATCGGGAGGACGGATTGGGAATTGAGACATTTCTTTTGTGAAGAGACCATTTAGGGACAGTATATGACTATTTTCTATGCGTGATCTGGGAAATGAACGCTGGTCCACGAGCTTGACCACTCTTCCTTCGTGCGGAAAATACATTACTCTAAAGAGTGAGGAGACGATGGCTCCCATGCAATAAATATAGTCTCGTCCAAGGAGTAGGTCATAATCCAAGGGTCCTTGAATGACCATGACATTCATGCGAACTATCTTCCCTCTCAATGTTATGGGCACATCAGGAAGGATCCCTAAAGGTCGACTGGTTCCTTTATCAAAGCCTGTCAGATTTCTCATCTCAGGCAAAAGCGATGGCAAACCGAGCGCTTTCCAAGCAATAGAGGAAAGGATACTCACAGAAGCCCCCTCATCTATGATGGTACCAGCCATGACCATTCTAAATATTTGAACGATAATTCAGAATGGTACACTCGCCGGTAGGTGGGGTCTGCGTAGTTGATTCCAGTCGAAGGAGGTAACTAGGTTGCTTGGAGATGGGACCGAGTAGACGGCCGGGTATGGCTCTGACGAACTTCCTTCCTGCGGTAAAGGAACGGGTGGATTGCCCCCATGTTCGTCGGAGTCTGTGTTGATGAAGAGAATTTGGACGGTGTCATCCTCGTTCTCTTCAGTGACTGTATCATCCGAAGATAAAACCTCTGAAGGCAAGACCGGGTCAACTGCCACCTCGACCCTTTGACTTTCGTCTGGTATGGATTCAGTTGGTTTATCTTCAATGGTAGGCGCTTCAGCCGACCACTTGAGCGGGCCAGCTGGATTCTCAACTAGTGACGGACTCGGCAAGAGTTTTTTATATCCAGGAGGAAGTCGTAATGGTGAAACCGGACGATCATCCAAAACTCTTTTAGCTTCGTCTAAGAAGGGACAATGGTGGAGGGCATGGTCGCCTTCGCACAATTTACAAGGAAATCTAGCTTTCCCTTTTTGTCCTGGGGCTTCACTTTCACTAGTTGATGGTGTGCTTTCAACATGATCTCCAGAGGTTGATGACACCGGATTGTGCAAACGAGGAGACCAGTCCCTTAGTATCCGGGGGATGCAAGGACAATCTCTGTGAAAGTGGTCTCCTTTGCAAATGACACATGGCGATTTAAGCCTGGTCGGTGCTGTGTGTGGATTTTCGTTAAACGACACTTGTTTTCCCCCATTTGGCTTTGGCTCCTTCTTCTTTTTCTCTTTCTTCTTCTTTCCCTTCTTCTCCTTAGGAACTTGGCTTTTAGCTTTACCAGTCCCGTCAAGCGAAGAGAAAGGAGGAGAGGAAGAATTAGAGGAAGTAGAAGGCTGGTGGGTAACTCTAGACTCGTCTAATTGTTGATTCGATTGTTCAGGAATAGTGGTGTTCTGAACGACATTGGTTGAGAAGATCCATACTGGCAAGCCAATTTTCAGTCCTGGAAGCGACAATGTGGCCATATGGGGCGCACCAACATCTCCCCAAGAGGAGAAGGGACTAGGATTTCCACCAAGGGGAATTCCTTGGTTGGTAGGCTCCATTTTCTCAACTCAAAGATCAACGTATGAAAAGGATATGAATATTCCATTTAAAATAAATTTTAACACGCTTTGACACAACTTGTTTTTTCAGTTTTAAAGAGTCGAGAAAAAACAAAAGATGACTCTAGTCTCCTTCGATTTTTAATGAGCCTGAAGTGACAAGTGCTCAGATGGACCTTTTCCGTTAAGGAGTCTGAAAAGGAACGAAAGGGACTGCTCTGGAGGTCTAGGTAGAGGGAGTACCAAACCAATCGCAAAACTGCAGAGTACTTTTTACGGTACGACAGTCAATCTTCCCGAATGCTGTGTTCGGTGCATTGCGATCAGTAGGGCGGCCGACACGGCTTCCTATGGACAAAGGTTTTATGCCTATAGGGGTCTCCCAATATATACTCGACGGTACGTGGGAGCACAAGTCCGTATTGGCACTTATCGTCTCAAAATGAAGGAATCACCCAACCATCAGTGAGGACAACAGTTACCAGGCTTTACGACGCCAGAATACGTCTCTACCCTAGACCTCTAAATGTTGTGCGTTAAGTTACAAAGTGTTATTAAGTTCATTGAATTTATTTTAGGTTGATCTTTCATGAAGTTTGCCTTTTGGGATCACCACGAGATGTATATGTAATTCCTAAAATGCAATCTAAAGATGATAAACAAGCTTTTATCTCTTTTCACCAATGAAAATCCTAGCTACTAAGGGAAAAGAAAGACACAATCTTTTCGCAAAGAGCAAAGAGCACACTGTAAATGCACTTTTCCTAAATCAAGCCAAACAGACTGCCAATATGCAAATGCACATGCATGTGTTTTGTTTTTCATTTTCTTAATATTGATGCCTAAAAAGAAAGTTGTTGTACAAATCTGAATTTGCTTTCAAGTGACAAACACAAACAAGCTTCTTTTCGAAATCAAAAGGTAGAGATGATTACGACACTTTAAGATTTTGAAATAAACACTCGTTTCGACACTAGAAAGTGACAAATTCAAGCCAAAGACAAAAGTAAAAGCATAATCGACTATCAACAGCAAATAAACTTTCTCCTATGATCAAAATCGACACTTGCGACAGATCTAAATCAAAGGACGACAGTACGACTATTATACTTTTGCAATGGAAAACTGTAAATGACGTAACAAACACACAAAAAACATCTACAGTTTCTTTTATACAACTGAGGCGGAATTACAGCAAAGAAAAGGGGTTTTTAAATAGACACATACATTGATCACAGGCTGCAAAAATCAGAGACAAAACTGAAAAAATGAAGCAAAGAACCTCAGCTGCACAAGGCTAGGTTGATGAGCGCACCTGTTGCACAGAGAAACTGGATTGCAACACAGGTTGCCCTCTCGGGAACTGCATTGAAATGCAGGAACTCTTCACAGTACCTATGCTGGGGCAGAAACGAGAATTCTATCTGGGTTCTGGGTCATGGTTTGCAGTTTAATCTATGGTTTTTGGCCAAGTAAAAGCAATCAATAATTCACAATTAGAGGGTGGATTTAAAGAAGGTCTAAGAGCTATCACAAAGGGCAATCAGATCATTTTTGAATCAGCTGTTCAAATCATAAATAGATCCAATGAATGGATTGAAGCAGCAGATGTCTACTTTGCATTTGTTAATGGCAAACACAGTTCGATTCACTACTTCTAAGTTTATGAAACAAACAACAAGAGAAACACAAACAAACCAACTAGACGATCGTCCCCAGTGGAGTCGCCATTTTGTTAACAGGAAAAGTGTCTATTCAGAACGACCCTATCCCACTAAGGTGTGACAGTGACCTTAGAAACAAACAGAGAAAACTACTTTTGTATTCTCCTTTATGAACTATAAACAAAGAGAAGTAGGATGAACCAACATGTGTCTTGCGCTAGTCCTTTGATCCAATCTCTCTCCTCTTTGACAGCTTCTAGCTACCTGCTCCTTTACTTGACCAGCTTCACCAAGTACCTGCAAGATCACAGAAGAAGGAAACTATACAAAGACATGGGTTCATACTCATAAAAAGCTTAGGATCAGATTTAAGCTAAACATACAAATGTAACATACATCAATAATACACAAGCATGTAGGAGAAACTCAAATAGTTTTATTGATATAACAAGAAGATCCAGGAGGAGTTACAACTGATGATTCTTGATCCAGCATCAACCTCTCAGTAGAGAAGCCCCTCTTCACCTCAAACAAAGCATAAATCACCCAATATTCTGATATCTATCTCAAAACCAACAACAATTCTTTGCAATGTACAATAGTCCAGCCTCCGGATCTCTTGGATGAGGGATCCATATATAGATGTATGCAAAGAGGATGAGTCAGCTCATGAATTGATTAGTGGCTTCTCTCTGTCAGTTCTTGCTTCCACTTGGAGACTGAGAGCCTCTTACTCATCCCTGGTCGAATTCAGTGAGGCAAGTGTCATTGGAGAAGATTCTAGAAGCTTCCATTGTCTGTCCACCTCGTGGAATGACTCTGCCACTTGTCATTTCCCGCTCAACCCACCCTGGTAGTGCATTTAGGTGTGTTGCAATGCACCTAGCTAGTGTATTTGGGTGCTTTGCAACGCAGCTAGCTAGTGGAGCAGCTGAAATGATCCTGATTTGACTAGTTCTGAGCAGTTTTTGGTGGAGAACTTCTGGGAGAAGCTGTAATTTGTTGACCTTATTCCTTTAGGAGTTAGAACAATACTTTTACGAACTTAGGAGCCCTTGGTTTATGGACATTTCATGCTTAGAGCTATAAGGCACAAAAATGTCTATAACACCACTGCCGCAGGTTACATCCAACTACCATAAGTTACACCTCACCGTAGTAAGTCAGACCCCACTACAGTAAGTTAAACTTGGCTACAATAAGTTACACCCCATAATAGTAAGTGAAACCCCATTGTTTTTGGTTACATCCCACTACTATTGGTTACACCCGATTGTTTCTAATCTCTCGCTAGTGCCTTTGTCAATTGGAACTAGTTTAATTAACTTTAACTCAGTTAGAATGAATAAATTAATTACAAATCAAACTAAACACTTAATGATCGTAATTGTAGGAGACACTTTGCATGAGTCTAGTTATACCCTCAAATTGAATTAACTAAGCTAACTAAGTCAGATTAACTTAGATAACTATTACAAGTTGTCATGAGATATGGACTTACAATTTAATTCAAGGACAAATTAATTAGGATTTTCTTTCTTGATGTTATTTTTAACATTTTTGGTTGTTATTTTAACCACTCCCTCTTAATAATAAAGGAATTCAACTCTATCTTGATCTGGTACCTTTGGAATTTTTCTTTTGGGATAGGGTCCCCTCGGTAAGCTTTGGGGTTAAAAACCCAATATTTGATGTAAATTTTGGTAAAAATATGTAAAGTCTCCATAAATTGTGGATGCGGAGCATGTAGATAGTTAGAAGTCAAAAGGGGTTTAGCCTCTTGTTTAAGTAAAGTCAAGTCGGTTTTGAGATCTACGCATGGTCCACGGACCATGAGATTGTATGAAGAAAAGCTATAAATAGGCGTGTCTTAGAGAGTCTAAGGTAGTAATAAGTAGTCTGATGTGATGGATGTAATGGGTCAATAGAAGATAGTGATAAGAGGTGAGTCATAGAGGAGAAAAAGGCTCTGTAGCTGAGTGTGCAGAGGATTAGAGTAGATTCTATAGCTGAGTGCATAGAGGCCTGGAGTAGAGTCTGCAGCTGAGTGCGCGAACCCCTGTCACTAAGTGCATAGTGCAGTTTGAGTCGATAACCTCATATTGAATATCAATAAAGAAGAGTGTTGGAGAAATTCATGTGTTTATCTGTTTACTTTGGTTATTTATGTTTACAATATATGTTGTGATGAAATAAATGTGTTTATGAAATATTGATGTTTTAATGCACAATTTTGTTGGATAAGTCTTACTAATTCTACATAATGCATGTTGAGTATTTGCAAGAAGATTATAATACATGTTGTTGTGTTTATTAAATACTCAAGTAGATGTGTGCAAACTCAGACCTAGGGTTGTTTATGGTACACGTAAGTGGATATTCTATCTGTTAAGGGTCTGCAAAATCCTATCATAGACCTACACGAACGTCTAGAAGACATTTAATGGAAGTTGCAGAGCTAAGCCCTGGGGGTTGATAGAGCTACGCAAAGGAAGAGCTAGTGCAATAGGAGGCATCATACTGATCTTTGGATTCAAAAACTTGGTTCTAGCATCCCCCCATACTACTTTGGGTGAGACTTTAGCTTGCTCTATGTCGTTTGATGCCGAAAGGGACAATAGTGTAGGGTTTTGTTTTATGCAATTAACTCTGAACCTAGGTCAGGACCTCCTAAGCCAAAAAATGGTTCCATTGTCGGGATTAGGATCTACATAAAGAGATGTGTGATGTCACATCATTGGAATCCAAACAAGAAGGAAATGGAGAAGTAGTTTGATAGGAAGATTCACAAATTCGCAGCGTAACAGAACAAGAATCTGCACCTGTCAAAGGAGCAATGGGTAGATAGATATTTGTACATAGAAATACACAAAATTTTCTTCTCCACCTTTCCGATCGAATGATATGAGTGGATAGTTATATTGGAAAATGACCAAGGAAGGTGGAGGCTTGATGGTCCAATAGTGTGGACTATGCAGCTAGTGCAAAGGCTAGAAGCTTATGAAGACAAGATCATGCGCACCATTAAGCACTAGGTCGATCAAATAATAGGAGGATTAGTTATAGAGTTCTTGATTGATCCCTGTGTCATCTATAGCAAAGCTGAGTGATGCTTATTCGAGGCACCACGAGGTAAGTATCTGAGATCTTTGAATACTTGGATAAAGAGTCTCTTATGTGATAAATGGGTTATGCCATTGCTTTGATGTTTGGATCTATGCGAAGTGGACGAATCTTCAGAAATCGAGAGAAAGCAAGCCCTGAGTATAGCCCGTTGATTGGACCTACTTCGAGAGACGATAAGGGAACGTCACAAGCCTTATCCCACAGTGTGGTCTAACTGATAAGATAGGGTTTTTTGCAGATACATCATCGATCCAATCCACCTCCACCTTCCCCTCCACAGCATACATCTTCACCCACACCATTTCCACCACCACCATTTTTCAACATCTCGAACTCAGTAAAGTTTTTGATTTTCAAGGGTATAGGGAACAAAGATACATATCAATTCTAGTTTGTTGCAAATTCTATATGGATCGCACAGAAGATCACTGATGACAGCATAAAGAAGCCACACTTAGTTACTTATTTACAGGATCGCGCGTTAACGTGGTATATTAAGTATTGTACTGATCATCCTTTAGCAACACTAGCATATACTAAGGATTCTTTAAACAAGGAGTTTAGTAAGCCTAAGTGTGACTCACAGTCAGCTGTCAGATTTAAGGAAATCATAATGAGGGATAGTGAGATGCCTTTCGAGATAGATCAAAGGCTGAAATGTGTGATCTATGAAGCTAATATGCATCTCAGAGATGGTCAGCACCACGAGTGGTTTATAGCCTCTCTTCTACCCAACCTAAGGATTGTGTTGTCACAACAGAAGATAGGTATTGCATGAGACACCTATTCAGGATGCGACTTTGGGAATCTAGCAAATTCACTTGCAATTATAGAACCTCTGCTTGGAATTGCAGAGCTTGAAAAAAGAGAAAGAGGCTAGGTGTTACAGATCCATTTGGGCACATCAATCCCATCATCTAGATCAGTGTTTTAGGGCTCATCAAACCCTAATTTCAGTTGCTACATGCCCTAAACAAGTCATCCCTTTGAATGCCTCCTTCTCAGATAGTTTCAGGACTTGAAGACATCCAGAAATGGCCTTTAGAGGGACCAGTGCAGGTAGGCCCATGTAAGTGTGTGTTGCAGAGTAGTTAAGTCCATGTGAGGGTGCTCTACAGAGCACTTAGGCTTCCTTTCACCTGTGTTGGGCGAGTTTGAGTGAAATTCACATAGGGTTTGGGGAATATTCTTATCTTTTGGAGTCATCTAGAAGGTTCCCTAACTTATCAACTCATATGGTCTCAAAAATGGATGAGGAATGAGTTAAGATGCATCCTATCCTCTCATCCCTTCCTCCATGGAACTAATTCTAAGTATGGAAGGCCATTCAATGCCACCATTTATGACAAAACCTCCTTCATCTCCCTATAAATGGACCACTCATCTAAGTGATCAGGGGCTAGATTATGTTGAATTCTAAGGAGATAATGTTGCTATGAGAATTGGCTTTGAAAAAAGTATTGTAATGCTACAAGTTTGTCATTCTTTTGATGTGATGTGGATGGGATCCAAGCTGGAGGAATGACTTTGAATCAGACACAATGGTTGTAATTCCCTCTTCTATTTAATAAAATATTTGAACCTTTCTCCCATATGTTTGTATTGTCTTATAATGCTTATATTTGTGAAATGTATCTGATTCCATTCACTTATATTCAATAGATCTTTCTATTTGATCGATTCTTTGTTTTCTGTTTATGTTTACAGGTACTTCTCAAGCGTATTAAGTATGGGAAGGAGTGATAGGATTGATAAAAAGGAGATGAGAGGAAAGAAGAACTACAAGTAGGTCTTCTCATCTTATCTATTTCTTATAGGAAAAGACTAAAATACTTTAAACTTGTGTTCTAGATATAGCTACTTATCTAGGGAATTACTGTTTATCTGTAGATACCAAACTCTCCAAAACACTAGGCTATTGGTATGTGAGGAAGTCTGGTTCCTTATGTGTAAGAGCCAGGGCCATGATAAAGACCATTGCTCTATCTTCACGAATTATATTATAGGAGGGAGACTGATTCCCATGAGGCAGGAAGCTCCTGTAGGATCGAGCGTGGGGCCCGCACTATGGTGTGCTATTTGTGAGGTCACTAGAAAACACGTAACAAATAATTGTCATTTTCTACAAAATTTTGTTCAATTGCCCCAAAAATTGTTCTGCAATTTCTACAAATTGGTAGGCCACGATGAGTACCACTGTCGTAGCTATGAGTTGATGATGGAGAGAACTTCTACCTATTGAATGCAAGCAAAAACTCAACCTTTGAATCAGGGCACTTGGGGAGCACGTGGAGGATATCAGGGGTGTTGACGAGGCCGAGGAGGATGAGGACCTGGTCAAGGTCATGGTTAGGTTATTTTCTATAGTTGTGGGATGCCAGCGCACTATGCATGAGAGTGTCAGAATTGGACACGCCTGTCTTGCCAATACTACAACTAGTTTGACGACACTATAGAAGAATGCTCTATGTTGATCGCTAAGATGCAGGAGAAGAAGGAGCAGCCTCAACAACCTACGCATAACTTACAAATGATGATAGTTGAGCCCTGTGAGGGAGATCCAAATGTGAATATCGTGCTGAGAAGCAGAGTAACAACTCAGGATGATAAGGGAAAACAGCCTAAAGAAGATGAATGGGTTAGTAAGGCCCTAGAAAAGGAAGTTACTTCTAATATGGCATGTGTGAAGGAAACATTTATGGAGGCCAAGTAAAGCTTCACTGAGGTGTCTACTTCAAGAATTCATAGCAAAGTACTAGAAACTAGTGTGCCTACATAGGTTGATCCCTCTCTACTAACCACATTCCTGGAAACCAACATGAAACTTCTATGTGATAGAAAGGCTATGAAAGGTCTGCAGGAGTTGATAAATAAGTGTGGTAGTAAAGAAAATGCTCCTGATGGACACTGTGTAGTACAAAAGATCAGAAAACATAAGGCAATAATAGGGCACGAGATGAGGCTCACTACAAATATAGGTGATTATGAGATGGACATCGTTATTCTAGATCTAGGGTTTGACGTAAACATTTTTCCTAAACATACATGGGAGAGAATGGGGAGACCTTAGTTCCAGTGGTTTCTGATCCAACCAAGGATGGGAAATGACCAAAAGATCATCCCTATGGGATGACTACATGGAGTCACTATAGATATAAAAGGTCTGAGCACGCTGGTTGATTTTGAAGTAATAGAAATTGTGGACGACAACAATTGATACCCCGCACTCCTTGGAATTGATTAGGCCATTGATATGAATGGAGTCATCAACTTGAAGAAGAGAACACTACCGTTTGAGAGGAAATCACTTCGAGTTGAACTACGATTGGACCTTGCAGAAGGACCATGCTATACTGAACTTTTCTGTGACTATGAAAAAAGTGATGATGACTTGGATCAGATTTAAAAAATAACTATGCAAGGTCAAGACTAGACTAATCCAACAACTGATGGATGGATTGCATGGGACAGTGAATGTTCCTATACCTCAAATTCAGGAGAAGAACTAGAGCATTAGCATAATAGGTTGCATGAAGTATCCATGTTTCACTTCAACATGATGACTAAATTGTTGCACTGTGTGTCATCGGAGGTAAGAAATTCACCCTATTATGATGGTTTAACTGACATAGATAAGTTTTTGGATGCCTTTGAATGAGAGGTCCGTGAGGATCATTGCTTCCAAGCACTGGATTTGGCACTGTGTGCTACGCCCTCATGTTGGTGGGGTCTGCACAAGGATAGCTTTAAGGAATGGAGAGATTATAGAAGGCTGATGAGGTTACAATTTGATCGTCCTAAAATTCAACTGACTGAGAAGCATGGTTGGAGAAATGATCTGCGCAATCATTTAGGAAAGTGGACTAAAGTTTATGCAATGGAGCTACAACTAGAGTGGGTGCACTTATTCTATCATACTCTAGATATAATCCCTATGAATTGGTACCTGGAAATGAAGCTCCGCCATGGCACCACCAAGTGGGATATATTAAGGGAGTGATTCTTAATGACCTTCAATTTTGAAGATGGGTTCAAATGCATTGATGAAGCTTTGCAGGCAGTTAAGGCAACGATCTTCAAAATTCCATAGGATCCTTTGGAGTTGGTGCAGCCCAATTGGAGCATCCAGCTGTGCCATGCCCTAGAATGTTATAATGTGACCGCTGAGGGCGAGGATGAAGATCGAAGAAATATTAATATTCCAGAGGTAGAAGGCAATCACGAAGTTGAAGGTCCATAGATAGATAACCTGTACACCACTGCACCATTAAAAACCAAGAGAGTAAACATTGGTACTAAAGCAAAGCCAAAATTTGTGAATATCGCGAACTACTTGGATGATGCCACAGTGGATAAAGTTACTAAGTTACTCCGTGAATACCAAGATAATTTTGCTACCAAGTTTTTGAACTTGAAAGGGATCATACGTGACTTGGGTGTGATGAAAATTACATTGAAACTGGACGTGAAGCCTCTTAAGTAGAGGTCGTATCACATTAATCCCAAGTACAAGGAAAATGTTCGCCTGGAGTTGGATAAGATGCTTGAGGAAGGCATTATCAAACCTATGGAATAATCTGATTGGGTGAGCCCGATGGTGGTTCAAGAAAATAAATATAAGGAAGAAATGAGGATTTGCATAGATAGAAGGAAAATTAATGATGCCTACATCCATGATCCTTTTTTGACACCATTTATTGATGAGGTATTGGATAACATTGGAGGGAAGGAGGCATACTTCTTCATTGATGGATTTGCGGAATACCATCAGATCAAGATCGTGTTAGAGGATAGGAGCAAAACAAACTTCACGATTGAATGGGGTTGTTTTCAGTATATTATCATGCAGTTTGGACTCAAGAATGCAACCACGATATTCTCTCACGTAGTTATAAAAGTGTTTAAAGATTTCATCCATAAGTTCTTGGAAGTGTATTTTGATGGTTGGACAATTTTTAGCTTAGTGAAATGCCATGTAGCAAGTCTGTGTCTGATGCTGGATATGTGCCGTAGATACCAGATAACATTGATCCTAAAGAAATGTCTATTATGTTTCCCCTTTGGGATCCTGATGGGTCATGTGGTGTGCAAGCAAGGGCTGATGGTGGACCCTACAAAGATTGCAGTGATAGTAAATTTAGAATCCCCAAGAAGTTTCAAGCAACTGCATGCAACTCTTGGGCATATAGGATATTATAGAAATTCCATCAAGGCTTATGCTCAGATTATCATGCCCATGGAGAAATTGTTGAAGAAGGACACCAAATTTTGTTGGGATGACGAATTTCAGTATATTTTGGATGTACTGATGGAAAAAATGGTCACTCCACCGATTTTGGTCTTCTCAAATTGGAAGAAGGAATTTGATGTACATGTTGATGCCTCTTCCATTACATTGGGAGTAGTACTAACATAAGTGGTGAAGGAGAGATAGACTAACCTATTGCCTTCGTGAGTAGGAAATTATGAAAGGCTGAAACAAATTACTTAATGATAGAGCACGAAGGATTGGATATGGTGTACACACTTCAAAAGTTCAAGAACTACTTATTGGGTAGACATTTCAAAATGTACACAGATCATTCCCCCTTGAAATACCTGGTCAATAAGCCTGTGTTAGAAAGGAAGATCTGCTAATGGTTGTTTCTATTCTAGGAGTATGAATTCGAAGTGACATTGGAGCCAAGAAGGTTGAATGCAGTACCTGACCATTTGTCACGGATTGAGAGAGGAGAGGAGCCTACTAATTTGGAGGAAGGGTTGACTGATGTGCATATCTTCATGGTACACATAGAAGATAACAAATTTTCATATATTATCCACTGTTTAACTACAGGAATCGCACCAGAAGGGTATATGAGTCAATAGAAGAAGGAATTAGTAGTGTGCGTAGTGGATTTCTCAGTGATTGTAGGTCATTTGTATAAAATGGGTGCAGACGAGATATTGCGACGGTATGTGCCAAATTTTGTAAGGAATATCATCCTCATTGAAGCTCATGGAGGGGCTATGAGAGGAAATTATGCGGGAAAGGAAATGATGCAAAAGATTTTTCATTTGGGTTTGTGGTGGCCTACACAGCATAAATATGCTAAATCATATTAGAGGGCATGTGATTCTTATCAGAGAATGTGTAGACCATCACAGAGGGACAACCTGCCACTGAATCCTCAGGTATCATTGCAGCCATTTGAAAAATGGGCGACTGACTTCAGTGGGTCCATTCACCCCCGAGAAAAGAAGACAAGTGTGTGCTATATCATCACCGCGACAAAGTATCTAACTAGATGGACAGAGGCACAATTGGTGAAGGATTGTACATGGGCTACAACAATGAAGTTATTATTTGAGTATGTGTTGACCATATTTGGCTACCCAAAACTATTGATGAGTGATCAGGGTACGCACTTCCTAAACAAAACAATCAGCGCCTTGACTGAGGAGTTCTAGGTTAATTATCGAAAGAACACATCGTACCATCCTCAAGCTAATGGAATGGTTGAAGCCTTTAATAAGGTATTGTAAAACACGTTGACGAAGATCTGTAATGCACAACATAATGACTGGGATGTGTGCATAGCTGTAGTGCTATGGGTGTATAAGACTACTTGCAAAAAGCTAACAGGCCAGACACCTTTTCAATTGGTCTATGGCGTAGAAGTTTTGATGTTGATGGAATATATCGTGCCTAGTCTATGCATAGCAACATTCACAAGTATGGAAGATCGCAAAGCCTTGGAATGACATCTCACATAGTTGATGGAGCCTGAAGAAGACAAATTCTTAGCTGGATGTCATTAGCAAGTACATAAGGAACATGAAAAAGCATGGCATGATCAACACAGGAAGCTGTGCACATTCAAGGTAAATGATTTGGTATTATTGCATGATGGCAAGTTCACTATGTTTTTGAGGAAATTTCATATTCACTTCCTTAGGCCATATGTTATCAAAGATATTACAGATGGAGGTGTAGATTAGCTAGTGAAGCTGACTGGAGAACCTTTCCATCAAGGGTGAATGGCAGCCGATTGAAGCCATATACAGGGGATCCGGCTTAGTGACTATATGACGACAGGAGAGTCTTAGTGCTCTAGGCAGTTGTAAGGGAGCATAGGACTATAAACTACACTGCTCGGGTTGGAGGACACCATGGCAGATGGGCTGCGTGGAAACTGGTGAAGTTACAGTCATGGAAAATTTTAGGGGTGAATGTTCGGCCTTTGGCGAAATTAAGGGGTTTTAAATTTTTAGTGGGCGAATATTTTGTATCATAGTACATTTTTACAAATTGCCTCAAATAGCCCACCTTATTTTAAGGGAGAGGGAAAAAAAGGTAAATTTAGCCCTTGAAATTAGGAGTTACAATCTTCTGTTCACCTTAATTTTCAAGAATAGGTTTTATTTAAGTGAATCCTATGGGCCAAATACCATATTTATAAAAGAGGTATGGTAAATTAATAAAAATATAAATAAATGAGAAGTATGGTAAATAAATAAAACATCTTTTATATTTACACCATAAGTCACCTTATATACATGCAAGGGTGTAAACAAATAAAAATATAAATAAAGTGGAGGTATGGTAAATAAATAAATTCTCTTTTTATATTCAGTCCATAACCGTCTTTCTATTTATGAAGGCTCAAAAAAGAGGTTTTGTTTAAGTGAATCCTATGGACCAAATACCATATTTGTAAAAGAGGTATGGTAAATTAATAAAAATATAAATAAAGAGAGGTATGGTAAACAAATAAAACATTTTTCTATATTTACTTCATAAGTCACCTTATAGTTACGAACACTCAAAAAATGAGTTATATTTAGGTGAAACCTATGGGCAAAATACTATGGGCCAAATACCATGGGCTAGATTATTATTAATACCATGCAAAAGAGATTATTAACCCTAATATTAGTATTAATAAAAATAAAAATGGCACATGGTATTGACCCATGGTATTCACGTGGAATGTAGCCTATTTAAATGGGGGAATTAAACTAGCATAGATCCATATTTACTCTAGATCTAGTAAGCCCAGAGAGGGATCAAATATCGTGATATGCAAACTAGGATACAGTGAAAAATAGTTGATCTCTCTCAGGGCTTGGTGGATCAAGAGGAAAAATGGATGTTGTAATTTAATGTATGTTAAACATTTTAGCTTGGTTAAAATAAAAAATAAAATAAAATTCAATTATTAATTTTATTGATTTTTATAAATTAATAATAGTAATTTTTAAGCTACAGGTTTATGATAACCCATGGTATTGACCCATGGTAATACCATGTTATTCATGTGAGCATAGACTATTTAAACGGGAAATTCTATCATCTTAGATCCATCTTAATTTTGGGTCTACCAAGTGCTCAGAGGGATAAATATATTTCATCCCCCTAAGAGTGGTAGATATGGAGTTAAGATGGATAAAGGTTGGTTTTTAAGATAATGAAGATATTAAATATACTTCGGAAGTTATATTGTAGAAAGATCTTAAGGTGAATTGTTAAAGCTACATTTAGTCACTTCACAAAATTTAGTAAAGAATACCAATATCTCCATTAATATTGGTTTTTAACTTTTTCTTATTTAACAAAAAAAATTCAAAACAATGAAACCTTATCATTCTTTCTGCATCACCCTCGCAGAAGATTTATCACCATTTTTCAAACATTGTCAATATGATATCTTCATGAAAAAGTTTAGGTACTGATGTTGGATTAGTTGTTTGAAAAATATGTTGGTTTGTACAACCTTTCATCTTCTGTGCTATTTTTAGTTTGTCTTAATGATTTGTAGGGGTTGGAGCCATTGCATCATATTTTCCTAAAAGGTGGAGATTGTTCACCAAAAAGGAAATTAATCTACATGTTACAACATTGTTAAAAAATGCAAGACGTACGAGGGTAGTGAATTATACTAATAAGCAATTTAGATTGGGAGAGACGTAATTAAATTTTATTATTTAATTGAAGATTTCCAATTAAAATAATAATAAATCTACATTTATATATTCATATATTGATTGGAAGGATTCTCACAATGGTCACTTTTTTCAATTAGATCCCCTTCAAGCCTTTGGGATACCTAATACTTTCTTATATAATACAGTTGGGGCTTCCTACTTGTTGGTGTGTTGGGGTAAACAAACTTGATGTGTTTTTTTCTTATCTGGCAGTTGGAGTCTATGGAATAAGAAAGAAATTTGATAACTTGAAAAAAGTGGTAGCTTGACAAAAGTTTTAGAGAAAAGATTAATCTCTCCTACCTTGACAGAACTCGTTGTAAATATCAACACCTACAAGAACTTTGTTGTGGAATATTATCAAAACTAATAGAAGGATATGAAAGAGGGTATTGTAAGAACCTTGACAAACAAGGCCACTAGAACTTGGAACATTGTTTGTAGGAAGAGAAAATTATGTTTCCTTTTTCCAAGCATGTATGTTAGTATATTACAGTTTAATGAATACGTTTTCTTATTATCATATATGGTTTCATACTTTAACAAAACATTCACCAAGACTTCACAATGTTTTATTATTCAGTAAAAGATTTGCCGAGATCTTACAACACTTTATAATTCAGTGAAAGATTCTCCATCACTGTACAAGATAATATAATCTGGTGAGAGATTCGCAAAAAAAATTATATATACATATTCTATTATTGATAAAATCGCCTCCCATTTTTCCTATGTATCATGGGGATTAGACCATTTATTATACATATAAATTTAGGGTGGTTCTTAAAATTTTCCTTAGTTACAGTATAAGGAACTTCGCAAGAGGAGTTGCGCTATGAAGGGAGATGCCACGCAGCATAGCCAGAAAATTATTGTTGGATTCACTCTTCATGATTTGATAGCAAAAAGATAGTTAAGAGGAGAAATATGGCGGAATTTAAGGCCAAAATATTTGAAGATATGTCGCAAAAACAACATTAATAATCAAATTTTGGGGGGAACAGTTGGATTTGAACTCAAAAACCCCTATAAATTACACATGCCAGTCCAACAGAGAACACTTTGCACACTTAGAGTTTTTACGCTGAGTGGTCTATTGCTTATGAGCTGCTAATTATTTGAGGATTTGGTCCCAAGCCCTGCATTTTCCAATTTACCATTACTGAACCAGAAGTTTATGCTTGAAACCATGTTAGGACCAAGCCCT
This sequence comes from Pinus tabuliformis, assembly GCA_031772625.1. Lineage (NCBI taxonomy): Eukaryota > Viridiplantae > Streptophyta > Pinopsida > Pinales > Pinaceae > Pinus > Pinus tabuliformis. Next base: position 1,396,212,074 of record CM062804.1, read on the forward strand.
ATTGAGACTCTGAGCACTAGGAGAGATGTCACATTGGAAGGAGCTACTCCAAAAGTTTTGAGCGTGGAAGCTCCAGTGCCTATGCCTACGGTGCCAAGGTCGCCAAGGCTAAAGCCTACACCTGTTAGAGAAACCCAGAAGCTGAAGAAGGCTAAGCAGCACAAGCTAGTACCGGAGTGTGAGTCACCCATAAAACATTATGCGAGTCAAAAGTGAGACAATGAAAAGCAACCCAAGTGGGTTTTCAATTTGGAGGATGAGGAGGGATAGGGCATCGAAGACATAGATGCTGAGGTAGCGAGCCCTTTACCAGGTTAACTGATTACATCCCTCCATGCAAAGGGAAGTCAAAGGTCACCGAGGACCCTAATTTTGACAAATTCATCATCTCTATGCCCCTGTTGCTGGAGCGGGTCCCCTTTGAAGGTCTACACCTCACGTCGATCCCCCCACTAAAGATGGAGGATTGGGACCTAGTGGACCATGAGAGGTTCCCACACCTACCAAGCACAAATTACATGAAGCACATTTACTATCGGGATTCAGTTTTCACCGATTTGGAGATGGTGGATTGGATCCATGCAGTGGAAACTTCCACGTTACTGAACCTATTGTGTGTGCCCCCTATCACCACACTACAATTAATACCAATTGTGTGTGGAAATTATTGACTCTCATAAATGATGGGTTCTTATGTCTAGGAGCGACTATGCCCATCACAGACATGCGCATCCACAGGATCACACACCTACAGCGTGAGGGATTGAATTCGGCTAGAGAGTTTAGTGGAAAGGTAGTAGAAAAAGACTTGCAAGATGAAATGAAAAAGGAGTTTGAGCTTGTGAAAATGTCACACGACTATTCCATCACCTCTATCAATGATCCAATGGTGAAGATTGCCACCCAAATACTTGCTGTAGAGGTTATGAGGAAGTGCCGCGTGGACGAGGTTCTAGCACCTGTGATATCATTAGCTGCGCAATGAGCGAACGGTGTGCAATCTAACTAGTCACGGTATTTATGCAGTGAATTCCCTACAAATCGTTGCAAGGTCTAGGATGAGAGCAAGCCCTTCCACAATGCATGGTTGTTGATCTCCGTTGTGATGGTTGCATGGTAGCTACCATAGGACAACAAATTTCCTCTGTTGAAGGAAGGATTACTGGAGGCGACATAGTTCGCCTCCCTGTAGGTCGCGAAGGACCCCGCGTGGGTCACAAAAACAAATATCTTTTGGGTCTTGATGGAAATGAGTTTTCGCATGGCGATCAATCAATGATCAAGGTTGTCCCCAACCTTATATGAGCAGTTCTCCCCATACGCTACGTTCAAAGCTAATTTCCACCATGTCTACATCCAGGAGCGCAAAGACGCGCAATAGAAATGGTATAATTTACGATACTTGGTTATAGATCATGACATATAGAAGGTGGTTCTGGAGTCGCACATACTCGAGGACGCACAACTGGAGGCCAAATTCTTAAAGTTAGCTGCAGACGTCCGTGAGGAGAAGGTAGAGCTTGGGAGAGTTCAATTTGAACTCAACATGAAAGTCACAGAGCTACAAATCAAATCACAGCCTTCGACTTTGCCCAAGGTTAGGGAGCAACGGAAGCTGCTATAAAAGAATGAATGACCACTTTGGATGTCGCAGTCACTGACTGCTTGACCTTAGTTGAACATACGATAGAATTAGTGACAAATTTACAGAAAGAACCAACCTTGTAGATGTTGAACACAGAATTTTGCGAGTTGTAGAAGCAATATGATGAGGTCGAGGCGATGATGCGCTCAATTTCTCTAGCACAACACGTCACCAAGTTGCAGGAGCAGAAGAAGCTCCGCAGAAAGGTAGAAGCAACCCAACAGAAGGAGGTTGTGCCTAAGGGTCCGCTGGGACCTTGGTTAGATGAAGCTTACCAAGTAATAACCAACATTTAGGAGAGGCTGATGGGCTTGCAGCAAACACAGCAAAAGATCAAGCTAGTTGCGGAAGGACTAGCTAAAGAGCAGCTCATCGAAGAAGTCTAGCAGGCCGCTACATAGAGCATTGTTGAGGTAGCAGTTGTGCAGGTGGACCTAGGGGATCTTCATAGCAATATCACTGCTCCAGCCAAGTGACTCGAAGGTGAATCACAACTTTTGTCTTGGCGGCCTATTGGGATTGGGTCCGCTGGGTTAGTTTTGGGGTTAAAAACCCAAGTTTTGGTGTAAATTTTGGTAAAAATATGTAAATTATCTGCAAACTGTGGATGCGGAGGATGTAGATAGTTAGAATTAAAAAGGGGTTTAAACTCTTATTTATGTAAATTCAAGTTGGTTTTGAGATGTACCCATGGTCCACGAACAATGGGATTGTATGAAGAGAAGTTATAAATAGGCATGTCTTACAGAGTTTAAGGAAGTAATAATTAGTCTAATGATGATGGATATAATGGGTCAATAGAAGATAGTGGTAAGAGGTGAGTCATAGAGGAGGAAAAGGCTCTATAGCAGAGTGTGCAGAGGCCTAGATTAGAGTCCACAACTAAGTGTGTGCACCCCTGCAGCTGAGTGCGCAAGGCAGTTTGAGTTTGTAACCTCATATTGAATATCAATAAAGAAGATTGTTGGATAAATTTATGTGTTTATCTGTTTTGTACGCTTATTTATGTTTACAATATATGTTGTGATGAAATAAATGCCTTTATTAAATATTGAGGTATTGATGCATGAATATGTTGGATAAGTATTGTTAATTGTACGCAATACATGTTGAGTATTTGCGTGAATATTATCATACATGTTGTTGTGTTTATTAAACACTCAAGTAGATATGTGCGAACTCAGACCTAGGTTTTTTTTTATGGTATGCATAAGTGGATATTTTATCTATTAAGGATCTGCAAAGCCCTATCATACACCTACGCAAAGGTCTAGAATCCATCTAAAGGAAGGTGTAGAGCTGATCCCTAGGGACTTATAAAGCTATGCAGAGGTAGATATAAGGCAATGGGAGACATCACACTCATCTCTGTATGTGGAAACTTTGTTCTAGCATCCCCCCATACTGCACGTGAGACTTCAGCCTACACTATGCGGGTTGATTCTGAAAGGGCTAGTATTGTAGGGTTTTCTTTGGCACAATTAACTCTAAACATCAGTCAGGACCCCCTAAGCCAACAATTTTTCATGAAACACTTGTCACTGTTGTTGTTGCTACTACAAAATTTGTAACAAAAAGCTTCCAAACATAATAAACTAAATCAACTATGTATGAAACTGTCTACAGGGAAAACTGTGTTTTTACTAACTCTGCTAGTGAGCCTCTTGAATGGATGTCTCCACTCGGTCTCCTCTTTGCTTCTCCGATTATGGATGCTCCACAACTTTGTGAGGATACATTTGAGGCTACATCTGAGGTTGCATGTTAAGAGATAATATATGCTCCTTCTCGACCACCAAGTCTTTAACCCTTTCCTTTCTCCTCAAGGCTTTGCATGCATGAGCTAAATTTGATCTACTCATATTGCAACTACTTCTTCTCTATTATTTCTTCTGCACGACTGCTGCAACTACTACAATAATGAGTCTAGTTTCCCCACATATTGATGTACTAGCTTCCATAGTGATGATCCATATGAAACTAGATCCCTCTGAGTGTCGATCTCCCTGTGGGAAATCTCTATGCTCCCCAATCTACGAATATCGATGATCACAACTAATTTTGTGTTTCTAAACATTGCCTCATTGATATGCCCGCTAGAAACCTTCTTTCTCCATTAAGAATTTTTCTCATTGGGTCTTTTGGATTCTCCCTGAACTAGAGCTCCATCAATATGCAAGGACAACTTCAAATTCTTCTCTTCTATTGTGATTTGAATTATGATACCATGTAGATATTTCTGCAAATAGAGCTCTGGTACGTTGTAGAAATTCCTACAATTATAGCTCTAATACCATGTCAAAATTTCTACAAATCTAACTCTGATACCATGTAGAAATTCCTTGCAAATTCAAGCTTCTAACTTTACTAAAATAATAGACTTGAAACTACTCTACTCATCAGTAAAAATACCTAAACAATTGTGAAACCACGAACCATACATGAGAAAGAATTCAATCAACACATTACACAATCATTTCTCGGGGAAAGCCATAGCTAAAAACCCCTCCTAATTGTATATTGCATTAGTCAAAAAATATTAGAATATTACAATTCTTTTCTCACGCCCGAGAAACCTCTCCACTACCTCTACTGGTCTCACTACTTCTAAGAAAATTATTGTATGAATACAATATCCTTTATTGAACCTTGAGCTCAACCTGCATAAGTATTTTCTATCATCCACCTGTACTAACTACCTTTTGCTAATACCTAGCCAAATTCCTAGCATTCCAATCTCCTAGTTCCTTTCCCTTAGAAGCTCCCCGCACAAACTTATGCTTCCTATTGCTTTGTCTCACTAACTCGTGCTCACCAAAAAAATGATTAAACTTCTACCTTTATTCCTCTTTCTATCTAGATGGACCATATGTTTAATTTAGATGATTTTACAATTGATAGTACAATTTCCTTGAACTCCAATCTCAACTGGGTCTTTCTTTGATCTAGCATTCATGAGTTAATTATAAGTGAATCTTCATTTTATTGATCAGTGTAGGCTACACCGCACAACATTAGGTTACACCCCACTACTGCAGGTTACATCCCAATGCAGTAAGCTACACCCCACCACAGTAAGTTACACCTTATTGTAGTAAGTCACACCCCACTACAGTAAGTTACACACCACTATAGTATGTTACACCCCACTACAGTAATTCACACCTGCCTATAATAAGTTACACCCCACTGCTACTGGTTACACAGCACTGATGCTATTCTCTCACTAATTCCTCCATCAGTTGGAGCTAGTTTAACATACTTTAACTCAATTGGACTAAATTAAATAATTACGACTCATAATAATCTCAACTAGTGATCCTAATTGTAGGAGACAGTCTACATGACTCTATTTAGACCCTCAACTCGAATTAAATGAGCCAACTAAGTCAATTTAAATTAGTTAAGTATTACAAGCTTTCATGAGATATGGAATTATAATTTAATTCACAATTTCATTCAAGGACAAATTAAATTAGGATTTTCTTTCTGGATGTTATTTTTAACATTTCTTGGTTCTATTTTCAACAAATAGGAAAAGATAATATTAAAGGAAGAAACCTTCCAAGAATTAAAAAAAAAAATGACATAAGGACCATAATCATTCTAGCTTTCAATAAGATGAAGAAGAAGCTCAGTTTGCGAGAAAGTTGAAAAGTGGGTCTAAAAAATATAAAGTTAAGTTGCTATTCAAAATTTTTGGCTATGGTAAAAGAGCTCATTAGGATTCTAAATGTCCATATGAAAAATGGAAACTCATAAAAATATAGTGATGAAAATGCATCTAATGAAGAGCAAGAACAATGCCTGCTCATAGCCTTAGAGAACTGTATTTAAGAAAAAGAGGAAGAGGATGTTGATGGGGAGGTAGATATTGAGGGAGAAATTATTATTTCCTTAAAAGAAACAAAATACTTGGAAGAAAGAATAAAAATTTGAAGGATCTATTATAAAAATATGAAAAGAAAGATCATGATTTTTATGAAACATCAATCCTCCTCCTAAATAAAAAACTAGAGGTGGGAAAGAAAATATAGGATACACTAATAAATCACGTAACACATCTCCTTTCTCCCATAATCCCTCCTCTCCCCCTCACACCTCTCCCCTTCATCCCTTCATTTTCCCCCTTTTGTTAAGTCAACCTCCCCATCCTTCATTCTTTTCACTTGTTCCTCATTAATAGATCCCTACAACTATTCTTTAACTAAACCCTCCCTCGATCTCTCTCACAATTAATCAATTATAATCAACCCCCTATTACTAATTATTCAATTGATCCCTCTCACTACATTATAATTAAAACCTTTCTAAATTCCCCTCCTTCCCATTCTTTTAATCCGCCCACCCTCTTCTTCTTTTAATGTCTCCAACTCACCATTTTTAGTTTTTTCCACTTCCCTTTCCCTTCCATCTAACCCCCCTCCTCCCTCTTCCTCTTCTCCCCCTAATAAATTAGTTCAATACTCTCCCCTTAATGCTCATGATTTTCCCTCCATTGTATTTAATTTCTCCTTAAAAAATCTTAACCAGGTACCCTTTAATATTGTAGAGAAAGATTTTTATTTAGCTATCCTCCCTTGTAACATTCCCTGTAGAGAAATAGTTTGTTTTTTTTAATCAATTACCCTTCATCTCTCGCCCTTTGATGCCAAAGAAGTTAGACAAGAATTTTTTCCCATTCTTTGTTCCTCTAAATTTCACTGACCTTACATCTCCAAGGAATAACCATTAGCCCTCAGAAACCTTAATAATAATCTCGATTTTCTCATACGTAAATAAGATGAATGTTATTCCACTATCATTAAGAATTCCTTGGATTAGGATTCAAAATTTCTTTAACTCCTTTCATCGTCCTCCTATAAGCCTCTTTCAAACAACCCTATTTCCTCCATCTCAACTTTCGTGACTAAAGCTACCAAATCTCGTTCTCCAAATACTTCCATTCAAAAGGTTTTGATACCCCTTAGGCCTTGAACTACCATAATCTATTGTTTTCCAAAAAATACACAAAAAACATATCCCCCTGAGACCCATTGTTAGAACCATTGGTGCTCCCACCTATGCCCTATCACATTACCCTTCTTAGAAGATTCAACCCCCTACCAGCCAATCCTTGTTATTTATCAAACACTCCATTGATTTCATTAATAAGAAAAAACATCTTCATCTTCATAAACATGATATCCTTATTAGTTTTGACGTTTTCCCCTCATTATTAAAATCCAACCCATAAACTCATTGATATCATTACTAACTTTGTTGACTCTAAAACACTTAGCATGATCAAAATATGTCTTTCATCCACATTCTTTTCATATAAAGGTGTTTTCCATGACCAAACCAAAAGAGCCGCCATGAACTCATACCTCTCCTTTGTTGTTGCCAACACTTTCATGGAATCCTTCGAGTCTCGTGCCTTCGACAACTCTCATTTAAAATCTAAATTCTAGAAATGGTTCGTGGATAACACCTTTATTGTTTGGTTGCATGGAATGCTTGCTTTAAACTCCTTTGTAGACCACCTTAAGCATATCCCTCCCAATATTCTATTCACCATGGAAATGGAAGTTGACAACTCCCTTCCGTTTCTCGACATCCTCCTCTCCAAGTGTCCTAATGGATCCCTATCCTATGAAGTCTACTAGAAAAAGGCTCATACTAGTAGATACCTTCATGGCTAATCCCATCACCATCTCTCTAAAAAGATTGTCATTATTAAGACTTTAGTGAGCCATGTCATTTTCATCTTTGACCCCCAATACTTTAACAAATAAAGCCTTCTCTTTACCAAACCCCAAGGCTACTCCTTCTCCAAAATTAGAAATGAATTTCACTTTACCCTCCACCATAAACCCAATGCTAATACTATTCTCATCCCTTAACCAAAATAACCCTTCCTTACATCCAAATTGTTATTGACCATATTTCCAATATAATGTGGAAGGAAAATAGGCAAATCTCCTTCAAACCCTAGACCACCCTCAGCAAACCCTTTAGGTCTTCCAAAGACAATTTTGATACCATTCTTGGCCCTAGTGTCTATGAGATCCATTACTCATGTGGGAAGTTGTACATAAGCCAAATAGGTAGATCCTTTAAGGTCTGTTTCAAGGAGCACATGACTAACAACATCCATAATCGAGTTTCAAAATGAGCAATTGTTGAGCATTTTCAAAACACCAAACATCTCATTTGTTTTTAAAGAGTGAGAATTCTCTCTTCTTCTCCCTTCCACACTACCTATCTAATTAGGTAAGCCATCGAAATTGTAAATAACCCTAACAATATTAACTGAGAGGATTGTTTTAAGCTTAGCAAATCTTGGTGACCCACCATCCACTGTTTTTCTCACAAGCCTTTCCCTCATTTTACCCGTCCCTAAGCTATTCCTTGGCTCCACTCCCGCTTACCCTTATGTTCTTTACCATTTATCCTTTTCTTTTAGGTCGTTTCCTCCTGCCCTTTTCCTCCCCCCCTTTCCCTGTTTTACATTAAATCAGAATAATAATTATTATTTATAAATTTGATATCTTAAGTTCAAAGTTATTTTTGGTATTAATATTAATATTATATAATTTTTGGTATTAGTAGTAATATTAATATTTGAAGAATAATAATAGTTAGCTTTAATCATATTCACATCTTCAAATTAATTTTTCTATATTTTTAATATTATTAATATTTAATAATAATAATAATAATTATTATTATTATTATTATTAATTATAATTATAATAATTTGTTATTAGCTAATATTTTATATATTTTTGTTAGGTGACTATAATACTAGTGTATTCCCTTATTATTATTATTATTGTTATGTCGACTCTGATTATATTGTTACCCCTTAGACTTCTATATATAGAAAGGAGGTCTTGTCATTTGTATCATCTAAGAATTGTCCATTTGTGTAATGTAAAGCAGGTATCCCCCTCGAAGAGGCTACATCATAAGTCGTTGATCTATCTCTTTCTTCTATTTTATGAGTTCGTTGCATAACAAATTTTTATAACATCTTATTCTGACAAATTTTCCTCTCAATAATTCAAATATTTTAATAGTTATAATTATTAATTATTCTAATTCTGAATAGCTTTAATATTAATATTAATATAAGGCATAGTCTAGCATAGAGACGAAATGATATTTTTGACAACTATTTTTTTTATTAATTCTATCCAAAATTTGACAAATATTTTATTCCTGTAAGCTTGGCAAGACTACCTCTTGATCATATCCAATATATCACTACAATAAAGGTTTGGAATTAAACCAATGACATGACATCATGGAGTGCCTTAACAAAGAACCCGATCACCGTCTATCCCAGACCCCATGGACTAAGCTTGGTAGGACTAAATCTTCGTCATGTCTAATATATAACTATGATCGGGGAAGGGAATTGAACCGATGACTTCACATCAAGGAGTTCCTTAATAGAGCACCTGATCAACAACTATCCAAGACCCTTTTTAGAGATATTTTTAAAAATATTAGTTTAAGTCATTTATTCTATAGAATTTGAGTGTCTCATGGGTTTTCTTGGTTGTTGAATCCATTTATGCATTTCAAAATGTAGTTTAAACAACAACTAATCACATTTTTCCTTGAAATTGCAATGCCACATTCCAATGAGAAAGGTTATTTCATCTATAAGTTAGACTATGCCTTAATCTAGTAATAATTATTGTTATAAATTTAATTTTTTTGTTATTCATATTAATATTTTAATAATAATAATAGTTATTTTTATACATAGACATATTCATATTTTCACATTAATTATTAATAATAATATATGTATTTTTTTGTAAGCTTCGCAGGACTACATCTTCATCATGTCCAATATATTTCTCCAATTGGGGCGGAGAATTGAGTGTTCGATCACCGTCTGTCTAACACCCTATGGACTATTATTAATAATATTAATTGGTCTTATCACTTATTTAACATTAATATTTTAATAGTTATAATTATTTTTATATTAATATTCTAATAGTTAATTATTAATTATTATTTTATATATTACTTTATAATACCTTTTGTATTAATTTTTGTCTTACTCTAATAGTTATAATTATTTTGATTAATGATGACATAATGAAAAATAATTATATTTTGTTATATCTTATTCTTTTTTCTAATATTATTAAAACCTTCTATATTTTCAATAATTTTCAATGCCTTCTCCTTAACGTCTCTCCTGGTCCCATTGCATTTTAAAATGATTTGTCTCTTTCGCTTCATTTATGTTTCTTGCTTCATGTCCCTAATGACGTTTGAAGGGTTCACCCAAAATGTCAGATGTTTGAAATATTGTTAACATAATTTCTCCAGATTTTTTTTTTCTCATTACTAATAAATCAGCTGATAGAAAAGGAAAGAGACTGTGAGAAGCTACAAGCATAGGATGTATCCTTAAGAAAGGATCCATAAAATGAAAATTCTCAGCTAATTTGAAATCGAAGTTTGAAAAGGGGACTAAATCATTAGATAACATTCTCATATACCATACATCTACCTTTATTGAAATAAGACTTTCTTATAATCAAGATCATGAGACATTGAAATCGGAATTAAGATCAAAGGCACTAGAAGAATAAGACCCTAAAAGTTGTGCCAACGTGCTCAAAGAATATAAAATAAATGAAAATAGATAAAAGATGAAGCTAAGGATCGAGAGAGATATGACCCTATCAACAACAAAAAAACAACAAGAAAGAAAGTGATGACTAGCTAAGACCTAGGAATGGATTTACAAGAACTACTCCACCAAGAAGGTTATTCACATGCAGGTACCAAAATTTTATTTATGGATATTTATTTTTATGAAATATTTTTTTTCAGAGGGAAATAGATTTCATAACCTATGTAAGAAGTGGCGATATTAGAAATATAAGAAGAGGATCTTATAAGACCTCGATGAATGACTATTAAAGAAAAAAAATATAGAAATCTTTATTAAGGAGGTTACAAGTCATTTTCTCCTATATTAGGTTATGTTGAATGCTAAGAATTAAATAAATATGGGTACAAAGCAAGTTGGTTTAAAAGAGGCTCAATAAATCCTCCCAAGAAAAACAAGTAAGAAGAATTCATAAATATTTGGAAAAAGAAGAAAGAAAGAAAAAAAGATTGTTGATTTGTACTATATGCTCAAAGCCAAGGAAATCGATGGTACATTGATAGTCGATTCTCAAAGCATATTAATTGAGATAAGAGAAAATTTCTCTATCTAAGGGAAGATAAATGAGGAAGTGTCACTTTTGGAAAAAATACACTAGCTAGTATAATCAGTAAAGGGATAGTTATCCTTGATAATAGAAAAATTAATGTTCATAATTGTTTGTATGTTAATGGTATAAAACATAATCTATTAAGTGATAGGAAAATAAGTGATCAAGGATATTATGCCGCAATTCATTCCATATGATTTGAATTGAAGAAAATATATTTTGGAAAAGTGGTGGTAAATGCAAGTAGAACCTGAAGTATCTATACATATCAAGTGGAGCAAAAGAAAATTCTTGCATGGGAGAACTAGATGGAATTTTGTTATGGCATAGAAGGTTGGGTCATATGAGCTTTGGCCATCTTGATAAACTTAGTAGGAAGGGGGAAACAAGAGACATGCATAATATTTCAAAGCTAAGTAATATTATTTGCAAGACTTGTCAACATGGGAAGCAGACGTTAGTCCACTTCAAGACAAAAGAGCATACATCAGCAAGGCCATTGGAAATTGATGATACATATATGTGTGGGAGAACAAGAACAAAAATTTTAAGGGGTGAAATATACCTCATGTTAATAATACATTATTATACTAGAATGACATGGGTTGGTTTACTCAAAGGGAAACATGAAGCATTTAACAGGTTCAAAATATTAAAATCCCAAGTTGAGAATGAAATTGATTTAAAGAGTTATTGAGATATAACGTAGGATGATCGTTTACTTCTTATTTGAATTCAATAAAGTTTTTGAAGAACATTATACCAAAATACATTTCACAATATTAAGAACCCTTCAACGAGATGGATTTATTGAAAGGCAAAATAAGGCTATGTAAGAAATGGCAAGAACTATGCTTGATGAAGTTAATGTTCCAAACACCTTTTGGGGACAAGTTGTCCTTTCAAAAATTAATATACTAAATGAGGCTTAGATCATCGTAAACAACAATAAGACCCACTATAAGTTATAGAAATGTATGCTTGCTTCAATCAAATGTTTGAAGGTATTTTCATTTCCAAAAGAAAGTATCTAAAGGAGATGTTAAAGAAATTTGGCATGCAAATGTGTGCATCTATTAGCACTCTTGTTGTGACGTGAACGTGATACATGTTGAGAAAATATGATGAATCCCCTTATAAAAATCAAACAATGTATAGGTCAGTGATTGGAAGCTTACTATATTTGACATCATTAAGACCAGATATTATGGAAAAACATGATTGGTTGCAAGATTTTATTCTTCATCAAATGAGATACACATGCAATTAGTTAAGGGAATAGTCATATGTTTGAGGAGCACTCTGGCCTATGGCCTATGGTACTCAATAAGAAAATATTGTACTTTAATAACATTTTCATATGTAGATTGGGTAGGATGTGTACATGACAAGAAAAATACAAGTGGAGGACCATTCTTTCTGGGAAATTGTCTAGTGCCATGGTTGAGCAAAAAACAAACCTTAATCTCCCTATCCATAGTTGAAGTTGAATACATTGACACAACACCATGTTATGCTCAAGTTCTCTAGATGAAGTAGACTCTAAAGGATATTGGAATATAATATGATTAACAAATATGAAGCATTTGTAATAATATAAGTACAATTTACATTTCAAAGAACCATGTGATGAATTTAAAGACAAAATACATTCACATCAAGTACATCACGTTCTAAGGGAGTAGGTAGCTAAACAAAGTGTTGAAATGGTTTAAACTACTGCCAAGTAACAAGGAACAAGTCAAAAATATATTTACCATTCCTCTTCCTAGAGAATCATTTAAATATCAACAACAAAAGTTGGGAACGATATCTCTCCCATCTTATTGCAACATATCAAACCACAATAAAATGATGGGAACTTTTGAAAGTGAGTTATTAAAGAAGGATGGTGAAATGAAAGGTTTGTAGGATATGAATTAGTAATTGAAATTGAACTAAATGGTGAAATTCAATTGGAAATAAATGAAAATGGGGGAGGTTTAAAAATAAGGAGAAACACTAGTTCATGGCGAGCATCCCTTTGATGTCAAAATATTTAACTTGTAGAATAAAGTTTGCGTAAGATTAGGGGGAGAAGTCCCAAAATAGAAGTAAATTGATGTTGAAGCATGGTGGTGGGGGGGGGGGGGTGGGGTGCAGTATCAGGAGTAGAGTACAAGAGAAAATGTTGCATGTAGGGACAAAGAGACATAACATTGACAAGGGATGTAAAGTTGCAATTATACTTACTAAGAGAAGTTTCAAATAGAGGAAGAGAGGAAAACACTACTAAATGTTCTATATGAAAGAAGAGTCATATATAAGGAGAAGCACAAGTTTAAGGGAAGTATCCATTTTCCATTGATGTCAAAAGGGGAGAATTTGTAGGTATAAGAAAATCATAGATGGGGGGAGTTCTTCATTGTTATTGTAGAATTGACTAAGGGTTGCCATTAACTACAAAGAGGGGGATTGTATGTAATATGATTTTCATTTGTTTTAATGACATGGAGAGATTACATATGTACAATATAAAAATTGAAAGATGAGGATTGTTGGAAATATTGGTTTTTAACTTTTGATATATAATTTGGATACCCTATATTTGAAGGAATTTTTACTCTAATTTCATAGCTCAAACTGGAGCATAAGATATATGGTTGAAAAAATTATTATGATAGGTCTCATATGGTATATTCCACTACCTCTATCTCCATAGGAATGAGGATATGAAAGGTTTGATTAGGATGGCCCATCTAAAGTACGAGTAGGCCAAGCCAACTAGTTTTACATATTAGCCCCATTAGTGAACATATATAGACTATAAATAAATGGCATATGAGTTCATTTGTACATAATTTAAGAAAGAAGATATCTAAGGTTTCTAGAGGAGCTGATGAATTTTTTTTGGGGTGATTCTTGGAGTCTATAGGTGGAAGAAAAAATGTGATTTATTAGATGAACGAGTCATCTTGGACCTTTTTACTCTATGTTTTCTTATATGATGTTTTAGAACGTGAAACGTGATGAAATATGTAACTAGGTTCAGTCTTCATAATGAAATATGTAATCATGATTTTATGTATTTAATGAAAAGATAAAAAAATAAAATTATTATTGTTATTCTTGAGGCATGTGTTTCATCCTCAAGGGAAATTGTTTTTTAGGTCAATATTTTGGGAAAAATATTTTGGAGGGGGTGGGGAGTGGGGGCAAGGGGTGGGGTGGTTAATTAGTATTTTAATTCAATTTAACTTTCAATTTTATATACATAGTTCTATATTCTATTGTTCTTAAAGAAAGCTACATATGTAAGCGACTTAAGAGAAGGAAAACAACGTATATCCAATTTACTAATTTTTTATGTGTTGCATTAGATAATTATATTTAACCATTGCATCAACAAATAAATATATTTCCAATATGTAGTAAAGAAATGAAAAGGATGACAACGTAAAATAAAATCACATAGAAAAATAGGATTTTAGGTGGAAACCCAATGTGGGACAAAACCACCGCTACTGCTATCTCTTTCTTCTTTCTTATTAAATAAAGAAAATCTTCATTACATTTTTTTACTAATGCAGATTCTTGCCAGTATGTACGAAACCACCTACATGAGGCTACAACCTCTACGAATTATCTAACACCCACTAGAAGGGAGCTGATGAGTCTCAATATTCCACCAATAACGTTGCAACTCTCAAGGTTGCCAACTTTAATAATCAACCCGGGGTTCATACAAACTTAAGAGTTATCCACAATATATGTGCATCGTAGAGTGTGTACTTTCATTTTCATGATGTAATGGACTGAATGTAATGAAAAAAATCCTAAACTAATTTTATAAATGGAATTTAACTTTGAAAATAATTAATCCTAGGCAAGATAAACAATTTGTAATTGAAATCTTAAGAGCTTGACTTGAAATAAATAGGCCTAACCTACTTTTAAAAAAGGCATGTCCTAATTGGTCTTTTATTCTTCCTCAATTACAGATTTAGAGCCTAGGGGTGATTATTCAACCTTAAGAGACAAAACCCAAGCTTTTTGAGCAAATATGGTTAAGTTTACATGTGCTAGAGGAGTGCTACAGGGAGTTACAATGTTTGCTACACGACATTACAAGTTTTCTACTAGAGGATATAATTCGCCGAATGACCAAGTAAACAAAAATAAAATGGAATGGGATTTTTGTATTTTATAGAATAGGATATCTTAGGTCTCCATTCCAAGTGGAATCACTCAGAAATATCGTTGTTAACACGTGCTAAAAAATAGGATAAAATTACTGGCCTAAAATCTAGAAATTCGAGAACTAGTGATCTAGTTAACCTATCAAATGATGAACCTAATGAAGTGAAAATTAAATGGAGTATATTTTTATATTAAATTGATTTTTTTTATGATCTAATGAAAGTGTAATAAATTTAAATGAATCTCATTAGAATGTTCTAAAAAATAGAATAAAATTGTTACTATTTGTTACAAGGGACTTCCAAAAAATTTTCGATTTGTGAATAAGAAAACTAATCCAAGTAGGTAAATGATTATTATGATATTTAAAATATCTTCCAATGATTAAATCATGCATTTTCTCCTGCAAAATAATTCACTTAAAAAATTTAACCCAATCCTACAACAAAAAATCATCAATACTAAATGCAGAAATAGGAAAAACAAGAACAAGAGATGCATGTGAATAATAAGGGAAAAGAGGAAACATATACTATACGAAAGGGATCTCGGGCTCCTAGGATGGCCAATCCCAAGGAAATTCATAGTAATATGTAGGATACCATGCTTTAGAAGGTAAAAATGGCAATAAGATTCACTCTTTGAATTAATCCAATTACATCGCTGCTAGAAATGAAAGTGGATTTGCAAATATTCAAGTTTTCTCCACAAGAAGGCTAGGAAAAAACATACCCTAGAGGAGAAATGATGAGGAAGTGTTATCCTTGAAAGAAGGAAGTTTTCCCCTCCAAAACCCCTCAAATAGTGGATTTGGTTCCCAACACTAGGAATCTGCATTAAATGACAGGGAATGCATTCCTAGATTCTCTTAATCATTGGATCTCCAGAATTTGTACAATAATTTCATAATATCTTGTTGATTTATTATCCAATATTGATCCTCCTGTAGTAGGGAGAAAGTCCCTAGATTATCTCCGCCACCAAATCTTCATAATCTTCCCCATATTCTCACAATTTTTTTTTTTAAATAAATAATATCATGCACAAATGATGAAATTATCTCTAAACCTTCCTAACGAACATATTAAAGATTAAAATATGTCATATAATGCAAAAATATTGGTTTAATGTGCTGAAGGAAATTTAGATGGGCCTTAATTTATGTCTAATTTGGAGGCCTATCATACCCCCTCCTAAAAGTGTTGCTCATCCATTGAGCAAATTAGTGACCTAATTGTGCCTCATTCATGGCCTTGTTGGTCTATCTATTGTATATTCCTTCTTTTTCCACCTTATTCAAGATGGGTTATTGAATATTCTTTGGTTTGGAAAGGTCTTCCACATTCTTTTACAATCTCTTGCAAAAGTTTTCTACCATTTGAACACCTCTGAAACCCTCAAAATGCCCTCAGATGTGATCATGTAGCAACAAAGAGAATCACGTAGTAGACCTATAGCACACCACAAAATGTATCAAATCTTGACCAAAATTGCACCTCATGCTTAACTTTTTCTTGTTACCTTTCCATAACAGCTTCTAAGCCTTGGAAGAAAACTAGAAAAATATTAGAGACCTCTTGGAAAGCCCCTCTTCATCAATATGGTTTGACTTCTATTTTCATGGTGAATGCCTTCTTGCCTTGTGTTTCCTTATTCTTCTCTTTTGCGGCCTAGATGATTTCGTAATGGGCTTTGGGTTTCTCTTTTTTTTATTAGGTCTCTCTTAGGCACTGCTATTTTGGTTTTTAGCATAATTTGTTCCTTTATTCCTTCTTCCTCCTTGAGTTTTTGTTTTGGCTGATTTCTGTCTTCTCCATCTTCTTCTGGTTCTTCATTATCTTCTTATTCTCGTTCTTTTTGGTTGTGGGATTTCTATGGTTAGATCCACCCCCCATAGCTTCCAATACAGCTTTCCAAAGTGGGCAAGACAATTGTCTATTTTTGCTAGAAAATTTATATATTCTTGTTAAATGAGGGTTTTATGATAGAGTCAAAAATAAAAACTTTCTCATATTTCTTGGAGGAAGTCTGATTTAATGCTCACTAAAAAATAATTGCAATTCCCCTTCTTATGAGGTGAAATTCAAGGGAAACATCCATATTTCATTTTTTTACTTGTAAACATTTATCAAAAGTTTCCATAGGTTGTACTAGTGAAAAAATGTAAATTTTTGCAGGCTTCTTGTTCATATATGGTAAGGAGAAATATGTATTTACACTTGTTTATGATGTTTTCCTTCAAATCTGAGGGTTTGGCAGCGAAATTCCTCAAGATAAGGGTCTTTTGCAATAATGTTTTCCTTCCTGTAGCACCTTTGTTTTTCCTATAGCACAGCCTGTCTCTCTTGTAGCAACCCTGTTTCTCCTGTAGTAGCTTTGTTTTCTCCTACAACAATGGAAAATCCTCTTACATCTAGGTAGTCATGGCTCCCCAGGTTTTTGGCTTTCTCTGTGAGGCTTCAGCTACTTCCCCTTAGCTTGGATGGACGTTATTCCTCTAATCTTCTCCTTATTTACCTCTAATTCTTCTTTTGTTGATAGATCAATTACTTAATTATGATTACGGTTGTTGAGGGAGGTTTAGGCTTCCCTTTCATTAGTCAATTTCTTCTCCTTATAATAAATTCTCCACCCATTTCTCCTAGTATTCCTCTTGGATTTTATGTAGGTGCAGAACCTATAAAATTTATAAATAGTCTCAGTGGTGAAAAAATAGTAAACTGTTTGGTATTATTGAGGAATAAGGGTGCTCAAATTGATTCAACCAAGCCCAAAATTAAAAAAAACCTCCTACTGATCAATTGACTATTATAGGCTCTTAATTTCAACAAAACTTCTCATCTAATTTGATGTGGAAATGAGGAAGAAGGGTGTCACTCACTTCTTGTAAGAGAAATTATGGGGGTGCATGAAGGTTGATATAATATCAGATCACTATGACACCTTTTTTTCTCCTCCCAACTCTTCTTGTAGCTCCTCTTTGCCCTCTAGCACTTGTAGGCTTGCTTATAGCTCTATCCTCTAGCACTAATAGTCTATGTTCGAAACTCCTCAATGGCACCCTAGGCACTAACTTGTTCTTCCTCTATGTGTTTTTGGAATGACTAATGGTGAAAATAAAGTCATGCCAACACATTATATCCTCTTTTAGTTAAAATATTGGAGCATTTAGTGGATTGGAATTAACCTGTGTTTGCTCTTGTGGATAATTGTCCCTTCTTGCTATAATCATTTCTCTTTGCTTGTAATCATCACTTTTCCCCATTTTGAATTATTCAGATTGGATGTCTTTTTAAGTAATCTGCAGTCTTACTAGTCAAGAGTGTCCAAGTTTACTAGCCACATTCAACCTATAAAACCTTCTCTCATGTGCATTAAAAATATTTTTTTTACCTTAATATGCTCAATAGGAGAGATGAAGAATAAATGGATACCTGTGCCTACCTGATGTTGGGTTGTTTTAGATGCATGCATGTTGTTATTGGGCTCATATCATCATGGGTTGGAGAGTCATGCATGTTGTTGTTGATTTGATGATCTATCCATGCTTATCTGGAGGTATTAATTTTCTTTGCTTTCTTTTGCACAAGTCTTCATAGCTTGATGATTCTTTGACTGATAAGGTTGTCATGTGAAAGTTTCTTTCTAGTGTTGAATTTGATGCTGGTGGAGTGGGTGGACTTCTTCCTAAAGAGGGTGTGTCCCTTCTCAATCTTCAGAAATAGTTTCATGATGCTCAAGGTGGCTAGATATTTTTCTGTGTGAGTGGAAAAGGAAATTGATTTTGAGTTAAGCTGTAATTGTACAGGCTGCTACAAGAGAAATATTCTTCCTATATAAGTCATTTAATTCATATTTAACACCTCATTAACTTATCTGGGATTAATTGAAATTAATAGGAGCTGTAAGGACAAGGTTAAAATCATAAAGGGGTGATGTAGGTGGTGGAAAAGTCGATCACAAACTTTTTTTTTCTCTGATTTTTTCATGTAAGGATGAATGGTATTTGAAGATTAATTTTGGTTAAATGGAGTGGATGAGTGATGAAATTGGTGTTATTGGACCTCTCTTAAACTTCCCTTAAGAAGACATGACCTTGTGACCCCTTTCTCCAATCGAATCTACTTGTTGTAGTGGCACAAAGTCCTCCAGTAGCATTACTGTGAAGAGGTGAAATTTGACATTTTGATTGATTGGAGGGTGGAGAGAAATGGTTATATGAGTGAGAGGTATGTATATAAGATTGTATGGATGGAAGGATGGAGGAGATCTTGTAGGTGAGCTTCTTTAGCAATTATGGTCCTTCCTGCAACATTTTAAGACAACCTTCTGTAGCATATTCATTTTGTCCATATCTCCCAAATGGTATATTAGATTGATCATAATTTTTTTGACTATATTTACATCATGCTTATGTACCTCCCCATAAAACCTCTTGGCCAATGGATGCATGAATACCGATAAATTTTAAAAATGGTTGTAGGTGATGTAGGTTGATTTCTCAAAAAGTGTAGAACATAATTTTCTAAAATTTCTTGAGCATGTTACGATCATCCATATGCATCTCCCCATCCATGAACTCAGAAAATGGATGCACAGTTTTCAAAATATGATAAAAACAATTTTCTTCTCTATCTATTTTGGCTTCCTGTAGCAAAACAGAGTCCTCCTTTAGAATTTTAGGAGAGCGAGGAAAATGAGTGGGAAAATATTGGGAATGATGCGTGGATGGTGGAAATAGATGAGGGTGATGGATTGGCATGGCCTTGTCCTGTTGGAGCATCTAGGCAAAGGAGGAGAAATTCCAAGTTTGATTTTCTTTGACTATTCTTTCGATCAACTTTTGTTTTCATAGCTAGCTTGTCTTTGTTGCTTGCAGAGGTTGGAGAGCACTTGCATTCATCAGAGATAGATACATGGAGAAAATATTTTTTCTTTCCATTTTTTCATTTTATTCTCTTTTAGGTCGACTAGCTGCCTCAGTGAGGTTTTCAACTAGTAGGTCTCCCTAGGTGCCTCAAAGGCGGTTTTCATCTATGATCTTTTCATTTTATCTTTTTTCTCTTTTTCGTACCCATTGACCACCTCATGGATGTTTTCCATAAATGAACCAATCTCAAGCGCCTCAAATGAGGTTTTCACCTGAGATATTATTTTTTTATCTTATTATTAATTTTATTTTCTTTTTCTATCCTACTCTACTTGAAAAACAAAGCCTCTTTCATTTTAGGAATACTTCCAATGGAGCCATATGCACATCAAGCTGATAGATTATGATGTGTATGTTTGAAATATATGCTTTCACATGTAACTAAATTTCAAAGACCAAATGATTTAACTTTTACAATATCAACCATAGTGAAGAAGAGAGTGATGCTCCATCTTGTTGAGTTTTTGGAACCAAACCTCAATAGAGATTTGATGCCCTTTGTTCACTTGCTCATTTAGATCATTTTGGATGTATTCTTCTACCATTAAATTCAAATCTTCCTCTTTTTGCAGATTATTCTATTGAACACATGGAGGTTCTGATGGTAAACATGAGGGAACCTTCTCAATATTTGATTTTGATGTCTGCTTTTCATAAATTGTAGCCCATGATTGTTTTGTCTTCTCATTTGAATCTTATTTTTCTTCATGTTGTGCTTCAATGGCATCAAGAGAATCACTTTTTTTCAATACTCTTCCTGAGCTAAGATAAATACTATTGAGATCAATAGCAGATGTTAGGAAGTGTTGTAGCTCAACATTGTAAGTGGGCTAAGCTACTTCACTATGTGGGTTTGGAAATGGTGGTATAAGTAGTTGAGTGGGAGTGTATCACTGAGATGGATGTGGTTGGGGTTGTGGTTGTGGTGGAGGTGGATGGTAAGGATAACATGGAGTTTGATATTAAGTATATTGATGAAAATATTGAGGATGTTGTGAATTTATGACGTAAGGTCCTTGCCAACCTTGTTGCCAAGATTTCTTTTGGGGTTGAGATGGCCAAGGTTTCCAAGGAATGGGTGTATTCCAATTACTATGGGATGGATGTGCATAACCTTGAATTTTTGAATTAGATTCTTGCATCATACTAGGTTGACTAGGTTTCCATTGTCCTCTTGGAGCTACAAAACATAACTTCTTTGTTGATTTACTTGCTCTATTTTCCTCTTGGTAAACATCCTTCAACCTTGGTAATGATGGGAAATATTGAATAGCATGCGATCTTGCATGCACAACACAAATATCAACATCTTATTTTTTCTCATTTTCCATTCTTAACATTTCTACTTGTTCACATATATTTCTAAGAATCTTTATTTTAAAGTTATCAAGAAAATTTCCAATTTTAGCTTTATTTACTGGTCTTGATGTTGATTGACTTAATCTTTCTCTTCTTCTTGATATGTGTTTGCATGTTTCAAAAATTTCTTCAAAAGATAATTGACATACATCACCTTTAGTCATGACATCAGGGACATCAATCCACTCATCTCTAATTTTTATAAGTAAGAGTGTTTTTAGCGAGTCAGATCCTAAATGATGTAATTTTCCTCTCTTAACATTAGACATGAACCTATCTATCAGATCCTCAAGGCTCTCATCTTCTTTTCGATTCATTCTAAATTTTTGTTCCTTAAGGCTATGGTCTTTGTACTTTTCTAGAAATATCCTTTGCATATCATTCCATGATCTTATTGAATTAGTTCCTAAACACATGAACCATTTAAGAGCTCTATCCTTCAATGTTGTCGAAAAGAATCTCAATTTTTTAGTTTTTAATAATTAAGCATAAGATCTACAAAAATTTCAAATTCAAAGAGAAATATTTCCGGATGCTCTAACTTCATGCCATGGAAGTTGGGAATGAAATATGGAGGGATGTTCTTCATATGAACATTGACGTCTATATCTTGAACAGGAAATCGAAGAGGATCTTATTCATTGTCATCATCTCCATCCATTTCTACTACCTTATTTGTGACCAATTCTTCTTATTCCTACAAAAATGAATGGTGATGTGGCTATTATTGCACTATGTGATCATATGGAGGGATTTGGTTTTGGAGAATTTTTTGAATAAGAATTCTAATGCAATGCAATTTTCTGTTCTTGAAGTGAAAGATTCTTAATACAATTTTTGTTTTTGCAAAAAGTAAAAAGAAATGAATCAATTAGGGAAGAATGAAATGCATACCTTGACACCTCCCCAGAAATGACACCCAAAAGTTATGAGCCTCAGTAACGCAACAAGAATGCTACAACTCCCAATGCTACCAACTTGAATTACTAACCTGAGGCTCGTACAAACTTAAAAGCTATCGAAACAATATGTGGAACATACAATTATTCCTTCTTTCACTGCCATGATGTAATGGAGTGAATGTAATGAAATCAAATCCTAAAATAATTGCATAAATGTAAATGTTACTTTTAAAAGAAATTAATCCTATTTAAGAACAAGAATTTGTAATTGAAATCCTAAGAGCATGAGTTCAAATAAATATGCCTAATATACTTTAAAAAAAGTCATGTCATAATTGATTTT
This sequence comes from Pinus tabuliformis, assembly GCA_031772625.1. Classification (NCBI taxonomy): domain Eukaryota; kingdom Viridiplantae; phylum Streptophyta; class Pinopsida; order Pinales; family Pinaceae; genus Pinus; species Pinus tabuliformis. The sequence goes on from CM062804.1 coordinate 1,396,234,671, forward strand.
TTATTCTTCCTCAATTATGTATTTAGAGCCTATGGTTGATTATTCAACCTTAAGAGACAAAAGCCAAGATTTTGAGCAAACTTAATCAAGTTTACACGCGCTAGAGGAGTGTTACATAAAGTTACAGTGTTTTCTATAAAACGTTACAGGTTTTCTACAGGAAGATATAATTCACCGAATGATAAAGTAAATCAAATCCAAATGGGATGGGACAATTATTTTTATTGAATAGCATCTCTTATGTCTCCATTCCAAGTGGAATTACTCATAAATACCCTTGTTAAGATGTTAGGCCCCTATACTACTAGTGTAACCCCTTATTGTTATTAGTACAACCTAGTTATTATATTGATGTACCCATGTAATGCCCATATTGTTACTATTGTGCCCCATAGAAGCCCACTATTGTTATTGTTGTGCCCTTACATTATTATTGTTATGTCGGCCTGATTATGTTATGACCCCTTAGACTCCTATATATAGAAAGGAGGTCTTTTCATTTGTATCATCCAAGAATTTTTCATTTATGTAATATAAAGGAGGTTTCCCCCTTGAAGAGGCTGAATTCTAAGGCATTGATCTATATTTTCTATCTTTTCTTGAGCTGGTTTCATAACATTTGGTATCAGAGCTTTGGATTCTAGGGTTTCGCTGCTCCAAACAGGTCATCGTGGAATTTTTGCTATAACTTTTTTTTGCGATGTTTCAGACGTTGCAAAAAAAACCCATTTGAGAAGAAATCGCAGTGAACCTCAGGTCCAAATTTTAGAGCTTTTCGCACTATATTTGCGGAGATATGATCGGAGGAAGTTGGTCTTTTTTCAGACTCCTGAATTACATTTCAAACAGGTGACCTGGGGAAAATCGTCATAACTTTCTATCTGGGGATCGGATTGAAATTTCGTAAGAAGGTACAGAAATAGGACAGACTGTGGTTTCTTGTATGCATTTTTCAGATCCAAAGGTCGAAACAGTGACTCGTGGCACGTCGTACAGTTTTGCTCTACTGAACTAGTCTATAATCAAGTCACTGTGGGAGATTTCACATAACTCTTCCTTGGAGAATCCAATTTGGGTCAGACTAGTTGCATTGGAAAGAGCACATAAAGGGCTACTATAGGTCGCAATTTCAGAACTTAAAGATCCGAAAGTACAAAGTTACAGTCGTTTCAAGATCGAGCTCCTAAAATCAAGAAAAAGCAGGATGAGGAAGTTTGATGGCAAGGATCCAGTAAATTGGATACTTCAGATGGAGAAATATTTTGATCTACATGGTGTACAACTGTTACAAAAGGTATGTATTGCATCTTCATATTTAGAACCGGATCAATTTTTATGGTATGAAGGGCTTTTTTCTCGTAAACAACTTGTTACATGGTCAATTTGCATGGAGGAAATGATAGCACATTATGAGGATACAAAGAGAAACACCTTCTTTAGAGCAACACCACAACATTTGGAAATAGTAAAAGGGATTTGTGACATAGTGGAAAGCAAAGTAATGGAAACTAGGAAGCATACCCCTCACAACTATAAAGATGGAAGTGTTGTTTCTCCTAGCCTTCCACAACCTACAAGAATTTTATACAGAAGCATCAAGAACTACTGAATATTCCACATGGGAGGACAAGAATTTTATACAGAAGCATCAAGAACTACTCAAGCGTTGAGGACAACGCCTTTTGAAGGAGAGGGGCATGTTAGGCCCCTATACTACTAGTGTAACCCCTTATTGTTATTAGTACAACCCACTTATTATACTGATGTACCCATGTAGTGCCCATATTGTTACTATTGTGCCCCATAGAAGCCCATTATTGTTATTATTGTGCCCTTACATTATTATTGTTATGTTGGCTCTGATTATGTTATGACCCCTTAGACTCCAATATAAAGAAAGGAGGTCTTTTCATTTGTATCATCCAAGAATTGTTCATTTATGTAATATAATGGAGGTTTCCTCCTCGAAGAGGCTGAATTCTAAGGCGTTGATCTATCTTTTCTATCGTTTCTTAAGCTGGTTTCATAACATAAGATGTGCTAAAAAATAGTAGAAAAGTACTAATCTGTAATCTAGAAATGTGAGAACTAGTGAGCTAGTTAACCTATCAAATGGCTAACCTAATAAAGTGAAAATGAAATGGGGCAATTCTTTTTATTAAATTTATATTTTTTATGATCTTATTTGATTGGAATAAAATAAAATAAACTTGATTAGCATGTTAGAAAAAATATCATAAAATTACTACTATTTGCTACAAGGGACTTCCAGAATATTTTAGATTTGTTAATAAGAAAAATAATCCAAGTAGCTCAGTGATTACTACGAAATATAAAAGTTGTTCCAAGGATGAAGTCATTCTTTTGATCCTACAAAATAACTTAGTTCAACCATTTAAGTCAATCCTGTGACAATAAATCATCAATACTAAATGCAGAAATAGGAAAAACAAGAATAAGAGATGCATGTGAATAATAAGTGAAAAGAAGAAAAGCAAATTGTAGAAAAGGGCTTTGGGGCTCCTGGCATGGCCAAGCCCAAGGAAACCTAGAGTCCTATGAAGGAGACCATTCTTTAGAACCTAAAAATGGCACCAAGATTCATTATTTCAATTAATGCAATTACATCCATGCTAGAAATGAAGGTGGACCTACAAAATTACAAGTTTTCTCCACAAGAAGACTAAGAAAAAACATCGCCTAGAGGAAAATTTGAATTTGTACTTATACAAAACAATGAGGAATAATTATCTTTGAAAGGAGGAATCTTTCCCCTCCAAAATCACTCAAATAGTGGATCCAGTTCCCAACACTAAGAATCTGCATTAAATGAGAGGGAACACATTCCTATATTTTCTCAATCATTGGAGCTGTAGAATTTGTGAAATAATTTCATAACATATTCTAGATCTATTATCTAATATTTATCCTCTTGTAGTAGGGAACAAGTCCCTAGATTATCTCTTCCAACAAATCTTCATAATGTTCCCAATATTCTTTATCAATAAATAATATTAGTCACATATATGAAATTATCTCTAAACCTTACTAATGAAAATATTAAAACTAAAAATATGTCATCTAATGCAAAAAGGGAGGATTAATGTGCTAAAGGATAGTTAAATGGGCCTTCATTTATGTCTAATTTGGAGTACCATTAGGAGCCACAACCTCGTAAACGTGTTTATTGGCTCCTACTGGAAGGGAGCACCTACCCCCTTTCTAAGGGTTGCAACCCTCAACTCCATGTGGATGACTTTTTAGAATGTTTTAGACTAGATCCACCTATCGAACAATCATCAAATAATATATAGGCCACCTTTCAACAAATTTTGAAATTGGACCCATACTAACAATAAAACCAAACATGAAAAACTAAAATAATGAATCTGAGTCACTGAAGGACTCTAAATAAACTGAAATTTAGAAGCATCAAACCATTGAATGTATAACTCAACCAAACAAATACATATCAGAATATGCATGCGACTATTCTGAATAAAACCTATGTATCTACGTGTTTCCTCTACTTAACACTGAGGTATAAATCTCAAAGTACTGATTATTTAAATCATGAATTACTATAACATTGAATCAATCACTGGAAAATACATAGATCAATCAAAAATCACTGAACTAATCACATATCTCCAAACTTTCACATTATTAACAATCAATATTCCATTCCACATTCAACCGAATCAACACTGTCGGATGCATATAGTCAAGATAGGGACATCATTGATAGATAACATTAAATAAGCTAGAACTCATGAAATATCATCATCAAGTCACACTGCAAACCCTGCATCATATATGTTATATCCATGAAACATGTTAGCGTATGTACGTGACTACCATGCATGACACCCGCATATATATATTTCAATATACTAAGTAAATTATCACACAATTTATATGCTATTTTACTCAACCGAGACCATGTGTGTACGCAAAAAATCAGAAACAAGACAACATACATATATTGAGTCACTTAATTAAACCATCGCTACAATTCACAAAAAATTTTAAACTTAGATCACAACGCACTTCATTATATTCAGATAAAGAAATCATCATAGCTACAAATAAAAAAATTATAAGCATAAAATATATCAAGAAAGTACTAATATTCACAACAATTTTAGATATATCATATTTGAACCATATCTTTGCTCCCTAGTACACACTTATTCCAAATCAAATCACCTATATATATAGATCATTTAGTTGCACACCTAACAACATGATCTCCATCTTCTTATATAGTTTTCTCCTTAGCCAATACCTTAGGTAAAACCCTTGGTAATTTCATTAGAATTCTTTGACAAAATCAAATAACCACTGTCACTTCAATTACTATGGTCCAATACCATGGAAAAGACTCCTGACATCCATATTACCATGGTTATGATTGTATACATCAATTTAACATACAGGACCTACATATGTATGCGGACCTTCTTCATAGGATTTGCATATACTTTCTCAAACTTCACCTTTATCATTGATCTATATTTGACTTGTCATTTCTCTATTCATAACACTTTTAGCATTTGTACCAATCTGCATTAGTTCCATAGTCATTAATGGTAACATCTTTATCTAGTAGGTTTCCATCAAGGACAACATATTAGCCACAATTCCAGCAATCTCCCCCTTTAGACTCAATGGAAACCACTTCGGTGTTTGTTTAACACCTTTAAATACCTATAAACACACCTGCAAACATCAATACTTCTTCTTCAAATAACTCTTTCCAAACACCAAGCTGGTCTCCCCCTTTGACATTAATGAAAACGGGTTGAACTAGGCTAGATGAACTACTTCCCTTGTAGTGCCGATCGTTGGAGATATGATCTGCTAAAGGTAAATCACAGAATGTGCATACTGACCATGTTCCCTGATCATATGCTTAATATTTTCTACATATTAAATAGAGTACAAGACTTTATGACTTGATCAAATTTCTAACCCTAGAATTGAGTTTCCCTTTAACTAATTTCTAAAAAACGCAATTTAAACCTTATAAATATTAATAATAAATAATATTGACATAGTTAACCTTAATAAATTTGGAATAAATATTCTTTTCATTAAATATTAATTAAACCCTTAAGTTTAAAGGATTAATTATGAGATACCTATGATATTAGTTTAGTCATAAACATATCAAACTTAATTTATAAGTAATAATAGATTGAGGATTACTGACCGTTAGGTTTAAAGGTAATTATGATTTACCATAATATTAGTTATAATATTTACCTAATATAACTAAACTCTAGGAATAATAGTTTAACAATTTGTTTAGATCTATTATTTATCATGAAGATTTAGATTATTATTTTATATAGCTCAATGGACCTATCTATTTAAATAACAATATGATATAGTCCTAACTTATAAATAATAATAATAAATAATATTGACATGGTTAACCTTAATAAATTTGGAATGGAAATCTTTTTAATAAATATTACTTCAGCCTTTAGGTTTAAAGGATAAATTATGAGAGACCAGTAATATTAGTTTTAGTAATAATCATATCAACCTTAAATTATAAGTATTAATAGACTTACCTTGGAATAAAAATTTGGATTATTGGCCATGAGGTTTATAGGTAATCATGATTTACCATAATATTAGTTAGAATATTAGTTACAATAATAGGGTTTAATTACCTTTACGTTGGAATAATAATTAAATATGGGTTAATTAATATCTATTATGGGATATAATGACCAGCTTAATTAAAATATGTGTGTTTCTTGGTATTTGGGATAATAAGAATAATATACCTAATTATTTTAAATTTACCAAAGGGATTCCTTTAGTTACCTAAATATTAATTACTTTTTTAGTAGTTTGACCATGGTCACTAGGTCAAACTAGCCGTTAGCATTTTAGCTGTTGGGGTCTCCGCACGCTCTATTTAATCACGCTAAGCTGGATTGGTTCTTCAACTTGTCCTGACGATGAACCACACTGGTTGGTTCGAAACACGTTGACAAAAGATTGGTTATGTGATTTTGCCGAAGATGATCTTACAATGACCTTTCCTATCAATAATGTCTCGGTGATTACATTAGACACCCAAAATATTGGGTTTACATATTTGGCCCAAAATTTACATCGAAGTCCAAAAATAATAGGATGACATAGATAACATGACATGATCCCAATATCCCATACAAGATTGAATTTTATAATTATTGATAACATGGATCCTTTCCTGACCTTTACATCAAGAGACATTTATAATTGAAACTAGCAACCTAAATAGTGAGGTAGAAAGATCATGATGGTCATCATGAACCACCATGCACCATAGAAGAATCTCATCAATATGAGACCAAATATGTAATGTTTCCAAGCATCACCAAGAAACTCAAGAAAAACATCAACCAACATAAGATACACTTCCTCCTCATCAGGTATAACATTTATTGACATTGTCTGGAAAGATATAAACATCATCGATAACTTCGTCATACAGAATCCATGCATCATTGGTAACTAATGAAATAATGACAACAACATTTGTATCTTTAACAATAGTAACACTAACAACCATACATCAACAATGATATGTACTCATCATAACCATCATGCAACAATAAATGCTCAAGCAACCATAATGCCAACAATTATCTATTAGAAGCATAGCAAATGCTTCGCGTGAATTGGTGCCAGCTTTTCACCATCAATTCAAATCACATTATATATATCAAATCAGAAAAAGTTCCAAAGAACTATTCCAACGTCAATAATCATGCTTTGAAACAATATTATGAACCAATCTTAAGAAGCATATGGGCATTACCATCAAATTGCATCAAGCTAATGTAAGAATCAAGATACCAATAACAAAATGATGAAAAAATATGGGAAGCTCCCTGTGAATTTGCGCCACATCTTTTCCATTATCGAGTTTCCCATTACTGAGAGGAATCCATGAATGTTTAACTAAAAAACCATGTATATGCACTATTGTCATTCATACCAACTATAGATAAAATGTAAATTGTAGGAGCTTTTAGCTAGAACTCCCGCTAAACATGATAGGCATGTTAAAACAATTAGGAAAGTGAAGAGGCAAGAATCATTCCTAATTTTTATTTGAGATATTCAAAGGAATCATGTGGAAGTGCCCTTGTAAATAGGTTTGCAACTTTTTCCTTTGAAGGAACATATTCCTGCTTAACCTTTTTTTCAAGCACCTGCTCTCTCGGCAAATGGTATTTAATGGGAATGTGTTTTCTTTTGGAAAGCACGACAAGATTTTTAGTGGTACTTATGGCACTAGTGTTATGACAGAGAATCTGTACATGTTGAGGAGAAGTGACTTGAATGTCTTGCAATGTTTGGATAATCCATAGAAGTTGAGTACAACAAGAGTAAATAGAAGCATATTCTACTTCACTAGTTGATAAAGAAATAGAGCTTTGTTTCTTACAGGACCATGAAACTAAGCTAGGTCCCAAAAATAATGCTCCTCCATAGTGTTTTTGAGGTCATCAACATTCCCTTCCCAATTTTCATTTCCATAAGCATGAAGTGAAAAATCTTCCTTTTTGGGATACCATAGAACAGAATGTTGAGTTCCTTGTAGATACTTGAAATTCCTCTTTACTGCTTGGAGATGACTTTCCTTTAGATTTTCATGAAATTGTCCAACAATTCTGATTGCATGCATAATTTTTGGCCATGTACTTATATGATATTTCAAGTTGTCAATCATAGATATGTATTTGGGTTCATTAACTGAAGAAGAATCATCATTTTGGCCAATATTAGATTCTATTACCATTGGTGTGCATATAGGCTTGTAGTCTTCCATTGCATATTTTTTCATAATCTATTTGAGATACTTTATTTGATAAAGAGGTATACCATCTTCAGTCTATTGAACTTGAAGACCAATAAAGTCCGTTACTTCACCAAGTAGAGACATTTAAAATTCTTACTGCATAACTGAAGAAAATCCTTCAATCATAGGCTCTACATTGCTTCAAAATATGATGTCATATACATAAAATACTACCATCAAAAGTTTCTCCTCGTCAAATTTCATATATAAATTGCTATCTCCAAAACCATTTTTGAATCCTTGTTCCTAAACATGCATATCAAGATGATAGTACCATGAACGAGGAGCTTGTTTTAACACATACAACACCTTCTTAAGTTTTAAAACAATATTTTTATTATTTACAAGAGTGAATCCTTCAGGTTTAAAAATATAAAATTCTTCTCCTCATCCCCATTTAAAAATGCAGATTTAACATCCATTTGATATACTTTAAAGTTATGAAAGATGGGAAATGAAAGAAATATTGTTATGGCTTCAAGTCTAGATACACGTGAAAATGTCTCTTCAAAGTCTATGTCTTTATTAAGTATATCCACGATTGTATGTATTGCTTCTCCCTATAAGGTGTGAGGTGTTCTTGAACCATCAAACATGGCACATAACATTTTTTGAACTGCCATGTTCATTATTTATTCCACTCCATTTTGTTGAGGATTTTTAGCTATGGAAAATTGCCTTTGGATGCCATGCTGTTTAGAAAAATTGAAAAACTCATCAAATGCCTCATCTTTATACTTTAGTAAACAAGTCCAACACATTCTTGTAAAGTCATCAATGAATAATATGAAATATTTTTCACCAAGAGGAGACTTCTATCTTAGAGGACCACATAAATCAATGTGAACAAGTTCAAGGGGTTTGCTTCAAGTATCTTCTTTAGATTGAAATTGAACTCTGGATTGCTTGCCAAATTGACATGATTTGCAAATTCTATTTTTAGGTGGAGAGATATTGGGAAAGTAACAAATTACTCCCATATGGCTTGACTTTTATAATTGAGAAAAGCTAAGGTGCCCCAACCTTTTGTGCCAAATCCATATTTCTTCATATCTTCTTAGAAACCAATGCTCTTTTTCGCCTTCTAAGATAGACATTTCTTGGAGTTCTCATTCCCTTTATTATGATTTCACTTGTATCCATATTTCTTACCATGAAATTCTTCGATCTAAAAATAACATCATTTCCTTGATAAAACATTTGACAAATACTTAACAAGTTAAGCCATAACCCATCAACAAATAATACATTTCCAACCTTGATATTTTTCTTTGAAATCACGAATCCTTTCCGTTTGATAACAGAAGGTGAGTTATCAACAAAAGCCACATTTTTTTCATTTTTAATTCCATTAAAAGAAACAAAATTATCTCTTTCACCTATCATATGCTTTGAACATCTGTTATCAACATACCGTAGATGCTCTTGATCTCCTGCATACAATGCTAGACCACAATTTTTAGACGTAGTAATTTTATTTTACCACACCTTGGGTGGTATTGATTTTTGTTTGATGTTATAAGATGACTTCATCCTACTTATTCATTCATTTTATTAATAAACAATTTGATTTCAAATAGAACATTCAATTTCATTTTGAACAGGTGAGAAAACATTATAGCAAGATTTATTTGTCCCAGTTGGATTCTGTTGTTTTCATGCTTACATTATAGGAAGACCTATTTGGGGATGTTACATATTGTAAAGAAACATTATTTGATTTAAACTAGAGTCAAAATACCCTCCAAGACCTCATCATGGCACAGAGGTCAAGTTAGCCTAAATAAAGGGAAAATTCAACCTAAATAAAGAAATTCATACCCCTCAAAAGCATATATATAAGGAGGAACTCAACCTCATTTGGAAACACACTCAAGCAAGTTCGATCTCCACAAGATATAAGCTGGAAAAGGATGAAGAAGAAGAAGAAGATCGATTTTTTTGGATCTCTCTCTCTCTCTCTCTCTCTCTCTCTCTCTCTTGTTAGTGTTTCTACAGTTACTGGGAAAGATGAAATTTGTAAGTTTCATTGAAGTTGTGAAGTTGCATCAAAGTTGTGAAGTTGCTTTTAGGTCAATTTTTGAAGTTGTAAGTTTGAAGTTATGAAGTTGAAAGGTGAAAATTTGTGAAGTTGGTTCTAGGTCGAAGCTTTGAAGCTACAAGGTTGAACTTGTGAATCTTCATCAAGGTGAAAGTCATGAATCTACTAGTTTGAAGTTGTAGAAGTTCTTACTAGGGGTCGAACTCGCTGAAGAAGTTGTTGGAAGGATAGTGTTTATTACTAGAAGCTGTGAAAATCAAGGAATGTTGACTTGTCCTTGGAGGAGTCTTTGTCAGGGGTCTAGCTCTTGGAATTCATCAATTGAAGATCAGAAGAACAAAAGAATCTGTGTGGGTTTTACTCTCAGTTGGAAAGGTTTTAGCCTTGGTCGATCACCTATATCTTGTGCCCTCTTGTCTCATTGTTCTTTGTTGTTTGGTATTTGTTTGATGATAAGAACATTAATAATAATAAAGTTAAAGAAGAAGTGAATCAAGTAAAGTAAAAATACATAACAAGAAATGATCAAAATAAGAGAAATCACCTAATCTAGATATCCTAAGTTTCTCAACAAAACGTGGAGGATATAGATAGAAGATCCTCATCTATGAATGGTTAAAACTTGGTTCCCTATATTTTTAGAGACATCGTGTAAGGAATTTAAGCTTCTTGAAAGCTCATCAAATAGGTCAACCTGGAATTCTAGTTATAACTTTTGTTTTGCGCAATCTCATAATGTGAAATTTGGAGGACACAAATAGAAGATATTCATGTACCTTTGATTAAAATTTCAGACCTTGGTTTGCTATAATATCAGAGATATGGTTTGAGTAAGTCAGGCTTCCTTAATTCCCATAATATCTATTTTAAATAGAATATGAAATCTAGAAGAGACAAAGAAGAGATATCTATGTACATATGGTAAACATTTTAGCACTCGAATTGAAAAATTGAATACATGAAATGTTGTGCATGTTTGTTCTTGGAAAGAAGAAAGCAACAAAAAGTTTGGGGAGAGGTAGACATGGTGAAAGAAGTAGTGACAAGTAGATCTAGTGAAGTCATAAGTAATTAATAAACCCGGTTAAGGAAAAAAGAAAAAAGTAGACTTGCTGGAAGAAAAAGAAACTGATAGAAATTGTGGAGAGGCACACAAAAGTAGTGAAGCAGGTTGGTTTCTAAGGATATTTGGAGTAGTGGGGATTAATGTTTCTTATAGGTTGGTGCCTAGAAAAAAACATAGGATATTGGTGTCTCCAAGAGGTTGGTATTGATGTTAGAGGGGATTAATGTCTCTTGTAGGTTTGTTCATATGGAGCAGCAGAGATGATTAGTGTCGCCTGGTGGTTGGTGCCTATGAAGCATCAAAGGGAATTGGTTCCTATTGTAGATCAGTGCCTATAAAGTGGCTAGGGATTGATGTCTCTTATAGGTTGGTGTCTACAAAACAAGAGAGGGGATTGAAATCTCTTGTAGGTGGGTGTCTATAAATGGATGTAATAGTAGATTAGTGCCTATGATATCATCGATATAAGCAATTTTTGTGGGTTTTTCATATCAAGGTATTGGCATATATCTTGTGATACTTGTTCAATTTATCAAATTGATGCTTTATGATCTTTAAATAAGTAAAAAATGTACCCCCGCCCCCTGAACCCCCTCTTAGAATAATTGTGAATGTAACACTTCATTTGAAATTTGCTTGTGGCTTAACAATTCATAAGGAACAAGGATTAATGTTCGAGAAGAATACTATTATTAATATTGGGAAGTAAGAGAGATAAGATATGATGTTTAATGCAATATCTCAAGGTAAGGTTTGAATGGTTTATGATTTTAATCTCCCTTTTCATCTAATCAATATGTAAAGATGGAAAAACTAGTTGGTGTGACTATAGTAAAGGCATAGAAAGAATATATTGAGACTTATTGAGACTTACCACAATGTCAACTTATTTGTAATTGATCACAATTTTATAACTTTTTTACTTTATTCATATCTAACTTATTCTTCATGTAACTATTGAGGTATAGTTTTAAATAATATTCTTTATGTTCTCAACAACTCCAAGCAAGTGAGTAAATTCAAAATGCTTGAATTCATCTTACAAATATACATAGACATAATTTTGACCATATTAAGAAGATAGATAAAAGATAATATTATCTATATTTTTAATTGAGAAAAAATATATTTCAAATCAGCAGATAAATTTTAAACATATACATATACATAATGTTGATCATCTATAATTCTTTTGCAATTACCCATAAAATCAATTTAGATCCATCATACTTTTAGATATATAAAATATATTGCAAAGAATAATCTCAAAATTAATAAGAATTTACATGTGTATTATTTAATCTAACTTTTGAACCAAAAAATATAATTAAAAAAAAATTATAAATAATTATATTAAAATTTTTTAATTATTAATTTTTTAAATTAAAAACATGGTTTAAAATTAAATTATTTTGATCGTTCATTTAAAAAGTTTTTTTATTTTTATTTTTCCAAAATTGTAATGAGTAAAAGTTTATAATCAATTTAACCCGCTAAAAAAAATAATGTTTTAAAAATATGATATGGATTATTTTTCATTTCATTTTAAAGTTAACTGTTTCAAGCATAGAAAGAATGATAAAATTATTACCAGAAGTAGCTGTTAATTAAATACCAAACATAAGAACAATATAAATATGAAAAAATGTTCTCTTGTCCAAAACTTAATATTTTAAAAATAGGGCGTGGAGCATTTTTTAGTTCACCTAAAAATAACTTTTTTATATATAAAAAGACGGATAATTATTTTATCAAAAGTAGCTGGTAATTAAAAACGAGACCAAAAAAAAGCGTAATATATGAAAAAATATTTTTCACTTTCCAAAATTGTAATATGTAAAAACTAAAAGTTTATAATGAATCTAACCCACAAAACTATTAACATTCTAAAAATACTAGATTGAGTAGTTTTCATTTCGCTTGAAAACAACTTTTCTTAATCAAAAAAAGAATGATAAAATTAAAATAGTAGCTGGTAATTAAATGGAAAACCTAAAAAATAGAAATCTATAATAAAATAGAGAGTTGAAAACGATAAATAATACGTTGAGACATATATAAACTTATCTATAGTATTTTAAATCAAAGGTGTATATTCCATTATATTTATTTATTATTAATACTTTTTACGGAATGACGTGTATAAATAGGTTTAATGACATATTTCTATTTATGGTTGAAGTGACTTGTACTTTCATTTGATTCCACTATTATTGAACGTTTTATGATTGAATGAAGTTTATAATTGTTTAAGCTTTTTGAATTGTTTTATTTTCTTAATGGGTTGATTTTAGTGTTTTGTTTTGGATGTTTTTTTGGTTTTGGTTAGAATTTATTGAAATTATAATTTTGATGGGTAATTCTGGTACAATTCAAGTGCTTATAGATATTGAATCAATATATATAATAAAAAAAATAGTTTAAATAACACATCAAAATTTCACCTCAAAAAATCTAAAACTTCGCAAGGAAAATAAGTCCTTTTTATTTTCTGATATCAAATAAGATAAATACAATAATATCGCTAATACTGTGTAAAGACAGCTTGCAAACTAAATCCAAATTGGGAATAACAATGTCCATCACTGGAAGTATAGGGCCTCGTTGGAACTGTGAGACGGGATCGCATGCCAACGTTGGTTAACAAAATGAAAATTGGTTGACTGCCTGTTGCTTTGAATTTTCCGGAGAACGGAGGAAAAACCCCGCCTCCCCTTTCGCACACGACACCTACTCCACTGATAAGGGCCCCGTGTTCGGCTATAAAAGCACCACACCAGCTTTGAAACTAATCATAAATGCTCGTGTATTTTCTCAGGTTTGTATGGGAGAGTGTTTGGAGTGTTTTTCAGGTTTGTGTTGGAAAGTGTTTGGAGTTTTTCAGATTTATATTAGAGAGTGTTTGGAGTTTTTTCAGATTTATATTAGAGAGTGTTTGGAATTTTGTGTAGTAAATTATTTTTTAAACGTTTCGAGTTAAACATCACAACCCATCATAGAAGATCTAATCATCAATTTTTTCAATCCTGACAAGGTCATGGGTTCCAGAGTTTTGGTTGTGAATTCTCACCAATCATGGGATTATATCTTGGCTCAAGCTCATGCCCAATCCTGCCCGGTTAGTCACCATTTCTGTTAAATCCAACCTTTCATTTCATTTGTTGCAGATTTATATATATCTCTGCACTTTATTTTACAGATGATATAGATACCTTTGGCGAAGACACCCATTTTCATATATTAAAATGATTGGAGTTGTATTTGTTTATAAAAGGATTTTACACCATCGCAGGTTGCAGTGCATTTTACCGCAGACTGGTGCGCGCCCTCAAAATACATGGCGGGGTTTTTCGAGAATCTGGCGTTGAAGTATCCTGACATCCTGTTCTTGCTAGTTGATGTGGATGAAGTAAAAGGTGTTAAGAATAAAATGGAAGTGAAGGCCATGCCGACCTTCCTCTTAATGAAAAATGATGTGCAGGTGGACAAAATAGTGGGAGCCAATGCTGATGAGCTGCAGAAAAGAGTGGCCAACTTTGCGGAGATGGCCCGCAAATCTGCCCAAGAGCGTGCCCGCCCGTGCTAAATTTGCACAAGAAGTTGCACAGTAATGTATACATCTGTGTTTCCTGTAATGTATTGTCTCCATGGCTTTTAAATTTGATGGTGCTCTGTGACCTAAACAGGCATTCACTGGAAATTTCTTGTGTGGATTGTTTAGTCTGAGATTTGGCTTTCACATGATGTATGATGTGTTATATGTAATAATCATCTACACCAATTTATTCAGAGCTTGTGTATATCAATCCAGAAATGAATCTTGTATTCTGAACATTTTTTTTATGAAAACAATCAGCCGCCCTAAATTTGATTGTATTTATTTATCGATTTTGTTACAGGATGACCCGTTAATTCATCACAGAGATTTTGGAATATTTTGAAAATTATATAAAATATTAAAAATAAGTCAAATTAATTAAAATCAATTTTTCCTTATATTTAAGGATTTCTAAAATATTTTAGAATTTATAATAAATTAAAGGCTTAAATATGTCCTGATCATTATGTGTAAACCAGAAACAAATATGGTCCACTTAAAGGCTTAAATATGTTAAGATCATTATGTGTAAATCAGAAACAAATATGGTCCAAATATGGTCCATTTAAAGGCTTAAATATGTCATGATGATTATGTGTAAATCAGAAACAAATATGGTCCTTTAGTGGGATCACAAGGTTATTTGGAGGAGTTGGTAGAAACAAATATGGTCCACTTAAAGGCTTAAATATTTCATGATCATTATGTGTAAATCAGAAACAAATAGTGGGATCACCAGGTTATTTGGAGGAGTTGGTACCTCTGGGATGTGATCTTCTATCACAAGTTTTTAATTTTTATGTGTAAACGAGAAACAAGTTTTTAGCTTTTATGTGTAAACCAGAATATGGTCTCTTAGTGGGATAACTAAGTTATTTGGAGGAGTTGGTCTTTTAGTGGGATCACTAAGTTATTTAGAAGAGTTGGTATCACTCGATGTGATATTTTCCCACAAGTTTTTAGTTTTTATTAGGTTAGTGATGGGATTAACATATGATTTGAGAAATTGTAAGTAAGGATATTTAAGCAAGTAAAGGTATTTAAGTTGCCAAAATTACTTAAAAATTGCATCTAACTCAAGTCACACCAATCAATATTCATAATTATATTTGTGGCTAAAAAATTCAAACTTGTTAGCTTTTCATCATAAAATACATTAATAGAACTCCTTTGTCATGAGCTACTCTAAACTCTATATACAATGAATACCATAATATCACATTAAAAAAATATAAAAAAATTAAATAGAAAAATAAATCACTAAACATTAAAAACTAAATAAGTAAATTTAAGTTCACTTTAAACTTAACTCTATTAGATATTTTGAAAGATGAAATAAAACTAGAAAGATTTAAAAATACACATTAAAAGATTTAATATTTTATATATTTAATAAATTTCAATTTAAAATAAATCTAAAAGAATTGAATGTGAATTATGGTAAAAAATAGAAATTTTCACTATATAAAAAGGAAGAGTTTTACACCAAAAAAAATTCCTAGCACCATGAACATCTTCAACATCTTGAAGTAGTACCCCAAAAAACCCACCCACATATGGTGTAGTAGAAGTAATTGGTGTAATAGGGTGTTATTGTGCTCGCATAGGATCATAACACATCTTGCGAGAGTAACAGTGCTTGTATTTGGTGTAATATGGTTGGCATAACAGAATAGACGTAATAGTTAATAGTGGCAACAGATCTTTCCAAAGTACACATTCCCCATAAATTCGTTTCCGTTGATTTAAAATAAATATAAACCAAAAAAATTAATGTAAGTGAAATTATAATATTTATATTTATTAATGTAAGTGAAATTATAATATTTATATTTATTTATATATTTTCTTAAAGAGGGGGCGACTCCCCTATTTACCTACAATATAGTCCAGATTCACAATTTCACATTATATACAATATGTATAAATGCATAATGACGGAATATGCTGCTGAGCAACCCAAACATAAGACACATAGGGTGCGGAGCAGCAGGGACATATCAACGGGAACACGGGTGGGGAGCGAGAAATTCAACCGTCCTGAATTTTCATGATAGCTTTCCTTGAGCACTTTGGAGTCATAGTTGAATGTAATAATGACCCCAAAAAAAAATCCTCCAAAATTACTAACGCTTTTGAAATTCCTATCTCACTTTAAAAATATCAATTTAAAATAATATAAATTAATTAAATTTAAAGTAAATTAATATTATAATATTATTACTTATATATAATATCCCTGAAATACAAAATAATTGAAAAAAAAAATATGTTCCTAAAATAATTTTAATATGATGAAATATATTATTGCAGAGATAAACCTAAAATATTAAAAAATGTCTAAATCATATTAAATAGACCTAATCTCAAAATAATATCTCCAAGTGAAATTTAACAAATAATTTTTTAATTAAGAATTCTCTAGGGGTAGAGTCTTAGACGCAAAGTCACATTAAATTTAATAAATATTTTTTAAATTAAAAATTATATACATAGAACAGTTTTATAAGCAAACACAAAAGCATCGAATGGATATATGCATTTTGAAACGCAACCTTGTTGTCATATATTAAATTTACGTCGATTCTTTAAAATATGAAGCGCATTAGAAAAGTCTTAATATACTATTAAAAGCATAGTCGTAACATATTCATAAAGTTTGAGTGCAAGATTTCTATAAGATCAAGATAAGAAGATAGTGTTCATCTTTTCCAAAGATGAGCGCATGATTTGAGATATTTTTTCCTACCATGTGAACTATGCACAGCGTGTTTATTTTAACTTAATTGATTTATGAATGCTTAAATTTACTGATAGGATTAAGGTCGTTTTGGTTAATCCAGACTTCATTGCATTAAGATGCCATTGGCTTAAACGAAGTGGTCAATTCCAAGACGAGAATATTATACTTGAGAATTGTATGTTATCTAATCTACTAAAAATTAAAAGAAATCAATGATCAAATCGTGTTCATCTTTAAAACAACTAAGTTAAATCAATATTAATTTATTATTTATATAAATAAAATTTAATCAAAGTTTATGGCGGCAGCTTAATAAGGAATGGCCATGCTATGAAGTAATGATCAGAAGGTTTACTTTAAAATTATTCAATCTTGAAACCAGCGATGAGTTTTTCCTACCCACATTTAAATATTTTTAAACAAATAAATAAATATCTCGATATTTTATTAGAATCGTAATAAAAAATTAAGAACTAAAATAAATTAATTTTCAATTTTCAATTCAGGAAAATAAATTAATAACCACATTGTTTACTTTGAAAGTTCCTGTTTAACTCCATTGAAAATCTACAGAATATTATTTTTAAATACAAAACATCTTTAAAAATATATAAAAATATTTTTTTAATATAATGTTTAATTGTAAAATAAAAATAATTTCCACAATAGACCATCGAACATTTAATTTTATTTAAAAAACAAAATCTCTAAGAGAATCTAAAATAATAATAAAAGTAAGCTATAGATACCTGATATATATATAATCGTGGTTTGGTTTGTTGTAAACAATATAATACTACTCATTTAATTTTATATTTTTTACTTTTATTCTTCAAAACTTATGTAGAAATTGAGAAATATTCTTATGTTTTATAATGAGAATGTATGACAACAATAGCGTGTTTTTTTTTTAATATAGAGCTTCCAAGAATAACGTGTCTTTCTTCCTACACATTGTGTCGAATATGTCATGTCTTCTAACACACACAACGTATATAATATATCATTTAGGATTGAATATGTCTGCCCAGCCTTCACATAACTCGAAGAAATTGGATGGTCCAAAACAGATCCTATCTAATCTTTGACTCAGTTATTGCGGTAATAATATCTGTCACAGAGAAGCGATTATTATTTATCCTTCCTATTAAAGGAAACCATACATATATATGTATATTAAAATTGTATAGGGAAAGTTTGAATATATTTAAATGAGTTTATTTATATAAGTTAAATAATTGGTAAATGCTTATACATATTAAGTTATATTTGATATCAAAATTTATGTCATCTACATTTTATAAAATCGAAATTAAAAATAAATTAACTAAATGAAAATCAGATTATTATTTATATATATATATATAGATGTATAAAATCGTTTAATGAAATTTGTGGATATGGCATGGCATTTTATAACTACATATTAATTGGCATTAAAAAAATTAAAGTTATTTAAACATATTGAAATTATCAAATTTGGAATTTGTAAATAAGCATTTTTATTTTTATGAAAGTATTGTAATGATTTATAGCTAAATTACAATATCCAATGTCGAAATGAATTTGTATTAAAAGTTTTAGTTGAGAGATATTTATTCCACCAAAATAATTTTCGCTTGTACTTAAATGCAATTCTATAAAGTAGTTCATTTGCATGGGAAAAAGAGTACTAAAAATATAAGTAACATGTTTTAGGGGGATTTGAATATCTATTATAGTAAATCGTCTTTTATGCTTAATAATCAATCCAAGACTTGATTGATTGATTTACATCCTTTAATTCAACATGCATTATAATATAGATTAATTTAAATTTGGTTTAACAAATGTAACCACCATACTTTAATCACTAGAATACACTAATAAATCAGATGTAATAATTTTTTGGAGCTTTTTGCCCCAAAGTAATGTTTAATCAATAAGATGAAAGAAATATTAATGTATACTATTTATGTATCCACCAAGTAACATATTTTGGATTATACTAGTGCCATTGGACCATGACCTACTCTGGTACTTGATTCTAAAAATATAAAACTCTCTTGTCCGTAATAACATATGGTTCTACCATGAAAGTTCACTAGTAGAAAACCTATGTGTATTCATAATCAAAATCGTGCAATTTATTGGTGATCTGGATTTAAGCAAGAATGCAAAAAATTACAGATATAACCATAAATACAGAGATGCAACAAAAATAACACTTCATTTCATTGATGTAAAATACTGAAATATGCTTACAAACAAAAATGGAAATAAACAAGCTCGGGCGATGGTAGCTTATCTCTGAGAAGAGATGTGGCGGCTACATGCCTCTGAATTGTCTTAAAATGAGGCTTGAAGGCCTATTTATAGTTGAGAAACAATGGAAAACCCTAAACGTCCGAAAACCTAACCTAAGGTGATCAAGCGCCAAACTATGGGCCCTTTTTGGGTAAATTGGTTCATCAACTTCCTAGGGTCATAACTTTGGTATACGACCTTCGTTTGATGCGCACAATACCTCATTAGAAAGATTTATCTGAGGACTACAACTTTTGAGTGAGCAACATTGGTTCATGGTTGCTCCCATTTTTCCGAAAAGACTTCGTTTTGGGCCTCAAAACGGCTCTGGAAGTTCAGGACCTGAAAAACTGCCAAAAGTAGTAAATTGTGCTACAAATAAGGAAACTGAAAAATTGAAAGAAACAATGGTGGAGGTACAAGTGGAATAGGTGGGTTGCCACCAATATCCACCTGGATCATTCCCCCCCCTTAGGAATCAATGGTCCCCATTGCATTGAGTTCCTCCATGAGTTGAGGAAACTTTTGCTGAACTTGGTCCCTAGTGAGCCACTTTCCTTGGCGAAGGAGTTGTCTTGCTTTGACAACTCGATATAGTTGGATCCTTTGTTGTCGGTTGTTCATGATTTGTGTGTCCATGCTTTGATCAGTTTTGGCATGTTCCATGTAATCTAGATTTAACTCTGTAGGTGTGAGTTGTTCTGCAATGTCTGATATGTCTTGCAATGGTGGGAAGTATGGTTGAAGGCGGTCCACATTGAACACTAGGTGCAGGCCAAGGAATGGGGGAATTCCGAGGGTAAGTGCATTTTCTCATACAACCTTGGTAATGGTGTAAACATCATATCATAGTGGTTTGAGTTTCTAATAGGCTCCGGTAAGGAGCTCCTTCTGCAAATGCAACTAGACTTTGTCGCCCACCTGAAACATGTGTGGCACCCGATGTTGATCATGTCGCTTCTTGTACTTGGCATTTGATTTCTCTAGAATGTCGTGTACCTATTGGTGGATATGTTGGATGTGCTCAATGAAGTTGTTTACCTTATTAGTTTTAGACTGGACATGAGCCGAATCTTCCTGAGTAGTTGCAAATGGCATCGCCACACCAATGGCACATAGTGGCTGGAATCCCAAGCCCACCTAACAGGGGTTGTGTCCAGTTGAGCAATGGAGAGCCCGATTATAGTTGTACTGGACATAGGCAAGTTTCTAATCCCATGTGCATGAATGCTTTTAGTTGTACATGCACAAAATGCGTACGATCATTATATTGGCAACCTTTGTCTAGCCATCAATTTGGGGATGGAAAGCTGTGGACTTGGTGAGCTTGCTATCCATTGTCGACCATAGACTGGACCAAAATGAACTGAGGAACCTTTTGTCCTGATCTGAGATGACGGATTGTGGGATCCCCAAGTGTACCCACACTCATTCAAAGAAGAGTTTAGCAGTGGCTTTTACTCTGATATTCTTCTTGCAAGCTCCCATAATGGCCATCTTCGAGATCCCAGCACATCTATTTATGAGTTTTTGCAGTCCCTTCACACCTCTGTTGTCATGCAGCAGCTTGATGCATGTCTCCAAAAATGTAGTGAGCATTGATGGGTCCATTTCTGGTTCCAGTTTGTCATTAATTCCTAAAGTGGAGGCCTCCGCAAAGCTCTTATTAGCTTCCATGAATGTCTCCTTCATGCGCTCCAAATTGAATTTTGGTTCCTTTATTGGAGCCTTGCAAAACCAGGCACACTCTTCGGGTTGCTTTCCTTTGTCATCTCCTATCGTGATACCACTTTAAAGTATGATATTTACATTCGGGTCTTCCTCGTGCAACTCAGTCCTCATCATTTGCAAGTTCTGAGTCGGGGAAGGTTGGAGTGCTCCTTTGTTGCACAACCTTGCTATCAACATAGGACAATCCTTTGTCTCATGAACAAACTGGGTACAGTATAAGCATGATGGTCGGGTTGGATTTGTACAATTGTAGGCATAATGTCACGGTCGTGTGCAATTGTAACATGTCAGTTGTCCGCGACCTCTTCCTGGTCCCATTCCATCTTAATCTCATCTGTGCCCTTAAAATCCAGTGTGTGCCATCCCTGAATTTGGATTGAGGGCCTGCGTTGTGGTCTGAAGTCTGTAGGTAGGAGTTTGATCCATCACCAGTTCATAACTTCTACATGTGTGCTCATCATGGCCTATTGACCTATAGAAATTACAGAAAAACTACTAGGAATTATGTGTATACTTCTGTAATAGATGGCAGTTTTATGTAGCATGCTTCCCTCCTATCTGACAAATCGCACACCATAATGCAAGCGTAGCGCTCAGTCCTATTTGTGCCTTTGGTCTCAATGCCATTGGTCCTCCTCCCTCCAGGAAGTTCACGAAGACTGGAAAATGGTCCTTGTCATGTCCCTGGCCTATGTACTTTATGCACCATACCTCCTCGTGCGCATCTAGGCGAACCGTCCTATCATGTTTCATACTCTGCATCTCAAGGCACAAGTTTTTCAACTGCGCATGGATCTGTTTAACCCCCAAGTTAGGATCTTTGATCGGGGTCTTGTGCAGTCTCATTGTGATCTTCAAGGCTTTTGCCAAAGTGGTTAGCTTCCGCTATGACAACATGTTCCTTAGATGCGATGTTAGCAATTCTACAAACCATGCGCGGTGTTGCCCATCTGTCAAGGTCATATTCGCTTCACGAATTATACACTTCAGTCTCTGATCCAGCTGCTAGGGGGTCTCGCCTAGAAGCATCACGATTTTCTTAAATCCAATGATTTAGTGTGTCTTTGCTTTTTGCCTGCTATCTTCCTTGTTTAGCACAACTTGGATATCTGTGATCCCTACGTTCGGATTTTCATTGGAATTCTTAATGTACCAAGTCAGTGCACAATCCTGTAGAGCATTGACGAGTGTTGATTTCTTTATATTGTCATCTGTGACTCCATGCATTTCCCATACAGCCCTTACCATGAACCAAAATTGGTTCGGATCTTCATTCCCTACTCCTTTGACCACCGAAAAGTTTATTGCACTTGCCATATTGAACTATAGTGGTGGCAGAGGTGGTGTGGGCGAAGACAGGGTTGAAGATGGTGAAACTAGCAATGGTGTAGGTGGAAGTGGTATGCGTGGAATTCACTGCTTTATCAAACTAATTTTGCTTCTTGGTGAAACCTTCACAAGCTCTTCCTTGCTTTCTCGCGGAGGTGAAATCATGGGGCTAGTTTCTAGTTTTGCACTACCTTCATTTCTATAGATCCTCCCACTTCACATATCCCCAAACATTAATTTATTCGCATAACCAACTTTTCACAGAGCAACATTTTAATCCAAGTGTTCAAATAATTAGTGTATTTACCTCGCGGTCCTTTTAGGAAACATCATTCGTCCTCGCTATATATGACTGAAGTATCTACCGCGAACTCGGTGATAAATCCTCCTATAATTTAATCGAGATAGTGATCCACAATGAAGGTGATCCTATCTTCCGATGGTTCCAGTTTGCGCACCAACTCTGGAGTCCACACAATAGGTTTGTCGAGCCTACACCTTCCTTGACTATCTTCTAGCTTTGCAATCCAATCGTACAACTCAGAGGGGAAGGATGCAAAGAAAATTTCAGGGATTTCCGTATATAAGTAGCCATCTAAACACTTTTCCTTTGATAATTGCGGATTGATTTTCTCGCATTGCGAACTCGTGGATCTTTCTGTCCAACCACTCTTCGATTCCTTTCTTTGTCGGATTCCAATGATACGACATCAGACATCTCTATGTAGATCTCGGTCCCTACAATGGAACCATTTTTTGGCTTATTTGGGCCTGAACGAGGTTTAGAGTTTATTTAGCTAAAAAAATCCTGGTACTACCAGCCCTTTCAGCAACAGTCCATGGAGTGCGGACCCAGGTCTCACCTAAAGTAGTATGGGAGGGTGCTAGAACCAAGTTTCCGCACCCTGGTGATGTCTGATGAGTTCAAGTGGTCCGTCATTTGACCCTGTGCGCAGGTTACTTGGCGCACTTTCCCTTACCTCAAAGTCTGATATATTGCCTTCGCGTAGCCCTACCCAGGGCTGAATGTCAGACTTTTGTGTTATTACCCAATATCTTCTTAGTGTTCCAATGTTAGTTGATTATCTTAACCTACTTCCGTGCCTTAAGTTATACTTAACAATATAAATCATTCATACAAGTGCGTGCAATAAATAAATAGTATATTTGCAAATCATAACAAACATGCATTAACCCACCAACAGATAGATAGAATTATGACAAAACTTCTCTTTATTAATTCCCTCGGTTACAGACTCTACTCACCCTATGCACTAAGCTGCAGGGGTCCACACACTCAGTTGTGGACTACTAGGCCTCTGCGCACTCAGTTGCAGAGCCTTGTCCTACCATATGACCCAAAGACACACTTTACACTTCGACTCAATTACTTAGACTTCCTTGCTTACTATTATCTATCTCTTTTTACACTTAAAGCCTCGCTCTATTTATACAATCCCATGGTCCGCGAACCATGGGTAGGTCTATCCAACCGACATTACATTACAAAACTAGTGCGGACAACCCTATCGTTGAATTACACTTTTGTGCCCCGCATCCACAATTCACAGATCTTTACAACAAGATTAGGTCAAAACTTGGGCTTTGAGCCCCAAAACATGCCTTGGGGGGGATTCCATGCCCAACACCAGTTATAGCTATACTGGAGATAGTGGAGTTTCTAATCCCATGTGCGTTGATGTTTTGAGTTGTACATGCATAGAATGTGTATGATCATCTTGTTGGCGACTTCTTTCTAGCCATTAGTTTAGGGATGGAAAGCTATGGAATTTGTCAGCTTCATGTCTAGAATCGACTAGAGACTAGACCAAAATGCATTGAGGTACCTGCTGTCCCGATTTGAGATGATAGATTGTGGTATCCCAAAGTGTACCCACACTTGTTCAAAGAAGAGTTTAGCAATGGCTTTTGTTGTTATATTCTTCTTGCAGGCTGCCATAATGGCCATCTTCGAGAATTTGTCGACAACCATGAAAACACAGTCATTGCCTTGCTTAGTATAAGGAAGGACCGACTTGTAATCCATGGAGATGAACTCCCAAGGTCAACGGGGGGTAGGAAATGGAGTATAACGGCCTTGCTTGTTTATGGTTAGTTTGGCAATGGCATAGGCGGTGCAGGATCTGATGTACTTGCCGACATCCTATCAAAGATTCAGCCAATAGAAATACTTTTGCAGTGCTTCCACCATTTCCTCGACCCCAAAATGCCCAACAACCCGACTATAGTGCACTTCCCAAAGCAACTTGACTCGCTTGCTTGAAGGAACTCAAAGGTTACCCAGGTAGCATAACAGGGCATCCTGGAGGTGAAAATTTGGAAAATTCCTACCCTCCAAGAGTGTCTGGTATGTGTGGTCAAATTATGGGTTGCTTTTGTAGGGAAGTGGCTAGTCGGAAGTCTCGTGCCCACAAGAGTTGATCATGGTGGTTAACACCATGATCTTCAGTCGGCTGAGGCAATCTGCAACGTTGTTGGTGCTTCCCTTCTCATACTTGATATTCAAATGGAACTATTGTAGGTATATGGAGCACTTTTGATGGCGATCATTCTGCAACTTCCCTTACATCTGTATGAACTGCAGGGGCTAGTGTTATTTGTGGATGACTATTTCCTTCCCCAAAATGTAATGCTTCCATTGTCGGTAGCCCTGAACAATGGAATACATCTCCTTTTGATAAGTTGGATACTTTTGGGCTATGTCTGAAAGTGTCTCACTATGATATGCAATTGGATGCCCGTGTTGAGTAAGGACTTCCCTAATAGCATAGGCAGAGGCATATGTCTCAACCTCAAATGGTTGTTGCAAGTCTGGTAATGCAAGCATTGGTGCTGAGTAGAGGTAATGTTTCAACTCTATAAATGCCTTCTATTGATATTCAGACCAAATTAATTTTTCTTTTGCTCCTCCCTTAGTGACTTGACTCAAAGGGCCAAGTGATATGAGAGAATCCCAACAAGAACCTACAATAGAAATTGGTAAGACCCATAAAGCTGCAGAGCTCTATCAGAGTGGTTAGAGCTAGCCAATCTCAAATGATGTGGATCTTGGCTAGATCCAGATGCACCCCCCGTTCATTAATAATGTATCCCAAATACTGAACTTGGATCATGCCAAAAGTTCATTTCTCCAAATTGGCACATGGCTTGTGTTGCCACAGTGTTTGGAGAACCTTTTAGATGTGATGGGGGTGATATTCCCAACTCTGGCTGAAGATCAGGATGTCATCCAACTATACCACTACAAATGAGTTGGTGAATGGCTGCAAGATGTAATCCATCAGCCTCATGAAGGTTGCAGGAGAATTTTTCAACCCGAAAGGCATAACCAACCATTTGAGAAGGTCCTCCTTGGCTTTGAAGGTAATCTTCAATACATCGGAGTGTTCAATTGGTACCTGGTGATATCCGAACTTCAAGTTGATCTTGCTAAAATATTTTTCCCACTTTAGTTGGTCCAGAAGGTCATCAATTTGTGGGTTCGGGTACCCATTCCATATAGTGATCTTTTTCAGCGCCCAATAGTCAATACATAGTCTCCAAGTCCCATCCTTCTTCTGTACGAACATGATCGAGCTCCCAAAGGATGATGAACTCGGTCGAATATGACTTTCTACAACAGTTCCTGAATTTTCCTCTTGATTTCATCGTTCTCAAGAACGAAGTGTCGATAGATTGGTCTATTGGGCAATGGTGCACCTAGGGTCAGATCGATGGAGTGCTTAACTTGGTAGTGCAGAGGTACCCCTACGAGGGAGGTGAAGATGTCCTCATACTCCTCCATGACCTTGTTCATCTTTTGTTGTTGTGCAAAGGGGCCCTCTCTAGAGGCCGTGGCCACTGCCTTCTTCTTTCCTTGAGGGTGTATCATCTAGAAAACAAATTTCTCATATTTGGAAATGAGCTTACAACATTTTTTTGTAGTAACCAAAGAGATGGTGGTAGGCGGTGCTACCTCTGGTATCCTGTATAACTTATTTCCCAAAGTAACAGTAATAGCACGAGGCCTTGACTCAGTCACAACATGTCGCTTCCACAAGTATGGTTGGCTTAATAATACATCACAAACATCAAGGGGAGAAATGTCACACAATACTTCATCTGTGAAGGGATTGATGTTGTATGGAAGGCGACACTGTTGGCTCACGCGAAGATCCTGTCCTTGCTGAAGCCACCCAATGGTGTATGCTTGTGGATGTGATGTGGTCAGTAACCCCAACCAGTTCATGACCTCTGTTGAAATGAGGTTCTTTTGGCTTCCCATGTTGACAATGAACTGTAGCTGGGAACCCTTTACCCACATCTAGAAGTAGAAGAGGCACTCCTCCTCCTTTTGGATCTTCGTGGTGGCAATTATGGCATTGGGCTCTGCATCAATAATGTACTTTCCTTTGTCATTCCCCTTGTCAGGTTCTGACTCAGAGTTGAAACATGCATCTGATTCTAAAGACTTTAGCTCAACCACCAGTGACTGCTTAGCCTAACACTCACTTGTGTTGTGAGTGGAGCTCTTATGGAACTCACACCACTCTCCAGTGTCCTTCTTTGGATTTGTGGTGTTATTCATTGCTTGTGGCTTTGGTGGGTTGTCCTGGGCCACCCTGCCTTGGCTTTGTCCTTTGTTCAATAGTTTGGGGGCGCCCTTCCCTTGCTTCGGATTCGCTGATCCAAAGTCTTGCTTCTTCTATTTAAACTTCTACTCGATCTTAACACCTTATTGGTACGCTATGCCGAGCGAGGAGATGTCTGGGAAATCCATCTCGTCTTGGATGTACGTGTGTAGGCAATTGTGGTATTTGAGTACCAAATGCAACTCAGAATCCTTGATACCCAACTTTGTGTGAAGGGTATGAAAAATATTGGTAAACTACGACACATCATGGACCGTTCCCTGTTGTAGCATGGTCCACTTTATGTATTTATCCTCATAGCTTTTGATAGAGTAGTACTACTCCTTGATGGCATTCCAGAATGAATTCCATGTGGCTCTAGCTTAAAATAGTGAGGCCATACTTTCATCCTTCTGCTCAGGTTTTCCACCAATCCTTGATGTGGGGGGCGACGTTGAGAGGACCAAAAGATATTTTCCCGGATGGAAAAATCATGAACACAAAAATACCCTTCTATCATATTTAACCATTTATCTATAGGTACCACATCTATTTGACACTCAAATATGGGAATGTCAAAGTTAACATATACCTTAAAGGGTGTGGCACTTCTAGAGTAGCTGCTGGAAGTAGATGTTTCGCCCCTTGGTAGCCGCTGGAGGATCTAGGAAAAGTTGTCCGTCATCACATTCCTTTGTCACTCGAGGGCCTATCGAGCAAAATTTTGATGGGATCTCCTGCCCCTTCATCTTTACTTTCATCTTCCATGGGAGGTCGTTGGGATTTGTGATGCTAGTCTGGCAAAGGTTTGACTAGTTCAAGCCCTAACTCCTTATATCTCGACCTCACTGGGGACATGCAAAGAAAAATAGAGAAAGAGCATACCGCTCTGATATCACTGATCCGGATTTAAATAGGAATGCAAAAAATAAAATATGTAACCATAAATATAGAGATGCAACAAAAAAAACACTTCATTTCATTGATGTAAAATACTGAAATATGCTTTCAAACATAAACGAAAATAAAGTAGCTCGAGTGATAGTAGCTTATCTCTGAGAATATATGTGGCGGCTACATGCCTCTGAACTGTCTTACAATGAGGCTCGAAGGCCTATTTATTTTCGAAAAAAAATTGAAAGCCATAAACATCCAAAAACCTAACCTTGGGAGATGAAGCGCCAAACTATGGGCTCCTTTTGGGTAAATTGGTACATCAACTTCCCCGAGTCATAACTTTCACATACGATCTCTGTTTGATGCACACAATACCTTGTTAGAAATATTTTTCCAAGGACCACAACTTTTGACTAGGAAACATCAAACAATGCATGCATGTTGCTACCAATTTTCAAAAAAATGTTGTTTAGGGCCTCAAAACAACTCTAGAAGTTCACGACCTGAAAATTTGCCAAAAATAGTAAATTGTGCTACAAATAAGGAAACTGAAAAACTAAAAGAAACAATAGTGGAGTCCATGTGGAAAAGGTGGGTGTCCACCAATATCCACCTGAATCAATTGGCAATATACTTCTTATGTATGTAAATATGAAACACATGATTGGATATTTTTCAAATGGGTTAGTAGCTCAAAGTGATAAGATGAGATTCCCATCCTTTGTGATTCCAAATGGTCATATTAATCTACGGGATAGTTTTTTCCTTTTCTGAATTGTCGGGACTTTTCTGTGGTTTAACTCTAATAAATTTACATCATTGTCCTTATGGATTCTATCAATATTCTTGCCATTTCTATAACTTTTTCAGTCATCTTTGGCTTCCTTCAATATTCTCTTAATTTATGCCATTTTCTCTTCCGCCTCTTATAATATCTCAAGTCACAAGCTTTCTTGATCCTCTAGGTGCTCCCAATTCAGAGGGGTTTTGCATGGTCTACCATATAGAATTTCACATGGAAACATGTTAACACAACTATGATAGTCATTTTTGTATGTAAATTCAAGCAAGTAAATACATTTTTCCTATTTATTTTAGTGATCTATTACATACATCCATAACACATCATCCAAAATTTGGCTAACCATTTTAGTTTGAGAATGATAAGTAGTGGTCAAGTTTAACTAATTTCCTAAGGATGTTTGAATATAGGGGCAAAATAAAAAGGTGAATTGGGATTCATCATATTGAAATGAGTTTTCTAGGTATTGTTATCACCATAAATTCACCACAAATTGCTCAACTATGCAATTTTGAGTAATTTTACTTTGGCGTATCACATTTTCAAGCATGTTCCTTATCCTCCACTCCACTTCATCACCATGTGACCTCAATATTGTAAGAGATGGCCAAGTTAACCTTTGAATAAAAGTGGCAAGTGTAGATAATAGCCCAAAATGTTTGATAACTCAATGGAGAAAAGAGCCCAAAAAATGAATTTCTTCAAAAAATAAACTTTTTAACTATTTTCAAGCCTAATCTGTGACCCTATCCCTTTTTAATGGTGTATTAGTTATGCGTTGAATTCCTCAAGCCCTAATAAATTTTATCCAACAAAGATATAGGCTTATTTAAACACTATATGGAAGATATTTTCAAGAGGGTTATCCACCATACATCTAGAAATAAAGCTATTGAGGTCACCCATTAACATTATTCAATGTCAGTAAGATATGTTGCTTAAATACTACTAATTTCCTCAAATAAAGTTATTATCATGCCTCATTATTCTCAGTTATTTGCTTCTTTTCCACCAAAGGTTAGA
This sequence comes from Pinus tabuliformis, assembly GCA_031772625.1. Lineage (NCBI taxonomy): Eukaryota > Viridiplantae > Streptophyta > Pinopsida > Pinales > Pinaceae > Pinus > Pinus tabuliformis. The sequence continues at coordinate 1,396,264,691 of CM062804.1, forward strand.
ATCGAAAAAGACTAAAAATGAAAAGGACCCATCGTAAGGAGGGGCTTTGGAGCTGATTCTTAGAAAATTATAAAGAAACAATTAGTTTATTATGTTGATAATTACTTGTGATATGTGTTCTTATTAATTTCCTTATCTTATTCTTTTATCTTTTTTTCATCAAGCAATTCTCCAAAATCAAAACACGAAGATGAAGACCAGAGAAATAGGCATGCTACGAGTGCTAAAACCTCTTTCTACGGGATAACCCAGTCGAGCTCTTCCACTAGAAAAATAAAGTTGAGATAGACCAACACAATAGACCAAAAGACCTTCCTCCAACAAGTCAACTTTCCAATATGATGCAACAAATTTGAGTAGTCTAGTTTTGTCTAGTAGCTTCAGCCTAGCAACAACATAGAATTTCGACCCCCAACAAATCTAGAAGTTTAGTACCTTCACACGCATGATAGAGAGAGAAATTTTTGAACTCTTTTGATTCATATATACCTTCGTCTCCTTTTCTATTCCTTCCCACCTCTTCTTCATTGAATTTCACACGTTTTCCTACCCCAACAACTGTAGATCAACCTTGGCGAGTGAGTGCTCCAAATGAGGTCAAGTTGTTACCTTTCTATAGGATACTTTTCCCCTTAGTTTGGATGGATTGTCTAGTTTGAGGCTGACTTGATGGAGGAGGCCTAATTAGCCTATTTTATATTAAAATAAATTTATTTCTTGACAAATGAATACCAAGAAGGGTATTTTATAGTATTACATGGTCGTGGACACTTGAAATAAACCCTAGAAGCCTTCAATGGGGGATTTGGAATGAAAAAAATAGACCCAAGCATGAAACCCATGCTTTAATAAGGAAATTTCTTTTATAATATTTTTTTCTTTCCTTTTAGCAAATATATTACATCAAGACTCAAATATAAGTAGGAAGATCGACAATAGTTACATTCTTCAACACTCCCTCTTAACTAGGGAGTTATTCATAATGACATATATATAGAGGTACATGGAAGATCTCAAAATGATATGCTCTATGAAGAGTCACAGCGCAAGCAGTGCTACAAATTAGATATCTAAGTAGGTTACTCTAATCGGGTGGGACTAAGATGGACTCAAGCTTTAGAAGCTATAGGTACCATTAGGCTTTTAAGCTTTACCACTGGCCCAGGGATCTAGGTGTGTATCCAATGTTGGAGCTTCAGGACCAACACCACCCTCCCTACTTTGTGATCTATAAATCAACACATAGGGCAAACATATTGGCACCCAATCATCTTGCCATAGGACACTTCATCTCTCCTAGTCAGCTAAATCAGATATATCCACCAGTCCAATTATGCTTCAAACATTTCATCTTTTATGGATAGATCAAGAAAATTCACAACTCCAATCAGTAATAAACTTTAAAATGTATATATACAAGTAAACACAAACCTTTGAGCTCCACAATCATTACGGTGGTACTTATATTATCTTCAATCTTATTAAAAGTCCCCTTTTTCCATTTCTTCAGCAACACCAAATACAATCTCAATACTTCTCAAGTTTTTTTTTTTATAATTTCATGAATCATGAACATTCATCTATATTACTTTCAGTCATTTAGTTTCATTCCTACTTCAAGGTATTCATTATGATTATCATAATATACCCTCCTTCTCAACTACAGAGATAAACCATGTTTTCTATCAAGGCTCCCTCTCAGCTTGGGGAGATCAAAAACTTCATAACTTCAGAGAAACTTCATTCTTCATTTCGTCAAGGTCATCTTAATCATCATTATTCTTATAGCTTTATTTCATCATGATCATCATTATCATCTACAACTGATGAATATATTCAAGATTATATATTCGCAAATCTTCAACAACAAGTACAACGAAGAAGCATGGAGACAATGATAATATATTTATCATGTCATTACAATGGAAGCATAAAAACATTCAAACTTTAGACATCAATTAACTAAACCTAATTAGGTTCATAATCAGCAAGAGATACATCTTCTTCTATACTATATTTAAAATTCTTGCTATTATTTTTTCCTAAAGCCTAGACTCCATCTTTGAGAAATAAAGCCTTAGATATAAACAATTCAATAACAATCCAACCATAGTACAAGATATCTATGGTTTCAACAATATAGTTTTAGAATTACATGTGAAATTGTATTAGGGCTTGTTGCAAACCCTACATTATGTCATCAAATATAAATGATATCAATAATAAAAAACAATATCACCATGCTCTAGAATATCAATCGATACTACAATTTTGTTATAAACTCTAGATTTAATCAACTTTTAAGATAACATACTTGAATATAATTATCTATGACTTCATTATCATTCACTAGCATCTCATATCAGTATCCATACCTACTAGGTAAACCCAAGACACAAACATCAATACATCGAAGTTAGATATACAACCATTTTCACCACACTAGGGTTTCGATCAAACATATCAACGTACAGTTAGGGATACTTTCATAAGATCGTACTATAAATATTTTGAGCGTTTTGTACATAAAACATAATTCACTCAACCTTCCAGATATATGGTTTTAATATATAACTTAGACAGTAAAAATAAACCCCAAATAACTAGGTTTCTATCATAACAATAAAAAAAACCTAAACATCAAAAGAATAGGATTTATAGACTTCATCAACAATCCTAAGAGGACTAAGGTTTCAACCTTATTGGTAACACACCCTAAGCACCAAAATGCCAAGGTTTTATAGTGAATCCTAAAGCATACGGTTTCAAAAGAATGATCAAATGATTTTCGAATAGGGGTATATTCAATATAATGATTAGACATCTTAACAAGAATCTTTGTTATTCAAAACCCTATATATAATGATGCTAGTAATGGAAATAAGATTTTAAAGAGAATGAACATACCTTTTATATGAATAGAACCTTGTAACAAAACTTTTAGTTTAGGACATACCCTAAATTGTTGTTTAACAAAACTTGTAGGACATCATATTTTAACGGGCCTCCTTTGTAACATAAATTTTTCCATGCTTCAATTCTATCCTTTGAAGTCTCCTCCATAACTTCTTCTCATTCAACAAGATTTACTACCTAAGGAAAATATAAATAAAAGGTTGTTAGCATACAATACAAACAAATACTGTATGAGAGGGAAAGCAAACATAAAAGAGGAGACAAGCAACAATATACTTATCTTTTTGTAACATGGTGAAGGTTTTCTCTTAGTCCAATCCTTTTGAGGGATACCTAAAACTTATCAAAATAATTCAAACATGTTCTAAAAAGATACGTTAGACCTACAAACTTTCGAAATCAAAACATTAATTTTAGGGGATAATATTTAGAGGTGCGCTAATTTTTTGTGCTTTTTCTATTAAAAAAAAAAAATCCCAATTTCTATTTTTTTTAAATATTCTCCCATATTTTATACTATAAAAACTTTTGTATCATAAATATCACTAAAATTTTATAGGGATTATATGAAATCATAAGAAACTCAAATAATTTTACAAAAATATTGCCAAAAAAATTATAGTTTTCATATTAAGGATTAGTAATATTTGCCAAGGTTTTTAAACTTTCATATAAATGTTCATCCCTCAAATTTGCCCTCCAAAACATAAAGGGAAATAATATAGGTAACATAACTTAGAATAGAAGACTAAGAAGGATATGTAAGGGAGGACTTAGTACTATAAGTATATGACTTTTGATTCTTCACTCATGTTCTTATTGGGTGGAGCTTCATCGATAATATTTTTTGGATCCCTATCTCTCTTCTTATTCCTTGGATTCTCATGAAATTGATTTTTTTAGTGACCCGTCTTTTGCCTATTGTAACATTCAATCTTGGATAGGTCAACTTTCTTCTTTGGTCATTTTAACTTCTTGAAGGTCCCCTTCTTCTTGTGACGATTAGAATAGGCATTAAAGGTGTTTTCTTCTTCATCTGCCTTGTTATTTACTAATGATATTTGATCTTCTTCTTGACTGCATGCATGTGACATTTGTTCAAATGTCAGAGTATCCTTCCAACTGTTAATTCCTGATGCAAAAACACTCAAGGATTTCGATGGTTATATAAAATAAACAATTGCAAGTTCCTTTTCAGGTACAACTTCATCTATTGCTTGGATTTCACATCTTATTATAGATATCCTTACAAACTAGGATGATATAATATTGTCCCTTGTCATCTTTATTGTCCTTGGTTTATTCTTGAGGCTTTCTATTTGACCGATGTTCTTGATTGTGAAAAATTTTGAGAGAGACTCATACATTTCTTGATGAGAGTCTATGTTGGATATAGATGGAATTAGGTTGTACTTTACTCCGTCTACTATTAGATTCATGGCCAAGATCTCAATTTCTCTAAAATTCTCTTTCTCTGCTTCATTTGTAGGCTTCTTAACTTTTTCTTAAACAAGGTCCAACACTTTGTTCTGAGCAAAGATAAGATCTATCTTCTTTTTCCATGCCTTGTACTTGGACGATCCTTCTAGTATGTTTTCTCTGTTCATTAAATTTTTCATATTAATAAATTATACTCGTTGTGACCTTTTCATGAAAAAACCTTTCCTTATATCTCTCTTTTCAATGGATCTTTCATCTTCATTTCTCCTTATTTTTCACCTTCGCTCTGAAACCAGGTTAGAAAATTACGACATAAATATTTTATTATGTTAATAATTACTTGTGATATATTTGTGTTGATATTAACTTTCTTATGATCTTGTTTTATCTTTGTTTCACCAAGAAAATATGCAAAATAAAAACACGAAAAATTGAGACACCAGATGTAGGCACTTTTCCAAGGCTAAAGCCCCTTTATAGAGGAAAACCCTATCAAACTCTTCCATTAGAAAAATAAAGTTCCCATAGACAAAGACTATAGACTAAAATACATTCCTCATCCACCAAGTCATTCTTCTAATAGGATTTAGAAAATTTCAGTAGTCTTTTTTTTTCCAATAGCTTCACCCCAGCAACAACCAAGAATTTCAGCCCACAAGAAAACCAAAATTGTTGTCAGCTATAGTTCTACAACTTTGGCCCTTCCAATAGCTCAACAACTTCACATGTGTGTGAGAGAGACATATATTTTCTACTTCTTGTACTTGATGGAGACCCCCTTGTCCTTTGCTAGTCCTTTCAACCTTCTTCCTTAAACATTTCTCTATACCAACAATTACAGATCAAACTTAGTGAGTGATTTATCCAAATAAGTCCGTGTTACTACTTTTATATAAGATATTTTGCCCCTTAGTTAGGTTGACTTGTCTAGTTTGAGGCCAACTTGGTCGAGGAGGCCTAATTGACCTATTTTATATTAAAACAGTTTTATTTCTAGGAAAATGGAGTCCAAGAAGGGTCTTTTACATTATAACATGGTCAAGGACAGTTGACATAAACCATAAAAACCTTCAATGGAGGCTTTGACTGAAAAAAAATCGATCAAAGCATGAAACCCATGCTTTAATAAGTCAATTTCTTTTCTAATACAATTTTTTTCTTTATTTTGATAAATACATTACATCACGATTCAAATACAAATATGAAGAATGACTCTAGTTACATTCTTCAACACCCCTCTTTCTTCATCAAGATGTTTTTCTAGATATTGATTGTAACTCTCCCTTCCTAGATTAATACAATGTTAATTATTTTATTTACATATTCATGTTTTAATGATATTTCTTTTGCATATTTAGATATTATTTGGGGCATTATTTGCATGCACATTAACGATCGTTTTCTGTTTCTTGTCTCATTTCCATTTTTCGTATTACCTAATTCATAACCATTAAGTGAGGGTTTTTTCTCATTCTTGTAACAAAATCCCACCAATATATTATAAAACCCATTAAAGACTTGATCTAGATCGTCTGAATGTGGTTGTGGGTGTTCTCCATAGCTTCGTCACCTTTCCTTGATAGAACTTATCTTTGATGTTTCCTTTCTTGTTTATTTTTCATTTTTCAAGCAAGTTGTAGTGTAGAAATCCCTTTCCTTGTCTCTTGGTCCCCACGTTATTTCTCTTTCGGCTCTAATATAGTAACTTCACTTTTCTATTTCTAAAAAAACATAATTTTAACTTGATATTTTGCACTATCTTAGAGCACTTATTAGCCAATTACTTGTGTTAGAGTGCCTAGATTCCCTCAAAAATTACATTACCCTTATTCTGTAAAAAAAATTAACTTGTTGGTTTTATATTAGTCCAATAAAATTTTCCGTAGGGTCCTCTCACATTGATAGGAAATGGGTGCTTTTATATAATACAGTTTTATAGGAACAATGTAGGTAGGGAAAGGAACCCCTAGGGTTCCTACAAACATTTCTTAGGGTTTACGTTTACTATGTTGCATATTTATCATTTAACATATTTATCTTATAATATTTCCATGTTGTTGAGCCATTTCAATTTTCTTTAAAATTAGAAGAATATGGGGTTAAATAAGAAAAAAAGTTCCTCCTACCATTAATATTTTTCCTTGATTACATGCTTTTCATTTGAAAATTTTCTTTCCATGTTCCAATTTAATATTCATTTATTTTTAACATTCAATATTTATTTTATTTAATTATTAAAATCATTTCATTTCAAAAAGGAAAATTTAATTAAAGAAAGCGACTTCTTTTATTTTAAGAGTTTAACTTATTTCCTCTAGATTTCCATTTTGAAGTTTAATATCCATCTAAACCCTAGTCCATTGATAGTTTGGCATATAACTTCGATTTCTTTTTCTTTGTTAGATAAATATTTATATTATATTGTTGAATATGTAAAATACATATTTTGGATAGATCCTTTGATTAGTTCTAGTCCTCTTTTGTGAAAAGAAAACTATGAACAATTATAAAATTAAAGTCAGAATGTTCCAAAATAAGGATACATAACTAGCTAAAGTGAAGTCTGTCATTACATAAGTTACAAAACTTGGATCTGAAGGCCATGATAACTAGATAAACATTTAAAAAAATTACATATTTACTAGAAACCAAAAATACTAATAAGCTTACTACCAATGACATCATGCCTAGGAAATACCATGAGATTAAGAAAGTAGAGCAAGGGCACAGTGGGGGACACAGGTGGTCTAGAAGGTTGCGGGTCTCTATCATGTAGTAGAGTTCTTTCCATTCTCTGCATCATTTCGTCCATAATTTCATCAAGAAAATGGATCTCTTCCATACATAGTAGGAGTTTCTCTCTACTTTCATTGTGGTCGTGTACGAATTTACCGATTTTTTTTAACATGGCAATATAGATACACTATATGAAAATATTAGTTGCATCATCCCTTACAGTTCCCAATTATAGAATCCAATTTTCTACTTCTATCATAATCTCATAATCAAATAATTCATTTCTTTCATTTACTAGTTCTTGTTCAATGTTTGAAATCTTATTTTGGACCACCACTATAGTTTGGTCAATATATATGTCTATCGAGGCTTAGTCACAGGCTTGATCTCATGAGTTACTACTCAGACAATGGACACTAGCCCTTCATCTAAAATGAACACTTTCTTTAGGAATAAACACCCATATGAAGAATGCACAATTAAAACTAAGGTAGGAGGCGATGCAAACTAGAGAAAATGTGGGTGAGGGGAGAGGTGACAAATGAAATATGAAACAACAAGGGGAGACATTGGCAAGAAAGAGATACATCAATGGAAAATGACTGATGGGAAAATAACTTAGACAACCCAAACTAATAGCCATAGAATTCCAAAAATATAACCAAATGAGAAAGGTATAATAAAAATGCACGAGGTCACTAAGTACCTGGAGAAAACGTATTTTAGGAATTGCACTAATTAAATCCTTAAAATTAATCCTTCTATGGATAGTAAGGTTGGTAGGGTATGCTTTTTCACAATTGAAACATTTCTGAGAGGTAAAAAGAACAATCTAGGAGGATCTGGTCCTTTAACTTGGGCAGGAACAATTATGCCATTCAATGGGTTTTTCCTTGTATCACCTAAATGACGACAGACTAATTAGCATAAGTCCCTCTTAGTGAGGAAAAAATTCCTAAATAAATCATATGCTCGTTGTAACCTGTATTGCAAATAACACCATATTAATTGGTAACCCTAATTCTCCTTTATGATTTCATTACAAAGTGAATTTGTTGTGGTGTATGAGCACTCGAGTGAAGGCTTGCTTGAGGCTTCATTAATTTCATTGATTAGAATTCCTTGATCTATCAAACTTCATGAAAACCCATACTAGTTGAAACCTATTGTTTTTTCTAATTTGAAACTGACCATGTGCTCCTTCCTTAACTCATTATTTAGTGTGTTTGTGGACCAAATGAGGCACCCCCATTTGAAAGATACAAAAAAATATTTTTGTTTTAATTAATTAATACATTTCAAATTAGGAATTTGATTTTGTTAAAGAACACGCCTTTTCTTAAGTATATCTCAAAGTTTTAATTAGTTTCATGATCTTGAACTTTAATTCAAAGTTTCTTCACTTTCCAATAAAAAATTGAAGCATCTAATTGATGTTGGCTACATCTCACATGTGAAAACTTCACTTGCTAAATATATGCTTAGTTCATAATTCCAATATTAAACTATAATCATTATTTTAACTTAACCAACTAAATCCCCACTTAGGGCTGAAATAATTTTTTAGTTAAGATAGGGTTATCCAGATATAAATCCAAATTATTCACAAGAACTATTCATATCTGAAACATTTTTTCAATGAATAATGTAACTTAAAATAACTCTTAATGAGTGTAGGCTAATATGACCCCAAGTGGGTCATATATGGGGATAAATGTATATGATGACCCCAAGCGGGGACATATATGGAATTAAATGTATGTGTAATAGGGTAAACCTATTAACGAAATGGCCACATCTAGTATGTGTGAATAGGTAGATATAGATAATATGTAGTCATTATTGAGAACATTTGACCTAAATATATGAACCTATTTAGGAGTTTGGAGAAATTTCTGACATTATTTAAAGAGTTATTATGTATTTGGAAACTTAACAGAGAAACAAAGAGCATAAGGATGATTGAATGTGTCTTTTATTTATTTATAAATCATGAAATTTTTGTGAAGGAGTCATCTATATATTTAAAGATGTCATAAACAAGGAACTATAACCTTAAAAATTTATCTAAATAAGGAACTCTTTTATAAACCTGGTAAGTAGAATGTTCAAATAAAGTATTAAGCCCATTATTAGGCTTTACATGGTCACAACCAAATCATAGGCTATAGTACAAGAAAATTTGAAGATGGTATATTTTTAAGTCACACGTAAATGTGGACATGCACATGTACACAAAATAATTGTTCAACACTAAGTAGTTGTAGACTCAACTACTAAGACTATATTTAAGAACCTACTATGAATAATAAAAACCACATGCTAAATGGGGTTTGTAATCATTGACCTTGGAATAATCTTGTAGAGTTAATAGCCTTCTAGAAGAGAAATGAATTACTAAATGGTTCCTAGAATGATCCTATGCATGAAAACAATAAAACACTATTCCCTCTTAAATATCATAATAACATAATTACACTAAACTACACCGTAACCAGAGGATTAGCTATGTTAGTATGTAGAAGGTAAAGGGGAAAATATTTGTACAAACCCCAATGGAAACGAGAATGAGGAATGGTGATTTAGCTGAAAGGAAATTTAAACGACATTTGAATCTTCCAAAACCTATAATAATATATCATCATAAGGAATAATGATTTGTGTCTCTAATATTTTATAAAAGAAGAAATTATACCCCCAATATAGATGGAAAAAATAAAAAATCGGTACATATTGTCTCAAGGTTCCTCTTCTTCAGGACTAATATATCGAAGCTACAAGACTGAAAAATAAAGGGTTGAAGGCTTGTTAATCAAAACTATAAATTTCAAAAGTGTCACAATCGAAATAAAGGAATATTACCCTTCCTCATTGAGAATATATAAGAAAACCTAAGCAGTACCTGTAGATGGTGCAATTGCAGCCCTAGAATAAAATATCCATGAGTTGCTAAGTATGATGTCCTTTGACTTGCATAAGAGGAATTGAAACATGATGTGAAGCTTTAATCAAATGAGAAAACCCTCTAAGAATTTAGAAAGGAAAAACATAAGAACAAAAACCTTCAAAAAACATTATGAGGAAAAAATTGATTAATACCTGAGAAAATCATTATGCTCGGATCTAGTGAACAAGGAATGAGCCATGAAAAAATACAATGAATAAATTAAAAACTAGAATTTTACACCATGAAGAACCGTCATAGACATTATGTGCCAAGGTTGAATCAAAATTTAGGTGGAATGATGATGTAGGAGCATCTCACTCAAGGTCAAAGTCTATTTTGAGTAGATTAGGGGTTTGTGTGTATTTGTATATTTGTATATTTCTAAAGATTTCTAGAAGAAAATGTAAATAAAAAGTAAATAGTAGCTAGGTATATTCTAAAGGAAGGACCTTGGGAGTATGTGAGGAAGTTAGAGTGATTAGAGGTTAGTTAGATCTCCTAGGAGAGAAGTGGATCCAAGTGATTGAGAATAGGAGTTTGTTATTTGTGGAATTGAAACTAATTCAAGTTTCCTTGTAACCCAATTATGTAAAAATAAGGAATTAGAAATACAAAATTTAGCCAAGAGAAGGGTACAGTGAGAGGAGTAGGCCGAGAGGGACAAATAAGGTCCATCGTGGCCAGACAAAATTAAAATACTATTCAATATAATTAGGTCATGATAGTTTTATGTGATTTTGTACAGGGGCTGTGTATTTATTAATGGAAGAAATGGTTTGTTCGAGTGCTGAGTGGGTTTGTATAAATCATTATGCCCATGAATTGTGATTCCTCTATTTATGAGGATTGATGTAACTATATTGTATATGATTAAGTGAAAGATTGACCATGATCTAGGGTTAGAAAGAACTGCAAAGGACTGTCACATTTTTGTGTTATTTCGCAGGAATATCAAAAAAGGTAAAAGTCACTTTCTACAAGCCCGAATAAACTCCACAATGAAAGAGAACAATGAAAAATCATCATATTAATGATACAATCACTTATTTATACAGATGAAATCTAAGTATGAGACAATTAAGTCTCAATAACTTATTAACTATAAAAAAGGAATGTAAAACTAATTACTTATTGTATAATGACAATCTCGAAGGATTAGTTAATACCCCCATCCTTAATCCGAAGGGACATCTGACATGCTAATTAACATTCATAACTTTTCAAACTTTTCATGTCTAAGTGGATTTGTAAATATGTCTTCTATCTTCTTTGAAGTAGGACAATGTGTCACATGAATATTTTTTCCCTCTACATAATGTCGAATCAGGTGATATTTTTTGTTAATATTCTTGCTTCGATAATGAGACATGGGATTCTTGGCCAATTAAATTACATAAGAGTTGCAATGACTAGTGGAGTTGAAGCCTTTTGTTTCTCATGCAAGTCTTCAAGTATTTTGCAAATCCAAATGATTTATTTTGTAGCTTGAGTTGCTGCAACATATTTGGCTAGTGTGGTAAAATAAGCAGGAACATATTTCTTATGTGATCTCCAACTAATGGTTGTTGATGAATGACTCATCAAATAACCAAAAGTAGAGACTCAATTCTCCTTACCTCCATCAAAATCGAAATTTGAATATCCTATGAGATGGAAAAATTAAACTTTGGAATATTTGATGCCATATGCTCGAGTTCCTTTCAAATAATTGAGCAGTCACTTTGTTGCATCCCAATGACCTTCACATGGCTGATGCATGAGCCTAGATTGCATCTCCACAACAAAATATATGTCACGTCAAGTAGTAGTTAGAAAATTCAAACATCAAATAAGTTGTTTGTACTTTGTTGGATCATCAAATGTACTTCATTTAGTAGAAGTAAGATTCAAATTCTGCTCCATAGGAGTAGCAATAGGATTACAATCCTACATCCCAAATTTGTCTTGTAGTTGTCCAATATATTTTTTCTGAGAAATTAAAATATATTTGGGTTTATAATCAACTTCAATCCCTAAATAATAATGTAATAATACCAAGTCTATCATGTCAAAAAATTTCATCCACTCTCTTTTGACGAATGTTATATAGTCATTATTATTTCTTATATCATAAAATCATCTACAAGCACAACTAGATATACAATTGTGTTGGGTCCTTATAATACTAGTGATTACCCCATTACTATTGTAGTTATACCCCTTATTTATATTGTTGTGCCCCTATTACCCCCATATTGTTATTTCTGTGCCCCATAGAATCCCTCTATTGTTATTTTTGTGGCTTTATATTATTATTGTTAGGTTGGCTGGATTATATTGTGACTCCTTAGACTCCTATATATAGAAAGGAGGTTTTGTCATTTGTATCATCCAAGAATTGTTCATTTATGTAATGTAAAGGAGGTTTCCCCCTTGAAGAGGCTGAATTCTAAGGCGTGGATCTCTCTTTTCTATCTTTTTGTGAGCTGGTTTCATAACATTTGGTATCAGAGCTTTGGATTCTAGGGTTTCGCTGCTCCAAACAGGTCATCGTGGAATTTTCGCTATAACTTTTTTTCTGTGACGTTTCAGAAGTCGCAAAAAAAACCCATTTGAGAAGAAATCGCTCCCAACCTTGGGTCGGAATTTTAGAGCTTTTCGCGCAATATTTGCAGAGATATGATCTGAGGAAGTTGGTATTTTTGCAGACTCCTGAATTACATTCAAAACAGGTGACCTGGGGAAAATCGTCATAATTTTCTCTCTAGGGATCAGATTGAAATTTAGTAAGAAGGTACAGAAAGAGGACGAACTGTAGTTTCCTGTGTGTGTGTTTCAGATTCAAAGGTTGAAACAGTGACTCGTGGCACGTCGTACAAGTTCACTCTACTGAACCAGTCCAAAAGCAAGTCACTGTGGGAGATTTCACATAACTCTTCCTTGGAGAATCCTATTTGGCTCAAACTTGTGGCATTAGAAAGAGGACGCAGAAGCCTACTACAGGTAGCAATTTCAGAACTGGATGATCTGAAATTACAGAGATACATCAGATTCAATATCAGGCTTCTATAAAGTGAAAAAAGGTGTGTAGTTTTTTTTTTAAATTTTTGTGTAAGCTTGGTTTAACGGAATTCAAAGGGCATAGTAAAGCATTATTATTGGTAACTGATGCCCCGAGGAAAGAAAATGCAAACACCTAGTAAGGAACCTGAAAGCTCTAGCATGACTCATGAAGAAGAGGAAGAAATGCTACATGATATATCAAAATTACAAGAACAAGTGCAACAAATGTCACGCTCACAAAAGCTAGCAGAAGCTAAGATAAGTGGCGTGGAATCTAAGATAAATGGCGTGGAATCTAAGATAAAGGGCATGGAAGCTAAGATGGAGGATTTGATGGCAGATTTGAAGATAGATTTGAAGACATACATGGAAGAATTGAAGAAGTTGCTACAAGAAAGGGTCACTAATGGTGAAAAGGTAGTAAAGGAAACTCATGATGAGAACAAAAGAAATGTTAATCATGATTCCATAGGCCTAATGTTGGATCGAAGAATCACCATATTCCAAAAATCGATATGAGGAAGTTTGATGGCAAGGATCCCGCCACATGGATATTACAGATGGAGCAATTCTTCGATCTCAATAATGTGCAAAACACACAAAAGGTACGTATGGCAACTGTATATTTGGAACCAAATCAGTTTGTATGGTATCAATGGCTTTGCTCTCGTAAACAATTTATCACTTGGGCAATTTTTACGGAAGAATTGATAGCACATTATGAAGATACAAAAAGCAACACTTTTTTTAGCCAATTGATAAGTCTCAAACAAAAGGGTTCAGTAATGGAGCACATTGAGGAGTTCCAAAAATTGAACATAAGGGTAAAAGATATTCCAGAGGAGCATAGGATTGATGTGTTCATAGGGTCTTTAAAGGATAATATCCAACATGATGTTCGCCTTTGGGAACCTGATTCATTAGAGAAGGCATTCAGGTTAGCAAGAAAAATGGAAAGCAAAATTATGGCAACCAGGAAGCATACCACTCACAACTATAAAGACGGAAGTGTTGTTGCCCCTAGTCTTCCACAACCTATAAGGTTGACACCACAAAAATTGGAAGAAAAAAGAGCAAAAGGGCTTTGTTACAGTTGTGATAGCAAATACACTAAAGGTCATAAGTGTGCTGAGAAGAAATTATTCTACATAGATTGTGAAGAGGAAGAAGAAACAGAGCAAGAAAGGTCAAAAGAAGAAGATATACTCCAGGAACAAAGCCTAGATGAAGAACAAATAAATCCGACCATATCTTGTAATGCATTGGCGGGAATTACCACTCCTCAAACCATCAAGATAGAAGGACAAATCAAGAAGAAAAAGGTAATAGTGTTGATTGATTCAGGAACAACCCACAATTTTATTCATTGTAGGGTAGCAAAAGAATTGAATTGCTTCCTATATCCAGCACCAGAGTGTCAAGTGATGATTGCAAATGGAGGAACAATAAATTTCTCTGGAAAGTGCCATAATATCAAGCTATCCATGGGAGAATATGTATTGACTAGCCCAATGCTTTCCATTCCAATGGGAGGTGCTGATGTTGTACTAGGAGTCCAATGGCTACAATCCTTGGGTACAATAGCTTTTAATTTTCAAGAACTTTTCATCAAATTTTCTACGGAAGGAAAGGAAGTTGAATTAAGGGGTATTGCAGGGAAACCAGGAAAGATAATCAGCTCTAATGGCATGACTAAGCTTCTTAAAAAGGAGAAAAGAGGTGTAATTGCACAATTATGTTCGCTAGATGTTTCCACATTGGAATCATCTATTTCTCCAGATCTCCAAAATGTCCTGGACAATCATTCCAAGGTATTTGAGACTCCCAAAGGTCTCCCACCTATGCGTGATCATGATCATGCTATTCATCTGATTCCAGGAAGTGTTCCTCCAAACATCAGGCCGTACAGATATCCCTATGCCCAAAAAAGTGAAATTGAACGTATGGTTGCAGAAATGCTAGAGGCTGGTATAATTCAACCAAGTCAAAGTTCTTTCTCATCTCCAGTAGTATTGGTGCACAAGAAGGATGGATCATGGCGCATGTGTCCGGATTATAGGGAGCTCAACAAGCTCACTATTAAAGATAAGTTCCCCATTCCTGTTATTGATGAATTATTGGATGAATTGCATGGATCAATTTACTTCACCAAGTTGGATCTTCGTTCGGGATATCATCAAATCAGAATGAAGATTGAAGACATTCCGAAAACGGCATTTAGAACTCATGAGGGTCATTATGAATTTTTGGTCATGCCTTTTGGCCTTACCAATGCACCTTCAACATTTCAAGGTTTGATGAATTCAATTTTCAAACCATTCCTTAGAAAATTTGTGTTAGTATTTTTTGATGATATACTAATCTACAGCAAGTCTTGGAAGGATCATGTTGAACATGTTGACAGGGTGCTACAACTATTGGAGGAGAAACAATTATATGCAAAAAGATCCAAATGTTTCTTTGGAGTCCAGGAGGTGGAATATTTGGGTCATATTGTATCTCATGAAGGAGTTAAGGTAGACCCTAGCAAAATTAAAGCCATTAAGGAATGGAAAATCCCCACATCCATAAAGCATCTGCGAGGATTTCTTGGGTTGACAGGGTATTATCGCAAGTTTGTTAAGAATTATGGGAGAATAGCAGCACCTCTAACAACATTGAAGAAAGATTCATTTTCATGGACTCCAGAAGCAACAAAGGCCTTTGAACATCTTAAAGAGGCAATGTGCCAAGCACCGGTCTTAGCTACACCGGACTTCACAAAAACCTTTATTGTGGAATGTGATGCTTCAGGAAATGGAATTGGTGCTGTTCTAATGCAAGATGAAAGACCCATTGCTTTTGAAAGTCGTCCAATCAAGGGAAAGTTTTTAAGCAAAGCTATTTATGAGAAGGAAATGTTGGCAATACTCCATGCACTTAAGAAATGGCGACCCTACCTAATGGGAAGACACTTCAAGGTAAAAACGGATCATGATAGCCTTAAATACTTTTTAGAACAAAGATTATCCTCTGAAGAGCAACAAAAGTGGGTCACAAAGATGTTGGGTTATGACTTTGAAATCATCTACAAAAAAGGGAAGCAAAATGTGGTGGCAGATGCACTCTCAAGAAAGGATGAGGATGTGGAAGCATTGTTGTGTGCCATTTCTATTATCCAACCAGATTGGATAAATGAAGCAAGGGAGGAATGGAAGAATGACGAAGAAGTGTGGGCACTTATTCGAAAGCTACAACAAGATTCCAGTACTTCTGATACATTTAGCTGGAAAAATGATTCATTATGGTACAAAGATCGCTTATACCTCTGTAAGAATTCCCAGCTAAAACAAAAGATTCTTATGGAATTGCACACTTCTCCCTTAGGAGGGCACTCAGGATTTTTAAAAACTTACCACAAGGTTAAGAAGGAATTTTTTTGGGATGGCCTTAAATCAGATATTCAAAAGTTTGTGGCGGAATGTTTGGTTTGCCAGCAAAATAAAGTTGAAACAATTAAGACACCGGGTCTATTACAACCTTTATCCATTCCAAGCCAACGTTGGGAGGAGGTTTCAATGGATTTTATCACAGGTTTACCCAAGTCTGAGGGAAAGAGTGTCATCATGGTGGTAGTTGACAGACTTACCAAGTATGCACACTTTTGTGCATTATCACATCCATTTAAAGCAAGTACAGTTTCTACTGCATTTATGGAAACAGTTCAAAAGCTACATGGAAACCCAAAGATTATTGTAAGTGACAGAGATCCCATTTTCACTGGAAATTTTTGGACTTTTCTTGTCTTGGTACTCAGTTAGCTCATAGCTCATCTTATCATCCTCAATCTGATGGGCAAACTGAGATAGTAAACAAATGTTTGGAAGGATATCTTCGTTGCTTTGTATCTGATAAACAGACACAATGGGTCAAATGGTTGCCTCTGCCTGAATGGTGGTATAACACTTCCTTCCATACAACAAAAAAATGACCCCATTTATGGCACTTTATGGGTATCAACCACCATCCATCACATCATATTTAAGAGAAAATTCTAAGGTTCAGGCAGTGGAACATCACATCGAACATCAACAACAAGTCCTCCAACTCTTAAAGGATAACCTCGTGTTGGCACAAAATAGAATGAAACAACAGGTAGATCAACATCGCAGTGAAAGAAGTTTTGATGTAGGTGATTGGGTATTCCTACGGCTACAACCATATAAGCAAATGTCCCTAAAGCAAGCTAAGAAGGATAATAAATTATCACCAAAGTATTATGGTCCATACAAGGTGTTGCAAAAGATTGGTACTATGGCATACAAATTGGAGCTTCCTGCAGCTTCTCGATTGCACCCAGTTTTCCATGTTTCATGTTTAAAGAAGGTTATAGGTGACAAGCTCCCAATTCAAACAATATTGCCAGAACTTGACGAGGAAGGAAAAATTATATTGGAACCAAAAGCAGTCACAGAAACAAGAACTCGACAGCTACAAAATCGATCAATTTCAGATTATCTTATCAAGTGGAAGAACTTATCCGCTGAAGATTCCACATGGGAGGATGAGAATTTTATGCAGAAGTATCCAGAACTACTCAAGCGTTGAGGACAACGCTTTTTTTTAAGGAGAGGGGCATGTTGGGTCCCTATAATACTAGTGATGACCCCATTACTATTGTAGTTATACCCCTTATTTATATTGTTGTGCCCCTATTACCCCCATATTGTTATTTCTGTGCCCCATAGAATCCCTCTATTGTTATTTTTGTTGCTTTATATTATTATTGTTAGGTCGGCTGGATTATATTGTGACTCCTTAGACTCCTATATATAGAAAGGAGGTTTTGTCATTTGTATCATCCAAGAATATTTCATTTATGTAATGTAAAGGAGGTTGCCCCCTCGAAGAGGCTGAATTCTAAGGCGTGGATCTCTCTTTTCTATCTTTTGTGAGCTGGTTTCATAACAAACTGGCTTTCCAAACTTCTTAACAAAAAGAGTTGCATGATTTATATAAAATAACTTATAATTCAACTCCAAAAGTTATTCAATTAAATTTTCATACCATGCATGAGATGCTTGTTTCAGTCGATACAAAGCCTTACTAACTTACATACCTTTTTCTCTTTCCCTTTGGAAACAAGACCTTCTAGCTGAAAAATATAAACATCCTCCTACAAATATCCATTCAAAAAAGTTGTTTTAACATCCATATGGTGTATCTTCCAACCATTTTTCGTTGCAAGAGAAATAAAAGTTCTAATTGTGCCCCATTTGGTTGTAGGAGAAAATGTCTGTATGTAGTGAACACCTTCCTTCTAAGCATAGCTTTTTGCTATAAGACTTGCCTTGTATTTCTCAAGCAACCATTTGCCTTGTATTTGATCTTATACACCCATTTTTGACAAATATGTTTGACACCTTTAGGAGGATGCACTAACCTCCAAGTTCAATTCTTAGTAAATACATCATATTCATTTTTCATTGCATCATTCCATTCACCACAACTAGAAGATTCTTCAAAACAACTAGGTTTGCTAATTATACAA
This sequence comes from Pinus tabuliformis, assembly GCA_031772625.1. Lineage (NCBI taxonomy): Eukaryota > Viridiplantae > Streptophyta > Pinopsida > Pinales > Pinaceae > Pinus > Pinus tabuliformis. Next base: position 1,396,283,302 of record CM062804.1, read on the forward strand.
TGATTGAATTCACAATCATGAGTAAAATTACCTAAATAACCTTTAGAAGACTTTCTTTTTTCAAAATCATCATACTTTCTTGGAACTTTTCGAGCACGTGTAGATCTACATAAAGGTTGTTGAAGTGGTTGTGATGGTTGTTCTTCCTGAAGTACAAGTTCTTCAGGAACACTTTATGACCCTGCAAAAACAACACTATCCTCTAATTTTTCTTCAGCATTAACATCCTCATCATTCTCATGAGTCAAAGATGGAAAAACCAGATACTGACCCAAAATGGAACACCCCCTTCAGTATGTGGACCATCATTATCAGATTCAAAATATAACTTTTTAGATGGTAGTTTCTCCAGTTGAGCGAGTTTCCTATCAGCCATGGAACTATCTTTATCTGACTCAAGAAAAATAACATCTATGCAACGAATGAAATTCTTATTTTCTTATTCGATGGTCTAACTCTAATAAATTTACATCATCATCCTTATGGATTATATCAATGTTCTTGGCATTTATATAACTTTTTTAGTTATATTTGGCTTCCTTCTATATTCTCTTAATTTATGCCATTTTCTCTTGCACCCCTTGTAATATGTCAAGTCACAAGTTTTCTTGATCCTTTAGGTGCTCGCAATTCAGAGGGGTTTTGCATGGTCTCCCATATAGAATTTCACATGGAGACATGTGAACACAACTATGATGGTCATTTTTGTATGTAAATTCAAGCAAGTAAATATTTTTTTTCTATTTATTTTAGTGATCCATTACATACATCTGTTATCACCTAGATTGACCTCAGGTTGAATGAAGGCAATTCTAAGGCAACCACAAACCAATCTTAACCTGGTAGAAAGCCCTACCAGGCCAGTAGAGGGCTCTCTCCTTATGAATCTCAATCAAGATGACTAGATCAGGAACATGATTTTATGCTAGGTATAGTAGCTCAAGGGTTTTGATTGAATTTGTGGGTATTTTACCAGATTAGGAGGAGCAGGGCAATTTCGGTCTGGGAAACTAAGCCAAAATGGTAGGGGATTCTATGGGGCAAGGTACATATGATCTACAACACCTTAAAGCTTGATGGGGTGAAAGGCTAGACTGGTGAGGAGATAATAAGGGCCTGAGCAAGTCAAGAATCCTTGCTAAACAGAAGGAAACATGAAATATTGGTGTTTTCCCAAGGCAGAGCATTAAAACCTAATGTATTCCACCTATCTGACTTGAAAACAACCGATCATAAGTAATTATATGAAAGATGCATACATAAATAACATGAGAAAATTTTAACAGAAGAAGAAACACATGCTAAATTCCATACCATAGGTATCCCATAAAAATAGTTGCAACTTTATTAGTTTCTTGCCACATCTGCTACAAAATGATAATTGTTTAGTACATGAGCATCCAGCTGAATCCAACCCTTGCAAATGAAAAAGAAAATACATCATATAGACATTGTAATCCCTCATCATAACCATCAAGGGTCAAAACCATGAGAAGAGTAGTTGTTTCAACCAATTCCAAACAAGGACTAGGACTATAGGCAGTCAAAAAACTTGCCTCTAAAAGAGGGGAAACTGATTCATTTGCCTCAAAACCACCTCTAACTAACGAATATACCCTCTAATACTATTTTACAATTACATTTACATGCCATGTCACCAATTACATCAGTGAAATTATCCATGAGGACAGACAAATCAAATTCACAGTCAAAATAGGCGAATTTTATTTCCCTAAGCAAAATGGCCCTAAGCCCAGCGCCACTAGTCCTAAGCACAGCACCGCTTTCCACCTCATTTTGGAGGCCTTCCCCTTAGCCAAATTGAGCCCATGATGGCTCATTGGAAAGGTATTCAATTCTAGCTTTTGGAACACCTAGAATTTTTTAAATTGAAGGTCATTCTCCCCCTCAAAACATGAATCTCCCAATAATGCTTCTGTGTGTCCAAAAGGAGGCTGAGAGGACATTTTTTGGTAGTTTTTGGACCTTTTGGTAAACCAGATCTACGCCAAAACTTCTGAAAATTTCTAGGGTGTATGTCCTCATCATTATGAATCGAAAAATGTCAACCTTTTCTCCAATGGATGCTCCAGGAAAAAGCGCAGCGCTAGTGGCGCTGTGCTTCTCGACAAATTTTCTGTGTTCTAAATTTCAAAATTTAAAAATACAAGAACTTCTAAAAATTTGCACAAATTTGGCATGGAGCACCACCATCAACTTATTTGATGGTATAGGGAGGATTCAGCCAACATCTTCAATCTATCCTGCTCCTTTTTTCCTTCCAAAAGGTCTCCTTAGCCTAGCCTTTAACTTTCTAATCCTCATGCTACAAATTTTGTTGGGGTCATGTAATGGTATGCCATGTGTCTGAGCATTTTCTTTTCCCTGTTGGCCTTCTCAATGAGTCCCTCAAGATGTATTTAAACTCTCTCAAGCCAATTTTCCCTATCATTTTCAATCTCCTGCTCAAAAGGAGTCAATTGACATGAGTCTCTTTGGCCATTTGCCTGTTTGCCTTGATCATTTCTATCTCCATGAGGACTTGTTTTTCACTCAACTGTTTGTTTTCCTCTTCCGAGTATTTGATGATGAAATTGGCTCTCTCTATGTTGTCTACCAAAGCTTGTATTTGAGCTTCCCTTTCCTGTATGATGATGTCTTTGATGTTTTTTTCGTCCTGAGCCTCCAGGTCAATGATATCAACTCCATGATGAGTATAATGTTGTTGCGGCTCCTCATACTCAATCAAGTCAAAATATCTTTCCTCCACATCACCAAGGTTCTCCTCCTACACTTTTTCCTTACCTTTGCTCAGTTGTTCAAGCTATACCTATTTTTTTGATGTAGAAGGCAAAGCCCCTTCCACACCTCATGGAGATAACATTTGCCTGTGGATTGATGAAGAAGGAAAGGTCTCCTCCACATCTCGTGGAGAAAACACTTGCCTAGTATCTGCAAAAATTCTCCTTGTGCCACTCTGATATGTGAAGTACATTGGCACCTCAACAATTTTGGTTTCCATGACCTCTTCCCTTGTTTCCGCATGGCTAGAAGGCCCACCTTTTTCTGGATGCAATGGTGAAGGGACCTATGGACCTCTAAACATCTCATACTGAAAGTCTCCCAAGGAATGTTAAGAAGACTGAGATGGTGAAGAACAATGGTTTTGATCAAAGAGTAATGATAGATCTTTTTCAACTGCTGAGGGTATGGCTTCTTCTGGACAAGGTAAGCTATTTTGTCAATGTTTCTAAACAAGAAATATGGTAGATTAATCAGCTTTACCCTGGTGAAGTGCATGAGGAGTCTGATATGGTAAGCATACAACTGAGATAATTTGCCTTCAAAAGTGAAATATTTAATGATAATCCTCATCAAAGGAACATACCTGTTCTCCAAAAATTTAAAGGGGAAAAGCCTCTTCACCTAGTTTCTATACTAAGGCTTGATTTAAGGCTCATAGTAATTCTCATCATGGTCCTAAGCCTTGTACCATTTCTCACAAACATTAGGAATTCTAGTGGCTTCTGAAATGATAGCTTGTGATATTGTGAAGGTTACTCCAGCAAGTGTCACCTCATAGTTATGCAAATGAGCCACATAAAGTCTGGCGAACCCATGATGAAACTAAGATCTTTCCACTAGTTCACAAAATTCAAAACTTCCATGTTGTCTGAAACAAGAGACTGCAAGTGGGCAAGCTTGCAATTCTCTTAAATTGGTGGGCTCTTCTCTTATGATTTTTCCTTCCTTATGAGGCTTTCTTTGCCTATGTCTCTCCCCAGAACTATCACTCGCTATCTCTTCATCATACTCAATATCGCTTCCTTTGTCCATGTTTTAGTTGAATCTCTTAGTTTGCACAATTTTGACAATGTATTGGATGAATGGTATGTGCAATGGCTTGGAGGAATGGTTGTGAGTGAAGCTATGGGAAAAACATAAGAAGGAGGGGGCTAAGGGAGTGACAAATGAGTGGTAGAATGTGATAACGGTGGTGGGGATAAGGGTTTAGTTATGAGGTGAGTGGTGGGGAAAACTAAAGAACTAGGGTTTTATAGTGAAAGTTAGGGGTTTATATAGAGAGTGGAAAGTTATGAAAATCTTTACATATGCAAACTAAATTGCAAGGAGAGGAATAATACTTACTTGCCAACTGTGGAATTGGAGGATATTTGACATAAATTTAAAGTTTGGGAGCATTTTTTGGTTGGCTGGCCTAAGCGAAGTGCCACTCTCTAAGCGCAGCACCCATTATATTTTGAACTAAGCAAATGACCCCTAAGTATAGCGCTTGTCTCTAAGCGCATTGCCCTTCTCCCTAAGCGCAATGCATGCCTAAAACTCTAGAAGCGCAACTTTTTTCTCTATAAGTGCAACGCCTGACTTCCTTGCTCACAAACACTTGCTCATTTGATTTTTTTCTCTCCTTTGGCTTCTTTGATTTGCAAAATGATACAATGGCATGAAAATAGAAGAGAATGAGTTTATATATGAACTTCATTTTAATTTTTTCTTTTGAAAAACCCACTTTTGTAATGTCTCTTTGTCCTTTTTAATACTCTGTTTTTCATGTTTGTTCTCTTTTACTCTTGCAGGTGGATTTCTACTCAAGATGACTAGATTTTTGCAGTGGCAGGTGCTTGGAAACATGACAGGATGCTTAGGAGAAGCTGGGAACCAATATTACGTATGGAATCATAAAATTATATCATTAATGGTGATAAAAACAAAATACGTTGTTGTCATCTCAAAACAAGTTTTGAGGTGAGAACTACATTAGGCTTTCAAAATGATAAATTATGGCTTTACCAATCATTATTGGCCTCCTCATGTCCTTGCTGATCATTATTGGCATGTAATTATTGGATTTGACCATGATGGGACCCTAAAACCTAATTAGATCAAACCCTAAGACCTAATGAAATAAACTATAGAGTGAACATGACCCATGACTCAAATATATGAAATAGGATCAGCGAGTACAAATCATGAGGGAAAAATTGAGGTAAACCCTACCATCAGTGAATCCATGACCTAATGGAATGCAAACTCATCAACATGGGACTCCTACTATGAAATGCAAAAGAGCATATTTTGATCGCTGATGGCATTGTGAAGACACTGGTACTAACATTAGCTCTAATGGGGATGGAAGCTCCTTGGAGGTGCCAAGAACATCGTAGACCTAGTAGCCTTATCCATTGGGAAACAGAGTAAAAACTCTTCAAAAACTAAAAACAAACACTATGAAAACTGAAACTGACTCATGACTCAAACTGTGACTAGAAACTAAATTAGAACCGGCAAACCTTACACATATCCTTCAAAATTTATAGTCTTCACCTCGGGACCCAAGCTGAAATGACTGTGTACCTTGAAATCTTGCAATGAAAGGGAAAATGGTATGTACAATGATCATGTTATGATATTAGAAATCACCTTAGAAGTAGTAGTGTTTTAGGAGCCTACCATTAACTGGCCCTCCTGGACAATCCTAACCTTCCATGTCCTTGAGTAGAAAGGCATTCTGTCCTCTGTATGCTACAACATTATAGGGTCCCTTCCATAAGTTTTCAAACTTACTATGCTTTCCTTTGTCCCCATTCAGAGCATCCCACCACAACACTACATCCTCTAGCTGAAATTTTTCCACTTTAGTATTCCGATCATATATTTTCTTGATCTTTTCCTGCAATCTAAAAGTGTTTTGGAAAACTTCTTCCCTTGTTTGCTGCGGATGAATCATCTGATTGATTCTTCGCTAAAATTCATCCTCTTCACTACCAGACTCTTGTAACAGTCTGATAACCGGAACTGCAAGAGATGTTGGAAAAACTGTGTCAATGCCATAAACTAATTCAAATGGACACCTACCTATGGATTTCTTATGGCTCACTCTATTAGCCCATAAGGCATTAACCAACTTCCTGTGCCAACTTTTCATATTTGTTTCCAACATCTTCTTGATGATGTTTACCAAAGACTTATTTGATGATTCAACCAAACCATTTCCCTGTGGGTAATATGTTGTAGAGTGACCCAAAGTAATGTTATACTTGCTAAAAAATTAGATCATCCTCTTTGATTTGAATGTGTCTTCATTATCCGTGATGATTTTATTAGGACAACCGAAACGAGATAAAATATTTGACTCTAGAAATTGGATGATTACCATATCTATGGCTTGTCTAGTTAGAATTGCTTCAATCCACTTGGTAAAGTAGTTGGTTGCTATTAGGATCCATTCGTGTTGTGTCAACGATGTTGTATGGATTTTCCCGACGAAATCGAGTCCCCACTGCTGAAATGGTGCATTGACTTCGACAGGTTTCAGAGGAAGAGGCAACAATTTTCTTTTCCCTTGAAAGACCTGACATTCATGACATCTCATGACTGTTTCGTAAACATCTAAAAATAGAGTCGGCCAGTGGTAACCTTATCTCAACACTTTATTTTCCGTTGTCTTCTAGAAAAAATGACCACCACAATCACCTTTGTGAAAGTCATACATCACCTGTTGAGCTTCATCTTCAACCAAACAGTTAAGTAACACACCTCCTGGATCTTTCCAATCAAGGGCATTATTTAGAATTTAGAATTTTGTAGCTTTGAGTTTGAGTGATCTACCTTTATTCTTTGTCATTCTTGGAGGTGGCAAAAGGTGTTGAAGTACATACACTATGTCGGAATACCATGGTGTCTGAAGAAAAATTTCAGACATTTGAATGAGAGAGCCTTCTTCTTCATCTTCTGACATGGTTGCGATGAGATTGATATCTAAAGCTTCAAGATTTGATTCAACCATTAGTCTCTCGAAGCCTTGTCCTTTGATCAGCTTTGTGGGTTTAATCTCTAGATCATATTCCAACATTGCTGCAATCCACATTCCTTGCTTTCCTTCTGGATCAATTTTTATCAACACTTCCTTTATTGCTGCATTGGGAACATATGCTATGGTGTGTGAGTGCAGAATATACACTCGTAAATCCTTCAATGCTTTAACGAGAGCAAGAGCCTGTTTTTCAATTATATCATATTGCGAGGCAGCATCTCGACTAGTCCTACTAAAAAAGGCAATGGGGTTCTCCAGCTGATCTCTCTTTTGCATCAATACTGTAGCCATGGTATGCTTGGATGCAAATGAAAATATGATGAAATCTTGAGTATAATGAGGACTAATCAAGATCGAGGCTGTAGATAAAGCATACTTTACCAGATTAAATGACTTCATGGCATCCTCTATCCATTTTACCATGCTGTCCTTTTTCAAAATGTTAGTTATTTCTCTTAAATGCTTAGCTAGATTGGCTATGAATTTGTGTAAGAAATTCATCTGACCATTGAAAGCTTGTATCTCCTTCTTGTTTCAGGGACAATCTATTTTTGAATTGCCTCCACCCTCGAAGGATCAATGTGAATGCCTTCTTTTGAGATAATATGGCCAAGAAACTTTCCTTCATCCATGGCGAAGAGACTTTTTTTTGGATTAAGAGATATCCCGAATTTCCTACATATCTCAAACACAATCTTTAAATGGTCTAGATGCTCATCATCGGAACCTAAAAACATTGTCAAATCATCTAAATATACAACTAGAAATACATCCTTTTCATTAGAGAAAGCGATGTCCATGGCTCACTGAAACATGGATCTAGCATTCTTCAAAACAAATGGCATTTTAGCATAATGAAAAATTTCCCAAGGTGTTGTAAATGCAGTTTTGTCCCAATCATTTTCATTCACCAGGATCTGATTATAACCTGAATACTTGTCGAGTAGTGACATGCGCGATGCTCCAACCACTCTTTGGAGGATATGATCCATATTCAAAAGAGGGTAATTATCTTTCAAAGATACCTTGTTAAGGTTTCAAAAATCGATACACGATCTTACTTCTCCGGTCTTCTTTCGTACCTGAACCAGATTTAAAATCCAATCAGAAAACTTGACTCGGAAAATTATACCAACTTTGAATAATTTGTTTACCTCTTTCTCGATAGAAGGCAACAACTTTGGGTTGATTATTCTCAACTTCTGTCGAAATGGCTTCTGATTTGGCTTGATGGGAATTGTGTGTTGAATTATAACTTTGTCATACACCTTTAGATCTGAATAATCCCAAGAAAACACATCAGAAAATTCAGATAACAATCTAACATATTTAGTCTTTACCTTGGGAGACAATGTTTTGGACAATTTCACAAACTTAGGCTTATCTGCTGTTCCAGGATTGACATCCTCAACTCCTTTGTCTGTAGGCACCAAACTCGACTTTCTAGCCACATCATCTTGATTGAAAATTTCTTCTAAACGTATGAGACCTTTAAGAATAATGTTGTCTTTCAGCTGCAATATCTCCATCTGTTTCACCTCAATCTCTTATTCATCGGTATCATAGTCATCATCTATGGAAGCATCCTTGTAATTTCCTTCATTCTGCAGAAAGGTATTGATTTCATTATTATCCCAAAACACTTGCTAATAACTTAAATTATCCAGAATAGCAGGCTGGTGTTTGACATGAATTTCAGACTTGTTGCTCAAGTTCATTGGGATCTTCAAAATGCTTGCAGCAGTGGCAAGTGAATCTGCAATAATATTTTGAGTTCGGGGTACAGTTGTCAAGGTATAGTTAGGAAACAATCGCAATATGTCTAGGACTACATTTCTGTAGGCTCTCATCCGCAGGTGCTTTGCTTGATACTCTCCCTTTACCTATTTTATTTCCAGCTCTGAATCTCCATAAACTAAAATCCTTTTTACATTTAACTTCTTCAAAATTTTCAAATTTGCAATCAAAGCTTCATACTCTAGTTCATTGTTAGAGCATTGAAAAGCCAATTTGTGAGAACATACTCTAACATTACTAGGAACCTTGTTAGGCTAGAAAGTAGGGCGTCGAATCCAAATCCCTATGCCCGCACCATCCTTACCCATGGTTCTATCAAAATCCATGCTCCAAAGACCTGCCTCTTGTTCTAGATGTTGAAATTTTGTTTCCTTCTCTTCCTTACCTTGACTGATCTCTTCATTTTTCTACTGTTCACTGTCTTTTTGCTGCTAGTATATGGACTGCTCAAAAGAACTTGCTATTTTTTGTGTTTCTTGATCAAGGGCTGCTCTAAGATTTTTTTAAATCTCTGGAACATCTTCTACTTCAACTAACTAACTATCAACATCATTCAAACCACTATCTGAATATAGTACAAATGATTCGAAATATTTATGTACAACGTTTATTGGACGATTGAGTGGCTTCTCTTTGCTAGTAATCATGTATTTCATTTTCTTCTCCCTGTATATTTTTCTCAATTGGCCAAACACGGGAATGGTAGCATAAGAGAAATCAAGTTGTAAAGTTCCTTTATGTTTTTCACCCCATGATCTGGACAAAAGCATACGAAACCGTGGTGGAATGTCAGCAACAACCACATTCATTAGAACATTCTTGGCTGGAATTTGGTCTAAAGATACCACCAAATCTAAGATAAGAACAATACAATGGACCATACATGAATCAAAAGAGTATAGGTCATGATATTTTCGATTAATGTCAAGGCCCAGTTTCTCCATAATGGGTTTTGGCATCAGATTATGAGAAGATCCGCAGTCAAACATGGCATTATGGAGAACATACTCATGTAGTTTAAGGCTTCTATAAACTAGAGGAACTTCACTATCCTCGGACTGACCTTCTAAGTCATGGCGAAAAATGAGCTCAGCATGAACATCTTCTACATTGACCATATCAAATAAAGGATCTATATGAAAATTTTGGACACCTGGTGTTTATAGCTATTGTTCTTAATCAACCCAGTAAAAGGAATTGAAACTTTTAATTTAACTATTTCATTTTCTAAACTAAAATATAAAACTTTCTCTACCTCTTTGACAGGAAGGTCCTTCTTTTATGCTCCTTATTTTGCTGCACTTTGCTAATTTTTCTTCTCATTTGCAATGCTATTTGCTGATGGTCCTTTGCTGGAAGTCAGATTAGCAGGCTCTTTCCCTTTCTTCTGTATGTTTGTTGAGTCATTTTTCGATTGTTCTTCTTTTCTTTTTTAAATTGGACTGACTGGTACATCTCTGCTTCTCAATGAATATTGCTTCTATTGTGCTGTCAAGGTGTTCATATACCCTCGCTCATAATCACCTAACTCATCCTCCAAAATTGCCTCATTTGCTAGCATGTAATATTCATCCCTTTGGGTATCTGAACCTCCAAATATTATTCATCTTTCGTCAGAAAAATGGGCAAATCATTTCTTCGCCACCGTTAAGCACAATTTTTTGCAAGAGTTTGCCATCAAAATTGAAGGAGATCTAACTGAATTTGAGATCCAAATACAATCCCAAGATCTAGATTGTTGAGTCCCGTTCTTTGGGGACCTCTTTCAGCAGAAGGAACAGAAGGTAAGGATGCCTATGGTTATTTGCATTGATAGTTTTCAGATGGAATCATGTATTAATGAGTTTGCGCAGCAAATAGAGTCTTGTTTTTTCGATCCTATTGCAATGTACATGGAATTTTTTTTTAGTTTGAATGATAGATTAGATTGTCTCTTACACAACCAAACTCATTATGTGCGTGTATGGCTATCAACATTTACATTTGTGTCCTGGTTAAAGAACTTTCAAGCAACATCCTTGTCACAGTTACTTGATTGGTTGATATGGCATTACAACATTACTTGATCTATCAATTTTGCATCAGAGTAGGTAGATTTGTGTAAAAATAAACAGCCTAAGGCAGCATTTCAGTTTCCGATATTTGTTTATGTACATGTTGTAGTAGTGTATCTTTTATGGATTGGTATAAGTTGTTTTGAGTTTGCAACTTTTGACCGTATTGCCCAATGGATGAGGCACTAATCTACATGTTCCTAGAGATCTATGGTTCTTGGCACCACCAAGGAGTTACCATCCCAGATGGCACCACTGTTAGTGTCAGTCCTTTGGCCTTCCTTCAGTGATCAGAATGGGCCTCTTATTATGTCTATCATCAGGAGAAGCTTGGAAAAAGCTTTCCATCAGTATATCACACTCCCAAAAACAGCTCCCGGATCAAAAGATATGACCAAATGAATGATTGACTCAAAAATCTCCCTTGGAATCACCTCATGTACACAATGGGTATGAGAGCTTTAGGAGGAGTGAATCTGGTATCTCTATGGATAGAAGATCACTTGGGTTAGCAGGCAGCAAATTAAGCAGTTCCCCTCAAAGTGGGACTAGACAATTGCCACATAAAGGACTTATTTCTAACTCTCCTTTTTAGGTTGAAGAACTTTGTAAGTTTGATTATGCTTTAGAAGGGGTTGTTTTCCAACAACTACTTCGAATTCCTTGTGCATCCTATGTATCATCTTCAGATGGTTGTGAAGCAGATGCATATCTTGCAGTTGAAGACTTTATTCATACCAGTGCAGAGAGTTTATGGAGGAATTTTTGGCATCAGGATGGACCAATGCCATTTTTTATAAGTTGCCCATATGGTGTTAAATCCAAGTTCCATACTACAGAAAAGGAAATTGCAAGGGGAAAAGTAGGAGAGTTATGTGGAGCAGCTTTGGTGAAAAAGAATGGTAGAAATATGCATGTGAATTGGATTCAACATGTGGAAGTCAAAGTCTCACATGTGGATCGCATTTGGAACAAGCTGGGAAATGCTAACTAGGGAGATTTGGGGACATTGCAACTTCTTCTGGCCACATTTTACTCTGTAGTTCAATATAAAGGCCCTCCTAAATTTTCTATTGCTAAGCTAGCTGCTAATCACAATATTCGACTTCAAAAAAGGAGGATTGAATGCCACCTCACTGAAGTGTATGAAAATGGCAGTGACTCATTTCATTACCATCAAGGTAGCTAAACTCATGGGGAGATTGTTGAAATTGAGGATGAATTAGAGCCTGTTATTAGTAAAGAAATGGAGCGAATGAAGCTTGAGGTAGGTTCTGTGATATGGTTGGAAGATTCACAATGTCAAAGGGGTTTTCAGATACATGAGGTTTTCAGAGATGGACAACATTTCTTGTACAGTGCAACTTCTTTGGAAGAGGCAGGCACACTTTTGGCTATTTATGTGGGTGCTCATCCCTCCCAACTTTAGCTTTCATGGGAGGATATGAGTATGTGGTACCAGGTACAAAGGCAAACTAAGGTTTTAAATGTCATGAAACAAAGGGGCATATATAGCAAGTATCTGCCACAACTTGTTGATTATGGAAGGGTCGTGCACCCTGGTCCTTGCTACAAACAGAGTCCTGGTGGCCGCTGTAACCATCCATGGTGTGGAACACCAGTATTAGTAACTTCTCCTGTTGGAGAGCCCCTTTCTACCATTATTACAAGAGATGGTGTCTTTACTTCAGAGGAAGCTCTACAGTGTTGTCATGATATCTTGTCTGCTTTGCAAAGTGCAACATCTGCTTCTATCCAGCATGGGGATATCTATCCTGAACATGTAATGCGTGTTTCAGATTCATAGAGGCATACATATTACATCCTTGTTGATTGGGGTCATGTTGTACTGGAAGATAGAGATAGTCCTTCTATTAATCTTCAGTTTTCTTCAACTTATGTATTGCAAGAAGGAAAACTCTGTCGAGCATCTGATGTAGAGAGCCTTGTTTACCTCCTCTATCATTTATGTGGTGGAACTCATCAGCAACTAGAATCAATAGAAGCTTCCTTGCGTTGGAGAGAGAGATCTTGGGAAAAATGGTGCATACAACAACAACTTGGAGAAGTCTCTGCTCTTTTGAAAGATTTTGTTGACTATGTTGACAGCCTATGCAGTACCCCATATCTCGTATATTATGAAATTTGGTTAAAAAGGTTAAGCAGAGCACTACCTGACAATGTTCATGGAAGGATGATTGACTATAGTGCTGCTTCAGTGAGGAGTGATGATGTGGCAGAATCATCAGGGACCTCTGCAACATCTTTGGCCTGAAGCAATACATAATTTTAATTTATTATTGATTAGTTGTAGCTGTGTTGGATCCTACAGCTTGACTTTAAAGTCATGTTTGTGGCATATATCTGGGATTTTGAAATGTTTGTTGCAGTATATGAACTTCGGAAGTCTAAAGATCAGCTCTTAAAGATGGAAGAAAGGTCTAGATTGAAATCTGGCATCCCACAAAAAGATGGGAAGATCGACTTTTCCCAGGACTTCTTCACTCGCCAAGCATTCTTGACCGTCTCTGGTCAGCTTCAGGTTGAGACCTATGCTTGTGCACTTAGTAGTGTGTACACATTTGGTCCAACATTTCGTGCTGAAAATTCTCATACATCAAGGCATCTTGCGGAGTTTTGGATGGTTGAGCCTGAAATTGCCTTTGCAGATTTAGAGGATGACATGAATTGCTAAGAAGACTATGTGAAAATCATGTGTCAATGGTTACTTGACAACTGTTTTGATGATATGGAATTCATGTCAAAAATGTTTGATAAGAGCGCTATATATCGCCTTCATTCAGTAGCAAATACCCCATTTGCATGCATTACCTACATAGAAGCAGTTTAGCTTCTAGAGAAGGTTACAAATAAGAAGTTTGATAACAAGGTGGAGTGGGGCATCGATTTAGCATCAGATCCATATTCTTCTGTGTATCAGAGGTAGGCCCTGCCTCCTACTGACCCATTGCTTGTGAGTAATGGGTTGTTATCTAAATTTGATTATCGTGGGGTAGATCAAGGGCTTGAATATTTACACCATTAGAGAACAAGGGAGATGATATTTTCGTTGAGAATATTTTATCATTGACAAAGGTGTTGTGTGGATTTCAGTTTATATTGACCCATCTAGATGGTCAGCAATTGCTTATTAAATCTAGTCTCGGTGAAGTTGTTAATCCAGGTTAGTTCAAGGTTATTAATGATGAAGGAATGCCTGTTTACTAGTGGCCATTCATGAAGGGTAATCTGTACATTCATTTCTCCGTAGAGTTCCAAGATTCTTTATCACCTGAACAGTGCAAGGATCTGGAAGCATTTTTGCCTCCTTGAATTGCAAGCTAGCTAATAGACAAAGGCGCAGCTCAATTCCCCTGCATCAACAACACACACAAGTCAAAATTTGAAGTCAAGTTAAAATAAAATTGAAAGTCAAGCACTCCTGGCTTTAGCACTGCACGTAGCCCATGGGTGTGATAATGTTGGTGGCGATATGCTCAACGCAATGCTCGCCAATAAAAGTCCATGGTCACATTGATGTTTGTGGTATGATGTTAGGCCCCTATACTACTAGTGTAACCCCTTATTTTTATTAGTATAACCCACTTATTATATTGATGTACCCATGTAGTGCCCATATTGTTACTATTGTGCCCCATAGAAGCCCACTATTGTTATTATTGTACCCTTACATTATTATTGTTATGTCGGCTCTGATTATGTTATAACCCCTTAGACTCCTATATGTAGAAAGGAGGTCTTTTCATTTGTAGGATCCAAGAATTGTTCATTTATGTAATGTAAAGGAGGTTGCCCCCTCGAAGAGGCTGAATTCTAAGGCGTTGATTTATCTTTTCTATCTTTTCTTGAGCTGGTTTCATAACATTTGGTATCAGAGCTTTGGATTCTAGGGTTTCGCTGCTCCAAACAGGTCATCGTGGAATTTTCGCTATAACTTTTTTTCTGTGACGTTTCAGAAGTCGCAAAAAAAAACCCATTTGAGAAGAAATCGCGCTGAACCTTGGGTCTGAATTTCAGAGCTTTTCAAGTGATATTTGTGGAGATATGATCTGCGGAAGTTGGTCTTTTTGAGACTCCTGAATTACATTCAAAACAGGTGACCTGGGGAAAATCGTCATAACTTTCTCTCTGGGGATCGGATTGAAATTTCGTAAGAAGGTACAGAAAGAGGACAGACTATAGTTTCGTGTATGCATTTTGTAGATCCAAAGGTTGAAACAGTGACACGTGGCACTTCATACAATTTCGCTCTTCTGGAAAGGTCTATAATCAGGTCATCTTGGGAGATTGTGCATAACTCTTTCTTAGAGAATCCAATTTGGATCAGACTAGTGGCATTGGAAATAGGACACAGAGGCTACTATAGTGCACAATGTCAGAACTTAAAGATCTGAAAGTACAGAGTTACAGTCGTTTCAAGGTCGATCTCCTAAAATCAAGAAAAAGCAAGATGAGGAAGTTTGATGACAAGGATCCAGTAAATTGGATACTTCAGATGGAGCAATATTTTGATCTACATGGTGTACAACTATTACAAAAGGTATGTATTGCATCTTCATATTTAGAACCAGATCAATTTTTATGGTATGAAGGGCTTTTCTCTCGTAAAAAACTTGTTACGTGGTCAACTTTCACGGAGGAAATGATAGCACATTATGGGGATACAAAGAGCAACACCACAACAATTGGAAAGAGTAAAAGGGATTTGTGACATAATGGAAAGCAGAATTATGGAAACAAAGAAGCATACCCCTCACAACTATAAAGATGGAAGTGTTGTTTCTCCCAGCCTTCCACAACCTACAAGGGTTACACCACAACAATTGGAAGAAAAAAGAGAAAAAGGGCTTTGTTACAATTGTGATAGCAAATGCACTAAAGGTCATAGGTGTGGTGAGAAGAAATTATTTTACATAGAATATGAAGAGGAGGAAGAAAAGTATCAAGAAACATCAAAAGAAGAGGATATACGCCAGGACACCACCCCAGAGAAAGAAGAAATGAATCAGACCATATCTTGTAAAGCATTGGCAAGAATTACCACTCCTCAAACTCTCAAGATAGAAGGACATATCAAGAAGAAAAAGGTGCAAGAAGTGAAAAATCACATCGAGAAAGAAGAAATGAATCCAACCATATCTTGTAATTCAGTGGACGAAATTACCACTCCTCAAACTATCAAGATAGAAGGACACATCAAGAAGAAAAATGTTCAAGAAGTGAAAGATCACATCGAGCATCAAGAAATGAATCCGAACATATCTTTTAAAGGACTGGAAGAAATTACCACTCCTCAAAAGATAGAAGGACATATCAAGAAGAAAAAGGTTCAAGCAGAGAAAGATCACATCGAGCATCAACAACAAGTTCTCCAACTTTTAAAGGATAACGCCACTTCGGTGCAAAATCAAACGAAAGAACAGGTAGATCAACATCATAGTGAAAAATGTTTTGATGTAGGTAATTGGGTATTTTTACTGCTACATCTCAAGCAAGCTATTTATGAGAAGGAAATGTTGGCAATACTACATGCACTTAAAAAATGGCGACCTTACTGAATGGGAAGACTCTTCAAGGATGAGGATGTGGAAGCATTGTTTTGTGCTATTTATATTATCCAACCAGATTGGATAAACGAAGCAAGGGATGAATGGAAGAAGGACGAAGAAGTATGGCCACTTATTCAAAAGTTGCAAAAGATCCCAATTCAAGCAATATTGCCAGAAATTGAAGAGGAAGGAAAAATCATATTGGAACCTGGAGCAGTCACAGAAACAAGAACCCGACAGCTACGAAATCGATCAATTTCAGAGTATCTCATCAAGTGGAAGAACTTACCCGCTGAATATTCCACATGGGAGGACAAGAATTTTATACAGAAGCATCAAGAACTACTCAAGCGTTGAGGACAACGCTTTTTGAAGGAGAGGGGCATGTTAGGCCCCTATACTACTAGTGTAACCCCTTATTTTTATTAGTATAACCCACTTATTATATTGATGTACCCATGTAGTGCCCATATTGTTACTATTGTGCCCCATAGAAGCCCACTATTGTTATTATTGTGCCCTTACATTATTATTGTTATGTCGGCTCTGATTATGTTATAACCTCTTAGACTCCTATATGTAGAAAGGAGGTCTTTTCATTTGTAGGATCCAAGAATTGTTCATTTATGTAATGTAAAGGAGGTTGCCCCCTCGAAGAGGCTGAATTCTAAGGCGTTGATTTATCTTTTCTATCTTTTCTTGAGCTGGTTTCATAACATATGATTACTCAAATTGTTGTTCAGAGTGAATAAGGTAATTATAGTTAAAATGAAGCCCTAGTAAGTTCATTGGTAGGACGATGAGGAAAAGAGACACCATAAACATGCAAAATGAAGAAGCACTGAATATTGATCTTCACATTTCAATGAAATTCTCTGCAACCAATCGGTTGATAACTTCAAAGGACACCACGCACCGTATGCTATTCTACAACATTCCCATTCGGGGTTTGTTATCACATGTACCATTAAGCGAGAGAAAAGTTCCACCAAAGAAGAAATCAACATACTTCAAAGTATTTTGACTTATCTACATGTGGATCAAGAGATGACCTAGTATCTGCTGATGCATCTCAAATGTCGAAGAGAAGAAAAACTGAACAAACATCTGAAGGAATGACAGAAGAGCATGGTGTAGACCAGGTTGAGAATGCAGCCAAGCAGGCAACGTTTAACGTATTTGCCATCAAAAGAAGGCAACAACTGTTAAAACGTTCCAGATTTCCAGGGATGGTTCCAAAACAATCTTCCAGCTTATCCCAGATTTCCAGTGATGGTTCCAAAACAAACTTTGGGAATTCAACTTGTGGCAGCAAATCAATTATTCCTTTTTATTTTATCAGATTTAATTAGGTTATTTTGTTATAAGTTAGATTTATTTTATTTGACTGCATAATAACATATTTAGGTGTTTGTTGTTTTTTCTATTTTAATTATTTTGATTCCCATGTCTAGGAATTCATAATTAATATGTAATAGGGTATATATAGGGTGATTTATGAACATGTAAGGGTTAGATTTTGGCAGCAGAGAGGATGCTTGGCACTGTGTAAAATTTCCTGAATATTGTTTTAATAAAGCAGTTTTCTACCCTTTGGACCTGGGATCCATCATGGTGTTATTGTTCAGTATGTTTTTCCTATAATTCACTTACATATTTTGTTTTTCTGCTTTGTTACAGCATTATGTAAGTGATATGTTAGGAATCCATCCCCTATGATGTTCCTTTCATGATGATTTTGTTGTTAGATGTAGTGGTTATCTTTACAGAATTCATCCTTGGTTAGATGCTCTGTTGAGCAACCGTGTGTTTCTTGTTCGTCTAAAGCTGCTTCTGGACACCCATCCCTGTTTGATGCCTGCAAGGCATGGGCTTTCTCCCTCTATTCTTCTCACATTTGCAATATTTTATATGGCTTAACATGGCACTTAATTTGCCCCAAGTTTGCCAATAGAAACTGGCATTGACTTCGTAGCCCAATCATCCTTTCTCTTGTTTTTTTGACCCAAAACCTTTCAAACAAATCCCCGCATTCCATAGTTAGCCTAAAATTTCATTTATTGCAGCCAGATATTATTGGCAAAGAGAGATCCCTCTCGAATCTGGTAGGAATAAATTCCATATCGAAAGCTTGTTCTGTAGTTACCTTAGAGTTGCCTTTTCTTAGTCTTGAGGTTAATTATGATTGCTAACAACATCCATAACACATCATCCAAAATTTGGCTAACCATTTTAGTTTGAGAATGTTAAGTAGTAGTCAAATTTAACTAATTTCCTAAGGATGTTTGAATAAAGGGCCAAAATAAAAAGGTGAACTCAGATTCATCATATTGAAATGAGCTTTTGAGGTATTGTTATCACCATAAATTCACCACAAATTGTTCAATTGTGCAATTTTGAGTAATTTTACTTGGGTGTATCACTTTTTCAAGCATGTTCCTTATCCTCCACTCCACTTCATCACCATGTGACCTCAATATTGTAAGAGATGACCAAGTTAACCTTTGAATAAAAGTGGAAAGTGTAGATAATAGCCCAAAAAGTTTGATAACTCAATGGAGAAAAGAGTCCAAAAAATGAATTTCTTCAAAAAATACACCTTTTAACTATTTTCAAGCCTTATCAATGCACCTATCCCTTTTTAATTGTGTGTTAGTTATGCGTTGAATTCCTCGAGCCCTAATAAATTTTATTAAACAACAATCTACGCTTATTTAAACACTATATTGAATATATTTTCAAGAGGGTTATCCACCATACATCTAGAAATAAATCTATTGAAGTCACCCATTAACATCATTCAATGTCAGTAAGATATCTTGCGTAAATACTACTAATGTCCTCAAATAAAGCTATTATAATACCTCATTATTCTCAGTTCTTTGCTTCTTTTCCACCTGTTGTAATAAAACACATAAAACACAACCCCCCCCCCCCCCCCCCCGCATTTTTTATTTGTTCACTTCAAATAATGGGGATCCTTTCTATAAAAAATTTGGCTAATTGCCTTTCAAGATTCTTATTAAGTTGATTATCCTACGATTTTGTTAATTTTTCATTTTCTTTAGATTTTTGTTTTCATTGCTTTGTTAAAATCTATTATTTATAAGCTTTCCATTGATGCTTGTTTTGCCTCACTTGGTCAACTGATTTATAAATGGCACTCCTTTTAAGACTAATTACTTATGTAGCCTGGGTTAAAATGCATAAAATCTACAATATTCCATTTTTGAAATTAAATTAATTCAATAATGCATTTGTTTTAAATATTAACCCCTAGTTAGTTATTACTAACATTTTTTTGTTTTTTCTTATACATCCAAATCATGAAGCAACGAGATTTTAGTAATTTACTCCAATATCTCAAAATAAACTAGTAATATCGAAAAATCAAAATGTAAAAGTGGTTGTAGTTTATTTATATCTTTTATTTTTATTTTCAAAATGACTGTAGTTTAGCAAATTTCATAACTTAAATAAAATCTTAAAAAAATAAAACAAAAATAAGACAATATAAAAAATATATATATATATATATATATATATATATATATAATAATAAAAAAAAAATCGATCGGATCAGAATATCGGATTGGAAGTTTTTAATCGCAACATTTAAAAGACCTCGACCACTCAATCCTTTGTGATTACCGATTGAAAAAAGACTTCAAGCGTTAACCAAAGTTTACAACTCATTTGGTTTTTGAGTTTTCAACTCATTCATACGAATGAGTTAAAAAATAATGGAGTAGGTAATTTAATATTGATTTAAATGTTTAATATTTTAAATATTAAATTATTTAAATTAATTAATATATAATTTAATTATTATTTAGATTAACATTAAATAGTTTATAAATATTTAATGTGTTAATTAATTAGATTAATTTGTTTATAAATTGTTAATTATATTAACTAGTTAAATTAATAAACAATTTATTAAAATATTAGTTTAGTTCATGATTAACAATTAAATTAGAGATTAATTTAGGATTAGAATTTAATTAAAAAATTTTGATTTTTTTTAGCCGAGGAACAAAAATTCTAGAATTATGCCAGATTTGACTCATCAAATTTGAAGGCTCATAGATTGAATTTTACTTAGCCAAATGAGGCGCAAGACGGCTCATTGAAAAGATAAAATCGAAGATAACATTCCTTAGGAGGCTTCACTAATAGATTTGGTCATTTATTGGGTTGAAAATTAGGCAGAAGATCAAGCTCCAAATTTCTAAAACAAAATCAATTTTCTGAGCGTTACTTTCTGCATTTTCATTTGTCCAAGCCTCTTCTCAATGCAGATCCATTCGTCAATGATATCCTTGGCTAATTAAACCATCTCAGGCATCAATAGAGAGATTATATTTTATTTTCAATTATTTATTTAAATTGAATTTGATTGGATTTGCTTTAATTCCAGAAATGATATTTTGATTTTTTTGTTGCATCTGAATTGATTTTGATTTATTTTTGTAGGAAAATAGTAGAAGGAATATGAAGAAAAAGATCTCAATCAATGAGAAAGCTCCAGCAATTAAAGATTGGAATTTTTGAGCAAATAAAATTGGATTGGACAGAATTTTCTTCAACAAACTTTCCTCTCAAAAATAGCTTAGAAAATATTATAAATGGCAGATTGCAAAATGTAATTAAGGGACTGCTCTCCTCTGCAATTCTGCAATTCAGAAAGCACTTTTGTAATAAGGATTTAGATTTGTAGGTGGGAGGAGTGGAATCTCAGATTTGGCGATTATTAAGGTTTTTCTTTTACATTCCAAGTTATGTATAATGAGTAGAGTTTGCACTATTGTAGCTCTGGTTTTGAAGCAGAAGCTAAGACATTGTAAAGGACTATTAGAGACTAGAGCTAGAGAAATGGATTCAATAAATTGATATTTCGAATACTATTGTTTTAAATGCTAGTCTCATTTTACGATGACAGAATTTTGTCAATTTACTTACATACTTGTGAACTTTTGACGGTATGGGTAATTTGTCTCTATTTTATGTTATTATTTATCTCTGCTCTTATGGGATGAGTTTTTATTTCTGAATAACTATTTACTCATAAATTTGTCTTTTAATACTGGTTTAATAAATAGTGATATGTTGTGAACTACTTCCGCATATTATTGTTTAATAATTCAAGTTACTGATTAAATGATCAAAATCATTCTGATAACTTCCTCGTGAGCATTGTTGATTGATTATTTCAGTTAAAAGGTCTCAATATGATGTGTTTTGGTATCCATAATATCAGTTAAGGAACTACTTCATTAACTTGATATTCATTATAAACTGAGACATATTTAAATCCCAATACTTTAAATATCTTGCTCTTGGTTGGGTTAGATCTATATCTGCCTAATTGAGATAGGATTAACATAATTTCTTTTGCTTGCATCTTAGAATAAGTTTGCATTTAGATTAATTTCTATAATCTTTTAAATCCTCTTTCCAAAGAGGCAAATTTTAGTAGTGGATTGGTTGAGCCCCAAATCAACTTAAGAATCACTTTCTTGCCTGATCAGCAAGAGGGTTGATCTGATGTCTCCTCTTCATTGGTGAATGAAATTAATATTTTAAAGCCATTGGATATTGAGAGAAGGTAACTGGACCTAGTTGAACCAGTCAGAACCACCATTCCAATCAGAAAAGGAGCTGCTTTAAATCCCAGACCGGGTGGTCATCCCCCATGTTCTTGCAATGATTTTCGAGGCTTCAACATAATGGCACTAGAAGGAGGGCCTGAGACTTGTTGTCTATTGGTGTCTTTTTTAATTTTACCATTTTATTTAATCAGGATGGCTCCTCTTAAACTTTCAATTTGGAGTTGTATCCATGGACGTGCATCTTTCAATACTCCACCCGAAGTGGTAAGACTCTTATATCAGGTAAAGTTCAATGGTAAAAGAAATTCTCCTACTTTCAATCATACCCTTCAATTTATTTAAAATGTTTCAAATTATTATTTTCGAGGAATTGATGAAGGCATTTTATGCAGAATTTTTACTCTGACATTTGCGGCAAAAGCCAGAAACTGGTGTAGAACTCTTCCGGTTGCCTCAGTTCATAGTTGGGATCAATTTGTTACAATTTTCATTTTTAAATTTGATAGCTATGATTATGAACATGGATGTAATGAAATTGAATATTTGTGAATATTTGAAAATGAGTCTATTAGAAATTATAATATTCAATTTCATTTGAATTGTCTAAGATTCAAAATCGAAGATAAACCTACAAAAGAAGAATCACTATATTGGTTTGAATATATTTGTTCTCTTCCTCCCATTCCCAATTCACATGAAATTAGTTCAAGTTTTTTTCCATCCCCTTTCAACATAAATGAGAATTTCAATACGGATGTTAAAATAAATTATGATGAAGTGGTTTCACAAAGCTTAGAAAATATTTCTAATCAAATGCAAGAAGGCAATAGTAGCAATTTTGGGGAAAGAGCTGTCTTGAAATCTGAAAATTACTCTGCATTAAATTCAAAAAATCAGATTGCAAATCAACAAGTGCAAGCAGCAATTAAATTAAATAATAAAATGCAAATTGTTATACAAATTTCTGAATTCTTCCATGATGAGCAAATGCAGAAATCAAAGTAGCAAAGCAACCTTCTTCAAGAAAGCATGAGTACAGAAAGGAATGATCTAGAATCTGAAATCTACAGTGAACAAAATGCACAAGAGTTCTCAAACAGAGACATTTTTAAATGCATTACTTCAGATTCACACTTTTCCCTTTATCCTGATATTTTAGTCATGGTAACTTTTCCCCTCTTGGTATAAATGATATTTCAGAAAATAAAAAGGGTGATCTAAATGAATTACCAATAAGTTTTTATCAAGATAGAGAAACAATTATTGATAATTCTTTTGCCTTGAATGAACATGAAATTCTTGTTCCTCCTTGTTTTGATATATTGGATGAGATCGAAGGGAAGTCTAGAGAATCTTGTGAAGTCGTTTATGACAATTACTCTGACATTGAGGATGTTCATTTCTATTTTTCTCAAGAGAATCCTAATGATAAAATTCAAATAACATCTGAGAATGAGGAACATTTCAATTTAGAAATTATCCCAACCGATCCTCATTCTAGAGCAACAAATTATCTTTATGATTTCACCATTAGAGAAAAAACTCCAATTTATGATTCATATCATGATCAAGCTTTCATTCCTACTCATAATCATAATTCTCTTTCTAAGTAACAATTTGGAATTGGCAATTACTCAAATTATATTATTCTGGTCAATCCCTGTGAAAAAAGAAATTATATCAAAACAATCCCAATTGTGCTATAACATTAGTGGTACCAATAGTGATTTCATTTTATTTTTTCTTTTTCACTTATTTTGTTTAAATTTAGATTTATTTTCTGATTTTATTTCTGATATAATTTTTGACACTTTACGCTAACATATTGAGCACTTTAATAGTGAACACTAAATTAATGCATTGCCCTATTGGGAAATTGAAGTTTCATATTATAATCATGAACATCAAAAGCTATTAATATTTCAATTTCAATCAATGCTAATCTTTTTATCAAAAGCTTCTAACTTCTCAAAGGTAGTGTCAACAAGAGATTGTATTTTTACAATCTGGCCAACAATCTAGTCCAATTAATAATTTTTCGTTTTATATGACAGATTTCCATCCATTTTTAATTAGCCTATTTGAAAACTATTAGGAAATTTTTCCTTCAAGTAAAATACTTAATAGCTTAACATTTGTACATAACACTAACAGTTTTTCCCTAGCCTTTGAATTTAAAAGCTCATATCCACAGTTTGGCCTGTCATCTCCTCCATTGAACATTTTCCAATCCTTAATGAAAACCCATCCAGATTTTTATGATCCAATTGGAATTCAATTGGAAATGACATTTCAAAAGAAGGTGATTGTAAATAAGATGCTAACAATAATTGTACATTCTAATTTCATATTTATCTTTCTTACTCTAATTATTTGTATTTCTATTACTAATATTTGAACTGTACATATATGCAGGAATTAAAATGAGAAAGTGGTTACATTGGAAATATGACTATACCAAGTCATTTTCATGTATATAACTAGCATAGGAATAGAATTAATGTAGTTAGTTTGTTTTATATTTTTAATAGTTTAGCAGATTAAAAAAAATAAAGCAAGCAATCAACCCTTCTAATATCATATGTAAGTTCAGGGAAATATTTTCCTCTCATCAGAAAATTTTTAATTCTTGCTTCCCATTTTTATATCAAAATTTTTCAGCAATATTTCTACCCATAACTACATCTCTACTTATTCCAAATAATTTCTTGACCAAATTTAATTGAGTTTGCACTTGGCACCCATCACCTCAAAGCCAATTTTATCTGTTTTGAGATGTCCTTGCAAGATTTTCTTCTGAAATTTACTTGTTAAACGTTTTGAGGATATGAAGCTTCATGATCTCATTACCTCATGAGATATATGACTGTCAATTATAAGATTAATTCCAATTCAGTCATTATTAGTCAGTCTAACCTTTCACTGTAATCACATGACGCTCATATTATGTTCCTCGAAATTTGTTAAAATGACCTTAAGGGTCTCCATTTTGCTATGTGCACACATTCAAATATGTGTTGATATTCTTCCACAATTAGTGGATTTATCCCATTCTGATATTTAGTTTATTATTTGATGATGCAATACACATCATATTTATTTACTAAAGGCATTATTGAATAGCCACTATAACAATACATATTTTTTCTCAAGTTATTTTGGAATGAAGCAAAGGTAATAAATTACTATTGCAATTCAAAGGGAAGAATATTTTCATTTTCATTTCTAGAGAATTTTAATGAATTTCAGATTTCCTGAACAGGAATAAATAGATTTTATTTAAGATAATTGCACACTCTAATTTAGAATAAATAATGAGATAATTTTGAACAAAGTCAGAATTTTGAGAGATCAAAGGAAGAATTTGTAAATTCATGAGGTAAAATCTACAAACAATTTCCCTCTAGTTACAGATTTACAAGTTCAATTTCACCTATTATTCGTTTCTCTTTTCCTTAATTTATTTTTTGATTCTTATTCTGTTTTATTTGCAGGTTTTCATTCATTTTCAAGCCTTGAAGTAAGCAGCAAACCCATTTCAAATTTGCAACAGGCTCAGAGAAACATTATTTGTGATTCATTAGAATTTTAGAATTCTTAACTTTGTTTTCATTCATTAGGAAACCCAATTGAAATTTAAGACAATATCACAAGATTCATATCAGAAACATTTCAACATGACTTTCGTATTGCTGATACTACAATGGATATATATTCGCAATATCCCCATACCGCTAATCTTCGTCAATTATTTCATTCTGATATCACATCATCCATATCACAACCATTTGTATCATAATATATCATCGGAACCAGCTCTTCGCATTTTCTAATAACAAATTACTGATGCAAAACCTCCAATGTGTTACCTCACTCATTCTCTCATAAAGTGCTATATCGCATTTCGCATATAAAAGGTTTTCAGTTGGATATACTTCTATTATCTTGAATCACCGATCTTCAATAATCGACTTTACCAATATTGCGATGTCCACATAATTTCAGACATGATATCAAATTTAAATCAAGTTCATAAGAAATACCATGTCCGTTCAATCACAATACTGGTAGGGTCATAATTTTAGAAGTACCGATGTCTTGGATCCGATATGATATTAATATCTCATAATAAATTTATCGGGTCCATTCTTCATCGCATATCGATGTATCAACAGTAATACATCATATACTGAATTTTGCTGATTGCCGATTTATTTTGAGGTCCCAAGCCGGTCCCACCTAAGAGCCATGTCATCCATTGCATTCTCACTATCACAAGAATCATATTGGCATTTCTGACATGACTATTTTCTGATATTTCGATATGCCATTATCGTAATTGCTTCATCTCATTTTTATTCATGGTCATATCACTATTCCAAATCTGTGATGCGTGATGTGCGATGTATGATGTGCGAAGTATAAATCACGATGTGACTATTCCCTGATCCTTAATATAAAAATTATTCAATATTATGATCACTCCATCTCAACGCATATATTTCCATCACATGGTCTCATATCACAAATTTTCCATTGCAATTTTCTGATGTGATAGACTCCAATGCATGCCTCTACACCATTAACATTTATTCAATATATGGCATATCAACAAAGGTGAAATTTTGTACATTGAATTTTAAGCATGGTGAAGAAACATGTAATGCGAATCATTCGATAAGGTGTTGTGCTGTATGAAATATTTTAAAGAAATATTGGGTAACCACTATGGTACTAAAGCAATTGATAACAAATTTGCAGCATATTTAAATCATTTCGATTTCTTATATATTTTAGTTCTAAATATATAATTCCATAACTGATATGAAATTCAAGACCTTTCTATCTTCACATTTAAATTTCATTATCTTAGATTTGGTCTTAATTCTGGACAATTTATAAAAATCATGGAGTTTATGTGAAACTTATAATATTTTGAGAACATTCATTACTGCATCTTCTCATTCTCATTTCTGATGCATTTGTTTTAATTTCGATTCCCTTGAACAAAAAGCATTCCATTTTTACATTTCACTGCTTTCTTTAGTTTAAATAAAATAAATAATGATTTTGGGTCATAAGATTTTGGCTAGTTTGACTTCTTCATGTTCTTAATGTTCACTAAAATAAGAAGTTAGCTAGTATTGGAGAAACTGATACCTCTCAGGTAAGATCAAATGAAATTACCCAATGGTAAGATTCATGTACCCACTTTCATTAATTTCCATTTCTTTACTTTAGTTTCAGTTTTTTTTTTTTTTTTTTTTTGATATATAAAATCTATTTTGTAGACTTTTATGAAAGTTTCAATCCTTCATCAGATCATATTGTGAAAGTCCTATACTCTTCTCCTGGTTTTATTTCAAGAGGTAGCAATAATCTTTGTTGAAACAATTACACTAGGAAGTTTTTGAACCTTTAATCTGTTTTTCTAAGCATTCCTTTTATTAGAAAATGATTAAGATGATGCTTTGAAACAAAAGGATTGATATCAGACATAAATTTTTCATTGAGGCTGAATTTTATCATCACTGCTATCTAAAGCCTAAAACATTTACAGCCCCACAAGGTAATATTTTTCTGAATCTTGACATAAGAAGGAATGATTACATGCTTAATTTCTTTTACTTCATGTTGTTGAGACATTGATATAACCATTTTTTTTAGAGTTTGTATTTCAAAACTTGGATTTTCCTTTCACTTTTCGAATTTCTTCATTTTTATTTTCATTTGCTGATTTCTTTTCTCACTTTGGCTTAAGAATTTTTTTCCTTTGGTTTTCGCATTTGATTTTGGTAACTTTTCCATGATTTATATGGAAAACTTCCTTGTTACCTAACAATGGTCGGCATACATAGAGAAAAATTTTTAATAGTAACCTATTAGCTTCTTCCTAAACCTCTTAATAAAGTTTTATTTTCTTATTATAAAGGTAGACATACTTAAGGAAGAGATTACAAAACAAGAGAGGTTGACAAAGTATCATAAAATATAAAAAAATTCTTTTTTCATCAAAATTGTAATTGTTTTGAGATTTCAATATTTTATAAAGGTCTTTCAAAGTTCTATTACCAGTCAAGAAAAGTTATGTTTAACCAAGTAAAGACACTTTATAGCAAAACACCTTCAACTCTTAAATTGTCATTCTTAACTCTTAAGGAGTCGATGATTCTCCCTGTGCAAAAAAGTGTTATTTTTCTAGAGCGTAATCCAAAATATATATTTAAACTTAAAAGATAAGAGGTCTCATCATGAGCCTACTTACCATGATCATAGGAGAAAAATAGGTTGACATTACCAACACTGCTAAACAAACTAGGGTAATGGCTTATGATTGCAAACAATTATAAGACAAGGGGTCTCATCACGAGCCACCTTGTTCAGTCCAATTATATCCAGTGAATGGCATTATCAACTATCTAGATACCAAACCAGGACAATGGCTTTAAGAACTAAAAAAATAAAAAAACAAATACAAAAAAGAGAACATATATAAATGGGTTTATTTCTAGCTCAATAATTCTTAAATAGCTAGGATTCTGAATCATTGATTATTAAAAGGTAACCCTGTCAAGACTATAGATGTTTGCTGGCAGTAGTGGCTTTACCTATGAAAAATGAGTATATTTTGAAAGCTAATTTGTAAAGTTACCCCTGCTTTATCTCTACAACTAGTTAAGGATTGATACAGAGTTTACAAATATTTTAATTTATTAGGAATTTTAAGAAAAATTACAATAAGATTATTCTTGCTTTTATTTAGATTAATGAACATAGTGAAGCATTCCAAAAAATAATTTTCTCCTCTTTAATTATTTATACTTTGATTTGAGAAAAATCTCATTCATATCAAAGAGAGATAACTGGTTCTTCTCCTGTGTGTCGCCATTGTTGTGGTAAAACACAACCCCCCCATTTTTTATTTGTTCACTTCAAATAATGGGGACCCTTTCTATAAACAAATTGGCTAAATGCCTTTTAGGATTTTTATTAAGTTGATTATCCTACGATTTTTTTAACTTCTCATTTTCTTTAGATTCTTGTTTTGATTGCTTTGTTAAAATCAATTTTTTATAAGCTTTCCATTGACGCATATTTTACCTCACCTGGTCAACTGGTTTATAAATGGCACTCGTTTGAAGTCTAATTATTTATGTAGCCTGGGTTAAAATGCGTAAAATGTACAATATTCCATTTTTGTAATTAAATTAATTCAATAATGCATTTGTTTTAAATATTAACCCCTAGCTAGTTATTACTAACATTTTTCATTTTTGCTTATACAGCCAAATCATGAAGCAACGAGATTTTAGTAATTTACTTCAATATTTCAAAATAAACCATTAATCTCAAAAAATCAAAATGTCAAAGTGGCTGCAGTTTATTTATATTTTTTATTTTTATTTTCAAAGTGGCTATAGTTTAGAAAATTTCATAACTTAAATAAATCTCATGAAAATAAAACAAAAATAAAACAATATAAAATAAAATATATATAAAATAAAATAAAATAAAATTTCAATTGGATCGGAAGATCGTATCACAATTTTTTAATCTCAACATTTTAAAAGACATCGACCACTCAATCCCGCCGATTGCCAACTGCGAAAAGGACTTCAAGTGTTAACCAAAGTTTTATAACTCATTTGGTTTCTGAGTTTTAAACTCATTCATACAAATGAGTTAAAAGATAATGTAGCAGGGAATTTAATGTTGATTTAAATATTCAATATTTTAAATATTATATTAATTAAATTAAGTAATATATAATTTAATTATTATTTAGATTAACATTAAATAGTTTATAAATATTTAATGTGTTAATTAATTAGATTAATTTGTTTATAAATAGTTAATTATATTAATTATTTAAATTAATAAACAGTTTATTAAAATGTTAGTTTAGTTCATGATTAGCAATTAAATTAGAATTAATTAAAGGCTAATTTAGGATTATAATTTTATTAAAAGAATTTGATTTTTTTTAGCCCAACAACAAAAATTCTAGAATTATGCCTGATTTGACTCATCAACTTTGGAGGCTCATAGATTGAGTTTTACTTAGCCAAATGAGGCCCACGACGGCTCACTGGAAAGATAAAATCAAGGAGAACATTTTTGAGGAGGTTTCACTAATAGAATTAGTCATTTATAAGGTAAAAATTTAGACAGAAGATCAAACTCGAATTTCTAAAACAAAATCATTTTTCTGAGCATTACTTTCTGCATTTTCATTTGTCCAAGCCTCTTCTAAATGCAGATCCATTCCTCAATGATATCCTTGTCCAATTAAACCATCCCAGGCATCAATAGAGAGCTTATTGTTTTTTCAATTATTTATTTGAATTGAATTTGATTGGATTTGTTTTAATGCTAGAAATGATATTTTGATTTTATTGCTGCATCTTAATTTATTTTGATTTCTTTTTGTACGAAAAAAATAGAAGGGATATGAAAAAAAAACATCTCAATCAATGAGAAGGCTCCAAAAATTAAAGATTGGAATTTTTTAGCAAATAAAATTAGATTGGGTAGATTTTTCTTGAACAAACTTTCCTGTCAAAAATACCTTTGAAAATATTATAAATGGCAGATTGCAGAATGTAATTGAGGCGCTGCTCTCCTCTGCAATTCTGGAATTTTAAAAGCACTTTTGTAACAAGGATTTAGAGTTGTAGGTGAGAGTGGAATCTCAGATCCGGGGATTATTAAGGTTTTTCTTTTACATTCCAAGTTATGTATAATGAACAGAGTTTTCACTATTGTAGCTCTGGTTTTGAAAGAAAAAGATCAAGCATTGTAAAGGACTATTAGAGACCAAAGCTCGAGAAATGGATTCAATAAATTGGTATTTCAAATACTATTGTTTTAAAGCTGGTTTCATTTTATAATGAGAAAATTGTGTTAATTTACTTACATACTTGTGCACTTTTCTTGATATGGGTAATTTGTCTCTATTTTATGTTATTATTCATCTCTGCTATTATGGGTTGAATTCTAATTTATGAGTAACTATTTACTTATAAATTTGTCTTATAATACTAGTTTAATAAATAGTGATATGTTGTGAACTTCTTCTGCATATTATTGTTTAATAATTCAAGTTACTGATTAAATGATCAAAATCATTCCGAGAACTTCTTCCTGAGTGTTTTTGATTGATTACTTCAGTTAATAGGTCTCAATAGGATGTGTTTTGGTATCCATAATATCAGTTAATGAACTACTTCATTAACTTCATATTCATTATAAACTGAGACATATTTAAATCCCAATACTTTAAATATCTTGCTCTTAGTTGGGTTAGATCTATGTATACCTAATTGAGATAGGATTAAGATAATTTATCTTGATTACCTCTTAGAATAAGTTTTCATTTAGATTAATTTCTAGATTCTTTTAAGTCCTCTTCCCAGAGAGGAAAACTTTAGTAGTGGATTGACTGAGCCCCAAATTAGCTTAAAGATCATGTCCTTACTTGATTAACAAGAGGGTTGATTTGATGTCTCTTCTGCTTTGGTGAATGAAAGTCATATTTTGAAGCCATTGGAGATTGAGAGAAGGTAACTAGACCTAGTTGAACCAGTCGGAACCACCATTCCAAACGGAAAAGGAGTTGCTTTAAGGTCCGGACCGGGTGGTCATCCCCCATGTTGTTGCAGCGATTTTTGAGGCTTCAATGGCACCCAAGGTTAGACCCGAGGAAGACTAAAAACAAAAAGGACCCATCTCAAGGAGGGGCTTTGGAGACAATTCTTAGAAAATTATAAAGGAAAAAATATTTTCCTCTGTTGATAATTACATGTGATATGTCTGTGTTCTTATTAATTTTCTTATGTTATTCTTTTATCTTTTTTCATCAAGAAATTCTCCAAAATCAAAACACGAAGATGAAGACACAAGATATAGGCATGCTACGAGGGTTAAAACCTCTTCATATGGGAAATCCTAGTCAAGCTCTTCCACTAGAGAAGTAAAGTTGAGATAGACCAACACAATAGACCAAAAGACCTTCGTCTTCCAAGCCAACTTTCTAATATGATTCAACCAATTTGAGTAGTCTAGTTTTGTCTACCAGCTTTAGCCCAACATCAACCTGTAATTTTGGCCCTAAAAAATCCAAAATTCTATCCTAGCTATATTTTTGTAACTTCATCCATTCCAGCAATTCAGTAGCTTCACACGCATGATAGAGAGAGAAAGTTTTGACCTATTTTGATTCATAGATGCCTCCTTCTCCTTTTTTATTCCTAGACACCTTCTTCCTTGAATTTCACACGTTTTCCTGCCCCAAAAATTGCAGATCGACCGTGGTGAGTGAGTGCTCCAAATGAGGTCAAGTTGTTGCCTTTATATAGGACACTTTTCCCCTTAGTTTGGATGAATTGCCTAGTTTGAGGCTGACTTGGTGGAGGAGGCCTAATTGGCCTATTTTATATTAAAATAAATCTATTTTTTAACCAATGAATCCCAAGAAGGGTATTTTGTAGTATGACATGGTCAAGGACACTTGAAATAAACCTTAGGAGCCTTCAGTGGGGGATTTAGAATAAAAACAATTGACCCAAGCATGAAACATATGCTTTAATAAGACAATTTCTTTTATAATAAATTTTTTCTTTCTTTTTAGCAAATAGATTACTTCAAGACTCAAATATAATTAGGAATATCAACACTAGTTACATTCTTCATCACTCCCTCTTAACTAGGGAGGTATTCATAATGACATATATACATAGTTACATGGAAGATCTCAAAATGATATGCTCTATGAAGAGTCACATCACAAGTAGTGCTACAAATTAGATATGTAACTAGGGTACTCTAATCGAGTGGGACTAAGATGGACTCAAGATATAGAAACTATAGGTACCATTAGGCTTTTAAGCTTTACCACTGGCCCAGCAATCTAGGTGTGTATCTAATGTGGGAGCTCCATGACCAACGCCACCCTCCTTACTTCGGGATTTATAAATCAACACATAGGCCAACCATATTTGCACCCAATCATCTTGCCATAAGACGCTTCATCTCTCCTGGTCACCTAAATCAGATATATCCACCAATTCGATCACGCTTCAAACATTTCATCTTTTATGGATAGATCCAGCAAAATCACAACTCCAATCAGTAATAAACTTTAAAATGTATATATACAATTAAACACAAACCTTTGAGTTCCTCAATCATTATGGTGCTACTTATATTATCTTCAATCTTATTAAAAGTTCCCTTTTTCCATTTCTTCAGCAACACCAAATACAATCTCAGTACTTCTCAAGTCTTTTGTTTATAATTTCATGAATCATGAACATTCATCTATATTACTTTCACTCATTTACTTTCATTCTTACTTCAAGGTATTCATTATGATTATCATAATATACCCTCCCTCTCAACAACGGAGATAAACCCTTTTTTATATCAAGGCTCCCTCTCAACTTAGGGAGATCAACAACTTCATAAATTTGGAGAAACTTCATTCTTCATTTCATTAAGGTCATCTTAATCATCATTATTCTTATAGATTTCTTTCATCATGATCATCATTATCATCTACAACTGATGAATATATTGAAGATTATATATTGGCAAATCTTCAACAACAAGTACAACCAAGAAACATGAAGACAACGATAATATGTTTATCATCTCATTACAATGGAAGCATAAAAACATTCAAACATTAGACATCAAATAAATAAACCTAATTAGGTTCATAATCAGCAAGCGTAGACTCCATCTTTGAGAAATAAAGCCTTAGATATAAACAATTCAATAACAATTCAACCATAGTACAAGATATCTATGGTTTCAACAATATAGTTTTAGAATTACATGTGAAATTGTATTAGGGCTTGTTGCAAACCCTACACATTATCACCAAAGTTAAATCATATCAATAATAAAAAGCAATATCACCATGCCCTAGAATATTAATCGATAGTATGGATTTGTTATATACTCTACATTTAAACAACTTTTAAGATAACAACTTGAATACATATCTATGATTTCATTATCATTCACTAGCATCTCATATTAATATCCATACCTACTAGGTAAACCCAAGACACAAACATCAATACATCTAAGTTATATACAACCATTTTCACCAGGCTAGGGTTTTAATCAAACATATGAACTTACAGTTAGGGATACTTTCATAAGATCGTACTATAAATATTTCAAGCATTTTGTTCATAAAACATAATTCACTCAATCTTGAATATATAGAGTTTTAATATATAATTTAGAAATTAAAAATAAAACCTAAATAACTAGGTTTCTATCATAACAATACTAAAAACCTAAACACCAAAAGAATAGGATTTCTAGACTTCATCAAGAACCCTAAGAGGACTAGGGTTTCAACCTTATTGGTAACACACCCTAAGCACCAAAAGGCCAAGTTTTTATACTGAACCCTAAAGGATAAGGTTTCACAAGAATGATCAAATGATTGTATAATAGGGGTAGATTCAATATAATGATTAGACACCTTAACAAAAATCTTTGTGATTCAAAACCCTAGACATAATGATGCTAGTAATGGAAATAAAATTTTAAAAGAGAATAAACGTACCTTTCTATATGAATAGAACGTTGTAACAAAACTTTTAGTTTAAGACATACCCTAAATTGTTTTTTAACAAAGCTTGTATGCCATCATATTTTAACGGGCCTCCTTTGTAACATAAATTTTTCCATGCTGCAATTCTATCCTTTGGAGCCTCCTCCATAACTTCTTATCATTTAGCAAGATTTACTACCTAAGGAAAATATAAAGAAAAGGTTGTTAGCGTACAATACAAACAAATACTGTATGAGAGGGAAAGCAAACATAAAAGAGGAGACAAGCAACAATATACTTATCTTTTCGTAAAATGGTGAAGTTTCTCTCTTAATCCAATCCTTTTGAGGGATACCTACAACTTATCAAAATAATTCAAACATGTTATAAAAAGATATTTTATACCTACAAACTTTAGAAATCAAAACATTAGGGAAACTTTTAGGGGATAATATTTAAAGGTGGGTTAATTATTCATGCTTTATATATATATATATATATATAGATAATAAAATAAAGATAAATAAATTATAATTTATATTTTTTTAAATATTCTCCCATATTTTATACAATAAAAAATTTTGTATCTTAAATATCCCTAAAATTTTATAGGGACTATATAAAATCATAAGAAAGCCAAATAATTTTACAAAAATATTGCCAAAAAAACTATAGTTTTCATATTAAGGATTAGTAAGATTTGCCAAGGTTTTTAAACTTTCATATAAATGTTCATCCTTCAAATTTTCCCTACAAAACATACAGGGAAATAATACAGGAAACATAACTTAGAATAGAAGACTAAGAAGGATATGTAAGAGAGGACTTAGTAGTATAAGTATATGACTTTTGATTCTTCACTGTTTTTCTTATTGGGTGGAGCTTCATCGATAATCTTTTCCTGATCCCTATCCCTCTTCTTATTCCTTGGATTCTCATGACATTGATTTTTTTAGTGACCCGTCTTATGACAATTGTAACATTCAATCTTGGATAGGTCAACTTTCTTCTTTGGTCCTTTTAACTACTTGAAGGTCCCCTTGTTCTTGTGATTAGTAGAAAAGGCATTAGAGGTGTTTTCTTCTTCATCTACCTTGTTATTTACTAATTATATTCGAGCTTCTTCTTGACTGCATGCATGTGAAATTTGTTCAAATGTTGGATTATCCTTCAAAATGTTAATTCCTGATACGTAAACACTCAAGTATTTCAATAGTTCTAGAAACGCAACAATTCCAAGTTCCTTTTTGGGTACAACTTCATCTATTACTTGGATTTCATATCTTATTATAGATATCCTTACAAAGTACGATGATATAATATTGTCCCTTATCATCTTTATTGTGCTTGGTTTATTCCTGAGGCTTTCTACTTGACCAATGTTCTTGATGGTGAATAATTTTCAGAGAGCCTCACACATTCCTTGATCAAAGTCTATGTTGGATATCTATGGAATTAGGTTGTACTTTAGTCCATCCACTATGAGATTCATGTCCAAGATTTAAATTTCTTTGAAATTCTCTTTCTCTACTTCATTTTTAGGCTTCTTGACTTTTCCTAAAACAAGGTTGAACACTTTATTTTGAGAAAGGATAAGATCTATCCTCTCCTTCCATGGCTTGTACTTGGAGGATCCTTCTAGTATGTTTTTCTCCCTTCATTAAATGTTCATATTAATATATTACACTCATTGTGACCTTTTCATTAAAAAATCATTCCTTATATCTCTCTTTTCAATGGATGTTTCATCTTCATTTCTCCTTCTTTTTCACCTTAGCTCTGAAACTAGGTTAGAAAATTATAACGACAGAAATATTTTATTACGTTAATAAATACTTGTGATATATTTTTGTTGATATTAACTTTCTTATGTTCTTCTTTTATCTTTTTTTCATGAAAAAATTATGAGAAATAAAAAAAAGAAAATTGAGACACCAGATGTAGGCACTTTTCCAAGGCTAAAGCCCCTTTATAGAGGAAAACCATGTCAAACTATTCCACTAGAAAAATAAAGTTCAGATAGACAAAGACCATAGACTAAAAGACATTCCTCCTACACTAATTCATTATTCTAATATGATTTAGCAAATTTCAGTAGTCTCCTTTTCTCCAATAGCTTCACCCCAGCAACAACCCAGAATTTCAGCCCCCAACAAAGCAAAAAATCCAGCAAGTTATAGTTCTACAACTTTGGCCCTTCCACCAGCTCAACAACTTCACATGTGTGACAGAGATAGAGATATTTTCTACTTCTTGTACTTGATAGAGACCCCCTTGTCCTTTTCTAGTCGTTTCAACCTTCTTCCTTGAACATTTCTCTTTACCAACAACTACAGATCGAACATAGTGAGTGATTACTCCAAATAATGCCGAGTTACTACTTTTATATAAGATATTTTTCCCCTCAGTTAGGCTGACTTGTCTAGTTTGAGGCCGACCTGGTCGAGGAGGCATAATTAACCTATTTTATATTAAAATAAATTTCTTTATGGTCAAATGAAGCCCAAGAAGGGTATTTTACATTATAGCATCATCAAGGACACTTGACATAAACGATAAAACCTTCAATGGAGGATCTGACCTAAAAACAATCAATCTAAGCATGAAACCCATGCTTTAATAAGTCAATTTCTTTTCTAATACAATTTTTTTTTTTTTTATTTTGAAAAATACATTACATCACGATTCAAATACAAATATTAATAATGATGCTAGTTACATTCTTCAACACCCCTTTTTCTTCTTCAAGATGTTTTTCTAGATATTGTTTGTAACTTTCCCTTCCTCGATTAATACAATGTTAATGATTTTATTTACTTATTCATGTTCAATGATATTTCTTTTGGATAGTTAGATATTGTTTGGGGCATTATTTGCATGCACATTAATGATTGTTTTCTATTTCTAGCCTCATTTCCACTTTTCGTATTACCTAACTCATAGCCATTGAGTGAGGGTTTTTTGTCACTCTTGTAACAAAATCCCACCAATATATTATAAAACCCATTGAAGACTTGATCTAGATCTTCTTAATGTGGTTGTGGGTGTTCTTTATAGCTTCCTCAACTTTCTTTCATAGAACTTATCTTTGATGTTTCCTTTCTTGTTATTTTTCATTTTTCAAGCAAGTTGTAGTGTAGAAATCCCATTTTTTTTTTCTCTTGGTCCCCACCTTATTTCTCTCTCATCTCTAATCTAGTAACTTCAATTTTCTATTTCTAAAAAAACATAAACTTAACCTGATATTTTGCACTATATTAGTGCACTTATTAGCCAATTACTTGTGTTAGAGTGCCATGTTTCCCTCAAAAATTACATTACCCTTATTCTGTAAAAAAAAATAACTTGTTGTTTTTATATTAGTCCAAGAAATTTTTCCATAGGGTCCTGTCACATTGATAGGCAATTGGTGCTTTTATATAATAACATTTTATAGGAACAATGTACATATGGAAAGGAACCCCTATGGTTCCTACTAATATTTCTTAGGGTTTATGTTTACTATGTTCCATATTTATCATTTAACATATTTATCTTGTAATATTTCCATGTTGTCGATCGATTTCAATTTTCTTTAAAATTAGAGAAAGATGGGGTTAAATAAGAAAAGAAATTCCTCCTACCATTAATATTTTTCCTTCATTACATGCTTTTGATTTGAAAATTTTCTTTCCATGTTCCTATTGGAAATAATACTTGGAGGGGGGGAGGGAGGGGGCCAAGATTATTATTAGTAAATCAATAAATTTTTTATTTCCATAATCAGATTTATATATGCTACTTTTGTGAAGGGAACTCGCGTGTGCACACAACTGTTATTAAGGCAACCACCGTATGTCTCGTGAACTTATGATTTAGTTAATTCATCATATGTTGATCATTAATCTGTGCATCAATACTTTATTAAACATTAAAGAGTAACCATGTGAAGTTAATAACAAAATGAACCATCACACATAAGCAACACACATGAACACTAGGATTTAAGGTGGAAACCCAATGTGGGTGAAACCCACCTGCTGTTGTCATCTCTGTCTTCTTTTAATAATAAGAGAATATATATACAACATTGTACTGGTGCAGACTCATACCAGTATGCAAGCTTCTACCTGCAGAAGGTTACAACCTTCTCTCCTTCCCCATTGTCTACTGGAAGGGAGCTACAACCCGCTAGATGTTGTACTGATCGATATGTTTACTAGTATGTAGGCACCAACCTACAGAAGTCTGCGATCTTCTTTCTTCCTCCAGGGACCACGTTTCATAAATTTGCGGACTGGATACTCCTGGAACACAACACCATAATGTGAAGGCCATGTTTCATTCAATTTTCATACTAGACCCATCAACAAAATTGAAGCTCAAAATCAATCACCACTGCACTACAACCATCAAATACATCTGCATTAACCAATCATTGAAACTCGGTCATAAATCTTTGAATCACCCAAAACCGAATCACTAAAATCCCATTGTCACTGAAGCAAATCACAATCAATCAATCTAAACATTCAGTATATTGTCACCAAAACATAGTCACCAGAAGACAGAGCAGAACCCAGAATTCTACAACAATATCCAGATCCAACTGTAACTTCAAATATCATAGTTCATAATGTATACACTACTTAGATGTGTCGAACTAGCGTGTATACACACTTTTATCAAAGCCAACCAGCGTATATGTCTGCAAATATAATTTTGCAGCTATTCCAAACTTCAGTCATATCTAGATCATAACATTTACATAACAACACATGTGTCAGTATTCAGATCTAGACTAGACATGATCAGACCATATAATGATAATTCATTTCAAGCCTTAAGATATTGATGCATCATTAGATCTTATCCCTCATCAATCGCTAAGGTTCATCCTTGGTTCATATTAAGCAAAGCACCATAAACCGATAACCTGCATACTAGATCTCTCACTTCATCGGGTATTCAATACTTGCACTTCTTGGCTTAATTATGTTCTCCTCCTTATATAGTTTTAGGCCTTTCTCAATACCATGGACGAAAACCACTTACGACCAATACCTTGGACCAAATATTGAGGGTCATCACCTTGGACCAAATACCTTGAACGAATACCTTGGATCAAAATACCTTAGACAAAATACCTTGAACCAAAAACTTATTTTCCCAAGATATACACACTTTTGCTTCTGTCAAAGTGTGTTTGTACGTATACGCTACTTGTGTTCATTGAACCTCTGTGTATATGTAGATTGTTAAAGGTGAACCTGCATATACCTCTCTTTCTTCATTCTTTGTAGTCAGAACTGTAACTCTTTGTTGTCAACCTACTGTACTGTGAATTGTTATCTGAGAGAGTTGCCATTGTACATTACTTCTAAACTAAGTCCTTTGAACTCCCTTGCATTTTGTCACATCTGTAAATACAACTGCCATGCATTATGTCACATCTGATATCTCTTCTGTAGATTCATCTAGTTACCATATACAGGTGAGTTATTCTGCTACAAGTGGGTTGCCATCAAGTACAACACATGTATCATAATGACAACAATCTCCCCCTTTGGACTTGATGGAAACCATGTTTGTGTTCATTACCGCATGTTGTAGAAACTGTTAGAGATAATAATAAAAACCAAAATAATCCCCCCCTTAGACATCAAGGGCAAAGGGTGGACCAAGATATTCTCCCCCTTTGATATGAAGGAGAAAGGGATGACCAAAAAGAGGACTTTCATATCTGAGTAGCTGAAGATAAACATTGATCATGCTCCCCCTAAGCACATGTTGAATTTTGTGATTAAACTCCCACTTTGTACATACTGAGATACACTATATCATCCATGCTCCCCCTAAGCACATGCAGTGTCTGCAAATATTTTCCAAAAGAATAACACGACTCTATAAACCAAGTAAGTGACTTTGACCTTCTTATCACCAATGACTCATACATATTTCAATCTCCCAACCAAGTGGGGATATACCAAATTTGACTCATCCTCCTAAGCAAGTGGGGATATACATGAACGAAATATAGAAATTATTACATCATCCTTTTGATGCATAGGGGGTTACAAATTACATCATATGCTAAAAAAGAACTCATCAAAAGACTGCGACAGACATAGAAAAATTATTACATCACAGGTCTTTATATGACCTTTACATCGAATGATATACATGACATTTATAACAGATACCAAATATCATGATAGTCATTAGCAGCTATCATACACCATGCATGACTTGCACCATAACCATCTGTCAACAAAATCTCGACTAGCAACATGTATATGTCCATCATTAGTTCCCAAGATATGACAGTGTAAATATCATCAAGCCATGACCAATTATGTTTGTATATAGATGTCAACTCATCCTTGATCTCATCAAGATCAACTTGCTTTGTTTCCTTAGTCGAAAGAGCCTTATCATAACCTTCCACGAATCAACTAAGCATATGTGATATCTCCAAGTGGTAGCACCAAATCATTCACATTATATCATATTTATGTGAAAACACCATAGACATCATCCATGATCATAACATCATTATCAAGAACTGCATGATCTTTCCACTAGAACCTTTACTATATCATAACTAGGGAACATCCCAAATCTGATAAGTGTCAACCACTATAATCAACATATGTAAGTATCAACCTATCATCATAAAGTAAGGACTCATCATCATTATGTGACTAAGTAGGCCATGTCTTCGAATATCCATATCTTCAAGTAGCTATGTCTTCATGTGACCTGTCATAACGCCATTCTCTTGGCTAACCAACAACTTAAGTAATCATCCATGTACCCAACATACTGTATATCCATCAAAGAGATAGAAATATCTATATAGCAAAACATGAGCCCATGGTCATTTGTCAGGATTTCTTGATATCATCAACAACAACAATCCTCAACCATTTGAGAGCCAAGAACTATAGGAATCCTGCATCATAACTACACCATATGAACTTTATGCATCTTTGAAGCCATGCTGACAGTAGCATAAAAGAAATGAGTGGCTCATCATCAAATAATGAAGTTATGTTCTCAATATTTGTACTTCTTTTCCTTATGAAGATAACCATGTAAGCAACATATATCTACTATATGCATCATCAAGACTCATTCACAATCATCCATAAATCTGATCTGAATACCAACAATGCAATCCCAAGTGTCATCTGAGATTTTATCATGGCCAACTCATAATCAAAACATAGCAAGATGTATCATATAAGCATTATCATTAGGTACCAAAGACTTCTAAACATAATGCCAAAAATGCTTTATTAGAAGCATAGCATGTTCTCCCCTTGAACATGTTCTACCTGTTCACTGTCAGATCTGATCAATATGTCAGTAAGAAATATCAAGGCATCATCATCAATCAGATATACATCAAGTTATCAACAACTTGTGAGGATCAAAACACTTCTAAATAACATCCACAAAGAGTATTCATCTACGACACAAAAGATAACTAATAATTGTCTGAATCATATCACGTCAGTTTTTCTAAGACTGTCCCACAACATTTTTCTCAAGCTACATATACGTGACTGTGCATCTTTGAACTCGTGTATATACGCGACTTGTCTTCATGAAACTTGAGTATTAGATTTAGAACGTTGAATTTTCATAC
This sequence comes from Pinus tabuliformis, assembly GCA_031772625.1. NCBI lineage: Eukaryota > Viridiplantae > Streptophyta > Pinopsida > Pinales > Pinaceae > Pinus > Pinus tabuliformis. The sequence goes on from CM062804.1 coordinate 1,396,325,377, forward strand.
TTTCAGCTTCCCCTAATTCTGTTATGTCTGTACATTGTGCCATTCCACATTTTTCTGACTATAGTTCCTTCTTCTTCCATATCTTTGAGTGTGATGATGTTTTCTCCTTTTGGTAGGGTGCCTGAAATTTTCTCCTACATTCCTTTGTTATATGTCCAAACTTGTTACATGCATAAAATCTTACATGTTTCATATTTCTTCTATAGCAATCAATGGCTTTGTGACCAAACATATTTCAAGAAAAACAATATCCCTTAATGTACCTAGAATATGATGATCTTTCTATGTAATGGTCTTGAACCATTCTACTTCTGCATCTCTCTGCAACATGTCTAAGATTATGACATATAAAACATTCAAAATTATTCATTTGAGAAAATAACTGACTATCACTTCCACAGTTAGGAGTAAAATATTTTCTTTGAATAATTTCTTTCCTTGGTTGTTGATGGGGTTGACCTCTAATCTCCTTGTTGAGCATTTCAGATTTTGCATTAGAGTTCCTTGTCTCACATTGTCAGCTAGATTCACCTTCATCAGATTCATGAAAACCAAGACCATTTTTGATGGTAGGAGACCTTTGACTACTAAGAATGTCATCCAAGATAGTACTATCTTGAGATCGTAAAAGCTTATGATTTTCTTATAATTTACCTTTTAGTATATTTACCTCAACCTGATATTTCTCTTCCTTTTCAAGATACTGCTTCTTCATGATTTCTTCATCTTTTCTTCCTTCCTCCATCTATTGCCTTAATTCAAGAACTTCATTTTCTTGTTTTTCAAGAGCTTGCAGTAGTTTGTCATTATGCTTATTTGATTTTTCAAGATCTTCTTTTAGAGAGAGGATCTTATCTTCAAGACTTTCATAATAACTGGATCTATCTTTGAGTTTCTTGATTTTTGTTCTCCTTTTATTTACTTCATTTCTTAATGATGTCACTTCATCCTGTAGCTTTTGACATTGATCTTTCTTTTCCTTGAATTTCTTCCTTACTTTGTTTCCTTCCTCTAGTTGAGCTTTTAGTTTGGTAGCTTCTTCTTTGAAGTTACACGCCCTTTTGTCCAATAGATCTTGTTGATCTCTAATTTTGTATGTGAGCCTTTCAAATTCTACCTCTATTTGATATCTTTCTCTATCACCCATAAGAGAAAATTCATTTTTTTCTCTATCAATTTCATCATCTTCAAATAGACAGAGAAATGTATCACCAGAGGATAACAAATTCATACCTGATAGTTCTTTTGCTTGTTCATATTCATTATGAGGTGATTATGAATCTAAAGAGTTGCTTCCACATAATCCCCAATCGACTCTCCCACTGTCATAGTTCCTTTGAGATGTCTTCTTCTTCTAAGGCACTTTCTTCTTTAGCTTCTTTCCCATTGTTCTACAGATCTCCTTCAATCGATCAAACTTCTACCAAAGGACCTACTCTGATACCAATTGTTGGAAATAATGTTGAGAGGGGGGGGTGGCGAATCATTATTATTAAATCAATAACTTTTTCATTTCCGTAATCAGATTTATATACGCTACTTTAGTCAAGGGAACTCGCATGTGCACACAATTGTTATTAAGGGAACTAGCGTATATCTAGTGAACTTATGATTAAGTTAATTCATCATATGTTGATCATTAATCTGTGCATCAATACTTTATTAAACATTAAACAGTAACCATGTGCAGTTAATAACACAATGAGCCATCACACATAAGCAACACACATGAACACCAAGACTTAAGGTGGAAATCCAATGTGGGTGAAAACCACCTACCGTTATCATCTCTCTCTTCTTTTAATAATAAGAAAATCTATTTACAACATTCTATTGGTGCAAACTCATACCAATACGTAGGCTTCTACCTGTAGAAGGTTACAACCTTCTCTCATTCTCCAGCTTCTACCGGAAGGGAGATACAACCCCCTAGCTCTTGTACTAGATGAGATGTTTACTAGTACGTAGGCGTGGAACTACAGAAGGCTATGACCTTCATTCTTCCTCCAGGGACAACGTTTCATAAATTTTCAGACTGGATACTCCTGGAACACAAAACCATAATGTGAAGGCCAAACGTAATCACCAATGCACTACAACCATCAAAATACATCTACATTAACCAATCATTGAAACTCAATCATAAATATCTGAATCACCCACAACTGAATCACTAAAAGTCCATCGTCGCTAAAGCAAATCACAATCAATCAATCTGAACATTCAGTATACTATCATCAAAACGTAGTCACCATAACACAGAGCAGAACCTAGAATTCTGCAACAACAGCCAGATCCAACTGCAACTTCAAATATCATATTTCATAATGTATACGCTACTTATTTGTGTTAAATAGAATGTATATGTGATTTTTTCAAATCCAACCAGCGTATATGTCTACAAATATAATTTTGCAGCTATTACAAACTTTAGTCATACCCATATCATAGCATTTACAGAATAACACATGCATTAGTATTCAGATCTAGACTATACACGATCAAACCATATTAATGATAATTCATTTCAAGCCTTAAGATCTTGATCCATCATTATATCTTATCCCTCATCAGCTGCTAAGGCTCATCCTTTGTTCAGATCAAGCAAAGAACCATAAACCAATAACCTGCATACTAGATCTCACACTTCATCAGATATTCAATACTTGCACTTCTTGGCCTAATGATCTTCTCATCCTTATATAGTTTTAGGAATTTCTCAATACCATGGACCAAAACCACTTAGGACCAATACCTTGGACGAAATACCTAGGGCCAATACCTCAGACCAAATACCTTGGATCAATACCTTAGATCAAAATACCTTGGACCAAATACCTCGGACCAAAAACTTAGTTTTCCAATATATACACTTTTCCTTCTGTGAAAGTGCGTGTGTACTTATACGCTACTTGTGTTCAGTAAACCTACGTGTATACGCAACTTGGTCAAAGTGAGCCTATGTATACCTCTCTTTCTTCATGCTTTGTAGTCTGAACTGTAATTCCTTGTTATTAACCTGTTGTACTGTGAACTGTTATCTGAGAGTGTTGTCATTTTACATTACTTCTGAATTGATTCCTTTGAAATGCCTTGAATTTTGTCACATTTATAAATACAACAGCCATGCATTCTGTCGCATCTGATATCTCTTCTATAGATTCATCTAGTTACCATATACAAGTGAGTTATTCTCCTACAAGTGTTTTGCCATCAAGTACAACACATGTATCATAATGCCGACAGTTCTAATTTAATATTAATTTATTTTTTAAGATTCAATATTTATTTTATTTAATTATTAAAATCATTTCATTTCAAAAAGTAAAATTTAATTAAAGAAAGTGACTTCTTTTATTTGAACTGTTTAATTTATTTCCACTAGATTTCCATTTTGAAGTTTAATATCCATCTAAACCCTAGTCCATTGATAGGTTGGCATAGAACTTCAATTTCTTTTTCTCTGTTAGATAAATATTTATATTATATTATTTAATATGTACAATACATAGTTTTGATAGATCCTTTGATTAGTTCTAGTCCTCTTGTATGAAAAGAAAACTATGAACAATTATAAAATTTAAAGTCACAATGTTCCAAAATAAGCATACAGAACTAGCTGAAATGAAGTCTGTCATTACATAAGTTACAAAACTTTGATTTGAAGGCCATGATAACTATATAAACATTGAAGAAATGACATATTTACTAGAAACTAAAAATACTAATGAGCTTACTACCAACGAGATCATGCCTATGAAATACCATGAGATTAAGAAAGTAGAGCAGGGGCACAACACGGGACACAAGTTGTCTAGGAGGTTGTGGGTCTCTATCATGTAGTAGAGTTGTTTCCATTATCTCCATCCTTTCATCCATAATTTCATAAATAAAATGGATCTCTTCCATGCAAAGTAGGAGTTTCTCTCTAATTTCATTGTGGTCGTGTATGACTTTACCGATTTTTTTAAACATGCCAACATAAATACACTATATGAAAATATTAGTTGCATCATCCCTTACTATTCCCAATTATAGAACCCAATTTTCTACTTATATAATAATCTCATAATCAAATAATTCATTTCTTTGGTTTACTAGTTCTTGTTAAATGTTTGAAATCTTATATTGGACCACCACTAGAGTTTGGTTAATATATCTATTTTTCGAGGCTTAGGAATAGGCTTGATCTCATGAGTTACTACTTGGAAAATGGCCAGTATCCCTTCATCTAAAATGAGCACTTTCTTTAGGAATAAACACACCTATGAAGAATGCACAACTAAAACTAAGGTAGGAGGCGATGCGAACTAGAGAAAGTTTGGGCGAGGGGAGAAGTGACAAATGAAATATGAAACAACAAGGGGAGACATTGGCAAGAAAGGTATGCATGAAAGGAAAATGAGTGATGGGAAAATAACTCAGAGAACCCAAATTGATAGGCATAGAGTAGCGAAAATATAACTAAATGAGAAAGATATAATAAAAATTCATGAGGTGACTAAGTAACTAGGGAAAACGTATTCTAGGAATTGCACTAATTAAGTCCTTAAAATTAATCCTTCTATGGATAGCAAGTTTGGCAGGGTATGGTTTTTCACGATTGAAACATTTCTAAGGGGTAAAGAGAACAAGTTAGGAGGATCTGGTCCTTTAACTTGGGCAGGAACAATTATGCCATTCTATGGGTTTTTCCTTGTATCACCTAAATGACGATAGGCTAATTAGCATAAGTCCCTCTTAGTGAGGAAAACATTCCTAAATAAATCTTATGCTCCCTGTAACCTGTATTGCAAATAAAACCATCTTAATTGGTAACCCTAATTCCCCTTTATGCTTTCATTGCAAAGTGAATTTGTTGTGGTGTATGATCACTCGAGTGAACGCTTGCTTGAGGCTTCATTAATGTGATGGATTAGAATTCCTTGATCTATAAAACTTCATGAAAACCCATGCCAGTTGAAACCTATTTTTTTCTAATTTGAAACTAATAATGTGCTCCTTCCTTAGCTCATTATTTAGTGTGTTTGTGGATCAAATGAGGCACTCACATTCGAAAGATACAAAAAAATTATTTTTGTTTTAATTAATTAATACATTTTAAATTAGGAATTTGATTTTGTTAATGAACATGCCTTTTCTTAAGTATATCTCAAAGTTTTAATTAGTTTCTTGATCTTGAACTTTAATTCAAAGTTTCTTCACTTTCCAATAAAAAAAATTCAAGCATCTAATTGATGTTGGCTACATCTCACATGTGAAAAATTCACTTGCTAAATATATGCTTGGTTCATAATTCCAATATTAAACTATAATCATTATTTTAACTTAACCAAGTAAATCCCCACTTAGGGCCAAAATAGTTTTGTAGTTAAGTTAGGGTTATCAAGATATAAATCCAAATTATTCACAAGAACTATTCATATTTGAAACATTTTTTCAATAAGTAATGTAACTTAAAATAACTTTTAATGGGTGTAGGCTAATATGACCCCAAGGGGGTCATATACGGTGATAAATGTATATGATGGCCGCAAGAAGGGACACATATGGAATTAAATGTATGTGTAATAGGGTAAACCTATTAATGAAATGGCCACATCTAGTATGTGTGAATAGGAAGATATAGAAAATATGTAGTCATTATTGAGAACATTTGACATGAATGTATGAATCTATTTGGGAATTTGGAGGAAGTTCTAACATTATTTAAAGAGTTATTATGTATTTGGAAACTTAACATAGAAACAAAGAGGATAAGGACAATTGAATGTGTCTTTTATTTATTTATAAATCATGAAATTTTTATGAAGGAGCCATCTATATATTTAAAGATGTCATAAACAAGGAACTATAACCATAGAAATTTATGTAAACAAGGAACTCTTTTATAAAGCTGGTAAGTAAAATGTTCAAATAAAATATTAAGCCCATTATTAGGCTTTACATGGTCGCAACGAAATCATAGGCTATAGTACAAGAAAATTTGAAGATGGTATAATTTTAAGTCACATGTAAATGTGGACATGCGCATGTACACAAAACAATTGTTCAACACTAAGTAGTTGTAGACTCAACTACTAAGAATATATTTAAGAACCTACTATGAATAATAAAAACCACATGCTAAATGGGGTTTGGCCTCATTGACCTTGGAATAGTCTTGTAGAGTTAATAGCCTTTTAGAAGAGAAATGAATAAGTAAATGGTTCCTAGAATGATCCTATGCATGAAAACAATAAAACACTATTCCCTCTTAAATATTAGAATAACATAATTGCACTAAAATACACCATAACCAGAGGATTAGCTATGTTAGTGTGTAGAAGGTAAAGGGAAAAATATTTGTACAAACCCCAATAGAAACGAGAATGAGGAATGATGATTTAGCTGAAAGGAAATTTAAATGACCTTTGAATTTTACAACACCTATAATAATATATCATCATAAGGAATAAGGGTTTGTGTCTCTAATATTTTATAAAAAAAAGAAATTATACCTTCACTATAGATGGAAAAAAGAAAAAATGGGTACATACTATTTTAAGGCGCCTCTTCTTCAAGACTAATATATCGAAGCTATGAGCCTGAAAAATAAAGGGTTGAAGGCTTGTTAATCAAAATTATAAATTTCAAAAGTGTCACAATCGAAAGAAAAAAATATTACCCTTCCTCATTGAGAATATAGAAGAAAATGTAAGTAGTACCTGTACATGGTGCAACTGTAGCCCTAGAATAAAATATCCATGAGTTTTTAAGTATGATGTCCTTTGACTTGCATAAGAGGAATTGGAACATGTTGCGAAGCTTTATTCACATGATAAAACCCTCGAAGAATTTAGAGAGGAAAAACATAAGAATAAGAACCTCCAAAAAACATTGTGAGGAAAAAATGATTAATACCTGAGAAAATCATTATGCTCAAATCCAGAGAACAAGGAATGAGCCATGAAAAAAAATACATTGAATATATCAAAAACTAGAATTTTACACCGTGAAGAACCGCCGTAGACATTATGTGCCAAGGCTGAATAAAAAGTTTGGTGGCATGGTGATGCAGGAGCACCTCACTCAAAGTCAAAGTCTATTTTGAGTAGATTAGGGGTTTGTGTGTATCTCTATATTTTTAAATTTCTAAATATTTCTAGAAGAAAATGTAAATAAAAATAAAATGGTAGCCAGATATTTTATAAAGGATGGACCTTGGGAGTATGTGAGGAAGTTAGAGTGATTAGAGGTTAGTTAGATCTCCTTGGAGATTAGTGGATCCAAGAGATTGAGAATAGGAGCTTGTTTCCAAATTTGCGGACTTCAAACTAATTCAAATTTCCTTGTAACTCAATTATGTAAAAATAAGGAATTAGAAATAGAAAATTTATCCAAAAGAAGACTACAATGAGAGGTGTAAGCTGAGAGGTACAAAGAAGTTCCACCGTGACCAAACCAAATTAAAATACTATTCAATATAATCAGGCCATGATAGTTTTATGTGATTTTGTATAGGGGGTGTGTATTTATTAATGGAAGAAATGCTTTGTTCGAGTGCTCAGTTGGTTTATATAAATCATTTATGCCAATGACTTGTGATTCCTCTATTTATGATGATGTAATTATATTGTATATGATTAAGTGCGAAATTGACATTGATCTAGGGTTAGAAAGAACCGCAAAGGACTGTCACGTTCTTGTGTTATTTTGCAGGAATATCAAGAAAGGTAAAAGTCACTTTGTAGAAGCCCAAATAAACTCCAAAATGAAAGAGAACAATGGAAAAGCATCATATTAATGATAAAATTCGCTTATTTATACATGTGCAATATAGGTACGAGACAATTGTGTCTTGGTAACTTATTAACTGTAAAAATGGAATGTAAAATAAATTACATATTGCATAATAACAATCCTGAAGGATTAGTTAACACCCCCATCCTCAATCTGAAGGGACATATGACACGCCGATTAACATTCATAGCTTTTCAAACTTTTCATGTCCTAGTGGATTTGTAAATATGCCTTTGATCTGCTTTGAAGAAGGACAATGTGTCAGATGAATATTTTTTCCCTCTACATAATGTTGAATCAAGTGATATTTTGTGTTAATGTTCTTGCTTTGATCATGAGACATGGGTTTCTTAGTCAATTAAATTATATAGAAATTGTCAATGACTAGTGGAGTTGAAGCCTTTTGTTTCTTGTGGAAGTCTTCAAGTATTTTGCAAATCCAAATGATTTATTTTGTACCTTGAGTTATTGCAACATATTCATCTTGTGTGGTAGAATAAGCAGGAACATATTTCTTGTGTGATCTGTAACTGATGGTTGTTGATGTAAGACTCATTAAATAACCAAAAGTAGAGACTCAATTCTCCTTACCTCCATCAAAATTAGAATTTGAATAGCCTATGAGATGGAAATATTAAACTTTGGAATATTTGATGCCATATGTTCGAGTTCCTTTAAAATAATTGAGTAGTCACTTTGTTGCATTCGAATGACCTTCACATGGCTAATGCATGAGCCTAGAATGTACCCCTACAACAAAATCTATGTCAGTTCAAGTAGTAGTTAGAAAATTAAAACATCCAATAAGTTGTTTGTACTTTGTTGGATCATCAAATGTACTTCCTTCTGTGGAAGTAAGATTCAAATTCTGCTCCATAGGAGTAGCGATAAGATTACAATCCTACATCCCAAATTTGTCCTGTAGTTGTCCAATATATTTTTCCTGAGAAATTAAAATGTATTTTTGTTTCTTATCAACTTCAATCCCTAAATAATAATGTAATAATACCAAATCTATCATGTCAATAAATTTCATTAACTCTCTTTTCACGAACATTATATAGTCACCATTATTTCTTATATCATCAAATCATCTACAAGCACAACCTGATATAAAAATGACTTTCCAATCTTCTTAACAAAAAGAGTTTCATGATTTATATCAAATAACCTATAATTCAAGTCCAAAAGCTGTTCAATTAATTTTTCATACCATGCATGAGATGCTTATTTTAGTCCATACAAAGTGTTCACTAACTTACATACCCTTTTCTCTTTTCCTTTGGCAACAAAACCTTCTGGCTGAAAAAAATAAACATCCTCCTACAAATCTCCATTCAAAAAAGTTGTTTTAACATAGATATGGTGTATCTTCCAACTATTTTCATCTGCAAGAGAAAGAAAAGTTCTAATTGTGCCCCATTTTGTTGTAGGAGCAAATGTCTTTGTATAGTCAACACCTTCCTTCTGAGCATAGCCTTTTGCTACAAGACTTGCCTTGTATTTGATCTTATACACCCATTTTTGACAAATATGTTTGACAACTGGGGGAGGATCCACTAACCCCCAAGTTCAATTCTTAATAAATACATCATATTCCTTCTTCATCGCATCATTCCATTCACCACAACTAGAATATTCTTCAAAACAACTGCGCTTGCTAATTGTAAAATGATTGAATTCACAATCATGAATAAAATTACCTAAATAACCTTTAGAAGACTTTCTTGTTTCGAAATCATCACACTTTCTTGGAAATTTCGAGCATGTCTGGATCTAGGTAAAGGTTGTTGAAGTGGTTGTGATGGTTGTTCTTCTTGAAGTACAAGTTCTTCAGGAACACTTTATGACCCTGAAAAAACAACACTATCCTCTAATTTTTCTTTAGCAGTAACATCCTTATCATTCTCATGAGTCAAAGATGGAAAAACCAGACGCTGATGCAGAATGAAACAGTCCCTTAAATATTTGGAACATCATTATGAGATTCAAAATATAACTTTTTAGATGGTAGTTTCTCGAAATGAGCGAATTTCCTATCAACAATGGAACTATATTTATTTGATTCAAGAAAAATAACATCTATGCAACGAATGAAACTCTTATTTTCTGCATGATACAACTTGTATGCTTTATAAGTGTTAAAAAAACCCAAAAATATTCACTTTCGACTTATTTCTCCTAGTTTATTTCATTTTTGCTTACGAATCAAATAATAACCTTTTGATCGAAAAACTATAAAATCTTGAGCAATTGGGAGCCTATCGTACCAAAGTTCATAAGGATTCCTATTGCTAATAAAAAAAGAAGTTCAACGATTTCTAATATAAGCTACACAAATAATTGCCTCAGCCGAAAAAATTAATTTCACATGCTTAGAAAATTCATAGATCTAATTATATCAATAAAAGACTAGTAATTCATTCTGCGACACCATTTTATTGTGGATTATAAGGTATAGTAATTTGATGTTGAATTCCAATTTCCTTCAAATATTATTGAAAAGAATGAGAAGTATACTCACCACCATTATTAGTTCTCAGAATTTCTATATTCTATTGAGCTTCATTTTTAATCACCAAATGAAAAGTTTTAAAAACTTCAAACACTTGTGACTTATCCTTCAACAAATACACCCAACGTATTCAAGAGTAATCATCAATAAATTTTAGCACATATTTATTTCCATTTCCAGTTGCAACAGGCATAGGTCCACATAAATCTGAATGTATAAGACCTAATTTTCGTGAATCTCTAAAAGAAGAACTATGAAAAGGTTGTTTACAATGTTTCCCAAGATACAAACTTCAAAAGTTGTAATCCTTTTTTGGAACTGCAGGAAGACCTTTAATACCCTGATTTTTCATAACTTTGATGCTTCGATAATTGATGTGACCAAATCAAGCATGCCACAACAAGTTGGGAGATATGATATCACTTTTTTGCGCCAAAAGAGAACAAATTTCATGAGAATTATTTGATGAAGTACCATTAAATTTTAAAAGTGTACATTCCTCCACATCATTCATAATGACTATATGATCATATGCTCTTTGTCTCTCGCTGATGCCATGAAATATATGAATAGAATTCCCCTACTACCGAATACGAATAAGAGACATTACATTTCTCTGAAACTATGGAATATAAAGTACACCATGTAAGACATAATCTACAATACTTTGTATCTTCAAACGAATAGACTCAAATCCAGATGGTTTGATTTGAGACTTTTCAACAAATTAAATAACACCATTAATATCATCACCGAAAGTTTCAAAAAAATATTGCCTAAATTTCATATGACAAGTGGTTCTTGAGTAAATCCAACTATCTCACCATGAAGAAAATGAAACATTGAAAACATAATTAATATTAAAATTATAGTGAACAAAAATGTAATGTGCAGACTCTAATGATTTTCCCTTATCTAGTGGTGGATGACCTTTATTTTCATTCAACTGTTCTCTCCTTTCACTAATTTTCTCCCAAGGGATTCTACAATTAGCAGCAGTATGACCAATTTTACTATATATATATATATATATATATATATATATATATATATATCTATATAGATATAGATATAGATATAGTATATTATATATATATATATATATATATATAGTTGGTATATCATTAAAATTCATTTTTTGACTATTATTTTCTTGTTTGTCTCCCTAATTATTTCCCCGCCACCTTCCTCAATAACTTATCCTACCACAACCTCTACTACATTTATCACTTCTAGAAGTTTCAGCATGAGACTTATGATCCTTTTTTGCAAGGAACAAAGTTTATACATTAGAGTTAGGTGGAGTCTCTTTCTTCCCAAAGGCCTTTTCTCTCTCAGATGTTTTGTTTATACGTTTATCAAATTTAATTTCTTTTAACTACCCACAATCTTGGATAAAATCCAAATAGTGTGATTAGAAAGGGTGAAGGACTTTTGTAAAAGTTGTAAGTTGTAAATATACTTCAATTCAAGTGCCTTTTATATCATGAAAAAATGGATTTTATTTCAGAAACACTCTTCAATGGATCATTATCTTTCATCTCCAAATTGACCAATTTCAATAACAATTGAATAATTTCTAGTTCTGAGTGTGAATCATATAGTTGTTTCAACTTCTTTAATGCTTTGAATGCAGTATCACAAGAAATTATATATCGGCTTACCTCTTCTTTCACTGACTCCTTTATTAATTCCTATGCCTTTTTTTTCCATTGTCTCCCAAATTTCACATTGTTTCTCGTTATCAAGCGGCTCTCATGCAATTTACTTTCCATCTTTATATGTTATTCCTTGAAAAAATTCTCACAAATCATTAAAAAAAAGGGAACATTTAAGCTTTCTAGGCTAATCTTGATAATTCTCCTGTCCACTAAGGACAACTCCAACTATGGAAACTATTGAAGTCACAATTGTTTTGCAGTGAAACAAATTCTTCAAATCCTTTCCAAATTTTCAAACTTGTGTAGTAGTCCTCTAAAAGAAAGTATAAATCCCTTTCTCCTTTTTTTTAAAATAAAAATTGGCTTAGTGATTTGATGGTGGGAACAAAAAATTATCCAGCAGAGAACAAAGTTAAAATCTAATTGTTCCCCCCTTTCATTTTCTCTTCAACTTTTAAAAACTTATTTCAAATGAGAATAAAAACAAACTTGGAATATTTCAACCACTTTTAACTCCAAGTTAATTAATTTCCAAATTAGCCACTTTACTTTTACTTTCTCATTACACCTTTCTTTAACCACTTCTTTTTCTTAAATATAATTCATAAAATAAATGAGAAATATTTTCTTTAATCACAATTTGATATAGTTTTCATTCACTTGATACTCACCAATTTTTTGTCCTATTAGCTTTCACGTTTATTTGATTCTTTCTATGTTCACTTTCACCTATCTGGCTTTGCTTCTTTCTCTATTTACTTTCACCTTTCTGGATACGCCTCTTTATCTACTCACTTTCACCTTTCTCGCTCTGCCTACTTTTGCAAAAAAATGTTGTTTCTAGAAGTAATATAAAATATATAGGAAATGTATTCACCTTACTCATGGTCTTTCGAAAATGTCTCCATGTTCATTTAATTTTTACAAATCCTTGTCTAAACATTATGTAAATATTTTTTTATTTTCACTTTCATGAACCTTGCAGCATTCTCTACTTTCCAGTAATATGTGGACTCAATTCAAATTCCAAATATGGAAAAAAATATTCCACAATTTTTTTCATAATTTACATCCAAAAAATTTGCTTCAAAGCTTTGCTAATATTCAATGTTATTTATTCAATTTTGATTGTGAAAACAATAAGAGTCATTTGTGGCCAATCAATTTTAGCTTGGCTTCTTTTAACTTCATTTCCAACATTCCCACAATATTTATCGCATGCCTTTGTAACCAATGTGCTCCTCAAAATAAATTTTATGAAACTTTTACATTGTTCTCTCCATAAAATTGAAACCAACGCCTCCTTAAAAACAAAATCAATAGGAATGGAGTTTATAAAAAAGTTAACCAGGACTCTGATACCACTATACAAGCCCGAATGAAATCCACAATAAAGGAGCATCACGTTAATGATAAAATCACTTATTTATACATGTGCAATCTAGGTACGAGACAATTGTGTCTCCGTAACTCATTAACTGTAAAATTTGAATGTAAAACTAATTACATATTGTACAATAACCATCAAGAAGGACTAGTTACCACACTATTTTCAATTAGATTGAACACATCTATGGTATAATGATCAGAATTCAATAATTAAGAGAGTAGAGTTACAAAGGTGTAGGGAAAATCATATTCTCAAAGTTGTAATATTAAGAGTTGTAGATTGAAATAGGGTTGCTCATTTTCTATATTTGATGGGAAGAAACAATATATACATGAAACTTATAGAATTTTGAATGGGTGAAGAATCCTGAATGGAATCATTATAACATCAAACTATGTGAAAACCTAGTTTCTATGAATCTTTCTGACGGTTGTGCCCTCACAAAAGCATGAATGTTTGTTTGTACAAGATAAGTTGTTCAACACAAAGAAACAACACGAGATTCTGAATTTTCAATGTAAGAAAGGAGTCTTCATATCTGATGATAGATTGATAATGGATCAAATTATGATTTAATCACTACATGTTAAAATGGTGATGGCACATAAGAAAGAAGCGCTACGCACTTACGACAACTAAACTGTGATGTGAAGGTGGAAGGAAACTATATCGAGAACAATCTAACTAATACTTTAATTATGGATGATTGGTTGCTTGTAAGTTGAGTGCAAAAACCTTAAATGAAAGTGAACATAGGTTTATCCAAAAGAATCACTCTTCCAACGCAATAAGTGCCATATCTTAAATTAATACTAAGAACTTTGGAACTTGCCTACAGATTCCTATCAACCTTAACCGAGACTTAGTTCTCGAATGCAAAAAGAATAAGGAGGTTGTGGTTTAGTGTTGAGGATTGATTGGTTTGAAAAATGGGTGCAAAAAGGTAAGGTCAAGGTTCCCTTGGTAAATTGGTGCTCAGTGAGAAGACACACATAATGTGCTTGTGACTGGACACAAAGAAAGGATTTGGTGTAGAGAAGAAATTGAGGAAAGTAGATTGCAAGCTACTAGAGGAAGAGTGCATTCTGGGATAGAAAAGTTGCCTTGTTTCGAGAATTGGGTTTTCTTGAAAGATATCGAATTTCTGAAGCCATGCAAGTCTACTATGCAGTAATGTATGATCTTATTGAATAATTGTAAAATAATTTTGAACATTTCTATTTTTTGTTACATAAAATCAATACCTTGAAAATGAAATGAGTCGAAGAACAAAGGATTTTGATAAATAAAAAAAATATTATCTTATGAGAAATTTTGGCTTTTGAATGAGTCAAAATCCCATTGAACACCTCTACCATTAATCGTTAATGATTTATGATAGAATTGAATGTTGACTGATATTGAAGATTTTTCCATGTCATTGATAAAGGGAAACAAAACCCATTTATTTTTCTTGTTTCTAGAAATAGAGGTTTGATACGGTTTATTGGGTTTTGGTTAAGGCTTTAGTGCAACAGTTGATTTCATCTATCTGTGTGAACTAAAAATTTTATTGAAAAATAAAGGATTTCTAGAATTTTGATTTTGACATATATAATTCATACAATTGTAGCCTAAATTCAAGGGAAACATGTGTGTTGTATTGAATAAGATCAAGAAATGTTAGACAACAGCTCGGGGACAAATTGGATTTTAAACTGCCTGAGTGGAATTTTAGCAACTCTGACAATGAAAAAGAAGCCTAACAAAGGAAATAATAGGGGGATGACCAACAGAGTATAAGATGGCAATATAGGCGACTGAGATTTGGACGAGGAAGAATGACATATTTTATTTTACAATTATATATTAAAATACAAACATTAATAATCACAGAGAAAAGTTGAGGAACGAACTGGAGCAATTTTGAAGGAAACGTTGAAGATTTGGGGAAAAGGGATAATGTAGGATGTTCTAAGTTGATAGAACATTGAATAAAAAAAAAAATTAAAGATGCAAGATTTATAGGGAAAAGCAAAGAATAATATTACACCAATTAGAGGATCAAGCTGGATAGGTAATTAGTTTATGACAATTTGATTTGAATAAGAGATTGAAAGAATAGATGTGGTTTTTAACTAGAAAAGAGTACAAAGTAGTAGGTAACGGTTTTGAGTAGGTCAATTTTTTATACATTTTGTATTGGTTAGGAGATTGATCAAATTTTGTTCTCTTGATTTTCCAAAACATAAATTTTTTCTTGTAAATTGGAAATTGATAATATTTCAAGGAAACTAGAAGAGCTAACACACACTTAAAGAGGAAAATGTTGAATAATAGAGAGTTGATGTGCTCTTAAAAAATAACTTTTTGAGATATACATAACCGATGTCCTAATGAAGGAGGTTAATTTAGAGGAATAAATGAGGATAAATTTGTTTGAAAAAGTATAGGGAAGTGACAACCATGCAACAAGGAAGTAATGGAAAAATATAGTAGCTAAATATTTCAAGTGAAATTGGAACAAAACCATAATAATAAAAAATGATACTGTTGAGATAAGGACAATAGAGTTATCAAGTCGAGTTGGAAGATAATATGTAGAAGTCTAATAGGTTTCAAATCTAAGGAACATATGTGCTCGAAGGAAGGAATAGTAGAGGTTCTACTGTAGAGAAACAAAAGAAGTGGACAACTTCCAACGTCCAAAAGTTGGGTAGAAGTTGAAAAAATGTAGTTCCACATAGAATGTGGATAACATTGCCAGAGATAAGGAGGAAGGATATCATGAGGAGACTTGGTGCTAGTAGAAAGTAGCAGACTTATTACAGAGAGAGTGATAGGCTTCTTACATTCGACAAGTGAATGAGGAAATTTTACAAAGGAGAGAAGTAAAGATGTCTATTGATAGTCATGTATAGGGTGCAAGGGAGACTTGAAAATAGAAATGGACATATTCCAAATCATTTGGCATGAAAGGAATAATTACCAAGGAAGAAAGAAAGAGAGAATTGGATGAATTGAGAGCATAATTTCATAAGTGGAAAAAAGAGTATGAAGAACGAGAGAAGAAACAATGTTATGGCTGGATGTTATAGAAGAAGAAGGTAAATTGGCCTTCTTTGCAAACAGAGTTCAGAAAAAGGAAGTATAACATGCTGAAGGAGGAACTGAGAACAATTGTCAGTTGAGCTTCAAATAAATTTATTTTTTGGCGCAAAAGAAACCAGAGATGTTGAAGAAGAACTTATAAACAATCTACGTGAGGAAGGGGGATTTGAAGCCATGGAGGAAGAGGATTCATATGTTTTTGAATCTAACAATATGTGTGTTTATAGGTGTGACAGGTGGGTGACCCATGCTTAACTGGTATATTAATACAAGCTACTGAAGAAATGAGTCTTCCTGAGGAGGTAGCTGAATTATAATTGTTTTATGAACAATTGTTGGTTTATTTTGAATGTGTCCAAGTCTACAGAAAAACTAATATGACAGAGTAAATGGTAGGAATACTGCCTTTAATTTTTTTATTTAGGAGAAGATAAATTGACATGTCTATTTCTTGGATGATGAGCTGATTTTTTTTTGTAAGTGTGGAACATGATGAGCTAAACCTTCAAAAATAATGGTATGAACCAAATATTTCATAAATAAATGTGTGATTTTGGATTTTAAAGTTATGAGTTTGGCAAAAGAGATGTTACTGAATTAATATCACCCCTTCAAGATGTTGCAAGTGAAGGAAATACAATAAATTCTCTTAAGAATATTCTTATAAGAAGTCTAATAATAAAGGAAAAAACCATAAACGAATAGAATGATTTTTTTTTTAAAGAAGAACTGATCGAGCAAGAAAACAATGCAGATGACAGGGAAGATACATAATTAATTCAAGGTAGGTTTCATGATGTTTTTGTAGAATTGAAATCGTTGGAGAGAAGGATAGGAAACCAAACCCTGGGAATTCAAATTTCAAAAGATGAGTTAGAGGAAGAAGATATTATGTTAATAAATAATGAAAATTCGATTACAAAGAGTGGAAAATAATATGTTGAACATAAATTCCAACCAGATTTAGGAAAAAGATTTGCAATTCTAGTAAA
Organism: Pinus tabuliformis; assembly: GCA_031772625.1. Lineage (NCBI taxonomy): Eukaryota > Viridiplantae > Streptophyta > Pinopsida > Pinales > Pinaceae > Pinus > Pinus tabuliformis. The sequence goes on from CM062804.1 coordinate 1,396,342,807, forward strand.
ACAATAAGATAGTGACAACGACAAAGTCCATCCAAAAAACTTATTAAAGAAGTGATTGAAGAGGTATGGATAGTGATGAGGAGACATCTAGGTGAAGTTATAGTAAAAGAAAGAGAACAACTAACATACATGAAAAACTGACTAAAGAAATGTATGTTAACAAAGAAAAATAACGATAACAACATAAAGTATGGAGGCCTTGAGAACCGAAGATAGTAAAACAACAACAACAAAATAGAGGAAATGATAAACTACAGACAAAATTTTGGGATCCAAGAAGAATTTTCATGAAGAAACTAAAGGCACATGGTCAGGATACCATGGTAATTTTCACCTTGGGAGTATGATGCAAGAGCATCTCACTCCAAGTCAATGTTATATACCTATGGGGTATAATATGGGGTACCAAGGGAGGTACCCAAGGTAATAATGTAATAATGGGATGGGCCATAGTAATAAATAAGGTGGTTAACCCATGTCATGTGAGGGACCACAAGTAGTTAATAATAATGTAATGGGCCAATGGTATTAGTTTGATGGTATGAGGGAACCATGGTAATGATCCATGGTATTGTATGTATGAGGCCTATATAGAGGCTAGAGACTCCACATGGAGAGGGAGTCAAGGAATATTGTATGAACAAGCATATGGCTTGTGGAGTGTTCTCCTTCCTGAAGGAGTGAATGTATGGTGTTGCCCTACCATAAGGGTTTTGATATTAATAAAGAAGCCTTTCTATCTATTTCTATCTTGTTATTCTTGGGTTATTTCTATTATCATAATATCTCTGGGTTAGATCTACAACAAGTGGTATCAGAGAAACTTTTGACGAGAAATCTCCAAGAGAAAGGGGGGACATGGTGACGTTTTTATGCATGAATGACAACAAATAGTTTGATGATTATTTAGTTTGTAGTTGTGAAATGTTTCAATTTTGGTTATAAAAAGGGTTGATGGTTCTTAAATTGGAAGCACCGGTATCCAAAACATCAATTCATATGAAAGGTAAAGTTGTTTGACCAACTTTTCAACATATTCAATATCCATATCTCCATCGTAGTAACTAAAAGATACCAAAGAAAAATATCTAACATATGGTGGCTGGTCCATAGGATGGTTAATTACTTGACGAATCTTTTTGCAAAAGCCCCAACGAGCCGATGTGCTAATATTGTTGATCTTGCAATGTTCATCAACGATGGTCCGGGGTGGTTACATTGTAAATGGAGCTCAAGTCACTGCTCAAATATGTGGTCGTCAAAGAGCAGTGTTTGAGAGCTTCCAGAGTGGATGTGGGTGTTGACGATGACCAGTAACACAAAGATTTATCTATTGTTGTAATATTTGTTTCTTTTGTTATACGTGTAAGCATTAAGGGAGGGGGTTTGAAACAATGCTTCAATGTCAAGTGTTCTATGTGTATTACAAGTTTTCAGTCAGTATTCAGAGGTGTTATTCTAGGTGTGGTTAGTTCCCATGTGTATGAGTTGTTGCTATGTCATTTCCTAGTTGTTAGTGTCAGTATTTGAAGCCTTCCATCAGTGATCAAATATGCTCTTACAAAGTTTTTTTAGGATGTCAAAGTCAAATTTTGTCATTTCAGTGAGTCTTCAAGTAAAATTTGGTCACTAGGTATTAGGTCTAGGGTTTGTTTTCACTCCTTTAAAAGTTGTCCAAATGTTGGTACATGTCACCATTCAGCTGAATGTACCATCATTCAGAGAGTTTTCATCATCATTTCAGGTTCCCATAGGTCATTTTACACCTTGTTCATGCTTCAGTTGTACTTGGGTAAGGCTCATTTCCCTCTCGTAGGATTTTGGGGGTAATTATTTTGGATGGTAAAATAATCAACAAAACTTGTATTACCCTATCCTTAATGTACCTTATTAAACACTTCCCATCAATGATATCCCTCAAATTCATCATTTTCCCTCAAAACTTAACTTCTACCTACAATTTGAAAATTTTCTAGGCTAGCCCTGTGATTTTCCCTTTTGGACACCTTCCCCTCACTCAATATTTGAAATTTCACCTTCCCCTATTTCCTAACATCTCTCCCTACTTCCCAACACTTTCCCAAGAATTTATAAAACCCTTGTCCCCTTCATTTCACTTCATTTCGACAAATCCCCTTTTCCACACGTCGAGATAGGTTTTACTCAAATGATGTTTCTAAGAAATAAAAAATGAATTTGGAAATAATGAGAGAAAATTTTGTCCAAAATAGTCCAAGGAAGAAGAAACTCCTTCACATTTTACACAAGTGTCATGGCTTTAGAGAAATGTCAAAAATATAGTTGCCTCGGGAGAATTGTTGCACCTCTGGAGTGACCTTGGGAAAATCAAGACCTCTCCTAGCTTGGTTGGCCAAATGAATTGCTTGATGAGTGAAATAAAAAATAGACACAAAGAGATTTCCAATGAGCTATCATGAGCTCAATTTAGAGTTGAAGGGGAGCTTCAGAAGTTGACTGCAACAACACTCTGTATTTAGGGAGCCTCATTTTGCACATTTTGACCAGTCTTGGGAGATTTGCCTCTTGACAAGGAAAATTAACACCAAATTAAAAAATTCAAGATGTTTTGGAAGTTATATTCAATACGATTTCTAATCCACTATCCTGAACCCAATTTGGACATCGGGAAGGCCTCCGAAATTGGTTTGCAAAAGGGCGTTGTGCATCAAATTTTGCAACACAGGAATTTTCAGTTGATGGCACTACGCATTTAGTTGGCTAGGAATTTTTCAAAACTGCCTTATATTTTTGGATTCCTCATGGAAAAATAACGAAACTAGAAAGTTTCATAAAATTTGGAGGAGATATGGGTCACCTAAAGGGCTAAAAACACCTAAAATTTAAGAACCATCAACCCTTTTATAACCAAAATTGAAACATTTCACAACTACAAACTAAATAATCGTCAAACTATTTGTTGTCATTCATGCATAGACACGTCATCATGTCCCCCCTTTCTCTTGGAGATTTCTCGTCAAAAGTTTTTCATTGGCAAAGAACCACTTGTTGTAGATCTAACCCAGAGATATTATGATAATAGAAATAACCCAAGAATAACAAGATAGAAATAGATAGAAAGGCTTCTTTATTAATATCAAAACCCTTATGGTAGGGCAACACCATACATTCACTCCTTCAGGAAGGAGAACACTCCACAAGCCATATGCTTGTTCATACAATATTCCTTGACTCCCTGTCCATGTGGAGTCTCTAGCCTCTATATAGGCCTCATACATACAATACCATGGATCATTACCATGGTTCCCTCATACCATCAAACTAATACCATGGGCCCATTACATTATTATTAACTACTTGTGGTCCCTTACATGACATGGGTTAACCACCTTATTTATTACTATGGCCCATCCCATTATTACATTATTACCTTGGGTACCTCCCTTGGTACCCCATATTATCCCCCATAGGTATATAACATTGACTTGGAGTGAGATGCTCTTGCATCATACTCCCAAGGTGAAAATTACCTAGAGTTTGTTGTTGATTGATAGGAAGGCATAGAGCAGTGTAAGCTTTTGCTATCTATGTGCTAGCTGTAAATTCCTCAACCATGAGAAATTCTGACTTGAATTTTGGCATACCATGTCTCTTAGGCTTACACTCCTCAATGTCATAATCTAAGCCTTTCTTAAATAGAAAACATCTTCAAGATTATCAAACATGACAACCATATCATCTTCATGAAGGAAAACATTACATGTTTGCTGATCTATAAAGCTAATTTCAAGACTATCATCATTTTCAAAAGTGGAAGAAGCTTCACCAACACCTTCTTGACCATGTGCACACCGCAAACCTACATTAGCTTGGCTTGTAACATGACCTTTCAGTAGTTGATTTATCTCATCTTCAAACAAAGGAGATAATACCTTTTTTTTCTTTCACTCAAACAGTCATTTTCTTCATTAATTTTGAACAAAGCAGTATACAAATTTTCCTCATAGTGCTGATTCATTTTATATGATTCTTGTTGACTATCAAGATGAAAAATTCCTTCATCTTCAAGCAAAGAAGAAGCTACTATATGCTGATTATGATCATGTGTAACAAAGTGACTGGTTTCAATGATTTCCTCATCATCACGATCTGAATCTTCTTCATCATCATGATCTGAATCTAGATCTAAATTAGTCAACTTGACTTTATCACAATCTGAAATTGAAACTTGATTTCCCTACGTATTGTCTTCTGCTATGCACAGATCGGAAGTAAGATCTTCTCTTTCATCATTTTAAATTGTACTAAGATCTTGAAACTGCTGCAAATTTTCCTCATCATCTTGATAAGTATCACTCTCTTTATGCTGCTGAAACAGATTTTCATACAGGGCTTCCATGATCATATCGTCCATGAAGTCATCATCTTCATAAACTTCCTCAAGATTTTCAATAATACTATAAACATGTTTGCAACAGTTCTGAACTAATATTAAGGATGGATAAGATTCTTTATTCCTTTCAAAGAACATAGTATGGAAATCTTTTAAACAATAAATACAAGCAGGCGACAAAATTTCATACCAAGATTAAGCTTCACTTGCCAGAGTGGCCATGAATATCTTCATCAAGAAGTCTTCAGGAAAATCAACCTTCAACTTGCAAATATGCATGTGAAATCTAACCAAATGCAAAGCAGCATCATTCCTATCATCATCTTTAAACATAGGCAAATTCCTTTGCCAATCTACCTTAAGAATTTTATTTGGGAAACCTGGAATGTCATCTTGGCTCATGGGACCATACCTTTGATCCAACGAATCCATTTTGATAACCATGAATTCATGAAGAAATTCTTCAGGCTACTGACTCTTGAAGAGTAGCCTTGCCATAAAAATTCTGAACCTTCGGATTCTTCGATATTAGAGTCACCAGGTGAATGATTTCAGCCTTCCCATGTCTTATCATTGTCCACCATCAACAATCAGATCTAACTTGATACATTTTGTTGAGGAGCATAACACTACGTTCCCTAGAATGTTTGCCACTATGTTAAGGCCTAAATCTACCTCAGGCTGAAGAAAGGCAGGTCTAGGGTAACATCAAACCATGCTTAACCTGGTAACTAGCCCTAGTAGGTTGGGAGAGGGCTCTCTCCTTGTCAATCTCAATTAGAATATGGAACCTAGGGCTTGAGATGACTAAAAATAATTGCTAATTTTAGGCTAGGTATATTAGGTCTAAGGATTTTGTTTGATTTTGATGATTGGTTGCTTGATCAAATGAGGAAAGAAGCTTTGGGTCTGGGAAATCAACTCAGATTTGTAGAGGTTTCTGTGGGACGAGATAGGAAAGTGTTTTGACACTTTGATTTAGGTGTGATGGATAGTCTAAATACTGGTAAGGAGTTGGATAGGGCATGCAAATTTCATGAGTCCTCTTCAAACAGTAGAAAACATTAAGAACTAAATGTATCCTCAGCCGGAGCATTGAATATCAATGGATTCTACCTAATTCTCTTGATTCATTTAGTTATGAAGAAAGAAATATATACTGGAACATATACACATAAGAGAGACTAAACAATAAAGGAGGAAACAATGCCAAGACACATTACCACAAGAATCCCACGAAGTGCTGCAAAACCTTGGTTCATTTCCTTGCCAAACTGCAGAAGTGATTTACAATGAAGCTCAAAGCATCCACAAGAGTCCAACCTTTACAAATGACTAAGAAAGTACATGATATATGCATCAAACAACCTATTATAGCCATCAGGGGTTGAATCCATGAGTCAAGGAGCTGTTTCAATAAGATCTAAACTAGGAACTAAAAAATACGCAATGGAACAGTTTGCCTCTAAAACTATGGAAACTGATTCATTCATCCTCAAACCAACTCAAACTAACGTATCTACCTTCTTAAGTCATTTTTCATCATTTTTACATCATGGTACATCATATTACATTCTATTACATCATCAATTTACCCAAGAGAGAATAAAAAGTTAAACTAGCAGCAAACTAGGCGAAATTCTGAGTTTTTAGGCAAAATTGGCAAAATTTTGCTTGATGCATAATGTCACTTCATGGCTAAGTTTGAAGGCCTTCCACTTCACCAAATCAGGCCCAAGATAGCTTGTTGGAAATCCCTACCTATCTACTTTCTAGGAAAACTAGACGTTTGTATTTGGAGTCCATTTTTCCCTTCAAAACTCATTTCTCCCAAGATTGGTTTCTGTGGATCCAAAAAGTGGCAGAGAGGGCATTTTTAGGTGTTTTTAGCCCTTTAGGTGACCCAGATCTCCTCCAAATTTCATGAAACTTTCTAGGCTTCATTATTTTTCCATGACGAATCCAAAGGTATAAGCTTTTTTTCAGAATTCCTAGTCAACTCAATGCGCAGTGCCATCAACTGAAAATTCTTGTGTTGCAAAATTTGATGCGTAGCGCCCTTTTGCAGACTGATTTTGGAGGCCTTCCCTGTGTCCAAATTGGGCTCAGGATAGTGCATTAGAAATCGTATTGAATATAACTTCCAAAACATCTTGAAGTTTTTAATTTGGAGTTAATTTTCCTTGTCAAGGGGCAAATCTCCCAAGACTAGTCAAAATTTGCAAAATGAGGCTGCCTAAATACAGAGTGTTGTTGCAGTCAACTTTTGAAGTTCTTCCTCAGCTCCAAATTTAGCTCATGATAGCTCATTGGAAATATATTTGTGTCTAGTTATCATTTTACTTATCAAGCAATTCATTTGGCCAACGAAGATAGGAGAGATCTTGATTTTCCCAAGGTCACTCCAGAGGTGCAGCTATTCTCCTGAGGCAACTATATTTTTGACATTTCTCTAAAACCATGACACCTATGTAAAATGTGAAGGAGGTTCTTCTTCCTTTGACTATTTTGGACAAAATCCACTCTCACTATTCCAAATTCATTTTTTATTTCTCAAAAACATCATTTGACTAAAACATGCATTACCTTCGGTTGTAACATGACCTTTCAGTAGTTGATCTATCTCATCTTCAGACAAAGGAGATAATAATTTTTGTTTTCCTTTTCTCAAATGGTCATTGTCTTCATTAATTTCAAAAAAAGGAGTATACAAATTTTCCTCATAGTGCTAATTCATTTTATATGATTCCTGTTGACTATCAAGGTGCAAAATTCCTTCATCTTCAAGCAAAGAAGAAGCTACTGTATGTTGATTATGATCTTGTGTAACAAAGTGACTGGTTTCAATGATTTCCTCATCATCACAATCTGAATCTTCTTCATCATCATGATCTAAATCAAGATCTAAATTAGTCAACTTGACTCCATCACAATCTAAAATTGAAACTTAATTTCCCTGCGTATTGTCTTTTGTTATGAGCAGATCGGAAGTAAGACCTTCTCTTTCATCATTTTCAATTGTACGAAGATCTTAAACCTGCTACAAATTTTCCCAATCATCTTGATAATTATCACTCCCTTTATGCTGCTGAAACGGATTTTCATATAGGGCTTCCATGATCTTATCATCCATGAAGTCATCATCTTCATAAACTTCCTCAAGATTTCCAATAAAACTATAAACATGTTTACAACAGTTCTGAACTAATATTAAGGATGGATAAGATTCTTTATACCTTTCAAAGAACATAGTATGGAAATCTTTTAAACATTAAATACAAGCAGGTGGCAAACTTTCATACCAAGATCGGGCTTCACCTTCCAGAGTGGCCATGAATATCTTCATCAAGCAATCTTCAAGAAAATCAACCTTCAACTTGCGAATATGCATGTGAAATCTAACCAAATGTAAAGCAGCATCATTCCTATCATCATCTTTAAACATAGGCAAATTCCTTTGCCAATCTACCTTAAGAATTTTATTTGGGAAACCTCGAATGTGATCTCGGCTCATGGGACCATACCTTTGATCCAGTGAATCCATTTTGATAACCATGAATTCACCAAGCAATTCTTCAGGCTACTGATTCCTGAAGAGTAGAGTTGCCATAAAAATTCTGAACCTTCAGATTCTTCGACACTGGAGTCGGTAGGTGAATGATTTCAGCCTTCTGGTGTCTTATCGTTGTCCACCATCAACAATCAAATCTAACTTGATACGTTTTGCTGAGGAACATAGCACTACATTCCCCAGTACAGTTGCCACTATGTTAAGGCCTAAATCTACATCAGGCTAAAGATAGGTAGGTCTAGGGTAACATCAAATCACGCTTAACCTGGTAACTAGCCCTACGAGGTTGGGAGAGGGCTCTCTCCTTGTCAATCTCAATTACAATATGGAACCTAGGGCTTGAGATGACTAAAAATAATTGCTGATTTTAGGCTAGGTATATTAGGTCTCAGGATTTTGTTTGATTTTGATGTTTGGTTGCTTGATCAAATGAGGAAAGTAGCTTTGGGTCTGGGAAATCAACTCAGATTTGCAAAGGTTTCTGTGGGACGAGATAGGAAAGTGTTTTGACACTTTGAATTGGGTGTGATGGATAGTCTAAATAATGGTGAGGAGTTGGATAGGGAATTCAAATTTCATGAGCCCTCTTCAAACAATAGAAAACATTAAGAACTAAATGTATCCTCAACCCAGATCATTGAATATCAATTGGTTCTACCTAATTCTCTTGATTCATTTAGTTATGAAGAAATAAATAGATACTGGAACATATAGACATAAGAGAAACTAAATAACAAAGGAGGAAACAATGCCAGGACACATTAACACAAGAATCCCACAAAGTGCTGCAAAACTTTGGTTCATTTCGTTGCCAAACTGCAAAAGTGATTGATAATGAAGCTCAAAGCATCCACAAGAGTCCAACCTTTACAAAGACTAAGAAAATACATGATATATGCATCAAACCACCTATTCTAGCCATCAGCGGTTGAATCCATAAGTCAAGGAGTTGTTTCAATAAGATCTAAACTAGGAACAAAAAAATAGGTAGTGGAACAGCTTGCCTCTAAAACTATGGAAACTGATTCATTCATCCTCAAACCAACTCAAACTGAAGTATCTACCTCCTTAAATAAGTTTTCATAATTTTTACATCATGGTACATCATATTACATTATATTACATCATCAATTTACCCAAGAGAGAATAAAAAGTTGAGCTAGCAGCAAACTAGGCGAAATTCTGCGTTTTTAGGCAAAATTGGAAATTTTTTTCCTGATGCATAGCGCCACTTCAAGGCTAAGTTTGAAGGCCTTCAACTTCGCCAAATCAGGGCCAAGATAGCTTGATGGAAAGATATACCTCACTACTTTCCAGGACAATAGGAATTTTTGTATTTGGAGTCAATTTTCCCCTTCAAAAGTCATTTCTCCTAAGACTGGTTCATGTGGATCCAAAAAGTGGCAGAGAGGGCATTTTTTAGGTGTTTTTAGCCCTTTAGGTGACCCATATCTCCTCCAAATTTTATGAAACTTTCTAGTTTCATTATTTTTCCATGAGGAATCCAAAAATATAAGGCATTTTTGAAAAATTCCTAGCCAACTAAATGCGCAGTGCCATCAACTGAAAATTCCTGTGTTGCAAAATTTGATGCACAACGCCCTTTTGCAGACCAATTTCGGAGGCCTTCCCGATGTCCAAATTGGGTTCAGGATAGTGCATTAGAAATCGTATTGAATATAACTTCCAAAACATCTTGAATTTTTTAATTTGGTGTTAATTTTCCTTGTCAAGAGGCAAATCTCCCAAGACTGGTCAAAATGTGCAAAATGAGGCTCCCTAAATACAGAGTGTTGTTGCAGCCAACTTCTGAAGCTCCCCTTCAACTCTAAATTGAGCTCATGATAGCTCATTGGAAATCTATTTGTGTCTATTTTTTATTTCACTCATCAAGAAATTCATTTGGCCAACCAAGCTAGGAGAGGTCTTGATTTTCCCAAGGTCACTCCAGAGGTGTAGCAATTCTCCCGAGGCAACTATATTTTTGACATTTCTCTAAAACCATGACACTTGTGTAAAATGTGAAGGAGTTTCTTCTTCCTTGGACTATTTTGGACAAAATTTGCTCTCATTATTTCCAAATTCATTTTTTATTTCTTAGAAACATCATTTGAGTAAAACCTATCTCGACATGTTGAAAAGGGGATTTGTCGAAATGAAGTGAAATGAAGGGGACAAGGGGCTTATAAATTCTTGGGAAAGTGTTGGGAAGTAGGGAGAGATGTTAGGAAATAGGGGAAGGTGGAATTTCAAATATTGAGTTAGGGGAAGGTGTCCAAAAGGGAAAATCACAGGGCTAGCCTAGAAAATTGTCAAATTGTAGGTAGAAGCTAAGGTTTGAGGGAAAATGATGAATTTGAGGGATATCACTGATGGGAGGTGTTTAATAAGGTACATTAAGGATAGGGTAATACAAGTTTTGTTGATTATTTGACCATCCAAAATAATTACCCCCAAAATCCTACGAGAGGGAAATGAGCCTTACCCAAGTACAACTGAAGCATGAACAAGGTGTAAAATGACCTATGGGAACCTGAAATGATGATGAAAACCCTCTGAATGATGGTACATTCGGCTGAATGGTGACATGTACCAACATTTGGACAACTTTTAAAGGAGTGAAAACAAAACCTAGACCTAATACCTAGTGACCAAATTTTACTTGAAGACTCACTGAAATGACAAAATTTGACTTTGACATCCTAAAAAAACTTTGTAAGAGCATATTTGATCACTGATGGCAGGCTTCAAATACTGACACTAACAACTAGGAAATGACATAGCAACAGCTCATACACATGGGAAATAACCACACCTAGAATAACACCTCTGAATACTGACTGAAAACTTGAAATACACATAGAACACTTGACATTGAAGCATTGTTTCAAACCCCCTCCCTTAATGCTTACACGTATACAAGAAAAACAAATATTACAACAATAGATAAATCTTTGTGTTACTGGTCATCATCAACACCCACATCCACTCTGGAAGCTCTGAAACACCGCTCTTTGACGACCACATATTTGAGCAGTGACTTGAGCTCCATTTACAATGTAAACACCCCGGACCATCGTTGACGAACATTGCAAGATCAACAATATTACCACATCGGCTCGTTGGGGCTTTCGCAAAAAGATTCGTCAAGTAATTAACCATCCTATGGACCAGCCACCATATGTTAGATATTTTTCTTTGGTGTCTTTTAGTTACTATGATGGAGATATGGATATTGAATATGTTGAAAAGTTGGTCGAACAACTTTACCTTTCATAAGAATTGATGTTTTGGATACTGGTGCTTCCAATTTAAGAACCATCAACCCTTTTCATAACCAAAATTGAAACATTTCACAACTACAAACTAAATAATCATCAAACTATTTGTTGTCATTCATGCATAGACACGTCACCATGTTCCCCCTTTCTCTTGGAGATTCCTCGTCAAAAGTTTTTCATTTTACACCTTGTTCATGCTTCAGTTGTACTTGGGTAAGGCTCATTTCCCTCTCGTAGGATTTTGGGGGTAATTATTTTGTGAGTTCGTAATGTTTAAAACAATTATTTTTCCACTACTACATGAATTCCATCATGAACATATTGATATATATAGGAGTAGACTCCCCATAGTAGCACCATGCAAGTGTTAAACGATTCACAACCCAACAATTTTATATGATCAGTATAAATTATTATGTATATCTTAGTTATGATAGTGGGTTGTTTTTGCCACCCTATTTCTTTATTTAACTATAATCATGCAAAAGTTGGAAACTTACATATAATATCAATGCTCAAGGAGAGGAAAATTAGCCATCACCATGATGTCCACAAATGACAATGATTTGTGGAAAAGTGTTATCCTCTTAAGGTATTCAAGTAAAATATTGTAGATATTTGTGCACTTATAACACGAGAAAATCAAACAAGTTCAATGGAATAACAACTTCTTGTTATAAAGATTTATGTTTCGTTGTATAATTTATTATTTTTTCAATGTAAAAATTTCGAGGAATAGTGAGGTACATTACATAATATTAGGGTGAGAGGAGTGACAGAGATGGAGTAGGATTTACAAATATTGAAAGAAAAATACCATAGTTGTGTCATGGAAATTGTGAGTGCTGAAGAGAATGACGCTACAATGAAAGGCCAAGAAAATATAGGAAACTGTCAAAAGAAACTAGGTGATATGGTATGAGAAAGAAATAGGCTAATAAAGGCTTTTGTTTTTAAGGGACTGGGGAGAAGACTAAGCTCTTACAAATCCAACATATAAAAGGAGTGCAAAGGGACTAAAAAGTACCTAATAGATCACAATATATAAGAAATTGAAATGATTATTTGTTGAGAGATGTCACTGCTAGAGATGTATTATTCCATGAAGAGCGATAATGTTGCCAATCAAGTTGCATTGATTAGTAGAGGATTTTTATATGTCTATCTTTATATTCACAATTTTGATATATTAATATTTCTTTAATACCATACACACTTAAATTATATAAATTTATATATTTATAAATGATTATAAAAAAGTGTAATATTTCAATTAAAGTTAAAAGTTAAATATATAAAATAAACATATCTAACTTTAAAAAATATTTTAAACTTTAAATTTTGTTGTGATTGTTATTTTTCAATATACATATGTATGTTGATGATTTTTAGTCAAGAGGGAGCTCAATTGACCGATTCCCATGTTAAAAGAACATTTTCTATTTGTCACACGGAATGAGTCGATCTCGCTAACAAGATAGACCTTCCTAGAATCTAAAGAAGACCTAGTGACAAGCAAGCCAATCACAAACTATCTTTCTCTAAATATGCATTTATAAACAAAGGCAAACAAGTGTTTTAGGCCTACCTTGGGTCCAATGCAAGTTTGTGGAAGCCTCGCTCCTTCGATCCAAATGAGCTCCCTTGTTGCGAATCTGCAAACACAAAGAAGCAAACAAATTAAATAGCACCTGAAAAGCCAATATCATAAAACATATTTAACATGAAAGTCAAGGATGTTGGAAATAATACTGAGAGGGGGGGTGAATCAGTATTATCAAGTTCTTTTAATAAATCTTCCTTATTTATTCTTTGAATTATTTTTGCATGTCAGTACCATAAAATAATGAGCATGAACAAAGAAAACAGATAGTCACACCAAAGAACACAAGATGTAAGGTGGAAACCCAATGTGGGTGAAAACCACCTGCTGCAATATGTCTCTATCTTCTTTCAAATTAGAAACTCCTTTTACAATGGTTTTTTACTGGTGCAGTCCTTTACCAGTACGCAGGCTGCAACCTGCAGAGAGCTACAACTCTCTCTCATTTTCCAGTCTCTCCTGGAAGGGAGCTACAACCCCCTACTTCTTTTCTTTCAAGGACCACTTTTCATAAATTTTCAAACTGGATCCAAGAACATGAAAAACCCATCAACTACACTTGCATCATCAATCTCTCATTTCACCAAAGCCAACCCGCATACAGATCTGCAAATATTTCCTTATAACTATGCAGTTGTTACATCAGACATACCCAGATCATAACATGTGTAAAATAAAACATGCATCAATAATTCAGACCCAGATTATTAGATTTATAGATCAAGCGTATGCCACATATCACAGATCAAAATCATATAGATATACCACTATTCCAGCCTTAAGAATTTGACCCATCAATAGAACTTATCCTTCTCCTTACGCTCAGGTTCCTTCTTCATTTAGATCCAAATCTGCACCAAAACCCAATCACAATACTCCAGATCTATCACTTTATCTGATATTTGATAATTCAGAAGATGCTTTGCCAAATGATCTCCTTCCTCTTTTATAGTCTTAGGCCTTTCACAATACCACGGGCCAAAACCATAGGATCAAAAAAACTGTTGGACTAATACCATGAACCAACCATGAAAGTACGTGAGATCAACACTTTTGGATGCAATACCACGGGCCAAAAACATAGGATCGAAAACTGTCGGACTAATACCATGAACCAACCATGAAATTGCGTGAGATCAACACTTTTGACGAGGTACCATGGTCCAAAACCATAGGTTCGAATACCAAGGACTAACTACCATGGACCAAAGGTAAGTTCTCCAACATATACGCGCTTTTCCTCATAGGTTCAAATACCAAGGACTAACTACCATGGACCAAAGGTAAGTTCTCCAACATATACGCACTTTTCCTCATAGGTTCAAATACCAAGGACTAACTACCATGGACCAAAGGTAAGTTCTCCAACATATACGCGCTTTTCCTTGCATGAAAGTACGTGAACTTTTTCTCTACATGAAATAAACGTTTCTCTGCATAAAAGTGCGTGAACTTTTCTCTACATGAAATAAACTTTTCTCTGCATAAAAGTGCGTGAACTTTTCTCTACATGAAATAAACTTTTCTATGCATATAAGTGCGTGAACTTTTCTCTACACTATAATTTATTATCTGAGATGAGTGGGTTGCCATCAAGTACAACATATGTATCATAATGCCAACAATCTCCCCCTTTGGACTTGATGGCAACAACAACCAATCACTCTTCCCCTTTGACATCAAGGGCAAAGGGTTATGCTCCCCCTAAGAACATGCTCCCCCTGACTATAAACCAGATCTGCAAACAAGAACCATAATCCATGACCATGAAAGAGATAGAGACGTATTGCAGCAATATTCAGACCAGCATTCATGATCTCCTTCTGTACTTCCTCCATAATGCCAACAATGCATGATATGCTCCCCCTGAACCTGTGCCATTCGATCTTTGACCAATCCGCAACCCAGCACATGTACGCATATACTTCAGATGAACCTTGCGTACAACCAACAATCAGAAGAGATTCAACAACAAGATGATGCATCAACAACCCCCAGCTTTTGCCTAAGGTATTCAAAGGTCTCCTTAGGCAATGGTTTGGTGAGTATGTCAGCAACCTGTTCCTTAGAAGGAACATACTCCAACTTGAACTTTTGTTCAAGCACTTGTTCCCAGAGAAAGTGATACTTGATTGGTATGTGCTTGGTTTTTGAATGCATGACTGGGTTCTTTGAAATGCTGATTGCACTTGTATTATCACATAAGATGGAGATGGGTGGTGTACAAGTGATTTGAAAATCCTGCAAGGTCTGCATCATCCAAAGGAGTTGAGTGCAGCAAGATGCAGCAGCAACATATTCTGCTTCAGCTGTAGACAAGGCAATCGAACTCTGTTTCTTGCTGAACCAAGATACTAATCTGGAACCCATAACGAATGCACCACCACTTGTGCTTTTCCAGTCATCCACGCTTCCGGCCCAATCTGCATCTGTATAAGCATGAAGTGTGAGATCTGTATCTCTAGGATATCATAAGCCATAGTTTTGAGTCCCTTGAAGATATTTGAAGATTCTCTTTACTACCTGAAGATGAGTTTCCTTTGGATTTGCCTGAAATCTTCCAACTATTCCCACTACATGCATGATGTCTGGTCGGGTACCTGTCAAATAAAGTAGACTTCCAATCATAGATATGTAAGTTGGTTGATGCACTGCTGCTGATTCATCATTTGCACTGAGGTTACATCCTGTGACCATGGGTGTACATACTGGTTTTGCTTCTTCCATACCATATTTCTTCAAAATCTTCTTGAGATACTTGGTTTGAGACAAGAAGATCCCTCCTTCATTTTGTTGGATTTGCAAACGAAGAAAATATGTCAGTTCTCCCAGCAAGGACATTTCGAATTCTTTCTGCATCACAAAGGCAAAGCTTTGACTCATAGCTTCTTCATTGCTGCCAAAGATAATGTCATCTACATACAAAACAAGTATCAGCAATTTGTCATTTTCAACTTTTATATAAAGATTGTTGTCTGCTGATCCTTTTGAAAAACCTTGTTGATGAAGATATTTGTCCAAACGATAGTACCAAGCCCTTGGAGCTTGTTTGAGGCCATAGACAGCCTTTTTCAATCTGCATACAAGATTTGGATAATTTCCAAGAATGAAACCATCTCGCTGCTCAATGTATACTTCTTCTTCCAAGTCTCCATTCAGAAAGGCTGATTTCACGTCCATTTGAAATACTTTGAAGTTTTGAAAGCTTGAGAGAGCAAGGAACATTTGGATGGCCTCAAGTCTTGCAACAGGAGCAAAAGTTTCTTCAAAATCTATTCCTTCTTGTTGCGCATACCCTTTACAAACAAGTCTGGCCTTGTTTCTAATTACTTCTCCATTTTCATTCAATTTATTTTTGAAGACCCATTTTGTTCCTATAACATTCTTATCCTTTGGTCTAGGAACCAGCTCCCAAGTGTTGTTCTTTTCGATCTGCTCAAGTTCTCCATCCATTGCTTTGACCCAACATTCATCTTTGCATACCTCTTTCACATTTTGTGGTTCAGTGGAAGAGAGTAATGCCAAATAGCTTGAAGCTTCTGCAATTGTTCTTCTTGTTTGTACACCTGCTTCTTTCTGTCCCAAAATCTGAGATTCTGGATGATTCTTCTGAACATATCTGGATGGAGTCTTCTCTTCTATCCTTATCTTCTCCTCTGGTTCTTCTTGAGGTTCTTCTTCTTCATCATTCTATCTTTGAGGATGGCCTTCATCTTCTTCGATATCTTCATGATTTACTTGCCTAGGAATGTATCCCTTCTCATCAACCACTACATCAATGCTGGCAACAATTCTTCCAAGTCTTTTATTATAGCACTTGTATGCTTTGCTGTGTGGAGAATAACCAAGAAGGATGCCTTCATCTGCTCTAGGTTCAAGTTTGCCAAGTTGCTCATCAGTATTTTTAATATAGCATTTGCTCCCAAAGATTCTGAAGTGCTTTACCGAAGGAGTATCACCATACCAAAGCTCATGAGGGGTTTGAGTGCTGTTCACTCGAACATTTGTTTTGTTGAGAATAATAACCGCAGCATGTCCTGCTTCACCCCAGAAAGTTGCGGGAGTTCCAGGTTCATCAATGATAGCACGAGCCATTTGTTGGACAGTTCTGTTCATTCTTTCCACCACTCCATTTTGCTGAGGAGTTCTAGCTGTAGAGAATTCTCTTCTTATCCCATGTTCTTCACAGAAATCGAAAAACTCATTTGAGGTAAACTCCACACCTCTGTCGGATCTAAGACACTTAATTTTGTATCCTAATTCATTTTCAACCAAGGCTTTAAAGGATTTGAATTTTTCGAATGCTTCATCTTTGTGCTTCATAAGTCCTAACCTGACAAACCTGGAGAAATCGTCAATGAATAATATCAAGTATTCTTCTCCTCGAGGTGTCCTTTTCCTGAATGGACCACATGTATCTGTATGTACTAGCTCAAGAGGCATGCTAGCTGATCCTTCCTTTTCCGGAAAGGTAGTTCTGGTTTGCTTTCCAAACTGACATGATTTGCATATGGTGTTGTCTGGAACTTTGATATCTGGAAGACCACGAACTGCCTGATATTTGCATGCTTTCCTTATTTGTGAAATGCTTATATGCCCCAACCTCCGGTGCCATAACCAGTGCTCATCATCCTTGCTCAGATAGCATTGTTGTTGTCCTTCTTCAAATATGTATAGATTATTTGGAATTCTTTTACCTTTGATCACTATTTTACCTGTATCAAGATCACGAACAAGACATCCATTTAGTCTGAATATCACCTCGGTTCTTTGATCACACATCTGGCTGACACTTAGAAGATTATGTTTCAATCCATCAACATACAAAACATTTCCAGCTTTGACCTTTTCTTTTAACTGAGCAGTGCCTTTTCCTTTTATAGTTGCAGGAGTATCATTTCCAAAAGAAACTTTCTTTCGTTTTTCTAGAGCAGAATATGATTCAAGTTTTTCTTTATCACCTGTCATATGCTTCGAACATCCACTGTCAATGTACCATAGATTTTCCTGTCCCTCTGCATAAAATGCTAACCCACATCTTTCTGTTTGTGTTTCCTTTATTCTCCATGTTTTGGTGCTTGAGGCTTGTTCCTTTGTCTGCTGAAACCTGCTCCTGCATTAAGAATCTTCATGACCAAATTTATTGCAAATAGAACATTCAACTTCATTTTCAAGAACCGAAAAGTTGTTATAGGTGATTTTTGTAATCCTGGTCATATTTCTTTGTTTTTGAGCTTCTCTAGTCATGATCGTTTTATATGCAACACATTGAGCTGCTTTGTGACCAAACTTATGGCAAGAAGAGCATTGTCCATTAAAGAAATTTCTGCGGTTATCAAATCTTCCGGCCAAACAATTGTAATTTCTATTGTCATTCATTCTTGAAGCAAATTGAGAGGATTTTACCTGTGGCTGGTTGTAGCTTTTGTTCATCCTTAAGACAGATTGCCCCTGATTTGCCTGATAGTCTTTGTTTGTAATTGGTCCCTGCTTTACTTGGTGATCTCCATTGTGCTTTTGCTCATTCCTTCTTGCTGCATCAAGATAACTCTTTGAGGTGGATGCTTGAGAAGTTTCTCCATTATAGCCCAGACCTGTCTTGTTTAGAGGAGAGCGCTGTACATTGATGATCTCATCCAGAGTTTCAGATCCTTTGACAAACTTAAGATTAATAGCCTTTGTTTTCTCAATCTCTTTTCTAAGACCAACAATTTCGCCTTCTAACTTTTCAAGATATTTTTCTTTTTCATCAATTTGAAGTTGTAGAGTATCAATGATCCTATTCTTTTCTTCTATACATGTCTTGAGTCTAGAAATTTCTTCACAAAAGCTATCCACATCTATAGCATCCATGTAATCATCATCTTCAAATGCCATTAAGAGTTTATAGTCATTACCTCGTTCATCTTCGTCACTATTTGATAGACCATCACTATCTTCATGAGTGTAGTAGCTTTTCTTATTTGCATTCTGTTTCTTGTTCCATCTAGCAGGTTCCTTTCCTTTATCCTTATGAGGACATTTTGCAGCATAATGACCTACTCTTCCACAAGAAAAGAATTTAAAAGGTAACTTACCTCTGAACCTTCCAGTTCCCCTTTGAAGATTTCTGACAAAATTTGATTCTTCTTCTTCTTCTTCTGGCACGTGACTTGCTTCATAATAGTCTCCTTTGCATGAAGCCTTGAAAGCAGCTTCTCTTCTGTCTGACGGACCTCCCTTTCTCATTTCATAAGCAGTTAGAATTCCATGTAGCTGAGACATAGTAAGAATTCGTAGATTTTCCTTTTCTTCTATTGCAGACACTTTAGATTCAAACTTGGGGGACAATGATCTTAGAACTTTTTCAACCACAATGGCCTCTTTTATCTCTTCACCCAAGTTTTTCATGCAATTAACAATCTCATCTACCCGAAGGAAATAGTTAGCCACACTTTCATCATTATACATTCTGAGATTCTCATACTGAATCCTGAGGGTTTGAAGTTTAGCACGCTTTACCTGTTCATCTCCTTCGTAGCTCAAGACAATCTTGTTCTTTAGCAGATTTATATTTCATAACCTTCACGAATTCTGTTTGAGATAAGCATCCCAACAGAGTATTGACTGCTTTAGCATTTGTTTCATATTTCTTCTTTTCGGTCGTATCTGTAGGAGTAGCTGAAGGAAAAGTGTAGCCTGTATCTATGATATCCCAAACTTCTGTACCAAGAGATTGAAGATAGGCAGTAACTCTTACCTTCCAGTAATTGAAGTTCGTCCCATCAAAAATTGGTGGCCTGATTGATGCTTCCCTCTCGTAGTTGCTCATGATGAATGATCTTCCTTCAAGCGATCAAGCTTCTCTGAAGGACCTGCTCTGATACCAATTGTTGGAAATAATACTGAGAGGGGGGGGTGAATCAGTATTATCAAGTTCTTTTAATAAATCTTCCTTATTTATTCTTTGAATTATTTTTGCATGTCAGTACCATAAAATAATGAGCATGAACAAAGAAAACAGATAGTCACACCAAAGAACACAAGATGTAAGGTGGAAACTCAATGTGGGTGAAAACCACCTGCTGCATTATGTCTCTATCTTCTTTCAAATTAGAAACTCCTCTTACAATGGTTTTGTACTGGTGCAGTCCTTTACCAGTACGCAGGCTACAAGTTGCAGAGAGCTACAACTCTCTCTCATTTTCCAGTCTCTCCTGGAAGGGAGCTACAACCCCCTACTTCTTTTCTTTCAAGGACCACTTTTCATAAATTTTCAAACTGGATCCAAGAACATCAAAAACCCATCAACTACACTTGCATCATCAATCTCTGATTTCACCAAAGCCAACCCGCATATAGATCTGCAAATATTTCCTTATAACTTTGCAGTTGTTACATCAGACATACCCAGATCGTAACATGTGTAAAATAAAACATGCATCAATAATTCAGACCCAGATTATTAGATTTATAGATCAAGCGTATGCCACATATCATAGATCAAAATCATATAGAGATACCACTATTCCAGCCTTAAGAATTTGACCCATCAATAGAACTTATCCTTCTCCTTACGCTCAAGTTCCTTCTTCATTCAGATCCAGATCTGCACCAAAACCCAATCAAAATATTCCAGATCTAGCACTTTATCAGATATTCGATAATTCAGAAGATGCTTTGCCAGATGATCTCCTTCCTCTTTTATAGTCTTAGGCCTTTCACAATACCACGGGCCAAAACCATAGGATCAAAAAAACTATTGGACTAATACCATGAACCAACCATGAAAGTACGTGAGATCAACACTTTTGGATGAAATACCACGGGCCAAAACCATAGGATCAAAAACTGTCGGACTAGTACCATGAACCAACCATGAAATTGCGTGAGATCAACACTTTTGACGAGGTACCATGGTCCAAAACCATAGGTTCAAATACCAAGGACTAACTACCATGGACCAAAGGTAAGTTCTCCAACATATATGCGCTTTTCTTCATAGGTTCAAATACCAAGGAATAACTACCATGGACCAAAGGTAAGTTCTCCAACATATACACGCTTTTCCTCATAGGTTCAAATACCAAGGACTAACTACCATGGACCAAAGGTAAGTTCTCCAACATATACGCGCTTTTCCTTGCATGAAAGTGCGTGAACTTTTTCTCTACATGAAATAAACTTTTCTCTGCATAAAAGTGTGTGAACTTTTCTCTACATGAAATAAACTTTTCTTTGCATAAAAGTGCGAGAACTTTTCTCTACATGAAATAAACTTTTCTCTGCATATAAGTGCATGAACTTTTCTCTACACTATAATTTATTATCTGAGATGAGTGGGTTGCCATCAAGTACAACATATGTATCATAATGCCAACAAAGGAATTCATGAAACAAATGACATAAGACAATTTGTTGAGAAAAATGAATCTGATTGTATTAATTCAAATCAAAGAAGAACTTTACAACCTGTGCCTTGATGCTGTATAAGCTCCTCCCAGGGTCCAGCAAGAAGTCTCCTCTACTTTGACAAGTTTCACTCTCTTCCCAATGAAGCCGAAAAGGTGTGTGATCTCTCCTCTCAAGCTTAACTAGGAAGTCTTAATTCCACCAGCATTTACCCTAAAAATTGTTCAGCTTCTAACCTCTCTAGCAACCAGCCCAATGCCTTAATTTATAGTGCAATGGAGGGAAGTTACTGGGTCCTCCTTCAAAGGGATAAAGCCCTCCTTCAAAGGGATAGCTCCTCTCATCAAGGGATTAGCTCCTTCTCTTTTGGGATGCATGAACCACCTAAGAGCGGCCAATCCACATCAAAATTCCTTCTAGAATCATCTAGAATTACCTCAAAGTGAGTTTTTTAGAATAAACTTGTGCCTTTTTGACTTTCACAGGGGTCCGCACCCACTCCTTTAGGGACAAAGCGGGCAGGTCCGCAGTTTTTGTAAACACGGGGTGTGGGACCGCAGGGAATAGTGAAAGAAAGTGCGGAACTAGAGATTTGTTGATTTTCAATGTCTTTCTCTCATTTTCAAAGCTTGACTTGAAGAACTAAGGTCTGAGACTTGCTTAGGAGGACAGTACAAGTGATGATAGACCCATACTGATTGCAAATAATCATGGTGATGATATTTTTGTGTAACAGATTTCCCCTTAAAGTGCGAAGTTTGTAGTAGATGAGGATTTCATTTATCATTTAGGAAGAGTGAAGTACTTTATCATTTCCAGCATCATCTTGGGGAGAGGCCAGCCGGAACCTGTAAAAACATTCAATGCAAGATATATATATGAGATCATATCATCGCTGAGGAAGGCATTCCTATACTCAGATCAAAACTGACTTAGAAAACTAACTACTGCTTTGATACAGGAATGATCTTGTAAGGCATCACAAGTATAGACTCATGTGGACACAGTATGGATGCAGCCATCTGTTTATGAATAGTCCATTATATAATGAATACAAAATTCCTCGTAGCCTGGATTGTGAAAACTACATCCGGGGTCTTCATTTCTACATCCCGAAATAGTACGATTCTATCCATGCGAATGAATGTGTTGATGTCGAACGTGGTAGAAACCACTTCATTACCAGTCAATGATGTAAACTGTTAACAAGTGTGAGAGAAACCACTAGTGATGTCAATGGCTCTCAAAGTACCGAGTATAATCCATGAGATGTGAATAAATGTGTTGATGTCGAACATGTCACGAAATACTTTGATCGAAGGTCAATGATGCAACCTATCGTCAAAGGCGAGAAACCTGCCATTGAGGCATGCAGATCCCAAGGTACTAACGATTTCTAGATCATCTTTCTAGATAATGAGCTGAAGTCGATAGAAGGCGATCTGTCGTAGGCAAGCCCACAACATGAAATCATAGATCAAGTTGAAGAAATTTAGTTGCTAGGACTGACTCAGGGATGGTCAAGATGGATGACAGATATTTTGCAGATGAATGGCTTATTGGCAGTGACCTCTTGAACACATAACGACACAACAGATGGTTTGGTGACAATTGACCCAAAGATAATACCCAGAAACTGGCTGAAGACTTTCAGTGTGGTTTGATCAACTGTTAGGCAAAGTATTTCCCAACCCAGGTGAATAAAAGTGTTGTGTTCAAGAGTGGTTACAAAGTATGACAAACAGGCTCATTTTTCTCTCTTTTCCCCCACCAATTCTGGCAAGTACCTTTTTATTTTTGACAAGCTTGAGGAGGATAACATTTGCTTGATTATAAGCTCATCCTTCGGATGAGTCCAACTTATTTTAAATTCGAACCCTAAGAAGGAGTTGTTTGTTCCTGTTTATAATTGAACAGGTTCTTTACTCTGAAATTTTAACGAGTCCAGTATAGGAGAAACTCAGCGTTTTTCAATTTTAGAGAGTCTGAAAAAACTTAAGAAGACTCCAGGGTTGACCTTTTTCGTAAATTTGTGTCTCCCAAGCCCGAAAAATTATAAAATAATACTTGAGAGAACTACTTGATCTTTATGACCAAGGAGTGCTTTTCATAATTAGTGTCCCTGATCCGAAAAAGTAAAAAGCCAATCAACGACACGTCGTTTTATAACCAATATCGAATTTGAAACGACAAAAATCCGGCAATCTTTTCATGTTTTTATGGTCAGAAAAGAGTTGTAAGTGGACCGTCTTTTTAGTTCTGTTTTAACGAGTTTAAAAAGAAAAACTCGGTGATCTTTTCATGTTTTAGGAGTCAGAAAAGAGCTTACAGGTGACTCTAAATGTTTTTCCATTGAAAATGATAGATTTCCCCTGAATAATCCGTTATCCTGAAAAAAAATGCAAACATTACTCATACTTGTTTGAAATGGATAAAAATGCTGCAAAAATTACCTTTCCAAAGTGAAACATAAACAAATTTGCAATTTATTTACTCAAAAAACTTATAAAAAGGGCCTTCATCAATTCATTTTTACCGTTTGAGATTTGGGTGAGAAAACAATGCTTTTGTTCAGAAAACTTCCTGTGAAGATTGTGGAAAATCCAACCGCATCATCCTACTCTTCATTTTTAACCATTTCATCTTTTGTTTTAGCCTTTTATTTCATTTTTTGGGAGGGTTTTTAGGCTAAAAACCCGTGCGCCGGGGCCCGCAGGCATAACACTGGCAGCCCGCGGACCCTGACTTTTTCTCAATGGGGAAAAAGTCAGGGGTCCACACCTTCCATGTAGGCAAGGTGCGGACCCATGCACTGTCTCTAACCCAGAGGGTGCGGTCCCCATAGTAAGGGTTTTTAACCCAAAAAATACTCAAATTTGACCCAAACAAATTAATTTCTAGCATTCTAATTTATCTTTTTATTGGAAGCAGAGAGTATATCATGCTAGATTGGTGTGAAGGAGAGCATGAGGATGTGGATCTTGCTGCGTTGAATCACCAACCTTCGATCGATGCATTGAAGGCATGCGGCTTGTACAAATTCTGGGCCATACCTAGCATGAGGGCCCAAGTGGATTTCTTACAGTGGCTGGTTGACATATGGAGCATGCAGGACCAGTGCTTATTCATTGGTGGCCACCAGCTCGAAATTGAGCCGGTAGACATATATTTCTTGACCGGTTTGCCTAAGAGAGGTGAAGACTTGACTCTATTCGGGACTAGGCCAGGTGGCCAGTCTGTCAATAACCTCCGGCTAGAGTTCCGCAACCGCCAGGCTAGAGACAAAGGGATAGAAATTAAAACCATATCCCTTCCTGAACTCATCGTGATTGCATTTACTGTCACTAGACTTTGCGGGAGTTCCGCATTACATATTGCCACCGGATCCCAGATGCGAATGGCAGTTGACTGCTTTCAAGGCACCATCTTGAGTCTAGAAATTTCTTCACAAAAGCTATCCACATCTATAGCATCCATGTAATCATCATCTTCAAATGCCATTAAGAGTTTATAGTCATTACCTCGTTCATCTTCGTCACTATTTGATAGACCATCACTATCTTCATGAGTGTAGTAGCTTTTCTTATTTGCATTCTGTTTCTTGTTCCATCTAGCAGGTTCCTTTCCTTTATCCTTATGAGGACATTTTGCAGCATAATGACCTACTCTTCCACAAGAAAAGAATTTAAAAGGTAACTTACCTCTGAACCTTCCAGTTCCCCTTTGAAGATTTCTGACAAAATTTGATTCTTCTTCTTCTTCTTCTGGCACGTGACTTGCTTCATAATAGTCTCCTTTGCATGAAGCCTTGAAAGCAGCTTCTCTTCTGTCTGATGGACCTCCCTTTCTCATTTCATAAGCAGTTAGAATTCCATGTAGCTGAGACATAGTAAGAATTCGTAGATTTTCCTTTTCTTCTATTGCAGACACTTTAGATTCAAACTTGGGGGACAATGATCTTAGAACTTTTTCAACCACAATGGCCTCTTTTATCTCTTCACCCAAGTTTTTCATGCAATTAACAATCTCATCTACCCGAAGGAAATAGTTAGCCACACTTTCATCATTATACATTCTGAGATTCTCATACTGAATCCTGAGGGTTTGAAGTTTAGCACGCTTTACCTGTTCATCTCCTTCGTAGCTCAAGACAATCTTGTTCTTTAGCAGATTTATATTTCATAACCTTCACGAATTCTGTTTGAGATAAGCATCCCAACAGAGTATTGACTGCTTTAGCATTTGTTTCATATTTCTTCTTTTCGGCCGTATCTGTAGGAGTAGCTGAAGGAAAAGTGTAGCCTGTATCTATGATATCCCAAACTTCTGTACCAAGAGATTGAAGATAGGCAGTAACTCTTACCTTCCAGTAATTGAAGTTCGTCCCATCAAAAATTGGTGGCCTGATTGATGCTTCCCTCTTGTAGTTGCTCATGATGAATGATCTTCCTTCAAGCGATCAAGCTTCTCTGAAGGACCTGCTCTGATACCAATTGTTGGAAATAATACTGAGAGGGGGGGGGGGGTGAATCAGTATTATCAAGTTCTTTTAATAAATCTTCCTTATTTATTCTTTGAATTATTTTTGCATGTCAGTACCATAAAATAATGAGCATGAACAAAGAAAACAGATAGTCACACCAAAGAACACAAGATGTAAGGTGGAAACTCAATGTGGGTGAAAACCACCTGCTGCATTATGTCTCTATCTTCTTTCAAATTAGAAACTCCTCTTACAATGGTTTTGTACTGGTGCAGTCCTTTACCAGTACGCAGGCTGCAAGTTGCAGAGAGCTACAACTCTCTCTCATTTTCCAGTCTCTCCTGGAAGGGAGCTACAACCCCCTACTTCTTTTCTTTCAAGGACCACTTTTCATAAATTTTCAAACTGGATCCAAGAACATCAAAAACCCATCAACTACACTTGCATCATCAATCTCTGATTTCACCAAAGCCAACCCGCATATAGATCTGCAAATATTTCCTTATAACTTTGCAGTTGTTACATCAGACATACCCAGATCGTAACATGTGTAAAATAAAACATGCATCAATAATTCAGACCCAGATTATTAGATTTATAGATCAAGCGTATGCCACATATCATAGATCAAAATCATATAGAGATACCACTATTCCAGCCTTAAGAATTTGACCCATCAATAGAACTTATCCTTCTCCTTACGCTCAAGTTCCTTCTTCATTCAGATCCAGATCTGCACCAAAACCCAATCAAAATATTCCAGATCTAGCACTTTATCAGATATTCGATAATTCAGAAGATGCTTTGCCAAATGATCTCCTTCCTCTTTTATAGTCTTAGGCCTTTCACAATACCACGGGCCAAAACCATAGGATCAAAAAAACTATTGGACTAATACCATGAACCAACCATGAAAGTACGTGAGATCAACACTTTTGGATGAAATACCACGGGCCAAAACCATAGGATCAAAAACTGTCGGACTAATACCATGAACCAACCATGAAATTGCGTGAGATCAACACTTTTGACGAGGTACCATGGTCCAAAACCATAGGTTCAAATACCAAGGACTAACTACCATGGACCAAAGGTAAGTTCTCCAACATATATGCGCTTTTCTTCATAGGTTCAAATACCAAGGAATAACTACCATGGACCAAAGGTAAGTTCTCCAACATATACACGCTTTTCCTCATAGGTTCAAATACCAAGGACTAACTACCATGGACCAAAGGTAAGTTCTCCAACATATACGCGCTTTTCCTTGCATGAAAGTGCGTGAACTTTTTCTCTACATGAAATAAACTTTTCTCTGCATAAAAGTGCGTGAACTTTTCTCTACATGAAATAAACTTTTCTTTGCATAAAAGTGCGAGAACTTTTCTCTACATGAAATAAACTTTTCTCTGCATATAAGTGCATGAACTTTTCTCTACACTATAATTTATTATCTGAGATGAGTGGGTTGCCATCAAGTACAACATATGTATCATAATGCCAACAAAGGAATTCATGAAACAAATGACATAAGACAATTTGTTGAGAAAAATGAATCTGATTGTATTAATTCAAATCAAAGAAGAACTTTACAACCTGTGCCTTGATGCTATATAAGCTCCTCCCAGGGTCCAGCAAGAAGTCTCCTCTACTTTGACAAGTTTCACTCTCTTCCCAATCAAGCCGAAAAGGTGTGTGATCTCTCCTCTCAAGCTTAACTAGGAAGTCTTAATTCCACCAGCATTTACCCTAAAAATTGTTCAGCTTCTAACCTCTCTAGCAACCAGCCCAATGCCTTAATTTATAGTGCAATGGAGGGAAGTTACTGGGTCCTCCTTCAAAGGGATAAAGCCCTCCTTCAAAGGGATAGCTCCTCTCATCAAGGGATTAGCTCCTTCTCTTTTGGGATGCATGAACCACCTAAGAGCGGCCAATCCACATCAAAATTCCTTCTAGAATCATCTAGAATTACCTCAAAGTGAGTTTTTTAGAATAAACTTGTGCCTTTTTGACTTTCACAGGGGTCCGCACCCACTCCTTTAGGGACAAAGCGGGCAGGTCCGCAGTTTTTGTAAACACGGGGTGTGGGACCGCAGGGAATAGTGAAAGAAAGTGCGGAACTAGAGATTTGTTGATTTTCAATGTCTTTCTCTCATTTTCAAAGCTTGACTTGAAGAACTGAGGTCTGAGACTTGCTTAGGAGGACAGTACAAGTGATGATAGACCCATACTGATTGCAAATAATCATGGTGATGATATTTTTGTGTAACAGATTTCCCCTTAAAGTGCGAAGTTTGTAGTAGATGAGGATTTCATTTATCATTTAGGAAGAGTGAAGTACTTTATCATTTCGAGCATCATCTTGGGGAGAGGCCAGCCGGAACCTGTAAAAACATTCAATGCAAGATATATATATGAGATCATATCATCGCTGAGGAAGGCATTCCTATACTCAGATCAAAACTGACTTAGAAAACTAACTACTGCTTTGATACAGGAATGATCTTGTAAGGCATCACAAGTATAGACTCATGTGGACACAGTATGGATGCAGCCATCTGTTTATGAATAGTCCATTATATAATGAATACAAAATTCCTCGTAGCCTAGATTGTGAAAACTACATCCGAGGTCTTCATTTCTACATCCCGAAATAGTACGATTCTATCCATGCAAATGAATGTGTTGATGTCGAACGTGGTAGAAACCACTTCATTACCAGTCAATGATGTAAACTGTTAACAAGTGTGAGAGAAACCACTAGTGATGTCAATGGCTCTCAAAGTACCGAGTATAATCCATGAGATGTGAATAAATGTGTTGATGTCGAACATGTCACGAAATACTTTGATCGAAGGTCAATGATGCAACCTATCGTCAAAGGCGAGAAACCTGCCATTGAGGCATGCAGATCCCAAGGTACTAACGATTTCTAGATCATCTTTCTAGATAATGAGCTGAAGTCGATAGAAGGCGATCTGTCGTAGGCAAGCCCACAACATGAAATCATAGATCAAGTTGAAGAAATTTAGTTGCTAGGACTGACTCAGGGATGGTCAAGATGGATGACAGATATTTTGCAGATGAATGGCTTATTGGCAGTGACCTCTTGAACACATAACGACACAACAGATGGTTTGGTGACAATTGACCCAAAGATAATACCCAGAAACTGGCTGAAGACTTTCAATGTGGTTTGATCAACTGTTAGGCAAAGTATTTCCCAACCCAGGTGAATAAAAGTGTTGTGTTCAAGAGTGGTTACAAAGTATGACAAACAGGCTCATTTTTCTCTCTTTTCTCCCACCAATTCTGGCAAGTACCTTTTTATTTTTGACAAGCTTGAGGAGGATAACATTTGCTTGATTATAAGCTCATCCTTCGGATGAGTCCAACTTATTTTAAATTCGAACCCTAAGAAGGAGTTGTTTGTTCCTGTTTATAATTGAACAGGTTCTTTACTCTGAAATTTTAACGAGTCCAGTATAGGAGAAACTCAGCGTTTTTCAATTTTAGAGAGTCTGAAAAAACTTAAGAAGACTCCAGGGTTGACCTTTTTCGTAAATTTGTGTCTCCCAAGCCCGAAAAATTATAAAATAATACTTGAGAGAACTACTTGATCTTTATGACCAAGGAGTGCTTTTCATAATTAGTGTCCCTGATCCGAAAAAGTAAAAAGCCAATCAACGACACGTCGTTTTATAACCAATATCGAATTTGAAACGACAAAAATCCGGCAATCTTTTCATGTTTTTATGGTCAGAAAAGAGTTGTAAGTGGACCGTCTTTTTAGTTCTGTTTTAACGAGTTTAAAAAGAAAAACTCGGTGATCTTTTCATGTTTTAGGAGTCAGAAAAGAGCTTACAGGTGACTCTAAATGTTTTTCCATTGAAAATGATAGATTTCCCCTGAATAATCCGTTATCCTGAAAAAAAATGCAAACATTACTCATACTTGTTTGAAATGGATAAAAATGCTGCAAAAATTACCTTTCCAAAGTGAAACATAAACAAATTTGCAATTTATTTACTCAAAAAACTTATAAAAAGGGCCTTCATCAATTCATTTTTACCGTTTGAAATTTGGGTGAGAAAACAATGCTTTTGTTCAGAAAACTTCCCGTGAAGATTGTGGAAAATCCAACCGCATCATCCTACTCTTCATTTTTAACCGTTTCATCTTTTGTTTTAGCCTTTTATTTCATTTTTTGGGAGGGTTTTTAGGCTAAAAACCCGTGCGTCGGGGCCCGCAGGCATAACACTGGCAGCCCGCGGACCCTGACTTTTTCTCAATGGGGAAAAAGTCAGGGGTCCACACCTTCCATGTAGGCAAGGTGCGGACCCATGCACTGTCTCTAACCCAGAGGGTGCGGTCCCCATAGTAAGGGTTTTTAACCCAAAAAATACTCAAATTTGACCCAAACAAATTAATTTCTAGCATTCTAATTTATCTTTTTATTGGAAGCAGA
Source organism: Pinus tabuliformis (assembly GCA_031772625.1). Taxonomy (NCBI): domain Eukaryota; kingdom Viridiplantae; phylum Streptophyta; class Pinopsida; order Pinales; family Pinaceae; genus Pinus; species Pinus tabuliformis. The sequence goes on from CM062804.1 coordinate 1,396,372,976, forward strand.
GAGTATATCATGCTAGATTGGTGTGAAGGAGAGCATGAGGATGTGGATCTTGCCGCGTTGAATCACCAACCTTCGATCGATGCATTGAAGGCATGCGGCTTATACAAATTCTGGGCCATACCTAGCATGAGGGCCCAAGTGGATTTCTTACAGTGGCTGGTTGACATATGGAGCATGCAGGACCAGTGCTTATTCATTGGTGGCCACCAGCTCAAAATTGAGCCGGTAGACATATATTTCTTGACCGGTTTGCCTAAGAGAGGTGAAGACTTGACTCTATTCGGGACTAGGCCAGGTGGCCAGTCTGTCAATAACCTCCGGCTAGAGTTCTGCAACCGCCAGGCTAGAGACAAAGGGATAGAAATTAAAACCATATCCCTTCCTGAACTCATCGTGATTGCATTTACTGTCACTAGACTTTGCGGGAGTTCCACATTACATATTGCCACCGGATCCCAGATGCGAATGGCAGTTGACTGCTTTCAAGGCACCATCTTCAACTAGTGCGATGCTGTGTTAGCCAATGTGAAAGGCCAACTGACCAGAGCCAAGAACAGACAACTGAAGACCTTTGGTTATGGGGCTTTGGTTGTGAGCTTTGGTCTGGAGAGGGTTCCCATGTTGATCCCGCAGCACCTTACTGTTGGAGTTGGGCTTCCTCGAGAGCCCAAACTGATGTGATGGGTCGCAGTTATGGCCCGTCATCCAAACGAGGGGACAGAGGTTGTTCAATTCAAGCCTGAGTATTTCCAATGGTTGGAAAACCAGGTCTTTTCTATTCAGGACTTCCCTTACGCTGGGGTAAATATTCGTGGTGACCCAGATATGGCTCTTCCACGAGGAGAGCAATGGGATGACTCGGGTAAAATCATTTTCAACATTTTCCTATTTTAAATTTTTTTTTATTATTTTTCTATCGTCCCAAAACTAATATTAAAAGTTTCAAATCCAAATGTGGGTCCACAGCGACCACCCACTCTATGCCCTTACGAGAGGAAACAACCAATTGCAGCCGCACCAGCCCCACAGGACGAATCAGCAGAGGTTTTGGCCGAGTTGGAGAGTCATCTAGAGCGCTTGGCAGGAGATATTCTAGAGACTAGCATAGATGACATTCCTCGTCGACTTCAGCGCTATGTGATTGGGGTCCCAGGACCTTTTAGGAGGTTCCTTTGCAAGGTGGCCCGTGCAGTGGTTTCTTATCGAGATCATCACCAGTGATAGGATGATCGCCTATTGTGGGCACATATGACATTTTTTCTTTTTGTACTTATCATTTTTGCCGATCATAAGGTGTTTTTCAACCTATGATCGAGGACAATGTATTTTTTGACACACTTCTATATATATATCACTATTACCGGCTTATCTTGTAAATCATGTTATGGAATGGTTTTAAATTTACATGTATGATTATTGCAAATGTCTACTTAACATTCGAGAACAATTGCATCTGCTAATGTATTTAAAGATATTGGAATATGCTGATATTCAATATAATCAAATTCACGTTCCAAGAGACGCAGTCTCAAAAATAATCTCAATAACACTAGATTTCTAATGGCATATACTCTATTAAGCTGTAATACAACGAGTTCAGAATCTAACCTCACTATCAAACTACGAATCCCAAATGAAATAGATTCAGATAATAACTCAATCACTGCACTATACTCGGCAATGTTGTTCGTCGTTTGACCGAGGCTTACCCCATGCATAGATACCAACTCGTCAGATGGCGAATAGATAACCCAAGCTACGAAAGAAATGTTCGGTGTATTACGAAAAGAACCATCAGCGAAACCAATGTATGTTTGGAGAGGCATCGACATCTGCAATACCAAGAGTAAAACCAAGATTGACAGGAATGATGATGAAAAACACTCTCTAAGCTAAGCACACTTTTTAAACTAAAACACACCAGCTAGAAAGAAAAACTATCCTAACTAAAAAATCTCCACACCCATTCTTTAAGCATGATACCTCTTTAGGTAAAGACCATTTCTAGGTTTACCTAAAGAGTCCCCGTCAAAGTCTACCAATTCATAGGCCCCTTTTGCTAGCTTTCGCTTGACAACATAGGGACCATGCCACATAGGAACGAATTTTCCAGCACCTAATTTATCATTAGCTTGATCATAAACTAAGACTAGATCTCCTTCCGAAAAATTTCGAGGGGTTACATTTCGATCATACTGAGCTTTCATACTGTTTGCGTGAGTCTCGATCGCCAATGCAGCATCACGTCGATTCTCATCTAATTGAGCCAAGTATAACAAACGTTTTTCCTCTTCGGAAGTGGCTGGAAGTAACTCAATGGCCATTTGCAATGACTAGATTTTGCATTCAATGGGTAACACAGCTTCCAGACCATAAACTAGTTGGAAAGGAGTGAACCCTGTTGATGTTTTTACTGAGGTACGATACGCCCAAAGCGCTGAAAATAGCATGTTATGCCAATTCGACCGATGAATCCCAATGATTCGTCGGATCATGATGACTAAAACGTTGTTGATGGATTCAACCAGATCATTAGCTTGTGGATAATAAGGAGTTGAACTATCGTGACGCAAACCAAGCTGGCCTGTAAGTTCGGTCATCATAACGTTTCGAAAATGACGCCCATGAGCAATGATAATCACTTGTGGGACACCAAACCTAGCAATTATATGATTGAACATGAAAATTGTAGTTGTCTTGTCGTCTACCTCAAATGTAGGCATCGCCTCAGCCCACTTGGTAAAATAATCTACCGTAAGGATGATATACACATGCCCCCCGGCCGATTGAGGGTTACATGTAATAAAATCGATACCCCATTTGGCTAAAGGACCAACGACAATTATAGGGTGGAGAAGAGTAGGTAGAGCGCGTATCTTTTGATAAAAAAATTTGCAGTTGTGGCATTTTTGGACAGCGTTAATACAATCTTTAAACAAAGACGGCCAGAAGTAGCCAGCACACAATGTCTTTTGTGCTGTGGCATACCCAGACATACGACCGTTACACGCTCCAGAGTGACAGTCGTTTAGAACCCTTTCAGCTTCCTCGTGAGTTAAACAACGTCGAAAAATAGAATCCGCCCCAAGGTGATAAAGAGTATCTCCAATAATCCTGAATTATTGGGACTGGAATCGTATTTTCCGACGTTCTGACCTTGAAATTTCTGGCCGAAAGGATTGGGTCTGGAGATAAACGATGATATCCCCATACCATGGATCTAAAGGGCTGATTAGAAACAAGGATTCGTCCATAATGGGCTGCTCTGCCACAGTTCCCGTGTCAGCACGCGGGAAGTCACACATTAACTCCGCAAAGACTAAAGATTTCTTAGACTTAGATTTTTCAAACTCCAAGTCGAACTCTTGCAGGATAAAAATCCATTTAGAGTACTTGCCCCCTAGCAATTGCTTGGTCAAAATGTAGATCACAGGGTTGCAATCAGAAATTACGGTAGTTTTACGTAGTAAAATGTAGTGACAAAAACGTTGGACAGCTTGAGTAGATGCCAATGCCAATTTCTCCACATATGAGTATTTTAGCTGAGTTGGATCTAAAGTTTGACTGAGGTAATATATCACATGTTCAGTACCGAATTCATCTTCCTGAACTAAGATCATTCCAATGGTGGAATGAGAGGCAACAAGATACAAGAAGTAGTCCTGGTTGTAGTTGGGAGGATGTAATAACGGTGCATGGGTCAACGCATGTTTTAGTGCATCAAAAGATTTATGAGCTATCTCATCCCAATAGAATGGAGTATTCTATTTCAACAACTGGGTAAAACCCTTTGTAACCTCGGCATAGTTAGGAATGAATCGTCGTAAAAAGTTTGCTTTCCCTTGCAAACTTTGGATTTGGCGAAGACTCGAAGGAGGAGGAAATTTGACAATAGCTTTGACCTTCGAGGGATTGACGCGAATGCCGGCTTTCGAAACAACAAACCCCAGTAATCAACCCATTTCTATACAGAAAACACACTTGTGTGGATTCAACCGAATCCGATAATGCCTACACCTCATAAAAATTGCTCGTAAATGGATGAGATGATCAGCTCGATGTAATGAATGGGCAGGCAAATCATCGAGATAGGGTTGCACAATGTGCTTGATGTCATGAAACGCATAAGACATGGCCCTTTGAAAAGTTGCTCCGGCATTCTTGAGCCCAAAAGGTAATTTGTAATAAGCATATGTCCCCCATGGACAAATGAAAACCGTTTTTGGTTGATCGGCAGGTAGAATATTGATTTGATTGTATCCGGAAAAACCATCCATGAAGGAGAATATTTCGCCGCTGGCACAATCATCAATGATTTGATCGATATAGGGAGTTGGGTAATTGTCCTTTGGACAGGCTCGATTAATGTCCCTATAATCGATACATATTCTTATTGTCCCTTGCTTTTTGTTAACTGGAACAATATTCGATACCCAATCTATTAACGGGATCAGATAAATGAAACCTGCTTTGAGTAATTTTTCAACTTCTGCTTTAATAGCAGTATATTTTCGCGGGTGAATCTGACGCAAACGTTGCCGGACGGGTTTAGCATCCGGGTAAGTCTTGATTTCATGAACAACAATCACTGGATCAATTCCTGGCATTTCCTCATAGGACCAGGCAAACACGTCGCAGAATTCTTCAAATGGGGCCTTATATATTTGAATTTCGTCTTTTGTACACGAGGCACCTATATGAATGTTCTCAACAATTCCAAGCTTAACCAAAATGTCAGTAGGAATAGTTCGTGAGATGTTTCCCAAATTTAACTCTGAATCAGGATGGTTCATTGGATTATGAGGTTCCTTGACATATTCAGTCATAAAAATTGACAAAAAATCATTTTCAAAACGATCATTCTCGGGTAAAAACAAAGATCTGTGATGGAGATCTTCCCATGGTAAATCATCTACACATAGGATTTCACGAATTTGCTCATCAGAGTGAACAAGTTTAGAAAATGTGATTGAATACAAGCTTGATGTGAAAAGTGATTCTTCACGGACCACATTCATTAAGTCATTTTTGGTTGAAGATGGGTCGGTAAACGATTGCACAGCCTCATACGCAATTTCATATGGACTCAAAGGCATGACATCACCAAATGAGTCTATCTCAGATTCAGAAGGAACGATCCAAGGATCATCATAAACAATGGTGTCTGACGAAATCATATGAATGGTTACAAATGAAGACGATGCGTTGATCGGAGGAAAAGGAAAAGTTCCCAGTAAACCAGCTTCTTTAACTAGTCCTACTCCAACATCCTTATACGGGATAGTCCTTTTACCGACATACTGAATACTTTCAGAAGAGGTTGGGTCAGATGAAAAGTAAGCCAGCTGGTCTATTGTTACGATCTTTCCATTATGAGGAAACTTTATAACCCGAAAGACTGATGGAATGACAGCTGTCATAGCGTAAGACCAACTATGATCCAAGAGAAGGTTGTAATCTAGAGGGGCATCAACCACTTCCACATCTAGATTAATGGTTTTTCCTTCAACCCCTATAGGTAAATCCTGTAAGATGCCAAAAGGATGAAACCCACGGCTATCAAAGGCCTTTAGAATTGTTGGGGATTGATTTAGCGAAGGAGAACCAAGCGATCTCCAACACTGTATGGACATAATACACGTTTAGGCTCCCTCATCAATCACAGTCCGATGAATAGGCCTATTTTTGACTATCACTAGAATCTGGAAAGCCATTTGATGAGGTAAGCGCGGTGTACTATTTTCTAAATAAAAAATTATTAGGTTTGAGTCCTGAACGTCAACAGCTCCTATTGCCGACAAAAGTAATTTACGCTGTGCTGGACATGATTGCAGCATTTCCAAAGCCGACATTGCTGAGGGTGAAATAGCTAAATCCTCAACAATTTTATAGTTCTGAGCCGCTCTCGCATGTGGATTGAAAGCTAACTTTCGAAGTATACCCTTGGCGGGCGGTTTGATTACCAAGTCTAGATTAGGTTTCTCAATCTGTAGTGGATCGGAACCGGGAGCTGAGGTTTATGGGTTATAATGAGAAGATTCTGCTTCTTTACCATCAATAGGGCTTTTACTACCATAATCATGCGATCGAGTCACAATCCTAACATGAGACATCATCAGTATGGGTTCTTCATTGGCACTCCAGGAAGAACCTATCATCTTACTGTTTTGACTTGGAAAAGTATCCTTCAAAACAACAGGTGTTTGGGAACCTTTGACAATCTTCGCAACCTCTACATGATGAGGGCAGTCTCTTGTAAATTGTTCTTCATCACAAATGAGATAAGGAGTACGAGGTGTACTAGGCCCAGGCTGAGAAACTACCGAAGGTACAAAAGTTTGAATAGAAGACTGGACAGGTTGTTGGGGTGTACCAGAAACTAAGGGTTGTCCAGTTTGAGATGACAACTATACATTCGGTTGCAAGACCTGTTCAGTTTGCGATGAATCCCACAATAAATTCATTCCAGGGTACGGACCCATAACAGGTTGAAAATATTGAGGACCATAATCGGGTTGAGGGTAGGATTGATAATTCAAAGGTACATTTCCCGTTCCTTAAACATATGATTGACCCGAGGGTGGTTGGAAACCTTGATTCGAGTACTGACCTTGGGGTTGATACCCTTGAGGCACGTACTGATACTGGGGTTGACCTTGAGGTACATATTGATACTGGGGTTGACCTTGGGGTACATATTGAGTCTGGAGTTGACCTTGAGGAACGTACTGTCCCGTAGGTATCTACAGTCCTTGAGGTTGCCCCCCAGGCGCAAATTGGGTACCTTGAGGTTGCCCCCTAGGTGATAATTGAGGATTTTGAGGCTGCCCCACACGCAGTAACTAGCCACCTTGAGGTTGAGGACTAGGAATAGTACTTGACATCATGAGAATATCTTCTATGCTCAACGTGTTAGTACCATTGCTTCCAGTTAATAACCCTTGTTCAATGGGTTGAGGAGATGCTCCCGAAAAAATACCATAAAGTGACTGATACCTAGAGGGAACGGAAGGACCGCCGTACAAAAAGGATTCGAGCGCTTGAGTAAACATGGAGGACTGTCTTGACATATTTAACGGAGGATAGTAACCTCTAGGTGTTGGGTGATAAGGAACACGAGGTGGTGAAAAACTTAACCCTGGGTTTTCTAAGAAATTAGTCAAAGAAAGATACCAAGTACTGCTCCTAGGTGGACTGTAAAAAATTGATTCACGCCCCCTTAGTTCAATAGCAGGTTGATTTTCAGGGATAGGGATGCCTACTTCTTCTTCCGGAGTAGCAAGTTCTTCGATAGCTATAAGTCCAGAAGGAAGATTTTGGGTAACTATTCTTTCTACCCTAGGTGAACCAGGACCACTAGAAACTGGAGAACCAAACCCCGATGTCGGAGTAGTAGCAAATTCACTTTTAGGTTCGTATATTTCAGGTTCCTCACCTATATCACTAGTAGATGAAAAGCTACCAGTAACTTCGTAAACAGACACTGATTGTGGATTATAATCTGCTACTAAAGCTTGAAAATCAGGATGTACCACCAAAGAAGTCTCTCCTTCTTCAGGTGACCCAATTCTACTCTTTCTAGGAGTTACGAGGACTCTCAATCCTTCAGGCCTGCTCGGTGAAAACTCAGGAGGTTGGCCCCGAAGTCTACGGGAGTTCCTTGGTAATTCAGCCAGTATTAAAAAATTTTAACTACTTCACACGCAAATAAAGTAAAATCTCAATGAAAACCACCTAAAGCCTCTAAAGAACCAAACAAATTTGAATCACATGCCTAAAGAATCTAGGAGATCAAGCACACACAAACAGTAACTTTCCGTACTGAAAACACTAGTTGGTGATGAAATCCAACGTCGCAGAGTTCAATACAGAAATGGCAGTTGGAACAGTTACCCTGGCAACCTGCTTAATGAATAGACTGGCACAAGTTCCTCCACTTAACCGTCTCGAGTGAAGAGAACCCCCCAGAAAATCCAAGTGAGTCTAGCCGATGTCTGCTCCAGGTACAGTGGGATCTTCCCACCACTGTCACCTTAGGAAGAATCCTAAAGACTATGGTCACTAAGGTTACCAACTGAAACAAATATACCTGGGGGAACAGTCTACGATCGGATACGCACGCAAGGGCAGAGTAGCAAGCTCAATCCCCTTGAAGGCTCCTTTACATAATCTAAGGTTTACCAACAAGTGACCCCAGGCTCCTCGACAAAGGTTAATCCAAGGTTTACTGTTTTTAATATGTGAATATCTGGCGTTGTTCCCAAAGAGGAAGGATTGATTCCCACACTGGTTCGGACACGATCTCGTGCTTCTCCTTTAAGAGGAGCTTTCCCAGAGCATAAATGCAACAATTGGATTTCTTCCCTACCTCAAGATACAACTACTTGTTTGTTTTTACTGTCTTGGAGAGTTAATTACTCTCCTACTCCAAGACACTAGCCTAAGCTATGTTGGTGTATTAGAGCCCTAGAAATAAAATATTACTAGATGAATTTTACTTCAAGCATTATTTTTATTGGTTTTTGTTTATGTCAAGAGGTGTGGAGATGAAACTCGTGGTATGAAGACTCGACTCAAAATCACTAAAAATGCACTTAAAATGATTAAACAATCTTTTCCCTTCAATGAACTTCTAGCTAGGAAAGAGTTTGAGAATGCAAATACTTGTAAACACAAATATTTCTTAACAAACAAATTAAAAGAAGAGCTTTTGTCCTTTCCAATGCACTCAAAACGAGACAACTAGTTATTTTCACAAAAATTTCCCTTTTCTTTTCAAAGCACTCAACCACTACAAAAACAAAATTTTTCCAAAAGAGATTTTTTATTTTTTTTATAAAACACTCAAAACTATGAAAACGACTAACTTTGAGATCTATAAATTATAAAAACCTATTTGAAGTCAAAGCTTACGAGGTGTCTTTTTTAAGGATGTTTTACTTAGCTATATGTAAACTAAGGACCAATTTATGCAGAATCACAAATTAGTCAAAAACAACCAATTTTGTTTTCTTTTTAAAAATGAAATCCAAACTTTTAAACACAAGCTTTTGAAGTTTTGTAAAGAAAAACACAAGGTGGATTCCTCAACAAAGGTATATTTCACAAATGGTCAGACTCATAAGAAGGCTGGTAGAAACGAAGGTGATCTGAGGTTACTACAGCTTCTAAGCTCAGAGCTACTACAAGACCAAAATGAAAAACAAACCCAACAAGCAAAACTTCTAGGAATTTCACCTAAAACCATAACGCTAATGAAATAAACTTAACGAAAGCTTCTAACAGGTTATATGCAGGTCTGGGTAGGGGATAATAACTTCTAAACAAAAACTAAGCTGACTAACAAAGAAAATCTTAGGTTTTTCAAAATTTTGACAGGGTCCGCAGGCCCACAGTTAACACAGGTGTGGTACCACTCTATGCTAAAAGCAAAAGTGCGGATAAGTACGCACTGTGTCAAAAGCCTAGGGTGCAGTCCTCTCCCAAAGTTATGAAAAACAAAAAATAACCCCGGATCTACTAATTCTACCCAATTCCACACACAACAAGCCAAAAGCAGAAACAAAAACACAGTTTCTCAGGTCAAAGTAAAAACAAGGAAAACATCAAGTCCCCAGCGGAGTCACCATTTTGTCACACAGAATGTGTCAATCTTGCAGACAAGATAGACCTTCCTAGAATCTAAAGAGGACCTAGTGATAAGCAAGCCAATCACAAACTATCTTTCTCTAAATATGCATTTATAAACAAAGAAAAACAAGTGTTTTAGGCCTACCTTGGGTCCAATGCAAGTTTGTGGAAGCCTCGCTCCTTCGATCCAAATGAGCTCCCTTGTTGCGAATCTGCAAACACAAACAAGCAAACAAATTAAATAGCTCCTGAAAAGCCAATATCATAAAACATATTTAACATTAAAGTCAAGGAATTCATGAAACAAATGACATAACACAATTTATTGAGAAAAATGAATCTGATTGTATTAATTCAAATCAAAGAAGAACTTTACAACCTATGCCTTGACATTGTACAAGCTCCTCCTAGGGTCTAGCAAGAAGTCTCCTCTACTTTGACAAGTTTCACTCTCTTCCCAATGAAGCCAAAAAGGTGTGTGATCTCTCCTCTCAAGCTTAACTAGGAAGTCTTAATTCCACCAGCATTTACCCTCAAAAATGTTTAGCTTCTAACCTCTCTAGCAACCAACCCAATGCCTTAATTTATAGTGCAATGGAGGGAAGTTACTAGGTCCTCCTTCAAAGGGATAAAGCCCTCCTTCAAAGGGATAGCTCCTCTCATCAAGGGATTAGCTCCTTCTCTTTTGGGATGCATGAACCACCTAGGAGCAGTCAATCCACGTCAAAATTCCTTCTAAAATCATCTAGAATTAAACCAAAGTGAGTTTTCTAGAATAAACCTGCGCCTTTTTGACTTTCATAGGGGTCTGCACCCACTCCTTTAGGGACAGAGCGGGCAGGTCCGCAGTTTTTGTAAACAGGGGGTGCGGGACCACAGGCAATAGTGAGAGAAAGTGCGAAACCAGATCTTTTTTTATTTTCAAGGTCTTTCTCTCATTTTCAAAGCTTGACTTGAAGAACTGAGGTCTGAGACTTGCTTAGGAGGACAGTACAAGTGATGATAGACCCATACTGACTGCAAATAATCATGGTGACGATAGTTTTGTGTAACACTATTGAGAGTCACTCGTTTAATTTTCTTAACACTCTTGGGTAAGGGTGAGCCTAAAAGTTAAAATTTAAATATATAAACAAACATATCTAACTTTAAAAAATATTTTAATCTTTATATATATATATATATATATATATATATATATATATATATATATATATATATATATATATATATATATGTGTATATATATATATATGTATATATATATATATGTATGTATGTATGTATGTATGTATGTATGTATGTATGTATTAAATTAAATTTTATAAATTTATATATTTATGAAGTATTATAATAGAAGTGTACTATTTTGATCAAATTTCCAAGTCAAATATATAAGAGAAACATGTCTAAGTTAAATATATAATAACAAACAATGAGACTTGTACCTTATAAATAAACCCTACATAAACAAAAAATTAGATATAACAAGATGTCAAATCAATTCATTATATAAAGATACATTTCAAATTATCAATTTTAAACTTAAAAAACACATTTTTACATATAAAAGAAAAAAAAAAAGAAATGGTATTACAATAGCCCACAGGGGTTTGGTCTCATGGCCAGCGGATGATCTGCTAAGTCGTTCATGCCGTTGTACAGGTCACGAGTTCAAGTCTCGTCTTACCTGAAGGCCATACTTGTGGGTTGTGCGATTCCTATTAGCAGTTATAGTGGTAGCCGGTGGGATTCGACCTCATGTAATGCAAGTATGATACCACCGCCATTTCCAATTCCACTAGTCAACAAAAAAAAATTGTATTACAATGATATTCCAATGTGTAGCAAGCTTGAGAAGCTTAATAGGGAAGATGAAACACTTTGCCCATTGAATTGGAGGAAATGTTGAAAAGACCTAACTTAAGCAGAAAAGGACGCATTGGGAAAAATTAGGGTGAGCTTCAAGAAATGTTGAAAAGACCAAACTTAAACAAAAATGGACGCATTAGGAAAAATTGGGGTGAGCTTCAAAACACAAAAAAGGATATGTAATTAGGTTGATAGGCATTTCCCTACTGGAATTGGGCACTTTAATCTTTTTGCTAAGTAATCATTTTGATTAGATGGTCTAAAGTTATAAATTCCAGTATATTCTCGTTGTGGAAACTCTATCAATAAATGAAATTGAAATTGATAACTTCCTTGCATATCTAAATCAATTTTCTAAACACTTTTTAAATTAATTTTTTACCAAATTATGATTAAAAATTTAGTGTACCAATGATTGAAAAAATATTAAGATTAGTAAAAATGAGACTCAATCCATTGCTTTATAAAATGTGCATAACCTATTTTTGAAAAGTGGCTTCACTCTTGAAAGGGGTATTGGATTACAATACATCTTCTCCTCCCACATGTTCATTGTTTTATAATGATAAAATTGCATGTTCGTTTATAATATAAGATTTGTATTTCTAACACCTTATTTCTTCATTTGAATGCAGAATTGCACTTATTAAACATTCTAGCATCATTTTCAATGTGGAACATACAATCATGTAACATTGTTCTATTTGCATTAAAATAATTCACATTTTCCTCCATTCTTGTAACCCATTTTTGCCATTCTACTGAATCACTAAATTCGTTAAGCTACCGCTTTCCAAAATATTTACATTTTTAAAGCTATATTTGGTTCCAAAACATTTTGTTTTATAGTATGGTCAGGATTTGCTTTATCGTATGGAAAGTATTTAGTAGAGATTGGTAACTTTAATGGTTTTAGTGGAGCGTAGAGAGTAGATCTGGTGACAATAATCAACTAGTTGGTATTCACTAAGTTTTCTTAGCTCTTTATTTGGGAATCATTAGCCCCTTATGTTCAGAATCACGATTTTCATTAGACAAAAACCCATAGGTTTTAGCCAACAATCGCATCACCAGTAGGGATCCACGAGAGGTGGTCAGTCCATGTCGTGAAACACATGGGGAGGGTTCGTTTATCCAATGTAAGACAATCTTTGTCCAATGCGAGATTGGTGTGTATCGAACTCGTGACCTATGCTTTGATACCACTTATTGGTAATCACAATTGTTATCAGACCAAAAACCGCAGGTGTTAGCCAACGATCACATCACCAAAGATAAGGATCCTCTCCAATGATGGCATCGCCAAAGATACAGATCCATGAGAAGTGGTTACTCTATGTCATGAAACACATAGGGAGAATTGGTTTATCTAATTTCTAATACCTTATTATGGAATTATTCCATTTCTTTATTCAAAAATAAAATTGTGAAGGCCCTACATATCTCTTTGATAACAACACATATCTTTAAATCCATTTCCTTCTTTAGGGAATGTAGCCACTCCCAAGTATAACTCTTCAGATGCAAAGTTTATTGGTCATTCAAAAAGGGAAGGGAACATATTATAGTATGAATAATATATTTCCTTTAAATACAATAAACTCTCGGTTATATTAGCTACATCTCCTTGAAAACCATGAGATTGTTGGTCCACAAATTTTAACATAAAAGAGGTACAACAATTATCATGATTGCTTTGTTATTTTTCTTGATGTTTTTTCTTTGTGTTATGACATCCAACGAAATATCTAAATCTTATTTTTGGTATTAATGTTTCTTGTTTTAATTTTTTCTTACTAATTCAACTCTCATCCTCGTGTCGCTAATTGGCTATCTTGAAAGGAAAACCCATATTGTAATTAATCCTGTGGAGAATGATGCAAGTAATCGTCCTGCCAAAATGTATGTACATGCTCTGCAGAATGAAAATGTGTCCCTCCTAGTACATATGGAAACCAAGGTCTCTCCTCATATTATGCCAGCTTTAAGACATGTAGAAACTAATCTAAGTTCTCTTGAATATGATATATTCAATACACATTTCATATATGCATTGTCATTTTTCAGGGTTGTTGGAGAGATATATGGTTATTAGTTCCTACTATAAGCATATATATATAAGGTAAATAATATGGAGTAGAGATAGTTCTTCACAAAGTTTATTATCAATGTGTATATAGTTGTATACTAATTATTTAATGAATTCGTTGAAAAGAAATCAGAAAAGCTTAGAGAAAGAAGCCATAAAATCCAAAGAAAGAAGCAATATCAATATGTATATAGTTGTATACTAATTATTTAATGAATGCAGTGAAAAGAGATAAGAAAAGCTTAGAGAAAGAAGCAATAAAAGCTAGAGAAAGAAGCAATAAATGGTAGAAATAATTATGGCTTTTAACATTTGAAGAGTTATTTATTGTATTAAGTTTGAAAAATGTTTCTAACAAAATACTGATAGATTGAAAGATATATTTAAGTATGGTTAACAAGATTAATATTTTAACAAAGTCTTTCAGTAAAAATCACATGAGAGAATTTGTGGCCGATGTGTTCCGAACCAACAAGTGTGGTTCATCATCAGGACCAAATGAAGAGGCAGACCATGGAAAAAGATTAAATATATAGAAATTTCTTTGCCATGGTCTGCCTCTTCATCTGGTCTTGATGATGAACTACACTCGTTGGTTCGACATGCATCAGCCAAAAACTTCTCTCATGTGATTTGTACTGAAAGAATTTGTTTAATTCATTATGGGTCATAGAAGATTGAATACAGAAATGATTAATGTTATAATAAATTTACATTGTGAAACATAACCTCTCTTAAATGTTATTTGAAGAGTCTCCCTTGATATGTATATTCACTTGAAAAACTCTAGAAGATTTATTATTTGAAGTATGATAGCAACCCTGTTTTGTGAGAAGTCAATATGGTCCAAGAGTTCAAAATGATTTGTTCTTACAATGCCAATTTTCAAAGAATTTGCTTTACACTTATCCTAAAAATGGCTTAGTTTTGGAAAAAACAAATAACATTAATCGTAGCAATCACTACTACACCAAGGGCACCTTTAAGACATTTTTTTAAGAAAAAAGAAATCTTTTGTCTTAAAAAGTCACTTTTTATTTTAATTATTTTAGATTAAAATTTAATATCAATTGAATTGTCTTAGCTATAAAATTTAAGACAAAAACAGTTTGATACAAAAATATTTTAAGCCAAACTTTATATCCAACACAAAAACAATTTAAGACAAATATATTTTAAGACAAAAAAAAATTAAGACAAAAATATTCTAAGACAAAACTTTATATCTAAGACAAAATAGTTTAAGTCAAAAATATTTTAAGACAAAAACAGTTTGAGACAAAAATATTTTAAGACAAAACTTTATTTTAAGACAAAAATAGTTTAAGACAAAACTATTTTAAGACAAAACTTTATATTTAAGAAAAAAAAAATTAATACAATTTTATATTTAAGACAATGGCGACATAAGATGAAACTCATTAAAGAAAATTAACAATTAAGACAAAAACATATCAACTTAAGAAAATATTATCTAACAACTACAAAATTGACTCACACAGTGCACCCTAAGTACGCTAGCTTGCGGGCTACTACTATATCATGGCTATACCAACACTACTATTTCACTTCCCATTCACGTTATCTTATATAAATAAAACTACTTTTTGGTCTCTTCATTTTGTGGGGGTAGCCGACTCTGAAGAACGTGAAAACTTTCCCTGGCAAGATTTCCTAGACATTAATTACTCTTTTGTCCCTTTGATCTCTGTTGATAAAATTAGATAAAACTTGTATGTCATTTCATTCAACACTAGTACACAAAGGGGAATTTTAAGACAAATGTTTAAGACAAAATAAATCCTTTTTCTTAAAATTTTCAATATTAGGTGCTAGTAAAAAAGGTAAAGGATTAGGGGTTTGTCTTTACGCTATTGATGCCTTTTTTATAAAGTAGAGTGATCGACGGTGACAACAAGTAATGGGATTTAGGGTGTCGGAGGCCTACAATAGAGGTGTGCATCGTGAGAGGAACAATGGAGGCAATTTCTATGAATGTGGATAGGTGGCATCATAGTTGGAGTACTTTTCGGGGTCTCCATCAATTGTCATTTAATATGTGCTTTTTGACTGTTTTATTTATTTTGAACACTACTTATTTCCATTGGTTGTTGAACACATTGTTGTGATAGATTGGAAACATCGATTAGATTCACCTGAAGGATTGTTGAAAAATGCAGCAACAAATTCTCAATTTGATTTGTCTTGATTAAGTTGAGAAAATTTGAATTTCCCATTAACAGAGTCGTGAACATGTTGTGCACAATTGAGTAAAGAAATTTTAATACATTTATATTCATTACATTCACGTAAGAAGGCATTAGAGTTTTTCTAAGATTGCTTTCCCCAGGAAAAAGATTGTCTGAATTTTTTTTTCTAAATTGTGAATTAACTTCTGTATAGCAGTAGAGTAGGTTTGTGTCTTATGATTTTGAAAAAACCTCATGAACAGTTTCAAATTTACACCATAATTTCTACATCATATCATACTAGGATTCACATTAGACTAAAAATTTCAAATTTGTTTCTCAAGAGGTTTGAATTTGCAGTTCAATGTAGCAAGATCTCTTAAGAGCTGAGAATATGACCTTCAATGAGATAAGGCTAGAGTCTTCCTTGGACGACAACTCTAATCTCATTAACTTGAAGGATCACATGGAGAAGGTATTTGATGACAATGGATTGCTAGAATACATCGAGAGAGATGTTACAAAACCAATAGAATCTGATCCCAAAACCTTGCTCAGTGGAAGAAATTTGTAGCCAAGATGTGGAGAATAATATTGGAGGGAGTACGGGACGACATTGTCAACAATATCTATAGGAAAGAAAATCCTTCTACAATGTGGTAGGAACTGACAAATCTGTTCTAGACTAGTAGTGACCACAAAAGTTTGATGCTCAAGGATAAACTTTGAAACATCAAGATGTAGAAGAATGACTTTATCCTGCAATACCTAAGGAGGTTCACACAAGTTTGTAATGAGCTTGCAGGTGTTGGTGTTACTGTTTCAAAGGATGACTTGGTAAGCATAGCCCTTCTAGGCCTTCCCGAGAGTTGGCATAGCTAGAAAGATTAAGTGAATAGGAGGGAGAAATTATCGAATTGGGAACACTTATAGTACAATTTGGTAGTAGAGGAAATAAGGAAAAATACCCAATATGGGACTGCATCAAAGGGAAAGGATGAAGAAAACATTGCATTGGTTGGAAAGGGAAAGAAGGGAAAAGAGAAGAAATCTCAAACCAAACCAGAATCCAGCCAAGGGGGAAAAAGAAAGATTTGTCAAAAATTAATGCTTCAATTATCATGAATACGGGCACTATGCCATGAAGTGGCCACAAAAAAATGAAAGAAAGAAGACCTTAGGAGGAGAAGCAGGTGAAGCCTTGGATTCACAGTTCAAGCTTTACTTTACGCTTATCGCATGCATGTCGAACACATTGATGGGGAGTGGGTGCTACCTAGAATTAAGGGAATTGTTCCACATGACAATGTGTAGAGATTCTTTTAGTGACCTGGAGGAGAACGGCCTCCAAATGCACATCAATATAGGGGATGATGGAAGGTAAAACATGACTGGTATTGGTACAGTCACCTTTCAGAGGGTGTCAAGCTCCCCTCTGAGGCTAAGGGATGTCATGCTTGTTCTAGGCCTAAAGAAAAATCTCATCTCTATTGTAGTTTTGGAAGACCCTGGTTATGACGTGATATTCAAGAAAGGAAAATAATTCCTGAGACACATAGGCATGGGACATGTGAAGAATATTGTGGTTTGTGTGAAGAATCTATATAAGTTAGTTGTGGAAGATTGTGTTTCATTAAGCACTAAGGAAGAGAAAGTGGAGGGTCTTGATGTAGGTGAAATTTAGCACATACCACTTGGTCATTTGCATCATGGCACCTTGAGTATTATACAACAAAAATCAACTAGCCTCCATAAAGGAGCACTTGAGAAACATGATGTATGCAAAGGATGTACCTTGGGGAACTACATAAAATCCACATTCCATGATCGAGACAACAAAGCGCATGTCGTCCAAGAAAGGATCCAGTCTGATGTCTATGGAAATTTCCAAATAGTCTCCATTGTCGGACACACATCTTTGCTTTTTATTGCTGAATTCTCACATAAGTATTGGATCTCTTCACACGGTAGAAAGATGAGACATTCTCCAAGTTCGTAGAATTCAAGGCACTAGTTGAGAAAGAGACCAACAAGAAGGTGAAGTCTCTCAGGAGAAATAATGGAGGTGAGTGTGTGTTGAATGAACTTAAAAATTTAAGTGCCACAGAAGGCATTTGATGAGCATTGATAACACCCCACATCAGAAAGGGGTGATTGATAGAAAAAACTATAGGATTTTGGGGCCAACAAGGGTGATGTTGCATGCCCAAGGCATACCTCTCCATTTGTCAATTGAAGCATGCAATATAATAGTCTGTTTGCAGAACCGAAGTCCTCATCGGATTCTTTGAATCATTACACTCGAGGATTCTTTCTCAGGAAGAAATCCAGATATGTCACACTTCAAAATTTGTGGAGCCTTTGTTTACTTCCATGTCTCCAAAGAATCAAGGAATATGATTTAGTCAACCATAGAATTGGGGGTATTTTTGGGCTACACAAAAACTCCCCACAACTAACATATGTAATTTCCATCACTCATAACAATAGTTTTGCGAAGGGATGTAAATTTTGATGAGGAGAAAGCTATGTGGTTCTCTCTTGAGAGGGAGATTTTCATCGCACCAAAAGATGAGATTTTAGCTGCAAAAGAGGAACCTCGGGAAGTTGTAGAGCAACCAAAAATTGTGGTGCAGAGAGTGGAGGAATTGACTAAAGAAAAACCTCAAGAGAAGCCAGAAAAATAACTAAGGAAGTTGATAGACTTGTGCAGGATGTGAGGGAGAATGTGGGATAACCGTCAAATTTTCATAACAAAAGGAGGTCACATGAGAGGTACACTAGCTACATAGCTCTTATCACAGAGCTTATAGAGATTGAGGCATCCTATTTTGATGAAGAAATAGAGAAACCTATATGGGTTGATGCAATGGTGGAGGAATACAAATCCATTCCAAAGAACAGTGTTTGGGAAAAGGTCCCAAGACCAGAATATAAATGAATAGTCAGTTTGAGATGGATATTCAAGGTGAAGCAGGCAACAAACGGAAGCATAGATAAGTATAAGGCAAGATTTGTGGCCAAGGGGTATTGTCAAGTTGAGGGAATTACACCTTTTCTCTTGTAGAGAGGTACTCATCCCTTTGATCAATTCTTGGTCTGGATATGCAAATGGGGTGGAATATCCACCAGATGGGTGTGAAACAACTTTTCTTAATGGGGTTATTAAGGAGGAGGTGTACATCGAGTAACAAAAAGGTTTTGAGACATTTGATCAAGAGTCTCATGTGTGTAAACTTAAGTGAGCATTGTACGATCTCAAACAAGCACCTTCTGCTTGGCACACGAAGATCAATAGTTATCTCACTGGTTTAGGCTTCACCATAACTGAAGCGGATGTAAACCTCATCACATCTAGATAGAAGGTAACTTGCTTATTATTTTCTTAAATGTTGATAATTTTATTTTAACTAGTGATGAGCAGTTGGTCATATCTTAGAAGAAGAACCTTGGAAAGGAACTTTAAATGAAGGACATAGGTCTCATGCACTACTTTCTTAGGTTGGAAGTATGACAAGGTGATGGGGAATTTCTTACCTCTCAAGGAAAGTACACAAATGAGATATTGTAGAGATTCTACATGGAGAGTTATAAACCCATGGGGACACCTGTAATGAACAACTAGAGAACGGAGGATGCCACTTCAGGTGAAGAAGTGGATGCCACCATTTATCGGTAGCTAGTGGGTCCACTCATGCATCTTGTGAACACATGACTAGATATGTGTTGTGTAGTCAACCAACTAAGCCAAGTTATGGGTAGGTCAACCAGACTATTTTGCAAGGAAACTAAGCATATTTTACGGTACCTCAGAGGAACTACCCAGTTTGGACTCTGGTATAGACGAGAAAAGGGAGTGAAGTTGTGCGACTTCACATATATGGATTGGGGATGAAGTCCATCAGACCAAAAGAGTACATAAAGTGTAATTTTTAGCGTTGGGTTTGTAGTTGTTTCTTGGTACGACAGGAAGCAAAGGTTTGCGGTACTCAGCTAGACATAAGCATAATACATGGCTACACGTCAAGCAACACATGAGGCAATATGGATGAGAAAGATACTTGTTGGACTATTTGGTCATATGATGGATCCAATTGAATCCTGTATTTCATTATTGATCTAAGCATATAGATATCGAGTATCACAATTTACAAGTCTGTGTCTAGAGGCAGATTATTCGCACCATTCACTAGAAAGAAGTTGTTGGAAATAATTACACCTACACTAGATGCACAACCTCACTGAACACCGCTTTAACTTATTCATAAATAAAATAAATATGGATGCTCACTAAGAGTCGAACATCTCACTCTCTGTTTGATATTCATTTGTCTAATTTGGTAGGCACCATTACCTTTTGGTCTGTATTGTTTCTTTCAATTGGTATTAGAGCTAGATGAGTAGATAATCATTGAAGGAGCTTTTGTGCATTTACTTGTACTGTTGTTTGTCAGAAGAGACAATCATATCAAAGAGTTGCACTCTTAGATCCTTCAATTGGTAACTAGACGTTGTGTCTTTGCGTGTAGTGCCACTTGTATTTCCTCCACATGGATTCTCCATGTATTTGAGATTCCACATGAACTAGCTAGGTCACTTACAATGTTAAGCAGACTTGTCATTTTCGAAATTAATATTTCATCGATGAATGTCATATACAATGTTGTTAGCCTTTCTAAAAAATTTATATATATGTTGATAAGAATTATAGTTTGTATTGTTTGGAGAGAATCATTGTTTGGTGGAATAGAAACTATATACGTTCCTGGAGTACACCTAATTAGTCGTAGTAGAGTTCCTTCAAGGTAGGGAGGCCAACACGAGGTTGCTAAGATCATATGATGCAATTACAATGTTGAGTGTTTTCTGAGTCGAATTAAAACCCTGAGAGATAAGGCGTATTTCTATATCGTTAGATAATGTAGAAGAATCATTGATGCAAAATTATTAAATATGTTCATATTTGATTATTATTGTTGTGTTGATAAAGGAGATTCATAATATTCACGTTGATATGGGAATAAAGTAGATTATCGTAATATACATAGCCTCCATCAACAAAAAAAAACTTCATTTGTATAAACATTATTACTAGCTACCTTATAGGTTCATTGATATTTGTTTTCCATATATTAGTGGTACCAATCATCATGTTTCCATGTTGTCAACCTCTTGTATCCCCCATGTTTCAATGATTAATTCAAACACCATGACCCTCTTAGAATATATTGTATGCTAACAATAATTTATGCTAGAAATGTCACAATTCTCGTAATAATGTTTTATGTTATAATACTATTAATGATTTCCCAAGGTGTCCCTACTCTTATTTAAATTAACACTATAGGGAAAAGCATAGACAAGGTTTACTTCATGGTTTAAATACTATGTGATTATGAACTATTGTAATACATATATGCTCCTGCCTTTAATGTTTTATTTATGAACATTGTTCTCCACTTGATAATGCTTCCTCCCAAATACACATCGACCAATACCTTGCTGCCAACCTCTCTTATTGACATGGGTGGCCTCTCCTCGCTGGGATGTGTGGATGGCTTAGGTTGTCTCATTTTCATTGATGGTTCAGATTGGGTTTCCTCCTGTTTTGTCGCTCTAACCCTATCTTTCACCTCCCATTTCTACATTTTTCTTGTCATGCTCTTGTGGCACTCCATCTCCCTTGTGATTTCCTCTAAGCCTCCCATTCTACCAGAGATGTCACCATGGAATCTCTTACAATTATTCCATAGGAATAATGAAATTGTTCTTATATTATAGTGATTTCATTTACATCAGGGTTAGTTTGAATTAGGGCTAACCTCTTGCAATTTCTCGTGTTTCTCGAGGAGGCTTTAGGCATGTTAGCACTTCTACCAGTCTGCCTATGTGTGGTGCACCAAAGAAACCCTTATTGCCTCGGTGAAATATTGAGGTAATTGTAGTCCATTTTATGATCCCTTGTTAATGTTGTTCTAGTTTAATAATCTGGGGTGTTTAGTGAAATGGTGGTTTGTGACATTTGCTTGGTTAATCCAAGAATACTTACGATGAAAAGAGGATTTTATCATCTTTTGTAGTGAGCAGGAGCACCCTCTCATTCTCGAAAGTGCCATCGATTCCCAAGTATCATCAGAGAACCCCTAGTTGAAGAAAATGAACTCTTCCTTGCCTAATTACTATAAGGGGGAACACATTAGATGGATGGGGATTTTCAGGATGCACAGGGTTCACCAGGTTTATCCTCAGATATTTCAGAAACTGATTAGTGAGGTTGTCTCTATTAAGGTTTACTAAGTTCTATCTATTCAATAATGTCTATGAATGTTAGTTTTATGCAGCCAAATGGCATATTTATATCTCATATGCATGACTAGTCTTATAGGTTGAACTTGGTGGCTTGAACTTCATTTTATTTTCGGCATTTGGTCTCTCAGATGTAGGCCGATATTCAATATATTCTAATGCAGGGTTTATACCAAATGTGTAACCCTACACCTTCATTTTTGATGGATTTCATTTCATCTCCCAGGATAGAGAGATTCTCTCGTTGCAGTCTGTTCATAAAATATTTGTGTTTCTATATTGCCATTGGCCTTAGACTGAATGTAAATTTGTAAGCTAGTTAATTTTTCCGTGGAAGTTCGATGTTACAGTTTGGATGGCACACCACGTTAGCCTGTAAGTATTATGACTGAACTACTATGCCCTTGTAATGCTTCTTTAATTTTATTATGTATACATGTTCTGTCTGTCGTTTAGTACTTTTCATTTCAGTTTGCTAATGCATGAACAGGCTTTTATTGGTGTGAAGAAAGATGGGTCTTTGCTTTTGGAATTTCTCTGCTCTAATTGAATGATGTAATTGATAGATATATGATTTGCATTGTTCTGCTTAAGATATCACATTTTCGATTTTCTCTTAATACTTTTTATTGAATAGATAATAGTAATGATGTAAGATATTATTTCCATCTATGGTTTGGTGGCATCATGGCTAATTATATGATATAAATGGAGCTCTCGGCTATTTTCTGATTTGGGTACCATTTGAGTGTGCATATATTGTTTAGCTATGTAGAGATGTAACTATTGTTCATTATCCCATATGAGTGTTACTTGTATCGCTCATAGCTCAATTATTTTGTTTTCCATTGCTGATAATTTTGTTGATTATTGAACTCTTACTCCTGTTTGCATGTAATAGTGGTTCCAAGATTTTTCTTGTTACGAGCGAGGGTTATAGATTTCTGAGAGACCATATGGTTAACTATTATCTGCTATCCAAAATGTGAAATTTCATGGCAGTAGTTGCATCATCTCTCGCCCTTGTGTTTAACCTATAGACACCACCCAGTTGCTATCTAACTACTACGCATAAATAAGCTTTGTTACCTAATTTAACAGGCAGTTTCTGCTAATTTAATTCCTTTACAATTTAAATTTAATTATTGTATAAACTATTGCCTGTAAAATAACTCATTTTTTCGAGTTTTTCCTTCATTCATTTCCAATATTACAACTCCAATTTGAGGAAATATAAATTTGTTTTTTTGTATCCTAAGACCTAGAATTAAATTCTTTGTTCTCCTCATACCTAGCTTTATGGGTATTCTATCCTCCTTAGCAGCAACAGATTTCTCCTGAATACTATGATATTTTTATACACTGATCACCTAACGACTGTTACAATTATAATTAATTATGTTCTTAAGCTTTAACTATACTTTACTTACAATCTGAAAGTTACCTGTTTCACTTTCCTATTTGAGTTTTTCCTATTATCTGATGGATGTGTGTTTACATGGTTATATTAATGCTCAGATATATTGCACTCTGATTTCCATGTTTAGCTGTACATTTTTGTGTATATTTGAACATCTCGCTCTAGCATCACTGATCAACAAACTTATAGTTATATGAAATACAAAGTTTTCCTCAAGTCTACAAATTCACATAGGACTTATACGCACCTCTTGTATGTGGAATACACTTGCACATTTCTCCATTCAACATTTTAAATCTATGTTTGTAGAATATCCAGCTAACATGTGATTTTTGTTGGCCCACAAACACTCTTTTCTGCATCTCAACAAACTAATTGACTGCAGGTTACATGTGCCTATTATGTGACCTTTTTCATTTGATTCCTCAAAGGCATATCTTTACCTACTTTTTGCAATGGGCCAATCTTATCTACATGGGAAGGTGTGTGGCCCAGACATGGAAGAAATCAACTTAGGGAGATGTGTGTGGCATGTCGGAAAGAGAAGACACCCAACAATAGAAAAAATTAGCACTGCGAGAGTGTTTGACCTGTCAAGCATTTCGTTAGACATGTTTTTCTATCTTTGATTGTTGTGTGCTCAACATGTGTGTTGTTCAATTCAGATATCAAGTTTCATTGAGAGACACAAAATTCTTGTAAACTAATGAATTTTACTTGAAACATGACATATAAATCTTACAAATAAGAGATATTAGTGAGATTTTTTCTATAAGTAGTGGACATAATTCTATTCTTTTGGTTGATAAATTATAACATTAAAATGTAGGAAAATAATCCTGAATTAAACTAATTGTCTCATCCATTCATGATCTGGATTATTGCTGGATATTAAAAAGGGATTAAAAATGCTAATGAATTTCTTGAAAGCTTTAAGGAGATTTTCATAAAGAGCCAGCTCAAGTGCAAGGGCAATTTGTCTCATCCATTCATGATCTGGATTATGGCTGGATATTAAAAAGGGATTAAAAATGCTAATGAATTTCTTGAAAGCTTTAAGGAGATTTTCATAAAGAGCCAGCTCAAGTGCAAGGGCAATTTCTCAGTTCCACTGTTAAATTATTGCTTAACAAGCCTACTAAAGCACCTCAGCAAATTATTCACGTATTTTTCATTCATCCTCACTACTTTCTCTTAGAGGCACATGCCTCCTTTCATATTTTCCTACATATTTGATCTCCTATTTATTTATTATTGTACTTAATATCTGCATAAATCATTTTTAAATGTATATTTAAAACTGATACCATTTATGAGTTTTAGTCAGACCCTCCTTTACACATGGTTATAAGGCACATACTTCCTTTTCTTTTATGAATCCATGATTTCAGTGGGATTGAAAAGGACAAGTGGGGCATCCCAACTAATGCAGCATTTTTTTTTGGAGTCTCATATATATGATATATTGATGATTAAAAGTGATGGTCCTATTTCTTTTAAATACAACCTTGTTATGCCTTATATGCCTCCTCTTTGTTTGAATTTCAAGAAAAAATACTACTTTATGTCTTTCTTGTTACATTTTTAAGTACCACAGTTGCTCCTATTCTATAGTTCTAGTCTTCATGGTCTTGTTCCCTTTTTTTATGCTACTTTATCTCTTTCCTATTTTTTTTTCTCTAATTTTCTTTTAACTCTGTTGAAGAAATCTTTTCCTCAATATTTTTGTCATCAAGGTCATGATTATCCTCTTCCACGGGAGGTGAAATCATGGTTTCGAGATGTTGTGGTGGAATATTATGTACTGTGAATTATTGTTATTTTTTTTCATATTAATTTTTGGGTATTTAATAGATAACATATGATGTCATACTTGGTCATCCCCATTTTGGATCCACCTTGCCTATAAATGAAAGTATATTTTATGTTTGTATGGTTTCTTTTTGACATTTTCTTAATACAAACATTATTTTTTTGAGAAATGTCCTATTAAGGGTGGCAACCAACAATCTAGTAAGCTCCAACTCCATGATAATTGTTTCCTACCTATCATTTTCTTTCTTTCATGTTTGAGGCTCCTTTGCCTTAAATATTTCTAATGATAGCCAATGGTATATGTCATTCTATTGCAGTGGTCAGGGATGCAGTTGTGGTGCATTTCTTTTTTTTCTCTCAATTCCTTACTGATGTAATAGCTAGGGCTTTCTTAAGAGTATTGTGACTTATAGATAGATGTATTTCAAATCAATCCGAAATACATATATCTACACTATGGATCACAAAAGTCTTAGATCTAAGAGTATTGTGACTATTGGTAGCAGGACAAGGGAGCCAAGAGGTTAGTAAGAAGCTCCCTGCACATAGTGTAGGCTCCCTCCCTAGAACCTACAACCATCAATGAGCCCTGTCCAAATATCTCCCAGTGGTGTAAAAGTTGTAATATGTATGTGTGTTGCCTATATCGATACGCTGATCCAGATGTGAATATATAGCACATACATGTTAACTATCTCCATGTGGCAGTCATTACTTTGATAGTGAAAATTAATTGCATATTGCTTGCACCTATGTAAATATATTGCATGAGGGAAATAGGTATGTTCACAGAATGTTGTGTATGCACAATGATAGGTATATAGTGTTGCTATCGATGGTGGCATACAAAAATTGGGTGAACAAAATTGTCTGGATAGAACTGGACTTCAATCCTCTGCTAGACTATGATCTTGGCACCATAATCAAACAACCCCAACAATCAAATATTGAACCAAATCTGAACAGAGGACAAGAAGCGTGATCCTAGCTTGTTCATGAATTACTGATATATTAAAATTTGGTTCCATATTCCAGAAACATGTTGGCCAGATGGATGGGACATAGACATGCCATTTACCATTTCAATGATAAGTAAGAATACAAAATTTCTGTATTTGGCTAGGGTGTGGCAAAGATCCTGTGACACTATATTACTTGTTGCAATGTCATGTAATTTCCTTAGTTAAGTGGCATGTTCAATTAATATTTTTATCAGAAAAGCTAATGCCTCAGGTGGCTTTTTGAGCTACCTTTCTCTGCATTGGCTTGTAATTCTACTCCCAACCCTTGAGAAACCCCTTGTAAAATGGGAATCTGCTTTTGCATATTTTCTAAGTGCTCAAATGTGATTGCAGCATCTTCATTGAGGGATGTTTTTTTTCATTGCAAAACAAACATATCCATTTCTTCTATTATCGTCGTCAGATTCAATTATACATTCCTAGTAATATTCCACAATGTTTTTGTCCCTTAATGGTTATTTTAGGTTTTCTTTAATCATGCAATGGGTAACTAGTTAGAGTAATCTCGGTATGGAATGTGTGACTAGTTGGAGTAGTCCGGGAGTGGTTGAGAATCAAATCTAATAACTGCAGCTATAAAACAAAAAATATATACCACAAGCTATACTAGAAGAGTATAGATAACGAAAACTAATCCATATATAGCATCTACCAGTGTGAGGAAGCCTACTACTTGAGCCAACTATTATTTTAACTCCTTTTAATGGTAAGTGATGGCTGGTAGGTTTAAAGGGCTGGGTCTTTAAAGAGGAAAGTAATGGAAACTTTTTGTGCCCAAATGAAAGTATTTCATATATAATATTTTTTATATGATTGTGACTGTATTTTGACATGGCATCTAGAGATGGAAAATGCCTTGGCAGCCATGTGCGGCCAACCTTACGGTGCTAAGAAATACCATATGCTTGGAGAATATATGCAGCATTGTTGGATTGCACTCTTCGTTTTTATAGTCCTCCTCCTACCAATATATATTTTTTCTACCCCATTTTGAAGTTGTTATGACAAGCAGATGATATTATTGAATTATCTGGATGAGTTTCCATGTGGTTAATTCCTCAACATTTCTGTTGTGTTTTCATGTTTCTAACTAAGAGATTCTTGCAAACTAAGTTGAAAAACATCGTTAGTGCATGGATCACTCGAGCCATATTGGTGCTTCATATTTTTCTATGATGGCTCTTTATCGTTAAATTTCATATGGGACTTATCAGAGAAGCTATGACATTGAACATAGCAATGTGTCTGCCTCTATTTTGCCAGCTTTCTTTATATTATCTGTGGAGGTTGTCCCCATATGTGGACTTAACTAACCAGAGAAGCATACCAAGATCTGTGGCCTTATATTAAATTATCTTCCGCATCTGGTGTGATGCTATGGCTAGTTGTACACATCTCGATCTTCAAACTATTCTTAGTCAATGTAATTTTTAGTATTATATAGTTTAGTTCAAAGCAAGGAGCTGGCGTTCATTTTCCTATCAAACAGTTTAGAAAATTGGTATTACAGAGTATTGATCATCTTGACAGGGCATCTAATAGATGTAGAAGTTGCAGTTGATTCCCTTTCAATCTGGTAAAACATGGTTTCAGTTGTTTTATATTATAAAGAAAAACACTGTAAAGCTTATATATTTTAAGATATTTGAGTTATCACGTCATTTCTTACACCATGAACGTCAACAATTGGGAGATGATGATGCCAATTGTAATTTTAATAGCAACAAGGTATGTTGATGTTCACCATGCTAGTATTTTGAATTTTCAAGGATTGCATTCTGCCTTGATTAACATTCAAAGTTTTTCATCGTGTCATGATAAATTTATAGTTTGTTAATGCAACATAAAGGTTGCCAAAGAGCTAGGGGCTAGAAATGGAAAAGTAGCTAACTTTACAGTGATTGTTCCTGCAAGTACTTCAAATGCGACAAGAATTGTCTTTTGGGTTCTCATCATTGTGTTGTGCAAGGATTTCAGTCAAGTGTTTACAGGCTTTACAATCATCATAAACATGGTTTCTAAATTGGCAATTTTGCTAGCATTTACTATCCTTCTTAACATTTTTTAGCCTGTACTCTAAGGTATGTGTTTGTTTTTTAGCAATCTGAGTGTTCCTATTATTCTTTTCGATAAAATCCATATCCTGTATGTTTGGACTCTATTACATGGTGCAATACATAGTTTGTATGAATAGGAAAGAAAAACATTCATCGATCATTCGGAGCAATTCATTGTCATTTTATAATTAAGGAATATTACGCATAGCTTAGTTATTTTGTTGGGAGCATTAAAATTGCAGGTTCTCTCTGCTTATAAAAAATATTGCAATGTGAAAGTCATAGATTCCCTATTTCATAACTTAATATAGTTTTATAAGTTAAACAGAGAACGTGTCAGTTTTTCTTTTTAACATCCCATGATCTCAAGCCTGAAAAAAAAAAAAAACAATTCACTCATCTCTTTAACTTAAATTTAATATACAGTTTATTGATGACAATATATGATCTAGACATGCATCATTTAATTGCTATTATTATCATAGAACAAATTTTTCAATAATTTAATTTTTTAAATATACATTATATATATTTCAATGTAAGATTTAATAAATATTTGTCTATTTAAAAATAATTAGGGTATGTTTTCCAGCTTACATGAGATGTTGTGTTTATGATTTTACTATATATAATCAAGATTGTGTGAGTTTTGAGCCTAGATATCATCAGGCACAATATTTATCTTTTTAAGTCATTTTCATTCTCAACCTCTTCATGAAATTGGAATGAGTAACTTAATGAATATTTAAGTCAATATAAATCTACTAATAATCACCACCTAGTCATTTTGATTCCCAATATCTTCATGAAATTTGAATGAGTAACTTAATGAGTATGTAAGTCCATATAAATCCACTAATAATCACCACCTATAAGTTAATGATCCGTTAACACACCACTTTATGGTTAATGGTGCTTCAATTTCATCAAACTTTTCTTAGTGTTATCTTCGTCTTTATTTTATAGCTAAACGTGCATTTCTGGTTTGACATGATTTTCAGGAGTAGCAGTTGGATTATGATGGAAAGCTTTTATTGCTTAGATCAACATTGGTTGTTACTACGTCGCTAGAATACCATTAAGCATGCTACTTGGTTGGGTATTCAGTTTAAGTATTTTGGTGAGGACACTTTCCTTTCATCTGTGTCCCAACTTTGGAGGAAATGTTCAACGCAGTGAATAAACTGCAAGGAATATGATCAAGAATGATATGCATGACAACACTGCATATTATCATACTTTATTATATTATATATCATTGTAACTCGGAACGAGAGGTGAAAAATAGAAAAAACAGAACACTTACATGAAATCAATAGTTGGTTACTGTTAATAGTTAGTTATTGATAGTGGTTATGTATGCACTGATAAATTTGCAGGCAAGTAAAGTTATTGATCATGTTAATACGTGGTCTTCCAATGGTTTTTCAAAACAGGCATCTCCATTGTTTCAGGTTTCCATATATTTCACTCTTGGTGGTGTAATAGCTAGTTTTAAAATCAATGCATATATATGAAAGCTCAGGGACTAGCATAACTCTTACATAATTCTTTAAAGAATGCTATCTCAATGGAAGAGAGCCTGCTTATAAAGGTTGGTGGTTCGATTCAACTTTGTTGTAATATGAATTAATCAATGATATTGTAGTTTATTTCTAATTAAATATTTTTAATATTGGTTTATTTCAATGTTGAGATATATTCTAAATTAATTATTTTACATTATCTCTAATTAGTCAAAAGTGATGTTGTATTATCTTTGAATGTAATTTTTTACTCTCTTTAGAGAGACAATAGTTAGGATCAAAGAAATTGTCTCTTTAAAGACAAAATTTGATACACCCACTTAAAGACAATATCTAAGACAATACACAAGTTTTCTTTTGTCTCAAGTTAAGACAATTTACCCAAAAAATCTTAAATATTATGTTAAAACCCCTCTTGTGGCTTAGTGAATGATCCCTAATGAAAAAGTTTCAATTAAAAAATTTAAGTCTAAAAAATATATTAATTTTTAAGTAGAAAATATATGCTTAAAATAAACAATAAAACTAATAAATATTTTATAAATTTAAAATGTGAATAATTTGAAAATTAATATTTAGTATAGTTTAATAAATAAATTAGTATAATTTAATAAGTAAATATGAGTGTTTATTTTTTTTTATTATTATTATTATTATTATTAATTGGTTTTTTTTTATATTTCTCTCATCAACCTCCATCCTAAGTTGCCCTGGAGTTTTATGGTTTTAGGATTAAAGTTTCTTTTAATATTAGATTTTACTTTTTACTAACTTTAGGTTTTACATTTAGAAAATTTAGGTTTTAACATTTGTTTTAGGTTTTACTTTTTAGGTATTAATATCAGTTTGGAATTTTACTTTTCCGGAAATCTATGCTTAACATAGTTTTAGAGTTACAATAAAAGGTTTTAGGATTATATGTAAATTTATATGTAAAGATTTAATGTGAATAGTGATACGTTTAGTTTATAAGTGGATTTATATATATGATGGTGGAAAATTAGTGTAAATTGTGGCAAAAATTTATTACAGATGTGATGTAAAAGCTAGAAAAAAAATTTAAATTGAATCAGTTAGAAGAAGCCGTGAATTAGTTTTTTATAAACATAACTATATTAAAAAAACAGATTATTGTGAACAATATATCAGTTAATTTTAATAATTTATAGAAATGAATTACATTGTACATGGGAAATTAATATAATAGTTTAAATTTAAACTAAATACAGTAAATAAATTATTAAAAACTAATCTACATCACACTACTGGAAAGAAGGAACTAAAAAAACCACATTACAGTATGTGGATTAACTACACTACAACTAAAGTACAATATTCAATAAAGATGAGACTATCTAAAGAAAAAGTAGTAGCGTCCAGGCCAAGAAATCAATCGAAAATATTCTTATAAAACAGCAAAAAAATACTCTCTCTATTACGTAATGCAGTGTGTCATGAGAAACCTTGCTCTCCACATATCAGTTTTTGTCCTTAAAAGGATGAAGAAATTAATGGAAAGAAAGATGAAATGAAAGGGATTATTGAAATGAGACGACTAGCCGCGATTCGTTAGAGAGTATAACTAACAACAAACGAACTATAAAACCCTACGACTTATTGACAAGCAGGTTTACCGTCTCTGCGATTCCTATGAATTGAATCAATCAGTTGAATTTTTTTGACATAAAAAAAATGACATAGATTATTATTTTTGAAATGAATTATATAGGCATATGTGAAAGGCAGGACGCAAACGCAATTAATAAGATGTGCGGGCAACCAACAAAATTATACTCCCATAATACTGCAGAAAATATTGTCCATGATGTAGTGGGAAATGAAAATCCCACCGGTCTCTCTCAGTGCCACTATCGGTCATTACGAGGATGAAAAATTAGCTTTTCATTACATTTTTAATAATTAGGTTTAATATAACGTTTAATGGTATTAGGTTTAGTTTTTTTAATATTAGTTTCATTTTTAATAATATTAGATTTAATAAAAAGTTTAATAGTATTAATTTATTTTAATAGTAATAAAATATTATTACGTTAGGGTAGTATAATATTAATTAATAACATTATTATCGATTATAATTAACAATATTTTAACATTAAAACCGACTAATATCAACACTTATATAAAGTTAATAACAATTATGCAGTACTAATATCAATAATATTAATATTAATAAAATTAATAAAAATATTATTACTAATTATAATAATGTTATATTAATAATATTAGGTTTAGGTTTAATAATAATATTTTAGGCTTATAATGACATTGGTTTAATATAGTAAGTGTTAATATTTGTATTCAAGCTTCTCTGATCCATAATGAATTAAACAAAGTCTTTCGGTAGAAATCACATGAGAGAATTTTTTGGGTGAAGCGTTTTGAACCAACAAGTGTGGTTCATCATGTGGTCTTCATGATGAACCACACTTGTTGGTTCAAAACGCGTCACCCAAAAAATTCTCTCATGTGATTTCTACGAGAAAGATTTTTTTAATGGTTAATATTATTATTATGGATTATTATTAAAAATATTTTCATAATAAATCTCACTATTATTATTATTTAATTTTAAGGCCACAACGAATAGAGACACTACATTAGTGTATGAGACTCTTATTTGTGGGACAAGGGACTCACCTCCACCACCTGAGCGCAGTGATTTAATTGCTAGGTCTAAGAAGACATGCATACTCTATCCCACTCTAGTTTTGCACCTGTGACCTCTTAAGAGGAAACATGATCCGCATTTAAACAGGAATTCAACAAATTACAGAGATAACCATAAATATAGAGACGAGATAACCATAAACACAGAGATGTAGCGGAAATAATACTTCATTTCATTACTGTAAAACACTGAAATATGCTTACAAACAAAAATGGAAATAAATCAGCTAGGGCGATGGTAGTTGATCTCTGAGAAGAGATGTGGCAGCTACATGCCTATGAAGTATCTTATAATGAGGCTCGAAGGCCTATTTATTGTTGAGAAATAATGGAAAACCCTTAACATCCCAAAACGTAACCCTAGAAGATGAAACGTCAAATTGTGGGTGCCATTTAGGTAAATTGGTACATCAATTTCCCGAGGTCGTAATTTTGGCACCCGATCTCTGTTTGACACGTACAATAGCTCGTTAGAAAGATCTATCTGAGAACTATAATTTTGGGAAGACTGATGGACCCATGTTGCTCCCAGGTTTCCCAAAAAAACATCATTTAGGGCCTCAAAACGGCTCCAAAAGTTCAGGACACGAAAAACTACTAAAAATAGTAAATTGTGCTACAATTACAGAAACTGAAAAATTGAAAGAGACAATTGTGGGGGTCCAATTGGGATAGCTGGGTGGGCACCGACATGCACTTGGATCATTCCTCCCCCCTTAGGGAGCAATGGTCCCCATTGCATTGAGTTCCCCCATCTGCTGAACTTGGTCCCTGGTGAGTTCTGCAATCTCGGATGTGTCCAGTAATGGTGGAAAGCATGGTCGAGGGCAGTACACATTGAAAAATTGGCGCAGGAGAAGGAATGGAGGAATGTTGTGCTCCAAAGAAATATTTCCCGCGGCCTTGGTAATGGTTTAAGGACCATGTCGCCGTGGTCGGAGTTTCTAATGGGCTCTTGTAAGGTGTTCTTTCTACAGATGCAACCAGAGTTTTTTGACCATTTGAGGCTTGTGTGGTACCCCTGTGGGTGAGGAGAAGTTGTTCCTATGTTCTTTCATGACCGTATCCCTTTATTGTTGCTGCTGCGTGGAGGAACCCTTCACGAGGGTCATGGATGTGGTGACGATCTTCCCCTTACTTTCAAAGTGAACCAGACAGAAAATGAATTTCCTAGTCTGGGAGATGAGCTTGCTGCCTTTCTTGGTAGTGCTAAAAGAGGTGGCAGTAGGTGGGGCTACCTCTGGTATCCTATATAATGAATTATTTAAAGAAATAATGACGGCGCGAGGCCTTGACTCTTACACAGCATGTCACCTCCACAAGTATGGTTGGCCCAATAAAACATCACAAACATCTAGAGGTGTAACATCACACAATACCTCATTTGTGAAGGGCTTGATGCTGTAGGGAAGGCAACACTACTAGTGAACTTTGATATCTCGTCCTTCATGAAGCCACCTGATACTGTACGATTGCGGGTGTTGTGTAGGCATTTGGCCCAACCGCTTCACAACCTCTGCTGAAATGAGGTTCTATTGGTTGCCATTGTCGATAATGAATTGCAGCGGTGAACTCTTCACACATATCTGTGAGTGGAAAAGGTGCTCCCCCTCCTCTGGGTCTTCGGGATAATTCTTTTGGATCTTGGTGGTGGCGACAGTGACGCTAGGCTCTGCATCAATGATCTGCTTCCCTTTGACATTCCCCTTGTCAGGTTCTAACTCAGGGTCGGAACATGCACCTGAATCTGAAGCCTTCAACTCAGCCACCAGCGACTGCTTGGTCTGACACTCACTTGTGTTATGAGTGGGACTCTTTAGGAACTCACACCACTTTCCTGTGTCCTTCTTTTACTTCGTGGTGTTGTTCTTTCCTTGTGGCTTCGATGGGTTGTCTTGGGTCACCCCGCCTTGGCTTTGTCCTTTGGTCTGTTTGAACTTTTGCTCGACTTTGACAATGTATCGATACGCCGTGCCAAGTGAGGAGATGTTCAGGAACTCTATCTCTTCCTAGATGTAACTGTGTTGGCAGCCACGGTATTTAAGTACCAAATGTAGCTCAGAGTCCTTGATAGCCAACTGTGTGCGAATGGTATGAAAAATGTTTGTGAACCTCAGCACATCTTGGTCCCTTCCCTACTGCACCGTGGTCCATTTGATGTATTTGTCCTCATAGATTTTGACAGGGTAGTACTGCTCCTTGACGGCATCCCAGAATGAATCCCAAGTGGGTGCGGCTAAAAATAGTGAGCACGTACATTCATTCTTCTGCTCGCAGTAGGTTTCCAACCAGTCCTTGACATGGGGGCCTACTTTGAGAAGAGCGAAAACAATCTTTTCCCGACTCAAAAATTAATGAATAAAAAAATACCCATCTAGAAGATTTAACCATTTATCTACGGCATCTATGTCTATTTGACCCTGGAAGATGGAGATTTCGAAATTAACTTGTACCTTAAATGGTGTGGCGTTTCCATAGTAGCTGTTGGAAGCCGATGTGTTGCCTCTGGGTAGCTGCTGAAGGATTTGCACAAAGTTATCCATCATCGCATTCCTTTGCTGCTCGAGGGCTTCTTCGATAAAGATTTTGATAGGATCTCCTGCCCCCTCGTCTTTATTTTCATTCGCCATGGGAGTTCATCAAGATTTGTGAGGCTGGTCTTGCAAAGGTTCGACTAGTTCAAGCCCTAACTCCTTATATCTCAACCTCGTTGGGGACATGCAAAGAAAAATAGTGAAAAAAACAGGCTACTCTGATACCACTGATCGAGATTTAAATAGGAATGCAACGAATTATAGAGATAACCATAAACACAAAGATGTAGCAGAAATAATACTTCATTTCATTACTGTAAAATACTGAAATATTCTTACAAACAGAGATGGAAATAAACTAGCTAGGGTGATGGTAACTTATCTCTTAGAAGAGATGTGGCGGCTACATGCCTCTTAACTATCTCACAATGAGGCTCGAAGGCCTATTTATTTTTTAGAAACAATGGAAAACCCTCAACATCCCAAAACCTAACCCTAGAATATGAAACACCAAAGTGTGAGCCCCGTTTGGGTAAATTGGTACATCAATTTCCCCGGGTCATAACTTTGGCACCCAATCTCCATTTGACACGTACAATAGCTTATTAGAAAGATATATTCGAGAACTGTAACTTTGGGAAGAGAGACATCGGTCCATGGACCCATGTTCTCCCAGATTTCCCAAAAAACATCGTTTAGGGCCTCAAAATAGCTCCAAAAGTTCAGGACCCGAAAAACTTCTAAAAATAGTAAACTAGGCTACAATTACGGAAATTGCAAAACTGAAAGACACAATTGTGGGTGTCTAAGTGGGATAGGAGGGTGGCCACCAACATCCACCTAGATCATTCCTCCCCCCTTAGGAAGCAATGGTCCCCATTGCGTTGAGTTCCTCCATCTATTGAACTTGGTCCCTGGTGAGCTGTTCTGCAATCTCAACTGTGTCCAGTAATGGTGGGAAGCATGGTCGAGGGCAATACACATTAAACACTTGGTGCAGGCAAAGGAATGGAGGAATGTTGTGCTCCAAAGAATTATTTGCCGTAGCATTGGTAATGGTGTAAGGACCATGTCGGTGTGGTCGGAGTTTCTGATAGGCTCTTGTAAGGCATTCTCTTTGCATATGCAACCAGAATTTCTTTCCCATCTGAAGCTTGTATGGTACACCTGTGGGCGAGGAGAAGTTGTTCCTATGTTCTGTCATGACTGTATCCCTTTGTTGTTGCTGCTGCATGGAGGAACCCATCATGGGGGTCAAGGATGTGGTGACGATCTTCCCCTTACTTTGGGAGTGAACTAGATAGAAAATGAATTTTCTAGTCCAAGAGATGAGCTTGCTACCTTTCTTGGCAGTGATCAAAGAGGTGGCGATAGGTGGGGCTACCTCTGGTATCCTGTATAATGAATTATTCAAAGAAATAATGATAGTGTGAGGCCTTGACTCATACACATCATGTCACCTCCACAAGTATGGCTGGCCTAATAAAACATCACAAACATCAAGAGGTGTAACATCACACAATACCTCATCTGTGAAGGGCTTGATGCTGTGGGGAAGGTGGCACTACTGGAAAAGTTTGAGATCTCGTCCTTCATGATGCCACCCGATACTGTATGGATGTTGGTGTGGTGTAGTCAGTAGGCCCAACCACTTCACAACCTCTGCTGAAATGAGGTTATTTTGGCTACCACTATCGACAATGAATTGCAGCAGCGAACCCTTCACCCACATATGTGAGTGAAAAAGATGCTCCCCCTCCTCTGGGTCTTTGGGCTCATTCTTCTGGATCTTGATGATGGCAACAGTGATGTTGGGCTCTGCATCAATTATCAGCTTCCCTTTGACATTGCTCTTGTTAGGTTCTGACTTAGGCTCAAAACATGCACGTGATTTTGAAGCCTTCAACTCAGCCACGAGTGACTGCTTGGTCCGACACTCACTTGTGTTATGAGTAGGGCTCTTGTGTAACTCACACCACTTTCCTATGTCTTTCTTTGACTCCGTGGTGTTTTTCTTTTCTTGTGGCTTCGATGGGTTGTATTGGGTCACCCCGCCTTGGCTTTGTTCTTTGGTCTTCGGATTTGCGGATCCAAAGTCTCGATTCTTCTGTTTGAACTTTTGTTTGATTTTGACAGCATATCGATACGTCATGCCTTGTGAGTTGATGTTCAGGAACTCCATCTCTTCCTGGATGTATCTGTGTAGGAAGTCATGGTATATGAGTACCAAATGTAGCTCAGAGTCCTTGATAGCCAACTGTGTGTGAAGGGTATGAAAAATGTTTGTGAACTCTGGCACATCTTGGTCCCTTCCCTGCCGTAGTGTGGTGCATTTGCTGTATTTGTCCTCATAGCTTTTGATAGGGTAGTACTGCTCCTTGACGATATCCCAGAATGAATCCGAAGTGGGTGTGGCTGAAAATAGTGAGCATGTACTTTCATTCTTCTGCTTGCAGTAGGCTTCCCACTAGTTTTGACGTGGGGGATTGCTTTGAGAAGAGCGAAAATAATCTTTTCTCAACTCGAAAATTCATGAACAGAAAAATACCCATCTAGCAGATTTAACCATTTATCTATGGCATTTGTGTCTATTTAATGCTCGAAGATGCGGGATTTCAAAATTAACTTGTACCTTAAATGGTGCAGCATTTCCAGAGTAGTTGTTGGAAGCTGATGTATAGCCTCTGGGTAGCCGCTAAAGGATCTCCGCAAAGTTATCCATCATCGCATTCCTTTGCCACTTGAGGGCTTCTTCAAGCAAGATTTTGATAGGATCTCCTCCCCCTCGTCTTTCTTTTCATCCGACATGGGAGTCCATCAGGATTTTCGAGGTTGGTCTTGCAAAGGTTCGACCAGCTCAAGCCCTAACTCCTTATATCCTGACCTCGTTGGGGACATGCAAAGAAAAACTTTGAAAAAACAGACTGCTCTGATACCACTGATCCAGATTTAAATAGGAATGCAACAAATTACAGGGAACCATAAATATAGAGATGAGATAACCATAAACATAGAGATGTAGCGGAAATAATACTTCATTTCATTATTGTAAAATACTGAAATATGCTTACAAACAAAAACAAAAATAAACCAGGTAGGGTGATGCTAGCTTATCTCTGAGAAATGATGTGGCAGCTACATGCCTCTAAACTGTCTTACAATAACACTCGAAGGCCTATTTATTGTTGAGAAACAATCGAAAACCCTTAATATCCTAAAACCTAACCCTAGAAGATGAAACGCCAAATTGTGGCCACTGTTTGTGTAAATTGGTACATCAATTTCCCGGGGTCGTAACATTACCACCCGATCTTCATTTGATGCGTACAATAGCTCATTAGAAAGATCTATCTGTGAACTACATCTTTTGGAAGAGAAAAATCAACCCATGGACCCATGTTGCTCCCAGATTTCCCAAAAATCGTCGTTTAGGGCCTCAAAACGACTCCGAAAGTTGAGGACCCGAAAAACCGCTAAAAATAGTAAATTGTGCTACAATTACGGTAACTGAAAAACTAAAAGAGACAGTTGTGGGGGTCAAAGTGTGATAAGTGGGTGGCCACCAACATCCACCTCGATCAAAACATGTGCTGTTAACCATTAAGCCCTAATAATAACTACCAATCTTATTTTCTTTAGAAAATATTGACAAGATTAATATTAAAATTGATAATATTAATAGTAATATTATTAATAATTATAATAATGTTCCATTAATACTTTATTACATTAATTATAACATATATATTATTAATATAATTATAATATTTTATATAACAATTCATATTTGTATTAATATTAATTCTATTCATAATATTATTAGTAACATTTAATAATAATAATAATAATAACAACAACGAAAACATCTTGATAATTGTATGCTTCCAATATAGTTTTATATTGTTCGAACTATAGTTTTTAATGGTCTCATTGACATTAAGATTAAAAACATTTGGGAATAATGTGATGCCAATATAGATTTATATTGTTTTCACTAGAGTTTTTAATGGTCTCCAATGTATCTCAAATGACAACACTTTTTAGTTTCAATACATATTTCCAAGTTTTAACCATGGACCCATATATTGATAGTTTTGGTTAACCATCACAACCATTCTTAGGCATCAACAACCACCATATGGTAACTGTCATCAAATCATGGTCAACAATAGAAAAAACATATTTGAAATATGGTCATATCTAGTCAAATTGTATTCAAACCATGATCAAGTATAGTCCATATTCAACTATAGTTTAAGATTTTCAAACCATTGTTAAATAATCATCAATCACAGTCTAACCATATTCAAGCATAGATGATCATGATTGACCATAGACATATCATGGTCAACTATTATAATATAATTATTAACCATTATCATTCATAGTCATGATACAATGAATGATATTTAAACATGGTGAACATGGATAGCTATTGTCAACCATTCTCAACCATAGTCAAACAATTATTGAAGATAACTCTGTTCACCCATGGTTAAACGATGTTGGTCTATAATGAATGCTTGATTAAAATGTTAAATAATATTAATATCAATATGGTTTAAAACACATTGGTTTAGTAATGTGGTTGATTATGTTTGACATTTAACACTCTCCAACTTTAGTCAAGCATAATCACCAACTATTATTATTCATTAATATTAATAATCAAACATGGTCAACCACATTATTCAACTATATCCAAAAAAAGCCACCCATTGTAGTCAATGTTTGAATAGTTAACCATGATCAAATTTCGTTAGCCCTATGTTAACCATGCTTGATAATATCTACCCTTGTTTAGTCAAAGACATCCATAATCAACATAGCTCAACCATATTCAATTACATAATCAAGCATGGTTAACCAAAGTTAAAGATTTTCAACCTTAGTCAATTACGGTGATCCTTGTTTGGTCACAATCAAGATTTAAAAATGTTTAATAATAACAGTACTAATATTAATAAAGTTGACTAGTAATGTGATTGACATATGTTGATCAATGAAGTAATGTGGTGAGAATGATGAACCATGGTCCACCATAGTAAAAAATG
Organism: Pinus tabuliformis; assembly: GCA_031772625.1. NCBI lineage: Eukaryota > Viridiplantae > Streptophyta > Pinopsida > Pinales > Pinaceae > Pinus > Pinus tabuliformis. Next base: position 1,396,413,178 of record CM062804.1, read on the forward strand.
TTCAACAATTGTAAACTGTGGTTGATGATGGTCAACCATATCAATCATAGACAATTGTGAACAACTATGGTTTAATATGATCAGCTATGGTCAAGAATGGTTGAATATGGTCAATCATGTTCAAATATGGTCAATGTTGGAAATAATACTGAGAGGGGGGGGTGAATCAGTATTATCAAGTTCTTTTAACAAATCTTCCTTATTTATACTTTGAATTATTTTTGCATATCAGTACCATAAAATAATGAGCATGAACAAGAAAGACAGATAGTCACACCAAAGAACACAAGATATAAGGTGGAAACCCAATGTGGGTGAAAACCACCTGCTGCAATATGTCTCTATCTTCTTTCAAATTAGAAACTCTTTTTACAATGATTTTGTACTGGTGCAGTCCTTTACCAGTACACAAGCTGCAACCTACAGAGAGCTACAACTCTCTCTCGTTTTCCAGTCTCTCCTGGAAGGGAGCTACAACCCCCTACTTCTTTTCTTACAAGGACCACTTTTCATAAATTTTCAAACTGGATCCATAACATCAAATGATCATCAAGTACATGTAAATTACACAGTCAACTGCAGTAACCAGATCAACAATAACAGAACTAAACCCAGAACACCTTATCAATAGAAAAATTCAGTCAACAGAAGATCTTAAGACAGATACGCAGTTTTTCTTTCTCTGGCCTGCATCGCTACGCACTACACCTTCTGCTTCCCTGTGTATACACGCAGAGAGCCTTCTGCTGTGCCGCGTACCCACGCACTGCTTCTTCAATCGCGCTGTGTACTGTTACTGTAGGTATGCACCCAGAGACACTATCGCGCCGCGTACTTTTATTGTGCGTACGCACTTGAACCTCTATCGCGTTGCGTACCCATGCAGTTCTGCTTCTTCTGCTCTGCGTACCCACGCAGTTCTGCTTCTTCTGCTCTGCGTACCCACGCATCTCTCCTGTTTCTCTTCTGCGTACCCATGCACTTGCACCGTTAATCACCTGTGTACTTCTGATTAGGGCCGATTTGGCAGTTCACCGGTGTGCCACAGTTAGTCGGATGCCCAGATCTGATCATGCGCTCGAGAGATCACCCTTCACAAATTCGCTTTCAACTTCACTTTCATATAGATCAAGCTTTTAAGACAATAACCCAATATTTCAGATCTTAAGATTTTCAATTTGCAAAAGATTCTTAGCCAAGTGATCTCCTTTGCTTTATATAGGCAAGCTCCTCCTAAAATCATGGATCAATACCATAGATAACCAATACCAGGGGCCCAAAAACATGGGGATCAATAATAATAATAATATAAAACAATACCACGGACCAAAACCATAGAATCAAGAGCGGCGGGCTAAATACCACGGGCCAAACATAGGAAACCCCACGTGAACGCGCTTCTCTGCCTTGAAGTAAGTGAAACTGGGGGTACGCACCTTCTGAACGGGTTACCTGCATGTCTGGCCGCGGTCCCTTCACAGTGTACCTGCGTGTACGCATCTTCTGAACTGTTCTCCTACGTACTTCTTAAATTTTCAACATTTTGAGAGCCTGATCAGAGCATTGCCACTTGGGGGTGTTGCCATCAAGTACAACATCTGTAACATAGAGCCATACCAGAATCATAATGCCAACAATCTCCCCTTTTGGACTTGATGGCAACCTCAAAATCTTCATCTTCATTCTCCCCCTTTGACATCAAGGGCAAAGGGTTATGCTCCCCCTAAGAACATGCTCCCCCTGAATATGAACTAGATCTGCAAAGAAGAACCATAATCTACCAAACACCATAAATGACCATGAAAGAGATAGAGACATATTGCAGCTATAATTAGACCAGCATCCATGTTCTCTTTCTGTACATCCTCCATAATGCCAACAATGCATTATATGCTCCCTCTGAACCTGTGCCATTCAATCTTCAACCAATCCGCAACCCAGCACATGTACGCATATACCCAGATAAACCATGCGTACGACCATCAATCAGAAGAGTTTCAACAATAAGATGATGCATCAACAACCCCCAGCTTTTGCTGAGGTATTCAAAAGTCTCCCTGGGCAATGGTTTGGTGAGTATATCAGCCACTTGTTCCTTAGAAGGAACATACTCCAACTTGACCTTCTGTTCAAGCACTTGTTCCCAGAGAAAATGATACATGATTGGTATGTGCTTGGTTTTTGAATGCATGACTGGGTTCTTTGAGATACTGATTGCACTTGTGTTATCACATAAGATGGGAATAGGAGGAGTACAAGTGATTTGAAAATCCTGCAAGGTCTGCATCATCCAAAGGAGTTGAGTGCAGCAAGATGCAGCAGCAACATATTCCGCTTCAGCTGTAGACAAGGCAATCGAACTCTGTTTCTTGCTGAACCAAGATACTAGTCTGGAACCCATAAAGAAAGCACCACCACTTGTGCTCTTTCTGTCATCCACGCTTCCAGCCCAATCTCCATCTGTATAAGCATGAAGTGTGAGATCTGTATCTCTAGGATACCATAAGCCATAATTTTGAGTCCCTTGAAGATATTTGAAAATTCTCTTCACTGCCTGAAGATGAGTCTCCTTCGGATTTGCCTGAAATCTTCCAACTATTCCAACTACATGCATGATGTCCGGTTGGGTACCTATCAAATAAAGTAAACTTCCAATCATAGATCTTTAGGTTGGTTGATGCACTGCTGCAGATTCATCATTTGCACTGAGGCTACATCCTGTGACCATGGGTGTACATACTAGTTTTGCATCTTCCATGCCATATTTCTTCAAAATCTGTTTGAGATACTTGGTTTGAGACAAAAGGATCCCTCCTTCTTTTTGTTGGATTTGTAAACCAAGAAAATATGTCAGTTCTCCCAGCAAGGACATTTCGAATTCTTTCTGCATCACCAAGGCAAAGTTTTGACTCACAGCTTCTTCATTGCTGCCAAAGATAATGTCATCTACATACACAACAAGTATTAGCAATTTGTCATTTTCAACTTTTATATAAATATTGCTATCTGCTGAGCCTTTTGAAAAGCCTTGTTGATGAAGATATTTGTCCAAACGATAGTACCAAGCCCTTGGAGCTTGTTTGAGACCATAGAGAGCCTTTTTCAATCTGCATACAAGATTTGGATCATTTCCAAGAATGAACCCATCTGGCTGCTCAATGTATACTTCTTCTTCCAAGTCTCCATTCAGAAAGGCTGATTTCACGTCCATTTGAAATACTTTGAAGTTTTGAAAGCTTGAGAGAGCAAGGAACATTCGGATGGCCTCAAGTCTTGCAACAGGAGCAAAGGTTTCTTCAAAGTCTATTCCTTCTTGCTGCGCATACCCTTTACAAACAAGTCTGGCCTTGTTTCTAATTACTTCTCCATTTTCATTCAATTTATTTTTGAAGACCCATTTTGTTCTGATAACATTCTTATCCTTTGGTCTAGGAACCAGCTCCCAAGTGTTGTTCTTTTCGATCTGCTCAATTTCTTCATCCATTGCTTTCACCCAACATTCATCTTTGCATGCCTCTTTCACATTTTGTGGTTCAGTGGAGGAGAGTAATGCCAAATAGCTTGAAGCTTCTGCAACTGTTCTTCTTGTTTTTACACCTGCTTCTTTCTGCCCCACAATCTGAGATTCTGGATGATTCTTCTGAACATATCTGGATGGAGTCTTCTCTTCTATTCTTGTCTGCTCCTCTGGTTCTTCTTGAGGTTCTTCTTCTTCATCATTCTGTCTTTGAGGGTAGCCTTCATCTTCTTCGATGTCTTCATGATGTACCTGCCTACATCAATGCTGTCAACGATTCTACCAAGTCTTTTATTGTAGCATTTGTATGCTTCGCTATTTGGCGAATAACCAAGAAGAATACCTTCATCTGCTCTAGGTTCAAGTTTTCCAAGTTGCTCATCAATATTCTTAATATAACATTTGCTCCCAAAGATTTTGAAGTGCTTTACTGAAGGAGTCTCACCACACTAGAGCTCATGAGGGGTTTGAGTGCTGTTCACCCGGACATTTGTTTTGTTGAGAATAAAAACCGCAGCATGTGCAGCTTCACCCCAGAAAGTGGCGGGAGTTCCCGACTCATCAAGCATAGCAGGAGCCATTTGTTGGACTGTTCTGTTCATTCTTTCCACAACTCCATTTTGCTGAGGAGTTCTAGCTGTAGAGAATTCTCTTCTTATCCCATGTTCTTCACAAAAATCAAAAAATTCATTTGAGGTAAACTCCCCACCTCTATCGGATCTGAGGCACTTAATTTTGTGTCCTGATTTGTTTTCAACCAAGGCTTTGAAGGATTTGAATTTTTCGAATGCTTCATCTTTGTGCTTCATAAGTCCTAACCAGATAAACCTGGAGAAATCGTCAATGAATAATATCAAGTATTCTTCTCCTCGAGGTGTTCTTTTCCTGAATGGACCACATGTATCTGTATGAACTAGCTCAAGAGGCATGCTAGCTGATCCTTCCTTCTCTGGAAAGTTAGTTCTGGTTTGCTTTCCAAACTGACATGATTTGCATATGGTGTTGTCTGGAATTTTGATATCTGGAAGATCGCGAACTGCCTGATATTTGCATGCTTTCCTTATTTGTGAAAAGCTTAGATGCCCCAACCTCCGATGCCATAACCAATGCTCATCATCCTTGCTCAGATAGAATTGTTGTTCTTCTTCTTCAAATATGTATAGATTATTTGGAGTTCTTTTACCTTTGATCACTGTTTTACCTGTATCAAGATCATGAACAAGACATCCATTTGATCTGAATATCAGCTTGGTTCTTTGATCACACATCTGGCTGACACTTAGAAGATTATGCTTCAATCCATCAACATACAAAACATTTCCAGCTTTGACCTTTTCTTTTAACTGAGCAATGCCTTTTCCTTTTATGGTTGCAGGAGTATCATTTCCAAAAGAAACTTTCTTTCCTTTTTCTAGAGCAGAATATGACTCAAGTTTTTCTTTATCACCTGTCATATGCTTCGAGCATCCACTGTCAATGTACCATAGATTTTCCTGTCCTTCTGCATAAAATGCTATCCCACATCTTTTTGTTTGTGGTTCCTTTATTCTCCATGTTTTGGTGCTTGAGGCTTGCTCCTTTGTCTGTTGAAACCTGCTCCTGCATTCAAAATCTTTATGACCAAAGTTATTGCAAATAGAACATTCAACTTCATTTTCAAGAGCCCAAAAGTTGTTATAGGTCCTTTTTGTAATCCCGGTCATACTTCTTTGTTTTTGAGCTTCTCTAGTCATGATTGTTTTATATGCAACACATTGAACTGCTTTGTGACCAAAGTTATGGCAAGAGAAACATTGTCCATTGAAGAAACTTCTGCGGTTATCAAATCTACCAGCCAAATGATTGTAATTTCTATTGTCATCCATTCTTGAACCAAATTGGGAAGATTTTACCTGTGGCTGGTTGTAGCTTTTATTCACCCTTAAGACGGATTGCCCCTGATAGTCTCTGTTTGCAATTTGTCCCTGCTTTACCTGATGGTCTCCATTGTGCTTTTGCTCATTCCTTCTTGCTGCATCAAGATAACTTTTTGAGGTGGATGCTTGAGAAGTTTCTCCATTATAGCCCAGACCTGTCTTGTTTAGAGGAGAACGATGTACATTGATAATCTCATCCAAAGCTTCAGATCCTTTGACAAACTTAAGATTAATAGCTTTTGTTTTCTCAATCTCTTTTCTAAGACCAACAATTTCACCTTCTAATTTTTCAAGATGTTTTTCCTTTTCATCAATTTGAAATTGTAGAGTATCAATGATCATATTCTTTTCTTCTATACATCTCTTGAGTTTAGTAATTTCTTCATAAAGGCTATCCACATCTATAGCATCCATATAATCATCATCTTCAAATGCCATTAACAGTTTATAGTCATTACCTCGTTCATATTCATCACTATTTGATAGACCATCACTATCTTCATGAGTGTAGTAGCTTTTCTTATTTGCACTCTGTTTCTTGTTCCATCTAGCAGGTTCCTTTCCTTTATCCTTATAAGGGCATTTTGCAGCATAATGACCTACTCTTCCACAAGCAAAGCATTTAAAAGGTAACTTACCTCTGAACCTTCCAGAACCCCTTTGAAGATTTCTGACAAAATTTGATTCTTCTTCTTCTTCTGGCACGTGACTTGCTTCATAATAATCTCCTTTGCCTGAAGCCTTGAAAGCAGCTTCTCTTCTGTCTGATGGACCTCCCTTTCTCATTTCATAAGCAGTTAGAATTCCATGTAGCTGAGACATAGTAAGAATTCGTAGATTTTCCTTTTCTTCTATTGCAGACACTTTAGATTCAAACTTGGGGGACAATGATCTTAGAACTTTTTCAACCACAGTAGCCTCTTTTATTTCTTCACCCAAGTTTTTCATGCAATTAACAATCTCATCTACCCGAAGAAAATAGTTAGCCACACTTTCATCATTATACATCCTGAGATTCTCATACTGAATCCTGAGAGTTTGCAGTTTAGCACGCTTTACCTGTTCATCTCCTTCATAGCTCAAGACAATCTTGTCCCATATTTCTTTTGCGGATTTATATTGCATAACCTTTACGAATTCTGTTTGAGATAAGCATCCCAGCAAAGTATTGACTGCTTTAGCATTTGTTTCATATTTCTTTTTTTCGGTCGCATCTGTAGGAGTAGCTGAAGGAAAAGTGTAGCCTGTATCTATGATATCCCAAACTTTTGTACCAAGAGATTGAAGATAGGCAGTAACTCTTACCTTCCAATATTGAAGTTTGTCCCATCAAAAATTGGTGGCCTGATTGATGCTTCCCTCTCGTAGTTGCTCATGATGAATGATCTTCCTTCAAGCGATCAAGCTTCTCCGAAGGACCTGCTCTGATACCAATTGTTGGAAATAATATTGAAGGGGGGGGGGTGAATCAGTATTATCAAGTTCTTTTAACAAATCTTCCTTATTTATACTTTGAATTATTTTTGCATATCAGTACCATAAAATAATGAGCATGAACAAGAAAGATAGATAGTCACACCAAAGAACACCAGATATAAGGTGGAAACCCAATGTGGGTGAAAACCACCTGCTGCAATATGTCTCTATCTTCTTTCAAATTAGAAACTCTTTTTACAATGATTTTGTACTGGTGCAGTCCTTTACCAGTACACAGGCTGCAACCTGCATAGAGCTACAACTCTCTCTCGTTTTCCAGTCTCTCCTGGAAGGGAGCTACAACCCCCTACTTCTTTTCTTACAAGGACCACTTTTCATAAATTTTTAAACTGGATCCATAACATCAAATGATCATCAAGTACATGTAAATTACACAGTCAACTGCAGTAACAAGATCAACAATAACAGAACTAAACCCAGAACACCTTATCAACAGAAAAATTCAGTCAACAGAAGATCTTAAGACAGATACGCAGTTTTTATTTCTCTGGCCTGCGTCGCTATGCACTACACCTTCTGCTTCCCTATGTATACACGCAGAGAGCCTTCTGCTGCACCGCGTACCCACGCATTGCTTCTTCAATCGCGCTACGTACTGTTACTATAGGTACACACCCACAGACACTATCGCGCCACGTACTTTTACTGTGCGTACGCACCTGAACATCTGTCGCGCTGCGTACCCATGCAGTTCTGCTTCTTCTGCTCTGTGTACCCACGCAGTTCTGCTTCTTCTACTCTGCGTACCCACGTAGCTCTCCTGTTTCTCTTCTGCGTACCCACGCACTTGCACCGTTAATCACCTGCGTACTTCTGATTAGGGCCGATTTGGCAGTTCACCGGTGTGCCACAGTTAGTCGGATGCCCAGATCTGATCATGCGCTCGAGAGATCACCCTTCACAGATTCGCTTTCAACTTCACTTTCATATAGATCAAGCTTTTAAGACAATAACCCAATATTTCAAATCTTAAGATTTTCAATTTGCAAAAGATTCTTAGCCAAGTGATCTCCTTTGCTTTATATAGGCAAGCTCCTCCTAAAATCATGGATCAATACCATAGATAACCAATACCAGGGGCCCAAAAACATGGGGCACAATAATAATAATAATATAAAACAATACCACGGGCCAAAACCATAGAATCAAGAGCGGCGGGCTAAATACCACGGGCCAAACATAGGAAACCCCACGTGAACGTGCTTCTCTGCCTTGAAGTAAGTGAAACTGGGGGTACGCACCTTCTGAACGGGTTACCTGCGTGTCTGGCCGCGGTCCCTTCACAGTGTACCTGCGTGTATGCATCTTCTGAACTGTTCTCTTGCGTACTTCTTAAATTTTCAACATTTTGAGAGCCTGATCAGGGCATTGCCACTTGGGGGTGTTGCCATCAAGTACAAAATCTGTAACATAGAGCCATACCAGAAACATAATGCCAACAATCTCCCCCTTTGGACTTGATGGCAACCTCAAAATCTTCAGCTTCATTCTCCCCCTTTGACATCAAGGGCAAAGGGTTATGCTCCCCCTAAGAACATGTTCCCCCTGAATATGAACCAGATCTGCAAAGAAGAACCATAATCTACCAAACACAATAAATGACCATGAAAGAGATAGAGACATATTGCAGCTATAATTAGACCAGCATCCATGTTCTCTTTCTGTACATCCTCCATAATGACAACAATGCATTATATGCTCCCCCTGAACCTGTGCCATTCAATCTTCAACCAATCCGCAGCCCAGCACATGTACGCATATACCCCAGATAAACCATGCATACAACCATCAATCAGAAGAGTTTCAACAATAAGATGATGCATCAACAACCCCCACCTTTTGCCTGAGGTATTCAAAAGTCTTCCTGGGCAATGGTTTGGTGAGTATATCAGCCACTTGTTCCGTAGAAGGAACATACTCCAACTTGACCTTCTGTTCAAGCACTTGTTCCTGGAGAAAATGATACTTGATTGGTATGTGCTTGGTTTTTGAATGCATGACTCGGTTCTTTGAGATGTTGATTGCACTTGTGTTATCACATAAGATGGGAATAGGAGGAGTACAAGTGATTTGAAAATCCTGCAAGGTCTGCATCATCCAAAGGAGTTGAGTGCAGCAAGATGCAGCAGCAACATATTCCGCTTCAGCTGTAGACAAGGCAATCGAACTCTGTTTCTTGCTGAACCAAGATACTAGTCTAGAACCCATAAAGAAAGCACCACCACTTGTGCTCTTTCTGTCATCCACGCTTTCGGCCCAATCTACATCTGTATAAGCATGAAGTGTGAGATCTGTATCTCTAGGATATCATAAGCCATAATTTTGAGTCCCTTGAAGATATTTGAAAATTCTCTTCACTGCCTGAAGATGAGTCTCCTTCGGATTTGCCTGAAATCTTCCAACTATTCCAACTGCATGCATGATGTCCGGTCGGGTACCTGTCAAATAAAGTAAACTTCCAATCATAGATCTGTAGGTTGGTTGATGCATTGCTGCAGTTTCATCATTTGCACTGAGGCTACATCCTGTGACCATGGGTGTACATACTGGTTTTGCATCTTCCATGCCATATTTCTTCAAAATCTGTTTGAGATACTTGGTTTGAGACAAAAGGATCCCTCCTTCTTTTTGTTGGATTTGCAAACCAAGAAAATATGTCAGTTCTCCCAGCAAGGACATTTCGAATTCTTTCTGCATCACCAAGGCAAAGTTTTGATTCACAGCTTCTTCATTGCTGCCAAAGATAATGTCATCTACATACACAACAAGTATTAGCAATTTGTCATTTTCAACTTTTATATAAATATTGCTATCTGCTGAGCCTTTTGAAAAGCCTTGTTGATGAAGATATTTGTCCAAATGATAGTACCAAGCCCTTGGAGCTTGTTTGAGACCATAGAGAGCCTTTTTCAATCTGCATACAAGATTTGGATCATTTCCAAGAATGAACCCATCTGGCTGCTCAATGTATACTTCTTCTTCCAAGTCTCCATTCAGAAAGGCTGATTTCACGTCCATTTGAAATACTTTGAAGTTTTGAAAGCTTGAGAGAGCAAGGAACATTCAGATGGCCTCAAGTCTTGCAACAAGAGCAAAGGTTTCTTCAAAATCTATTCCTTCTTGCTGCGCATACCCTTTACAAACAAGTCTGGCCTTGTTTCTAATTACTTCTCCATTTTCATTCAATTTATTTTTGAAGAACCATTTTGTTCCGATAGCATTCTTATCCTTTGGTCTAGGAACCAGCTCCCAAGTGTTGTTCTTTTCGATCTGCTCAAGTTCTTCATCCATTGCTTTCACCCAACATTCATCTTTGCATGCCTCTTTCACATTTTGTGGTTCAGTGGAGGAGAGTAATGCCAAATAGCTTGAAGCTTCTGCAACTGTTCTTCTTGTTTGTACACCTGCTTCTTTCTGCCCCACAATCTGAGATTCTAGATGATTCTTCTGAACATATCTCGATGGAGTCTTCTCTTCTATTCTTGTCTGCTCCTCTGGTTCTTCTTGAGGTTCTTCTTCTTCATCATTCTGTCTTTGAGGGTAGCCTTCATCTTCTTCGATGTCTTCATGATGTACTTTCCTAGGAATGTATCCCTTCTCATCAACCACTACATCAATGCTGTCAACGATTCTGCCAAGTATTTTATTGTAGCATTTGTATGCTTTGCTATGTGGAGAGTAACCAAGAAGAATACCTTCATCTGCTCTAGGTTCAAGTTTTCCAAGTTGCTCATCAGTATTCTTAATATAACATTTGCTCCCAAAGATTTTGAAGTGCTTTACCGAAGGAGTCTCACCACACCAGAGCTCATGAGGGGTTTGAGTGCTGTTCACCCGGACATTTTTTTTGTTGAGAATAACAACCGCAGCATGTGCAACTTCACCCCAGAAAGTGGCGGGAGTTCCTGACTCATCAAGCATAGCACGAGCCATTTGTTGGACTGTTCTGTTCATTCTTTCCACAACTCCATTTTGTTGAGGAGTTCTAGCTGTAGAGAATTCTCTTCTTATCCCATGTTCTTCACAAAAATCGAAAAATTCATTTGAGGTAAACTCCACACCTCTGTCGGATCTGAGGCACTTAATTTTGTGTCCTGATTCGTTTTCAACCAAGGCTTTGAAGGATTTGAATTTTTCGAATGCTTCATCTTTGTGCTTCATAAGTCCTAACCAGACAAACCTGGAGAAATCATCATGAATAATATCAAGTATTCTTCTCCTCGAGGTGTTCTTTTCCTGAATGGACCACATGTATCTGTATGAACTAGCTCAAGAGGCATGCTAGCTGATCCTTCCTTCTCTGGAAAGTTAGTTCTGGTTTGCTTTCCAAACTGACATGATTTGCATATGGTGTTGTCTGGAATTTTGATATCTGGAAGATCGCGAACTGCCTGATATTTGCATGCTTTCCTTATTTGTGAAAAGCTTAGATGCCCCAACCTCTGATGCCATAACCAGTGCTCATCATCCTTGCTCAGATAGCATTGTTGTTGTCCTTCTTCAAATATGTATAGATTATTTGGAGTTCTTTTACCTTTGATCACTGTTTTACCTGTATCAAGATCACGAACAAGACATCCATTTGATCTGAATATCACCTCGGTTCTTTGATCACACATCTGGCTGACACTTAGAAGATTATGCTTCAATCCATCAACATACAAAACATTTCCAGCTTTGACATTTTCTTTTAACTGAGCAATTCCTTTTCCTTTTATTGTTGCAGGAGTATCGTTTCCAAAAGAAACTTTCTTTCCTTTTTCTAGAGCAGAATATGACTCAAGTTTTTCTTTATCACCTGTCATATGCTTCGAACATCCACTGTCAATGTACCATAGATTTTCCTGTCCTTCTGCATAAAATGCTATCCCACATCTTTCTATTTGTGGTTCCTTTATTCTCCATGTTTTGGTGCTTGAGGCTTGCTCCTTTGTCTATTGAAACCTGCTCCCGCATTCAGAATCTTTATGACCAAAGTTATTGCAAATAGAACATTCAACTTCATTTTCAAGAGCCGAAAAGTTGTTATAGGTCCTTTTTGTAATCCCGGTCATACTTCTTTGTTTTTGAGCTTCTCTAGTCATGATTGTTTTATATGCAACACATTGAGCTGCTTTGTGACCAAAGTTATGGCAAGAGAAGCATTGTCCATTGAAGAAACTTCTGCGGTTATCAAATCTACCGGCCAAATGATTGTAATTTCTATTGTCATCCATTCTTGAACCAAATTGGGAAGATTTTACCTGTGGCTGGTTGTAGCTTTTGTTCACCCTTAAGACGGATTGCCCCTGATAGTCTCTGTTTGCAATTCGTCCCTGCTTTACCTGATGGTCTCCATTGTGCTTTTGCTCATTCCTTCTTGCTGCATCAAGATAACTTTTTGAGCTGGATGCTTGAGAAGTTTCTCCATTATAGCCCAGACCTGTCTTGTTTAGAGGAGAACGCTGTACATTGATAATCTCATCCAAAGCTTCAGATCCTTTGACAAACTTAAGATTAATAGCTTTTTTTTTCTCAATCTCTTTTCTAAGACCAACAATTTCACCTTCTAATTTTTCAAGATGTTTTTCGTTTTCATCAATTTGAAATTGTAGAGTATCAATGATCATATTCTTTTCTTCTATACATCTCTTGAGTTTAGTAATTTCTTCATAAAGGCTATCCACATCTATAGCATCCATATAATCATCATCTTCAAATGCCATTAACAGTTTGTAGTCATTACCTCGTTCATCTTCATCACTATTTGATAGACCATCACTATCTTCATGAGTGTAGTAGCTTTTCTTATTTGCACTCTGTTTCTTGTTCCATCTAGCAGGTTCCTTTCCTTTATCCTTATAAGGGCATTTTGCAGCATAATGACCTACTCTTCCACAAGCAAAGCATTTAAAAGGTAACTTACCTCTGAACCTTCCAGAACCCCTTTGAAGATTTCTGACAAAATTTGATTCTTCTTCTTCTTCTTCTCGCACGTGACTTGCTTCATAATAATCTCCTTTGCCTGAAGCCTTGAAAGCAGCTTCTCTTCTGTCTGATGGACCTCCCTTTCTCATTTCATAAGCAGTTAGAATTCTGTGTAGCTGAGACATAGTAAGAATTCGTAGATTTTCCTTTTCTTCTATTGCAGACACTTTAGATTCAAACTTGGGGGACAATGATCTTAGAACTTTTTCAACCACAATAGCCTCTTTTATTTCTTCACCCAAGTTTTTCATGCAATTAACAATCTCATCTACCCGAAGAAAATAGTTAGCCACACTTTCATCATTATACATCCTGAGATTCTCATACTGAATCCTGAGAGTTTGCAGTTTAGCATGCTTTACCTGTTCATCTCCTTCGTAGCTCAAGACAATCTTGTCCCATATTTCTTTTGCGGATTTATATTGCATAACCTTTACGAATTCTGTTTGAGATAAGCATCCCAGCAAAGTATTGACTGCTTTAGCATTTGTTTCATATTTCGTTTTTTCGGCCGCATCTGTAGGAGTAGCTAAAGGAAAAGTGTAGCATGTATCTATGATATCCCAGACTTTTGTACCAAGAGATTGAAGATAGGCAGTAACTCTTACCTTCCAATAATTGAAGTTTTTCCCATCAAAAATTGGTGGCCTGATTGATGCTTCCCTCTCGTAGTTGCTCATGATGAATGATCTTCCTTCAAGCGATCAAGCTTCTCCGAAGGACCTGCTCTGATACCAATTGTTGGAAATAATACTAAGAGGGGGGGGTGAATCAGTATTATCAAGTTCTTTTAACAAATCTTCCTTATTTATACTTTGAATTATTTTTGCATATCAGTACCATAAAATAATGAGCATGAACAAGAAAGACAGATAGTCACACCAAAGAACACCAGATATAAGGTGGAAACCCAATGTGGGTGAAAACCACCTGCTGCAATATGTCTCTATCTTCTTCAAATTAGAAACTCTTTTTACAATGATTTTGTACTGGTGCAGTCCTTTACCAGTACACAGGCTGCAACCTGCAGAGAGCTACAACTCTCTCTCATTTTCAAGTCTCTCCTGGAAGGGAGCTACAACCCCCTACTTCTTTTCTTACAAGGACCACTTTTCATAAATTTTCAAACTAGATCCATAACATCAAATGATCATCAAGTACATGTAAATTACACAGTCAACTGCAGTAACCAGATCAACAATAATAGAACTAAACCCAGAACACCTTATCAACAGAAAAATTCAGTCAACAGAAGATCTTAAGACAGATACGCAATTTTTATTTCTCTGGCCTGCGTCGCTACCCACTACACCTTCTGCTTCCCTGCGTATACACGCAGAGAGCCTTCTGCTGCACCACGTACCCACGCACTGCTTCTTCAATCACGCTGCGTATTGTTACTGTAGGTACGCACCCAGAGACACTATCACGCCGCGTACTTTTACTGTGCATACGCACCTGAACCTCTATCGCGCTGTGTACCCACGCAGTTCTGCTTCTTCTGCTCTGCGTACCCACGCAGTTATACTTCTTCTGCTCTGCGTACCCACACAGCTCTCATGTTTCTCTTCTGCGTACCCATGCACTTGCACCGTTAATCACCTGTGTACTTCTGATTAGGGCCGATTTGGCAGTTCACCGGTGTGCCACAGTTAATCGGATGCCCAGATCTGATCATGCGCTCGAGAGATCACCCTTCACAGATTCGCTTTCAACTTCACTTTCATATAGATCAAGCTTTTAAGACAATAACCCAATATTTCAGATCTTAAGATTTTCAATTTGCAAAAGATGCTTAGCCAAGTGATCTCCTTTGCTTTATATAGGCAAGCTCCTCCTAAAATCATGGATCAATACCATAGATAACCAATACCAGGGGCCCAAAAACATGGGGCTCAATAATAATAATAATATAAAACAATACCACGGGCCAAAACCATAGAATCAAGAGCGGCGGGCTAAATACCACGGGCCAAACATAGGAAACCCCACGTGAACGCGCTTCTCTGCCTTGAAGTAAGTGAAACTGGGGGTACGCACCTTCTGAACGGGTTACCTGCGTGTCTGGCCGCGGTCCCTTCATGATGTACCTGCGTGTACGCATCTTCTGAACTGTTCTCCTGCGTACTTCTTAAATTTTCAACATTTTGAGAGCCTGATCAGAGCATTGCCACTTGGGGGTGTTGCCATCAAGTACAACATCTGTAACATAGAGCCATACCAGAATCATAATGCCAACAGTCAAGGTCTCTCTAGTTGAATTTGTAAAACCATTATCACCCATGTTCAACTGTGATGGACCATGGTTGAATATGATAAACCACAATCAATATGGTTAATAATGGTCAACCACGATTGAATATAGTCAATCATGGTGAACCGTGATCAACTATGGTTTATTTTCGTCAACCATAATCATGGTCTCTTTTTTTGAATTTGGTCAACCATGATCAACCATGTCCAACTATGAGGAAACATGTTTTCATATGGTCAACCATGATCAACGATTTCATAACCACGGTCAACATGGTGAAACATCTTAATAAGAAAAAAATTATAATGTGGTTGATATACACTGAATGGTGGAACAATGTGGTCAACATTGTGCACCATAGCCAAACATGTTCAACCATAGTCAGAAGTGGTCAAATATGCTCAACTAGATGAACCATGATCGACCATGTTCAACCACGATCAACTATGGCTAACCATAATCATAGTCGTCAGTCAATCTCACTATGATCAACCATGATCAGCTATGCTTGAATATGTTCACCCATGGTTAATGTCTCTATTTTCAAGCATGACCACCCATCATCAACCAAAATCAACCAAGGCCAACCTTGGTCACCCATGATCAATGATAGTCAACCATGATGAACCTTTACCAATCATAGTCAACAATGATTAACCATGATCAACCATGGTTGAATTTTTTCAACCATGATCAATCATAATTAAGGTCCCTTTAGTTGAATTTTCTCAATCATGTTCAACTGTGATGAATTATGGTAGCATATGGTAAACCATGGTTAGCCATGGTGTATCAATGTCAAGCATCGTTAACCATGCTCAATCATGCTCAATCATGCTCAACCCAAGCGACTAATATTATAATAGTCTCGGTTTATTAATTTTGTGCTTAATATTGGGTTTATAATATTAGCCTTTAATATTAGGTTTATAATATTGGATTTCGTATCAAGGTTTAAAATATTGAGTTTTTAATATTTTGGTTTATAATATTAGGATTAATATTATAATTTGATATTTGGTTTTAACCTTAGCGTTTATAATATTAATCTTACAGTTTGTAATATTTATTATAGGGTTTATAATAATAATCCTAGGGATTAAAATATTAATCTTAGGGTCGCTAGGGATTTTAATCCCTTGAATTTATTAATCCATTGAGTTTATAATAATATTAATTATTTCGGTTATTAATGCCTTGGGTTTATAATATCAATAATCCCTTGGGTTTATAATATTATTTCCAAATATGTATAATATTATATTAGGGTTTATAATATTAATCTTAGGGTTTATAACATTAATATTAGCTTTCATATACAAATCATAGGGTATAATATTAATCCCTTAGGTTTATAATCCCTTAGATTAAAATACTAATCATAGCATCTATATTCCTAGGGTTTAATATAAACCCTAAGTTTTATAATATGGTTAAAGATAAACGATGATAAATGATGTCATAATCATGTTCAACATGGTTAAACATTAATAGTCAAACATTTATAATGTGGCTGGTATACATCGATTGGTGAACTAATGTGGTCAACATTATGAATCATGGTAAACCACGGTCAACCATGTTCAACCATGGTTAGTCATTGTCAACAATGATCAACCATGATCAACCAAGGTCAAACATGATCAATCATGGTCAACTATGATCAATCATGATTGAATATGGTTAATGATGGTCACCCATGATTAGCCACGGTTGAATTTAATAAACCATGATTAACCGTGGTGAAGGACTCTCATTCAATTTGGTCAGCCATGATCAATCATTATGAATCAATGAAAACCATTGTTAACCATGGCCAACCATGTTCAACCATGATCAACCATGGCTAACAATGGTCATAGTGGTAAACGAATATCTCTATGGTTAAGCATAAGAAACCATGGTTGAATATGGTCAACCATGGTTAATGTCTTTATTTTCAACCATGGTTATCCATTGCCAATGAAAATAAACCATACCCAACCATGTCACCTATCATTAATGATAGTCAACCATGATGAAGAATGGTCAACCGTGGTCAACAATGGTTAACCACGAGTAAAAATGGTTGATTTTTATCAACCATGATTAAGTATAATCAATATCTCTCAAGTTGAATTTGCTTAACCATGATCAACCATGGTCGATTGCAATGAACTACGATAACATATGGTTAACCATGTTCAACCATGATGTATTAACGCCAAGTATCGTTAACCATGGTCAATGCCTAGGATTTAATAATCCATTGATTTTATAATATTATTAGTACCTTTGGCTTATTAATGACTTAGGTTTATAATATTAATAATCCCTTCAGTTTATAATATTAATTCCAAATATATATAATAATATATTAAGGTTTATAATCTTAGGGTTTATAATATTATTCTTAGGGTTTATAACATTAATCTCGGCTTTCATATACTAATCCTATGGTATAATATTAATCCCTTAGGTTTATAATCCCTTGGACTTAAAATACAAATCTTAGGTTTTATATTCCTAGAGTTTAATATTAATCTTAGGGTTTATAATATGGTTGATGATAACCATGGTCAACGATGCCATCATCATGGTCAAAATGGTGAAACATTTTAATAATCAAACATTTATAATGTGGATATACACCGATGGGTGAAAAAATGTGGTCAACATTATGAACCATGGTCAACCATGGTCAATCATGGTCATCAATGATCAACCATGATCAACCATGTTAAATTATGGTCAACCATGGTCAAATATGGTTAGTGATGGTCAGACATGAACAGCCATGGTTGAATTTTGTCGACCATTGTCGAATATGGTTAGTGATGGTCATCCATGAACAACCATGGTTGAATTTCATCAACCATGATTGACCATGATCAGAGTCTTTGGTTCAATTTGGTAAACCATGATTAACCATTGTTAATCACTGCCAACCATCTTTAATCATGGTCAACCATGTTCAACCATGATCAACCATGGCTAACCACAGTAATAATGGTCAATCAATGTCTACACAGTCAACCATGATCAACCATGGTTGAATATCGTCAACCATGGTTAATGTATCTGTTTTCAACCATCGTTATCCATCGTCAATGAAAATCAACCATCACTAACCATGTCATCCATTATCAACAATAGTCAGCCATGATGAAGCATGGTCAACCGTGGCCAATAATGGTTAACCATGATTAACCATGGTTCAATTTTGTCAACCATGATCAACTATATTCAAGATCTGTCTCGTTGAATTTTCTCAACCATGATCAACTGCGATGGACTACAATGGCATATTGTCAATCGTGGTTAATAATAGTTAACCATAATTAACCATGGTTGAATTTTGTCAACCATGATCAACTATAATCAATATCTCTCTCATTGAATTTTCTCAACCATGATCAACCATGGTCAACCCAAGGGACTAATATTATAATCAACTTGGTTTATTAATTTTATGCTTAATATTGGGTTTATAATATTACATTTAGTGTTAAGGTTTGAAATGTTGGGTTTTTAATATTTTGGTTTATAATATTGGGTTTAATATTGGGTTTAATTTTGGTTTTATAATATTAGTGTTAGGCTTTACAATATTAATCTTCACATTTATAATATTAATCCTATGACTTAGAATATTTATTGTAAGGTTTATAATATTCATCCTAGGGATTAAAATATTAATCTTAGGGTTTATAATGTGGTGTTTTATAATATTGAGGTCTATAATATTTGGTTTAATATTAGGGTTTAATATTGTGACGTTGGAATGGTATGAAAATCTATCCAACGTGTCACTATGACAAGAATCATTGCAATGTGACAAACAATGTGATAATCATTTTCACAATGGTACATAATCTTGCAATTTATTCAATGCCGCATTGTGACAATAAATTAGGGTTTAATATTTGGGTTTATAATATTGGGTAAATAGGGTTCATAATCTTAAGGTTTACAGTTGTAAGGTTTATAATATTAATCCTAACGATTTTGACCCCTTAGATATATTAGTACATTGATTTTATTATATTGTTAGTCCCTTGTGTTTATAATACTTATCTTATGGTTTTTATTCCAAGGGCTTAAAATTAATCTTGGTATTTAATATTAATCCTTTAGGTTTATAGTATTATTCCCTTAGGTCTATTTATCCCTTGGGTTTATTAAATCCTTATGTTTATAAGATTAACCCCTTGGGTTTACTAGTCCCTTGGGTTTATAATATTAGTCCCTTGGGTTCATTAATCCTTTGGGTTTATATTATTAATAATCCCTTGGCTTTATAATACTAATGTATTAGGCTTATTAATTATAAATGTTTATTAATATTAATCCCTTGTGTTTATAATATTATTTAGTTGATAGAATACATTGCAATATGTTCATTGTCGCAATGCCACAGTGAATCAATTATGGATTAACATTTTGGTTTTAATATTCATTTTAGGGTTTATAATCCCAACGTTTATAATGATAAAGTTTATGATATTAATCCTAGGATTTTTAATCCCTTTAGTTTATAATATCAATCCTAGGGTTTATAGTCCCTTGGTTTTATAATATATATCCTATGGTTTACTATTATTTCTTTGGGTTTGTTATCCCTTGGGTTTATTTTATTTATTCCTTGGATTTATTTATCTCTTCATATTATTGCTTTATAATATTAATGGTAGGGTCTATAGTATCTTGGATTTATAATATAAATCATAGGGTTTAATATTATTCCCTTGGGTTTATATTATTAATCCCTTGGGTTTATTAATCCCTTGAGTTTATAACATTATTAGTCTCGTGGGTTTAATAGTCCATTGGGTTTATAATACTAATCCCTAATATGTATAATAATATATTAGGTTTTATAATATTCATCCTAGGTATAAATATTAACCCCTTGGGTTTATTAATCCATTGGGATTATAATATTAATCCGTTGATATTAATATTATAAATGCAATATATTAATAGACCAAATAAATTATGAAAATTCTTGGCGAGTGGGATTAAGAAACCCCAAATGATCGTTATTATAAACCAAAGAGATTAATAAACCAAATGGATTAATACTATAAACCCTTGGGTATAAGCTAGTTTATAAACTAGCTTAAATAAATCTTAACTCTATATCTACCAAGTGTTAGGAGGGATCAAATCTCCTTTTACTCTAAAAGGGTTTTGCACCTCAAGAGATTTAATCCCTCTCCGTGCTTGGTAGATATGGAGTTCAGATGAATCTATGTCTGTTTAATTACTAATTATAACTATAATTATTTATTTTATTATTTTATTTTAATGTAATTTTATTTCGTCAACATTTTTTAATTTTTTTTCTTTTTTATGTTAAATTTTTTTAATATAATAATCCCTAGGGTTTATTAATTGTGTATATTTATAATATTAATCCATTGGCTTTACGATATTAATTGTGGGGTTGGGAGGCAAGCCAACATTGCTCGAAGAATAATGATGTAATGATGATAGATATCATAGTTTGGGTGGTTGCAATCAAATTCCTATGGAATTCGAGTAAAGCATCTTCAAAGACTAGATCAATTGTCGTTTCTCACTTTCAGTCACTTTCCGACTTATGAGCTTAAAACATTGGTTCAGTCTAACAACGTTTTATGGATCTTTTGTCCCCAAGGATAAGGAACTTTTTCTAAAGAATATTCAAGCCCTCATCCTTCATCGGATTGCTCCAGACTAGATCATTAGAGGGGACTTCAACATAATCCAGAACCTGGAGGAAAAGAAAGGTGGAATCCAAAGACTTGACCCAACCTACATGGATTTCAATAAGTTGATTGAGGATATTCACCTGTCGAATATAAACACAAAAATGAGACTCCACAAATGGGAAAATCAGGGCGGAGGACAAAAATAGGTTGCATGTCGTCTATATGGATTCCTTTTAAGAAGTTATTATTTTGAAATATCAAGCTATTAAAGCTCCCATTCTTTGTTCTATGGGGCCAGATCATTGGACTATCTATCTTAATCTAACTTCTTATACCCCTCCCAAAAATAAGCTTTTCTGCTTTGAAATCTTTTGCTTGTGGCATCCAAGTTTTCTGGGAAAACTTGAAGAATGGTGGTAGACTTTAGATGTGCCCATAGGCTCATGCATGATGATATTTTAGAGGAAACTAGAGGCCCTGAAACAAAAAATTTAAGTCTACAATCGTGAGGATTTTGGGGACATGTTTGCAGACAAATGCATACTTGAGGATAAGATGGAGACACTTCAGATGCAGATAGTTTGTGAAGGACACTCTGAGAAATTGGATGTTGAGGAAGGATGCCTAGTCTTAGAGCTAGATGAATGGGGAATCCAGGAAGAAGCTTTGTGGAGGAAAAAGTTATAGATTCAATGGCTCAGGGAGGGCGAGTGTAATTCAAAGAAATTTCAACGGTCTATGATAAGCCACGATCACCACAACCAAATCACCTCACTAATCTTGGCCGAGAGCACATGCTTGGAGCACCATGGAGATATGGAATGAGAGTTGACCTCTTTCTACTCCTCGTGTTTGGTTGAAGAAGGGAATGTCAGGTCAAAAGGCATTACAAATGTAACACAACATCTTCCCTCTCTAGTAATGCTCGATCAAAATGTGACCTTGCTCATCCCAATATCTTTGGAGTAGGTGGAAGCAGTGGTCAAGGATATGGCCTCTAACAAACCATCCAAGCCTGATGGTTTGACCTCAGAATTTTTCAAGGCTTTCTGGCAATTTCTAGGGTCATAAATTATGGGGGTGGTGGAAGAATCTCGCTGGGTCAAGCAAGTTTGGTCAGGTCACAATGCTACATTCCTCACATTGGTTCGTAAATCCAAAGAGGCCGACTCCAACATTGACCTTAGACCCATGGTCCTCTACAACATATTTATAAGTTACTCTCTTCCATTCTGGTTGGACAATTGAAGCCCATCCTCCACCACATCATTAGCAAGTAGCAATCGGGCTTTGTATAAGGATGACATATTTTAGATGGAATATTTACAACCCATGAAACCATCCACTCCCTCAAGGGACATAAGATGTAGGGGATGTTTCTTAAGATGGAATTATCAAAATCTTATGACAAATTAAGTTGGTCTTACCTCTTGGAAATTATGTGCACTTTTGGATTCTCTAATGATTGGGTATGTTGGATCAAATCACTGATCTCTACCCTTTTATTTTTCATATCTTCGAGGGACCTCTGCCAAGGTGATCCAATCTCACCTTTCCTCTTTATCATCATAGCAGAGGGCCTCATCAAGTTGATCGCAACAACCAAAAGTACCAATGCTCTGTGAGGCCTTCACCTTCGAGGAATCAATCTCACCATGAATCATTAGGAATTTCTAGATGAAAATATCTTGTATGGTGGAGCCAATATACCGGAAGCCCTTTATATTAATGGTATCCTTTCTAAATTTGAGGCCACCTATGGTGTGCTCCTTGATAAAGAAAAGTCCAGTATTTATTTTCTTCATACCCCTTGCCCTATTCAAACCTTTATTGCCAAGGTCCTAGGCTTGACTATCAGATCTCTGTCACTGAAATACCTAGGGATTTTGATCCTATAAAACCATCTTTGAATCATATCTTGGAAGGAATTATGATAAAAATATTTAAAGAAATTATCGAACTGGACTTTCAGAGTCTTGAACCTAGGAGGACGAGCTACTCTACTAGAAGTAGTCTTGCAGGTGATCCCTCTCTATTAGTTATTGGCTCTCCCTACCTTAGAAAGCATGTACATATACTTGATAGCGATATTCAGGAAGTTATTATGGTTTTTTGCATCTCTGGAAATAAAATTTCCTCTCGTAGCCTTGAAAACGTTATGTCTCCCCAAAGCACTTAGAGGTCTGGGGTTGCGATATCCAGAAGATCTAAATGTATCCCTCAAGGGAAAGCTCTCGTGGCGATGGATCCAAGGGGGAGATAAAGATTGGAAACAAATATAGACTTAAATGTATCGAGAGGGAAAATATCAAGAGGTACTCTTAAGATATCCCTCCTTACCATCGCGATCGGTGATATGGAACATGGAAAACCACAATAGCAACCTTATTCGGGAACAATTCTTTTGGGAAATAAAAAGTGGTCAATCTTATTTATTCTAGGAATACTATTAGTAGTAGCTCTGTTGTATTGATTGGGAGATGGAATTGCAAGACCTCAGGACCCTTGTCCAGGATCAAAGTGCAGGTCGACTAGCTAGCTACTCAGTTGTAAGTCAAGCTGACCAAAGATGGAGGCACTAGAAAACTAAGATGGACTGGCAAGTGGAAATCTTTTGGGAATACTGGGAACACCTCTCTCGATAACATCAATAGTGCAGGATTCCTTATTCGCAGTTCTCTAACAAATTTAGAAGTGTATATTCAACAGCTGGAAATTTTACTCTTTGGGAAGCATACCTCATAAAAACAAATGCTCTTGAAAGCCCCAGAAGGACAATATGGAAAAAAATATGGGCAAGGAAGCTTTAGCCAAAAGTAGCGCTCTTCCTTTAGTTAGTGGGACATAACAAGATCCTGGCATGGGATAGATTGTTGAAACATGGATACTCGGGCCCATATAGATGCCCCATTTGTGAGAACAATGAGGAGACAATGGAACACTTATTGAACACCTGATTTATTGCTGGAGAATTTTGGGACATGATCTCCACTCTTTTGAGCCCCTTTGGCCATCATCCAGAGGATATCCTGGAAACTATAGAAGGCTGGCAGACCCACAGATTTAAGAACCCCATTATTAATTGAGCATGAAGGTTGAGGTTAGGTTTTAACCTTTTGAATGTGTAGAAAAGGTGTAATAGAGCAATATTTCATGATCAAGCTCCTTCGAGCTCGCTAATCTGGTCGTAAGTGAGAGATAATAAGAGGGAAAGCATCATGTTTGAAAAATGGAACCCAGATGATTGGTAGCAAGATCCTCAAGAATCAAGGATCCTTCTCTCCCTGAACCTTTCTGAGGAAATGATCCATCCTTTGTCCTTTATTACAAGGGATCCTCCAACAACATCTCCACCGGTCTTCCTTATACCCCCGGATGGTTGCAGTCAAATCAATTTCGATGGAACCTCAAAATGAAATCCAGGCCCAACATAATATGGTTGGTTGCTGCAAGATTTTCAGGGTCACCCAACTCGAGTCTATAGTGGCTACTATGGTTTTACTACAAATAATGTTACAGAACTGAGAACACAAGAAAATGTGTTGTTATTAGCTCATCAACAAAAATAACAAAGGATCCACATAGTGGGAGATTCCAGACTAATTATCCAAATGACTCAGATGATTATCAAGGGTTCTTTCATTCCTGAAATAGCCAAAGTTGTTGCCTAGAAGCCCAACTTGAGAGAATACATCAACTCTTGGAACATTTTTATTATTCATCTACTGGGCATGTACTTTGTGGTGGTAATAAATATGGAGATTAGCTTGCCAATCATAGCTTGATGAACACCCATAAATTATTCATCGCCGCATGGTGAGAAGTTAAGAGTAAGGAGAAAATTGATTCAGGACAATTCCAGGAAATCCAAGGCCTCTTGGGTATAAACTCCTTTATCCCCGATGGGGGTGTACATCAAGACCACCCTTTTGAAAATGGGCTGAGTATGTAGCATGCTCTCCCTCCACATGCTCCATTAATATTCCATGAATACCTGGGCATGATCTCCTTTCCCATAGGAGGACACCCTGCTCACACACGCTATTTATAAATACCCATTGAACATAGGAAAATTCTCCATTTGTATGTTTAGAGCGATGAATTGGGAGGGTGCATAGGGTATTGGTACTCACTATTAGAACGCCGTGTATAGGTCAAGGAAGTGGGTGCACAGAGTGACAATTGTATGGGATAGCTTGGGGTGGCACAACATTGAGGTCATGGATTTCGTATTGGATCCTCACATGAGTGATAATGGTGAGTCTCTCCATATTTTTGCCTGGAACCTCTACTCGAGGAATGAAGAGTTAGTTCTAGTGATAGAGTAGGCATCTAGTCATCGAGGTAATCTATATT
Organism: Pinus tabuliformis; assembly: GCA_031772625.1. NCBI lineage: Eukaryota > Viridiplantae > Streptophyta > Pinopsida > Pinales > Pinaceae > Pinus > Pinus tabuliformis. Next base: position 1,396,438,360 of record CM062804.1, read on the forward strand.
TTACCCCCTACAATTTATGTTTCAAGTGTTTGAGTGCCAAGCTATACAATTGGGTTTGCCTCGGGCTACAAGATTGTTGGGGCATTACTCCTTTCAGCACTCAAAGAGAAAGGACAGTCCACAGTCACACTATGCCCCTTGGCAATCACGAAGGTGAGTCTAAGAGCACAATGTTAGACCAGTGGTGGGAATTCTTTGTGTCTAGGAGTTGGGGTGTTTTTATTTACCAATTTTGGGTGTGGAGGAAAGGCCTGCACTTAGGCACATCTTGGGACTGTAATATCATATCATCCCCAAGGATTTTTTTGTTTGGTTGTATTGCATGGTGTTATATATCTTGACAATTGTTTCTCTGCATGTTTGATTATTGCATCACACACGGTTATTGTGGTTCATGTTTTCCAGACTCTCCCTTCCTCTGGAAGTAGTGGCTTGACATCATGCCACATCGGAAGGGACGCCCTCATCGGGGGGGAGCAAATCATCCCCATGTTGAGTAGCCTAACCTTGGAAATGAGTCTCCCATGGACACATATGATAGATGGGAAATGAAGGTGGCAGTTTCTATCCTTGTATCTGATTCCCAAGCCCATGTGATTGCTCTAGCCACCCTTAAGTACATTGTGGTCCAGTTGCACAACATCCAGGTGAGCATGGACATTTTTAGGGAGCATATATATGAGGATTGTAAATAGCTAGTAGCCCACAATAATGACATCCAATATATTCAGAATGAAATTCTGGAACAGCTAGACAATCTGTGATGCCAACATCAACGGACCAACGACCACCTCCACAACAGGGAAGAAAGGTTGGAGCATATAGATTTTCACATGCATGAACACGTGGGATACTTTGTTTCTCCTCCTGTCATTCCTCCCAAGCCACCACCTTAATATGGTGCCTCCTATTATGGGTTCTCTTCTATTTCGTCTATGTATGCTAAGGCTAATAGGCCTATCAGAAATAAAGAATGTTATCATTTGTCTTTGTTTTCCTCCAAGTCCGAATCACAACAATTTTAGTCGGAATGATGGAAGGGATCCTTTTGAGAAAAATTTTGTACTCAACATCTTTTTGATAACCTAATGAAATAATCTTGATTGACAAAAAGAAATCGTGGGATTTAATATTAATCCCTTAAGCTTATAATCCCTTGGGTTTATAATATTATTCTAAGGGTTTATATTCTTATGGTTTAATATTAATCCTATGGTTTCTAACATTAATCCTCACGTTTAATATTAATTCCTTGAGTGTAAAATATCAATAATCCCATGTGTTTATTGATCCCTTGGGTTTATAATATTAATAATACCTTGGGTTTATTAAACCCTTGGGTTTGCAATATTAATTTCTTGAGTTTATTAATTGCACTGGTTAATAATATTAATCCAATGGGTTCATAATATTAATATTCCCTTGGGTTTATATTGTTAATCCTTTAGGATTATTGATCCCTTGGATTTATAATACTAATAATACGCTAGGTTTATAATATTAATCCCTATTATGTAAAATAATATATTAGAATTTATAATCTTAAGGTTTATAATATTAATGTTATATTTGATATCTTAATATTAAGGTTATAATATTGAAGAGTTACTTTCGGTGATAGAGGAGGTGCCTAGTCGTCAAGGTAAGCTAGTTCTTACCCCCTACAATTTATGTTTGAAGTGTTCGAGTGCCCAGCTATGCAATTGGGTTTGTATCAGGCTACAAGATTGTTGGGGTGTTACTCCTTTCAACACTCAAAGATAAGGGGTGGTCCACAGTCGCACTATGCCCCTCAACAATCATGAAGGGGAGTCTAAGAGCACCATGTTAAACCAATAGTGGGAATTCCTTATATCTAGGGTTTTGGGTGTTTTTATTTACCAATTTTGGGTCTAGAGGAAAGGCCCATGCTTAGGCACGCCCTGGGACTATAATATTGTATCATCCCCCATGATTTTTGTGTTTGGTTGTATTGCATGGTGTTATATATCTCGATGGTGGTTTTTCTGTAGGATTGATTATTGCGTCATACATGGTTCTTTTGGTTCATGTTTTCCATCCTTTCCCTTCCTCTAACAACCTCTGCTTAACAGCATGCCACGTCAAAAAGGATGCCGTCACCAAGTGGTAGGAAATCATTGCCATGATGAGTAGCCTAATTTGGGAAATCAGTCACCCATGGACACATATGATAGCTGGGAAACAAAGGAGGTAGTTGTTATCTCTACATCCCATTCCCAATCCCATGTGATTTCTCCAACCACCCTCAAGTCCATTGTGGCCCAACTGCGCAACGTCTAGGTGAACATGGAGATTTTCAGGGAGCATATATATGAGGATTGTAAATAGTTGGTAGCCCATAACAATGACATCCAGTATATTCATAATGAAATTCTGGAACAATTGGACAATCTTCAATGCCAACATCAACGCACCAATTGTTGTTGGGAAAAGTATCCAATTCGGAATGCCCCTATCCCACTCTAAGGTGTGATAGTGCCTTAGCAACAAACAAGGAAAACTATCTGAGTATTCTTCTTTATGGAATGCAAATAGAGAAAGAAGGATGTAACTAACCGGTGTCTTCCGCTAGTTTGTCGATCCAATCACTCTCTCTTCTGCTCGCTTCCCGCTGCCTGCTCTTTCACTGGTCCAACTTCATCCAATTCCTGCAAGATCACAAGAGAAGAAAACTACACAAAAGACATAGATTCACATTCATAACTAGTTTAGGATCAGATATAAACTAAATATGCAAATATAACAAAACATCATTTGATATACAAGCATATAGGAGAAACTCAAATAGCTTTATTGATATGGTAATAAAGTTCAAGAGGGGATACAACCAAGTGAGTCCCGATCCAGCATCTACCTCCCAGCAAAGGAATCCCTTCCTCTCCTCCAACAAAGCATAAATCACCCAATGTACTAATCTCAATCTCAAACCAACAGCAATTCTCTGCAAAGTACAAAATTCCAGCCTCCTGAACCTCTAGGTGAGAGATCCATATATAGATGTAAGCAGAGAGGATGAGTCAGCTTATGTTTTGACTTGTGTCTTCTCTCTGTCAGTTCTTGCTTCCACTTGGAGGTTGAGAGCCTCTTACTCATCACTAGTCGAATTCATTGAGGCAAGTGTCATTGGAGAAGATTCTGGAAGCTTCCAGGGTCTTTCCACCTCATTGAATGAGCTTGCCATTTGTCATTTCCCACTCAGCGCACCCTGGTAGTGCTTCCACCTGCGTTGCAATGCACCTAGCCAGTGTAGCTTCTGCATTTCAACGCAGGCAGCTAGCGGAGCTCTTGAATTGATCCTGAATTGACTGTTTTTGAGTGGTTTTTGGTGGAGAACTTCTGGGAGAAGCTGTCTTTTGTTGACCTTGTTCCTTTAGGGGTAGGAACAACTCTTTTAGGGACTTTGGATCCCTTGGATTATGGACATTTCATGCTCAATGCTGTAAGGCACAAAAATGTCTATAACAGTTGCCCCCTAAAGTATGAGGCCGTTCATCGGGTGAAATGCTTTATTAGGAGGATCCGAAGTTCTTCCAATGCTGGGAGGAGACCTGTAATAAGATACAATACAATACATTATTTTTCATACTGATTTCATGATCTAGTTGAGGCGGGCATTCCCATGCTCAGCTTTATAAATTCATTTTTCTGTACATAGAACAGACAATCGTGTGATGGTAGACTGATGATTTTGATGAAATCATCATCCTTTTGGTAGGATGATTATCTGCTGTAATGCTGTACATGTCAATGTCTTTATTTTTCCTGAATGTATATCGCAGCCCGGATGGATGAAACTAGATCCGGGGTCTTCAATCTCGTTCGATCTTCACTCTAAGTACAAGGCGATCCATGTGAGAAATGTTCTGAAGTCGAACATGGAAAGACATCGCTTGATTACCAATCAATGATGTAAACTGTTAACAAGCGCGAGAGGAATCACCGATAATGATAATGACCCTCAAGGTACTGCAGTACAATTCACGTGGTGTGAATAAAGGACTTGGCGTCGAACACCACGCAAAATCTTTCGGTCGAAGGTCATTGATGTATACCTGTCGCCAGAAGTGAGAAACTTGCCATTGAGGCATGCAAGCTTCAAAGTACTGAAGGGGGTGTTCCTAGATCAACTTCTTGGATAATGAGCTGATGTCAACAAGAAGCGATCCATCAAAGGAGGGCCTTAATGTGTCCCACATCAGTGACACGGAACGGAGAAAATGATTTTGATGGAGGTGAAAACGATCTGATGATATATGGTTCAGGGTGGCGGTCATGAAAGGATGAAGGATAATGTATGGTAGTGGATGGGACACTGTTGACTTCTTTGGATGACTTCTCTTGAACATATCGGCGACACTTGCGTGATAGATCAGTAGCATTTACCCTAAAGATGGATGGTATTGTTGAGACCATGGTGATGTGACCGGTGAATGAAACAACCCAACCCGACTCAGGCACGGAGTGGAAGTGTCATGTTCAAGAGCGACTTGCTACCAATAAAAGTTCCCTTAGTTTCTTTCCAATTTTCCCCAGTCATTTCTGACCAGTACCTCTTTATTTTTGTCAAGCTTGAGGAGGATAACATATGCTTGTTCTATAATTTGCCCTTCGGGCAAACCCATCGCTATGTTTTAACGAGCTTAGCGATAGTGAAACTCGTTCTCGTCTAAAGACAAGTTTGTCGCTATTAATGTTTTTTAACGAGTCTAACGACAAAGATAACTCAGTCCTTTTCAATTTTAGAGAGTCTGAAAAGGTACGTAAAGATAACTCCAAAGTTCCTTTTTCGTCATCTAATCCCTTAAGTCCAAAAAAGTATAAAACAATACAGAAGGGATGGATTTCCGATAGTTTTAACGAGCCGAACAAAACAAGCGCTCGATCTTTTTGTGCAATAATCCCTCAGGTCCAAAAAGATTAAAATTTAGAGGAGGGATAGCACTTCCGGTCGTTTTAACAAGCTGGAAGGCCAAAACTCGACAATCTTTTCATATTTTACGAGTCAGATGAAAAGAGCTTAAAGAAGACTCGTCTTTTGAGGAACGAGTGATGAAACGAGTTAGCAGCTGATTCCAGGTAAGGGTTGGAATTTTCCAATCACGGCAGTGTCACAAGGATGGCTAGTGAAATCACTCTTCGCAGCTGTTCCTCAAAATGGGTAAACAATCAAATGGAGGTGAATAATCGGCCAATGAAAAGTGGAGGTGACAGTGCAAACATGACCAAGGCTTTAATGGCTGATAAATTTACATTCGCAGTGGTTATTTACTGGAGGATAGTTCATTTTTTAACGAGCTTAAACGCAAATTGAAACACTTGCTCGATCTTATGTTTATTTTTTAATGAGCATGAACTATGTGTTAAAACTGCTCAATCTTATGTTTATTTTTTAACGAGCATGAACTATGTGCTAAAACTGCTCGATTCCAGTCATATGATAAGAATGTCTCATTTAAGATGCCATTTTTTATGGGGCTTGCACCTCATAAAGCTTTGCCCCAGAATCCTTTCTTTATGCAAGTTCGGAAACGACTAATCCTACGAGTTTAAAGGGTTAGACCTACAGGTTTAAAGGGAGGACCTAAAAATTTAAAAAATAAATAGCCGCCCCTTGCTTGCACTCCAAAAGGTTTGCATGCCCCCAGGTATAAAGTATGATTTCAAGGTTACCCCTCAATTTGCAGATAAAACATTTGTTCTACCAGGAAAGGCCTACCTCTTTCAGGTTACCCAAAGATTGTCTCATTTGCGCAGCAAACAAAACACTTCTTCGGCGATGTCTACCGAGATAAACAAAGGTGAATGACGACGCCCGCCGATTCACATAACTTTGACAAAAGAATCTTATTCTAGAACAACCCCTCTTCCAATCACGGACGGGGTACGGACTAGTCATATTCTCCCGCGGAAACCTACCCTATACCCAAAGTTTTCCTGCCGAAGCAGACCAGGACGCATGCCCCCTGGGTTCCAGTCATATCCTTCCGAATCACTCGCGCTCATCGGGAGGACGGACCGTGGGTTGAGACATTTCTTGCGTGAAAAGACCATTTAGGGATGGTATATGACTATTTGCGATGCGTGATCCGAGAAATGAAAGCTGGTCCACGAGCTTGACCACTCTTCCTTCGTGCGGAAAACACATTACTCTAAAGAGTGAGGAGACGATGGCTCCCATGCAATATATATAGTCTCGTCCAAGGAGTAGGTTATAATCCAAAGGTCCTTGAACGACCATCACGTTCATTTGAACGGTCTTCCCTTTCAATGTGATAGGCACATTGGGGAGGATCCCTAAAGGTCGACTGGTTCCTTTATCGAAGCCTGATAGATTTCTCATTTCAGGAAAAAGCGCTGGCGAACCAAGCGCTTTCCAAGAAATAGAGGAAAGGATACTCACAGATGCCCCCTCATCAATGATGGTGCCAGCCATTACCATTCTATATATTTGAACGATAATTCTGAATGGTATGCTGGCTGGCAACCGGGGTCTGCCTAGTTGGTTCCAGTCGAAGGATACAACTAGGTTTCTTGGTGGTGGGACCGAATAGACGGCCAGATATCGCTCTGACAAACTTCCTTGCTGCGATAAAGGAATGGGTGCATTGCCCCCGTGTTCGTCGGAGTCTGTGTTGATGAAAAGAATCTGGATGGTGTCATCCTTATCCTCTTCAGTGACTGTATCATTCGAAGATAAATCCTCTGAAGGCAAGACCGGGTCAACTGCCGCCTCGACCTTTTGACTTTCGTCTGGTATGGATTCAGTTGGTTTATCCTCAATGATAGACGCTTCAGCTGACCACTTGAGCGAGCCAGCTGGATTCTCAACTAACGAAGGACTTGGCAAGAGTTTTTGATATCCAGGAGGAAGTCGTAACGGCGAAACCGGACGATCTTCCAAGACTCTTTTAGCCTCGTCTAAGAAGGGACAACGGTGGAGGGCATGGTTGCCTTCGCACAGTCTACAGGGAGGTCTAGCCCTCCCTTTCTATCCTGGAACTTCACTTTCGCTAGTTGAAGATGTACTTTCAACATGACTATCAAAGGTTGACGACACCGGATTATGCAAACGGGGAGACCAGTCCCTTAGTATCCGAGGGATGCAAGGACAATCTCTGTGAAAGTGGTCTCCCTTGCAGATGACACATGGCGATTTAGGCCTGGTTAGTGCTGTGTGTGGGTTTTCATCAGACGACACTAGTTTTCCCTTATTTGCCTTTGGCTCCTTCTTCTTTTTCTCTTTCTTCTTCTTTTCCTTCTTCTCCTTAGGAACTTGGTTTTTTGTTTTACCAGTCCCGTCACGCGAAGAGGAAGGAAGAGAGGAAGAATTATAGGAAGTAGAAGGTTGGTTGGAAATTCTGGACTCGTCTAATTGTTGATTCGACTATTGAGGAAAAGTGGTGTTCTGAACGACATTGGTTGAGAAGAGCCAGACCGACAGGCCAATTTTCAGTCCTGGAAGCGACAATGTGGCCATATGGGGCACACCAACATCTCCCCAAGAGGAGAAGGGACTAGGATTTCCACCAAGGGGAATTCCTTGGTTGGTGGGCTCCATTTTCTCAACCTAAAGACCAACGCAGGAAAAAAGGGGTGATTGTTCCGTTTAAAATAAATTTTAACGACGCTTAGACACAACTTGCTTTTTCAATTTTAAAGAGTCGAGAAAAAGCTAAAGATGACTCTAGTCTCCTTCGATGTTTTAACGAGCCCGAAGTGACAAATGCTCGGATGGACTTTTTCCGTTATAGAGTCTGAAAAAGGCCAAAAGGAACTGCTCTGGTGTTCTAGGTAGAGGGTGTGCCAAACTTTTCGCAAAACCGCAGAATACTTTTTAGGGTACGGGCGATCAATCTTCTCGAATGCTGTGTTCAGTGCATTGCGATCAGTAGGGTGGCCGACACGGCTTCCTATGGATAAAGGTTTTATTCCTATAGGGGTCTCCCAATATATACTCGACGGTACGTGGGAGCACAATCCGTACTGGCACTTATCGTCTCTCAGGAGGAATCACCCAACCATTAGTGAGGCGACCAGTGACCAGGTTTTACGACGCCGGAACACGTCTCTAGCCTAGACCTCTATGTTGTGCGTTAAGTTACAAAGCGTTGTTAAGTCCATTCAATTTATTTTTGGTTGATCTTTCTTAGAAGTTTTCCTTTTTGGATCACCACGAGATGTATGATACAATTCCTAAATGCAGTCTAAAGATGATAAGCAAGCTTTTATATCTTTTCAACAATGAAAATCCTAGCTACAAGGGGAAAAGAAAGACACCATCTTTTCTCAAAGAGCATAGAGCACACTGTAATGCACTTTTTCCTAAATCAACACACAAACTGTCAAAATGCAAATGCACATATGCATGTATTTGTTTTCACTTTCTTAATATTGATGCCTAAAAGAAAGCTGTTGTACAAATTTGAATTCGATTTCAAGTGAAAAACACAAACAAGTTCCTTTTTCGAAATCAAAAAGACGATTACGACACTTTATGATTTACTTGTTTCGACACTTGAAATGCATAAATTCAAACCAAAAAACAAAAGTAAAAGCTAAATCAACTGTGAACAGCAAACAAACTCACTCCTAAGATCAAAACGACACTTACGACAGGTCTAGATCTAAGGGCGACAGTATGACTAGTTTACTTTTGTAATGGGAAACTGCAAATGACGTAACAAATACAAAAAGAACAAATACAGTTTCTTTATACAACTGAGGCAGAATTGAGGCAAAGAAAAGGGGTTTCAGATAGTTACACTGACTGATAATAGGCTGCAAAAAACAGAGATAAAACTGAGCAAAAGGAAGCAGGGAACCACAGCTGCACAAGGCAAAGACTGATCAGCGCACCCTCAACACAGAGAAACTGAACTTCAGTGATGTAGCCTTCACAGGACCTGCGTTGAAATGCAGAACCTCTTCACAGAGTCTGCGCTGAAGCAGAAACGAGAGTTGTTTCTGGGTTCTGGGTTACGGTTTGCAGTTTAATCTACAGTTTTTGGCCGGATAAAAGCTATCAATTAGGTACAATTAGAAGGATGATTTAAAGGAGGACTAAGATCTATCACAAAGGGCTATTAGAGCACTTGTGGATCAGCTGTTCAGATCATAAACAGGCCCAGTGAATGGACTAGAGTAGCAGATCTCTACTTTGCATTTGTAAATGGCAAATGCAGTTCGATACGGCACTCTTGAGTTTATGAAATGAATAGCAATAGAAACACAAATAAACTAACAAGATACTTCCCTAGTGGAGTCGGCAATTTGTTGTTGGGAAAAGTATCCAATTCGGAATGCCCCTATCCCACTCTAAGGTGTGATAGTGCCTTAGCAACAAACAAGGAAAACTATCTGAGTATTCTTCTTTATGGAATGTAAATAGAGAAAGAAGGATGTAACTAACCGGTGTCTTCCGCTAGTTTGTCGATCCAATCACTCTCTCTTCTGCTCGCTTCCCGCTACCTGCTCTTTCACTGGTCCAGCTTCATCCAGTTGCTGCAAGATCACAAGAGAAGAAAACTACACAAAAGACATAGATTCACATTCATAACTAGTTTAGGATCAGATATAAACTAAATATGCAAATATAACAAAACATCATTTGATATACAAGCATATAGGAGAAACTCAAATAGCTTTATTGATATGGTAATAAAGTTCAAGAGGAGATACAACCAAGTGAGTCCCGATCCAGCATCTACCTCCCAGCAAAGGAATCCCTTCCTCTCCTCCAACAAAGCATAAATCACCCAATGTACTAATCTCAATCTCAATCTCAAACCAACAACAATTCTCTGCAAAGTACAAAATTCCAGCCTCCTGAACCTCTGGGTGAGAGATCCATATATAGATGTAAGCAGAGAGGATGAGTCAGCTTATGTTTTGACTTGTGGCTTCTCTCTGTTAGTTCTTGCTTCCACTTGGAGGTTGAGAGCCTCTTACTCATCACTAGTCGAATTCATTGAGGCAAGTGTCATTGGAGAAGATTCTGGAAGCTTCCAGGGTCTTTCCACCTCGTTGAATGAGCTTGCCATTTGTCATTTCCCACTCAGCGCATCCTGGTAGTGCTTCCACCTACGTTGCAGTGCACCTAGCCAGTGTAGCTTCTGCATTTCAATGCAGGCAGCTAGTGGAGCTCTTGAATTGATCCTGAATTGACTGTTTTTGAGTGGTTTTTGGTGGAGAACTTCTGGGAGAAGCTGTCTTTTGTTGACCTTGTTCCTTTAGGGGTAGGAACAACTCTTTTAGGGACTTTGGATCCCTTGGATTATGGACATTTCATGCTCAATGCTGTAAGGCACAAAAATGTCTATAACACCAATGACCACCTACACAACATGGAAGAAGTGGTGGAACATATAGATTTCCACATGCATGAATACATGGGATACTTTATTGCTCCTCTTGTCACTCCTCCCAACCCACCACCTTAATATGGTTCCTCTTATTTAGGGTTCTCTTCTATTTTTCCTATGTATGCTAAGGCTAATCAGCATATCGAAAATAAAGAATGTTATCATTTTTCTATGTTTTCCTCCAAGTCTTAATCTCAACAAGTCTATTTAGAATAATGGAAGGGGGCCTTTGGAGATGAATTTTGTACTCAACATATTTTTGATAATCTAATTAAAGCATCTTGATTGACAAAAAAAAATCGTGGGGCTTAATATTAATCCCTTAAGCTTATAATCCCTTGGGTTTATAATATTATTCTAAGTGTTTCTATTCTTATGGTTTAATATTAATCATGGTGTTTACAACATTAATCCTCATGTTTAATTCCTTGAGTGTAAAATATCAATAATCCCCTATGTTTATTTATCCCTTGGGTTTATAATATTAATAATACCTAAGTCCATTAATCCCTTAGGTTTATAATATTAATGGCTTGGGTTTATTAATCACGTGTTTATAATATCAATCCCTATTATGTTTAATAATATATAAGGATTTATAATCTTAAGTTTTATAATATTAATCTTATATTTGATATATTAATATGTTGGGTTTATAACATTAATCTCGAGGGATCAATATTATGAGCCCAATGTATTTATATTAGAAACCCAAGGGATTAATATCATAAACACTTTAGTCTAAGCTAGTTTATAAACCATCTTAGATCCATCTTAACTTCACATCTACAAAGCGCCAAGAGGGATCGAATCTCCTTTTATTCTAAAAGGAATTTGCACCTCTAGAGTTTCGATCCCTCTTGGCAGTGGATAGATGCAGAGTTAAGATAGATCTAAACTTTTTTAATTATTAATATCAATATTTTATTTTATTTTAATGTAATTTTAGCAAGCTATTTTTTTTAATTATTAATTATCGTTATGAATTTAATTTTTAAATTTTTTGTTTTATGCAATTTTATTTTTAGTTTTGTATAATAGCCTCTCGGGTTTATTAATCACTATCATTTATAATTCCATGGGTTTATAATATTAATAATCCATTGAGTTTATTAACCGATTGTGTTTATTAATACCATGGGCTTATAATATTAATGGCTTTGGTGTATAATATAAATCCCTTGGATTAATTTTAATCCCTTGGGTTTTTTAATCCTATAGGTTTATAATATTAATAATCTCATGGATTATATATGTGTGTGTGTGTAATATTATGTTGTATTTTTGTTTAATATATAGTCTTTTAGGTAATATTATCATTGTATTTTAACTATATATGTGATATATTGAGAATTACATTAATAAATATATAATAATTATTAACCATAACATAATGGTGAGATATACATATTCTTAACGATAATTAAATTCTATTACTATGCTATATGTTGTTTATATTGTACTTTGAAATATAATTATTCATATATTGATATAGTATTATATAATACAAAATGTTATACTAATATATAATATAATATTAACATAATAACCATAAATATATAAATATACAATAATATGGTTGTTATTATTTAGATAGTTATTAATAATCAAAAATAGTTATCCTACACCTAAGAATTATAATGATTAATGTGGTTGATAGACACCTATCAACATATGTCAACCACATTTACTAATGTGGTTGTACATGTGCTTCATATACACCTATCAACCTATATCAACGACATTGGTAAATGTGATTGTGCTAGTTGTAAAACATGATATGTAATTGTATCCTTCAGATGAATCAGAAAGGCTAGTGATCGTCGATGATCTCGATCTTGTTTATTTTTATAAAATTTAAACTCAGTAATTTCATGATATTTTGCAATGGAACAAGACAACAAACATTAAATATGGGTTGGATCCATTGGAATTAGTTAAATCTCCATTGAGTTCCATTCAGATAGAGAATATTCTAATTTATAGTCCCATAAATGGTTGAGTGTGAGTGAGAAGTAATAACCATGGTGTGGACTCACACAGATTCACTATTAAATTTAATTACTTTATAACTTTAAATTTATGATATGATAGACTGTCTAGAAATGTTATCATTTAAAATGGACAAATATATAATTGATGTTTCATGTTATCAGTCCCCACCAACGAAGGATCGATTTGTGTGTCAACCATTGTTAGTTTAGCGTGTTGACCACTGCAAGTTATACTCCTTAATTTTGAAAACCAAATATTCATTTTTCAATATTATTCAAAAAATTATTTTCTGAACATTTGAATGGACCATAAATTTGAAGATCTTATTGCATCTGTTTTCCATGTGATAATTGCTTCATATTTTTTACCATAATTTCTTGGTGTAGTTGCAATATTTATGCCATGATTTCTAAATATTCGTGGAATGATTTTTCATTGTTAAGTTGATAACATGAAATAAATAGTCAACTCACAAGTGATCCTAGCTCACTATGAGAGTCCCTACATAGGGCACTTCCATTCACGAGAAAGAAAGTTGGGACATATATAAGGTTGCAAGTTTGTTGAGGAGTTTGAACAACTCCTAAGAAATATTATGAGAGTCGTATATAAATTAGCTCAATCTCAACAAACAACAAGTGACTATTAATGATTTAATCTAGAACTAACTAGATTTCTCCATTATTTCGAAGTTAATGGAAATAAATACATCTACCCTACTGTTACTTATGTCTTCTTCAACGATTTAACATGTAGGATTAATAATGGAAATTTGTAAACTTAGTAGTGGTTACTGGCCACCAAAAAATTATGCAAGTGCTTATCCCTTAGTAGGAAATTAATAGATCAAGACTTTTCATGTTTGAACATAAACAATTTTATTTATTTTATATAATTTTTTTAAATATATAAAAAATAATAATATTTTATTCATATATTTAAAACATCATAAAAACAAAAGAAACTTCCCCCAAACAAATATATTCAAAATGTATAGTGCAAGGCTTGTTGAGGCATTTACATCCAACAACCCTAGCCTTACAATTTAGAATGTAAAATGTAGCTATTTGGATGTAGATTTTGGTTTCGTTTTCTCCTTTTTTTTCTAATATTAAATTGTAGTAAATGCCATTCTCATTGCGAAACAACAAATCTTATGAGTATGCCATTATTGGTTTTTGAATTTTTTTATCAACATAGTGAATTCTTTAGTCATCATGAAATCTATGTACATAGTGTTTTACAATGTTTCTTGTGTTGTTTTAGTTGTTAATATTTCTCTATATCACAACAAGTTTTCAAAATTTATATTCCTTCATATATGTTTTAGAATTATTTTAGTTCTGTAATCATTTTAGCAACAAACAACATTTTACCATAGTTTTTCACTCTATACCTTTTTAATTATTACCAAATTTCTCTATATGAAAACAAGTTTTCAAAATTTATATTTTCATATATGTTTTAGAGTTGTTTTAGTTCTGTAATCATTTTAGCAGCAAACAACATTTTACAATAGCTTTTCACTCTATACCTTTTTAATTATTACCAAATCTAATTGTGATTTCTACCAAGGAGAATTCCTACAACATTCTTTTTTCTTTCTGAATGCTTCTCCAGGTAGTTGCAAAGGCGTTGTTAGTGGGATTCTCAATTGTTTCCATTTACAAATCATTTCAGCCTTCAATTATTCTCACATATTTTGAAGGTAAAATTTTGTGCCAATCTTGTTTTCGTATAATAAAAATCTGGTTAAGCAAGATATATGAGCGATTTCTATAATTGAAGAAGATATTTAACGAAAAATTAATGATTTATATTTTCAACATGCAATTCTTTTTGACAGTTCTAATTAGCAATTTACTCTTCTTTTTTCGAGGCCAACACTTTTTCCAGGGTAACACTTTTCTCGTGGTCATATAATTTTCTTGAAGATTTGGAGAGGGAGATTGTTTGAACAACTAAAAGATCAGATGTATGGACCAGCCAACATGCTTATTTATGAAAAGTATTTAGTATAATTTTGAAATCCCAACCAATGGATCAGAGTAACATACTACCCAAGTGATCAGAGTAACATATTACCCAAGTGTTATTTCTTAATTGATTAAGAATACATGATATGGAAATATACATTGTGATAAATCTGAATTCTATTATATACAAATTCTTTTTATTATAGAACCATGTTTTCTTGAGATACACTCTTTCCATAATGGCTTATATATAAATGTGGTTCTCCACATGTTTAAATATAAAATTGGCAAGTTGTTTATCTTTGCTTTTACGCATTTGCAGTTAACAACTTTTATAAAATAATAATATGTTATTTAATAACATAATGGTTAGTACCATCATAAAAAATAATGCAGGTTAGGATAGTTAGTCGCTACTAGTAACCCATATGTAATTTAATTGCTATTAGAATAATGGACCATTTTTCATGTGAACAGCTTGACATTCAGATTGAATAAGCATTTGTAATATTTGTATGAACTAGTTTTATTTGAACAATACACCAATGAACCTTCACATGGGACACAAAAATGTATTTTTAATATTTCCATATATTTTCTTAAAACTGTCTCGTCCAGAAATAGAATCCTTCCCCGAAGGTATAAATTTTTTTGGTTCATTGTTTCCAATTTCTATCTCATATGAAACATTTTTATCTTTTTGAATTGCTTTTGTTTCTTTTCATTTAGAATGAGTCAATAACATTAAGAATTAGGAGAGAGTCAATATGGTGGAAATAAGAAAATCTTAAGTGAGCCTAGCCCAACCTTAAGTGAGCCTAGCTCAACTTTAAGAGTGCCTCAACAGGATAATTCTTTTATTCACCAAATTATTCATATATAAAAAAGATGGGAATATGTCAAGGAATCTATTCAATTCCTCAATAAATTTCCAATCTTATTTATGTATGAATCATATAGTGAATGAGAAGAGTGTGTTGTGTAGACACTCTTCATGTTGAGCTAGGCTCACCTGCGAGATGCTCATTTCCCCATTATTCTCTCTCCTATTTCTTAGTTGGCATCAGATCAAGGGATCAGAGGCCTATGTGTTGTATGTTAAGTGTGGGTTATTGATCACTTACTGTGAAGGCTCACCAGTGTAAAGATTTGGTGTTTGTTTAAATTTTTGATTCGGAGAGGTGTTCGTGCTTCTTTGATTGTGAACCTGAAGTGGAGGAGATATTTCGTGCCACTGTTGGAGCTGACTGCTATTGCGCAAAACAATTGCCACATTTGAGATTCATAAGAGTCGTTCCTTGTATTGTGCCAGGCGTGAGCTTTAGGAGGAAGCACACAAGTCTTGTTGATCGCAAAATGTGAGGAGGTAAGGGCATTTGTCTAACAGGTTTCTAGCATATGTCCAGAATGTGAGGAGGTAAGGGCATATGTCTAACATCGCGTGCATATATATTATAGGTAGATCTGTCTGTTTGAAGCGGCGTAACTTCCCTGAAGGAAGGACTACCATTAAGGAGAAACCAACACTGATAATGGAGGAGATCTACATTAACGAGATTCATGGGAAGGAGTGACCTACGCTACTTGAACCGATCTGCGGAGTGACCAGTAGAGTGAACCACCTACAAGTATAAGCCACCAGAAGCTACTAGCATGACCCACCTAGAGTACAAGAAACAAAAAATAGGACAAGTCAAAGCACTGTACCCATAGCTTTGATCAACTTCATCGCAGATTGTAACGCTGAAACCGCTATAAAATATCAGTAAAGATCAGAGTCCTTCATAGAGTGACCAACATAGGAGGAAGTAATGTTGAGAGTCTGGCGTGGAAAAAGTAGCGTAAAGTGGCCAATGTACCAATGACTAGCATGGAAAGACCAGCGTTTCCAGCCTGTGTTCAACGTTTATTTAGCTCAAGTGTAGGAGTGGAGTTGTATCACATAGTTTGACCATCAATCATAATTTAAGGTGAGAGCTGGAGTGTGGAGTAGATTAGTTAGTTAGATAAGGTTCGTGTTTTGGCGCGTCTATCAGGAGTCTACTTCCGTGTGCTGCAAACTGGGGCAGATCAGGAGAAGAGAAGGAGATTTATTACCAAAGGTCATTGAAGCATGGATGAGAAGTGTTGTGGAAAACATTGAGTCTAGTGCGTTGCTGAGTGTATTTCACTTGGAAATTTTTGAAGTTGTTGCGTGGAGGGATCTGACTAGTAGAGTTGTTGAATTGGTTGGAGGTTAGAGAATGATTGTTGAAGGAGTATCACCTTTTTTATGTGTGTGAGATCATTGGAGATGAATAATGTGTGATGTGACAACCAACGTGAAGATTCACTTGAGGCAAACCCATATGTTAGTTTGCATATTGAGTAGACCAAGAGACCATTACAATGAAGCAATCAAAGTCAAACTAAGGGAAGCAAACCCATATGTTAGTTTGCATATTGAGTAGACCAAGAGACCGTTAGAATAAAGCAATCAAAGTCAAACTGAGGGGAGGAGTTTTGTGCCTGGGAAAATGACAAAGGAACTATCCCATTTTTTGGGAATATGACTTTGAATGTAATAGATATTGTTGTGCTAGAGAGAGTGTAGTGCTTGACAGAATTTGTGCAACCCCTAAAGCTATTGACAATCTAGTTTAGTTGGGGTGCAGTCATCATCATTGGGGTTTAGCTGAATAATCTGGTTTAGTTGGTCTGGTTTAGGAGTAATTTGATGCATGAGAAATTGCTCGAATGTATTGCTTGAAGCCAACCATAAGCAGGCTAAAGTGCTCATGTATGTGGGATTTCAATCTCTTCGATTTGACTGTGATTGTGCGAGAGTGGACTATGGAGTGGACAACAGTGTATTTACACACAGGATGTTGAAATGTGACAACAAGACATATAATTATGGGTAAAATCTTAGTAATTACTACGAGTTATTTTTGTAACTAGATTGCTAACTAATAGTAGTTATGTAACTGAGGAGAGGCTCTTGTAAAACTGGTGAATGCCCGAGATCATGTAATCATGGAGAATCATTCTTGATTAAACAAAATTCCAATCCCTTGCCCCATGGATCTTTTCTTGACACTACCACATAAAATCTTGTGTTTACTTGTGTGTTTATTTTTATTTCCATTTAGCTTTAGGTTTCATTTCTTTCTTGCTTAAATTAACTGCTTGAATCAACAAGAGGTATCAAAGCCTAAGGGACATACTTTCTATTGGTTGCCTGCTACCCCTATTAAGGAAACAGACAAGAGATACGTGCACATCAGTCGCCATCTTCTAGGAGGGTTCTCTGCATTGTCATTTTTTGAAGAGCAAAAAAAAAGAGTCAAGAGGTTCTTTCGGCCACCTGACCCTGCTCAGGTTTGGAAATTTTTGCAGAGCTGCAAAGAAGAGAAGAGAGATTTTGTTGGCCACACAGAAGATGAAGAGAGTTTGTTTGGCCCTGCGAGCTACAAAGAAGAGATGAGAGGTTCTGTGGGCCGCCAAGAAGAGGAAGAGAGTCTATCGGCCCTACTCAAATTTATTTTGTTTTGAAAGGAGATGAGCTCGATCAGATTTTTTATTTTTTTAAGTAGAGGAGATGCCACCCAGAGTCCATATGTCTGGAAACAATCCCTAAGAAAAAAGAGACTGCAGCCGAGATGTTTACCGTGCGTTGTAGAAAAAAGTGCAATTTCGATCTGCAAAAATGAGTCTAGTTAAATATTATTTCTCATTTTTAAACAGAAGAAATGAGATTTTTTTGTTGAGCATTGGTGAATTTGAAAAAAGACAGGGTTTGAAGTATTTTTTTCTAGAAATCGTTTCTTGTATATTTGAAGTAATCAACCTGTGTAGTAAGATAAAAGACATTCTAGAAATAAAATCATGGTTAAAATAGAAAAGGGGCAACATAATTAGTTTTTTGCGTTGAAAATCCAAATAAAAAAGAAACCCTAGTTGAAGGCAGATGGTGGAGAAATTCAAATTCAGAAAATCAGAAAGAAACCCTAGTTGAGGGTAGATGGTGGAGAGATTCAAATTCAAAAAATCAAAAAGAAACCATAGTTGAAGGCAGATTATGGAGAAACTCAAATTCATAAATAAACCCTAGAAGCATAGTTTAGAAGAAAATTAGAAAGAAATGGCTAAAATGACGAATGCAAAGTATGAGCGAGAGAAATTAACTTGCAAGAACAACTTTGCTTTATGGAAACCAAAAGTTACGGATTTTTTGGTGCAACAAGGGTTGCACAAAGAATTAGATGAGTTGAAGAAGAAACCTGTTCGCATGTCAGATTTGGGGTGGGAGGACTTGGATGACCGAGCTCTCAGTACCATCAGGTTATGCCTCGCAGATGAAGTTCTTTTCTATATAGTTGAAGAAAATTCAACAGCAGGTTTGTCGGGAAAATTGGAAACTTTATATATGACGAAATCGTTAACCGATAGAATTTATCTAAAACGACAATTGTATAGTCCTCATATGAAGGAGGGTACAAAAATTGCAGAACATTTAAAGGTTTTTAATACACTTATTTGCCAATTGTCGGATATGCAAGTTAAAGTTTGGGAAGAAGATAAAGCTTTCACCTTCTTGTGTTCCCTCCTTGAGTCATGGGACCACTTCGTTACCTCTATCAGTTTGAGAAATATTGAGTCCTTCGAATTTGATTCAGTTGTGGGAGCTCTGTTATCTGAAGATGTAAGGAATAAGTACAATGTTGAAACCTCTGCATCAAAAGACATGGTAGCAAGAGGACAGTCAAAATAATGAGGGGAGAAAAAAAGGGGTTTTTCTAAGTCTAAATCAAAGGGTAAAAAGTGTAAAACCAAATGTTGGTACTGCAATAAAATTGGACACCTCAAGAAAGACTATTGGAAATGGAAAGAATCTGAAAATCCAAAGAAGGAAGAAAATCAAGTTGATTAAGGTATGATAGATGAAGTTTTATGCACTGAAGAATTATGTGTGATAGATGAAACTTTAAATATAAATAATGTTTCTCAGAATTTTTAAAGTTCGTTGTTAGACTCCAGTGCTTCTCATCACATGACTCCACACAGAAATTGGTTGATGTCAGATGAAGCTTTAAATGGAAGTTTTGTGTTTATGGGTAATAATGTATCATGTAATACTGTTGGGATGGGAAATATCAGGATAAAAATTTATGATAACATAGTTAGAACATTAACTAATGTTAGACATATAACTAAATTGAAGAAATTTTTTATTTCTTGAGGAGTTTTGGATTTAGATGGTTATAAGTTTATAGGTCAGAATGGAGTGTTGAAAGTCTCAAAAGGCGCCCTAGTTGTTATGAAAGAAGAAAAGGTCAGAAATCTTAACAGACTCAAAGGAAGTACTCAGGTCAATGAAGCAGCAATTGTGTCAGAGAAGGAAGAAGAAGGTACTCACCTATGGCATTAGCGATTAGGTCGCATGAGCAAGAAAGGTCTGTAGGGACTGATGAACCAAAAACTACTTCCTAATTTGAAATCCTTGAAGTTGGATTTTTGTAAACATTGTGTGTATGGAAAACAATGTAAATAGAGGTTTAAAACTGGAAGTCATAATAGTAAAGAAATTTTGGACTATACTCATTCTGATCTGTGGGGACCATCTCCTATTGTATCATATGGAGGTTCTTTATATTTCTTAATATTTATAGATGGTTTCTCCCTAAAATATTGGTTATCTATGTTAGAAAAGAAAGTTGATGTGTTCAATGTCTTTAAGGAATTTAAAGCAATGGTAGAACAAAAAACAAGCGAATCAATTAAATGTTTAAGAACTGATAATGGTGGTGAATTTACTTCTCTAGAATTTGAAAAATACTGTAAGGATGAAGGAATTGTTAGACATAAAACTATTATTTATACTCCTCAACAAAATGGTGTTGCTGAACGTATGAATCAAACTCTTATGGAAAGAGCTATAAGCATGATCAATAATGCTAACCTGCAAAAGGAGTTATGGGTAGAAGCAGTATCCAATACTTTTTATTTAGTTAACAGATAACCTTTAGTAGAAATTAATTGTAAAATCGCTGAAGAAGTTTGGTCATGTCAGTCTTGTGATTATGCACATTTAAGAATATTTGGTTGTGATGCCTATGCTCTTATTCCTAAAAATCAATGTTCAAAGTTAGATCCAAAATCGAAATGTTAAGTCTTTGTTGGATATGACTATGTAGTGAAAGGATGCAGTTTATGGGATCCTACGTCACGAAAGATAGCCATTAATAGAGATGTAAAATTTTATGAATCTTCTCTTTTAAAATCAAATGTTGAAAGAATTGAAAGTCGAGAGGAAGGAGTAATTTCTGGAGAGAAAGGTGACGAAGATACAAAGGAAACTGTTGAAGTTTTTGAACGAGTTCAACAACTAGTCACTCTAACAAAGTCTACAAGGGAAAGAAAAACTCCTAAAAGGTGTGAAGATTTCGCTTCATCTTTTTCTTTGATTACTGAATATGGGGAACCTTCTCATTATTAGGAAGAAACAGATGATACAGATAGAGAGAAATGGAAAATGGCTATAGAAGAAGAAATGGATTCCTTAGCCAAGAACAAAACCTGGGATCTTGTAGAACTTCCTGAAGGGAGAAGTGTTGTTGGATGTAAATGGGTATTCAAATTGAAATGGAAAGTTGATGGAATTATCAAAAGGTATAAGGAAAGACTGGTAGCAAAAGGGTATTCTCAGGTTGAAAGTATTGACTTTCATGAGATTTTTTCACTAGTTTGCAAAAGTTGTTTCTATTCGTACTATGTCAACACTAACTTCATTACTTAATCTAGAGTTAGAACTGTAAGATGTTAAAAAAACTTTTCTACATGGTGATTTGGATGAAGAAATATATCTGGGATAGACATAAGGTTTTGTAGAAGGTTACAAAAGAAGATTATTTTTCAAGCTCGGGAAATCATTGTATGGCTTGAGGTAGTCTCCCAGGCAATGGTACAAGAAGTTTGGCTCCTTCACGGTGAGTTAGAATTTTATTAGATGTGAGTATGATCATTGTGTATATTTCAAGAGTTCCAGTGGCATATTGATAATCTTATTTTTGTGTGTTGATGACATGCTTATTATGAGCAAAAGCATGGAAGAGATCAATAGGTTAAAGGCTCAGCTCTCTAGGATGTTTGATATGAAGGTTCTTGGAGCAACAAAACATATCTTGGTCATTGAGTTTTAGGTCCCTATAATACTAGTGATGCCCCCATTAATATTGTAGTTGTATCCCGAATTAATATTGTTGTGCCCCTATTGTCCCCATATTGTTATTATTGTGCCCCATAGAATCCCTCTATTGTTATTTTTGTGCCCTTATATTATTATTGTTAGGTCAACTTGGTTATATTGTGACCCCTTAGACTCATATATATAGAAAGGAGGTTTTGTCATTTGAATCATCCAAGAATTGTTCATTTATGTAATGTAAAGGAGGTTGCCCCCTCAAAGAGGCTCAATTCTAAGGCGTTGATCTACATTTTCTATCCTTTTGTGAGCCGGTTTCATAACATTTGCTATCAGAGCTTTGGATTCTAGGGTTTTGCTGCTCCAAATAGGTCATCATTGCATTTTCGCTATAACTTTGTTTCTGCGAGCACCAAACCTTGGGT
The DNA here is from genome assembly GCA_031772625.1 of Pinus tabuliformis. Taxonomy (NCBI): domain Eukaryota; kingdom Viridiplantae; phylum Streptophyta; class Pinopsida; order Pinales; family Pinaceae; genus Pinus; species Pinus tabuliformis. Next base: position 1,396,460,321 of record CM062804.1, read on the forward strand.
CCATATTTCAGAGCTTTCGTGCTATATTTGCGGAGATATGATATGAGGAAGTTGGTTTTTTTGAAAACTCCTGAATTACATTCCAAACAGGTGACCTGGGGAAAATCATCATAACATTCTCTCTGAACATCAAATTGAAATTTGGTAAGAAGGTATAGAAAGAGGACAGACTGTAGTTTCTTGTATATATCTTTTAGAGCCAAAGGTCGAAACAGTGACACGTGGCACATCATACAAGTTTGCTCTTATGAAAAGGTCTATAATCAGGTTATCTTGGGAGATTGTGCATAACTCTTCCTTGGAGAATCCAATTGGGATCAGACTGGTGGCATTGAAAAGAGGACGCAAAGGGCTACTACAGGTCACAATTTCAGAACTGAATGATTTGAAATTACAGAGATACATCAGATTCAATATCAAGCTCCTACAAAGTGAAAAAAGGTGTGTAGTTTTCTTTTTAATTTTTGCATAAGCTTGGTTTGAAAAATTAGTTTGAAGGAATTCAAAGGGCATAGTAAAGCATCATTATCGGTAATTGATGCCTAGAGGAAAGAAAATGAAAAAACCTAGTAAGCAACATGAAAGCTCTAGCATGACTCTTAAAGAAGAGGAAGAAATGCAACATGATATATCAAAATTACAAGACCAAGTGCAACAAGTGTCACTTGCACAAAAAGTAACAGAATCTAAGATGGATGGTTTAAAGAAAGATGTAGAAGCTAAGATGGATGGTTTAAAGAAAGGTGTAGAAGCTAAGATGGATTCTTTAAGGAAAGGCGTAGAAGCTAAGATGGATGGCATGAATGCTAAGATGAATGTCATGGACGCTAAAATAGATGGCATGGATGATAAGATGGAAGAATTGAAGATAAATATGAATACGTTGCTACAAGAAATGGTCACTAATGGTGAAAGGATAGTAAAGGAAAATCGTGATGAAAACAAAAGAAATGTTAATCATGATTCCATATACTCTAATGTTGGATCGAAGACCCACCATATTCCAAAAATCGATATGAGGAAGTTATATGGCAAGGATACCGCAACATGGATATTACAGATGGAGCAAATTTTTGATCTCAATAATGTGAAAAACACACAAAAGGTCTATCTGATGAGATTGGAATGACTCAGGAGAGATTGAATGTATTTTGTGAAAGTCAGAGTGTTATTGACTTGGCTAAAAATCCAACTTATCATAGCAAGACCAGCCACATTGATGTAAGGTATCATTTTCTGAGACCTATGATTGATGGTGGAAAATTAGCTCTCAAGAAGGTCCATACATGGGAGAATTGTGCAAACATATTCACGAAGTCAGTTATAGTAGAGAATTTCCGATGGTGTTTAGCTTCTCTTGGTTTTCAAAAGAAATGATGAATGGGCATGGGCAAGAGATTAGGAAATTTTTTGTCAAGTTGCAGTTTGTTGAAATGTGACAACAAGACATGTAATTATGGATAAAATCTTAGTAATTACTACCAGTTAGTTTTGTAGTGAGATTGCTAACTAATAGAAGTTAAGTAATGGAGGAGCGGCTCTTATAAAACTGGTGAATGCCTGAGATCATGTAATCATGGAGAATCATTCTTGATTAAACAACAATCCAATCCCTTGCCCCATGGATTTTTCCTTGCCACGTAAAATATTGTGTTTACTTGTGTGATCCTTTTATATTTCCATTCCGTTTTAAGTTCCATTTCTTTCTTGCTTAAATTAACTACTTGAATCAGCACAGGAGAGCATTGAAATGTGACTGGTAGGCATCAACGGAGCCCGATGATTTATCTCTGTCAACATTGTTAGATTGTAGTGAAGGAGTTCTAATAAAACTAACCTCCAATTTATTTTTTCTCCTATTGGTATTAATGCTCTATTTGGCTACCTTAGGAACATATACATATAGGTTCATTTGATCTTTTCATTAAACATCAATGATGCCCATTCAACTTTATAGAATGTTAATATGAGAATTTACTAATTTTTATAGTAATGTATGTAATACGTCAATTTTAACATTTCACTAAGGTACCCTGCTTTTAAGAACATTAACACTATAGGGAAAGAGAATTAAGGGTTTTAACTTCATGGCCTACCTACGATATTTTTATGAAACTGAAGTGATTGGTGTTATGTATCACTTTACCCTCTACTACTTGATTAATGCGTTGTCTTCCACCTATTAGTGCATACTCCCAAGTCCATGTGGACCAATGTGGCATATCCCAATACACCTAGCCACATGGGCATCCATGGTATTTGTCTGTTGGGATGCATGGATGACGGGGATGGTCTCCTCGTGATCAATGGTTTGCATGTTTTTTCTTTCCCTCTTATTGACCTAACTCTACCTTTCACATTCCATTGTTACCTTTGGAGTTCTCTATGCCTGTGGCACTCCGTGTGCCTTGCGAACTCCTTTCGATATCCATGTTGGTTGAATGTATAGCCATGGAGCCTTTGACCTTCCTACATAGGTATAGCCACTTACTCTTTTTTTATTCCTCAACATTTTACAATTTCACCATTAATTTTTCTTCATGTATTTAGTTCTCATTTGGATTTTGTTTTTTTTTTTTCTCAGGCTCAAAAGAGGTACTAGGCGTCATTGTGCTGGTACAACTCTCATGAGTTTAGCTCACCTTAGTTTCCATTATCACCTCAGTAGAAATCATGAGGTTGGTATTATTGTTCCTCTGTTACTCCCTGCAACTTTTCATTTGCAATTTGGTACATCTATGGTTTAACTAATAGGTTATGATCTCACTCTATTGGTGGCCTTATTGCAAATATAGCCACAGTGAAAAGGGGTTTTCGAAGAAATCTTCGCAACTCAGACACCATCCCTTTGTCACGAGTGCCTTTTAACTATAGGTATGATTCTGAGTCTTTCTGGTGAAAAGATGAGGCTCTTTTCACTGTATTTTTTCACTTTATGATACCGGTAGGGTGAATGCTCAGGTCCTATGACTACACCAGGCCTGTCAAGGATTATATTTGGATATTCCTTGCACCCATCAACGATATTCCCATTTTTTTAGTTTTTTTTTTCTAATTTCTTCATATTAATATTAGTTAAGTATGCCTGTATTATTAAGAATGAGTACCATACCATGCCTGGTCTTACAGGATGAACCCCAGTGTCTCACACTTTATTTTGTTGTTGGCACTTAGTCCATCAGTTTTGTACTACTTGGCGATCACCTGTGCAATGACTCACGCCTTTAGTGATAAATTTTTTCTTTCGTATTTGTGTAAGAAAGGGGTTTTCTTTTTTATGTTTTCAGATGTAATGGTATCCTACAGTTTCTGGGAGGCCTAAGGCCAAATTTATTTGTCATATACTATTTATTTTCATTATAGTGATCATAGTTTTCTTCTCTATTACTACTGGCCATAGTGCCCTACCAATAATTGGTTGATGAGGTCAATTCCTCTGTAATTTGTTCATTTATACGCATAAATTTTCTCATTTCCTTTTTCTAATAGATGAAACTACTTCTACCTAGGTGGAAAGGGTTTGTCTCTACTTTTATTACTTCTCAAATTTACTTTATTCATTGAGAGTAATCTATTCATGTGAATTGCATTCTTATACCTATATCATATCTTTTTTCGACTTTCCTTTATTATGTCTTGTCAATTCACGCGTAATAATTCCACAGAGTGGCTATTCCCTTTGTTCGTTGCTGGAATAGTGGCTAAATAATTTATGGCAACATTCTTTTGCAATTCTTATTTTGGCCAATGTACTATGCTTATGTTGACTAGTGATGTGCTTTATTACACACATACATGGCGAAGGCAGAATATGAATGATAAACATTGAGCTGCATATATTATTGACATGATACACATTTATAGTGCATTGGAGTGACAATTGGATTCCATATTCGAAGGTCTCCTCGAATTTGGTGGTTGTTTACATTCCACACCAACCCATAGATGATTAGGTGTCAAACATTCCCCCCCTTAATCTGGAGGGTTATATATTAGTCTAGGAGGAGCTCTATAACACAAAATGTGTAAAAAAATGCATGACAAAACTAGGTTGAACGTGTTCTCTGAAATTTTGGTATAAATGGGGGTGGTTTAAGGATGACCACCAACACTGGAATGCTTAGTGCAATTCATGGAACTCTTCCAAATCTGACATGAAGCTGAGGTATTCTGCTAGAGGAAGTTCTCCTCATGTTTTAAAGAGGGAAACTTTCAACCTTGAAAAGGGAGGTCTCACCCTGTATAAAAAATGAGAACCTCAACCTGAAAAGGGAGGTCTCAACCTGTGATGGTTTAAGGATGACCACCAACTCTAGAATGCTTAATGCAATTCCTCAAACTCTTGCAAAACTAGGAAGAAGCTAAAGTCTTCTACTAGAGGAAGTGTCCCCAATTATTTGAAGAGATGTCTCAACCCCACATAGATGGTTTAAGGCTGATCATCAACTGAAGGCATGCTCAGGGGCATCTTTATCTATGGCTACAACTCTGAATGTAGTATGGTAGGTTGTGCCTCAGGCTAACTTGATGTGTCTTTGAGGCTTGTAGATAATCATCACTTCCCCCTGTCAGATACAAGGTGAGAAGATGAAGATATCTCAACTGCAAGAATTTTCAATATTCGAGAACAAATCATGTTGTATGAGCGAAATATTTTCTTGGTTTTTGAAGCCCATTTTGAAGAAGCAATCCATCCTTTATTCTTGCAGGAGGTTTGTTTTTGAAATATTTGTTTGAAGAATGATTGGTTTTATGACAATGCTTACATGGATGAAGATCAAAACAATGATCTTTCACATGGCCAACTGTGTCACAATGATGGCATTTAACAATCTATCGTGGTTATTGTGGAAGAGGATGAGAATCTTAAACAGCTGAAGGTGAACTGTCATGAAAAATTCTAGCACTCTGAAACTAGATGGGTTTGATTAATCTAGAATATGTAAGGACACGTCCTTGTCATATTCAAGAGCAGTTATGTGCTTGTTATGGAAAATCTCTTCCCAATGTTAGATGACTAGCTTGGGAAGTGCAAGTTGAATTGTTGCTTCTTTCTGAAAATTTGCACCTTCATTGGGTACTAGATCTGAATCAACTTCAACATTATTGACTTATTGCTTATGCGAATTTATCTCAATATTCTAAACATAAACAGGTTCCGAATTATGTCTTTCATGGTGTAACTCATATTGCTAAAGTTGAGACTCTGACTGCAAAAATTCAATTTTTTTCTATGTGTGTTGTAGAGATGTTTGCATGTCAGGGAGAGTGTCTTTTCTTATTTGGAGTGTGTTATGAACAATAAACACCATTAGTTTTCTTAATATCTCTAAAATATCATTGAGTCTCGCCATTGTCAAACTTAAAAAATGATAAAATGATGAGGGAAAAATACCTACTTGTACTCTTGACATATTAAAAAATAAGAGAAGACTCAAGGTACCAAAAATTCTATGAAAGGTCTTAATAAGTTCTAGTAAAATACCTTGGTCTCAAATAGAAAATAACATTGATAAAGAGCTTTTAGCTATATATCACAAAGCAGAGAGGGACATTAATATATCACCAGATCAAAACTTCTTTGTTAAATTGAACTTACAGGAGGGGCATTAAATTATCATATGAGATTGATGCAAGGGTCAATAAGGGTATAGCCAATTCTCTTTTCTTTACATATTTCGATCATGAGGCCTGTCGGTTATGGGCCCACAAACCTATAGGAAGCATTATTGAGTCGCATAAGCCTTAAACCCATGGACCATTCAACTTAATTGATTTTTCTTTAAAAATCAGGACCACACCACTTTATCGCAAAACAAAGGAATACACAGGAAAACCCCACTACGAACCCTTGGGCTGGATCTCCAATATTATACTCCCACATCTATAAATTCATCGGGTCCGGCTAATCAAATCACCTCCGCGGCACTACTCCTCCAAACTCCGAAATGCCAATACTTCCAATCGTCGATCATCACATATCGGCTTATCGATGATATCAGTTATCGGCCATCGAAACATCGCATGTCGGCCTATCGGTGACATCACTATCAGCATATCGTTGTGTCCCATTCCATTGCTCGTTGCCATTTGACTTTGATGAAATGCAATCGTCGATTGAATATTGACCGTCGACTTGGACTCGATCCGACGGTTGACGTTTGGTCGCATAATCGCTTATCACCATACCTTAAGGTCTGCAGTCTACATTCTTATAACAATCCACCAATGCGATTATAATAGATCTCTTCTCATCTATGATTCCATCTGGTCTATTGATCTTACAAATCTAACAGTTCCTGTAAATTGTTTCATCTGTTCCTCCTTTACTCTGTTCTCATTTTCCTTTGATGGATTTATGTTAAAACGCAGTTATCTACCATACTCCATTAACACACAGAACACTCATGTAATTGATAGTTTAGATCGCCATCGATCCATATAGTGATCAATGGTCAATCAACACACTTAGAAATGAGATTTGTCCCTCAATGCATATATACACAATAGTACTGAAAGGACATAATATAGAGATACGCGGAAATCCACAGAACCCAGACTTTTCTATTATATACAATATGAATTCAGATCTAAGGCATTTCAGCCTTACGAAAAAACTTCCTCTATACTACATTGTATCTATCTTTGTTACACAGTCTCTATATTACTCTCTATCTCCTTTCATCCTATCTGTCTCACGATACATACATACATACATACATACATACATACATACATACATACATATATATATATATATATATATATAAGGGAACATTGGATTGGATCACCGTGAAGGAACCAACCACATCCCTTCCTAAAACCTCTCAATTGTCCCTTAATTCCCTCTACATGTACACATATGTGATAGGTTACATTTAATAAAGTCTTCTCGAGACTTTTATCCATTCCATCATTTACTCTGTTTTAAACATAATTTCCCTGGTTTGCTCCAATGGTCCATGTCATCCTCCTTCCTCTGCTTTGGATTCCTCTTTTGATTAAGGAGGGTGAGATGCTCCTCCATCAGACTCCCCAGTCACAAAAATTTATGACCTCCTTAGTGGATCTGCCTTCATGATCTTCTGTGAGCTACAACCAACCTCTACAATAACAATCTTCCTCTACTACATGATACCTCACCAAGCTTTCTCGTCTGAGCTTAGTCTCTTGGCATCATTTTGGTTCTCTCTTCTTTGGAACCACGTGAGCACTCCATGCTTTGGGCTGGTGCAAGTCTTCTCACCTTCTGCTGTCGTTCGTTGCATGACAGTAACAACCATAACTCTTTAGTCTCTAACATAAATGTACCTCTTCAAATTTGCACCTCCTTCCATAGAATCTTCTTCTTCTCTAATACCAATTGATGAAAGGGTCAATAGGGGTATAGCTAATTCTCCTTTATTTACATATTTTGATCCTGAGGCCTGTGGATTATGGGCCCGCAAACCTACCAAAAGTGTTATTGAGGCCTCTAAGCCCTAGAACCATGGACCATTTAACTTAATCGATTTTTCTTTAAAAATTAAGACCACACCACTTTATCACAAAACAAAGGAATACATGGGAAAACCCTGCTACGAACCCTTGGTCCAGATCTCAAATATTATCCCCCCATATCGATAAATTCATCAGGTCTGGCTCATCAAACCACCTCCGCGGTACTACTCCTTCGAACTATGAAATGTCGATACTTCTAATCGTTGATCATATCAGCCTATCGACGACATTGCTTATCGGCCATCAGCACATTGCATGTTGACCTATCGGCGACATTGCTATTGGCGTATCACTATGTCCCATTCCATTACCTGTTTCCATTTGACTTTGCTAAAATGCAATCACCGATCGAATCTTGATCGCTGATCTGGACTCGATCCATTGGTTGATGTTTGGTCACGCAATCACTTATCGCCATACCTTAAGGTCTGCGGTCTGCCTTCTTATAACAATCCTCCGATGTGATTATGACAGATCGCTACTCCTTTACAATTCCATCTGGGCCATTGATCTTACAGATCTAATGGTTCATGTGCATTGTTGCATTTGTTCCTCCTTTACTTTGTTCTCGTTTGTTTTTGATGGATTTATGTTAAAACAAAGTTCTCTGCCATACTCCACTAACACAGAAAACACCCATGTACTTGATAGTTTAGATCGCCATAAATCCATATAGTGATTGATGGTCGATAAACACACTTAAAAACAAGATTTAAGCCCTCAACGCATATATACACAATAGGACTGAAAGGACATAATACACAGATATGCGGAAATCCACAGAACACACACTTTTCTATTATATACGATATGAATACAGATGTAAGGCATTTCAGCCTTAGGAACAAACTCCTTCTTTACTACATTGTATCTATCTCTATTACACAATCTCTATATTTCTCTCTGTCTCCTTTCCTCCTATCTGTCTCATGATATATATATATATATATATATATATATATATATATATATATATATAAGGGAACATTGGATCGGATCATTGTGAAGGATTATATCACATCCTTTCCTCAAACCTCTCAACTATCCTTTAATTCTCTCTACATGCATACATATGTGGTAGATTACATTTAATAAAGTCTTCTCAAGAGTTTTATCCATTCCATCATTTACTCTATTTTAAACAGAATTTCCTTGGTTTGTTACAATGGTCCACATCATCATCCTTGCTCTGCTTTGGATTCCTCTTTTAATTAAGGAGGGTCGGATTCTCCTGCATCAAAGATACCACCACATGCCCTTTGTATTTCTTGTGTACCATTGCTTTGCTTATAAATCCATCACTTTCTGCTTCCCTGTGGTGCCCTTTTCCTCTCAACGTGGTGGATCGAATTCGATAGTTCCTCCGAGACCTGGAGTCCGTTAATCCACCAAAACTCTAAAGAAGAGGCATGAACCAAGATCAAAGGCCATTAATATGACAAATCTTCTTGTGATGAAATATAACACTAATCCTGTTTCCGGATCAGAGGCCCTACCACTAACCAATGCCACAAATTTATGCTAATTTGGTTATTTTCAAGATTCATGTGCCAAGGAATTCATCATGTTCATCGCCTCCACCATAGCCAAGAGAACACCCCCTGGGAAGCGTTAGTCTATAAGACAATACGAGTACATGGTGCATTGTTATAATAAAAATGGCTTGTTTGGGGTGGAATTCATGGATAAACACTATCCTGTGTGCAATGCTTTTTCTGTTATCAACAAGGTGATGGATAAGTACCAAAAACTCTTTGGTGATTCTTTGTGGACTATTCAATCACATGCAAACCAATATTGGCCTTACTTAAATAATTCTCTAGCTAAATTTCTGCATCCAACAGAGGTGAATAAACTCCATTCAACACATTAATTCATTCACCATCTCAACACTCAATACAACACCAAATTGTTTTGTGTTCCCTTCAACCTACAAATATTCAGGTAGGCATCATAAAAGACAATGTTGGGCATGGTCAGATCAAGATGGTCTTTGATGAACGATACCTCTGGAAGATGCAGTGTTGCTGCAAATGTGGACATGAAACATTCTCATATGGCACCACCTCAAACGACCATCAAGTAACATTTATAGTCAATCTCCATAATACAAGAGTCAACCATTCAATGTTTCAACTATAAACCATAATCATATGACATTCAATGTAGTGAGTAGTGGAGTCAAAGCAATGCTATATATTAGAGTGGGATGTATTCTTGCAGTGTATTGGTATTGGAAGGAGGCAGTATATGTGTGTTATATAAGGACATCATAACCAAAGAGGGGCTACCACAACGAGGTTTGATGCGATATTAACACATGGCATAATGCATATTCAACATATATTAGATATACCACTATTAATAACTTCTCGTCCAGCAGTAATATCAGTCAGACTAATACCATACAAAACATAACATACCATTCATGCTTGAGATGTAATTCTAGCCACAACACAATCATAATGGCTCCTGCTATCATTTTAACGCAAAAACGTGTGGAACAACGTCGACCACTGGAGCAATATGCCACAAGTTTATGACCAATTTCAGTACTACATCCAAGCTAATGTGCATATTTGGTAAATTGGAGAGTGGTAATTCAATAATTGAAGAGACTGTAAGGCTCCTCCTAAGATAGCAACAACATGGGAATCTCAGATGAACACTCATTTAAGGATCAGTTGAAGCTAAATTGAGAACCTGCAAACCTGATGCTCTAATACTATGTCAGAAACATACATGGAGGAAGAATGTGAATGATAAACATTGAGTTGCATATATTATTGACATGCTATACATTTATAGTACATTCGATTGACCATTGGATTTGATATTCACATGGACTCCAGTGGTTGTTTGCATTCAACACCAACCCATAGAGGATTAGGTGTCCAACATGTTTACATAGTTATTATTAATTATCTATGGTTATTCTATGCATAGTATCAGTCTTAGTTTTGTCAATTCAGTCACTCATAAATCTATTAACTCTTTGTTGTTGGTATTTTTATTTGTTATCTGGACAATTACTATTGGTTGAATTTTCTTGGTTTATACAAAGAGATAGTCCATATAGGCTCTGGTTATAGATTTTCGATATACTGTATGGTTAACGGCTACTTGTTATCCAAGATTTCAACTTGGGTGACAACAGTTCTATCATCTCTCACCTCCATGTTTAACCTTTACACACAAACCAATTGGTATCGAGTTGTTGTGCATAAAGAAAACACACATATCGGAGTTAACAAGCAGTTATAACTAATTTAATTCCTTGATATTAGATCTTTTTGTTTTTAGATCATTTTGCCTAGATTTTCAGTTTTTCCTTCATTCGTTTCTGGCACTATAATTCGAGTTTGATGAAATATAATTGCATTGAGTTGAATAATTTGACGCAAACGTCAATTATTATTCCCCTCATAACTAGTTTTTTTATGGATTTAATCCTCCTTGACTGCAACAAAGGTTCTCTAATTAAATAAAGGTGATATTCTTATACATCGAGCATTCTGCCTTATGTGTTTAGTTTTACAAATTTGTGTATATCTGTGCATTTCTTCGAGTGTTGATGCATTTCTTCAGATTTGTGTATATCTATGCATGTCATTACAATTATGATCTAATATATGTTGGATGCTACACTACCGTGAAAATGTGTATGATTAGATAATACATGGAATTAAGGTAGTTATTTAACTCAACAATCAATATATTGATATGCAATTGCATTAGAATCTACAGTAATTGTGTAACTCAACAACTAGTATAGAAATCTATCATCTCTCACCTCCTTGTTTAATCTTTATGCACAAACCAATTGGTATCTATTTGTTGTGCATAAATAAAACACACATATCGGAGTTAACAAGTAGTTACAACTAATTTAATTCCTTTATATTAGATCTTTTTGTTTATAGATCATTTTTCCTAGATTTTCAGTTTTGCCTTCATTCATTTCTAGTACTATAATTCGAGTTTGATGAAATGTAATTGCATTGAGTGGAATAATTTGACGCAAACGTCAATTATTATTCCCATCATAACTAGTTTTTGTATGGAGTTAATCCTCCTTGACTGCAGCAAAGGTTCTCTAATTAAATAAAGGTGATATTCTTATACATCGATCATCTAAACTATGATGCAATCATATTTAACTTTGTTCTTATAATTATAAATTTGTTTCATTTATAACCTGAAGTTGCATTTTGTTCATATTCCTTTTTAATGTTTGCATGTTACCTAATAGGTAATTTCATATGCATGCCAAGGTTACTACTCATTTATATAGAATTCAGCCTTATGTGTTTAGTTTTACAGTTTTGTGTATATCTGTGCATTTCTTCGAGAGTCGATGCATTTCTTTAGATTTCTGTATATCTATGCATGTCATTCCAATTATTATCTAATATATGTTTCATGTTACACTACCGTGAAATGTGTGTGATTATATACTACATGGAATTAAGGTAGTTATTTAACTCAAAAATCAATATATTAATCTGCAATTGCATTAGAATCTACATTAATTGTATAACTCAACAACTAGTATAGAAATCTACAGTTGCATTGGAATCAATAGTAATGGATTAAATAAATAAGCAGTATGCTAATTTATCGTTATGGACATATACCCATACATTATATACCACTCCACGGCTAGTAAATTTCCATCTATCATCTATATTGAGGACTACAACTATCAAGGTATCATCATACGTTGCATATAAGTCTACATATTTGAATTTATATCAAATGAAACAACATAAGCCAATCCAGAGAACTGAAAAAATTGGCTACATAGTAACTTGCACTAGGAGACATTATCTTCCCAGCCATGAACTGCGTCTAGTTCTCCCTCGAGCTCAATTGTAAATTGTTAGAGAACTAACAACAACCTCTTTTTGAGGAAAAATAGAAAATCGGATGAGCACCCAACTTTGGGAGCGCGAACACGGAAGAGCGCATAGAGTTCAGCGCACGCAGGGGCAGGCAAGGAACCCTATGAAGGGTGGCAGAGGAGGGGGCTCCACTCCCTCCTACAAGGAGGCCTTGGCTAGCAGGGAAAGAAGCCTCTAGAAAATGTTAGGGAAATAGGGGTGGAAGGAAAAAAAATCATGGAAGAGGGAACAGAAGAACCCATAGAAAAGGAACAATATGGCAAAAAGGACAAGTAGGTAGAAGACAAAGAACAGGAAACTAAAGACAAGAAACATAAGGGACCCTCTAAACCCAAAATAGATATAACTACGAGGGTGATTTTAAATAATCCAGAGCTATAGGCATAGAGGGAATGCATGTGGACATATGCCATCATCTGTAAGTTCATGGGACTATGGCCCACTGAAAAAACCCTACAGTTGTAGATCAAATACTACTGGAAACCTAAAGGAGGCATAGAGCTTCATCTTGGGTCCAACGGTTTCTTCACGGTGGTGTTCACGAATATTGAAGACAAGGATAGAATATTTGAAGGAGGGCCCTACTTCTTTACTACTGCAGGGCTCTACATGATACCATGGATAATGAACTTTGTCCCAGAAAAGGAGACTTTCACCTCAGTTTTGGTCTGGGTAAGGCTCTACTCTCTACCTCGCAAAATGAATTGTTAGCTACCATAGGGAATAAATTAGGTCACTACGTTAAAGCCTCTGAAACCACTAGAAAAGGAAAATATACTTCCTTTGTTAGAATATGTGTGGAAATGGATCTATCACGAGCTCTGCCGGAGGAGATAATCCTAAAAGTTTTTTATGAAGAATAGGTGCAAACAGTGTATTATGAGCACATTCCATTCGGATGTTGCAAATGCCATGAACATGGAAATCTCTTTAAAGACTGTCCTCTCAGCAAATAATTAAGTAAAAGTAGAAGTAATACAATGAAAGAATCAAATGGCTTTCAGAAAGTGGTTAACCGAAGTAAAGGAAGTAAAAGAGGGCCGAAAAATCAGCAGCACGAAGGACAACAGTTTAGGCAGAAAAATTTTCAGGTGCTTCAAGAAGAGGAAGAGATTACTAAAGAAGATCAAGTGATGGAAGGGAGTTCTGTAGAAAAGGAGGAAAGAAAAACCTAGAACAAACACAAAATGATGGGAACCAGAAAGAAGCCACTATGAGCGATGTGGAACAGGAAATAGATTAGGAAATTACCCAGAATGATACACACCTAGAGGACCATGAACTACTAGAAATTCTTGACAAAGAAAACCTAGACCTAGAATGCTTCTTGAGGCAGGGTATTACGATGGGAGTGGATTCGCTACCTTAAGAGGAACTCAGCAGAATACAACAACTGTTTCTATGGAGATCACAGACTGGGAAGTCAGAGTGATGTAACGACATAGACAAGTAGGACAATAGAGGGGTGAAAACGATCAAAACTACACTGGGACTAGTTAATAGAAACCTAGGTAAGAAAAGAGGAAGGAAAAAGCAGAATGAACTCTTGATGGAGTGTGGAAAGTTGATGATTGATTCAGGTAAGATGAAAGATCTAGCCAGCTACTACTTTACAAATCTTTTAGAATGAAGTTGACATTTTGGAATATTAGAGGTCTAGGGAGTAAGAGAAAGCAGAGAATGCTTAGCAACAGAATGAAACAAGAAACACCAGATATAATGTTTATCCAAGAAACAAAATGTTCCATTCAAAAGGTAAGACACATCCACAGAAAATGGCTTAGCAACTATGAGTTTCTCGAAGTAAAGCAGAGAATACAGCAGAGGGCTTACTTACTCTTTGGAATCCCCACAAAATTGGCATTTTTGATGCTGAGGCATCTAGAAATTGCTTGTCAATTATCATTCAACCAGTAGAAGAAAGGGATACCTTTCTGGTCACAAATGTTTATGGTCCTCAGAGAATAGATGACAAACTTAACTTTCTGGATACCCTGGTCGATCTCAGTAGCAGACATGCAGATATACCCTAGATCATGGGATGGGATTTTAACATGATTAAGTCCCTTTCAGAGGAAAAATGAGGAACAATGTCTCTAAGTAAAGACTCCATGGCCCTCCAAACTTTTTCTGACAACATAAAACTTGTTGATACTAATTGGAATACTGGCCTATTTACTTGGAATAACAGGAGAGGAAGAGATGTCCTAGTTGCCTCAAAGCTAGACAGACTGTTCATCTCTGAAAATCTTATGCTAGATGGGAAAGAGGTAACGGCACGAGTTCTTCCCTTTGGAGGCTCAAATCATTGGCCCATCCAATTAGAAATCAAGGGTATAGGTACTCCTAGAAATAAACCCTTCAGATTTGAAAATATCTGGCTGTCACACCAAGACTTCACAAGCAACATTGAGAAATGGTGGTCAGAGGACTTGCAGGTTCAGGGAACCAGAATGTATCTTCTCCATAAGAGACTAAAGCACATAAAATGCCAACTTAAGGAATGGAACAGGAAGGATTTTGGTAATATTTTTGAAGAAAAGAGAGTAGTGGAAAAGATCACTAGAAACATAATGAAACTGGTTTCCAGGGAGGACAACTTCAACCTCAATAGATCAGTAACGAAAGGGGAGTTAAAAGATGTAATCAAAGACATGCAGAATAGCAAAGCACCGGGCATGGATGGTTTCAATGTGGACCTCTTCAAAGCTTGTTGGAACATTGTTAAGCAGGATAAATTGAATTTTGTGGAGGATTCCAGGTCAAATAAAACCATTCTGAAAGCCCTCAATACTTCCTCCGTAGCCCTGATCCCCAAACAAGAGATTGCTCTTACTCCGGATAAATACAGACCCATAGCCCTATGCAACGTAATCTACAAGATTATATCGAAGGTTGTGGCTAACAGACTCAAACCTTTTCTTCTAGTCCTAGTTTCTGGGGACCAATCAGGTTATGTGGAAGGGAGACAAATTCTGGATAACATCATTCAAGTGCAAGAAGCGGTGCACTCTTTAACTAGAAAGAAGCAGGTGGGTATGATCATGCAATTAGATATTGCCAAGGCTTATGACATGGTAAATTGGGTCTACCTTAAGAAAATGCTGATTGTTTTTAGATTTGATCATCTCTGGGTTAGATGGGTAATGGCTCTGGTAACCTCCTCCAGCTTTTCTATTTTGTTCAATGGCTCCCCCTCAGAGATTTTCAGTCCTTCTAGAGGCCTTAGACAGGGAGACTTACTATCCCCCTTTATTTTTATTATCTTGATAGAAGAGTTGGGGAGAGCTATTAAGCAAGCACAATCTTCAGGTAAGGTTAAAGGCCTGAAGCTTATTGATAATAGGCAAGCTCTGACACACCAACAATTTATAGATGATACCATGCTTTAGGGACTCCCCACAATCCAAGAAGCTTCTAACTACAAAATAATTCTGAATCTTTTTTCCTCGACTTTAGGTATGGAAGTAAATCTCTCCAAATCAAAAATATTTTTCTTGCAAGGAGATTCCCTTCCTTCAAAATATTTAGAAGTCCCTCTAATGGCAAAACCATTACACAAAAGTATATGGGAACCTTTGATCAACAAGTTACAGGATAAAGTCAGTAAATGGACCATTAGATCTTTAAACCTTGCTGGTAGACTAGTTCTTACAATAGCAGTGCTTCAAGCAATCCCCATCTTCATGTTATCAGCCCTCCCAACCCCAAAAGGGGTCCTTCAGCAACTTATGGATATTCAAAGAGACTTCAATAGGGGTAGGGAGGAGACTAAGAGGAAATGGCCCTTGGTGGCATGGGATAAAATTTGTAAGCCCAAGAACCATGGAGGGCTAGGATTGGATGATCAGTAGATTCTTAGTGAGGCTCTAGGGGCCAAACTTTGGTGGCGCTGGGTTCAACAACCAGATACTCAATGGGAAAAGACATGGAAAGAAAAATATGCTAATTCCTGGTAGAACAATGATCTTATAAGAATGTCAGGAAATATAAAAGGTTCTTATATTTGGAACAAAGCCTAGGAAAATAGAAGAATAGTACAAGAGAATAGCTTCTGGGAAATCAGAGATGGAGATCTTGCTCTTTTCTGGGAAGATAAATGGCAGCAAGAATCAATTCTGGTAAAAGAAGATTTCATAGATCTTAAACAGGAGTCGGATTCACGAGGTTTAATAAATGTTAAGGATTTCTGAATACATTCTCATCTTACAAAAAATTGGGGAATCTGGAGAAACATAGATTGCATCAATAACATTCTCCTGAAAATTAAAGCAGAGGAGCTCAGGAAAATTATAGAACACAGGAAGATCTTACTGGCAGAGGGAAAAGACCAACTGAGATGGGGAGATAACAAAGAGGGCACCTTCAATATTAATGAAGTAAAAAACATTCTCCTTGAGCTAGATCCCATGGTTCCAGATAAAATCTGGCAAAATCTTTGGAAACATCCAGGCTAGATGAAAATCAAACTCTTCATGTGGGTAATTTATCACAAGAAAATTCTGACTTGGGATAACCTAAGAAAGAGAGGTGTACAGGGCCCTTCAAGATGCCTGCTATGTGAAGCTCAAGAAGAAACCTTGGAACATTTACTAAACAGTTGCATTTTCACATCCTGGTTATGGGATTTATTTGTTGCAATATTTCAACAATATGATAGGGACAGAAGGAACATCATTAGTAACCTCACTAATTGGAGGAAACTTTTTTCGGAAAATGAAATTCTTAACTCAGTGTGGGCTCTTATTCCAAGCTTCATCATATGGAACATGTGGAAGGAGAGGAAGAAAATAATTTTGAAGGGTGAAAGGAAAACCCCTCAACACCTACTAGAGTTAATCCTGAAACAACTCATGGAGACTGTAAGTACCACTGTTCGCACCCTCCCCAAAAATCCCCCCTCAGACGTAGATTTAAAGATTCTCATGCAGCTGAGGTTACAGAGGCTCACACTCCTAGGCATTAGCAGGAGGATCGTTTGGTCAGACACAAAAAAGGAGTTTTGGCATCCTCGTCTGGAAGGCTATTTAAAATACAATATTGATGGGGCTTCAAAGGGGAACCCAGGAACAACAGGGTATGGAGGTGTACTCAGAAATTCAGAGGGAAGTATTGTTAGCATCGGTCATTACCACCTACGTACAGCCACCAATAACATGGCTGAGCTTATGGATATGGAACAATTCCTGGAATTGCTGAAGCAGGATAATTGCCAAAATGTCATGATAGAGGCAGATTCAGAGTTAATTATCAAGACTATGCAAAAAATTCACAATGGAACCGCACCGGATAAAGTCTCCAAACATTAGAAACTAACTCGTTGTTACACAAAAATATCGTCACCATGGTTATTTGCAGTCAGTATGGGTCTATCATCACTTGTACTGTCCTCCTAAGCAAGTCTAGGACCTCAGCTCTTCAAATCAAGCTTTGGAAGTGGGAGAAAGACATTAAAAATCAATGTAACTCTGGTTCCGCACTTTCTCTCATGGTCACCTGCGGTCCCGCACCTTCTGTGTACAAAAGCTGCGTACCTGCCCACTCTGTTCCTAACGGTGCGGTGTGGACCCCTGTGAAAGTCAAAAGGCACAATTTTTATCTTAAAAAACTCACTTTGGGTTAATTCTAGAGTTTTCTAGAAGGAATTTTGACGTGGATTGTTCGCTCTGAGGTGGTTCATGCATCCCAAAAGAGAAGGAGCTAATCCCTTGACTAAAGGAGCTATCCCTTTGAAGGAGGGCTTTATCCCTTTGAAGGAGGACCTAGTAACTTCCCTCCATTGCACTATAAATACAGGCATTGGGGTGAGGACTAGGGAGGTTAGAAGCTGCACATTTTGAGGGTAAATGCTGGTGAAATCAAGACTCTTTGGTTGAGCTTGAGAGGAAAGATCACATACCTCTTGGTTCCATTGGAGAGTGAATGAAGCTTGTCAAAGTAGAGGAGACATCTTGTTGGACCCTGGGAGGAGCTTGTACAGCGTCAAGGCAAAGGTTGTAAAGTTCTTCTTCTTTTGAATTAATATAATCAAACTCATTTTTCTCAACAAGTATCTTATGTTATTTGTTTCATGGACTCCTTGACTTTCATGTTAAATATGTTTCATGCAATTGGTTTTTCAGGTGCTATTTAATTTGTTTGCCTTGTTTTTGTTTGCAGATTCGCGAAGAGGAGCTCATTTGGATCAAAAGAGCGAGGGCATCCACAAGCTTGCATGGACCAAAGGTAGGCCCTAAAAACCTTTGTTTGATATTTTTTATTGAAGCATATTTAGAGAAAGATAGTGTCTGGTTGGTTTGCTTGTCGTTAGGTCTTCTTTAGATTCTAGGAAGGTCTATCTTGGCCGCAAGATCGACCCATTTCGCGCGACAGAATGGCGACTCCACTAGGGACTTGATTGTTTTCTTTGTCTATACTTTGACCTGAGAAACTGTATTCTCTGTTTCTGTTTTTGACTTGATGATTGTGGGATTGGGTGAATTTAGTTAATTTTGAGTTAGTTTTCATTTTTCATAGTTTTGGGAGAGGTACGCACCCTCTGAGTTAAGCACAGTGCATACTTGTACGGACTTTTTCTTTGTGTACAGAGCGTAGACGCACCTGTGTAAACAGGTTGCCTGCGTACCCTGTCAAAAATTTGAAGAATTTCAAATTTTCCTCTTTTTTATCAGTTTAGAATTTGTTTATAAGTTTTATCCATTGCCCAGACCTGCTTGTTCCCTGTCAAAAACTTTCCTTGGTTTAATTTCATTAGCATTAGGGTTTTAGGTGGAATTCCTAGGAATTTTGCTTGTTGGGTTTGTTTTTCGTTTTGGTTGTGTAGTGGCTCTGAGCTTAGAAGCCCTAGGGACCTCAGATTACCTTGGTGTCTACTGGTCTTCTTGTGAGTCTGACCATTTATGAAATCTCCCCTTGCTGAGGAATTCACTTTGAGTTTTCTCATTTCAAAATTTCGAAAAGCTTGTAGTTGAAAGTTTGGAATTTTCATTTTTACAAAAAGAAAACGAAAGATTGGTTGTTTTTTGACTAATTGTGATTTTGCATACATTAGTCCTTAGCTCACATTTAGCTAAGTAAAACATCGTCAAAAAGACTTCTAGTAGGATTTGACTTCAAGTATCTTTTTATAGTTTATAGCTCTCAAAGTTAGTCATTTTCATTAGTTTTGAGTGTCTATTTTACAAAATATAAAAAAAAAAAATCTCTTTTGGAAAAGTTTGTCTTTTGTAGTGATTGAGTGCTTTGAAAAGAAAAGGGAAATTTGTGTGAAATAGCTAGTTGTCTCATTTTGAGTGCTTTGGAAAGGAAAAGCTCTTCTTTTAATTTGTTTAATTGAGAAAGATTTGTGTTTACAAAGTAGTTGCATTTCTCAAACTCTTTCTTAGTTTAGAAGTTCATCGAAGAAAAAAGATTGTTTAAATCATCCTAGGTGCATCTTTTTAGTGATTTCGAGTCGAGTCTTTACCCCACGAGTTTCATCTCCGCCACCTCTTGACTTAAACAACAACCACTAAAATTAACGCTTAGAGTAAAATTCACCTAGTAACATTTTATTTCTAGGGCTCTGATACACCAACTTAGCTTAGGCTAGTGTCTTGGAGTAGGAGAGTAATTAACTCTCCAAGACAGTAAAAACAAACAAGTAGCTGTATCTTGTGGTAGGAAGAAATCCAATTGTTGCATTTATGCTCTGGGAAAGCTCCTCTTAAAGGAGAAGCACGAGATCGTGTCTGAACCAGTTTGGGAATCAATCCTTCCTCATTGGGAACGACGCCAGATATTCACGTATTAAAAACGGTAAACCTCAAATTAACCATTGTCGAGGAGCCTAGGGTCACTTGTTGGTAAACCTTGGATTATGTCAAGGAGCCTTCAAGGGGATTGAACTTGCTACTCTGCCCTTGCGTGCGTATCGGATCGTAGACTGTTCCCCCAGGTGTATTTGTCTCAGTTGGTAACCTTAGTGGCCATATTCTTTAGGATTCTTCCTAAGGTGACAGTGGTGGGAAGATCCCACTGTACCTGGAGCAGACGTCGGCTAGACTCACTTGGATTTTCTGGGGGGTTCACTTCACTCGAGACGGTTAAGTGGAGGAACTTGGTCCAGTCTATTCATTAAGCAGGTTGTCGGGGTAACTGTTCCAACCGCCATTTCTGTACTGAATTCTACGACGTTGGATTTCATCACCAACTAGTGTTTTCGGTCTGGAAAGTTACTGTTTGTGTGTGTTTTCATCTCTAGATTCTTTAGGCGTGTGATTCAAATTTGTTTGTTTCTTTATAGGCTTTAAGTGTTTTTCATTGAGATTTTACTTTGTTTGCGTGTGAAGTAGTTAAAAGTTTTTAATTGTGGCTGAATTACCAAGACAGTCTCGTAGACTTCGGGGCCAGTCTCCTGAGTTTGTAACCGTGGCTGATTTACTGAGGAAGTCCCGTAGACTTCAGGGCCAACCTCCTGAAGAAGTCCCGAGCCATATTGAAGGCTTGAAAGTCCTCATAACTCCTAGTGGCATTAAAGTTGGTTCACCTGGAGAAGGAGAGTCTTCATTGGTTGTACATCCTGATTACCAAACTCTAGAAACAGGTTATAATCCTGAATCTATTTCGGTTTCCGAACTTGCTGGTAGCTTTTCATCTACTAGTGATATAGGTGAAGAACCTGAGATATCTGAACCTGTTACTCCAACATTGGGGTTTGTCTCTCCAACTTCTAGTGGTCCTAATTCACCTAGGGTAGAAAGAGTAATCACTGAAAATCTTCCTTCTGGTTTGATAGCTATTGAAGAACTTGCTATGGAAGAAGAAGTAGGCATCCCTATCCCTGAAAGTCAACCTGTTATTGATCTAAGGGAGCGTGAATCAATTTTTTACAGTCCACCTAGAAGTACTACTTGGTATCTTTCTTTGACTAATTATTTGGAAAACGCAGTGTTAAGTTTTTCACCACCTCGTACTCTTTATCATCCTAGAGGTTTTTATACTCCCGTAAATATGTCAGGTCAGTCGTCCATGTTTACTCAATCGCCTGAATAATTTTTGTACGGCGGTCCTTCTGTTCCCGCTGGGTATCAGTCACTTTCTGGTACTTTTTCAGGAGCATCTCCTCTACCCATTGAACAAGGGTTATTCACCGGAAGCAATGGTGCAAAGCCGTTGAGCGTAGAAGACATTCTTATGATGTCAGGTTCTATTCCCAATTCTCAACCTCAAGGTGGCCAGTTACCGCCTGGGGGGCAGCCTCATTTAACACCTGGGGGAGAACCTCAAGGTACACAATTTGCATCTGGGGGGCAACCTCAAGGACAGTACATACCTACGGTACAATATGTTCCTCAAGGTCAACCCCAGACTCAATATGTACTCCAAGGTCAACCCCAGTATCAATTTATACCTCAAGGTCAACCCCAGTATCAGTACGTGCCTCAGGGATATCTACCCCAAGGTCAATACTCGAACCAAGGTTTCCAACCACCCCAAGGTCAATCTTATGTTCAGGGGACGGGAAATGTACCTTTCTCCTATCAAACCCACCCTCAACCCGGTTATGGTCCTCAATATTCTCAACCTATTATGGGTCAATACCCCGAAACAAACATAGTGTGGGATCCATCGCAAACTCAACAGGTGTTGCAGCGAGGTGTACAGTTGTCATCTCAAACTGGACAACCCTTAGTTTTTGGTTCACCCCAGCAAACAGTCCAGTCTAACATTCAAACTTTTGTACCTTCGGTAGTTTCACATTCTGGGCCTACTGCGCCTCGTACTCCATCTCAAATGACTGCTGCAACTACCGCAACATCTGTTCCATCTACCCTACCTACTTCTGGAGTATCGACAACTCCGGTTTCTACTATTTCTGTATCTACTCCTCAGACATCTTTAACACCGTCTGGATCCACCATTCAAACTACGGTTCAGATGCCTGTAGGACAACCTGGTTTAAGTACGGTTGTCACCAGTCAACCTCAATTTACCTATCAACTGTACCAGGGACAGTACCAATTCAGTCCTGCTGTCCAGTAGCCAGTTTATCAGTATCAACCATATCCTGGATACACTTATCAACAACGTTAACAACCCCAGTACGGTCCCGTTAATCCTGGTTTTCCGGGAGGATACAATATCCCAAACACAATTCCTATTCCTAGTTATCCTGGATATCCTCCTCCTGGGGTTGGTCTCATGACCCAGAATTTTAGGGATCCTAATCGGCAGTTACCATTTATCGCAACTTTGGACTTACCAGACTTGTCGCGCCTAACGAATGATCCGATTAATTATCTTCCGTTTTGGTCGCCAATGCCGAATAAGTTGCCCAGTGACATTCCCAAGTTCGAAGGTAAATCTGGAGAGGACCCGTCGAACCATGTGATGACTTACCACCTCTGGTGTGCATCTAACTCCATCACAGATGACTCGATCCATCTTAGACTTTTCCAGCGCACTCTAATTGGTCTCGCGGCCAAGTGGTACATTGAGTTACCGCGAGGCACTTTTTATAATTTTAGTCAGTTAGCTACCTCATTTTTAACTCATTTCCAATTGCCAGTTCGATATGACAATGGAACAGAATTTTTAACTTTGCTAAAACAATCGACATCCACGTATATTTCAGATCATATTCATGAGTGGAGATGTCGACGACGTTTAGTGAAGGTATTCATTCTGGATCAAATCTTGGCTGAGTGGTTTGTAAAATCTTTGTTGCCAAGGATCGCTGAAGATGTTGCTGAAGCCGGAGTTGTTACTGAGGAGCAAGTGATTGCTCAAGAAAAGTACCTTGACTTGGTCTATACTCAGTCAGGTACGTTACACAAAAAGATCCCCGATCTTCCCAAGTCAAATCAACTCACTGCAACTCCTTCGGGATCTCATGCCGCTAATGGTATGATTGGTACGGTTAACACTAAAAATAAGAATAAGTCTTCCAAGAATTCTTCTCCTATCATAACCTTGCCTGATTCCCCGACAGGAGATTCTTCTGCAGAGGTTTCCATCGATGTTCACGTTGTAGAATCATCTACAGCTAAATCAAAATCCGGTGGGAAGAAGAAAGGAAAGAAGAAGAATAAAACGGACAAAAGTTCAAAGGAGAAACCTGAAAAGGCGGAATCCAATGATGAAAAGCACAAACCTCGTTATCCGTGTCTCATTTGTGACGAAGAACATTTCACAAGAGACTGCCCTCATCGAGCAGAGGTTGCGAAAATCGTCAAAGGTTCCCAAACTCCTGCTGTTTTGAAGGATCCATTTCCAAATCAAGATAGCAAGATGATAGGTTCTTCCTCGAGTGCCAATGAAGAACCCATATTGATGATGTCCCATGTAAGGATTGCGACTCGATCGCAAGATTATGGCAGTAAAAGTCCTGTTGATGGCAAAGAAGCAGAATCTTCTCATTCTAATCCATCAACCTCAGCTCCCGGTTCCGATCCACTACAGATCGAGAAACCTAATCCAGACTTAGTAATCAAACCACCCACCAAGGGTGTACTTCGAAGGTCAGCTTTCAATCCACATGCGAGAGTGGCTCAGAATTATAACATTGTTGAGGATTTAGCTGCTTCACCCTCAGCAATGTCGGCTTTGGAAGTGCTGCAATCATGCCCAGCACAACGCAAATTACTTTTGTCGGCTATAGGAGCTGTTGATGTTCAGGACCCGAACCTAATAATCTTTGATCTAGAAAATAGTACACCGTGTTTGCCTCATCAAATGGCTTTCCAGATTCCAGTGATAGTCAAAAACAGGCCTATTCATTGGATTATAATTGATGAGGGAGCCTCAACGTGTATTATGTCGATACAGTGTTGGAGATCGCTTGGTTCTCCTTCACTAAATCAATCCCCGACGATTCTTAAGGCCTTTGATGGCCGTGGGTTTCATCATTTTGGCATTCTACGAGATTTTCCTATAGGGGTTGAAGGAAACACCGTTAGTCTAGATGTGGAGGTGGTTGATGCCCCTCTAGACTACAACCTTCTCTTGGGTCGAAGTTGGTCTTACGCTATGACAGCGGTCGTTTCATCGGTCTTTAGAGTCATAAAATTTCCACATAATGGAAAGATCGTAACAATAGACCAATTGGCTTACTTTTCATCCGACCCAGCCTCTTCGGAGAGTATTCAGCACGTTGGTAAAATGACTATCCCATATAAGGATGTTGGAGTAGGATTAGTTAAAGATGCCAGTTTACTGGGAACTTTTCCTTTTCCTCCAATCAACGCATCATCTTCATTTGCAACTATTCATATGATTACATCAGACACTATTTTTTATGACGATCCTTGGATCGTTCCTTCTGAATCTGAAATAGACTCATTTGGTCATTCCATGCCTTTGAGTCCATATGAAATTACCTATGAAGTTGTGCAGTCTTTTGCCGACCCGTGTTCACCCGAAAAAGACTTAATGAATGTGGTCCGTGAGGAATCACTTTTCACATCAACCTCGGATTTAACTACGTTTTCTGAACTTGTTAACTCTGATCAGCAAATTCGTGAAATCCTATGTGTAGATGATTTACCATGGGAAGATCTCCATCACAGATCTTTGTTTTTACCTGAGGATGATCGTTTTGAAAATAATTTCTTATCAATTTTTACGACTGAATATGTCAAGGAACCTCAGAATCCAATGAAACATCCCGATTCAGAGTTAAATTTGGGAAACATCTTCCCATTGACATTTCGATTAAGCCTAGAATTGTTAAGAACATTCATATAGGTGCCTCGTGTACAGTTGACGAAATTCAATTATATAAGGCCCTATTTCAAGAATTTTGCGACGTGTTTGCCTAGTCCTATGAGGAAATGCCAGGAATTGATCCCAAAATTGTTGTTCATGAGATCAAAACTTACCCGGACGCTAAACCTGTCCGGCGACGTTTGCGTCAGATTCACCCACGAAAAGCTGCTGCAATTAAAGCAGAAGTTGAAAAACTATTGAAAGCAGGTTTCATTTATCCGATCCCGCTAACGGATTGGGTATCGAATATTATTCCAGTTAACAAAAAATAGGGGACAATAAGAATATGCATCGATTATAGGGACATTAATCGAGCCTGTCCAAAGGACAATTACCCAACTCCCTATATCAATCAAATCATTGATGATTGTGCCGGCAGCGAAATATTTTCCTTCATGGACGGTTTTTCCGGATACAATCAAATCAACATTCTACCTGCCGATCAACCAAAAACGGCTTTTATTTGTCCATGGGGGACATTTTCTTATTGCAAATTACCTTTTGGGCTTAAGAATGTTGGAGCAACTTTTCAGAGGGCGATGCCTTATGCATTTCCTGACATCAAGCACATTGTGCAACCCTATCTCGATGACTTGCCTGATCATTCACTACATCGAGCTGATCACCTCGTCCACTTACGAGCAATCTTTATGAGGTGTAGGCATTATCGTATTCGGTTGAACCCATACAAATGTGTCTTCTGTATAGAAACGGGTCGATTGCTGGGATTTGTAGTTTCGAAAGCCGGTATTCGCATTGATCCCTCGAAGGTCGAAGCTATTATCAATTTTCCTCCTCCTTCGAGTCTTCGCCAACTCCAAAGTTTGCAGGGGAAAGCAAACTTTTTACGACGATTCATTCCTAACTACGTCGAGGTTACAAAGGGTTTTACAGGGTTATTGAAACAAAATACTCAATTTTCTTGGGATGAGATAGCTCAAAAGTCTTTTGATGCACTCAAACACGCGTTAACCCATGCACCATTGTTGCATCCTCCCAACTACAACCAGGATTACTTTTTGTATCTCGCCGCCTCCCATTCCACCATCGGAATGGTCTTAGTTCAGGAAGACGAATTCAGAGCGGAACATGTGATATATTACCTTAGTCACACGTTAAATCCAACTGAGCTAAAATACTCACATGCGGAGAAATTGGCATTGGCAGCCGTTCAAGTTGTCCAACGTTTTCGTCACTACATTTTACTACGTAAAACTACGGTAATTTCGGATTGCAACCCTATGATCTACATTTTGACCAAACAATTGCTAGGGGGCAAGTACTCTAAATGGATCGTTATCCTGCAAGAGTTCGACTTGGAGTTTGAGAAATCTAAGTCTAAGAAATCTTTAGTTTTTGCAGAGTTAATGTGTGATTTCCCGCGTGCTGACACAGAAACTGTGGCAGAGGAGCCCTTTGCAGACGAATCTTTGTTTCTAATCAGCACTTTAGATCCGTGGTATGGGGATATCATCGTCTATCTCCAGACCCAATCCTTTCGGCTAGAAATTTCAAGGTCGGAACGTCGGAAAATTCGCTTCCAGTCCCAAGAATTCAAAATTATTGGAGATACTCTTTATCGCCGTGGGGCGGACTCTATTTTTCAAAGTTGCTTAACTCATGAAGAGGCTGAGAGAGTTCTAAATGATTGTCACTCTGGAGCATGTGGTGGTCATATGTCTGGGTATGCCACAGCCCAAAAGATATTGTGCGCTGGCTATTTCTGACCGTCCTTGTTTAAAGATTGTATTACGGCGGTCCGAAAATGCCACAACTGCAAGATTTTTGATCGTAAGATGTGCGCTCCACCTGCTCCTCTCCACCCTATAATTGCCGTTGGTCCTTTTTCCAAATGGGGTATCGATTTTATTACATGTAACCCTCACTCCGCCGGGGGGCATGCGTATATCATCCTTGCGGTAGATTATTTTACTAAGTGGGCCGAGGCGATGCCTACATTCGAGGCCGACGGCAAGACAGGTGCAATTTTCGTGTTCAATCATATAATTGCTAGGTTTGGTGTCCCAGAAGTGATAATCGCTGATCATGGGCGTCATTTTCGAAACGTTATGATGACCGAACTCACAGGCCAGCTTGGTTTACGTCACGATAGTTCAACCCCTTATTATCCACAAGCAAATGGTCTGGTTGAATCCATCAACAAAGTTTTAGTTATCATGATCCGACGAATCATTGGGATTCATCGGTCGAATTGGCACAACATGCTATTTTCAGCGCTTTGGGCATACCGAACTTCAGTAAAAACATCAACAGGGTTCACTCCTTTCCAACTAGTCTATGGTTTGGAAGCTGTGTTACCCATTGAGTGCGAAATCCCGTCACTGGAAATGGCCATCGAGTTACTTCCAGCTACTTCCGAAGAGGAGAAGCATTTGTTATACTTAGCCCAATTAGATGAGAATCGACGTGATGCTGCATTGGCGATCGAGACTCACGCAAAACGTATGAAAGCTCAGTATGATCGGAATGTGACCCCTCGAAATTTTTCGGAAGGAGACCTAGTGTTATTGTATGATCAAGCTAATGATAAAATAGGCGCTGGGAAATTCGTTCCTATGTGGCATGGTCCCTATATTGTTAAGCGAAAGCTAGCAAAAGGGGCCTATGATTTGGTAGACTTTGATGGGGACTCTTTGGG
Organism: Pinus tabuliformis; assembly: GCA_031772625.1. NCBI lineage: Eukaryota > Viridiplantae > Streptophyta > Pinopsida > Pinales > Pinaceae > Pinus > Pinus tabuliformis. The sequence continues at coordinate 1,396,488,131 of CM062804.1, forward strand.
TAAACCCAGAAATGGACTTTACTTGAAGAGGTACTATGCTTAAAAGAATGAGGTATGGAGATTTTTAGTTAGGATGGTTTTCTTTCTAGCTGGTGTGTTTTAGTTTAAAAACAAAAGTGTGCTTATCTTAGAGAGTGCTTTTCGTCATTATTCCTGCTTATCTTGGTTTTACTCTTGATATTGCAGATGTCGATGCCTCTCCAAACATACATTGGATTTGCTAATGGTGCTTGTCGTAATACACGGAACATCTCTTCCGTAGCTTGGGTTATCTATTCACCCTCTGACGAGTTAGTTTCTATGCATGGGGTAAGTCTCGGTCAAACAACAAACAACATTGCAGAGTATAGTGCAGCGATTGAGTTATTATCTGAATCTATTTCATTTGGGATTCAGAGTTTGATAGTGAGGTTGGATTTTGAACTCATTGTATTACAACTTAATAGAGTGTATGCCATTAGAAATCCAGTGTTATTAAGATTATTTTTGAGAGTGCGTCTCTTGGAACGTGAGTTTGATTACATTGAATATCAGCATATTCCAAGGTCTTTAAATACATTAGCAGATGCAATTGCTTCTCAAATGTTAAATAGACATTTGCAATAATCATACATGTAAATTTAAAACCATTCCATGATATGATTTACAAGATAAGCCGGTAATAGTAATATATATATATATATAGGAGTGTCTCAAAAAATACATCGTCTTCGATCATAGGTTGAAAAACACCTTATGATCGGCAAAAATGATAAGTACAAAAAACAAAAATGTCACATGTGCCCACAAAAGGCGATCATCCTATCACTGGTGATGATCTCTATAAGAAACCACTACCCGAGCCACCTTGCAAAGGAACCTCCTAAAAGGTCCTGGGACTCCAATCACACAGCGCTGAAGTCGACGAGGAATGTCGTCGATAGTGGTCTCAGGAATATCTCCTGTCAAGCGCTCAAGATGACTCTCCAACTAGGCCAAAACCTCTGCTGATTCATCCTGTGGGGCTGGTGCGGGTGCAACTGGTTGCCTCCTCTCGAAAGGCTGCAGAGCGGCTGCTCGCTGTGGACCCACATCTGCATTTGAAATTTTTACTATCAGTTTTGAGACGATGAAAGATATAAAAAAAAAAATTAAATAAGGAAGGTTGAAAAGGATTTTACCTGACTCATCCCACTACTCTCCTGGTGGAAGAGCCATGTCTAGGTCACCACGGAAAGTTATCCCAGCGTAAGGGAAATCCTGAATGCAAAAGACCTGGTTTTCCAACCATTGGAAATACTCAGGTTTGAACCGAGCAACCTCTGTCCTCTCGTCCGGGTGACGGGCCATGACTGCGACCCATCGCATCAATTTGGGCTCTCGAGGAAGCCCAGCTCCAACAGTAAGATGCTGTGGGATCAGCATAGGAACCCTCTCCAGGCCAAAACTCACGACCAGAGCCCCATAACCAAAGGTCTTTAATCGTCCGCTCTTGGCCCTGGTCAGTTGGCCTTTCACATTGGCCAGCACAGCATTGCACCAGTTGAAGATGGTGCCCTGAAAGTAATCAACTGCCATACGCATCTGGGATCCGGTGGCAACATGTAATGCGGCAGCTCCGCAAAGTCTGGTGACAGTAAACGCAATCACCATGAGCTCAAGATGGGATATGGTCTTTATGTCTATCCCTTTGTCTTTAGCCTGGCGTGTTGCAGTACTCTAGCTGGAGGCTATCGACAGACTAGCCACCTGGCCTAGTCCCGAATAGAGTCAAGTCCTTGCCTCTCTTAGGCAAACCAGTCAAGAAATAAATGTCCTCCAGCTCGATTTCGAGCCGATGTCCACCAATGAAAAAGCACTGGTCCTGTACGCTCCACCTGTCAACCAGCCACTGTAAGAAATCTACCTGAGCCCTCATGCCAGGAATGGTCCAGAATTTGTACAGTCCGCATGCCCTCAAAACATCAAGTGAAGGCTGATGATTCCATGCGGCGATATCCACGTCCTCATGCTCCCGTTCTCGCCAATCTAGCATGATATATTCTCTGCATCAAGTATAAAGATTAATTAGATTGCTAGAAAACATTTTGATTGGTCCATTTTTGAGGAATTTTAGGTTGAAAACGCTTGCTGCGGGGTACGCACCCTACACGTTAGACACAGTGCGTGGGTCCGCACTTTGTCTACATGGAAGGTGCGGACCCCGAGCTTTTTCCCAATGGAGAAAAAGTCGGGGTCCGAGGGTCCGCAATGGTAAACCTACGGACCCCCGCGCGCGGGTTTTGCGCCTAAAAACTCTCCCAAAAAACAAAATGAGGGGCTAAATCAAAAAACTAAACAGTTGAAAATGAAGAGTAAGATTATGTGGATTACCTGGAGAATACGGCGCTCGATTCTGACGGTTGGATTTTCCACAATCTTCACAGGAAGTTTTGTAAGCAAAAGCACTATTTTCTCACCCAAACTCGAACGGTAAAAATGAATTGACAAAGGCCCTTTTTATAAGTTTTTTGAGTAAATAAATCACAAATTTGTTTATGTTTCACTTTGAAAAGGTATTTTGCAACGCTTTTATCCATTTCAAACAGGTATGAGTAATGTTTGTGTCTTTGTGCAGAATACAGGATTATTCAGGCGAAATCTATCATTTTCAACGAAAAAACAAGTAGAGTCATCTTTAAGCCCTTTTCTGACTCCTAAAACATGAAAAGATTTCCGAGCGTTTCTTTTACACTCGTTAAAACGGAATTAAAAGACGGTCCACTTGCAGCTCTTTTCTGACCGTAAAAACATGAAAAGATTGCCGGATTTTTGTCGTTTCAAATTCGATATTGGTTATAAAACGACGTGTCGTTGATCGCTTTTTTACTTTTTCGGGTCAGTGACACTAATAACGAAAAGTACTCCTTGGTCGTAAAAGATCAAGCGGTTCTCTCAAGTATTATTTTATACTTTTTCGGGCTTGGGAGACACAAATTTATGAAAAAGGTCAACCCTGGAGTCTTCTTAAGTTTTTTCAGACTCTCTAAAATTGAAAAACGTCGAGTTTCTCCTATACTGGACTCATTAAAATTTCACAGTAAAGGACCTGTTCAATTACAAACAGGAATGAACCACTCCTTCTTAGGGTTCGAATTTAAACTAAGTTGGACTCATCTGAAGGATGAGCTTATAATCAAGCAAATGTTATCCTCCTCAAGCTTGTCAAAAATAAAGAGGTACTTGCCAGAAATGGTGGGGGAAAAGAGAGGAAAATGAGTCTGTTTGTCATACTTTGTAACCACTCTTGAACACGACACTTTTATTCACCTGGGTTGGGAAATCCTTTGCCTCGCAGTTGATCAAACCACATTGAAAGTCTTCAGCCAGTTTCTGGGCATTAACTTTGGGTCAATTGTCACCAAGCCATCTGTCGTGTCGTTATGTGTTCAAGAGGTCACTGCCAATAAGCCATTCATCTGCAAAATATCTATCATCCATCTTGACCATCCCTGAGTCAGTCCTTGCAACTAAATTTCTTCAACTTGATCTATGATTTCATGTTGTGGGCTTGCCTACGACGGATCGCTTTCTATCGACATCAGCTCATTATCTAGAAAGATGATCTAGAAATCGTCAATACCTTGAAATCTGCATGCCTCAATGGCAGGTTTCTCGCCTTTGACGACAGTTTATATCATTGACTTTCGATCGAAGGATTCCGTGATATGCTCGACATCAACACATTTACTCACATCTCATGGATTGTACTGGGTACTTTGAGAGCCATTGACATCACTGGTGGTTTCTCTCACACTTGTTAACAATTTACATTATTGACTGGTAATCAAGTGGTTTCTACCATGTTCGACATCAACACATTTATTCGCATGGATAGAATCGTACTATTTCGGGAAGTAGAAATGAAGACCCTGGATATAGTTTCCACCATCCAGGCTGCGAGGAATTTTGTACTCATTATGTTGTAGACTATTCATAAAAGATGGTTGGGTCCATACTGTGTTCACACGAGTCTATACTTATGATGTTTTACAAGATCATTCCTATATCAGAGCAGTAGATAGATTTCTAGTTAGTTTTGATCTGAGTATGGGAATGCCTACCTCAGCGATGATATGATCTCATATATATATCTTGCATTGAATTTTTTTTACAGGTTCCGACCGGGCTCTCCACAAGATAATCCTCGAAATGATAAAGTACTTCACTCTTCCTATATGATAAATTAAATCCTCATCTACTACACACTTTGCGCTTTAGGGGGCAATCTGTTACACAAAAATATCGTCGCCATGATTATTTGCAGTCAGTATGGGTCTATCATCACTTGTACTGTCCTCCTAAGCAAGTCTAGGACCTCAGCTCTTCAAATCAAGCTTTGGAAGTGGGATAAAGACATTAAAAATCAATGTAACTCTGGTTCCGCACTTTCTCTCATGGTCACCTGCGGTCCCGCACCTTCTGTGTACAAAAGCTGCGTACCTGCCCGCTCTGTTCCTAACGGTGCAGGTGCGGACCCCTGTGAAAGTCAAAAGGCACAATTTTTATCTTAAAAAACTCACTTTGGGTTAATTCTAGAGTTTTCTAGAAGGAATTTTGACGTGGATTGTTCGCTCTGAGGTGGTTCATGCATCCCAAAAGAGAAGGAGCTAATCCCTTGACTAAAGGAGCTATCCCTTTGAAGGAGGGCTTTATCCCTTTGAAGGAGGACCTAATAACTTCCCTCCATTGCACTATAAATACAGGCATTGGGGTGAGGACTAGGGAGGTTAGAGGCTGAACATTTTGAGGGTAAATGTTGGTGAAATCAAGACTCTTTGGTTGAGCTTGAGAGGAAAGATCACATACGTCTTGGTTCCATTGGAGAGTGAATGAAGCTTGTCAAAGTAGAGGAGACATCTTGTTGGACCCTGGGAGGAGCTTGTACAGTGTCAAGGGAAAGGTTGTAAAGTTCTTCTTCTTTTGAATTAATACAATCAAACTCATTTTTCTCAACAAGTATCTTATGTTATTTGTTTCATGGACTCCTTGACTTTCATGTTAAATATGTTTCATGCAATTGGTTTTTCAGGTGCTATTTAATTTGTTTGCCTTGTTTGTGTTTGCAGATTCGCGAAGAGGAGCTCATTTCGATCAAAAGAGCGAGGGAATCCAGAAGCTTGCGTTGGACCAAAGGTAGGCCCTAAAAACCTTTGTTTGCTATTGTTTATTGAAGCATATTTAGAGAAAGATAGTGTCTGGTTGGTTTGCTTGTCGTTAGGTCTTCTTTAGATTCTAGGAAGGTCTATCTTGTCCGCAAGATCAAACCATTCCGCGCGACACTCGTGGTTGCCAAAGAATTTAAAGCCATCTTCAGGGCCTGTGCACTATCATTTTCCAACACGTTCACAGAAAGGCAAAGAAGCTGGCAGATATTCTGGCCAACCAAGGGGTCAGCTCCACAAGGAAAAATGGGTTGACAAAGTGGCAGGATTTGAGACCTAGAAAACTGAAAGCTCTATGTTGTGATCAGGTGGAAGATGATAGGTAGGTGTTTAGACTCAATACCATCGGGAATAGCTCTATTTGAATTTCCCGTGGGTAAACCTTAGGTTTGGGTAATGTTGGCAGATGAAACAAAACCTTGTCTAGTTGACCAGACTCAAGATGTATGGGTGGTGCTGATATCAGATGTTTCTCTTAAGTGTCGGCCCCATGGAACACATTCACCCTGGCTTTCTCCTAATAGAAGGTTAGGTAGTTCGGCATTTGCCAAAGGAACCAGGTCTTTCGGCAACCAAGGGTTTCAGTTTGCGATGTCCAGTTTGCAAAACCACCTCCCAGGTGGTTTCTGGTTGATTGCGTGGCACTCAGAGTGGGAATGGTTTTCGCGTTTTCGCAGCGATCCCATTCAACCGGCGACACGTGGCAAGGAGGGGGGGCGAAAAACCACCCTCCATCATGGACTATCTTTCCTCCTTGTTATCAGTCATGGTATCCTTCTCATTCGTTGGATTCGAGGGCTGCGAATCAACGGTGGTCCGATAAAGTGCAACTTAGTGGGGCAGGGCTGGTATAATTTGGGCTATTTTGAAAGGTGTCTTTGTCTTGGTCGTCGATCTTCTTGTTTTGATGGGTTGGTTTGTTGGACAGGGGTTTTCCGGAAGGAGGCTGTGTGATAGCCGGCGGGCTTTCCATAGGTTGGTCGAGGGTCTTGTCAATAATGCCTTAGATTTAATTCTTTACATGTAATGATGTAGTGGGTAGCCCTTGGAGGCTTTTGTTTCTTTTCCTTTCTGTCTCTTCGTCGACAAGAGGATGGTGGTTTATGCTGTACAACATTTTTTGACTCAATGATATAGAAGGATCCATTCTTTCTTAAGCAAAAAGAAAACAACAACCTCTTGTTGATCTCCTCAATCAGTATTTAATTCCGTTCTTCATGATAATGTTTCCAATTTAGCGACATCTTACTTTTGTAAGCTTTACTGCTTTCTCTCCTAGGCTTTTGCTTTTACAACCCGCCATTCTCACCCATAGTGCTTTAAAAGCAACTACTCTCAGCCTTTTACTCCCGTTGAGTTGTTTCTTAGGGACATTATCTCCCTCCATTTACTTATCTAGAATTTTCAAAGATTCTAGTGATGAAGACTTTACAAACTTATATTGGGTGTTTTACATAAGTGCATAATTTCCTCAATTAATTATTTCTTTTATAAATAAATTATTTAAATAATCAATAAAAATGTTTGGATCTATCTCCATTTATTACACAATTACATAAAGTAACAACATTTACTTGGGGATGTAACAAGAGACATCACAATTGTTGTGAGAGTTGTTTGAACATGGCATTGATTAATTAGTTGTTCGGAGCTATGAAGAGTTGTGATTGGTGATCGTGTCCTGAATCTGCATTAAGGTTGTGTGAGTTGTTATTGGTGTGGATACTAGGATCATGTGAACATGGATTGACGTTGCATTAATGTCCATGGCTATTACGAGTAGTTGTTGGATATGAAAGGCCTTATCCTTTCGTTGTGATAAAGAGCTAACTTTGACCAGGTTAGTCCACTTTTATGATTGTTTCACCTATTCATCTGATTCATCCTTGAAAGGAGAAGGATATTATGGGTAGGAAAAGTAAAATAAAATAATTTCTAGGATAATTTAAACAGTTTAAGATAAGGTATCATGGGGTTGAGGAGGCATATGAAATGTTAAATACATATTTTAACCAGCCCAAAATGGAATTCAATGGCATAACATAAGGTGTTCAGGTGTTGTTGAAAGTATTCATGTTGTTGAATGAGTTACAAATTATGAACCACTATATGATGAGGAAAACTTTTGCAGTGAAGTCTGGTTACAAATGCTAGAGGAAAAGAAACTAATAGATGATATGTTAAGTGGAAGAGTTAAGTGTGCAAATATTAGGAGTGACAAGGAAGAAATAACCAAGTTTGAATAATATCTACAACTCATTAAAGCATTGTTTGAAACACCATGTCTTGATAAAACTTACACCAAAATAAAAATTATATATGAAGAATCAATGAATTTCGAAATGGAAATGAAACAACCAATTATGTCAGCAGAGAAAGATGAAGAAAGGCATCTCCCCTAAAATAACACGATGAAAAGAATCAATATGGTTGTTTTTTTGATTCTCAAGAACCTAGCTAAGCTTGAGTGAGTTCAACTTCACCAATTATGTTGTCTCGAGGTTCCACATCCGAAGTTTCATCCACAATGAGGCATCCATGGGAGTTCTGTCTTTAGAGAGAAATATCCTTGTCGCAGGTTAAGCAACAATGATGAGAGGCCAAACCTAATTCCTTTCCCTGACAACAAACTATTGATTTCCTCAATTAATTATTTCTTTTATAAATAAATTATTTAAAATAATCAATCCAAATGTTTGGTTCTATTGCCATTTTTTACACACATACATAAAGTAACAACATTTACTTGGGGATGTAATAAGAGACATCATAGTTGTTGTGAGAGCAATTTGAAGGTGGCGTTGATTAATTAGTTGTTCGGAGCTTTGAAGAGCTGTGACTGGTGATCGTGTCCTGAATCTGCATGAAGGTTGTGTGAGTTGTTGTTGGTGTGGATACTAGGATCATGTGAACATGAATATATGTTGCATTAGTGTCGATGGCTATGAAGAGTAGTTGTTGGATATGAAAGGCCTTGTCCTTTTGTTGTTATAGAGAGCTGACTTTTACCAGGTTCGTCCATTTTTATGATTGTTTCACCTATTCATCTCATTCGTCCTTGAAAGAAGAAGGATATTATGTGTAGGAAAAGTAAAATAAAATAATTTCGAGGATAATTTAAATAGTTTAGGATAAGGTATCATGGGGTTGAGGAGGCATATGAAATGTTAAATACATATTTCAACCAACCCAAAATGGAATTTAGTGACATAACTTAAGGTGTTCAAGTGTTGTTGAAAGTATTCCTGTTGTTGAATGAGTTACAAACTATGAACCACTATATGATGAGGAAAACTTTTGCAACGAGGGCTAGTTAAAAATGCTAGAGGAAAAGACACTAATAGATGATATGCTAAGTAGAAAAGTTATGTGTGTAGATATTAGGAGTGACAAGGAAGAAATAACCAAGTTTGAATAATAGCTACAATTCATTAAAGCATTGTTTGAAACACCATGTCTTGATAGAACATACACCAAAATCAAAACTATATATGAAGAATCAATGAATTTTGAAGAGGAAATGAAACAAACAACTATGTTAGAAGAGAAATATGAAGAAAGACATCTCCCTTAAAATAACAGGATGACAAGAATCAATATGGTTGTTTTTTTGAATCTCAAGATCCTAGCTAAGCTTGAGTGAGGTCAGCTTTGCCACTTATGTTGTCTGGGGTTCCACATCCGAAGTTTCATCCATGATGAGGCATCCATGGGAGTTGTGGCTTTAGAGAGAAAGATCCTTGTCGCAGGTTAAGCAACAATGATGAGAGGCCAAACCTAATTGCCTTCCTCGACAAAAAATATTGATTGGGAGGCTCTTGGCTCAGCGTGCCTCTATCTTGGCCATCTCTTCCCATGACGATGGAGGGAGAAGGAGAGTGAATCTAATGGGAAATATGTTTCTTTCAATAGTGGCCTCAAGAATTGGAGGATTTGGAGGACACTACCATAGGAAGGAAGCCTATGCCGATGACATTGGATAGGTTGCAAAGGGATGTTATGAGGCGACTAACATAGGCATTGGATTCGACGACACATATTTCTGCACCAACATGAGCAAGTTCTAGGTCCGAGAGATGACACAAGAATAAGTTACAAACAACCCAGTGCCCATTGCCAAGTGTTCTATCATCTACCACCTCTAAGGTAGCAACTTTACTTCTTATTTGATCAAGGATGGCGGGGTGAAATAAAGCTATGTGGTCATCAAGCCATGGAACACTAGGAAGGTGTCCCCTTCCTCTTCCTCCGAGATAAGAAAGGGCTCATTGAAAGGGCTTGTTTTGTTACAATGGTGGCATTAAGGAAGACTGAATTCCTTGAGAAGTGAGCTTCGGTTGCGATAGTAGCGGGAGATGGGGAAGTCCGACTTTCGTTTGCTTTAATTTGTTGTAGAGAGGAATGAATGGAATGTTTGTAGAACTAATTAATAGACATGGTTGCGAGCTCACTTTATGGTCAAGAGTAAAGCTTGAGATGAGAAAGATCATCAAGAGGGTGCAGAAGAGATGAGCGGGGTAAATCAGCTTAACACAAGAAATGTTCGCGTGGATGAAATCAAATGTAGTTTTGCATGGCCGCTAGAGCTTGGCGAACATCATTTCAACCCATTAAATGGAGTCTAACCTATGGTAATGGAGCTCAGTTGACCAGGAGACACGCAAATTTAGGTGGTATTGAAAATTTGATGTTAAGTATTAAATTAGTTATATTATATATATTTGTTTTAATAAAAGCATATATATAATTTAGCAACATATTTGATTCATTTTGGTTTTGAATTTATTGATCGATCAAAACCAAAAATTCAAAATGGTGGGGAACAGGATTTTATGTCATTGCTTATAAATATAGGAATAAATCTAAATAGGGTTAAAAGTTATTTTTATAAATATATGAATAAATCTAAATGGAGTTAAGTTAGATAATTTAAATTTAATGTAAAAATAATGTAGTTTTATTAGCTTTCAGAGTTCGTTTAAGTAGTAGAGTCTCTATTTTTAAAACACTTTTGCAATAGAAAACTGTGGTGTTAGTTGAATTAGCACGAAATATTCACACAGTTAAAAAATAATAATAATAATTTATAAAAAAATTCAATTTATTTTGTTTAACCCTAAATAATCAATAATAAAATATATGGTAACAATTTCTTTGCATGAACTGTAAATAAAAAAAATATCGAAATTCAAATGTACATCAAACCATAGTTACCAAATAGGTTCGAATAAAAATAAACCGAAAAGATATCGAAAATCAAGAATTTGATTCGTACATCGAATAATTCCATGGCCGGTTCATGGTAGGTAATGGAATAATTCCATGGCCGGTTCGTAGTAGCTAATCGAATAATTCCATGACCGGTTCAGAGTAGCTAATGGCTTCAAACGGAATTGGTAGTTTGTGTGTCTGGAATAGTAAGTCAAGTATCTTTTAAACAGTCTGGAATAGCAAGCCTTTTTTAAACACAAAAAGAAATGGCCGCTAGGTGGTACGTAGGAAATGGAGACTAATTGTGAATGGGAAATTTTCCAATTTCAGATTTCAACATTTTTTTGAAGTTTTGAAAAGTTGATATAACAAAAAATTAAAGATTTGATTTGAACAGATAATTCAAGTTTAACCAATTTTATAAAAGGTAATTGATTTTTTAAATATTTTTTTTTAAGTTTTAAAAAGTTGAGATAACAAAAAAATTAAAGATTTGATTCGAACGTTGAAATGCATAAAAGATAATTCAAGTTTAATAAATTTTATAAAAAGTAACTGTATTTTTAAATACTTTTATATTAGTGATATTCTTATATAAAGAAGTTTTTAAATATATATCAATTAGAAATGATTTTAGATAAGATTTGAAATTTCAAATGAGGAAGGGATTTAGTTTTGTGTTCTGGATATTCAGTTTTCAAATATATACTCTATATATATAAAAAAATAAATAAAATTTGAAACTAGAAAAGGGTATACTTTTGAGTTTTGAAAAGTTGAGAGATTTTAGAGATAACCCACAAATATAATTGTGATCGTGTTTTGTTTAGTAAATTGTAATTTTAAATTATTATCAAAATTATTAAAAAATATTTATATTTTTAAATGAAATGGAAGAAATATGAATATAAGACATTGTTCTTACAATAATATATGTAATATTTAACATCTATTGTTGAATTTATTCTGAATTGAAATTTTTTATAATAATTTTTATCATATTCAAATTGGGTATCTATGTATCCAACTAACATCGAGAATGAAAAGAGTAGTAATTTTTATCATATCCAAATTTGCTAACTATGCATCAAACTAACATACTGAATGAAAGGAATATACCTGATTCCACAATAAACATACTGAATGAAAGGAATATACGTGATTCCACAATAAAGTAAAATGCAATGGAAATGCAGTGAATATTGTAAATACAGCGCACAGAATTTGCCATGGTTATGAGCAGGTGGTACGACTGAAAGCATTGAGAGTGCTGCAACGATTTCTTTGCATGAACTGTACATCAAACTAACATCTGGAATGAAAGAAATACAGCTGATTTCACAATAAAGTAAAATGCAACGGGAACGCAATTGCAATGCAGTGTACATTGTAAATGCAAGCACACAGAATTTGCGATGGTTATGAGCATGACCTGGTCTGAATGAAAGCATTGTTACCAATCACCAAATTCTTGAAGAAGCCATCCACCTGGTTTCTCAAATTTCTTAAATCTTCGTCCACCCTTTCAAGTTTATGTTTCAATTCATCCACATGAACCGCCATTCTCATCTTTATCTGCTCCTCCTCACAACTCCCATTCTTAGAAAGTAATTGCATTGTCTGGATGAGTGAGCTCAGATCTGCAGCTGCTGCCTGTAAGCTTTCCAATCCATCAGAGCGACGTTCATCGCTCTGCGCTAGTTGAGAAATTACCCCCTTTTGCAGGTTCAGGAAAGAAGCAGACCACAAGAACTCAGGCTGAACGCGCAACTTTACGGTCGAATTTATTAACCGGCGAGAAGATTCAGATTCAGAAAAAGAAGAGCACATCAATAGAATCCATGCCAAGCAACCACAAACTAATATAGTTATTGCCTTGACTCCATATAAAGCCCTCTGCACAAGAACATCAGGTGATGACGAGGTCAAATATTTTACCTTGTCCTCACCCTCCAGGGTTTTAATCAGAGCCTCTAACTTGGTACTGAAAATTCCAATTGCCGCATTGTGTTTCAGGTAATTGAAACTTGCATCTCGCAGATTATCCTTGACTCGCAGAATTCTGTCAGACGACGGGACGCCATCGGAGAAGTCGAGCAGGTACAGAGCATAACGGAGCAAAAGCTGTGTTCCTTGAAGCTTTACGATTTGGGCGTTCACTGCAACGCAAAAATGGAGAACTTCGAGTGTAAAAATCGTGTATTCAGCCGTCCATTCATCATCCCATTCCAGTGTATTTGCAGGAACAAGAACAAACAGATCCGCGTATGTTGCAGAGAGGGTTTCCATTGCTCGCGACAGCCATGCCAGATAATTTATGCACTTACAGTCCTGCTGTGGCTTCAATTGCTTCAATCTTTCTTCCAAGGCCGACTCGAAAAGTTCCAGTTCTGATGATATCGGCATCCTTTGATATGTGTAAGACTCTAATATATGGAATTACAGACCGAACTTTACCTCTACCTCTGGTTCAACTCAAGATTTCAGAGGGCTGAACAATCTGAATCACAAGATGCAAAGCTAATGTAAAGAGGCAAAGTTTATCTCGTTTATAACAAAAGGATGTTGACCTAAAGTGGCATATATGAATAAGCGTACAATTGGAAATTGGAATTTGTAGAAAATTCTGTATAAAAGTAGAGCTGGAAATTGGAACTAGTCCTGCCTTTGGAAATGGAAGGAGAAGCTATTTGCTGGTCTCTCGGTTAGTTGCATGGAAGTCGAGCTTTATGTATACAAATTGTGTGTGTGTTTGCATGACATGTCACCATTATCATTCCCTAGACTAAATGAACCAGTGGAAAACATTAACCCTTTAAAGAGACAAGCAATTATAATTAATGGCTTTTCTGGTAAAAGTTAAAAGTTAAATATCATCACATGAAGGCTTTATTTCACTTGAATTATCATGTGAAAAGGTGTACTAAGAACATGATAAACAAAGCTTAAGTGGAATATTAGTGCTAATAACTTTGTGAAGTAGTTTCCAAGTCAGTCACGTTAAAATCAAAATATTAAAATCAAAATATATGATGGTTTTTTTGTGTTTAATTTTCTGTGAACTATAATGAATTAAACAAAGTTTTTTGGGTAGAAATTATACTAAAATTTTTTTAGGCCTACCCTTTTCAACCAACCAATCATAAAAAAAATCTGTTCAAGTCAAAAAATCTAAAAGTTTTTACTTCCAAGTATCTGGTCACAGAAATCTAGATGTTTTTACTTTTACTAAGAGAAATGCATTTATAATTTTTTTTCGAAAGTGAATCTATTTTTTTATCTGCAGAAAATGTATCGATAAGAAATGAGTAAACTCAGCAAAAGTCTTGTTATATTTTTTATAAACTCGTTTATCAAATAAACAAGGGGAGCTGCGACGCAGCGAGTCCCTGCGTGAAGTTAAGGCTGTCTATTACGCACTACAAAGTAGGGGAAATATGCCAATGTACTGAGTTTTTAAGAAGCAAGTTGAACCTGTCTACTGCTGCTAAGAAGTTTTATACTGTGCATCCGAAAGTGAAACTTTTAGAGTATTGGAAGGAACTGAAGTTTTTAGGAAGCAAAATGTATCACTATATAGTCTGAGCCTGTCTATTACGTACTACAAAGTGGAGGAAAACACATATCAAAGCAAAAGGCAGCTTCTGTATATAGCATCGTTGAAATCAGAGATAGCAAATTGACATTGATTTTTGCTGCATCGAGTTGCTTTCGTAAGAGCAAAAGGTAGGCAAAAGCCTTAATGGCAAAACTATTACACACTGTAGTCGATCTGATTCAAGCTGCATCGAGTTGCTTTCCTAAGAGCAAAAGGTAGGCAAAAGCCTTAATGACAAAACTATTATACACTGCAGTCGATCTGATTCAAGATCTTATCTAACTTATGAAGTTATTAGGACACGGACATTGACTGTAGGCCGAGAGATACATGCTGTCTGTAGTTGAGCAGAGCCGGTGATGGCGGACCCGAATGCATATTTGAAGCATCCGTTGTAGACCTGTAATAGAGAAAGAAGCGGGGAAATAAGACAATGCGTAAGATAATCCAAAAGAGATGTTAGTTTTTTTTTGGTTTCTTTTTCCTTTGTCTTTCGACTTTTACGATGTCAATGATCAGAAGAGTCATGAGAATAAGTGCTAAGAGAAACAATGCTGTGAGTTCAGTAAGTTGGCTTATGCTAATGGATTCCATGTTATATGAAGCGGGGAGGTGTTGGATGGGTCGTTCAGTAGAATCAGTCTAGCTTGGCAGGGGATAAAGCGGGGGTAAGGCTAAAACATCTCCTTTTAGTCGAGACAGCTTAAAATACTTGAGGTGCAATTAAGTGGTCGATAAGACATGGGGAGCAAATGGGATATGGAATGATGTATTTGGCGGTAGAAGTGATGTATCTGACATCGGGCAATCTTGGTGGTAGATCTAGGTGCAGAAATAATCTTGAAGATCAGATTGGATCAGGGCAGTATTTAATGATGGGCATATCGATCTGACATGGGGTTGAAATGGCATATGGAATGATGGATGTGGCGGCAGTAGTAAATGCGAAATTAGGTGCCCCTTTGAGTGTGTGGCGGTAGATTAAATATGATCAGTATTTAATGATGGGCATATCGATCTGACATGGGGTGCAAGTGAATGTGCCACGTTTGCATAACCCGAGAGGATTATGCTTCCAACAGTATAGAAGCTGTTTGCACTACTACATAAGGCATTCCAAATTCCTTATTCAAATACACTTGAGGCTTTCTGCCTTCCACCTTATCCAAATCCCAGCAACTTTGAGGGGGCATTGCTAGATGATCCTATGAGTAGCTATGGAGCAAAAAGAACCATCTCTCATAAAATTTGAGGCAAAGGAGATGAAACTCACGATGGAAGCCTCGTTGATCAATTGGATCCAATGAGCAATGCTCTATAAGGAGTGGGACCAGCTCTAAGCTCTCATAGAGGTCGAAAATCTATCAACCTAGCGACAGGACGTCTACTGCCTCACAAACCTGCCACCAATAGGATCTAAGGCCAAGGACGTCATCTTTGTAAAACTAAAGCATTCTACCACATCTGTTGTTAGTACAGCAAAAAGAGCTCTGGGTTCTAGTTCTAACATTCATTGCTTGACGTGTGAAACGGAACAGACTGTGACAGGCATAGATTTGAGCTGTAATTTGTAAATTAAAAAACAAGGATTTGCATAAAGGAAGGGAACATTGATGCCAGAGGAACTGAAATCTTAATTGATATTCTTTTTAGTTTTCTCAGGATTCTCCTGTAAGCAACTATAACTTCCATAAAAAGCTTTAGCAAGGAAAGTTAAACGAGTATAACAGGGTGCACGCAGAAATTCATGTATTTCAATGAAGGAACTGATGTCATAAAATTGCAGCAACTCGAAACATGCAATATGATCCTCTCAAAGTGATCTGAGAAAGTAGGAGCAATAGTCCTCTTATGGCTGTCAACTCGTCACAACAATATAGATGTCATGATACAATTGAAGCCCTCTTCTGGACTTCTTGAAAACACATCTAGTGAAAAAGAAAACTATAAAAAAGATATTTAGCATTCAGCAGTCATTCTACAGCACAAGAATTCAAGAGCTATATTTTGTTAAATATAAAAAGATTATTTATTTTTCTATCCGTGTAAATATATGAGTAACTTTTTGATATGTTTGAAAAAATTATAAAGAAGTTAAGAACCTTAGCTTCACCTTTCCCTTACAATAAAATCAACATTATTCAAATTACACAGCAATTGTTTTCTCATAGATTGTAACACATTTAACAAAAGACACAGCAGACTCCCGAACTGAGGTGAACTTCTGGTAAACTTCTTTGAGCCCCATAGCATTCTGATCTGTGATTTTTTTATCTGAGGGTGATGAGAGTTCAACCTAATTGGACTAATGACTAAATATGAAAACAGTATTTTTTCATAGATTATAATACAGTTAACGAAAAACATAGAAAGCTTTCAAACTGAGGTGAGGCTGCGGTAAACTTCTTTCACACAGCATTGTGTCCTGTGCAATTTTGTGTATAGAGTGACGAGACACACCAAATTGGACTCATTACTAAATATGAGACCAGCAAATATATCATGCAGGATATTGAGCCAATCTCTACCCACCTCTTTTCATAAAGTAACGCAGAAACAAGACTTGCAAAAGTTTCTGGCCTCATATTTCTTTCCTCACGCAGCTGATAAAGCTTATGGCGAAAAGCAAATCTTTGGTACCTGTAAAGTAAACAATATACTCAAGCTGATACACGATATGAATGTCACACAATCCACTTGCAAATCTCAGCATTCATGCCTTATCATCTCAATCACCACTGTATATGGTCCAGCCAGCAAGGATGTCTTTGTGGTGAGCCAACACTCATCATGATGTGCAAGATGAAAATATGTGTATCAATTTATTTACATTTTTGAAATTTTGCCTTATCTTGAAATTTGAGGGATGCTCCTTTATAGATAAAAATTTACAAAATAATAGAGATCAGAAAGAAGTATGTGCATTTATCTAATGTGATATATATTGGCAGAAATCTTACAAAGTCTGCACATCTGTGACCAATCCAGAAAGACCCACGTATAGCTTATCATGAATCTTGAAAATGCGCTGAAAATCAGTAGCTATTGTTTGCAGTTGCACGCCTAAACGGCGATCACTGGCAATGGCAAAGCAGTTTTTCCCAACCATAGCCACCAAAGCACTTCCATTATATTCAAATATCTGTCAAAAGTTAAAACACAATTAATAATTTGCAAATCTTTTAGTGATCCATACATTGAAGTGGTTCCAAAACACACATGGAAAAAAAATTAAAAACTTACTTCTACACTTTTAAACACCCAAAAACTCTGTAAAAATTTCACCATGAGAAGAGGGGAAAATTGAAATCCATTAAAAAAGGCAAAATAAAACCCAATATGTCAAGAAAAACCACAACTATACTGAATCAGCTTAAAAGTTAAAACCCCCAGAAAGGAACAAGCAAAAGGCAAATTTTTCCTGTAGAACAATAATAAAGAACCCAAATGCGTGAATTCTTTACCTCAGTCCAGCAAAAAAAGTTCTTAACATTATGCAAAGTTGCAAACTTCAAACTCAAAGAAATTGATCTATGACACTTCAATGTCAGAGCAGAAAAAATAAACAACATTCGCATTCTCAAGCCCCCAAACTGAACCCTTAAAACCATAGATTTCTTTCTAAAACTTGACTAAACCATAAAAATTAAACCAAGAATGCATGTCCCAGAACAAAACAAGATTACTGAATTAATCTAAATTTCCAACTACAGATGGCATCAATGTTATAAACAATAATATTTTAACCGTTCAAAAATCCATGACCTCAAACATTAATAACTCCAAATTTGGTGAAAACTTTTGTTTTTCTAAGCTGATAGCTTACCGACATTGCTGAGACAGATGTTAGGAGGTGTAGAGAACTGAGTCGTCTCCCCAAGCTGCAGCTAGGTTTCTTTGTATATTAATGAAGTTATTCTGAAGAAAAAAACACAACAGATGTGAGAAAAACAAACTTTATGGAATAAGAGCCCTACAGGCATGCAACATACAAGTATAGCATGAAAACCAAGTGCCTTCCATGAGATAATAATGATTTTCTGATGTTTCGGGCTGTAAACACCCAAGCTATTCTCACAAGTCTACTAGAAAGACAGAGAATCCACCTCTATTTTACAGGACAGATAGCCGATAAGACTGAAAAAAGATTGTTGTATCCACTAAAATCTTCTGAAGTCTGTTTTCCATCACAATTTCCACACTCCAAAATGGAATAGATTTTTCTGGCTATAAAGATGTAAAGCTAAACTTGGCCATCATTGAGAACTTGATCTTATTCATCCATTTTTATCCATGGGCGTAGATTTTATTTTGCCTTAATTGACAGAACTGATGTTTGAGTTCTATATCCAAAATGATCTCATCAATGATTACATCCGCATTGTGCCTGATTAGTTTCAAGTTTCAACGATAGGCATCCAATGTGTGTGTTCTTGCAGGTGACAGTTCCTAAGTTTCTGGATCAATCCTAATGGTATTGCAGCGGCCCACAGCCCTGGATCTGGATTTCAATTGTTTAAATGTCAAGATATTACACATATTTATTCCCAGTCCATTTTCAAAGAATGGTCATGACTCCAGATATTACACATATTTATTCACAGTCCATTTTCAAAGAATGGCTACCCCAATAGATTCTGTACAAGCTAGAAAACATAACCGAAAACCAAAAATCCCGTAAAGTGCCAAAACCTAGACTCCGTTGTTTAGAATGTCAGCAAGTAGATAACAATGAAATAAATCAGGTATACAAGCAAATGGTTTTAAAGAGGGATATGAGAATGATAATATGCACCAACTTATTTTGAATTTGAAAAATAGATTGTGCTTTTCTGGACAGATGTCATCCTGTTCTGCTTATTTTTTCAAATGCCATTTTCAAAAAATCTATTTTGTGCTTGTATTGCCTTCCGGAAAGCGTTTAAGAAAAAAAAAATTAACATCAAAAACATGTAACAAAATATACCTAGGAGTGTAATAAAGCATAACTAGGAGCCCGTCGGGCTGTGGTTTAGCACAAGTTGAAAAGCTTGCAGCAATGATGAGCCAGATTCACAACCCAGCAGGTTCATTCCAAGTGCTAACACAGTCTTCTTCCATTCATATGATGCCAGGGCAAGTCCTGGGTGACTTTGACGAAATAAATACCCCTTGATAACGGCTCTGAGCCAAATTTAACCCGCTTGTAGAACAGATCTTCTCTGGAGTTTAGAAGCCTCTCAAATTGGAAACAGAAATAAAAGAGAAGTGAGGTGGGTATGTGGGTGTTTCACAGATTTCACCGGAAACAAGATTATACGTCTTAACTACAATTAGAGGTAGAGTTTAAGAAGGCCGGTCATCAAAGGCTGGTGGCAGGTTTAATTTACAGGACCAAAAGTAGAGTTCCTACGGCACCCTAAGCTCAGACTTTTGGAATACTAATGCAACGACTTACAGGTTGAAATGTGGAGGTTTTCTAGGACAAAATTCAGTGAATAAGTAGAGTTCTAAATTTTTCATCTGCTTTCAATCCAACATGGAAATACGTTCTACCCAACATTATTGTCCAGATTAAAAAACAATGCGATTCCAAAGAAATACAATGACATGTGCACATTGAGAAAGCAAACTGCAATCTAGAAGAGATCGAACGACAGGGTTTTGTCTAATTGAAAAAACCACTCTGTTTCTTCGCCATCATCATAGAAAGATGATATTTGAACCGCCCCTTCCAACTGACCTAGGGTTTTTGACCTCTGTCCCATTGCAGAACCAGGAAACCGTTGTTTCACAACCAGCGCAGTAATCATTTCTCTGAAATTGCATCATAACCCAACAAATTCCTTGAGAGATTCAACCCTCTATATTCAAAATTCCGAATTGGGTTCTTCAAAATTTACTACAGAATGCTTTAATTGACATAAAAGAAGTACTCACAAGTGGAGAAATGAGATGAAATTTCATGAAAATGGGCTAAAATTTAATGAAACGGGCAAACACAAATCGATTAGTTTCACAAAAATACCTGATTATACCCAAAAAAACGTCAAGGTTTCGAATCCCACAAGCTGCACATAATTAAAATATTAAGGAGTACCTTTCTTTTACCGGAAATGGGCAAACAAATATCGATTAGTTTCACAAAAATACCTGATTAGATGCAAAAAAATGTCAGTGTTTCGAATCCCACAAGCTACACATAATTAAAATATTAAAGGGTACCTTGCTTTTACCTCAAACGAAGTAAATTTCAGTTGCTCGAGCAACAAGTAGCGCATGTTGCAATTCATCCCTAATCTTCATAGGCAGATGGTTGGACTGCATCAGAGGATTCGGGTGAATGATCGAAAAGGCGTATCCTCGTCACTTTGGATACCAAAGCCCTACTTCCTTTCAGTTCAAGACCCGGGGTGCTATACGCAGAATTCTCACGGCAAGACACACCTCCCACAAGCTGCACATAATTAAAATTAAAATATTAAAGAGTACCTTGCTTTTAACTCAAACGAAGAAAATTTGAGTTGCTTGAGAAACAAGTAGCGCATGTTGCAGTTCATCGCTAACCTTCATAGGCAGATGGTTGGACTGTGGCAGAGGATACGGGTGAATGATCGAAAAGGCGTATCCTCGTCACTTTGGATACCAAAGCCCTACTTCCTTTCAGTTCAAGACCCGCGGTGCTATACGCAGAATTCTCAGGGCAAAACACACCAGACAAGAAACTGTGGCATATGAAACAACAGTGCACCTTGAAATTTCAAATTTAAAATAAAGAAAAGAAATCAATCAATTTCAATAAGAATAAAAATGAAAATCGTAACATTTATCCTTGTGGGCCCTACATGAGGGCCTTGTGCCTAACACATCTCTCTCCATAGCATAACATGCAAGCTTACACATATCTCCTTAACATAGGATGCAAGCTCTGAAAGGAGATAACATAGGACGCAAGCTATAAAGCAGGCCACCTAGGGTTGCAGAAGCTAACATCTGTGAGCAGGCAGATTGAAACCAGAGAAGGGTTAAAATGGTAATTCAAGATATGCTTGTATACAGTTACAGATCCCCCACTACCAGAGCCCCCACTATCGTCAGAAAACATGAAAATCGCAGAAGGATGCTCTCGGGGAAGGCTGACTATCGCTCTTCAACGTTTAGATTGGGATCATAGATCATGAGTCTCTGAAGACCAACGGTGGACGCACTATTTTTCGTTTTTGGCTTCATTTCGGATCGTCTGTCTGTCTTTCTGTAAATTGATTTATTGCAATGCAATGGCATTTTTCCATGGCCATATAATTCCTCTCGGATATCCAGCCATGGCTGGTGTGTGACTGCAATAATTTGTTCTTTCTTTTTTCCTTTTCTTTTCTTTAATTTGCAGCCTAGCCTTAGTACCCCTGTTCTTCCTTCTCAACCGCATTTGCCACCCCGCTGTCAGTCCCGTCTCCGCCAAACACAGTTAATGTAGAACTGCTGGTGTCATGACCTGCAACTTCATAGAATACTTCATTCTTTCGCTTCCAAGGTTACTATATATATTCATAGAATTCTCCACGGCCTCATATTGATCCATATGCGCCTCCATAGCCCTAGCAGACCTCGGATCTGCCCTTAGCACTCTATCTCCTTGACAATACTTGTCAAATCACAGACCAAATGCCCTTGACTGTCTTCCTGTAGCAATCTGCTTCCACTGTGCAAGCCTGAGGCTGATTTGGCCTCCCTTTAGGTCACTGTGAGAACACAAAACCCCTCCACAATCTTCCTGAGGAACTCGGTCCTCAACGGCAAAGATTTCCAAGGCTAAGTCTGTGTCTTCCAGGGTCTCAGCCCTCCATCTTTATCACTGCACAGACTTGGATCACGCACAGACTTAGAGCTGCTCTCGGCCTGGACTGAACATACCTCAGCACTCAATCTCTCTCTTCCAGTATATATACGCTGTCTCTATTCTAATTCTGAGGCATATTTCGGCCTCTTCAAGGGCAGATCTGGTCACAGAAGATCCTCACTCATCCTGAGGCCCTGTGGCCCTCATATTGATCCATACGCTCCGCCTCCGCCACCGCCACGCCCACATCCACACCCTGGGCCTGATCCGTATGCACCTCCTCCACCGCCGCCGACGCCTCCATTTGACCCATTCGCGCCCACAACCAGGAAACCCTAGTGAGGGCTCTCTCTGCAAAATATTTTCCTTGCACCCAGGGGGTTTCCTTGCACGTTTCTTGCTGAAATTCGGCAACCAACAGGCATTCCACCCTAGGGGCTTTTGCAGTCACGAACCACCAGGTGCATTCCCAGCTGGATCCAAAGCAAAGAGGGTAGATTTTCTCTGCCATATTCCGGATTAGGGTTACAAAAATAACAGAGTGATTGTATATCAGATCTTGATGCTAGTGATTAGTTCTTCACCGGACACCTCCCGCCATGCAAACATTGACCATACGGCCGACACCTGCGAAAGAACAAGCACGTTAGCAGCGAAAGAACAAGCAAGTTAGCAGACAACGAATTGAACACTTAACATTAAACGTTAAGGAATTAATGTCAGCATTAAAACTAAACCGCACACCGTCAAGGGCACATGATTGTGGTTAAATATCAGTTTAACATATGGTCCGGCCTCTTCCGCCTCGGGAAGAGGCCAAATAAGATGGCCAACAGAAAATCAATTGCAAACTTTAGAACATAAGTGATAATACCACTGAAAAACCCTGCGAATTAATGCTATCTCCCCGCCGAACGATTACTATAGTCCCTGCCGGATGCCAGATGGCAGGGACTAATAAAGAAGGTACGAAAATATAATTTATAATATTTTAAGATGGCTCATGAATCTTGGATCAATAGCATGGTTCATGAATTATTATAAATTCTTTTATCAAATAAATAAATATATTATGTTAAGATGGTTCATGAGTCTTGGATCAAGTGTATTAAGAACATGATACACAACAGGGAAGTAGTACATTACTCCTAATAAGTTTGTGAAGTAACTTAAATTGGGCTGTCTCCGAGTGAGCCGAAGAAAAATATAAAATCATGTATATTTTTTTAATTCGAGTTTTTCACTGTCAAATACAACTAGATATTCTTACTTTGACGAAGAAAAATGTATTTATAAATAATCTGGCTTTCCCGATAAATGAATGTAAATCTTAGTCGAAGTGTCAGAGTATTTATTATAAAAAAATTATTAAATAAATAGCGAATATAATTTATATTACTTTACAGTGATTTTTGTTTTTTCTTTTAAATTAAAATTAATATCAATGAATTTTAATTTTAATTTTATCAAATATAATTTTTAAAAAAATTTTATTACAAGGAAAAATTCTATTTTAAAAAAATGTGGGCTTTTTATACAATCTAAAATCAAGATAAATTTATATTAATTATTATATTTATATATATAGTTTGCAATTTTTAAGTTTTTATATATTTATCAATTAAATTGAAATACAAAATTTTCAAATATTATAGTTACAAATATGAGTTATCATTATTTAAATTTTTTATAATGTAATAGGTATATTATACACATCAGCTACATATAAGATAATTGTGAGAGTCAAAGGCACCTATTTTTTGACAAAATTAAAATAGATCTCTTCTTAAAAGATTTAAGTAGAGATTTACACCTCTTAACTTATAAGGATAACATCCAAAACCTCTATTAGTGTCATATAAAAAGAATAATAGAACTACAAATCTTTGGTATAATAATGCTTGCAAAATTGCTAGAAAAGCAATTACTATGCTCCTAACTAAACTTTTAAACTTATAGTATAAATACATACAAAATTCTTATTAAAAGGAAGAAGACAAAATTCTTATTAAAAGGAAGAAGAGATATCAGACAAATAGAAACGAGGGCAAATATTGCACCTTTCTAATTTTGGCCCTAGAAAGCTTTGGAGGAAAATTGTAATTTGTAAATCTAGAAAAATAATTAATTCCTTTCAAGAATTGGAATATATACCTTAAAAACCTTTATGATTCCCCAAACATAATGGAAACCATTTCGAACTCCCTTATAGGTGATGGTTTCACAACTCACTAATGAGAACGCTAAAGATATTGAAAGATATAAAGCTAAAAAATTTAAAATGGGAGGATCATCCCCCACATGCACAAGCCCTTCAATTCACTAGTAAATCAAGGCTACCCTAACCCTGAGGCACAAAGAATAATTGTACCTATCTTTAAAAGTAGGGATAAATACATTCCCTCTAATTACATCACCAACAATATTAGCCACGTTTTAACCAAGTTGTAAAAGAATATTTTAGAAATGAAGATTAGCCATTGGTTGAAAACCATGGACAAAGAAATAAAGGCCCAGTTGGGTTTAGGAGATACCATTCAGACTTTGATAATGTATTTTAGATTAATCATGTCATAAGTTGTTGGTCGCTGTTTTGAACCATCTAATGTGGTTCATCCTCGGGACAAAGCTAAAAAATTCAATGGATCCAAATGTTTAAATAACAAAAATGCATATGGTTCTAGAGTTAGCAGTTAGGAATTAGCTCTTAAAATTTAGTTTTTAAATTTCATCATCATCATCATCATCATCATCATCATCATCATCATCATCATCATCATCATCATCATCATCATCATCATTCTTTTTATTAAAATAATATTGAATTCAATTAAATTAAACTAAATTAATAATAATAAAATAAGAAATATATATTTGTTAATGTTATTCTTAATTAAAAATAAGTTATATATATAGATTATCAAATAGTTTTTAAAACAAGATTAATATTATTCAACAATTAGTTTTAAATGTTATTATATTAAAATATTGGAGAATATTTTAATAGGAAAGTCTAAAAAGAATATATATATATATATATATATATATATATATATATATATAAAGGAAATAATGAAGACAGGGTAGGGATCCAACTCCTACTTAAATTCCAACCATTGTGCCTATTAAGATTAATTTTGTGCTTTTCAATTTCAATGGCCTCTCTGAGCTTCCTATGATGGAAGTCATCAACCCTAGCGATGACTCGAGAATCCTTAATGCAAGCGTGTTGTTTGGATTTCACCGCATGTTCAGCTAAAGCCGAGGAACAAGAACAATTGTGCTTAAAATCTGTCACATGTTCTTAGATTCTTTGGTTAATAGAGTGACTAATTTATTCAATGTAGGGAATCCCATATGAACAAGGGATTAAGTAAACCCCTTTCATGCCTTCTGGGTTTACAGGGTCTTTAACATATCTAAGAGAATTTATAATGGTATTAAGGGGTTTGAAAGTATTAAAAGCTTTCTTCTTTCTGACAAAATGAGAAATCTTACTGGTGGTCCCCTCGATAAATGGAAGTTGAACAATGGAGATTTCATCATCATGATAAGGTTTAATGTTTGATTTTTTACTGGCTCTTTGAAAATATTTGAGGCCCTGATGCTTGCTATAGCCATTATTCTCAAAATCTTTTAGAAGATGAGATTTTTCCTCTTCTAAGTGATTCTCATAAAAAAATTCTTAGAGCATGGGAGGCAAGGGTTTTGAGAACTTTGAGTTTCTGTGCCAGAAAATGATGAGAATTGGCCTAAAAATATTGATGTGTGTGTATTTTTTCGAAAACATTGGTGAGAAACTTAACCATCATTCATTCTAGGGAACAAAATATCAAGAAAAGGAAGTCATCCATCTACGTTGATTTCCATCATGAATTTGATGGAGTCATATTGGGAATTAAGATGGTTGAGAAATAAATCTAAATTACCATAACCATTCAACTATGGACCATCTTGTTACTCTCAGGATCATTGCAGGAGAATGTCACAATGGTAAAAATGATCTATTTTATTGTTTTGTTGACTTTAAGACATCTTTTGACATCATTTCTACGACAAAGCTACAAAAGAGGCTAGAAGAAACAATGGTTCCAAACAATGCTATTACTTTATGAGAATGGGAAGCGTGATGATGACAATGAAGAGGAGAAGATAAATATGAGGATTGAAGTCCATGTAAATGAAATCAAACATGAACTTGAAAAGGCGGAGGAATCTTTAAGAAATTTGAGAAACCAATTGGATGGATTCTTTAAGAATTTGGTGAATTGTAACGATTATTTCATTCATACCTTGTTGAAATCCTCCTCATATCTATTGAAAATGGTGTACACTGCATCCCAATCTAGTAGTCTAATTATTATATGTTATGGAGTCTTTTTGGCATATTTTTCAATTGACTTTGTCGAAAATTCAAGAAACATTGGTTGCAACCACAATTTTGAGTTATGAACTTTTGACAATCCAAATGCTCCAAGATTGTTTGTGCTCTAATTTTTTTTGGGAGATTGACAGTGCTAAAAGGAGGGTGGGAGGGTAGTGAATTAATATTATATTGTTCATCAACAATTACCAATTTTGCATTTTCTTTCACATTAACTAATCATGAACTAATTAACAAGTAGCACACACACACACACACACACACACACACACACACACATCTTATGCACACATCATGAGAAGCATATAAAACATTAGGGCGTATAAACACAAAAGAAGCACATCAACACCAAATGTTAGGTGAAATCCTTTCTGAGATAAAAAATAATGTACAATTTTTTTCGTTGTTCTTCTTATTATTAAAATGTTCTTCTTAAATCATTCACCAGAAACCACCAATGTGCAAGGCCAGATTTTCAATGTGTTATGCTCCTATACCAATACGTGTCATATTTCATGATTGACTTGATCAGCTTTGCAATATGTTCATACCTTTACTTGTTATAAAGGTTTCCATATTATGAAGATGTCAAAAAATTAAAAGACGGTATACCCTAAAAGAAAAATCAAAGGGTGAAAAGATAAATGGTCAAAAGAAAAAAATGAAAAAGAAATGAACCCCAAATAAAAAGGACCAAGAAAGTGTGCAAGTCCAAACGCCACTACTATTTCATTTTCTGTAAATAAAGTATCATGTGCAGTTTGTTGAACTTTATGTTGTGGTTGATGAATGGCCAAACAGCTTAATCTTGGACAGTTCATGTTTGAATTTCCTGTTTAGAGATAGAGAATAAAAATCTGTCCAAATTGTTAAATCTTGGTAGATAAATAGTTAGGTAGAGAAGCGAAGGAGCTCAATAGTTAAAACTAAGCCCTTGGAAGAAATAAGTGCAGATTTAGATAGGCTTACAAGGTAAAGAAAAGAAAAGCTTAAATGGTTTGCTAGTCTAAGTGCACCAATAAAAGAAAGACGAAAAAATGTTAGGTACAGTAGGCTGGGTAGGCAGTTTTGGTGTTGCTAAAAGAAACTTGTGATAGGTTTTTTCTCTCTCAAGATGTTCATCTTGCTATTATCACAAGTACTATGGCAGAGGCATGACTAACTTCCCTCACGTTTCCCTAAATCACTTACTAATCTCCCCAAAGGTATTGAGATCTACTTAATATCTTTACAATCATTCACTCCATCTCATTTCATAGATTGCCCAGGTGAAACTCTATTTTTACTAAGGAAAAGTGGCTACTTTTCTTGTGTAAACCTCCATCATGCCTAAGTGTTGAGTGTGAAATTTATAACATCATACTTAGCGCTATTATTTCATAAATTCATATTAACTATTAACTTTATTATATAAATCCCTATACTTATTCCCCTTTCCCGTATTATATTAATGTATGCAAAACCCCAAGATTTTACTATATCCCACCCCGGTTTAATTATAAACCATATCATTATGTAATTGGGGATTCAAGGTTTATCCAAAACCTTATAAATAACCCTTCATGCCCAACCTCTGGATTAATTAACAGTTGGTTAATTAATAACCTAATGCAAATCACCCCGCCAACCAATAAACACCACCCCGATATGTTTTATTAGCATTTATTATATCGGGCCCTATGCATTAACTCTCCACCATCTTCGCAGAGTATCGACCGTCAGATCTGGGGTCGCTCAACCAACAGTCCATGCTCATATCATGCCCCCCTTCCATCTGACCTTTAACTCGCGAGGAACCGGCGGTATTACTCCCGTACCCTTGCCACGCGTTAAGCTCTTGCTGTGATTGCTACCTCCCCGCCCGAAATTGCCAAACCCCAAAAGTGGTGCGGGGGGAAACCGCTTACCACCCTCTGCTTCACGACAAAATGTCACATCGCCGTGACGTCAGCTGCATAATAAACGCCAAAAATCCCATCCAAAGCCAAAATTTTATTAAAACCCTGATAAATTGTCATTTTCGTCCATTTTTTCTGCGCACTATTTTCATGCAAAATATGTCTGGTTGATTGCAAATCACGTCTAGTCCGCCACCCGCCTAAAAAACTCCAGCATCCTGCTCTACAGCTCGTCCTGCAACTTGCGAATTACATGGTTCGCCTTTAAAAACATGTATTTACCCCAATTCACTTCCCTTATCGGTAATTTCATTTTTTCTCTATGAATTCTACCCAAAAGAGCCAAATTCAAGTAAAATCATTCCGTATTTGTCATGCCAGGACACCCAGAACAACTGTTTCGCCCATTTTTCCACAGAAGCTCGAAATTTCGGTTTGAAAACACAAGAACCAAACATGGAAGTTCCTGCAGCCCTCAACGTCACGCCCCTCAATGCACCCCATAAGGACCTGAATTATTTGTCTCTAGCTAACATATATTTCCAAATAAAAGACCCATTTGGTGACGAGAATCATCTTCAGACCTTCTGCCAGATAAGGGATAGTTATTTAAGCAACTCTGACATTTTTGGACTATGGGAATCAAACCTTCCCATGTACTTTCTTCCCTCAGTCCATGTTTTCCCAGATATCATTCACCAATGTTGTGCCAGCTATGACCCTGACCATAGAGCAGTTATGTCACCTTCTCAAACTGTCCTTTTTTACATAACTGCTGAACCCCTCAATGAGATGATACATTTCCATTTCACTAAACCCCTCGCTCGTCTTTCCATGGGATTTTTGCTTGAGAAGGCCTCTCAATTGCCTAGCTCAGAAATAACTCATATTGCCCAGATGTTCATGAAGTCAAACTGTAAACCCCAAGGCCCACCTCCCTATTTGCATGTCTGGTTCACTGAGACTAGAAAACTAATTCTTGACATGATATCCTTGATCTTGGGATTTAGGTCCAGTGAATATGTGGATGATATCACCTTGGTTCTGTTATCTATCTTTACTCTAGGACAGCCCCCTGCTATCATGTATGACTATGCCACTTTCATTGCTGACAAAATACATACTCAATTCATGAATTTGGAAAGGGAAAGAGTGTTTAATTATACATCCTTCATATACCATCTGTTGTTATATTATCACCTAGACAGTTTCCCATTTCCCATCAGGAAATTTGACTCAAAAGGAAATCGGAGGTCTGTGATCTTTTGGAGCTCAGTTTTTCATGACTGTGACTCCCCTTATACCTATAGTGAATTCATTGACTTATTTGTACACCCAGCCTCCACTCTATTGATAGGAGCTCCTCCTCCTAGAATTACTGGTGATATGAAGAAAATTTTACAGCTGTCTAAATAGTACAGGATAGGTGACTGGTACCTCTACCAGAATCACACTGAAATTAGAATATATGGATGTGAATTATGCCCATTCAAGTTGCCTAGGTATGTGCCTATGAGGTTATTTGCATTAGAATATTTCAGGTAGCTCATCTGTTCAGACTTAATCCACTTTTGTAATGTAAAGAAGAAGGCTCAGCTGAGAATCAAAAACCAGTTGGGCCCTTATGTCATCCATTCTAGGGATGCATGGAAAGATGATGAGAACATATTAGAAAACCACCTTAAATTCAAGAAGAGTTTTGAGTGGGTACCATATGACCCTTGTAGTTTCATAAGTGACAGAAGGGTAAGAAACATGTTATCAGTGTATGTACATCATAAGATCCCAGAAATTGAGCAGTATGCAAATCAGGAAGAATGGGTAGAAGGGAAATTAATAGGGGAAATTAGTGAGCAAGAAAAGATGGAAAAAGTTATGAAAGATCTTGAAAAAACCCTTCACCTGGACTCTTTTGGACAGATATCTTTCAAGTGGCCTCAACAATCAGGAGTTGGGACATCCTCTACTCGAACTTCTCAGTAGCTTGCACAGAGAACCAATGCATCAGTCATAGGGACTTCAAAGGGAAAAGAGGTGGAAACAACAGAATAGCCAATCATGACTGATCAGCCAAGGGGGTCCAGAGAACAGGAACAAGTACAAATTCCTCCTGCCCAATCTAAAGCAGCAGAAATCCCTGCATTACAAACTCCTCTAAGTGATGAAAGAAGCAAGAAGAGAGATAGGGAAGACCCTACAACTATCAGTGGACCTACAGAACAACCGGGTGCAAAGAGGCAAAGATTGAATCCTCTATCAGAGGATGAAATTAT
The DNA here is from genome assembly GCA_031772625.1 of Pinus tabuliformis. NCBI lineage: Eukaryota > Viridiplantae > Streptophyta > Pinopsida > Pinales > Pinaceae > Pinus > Pinus tabuliformis. Next base: position 1,396,518,494 of record CM062804.1, read on the forward strand.
TGAGGAAACCACTGACCATCTAAGAGGTGAGAGGGTAACCAGCCAGCAGACTTCCCTAGTGATAGAGACATCAACTAGCTCACACAGGTAGGACCTAGAAAGGCAGGAGAGTGTGGAAGTTTCATCCACTAGACCACAAAGAAAACAGGCCTCGGACATCAAAATTACATTCAGTGAGATAAAGGCCAGGAACGATCCACTAAGGCTTCAAATCTACAACCGGTATCTTAAGATGGCCCCCACAAAACATCAAAGATTAATGTCAGCATATGAAATAAAAGAAGGAAAGATGATAATGAGTTACTTTAAGCCCAAGGTGCAACAACCACAATTAGCAGCTGACTACATCAGGACAAATCTAGACGTCTTAGCGAAGGATATTCATCCCATGGACCAAATTGAGGTTCATAAATAGACTGGAGAGATGGTATACTCCACACTAGCTGATAAAGCTATGTTAGCTCATAAATTACAAAACTCCTTGAATAATACCTCTGCTCAGTTAGATTTAGAGAAACTTTCTTCTCTAGCAAAGGACAATAGGATCAAATCCTTGGAGGAAATTATCATTGAACTGGGAGATGATCCCAAAGATGCCAAAGGCATAAAGTCACTGATGAAGAAAAAGGAAGAGGACATTGCTGCCCTAAGAAAATAGCTAAAAATGCCTCCTTCCATGCACCCAGAGACTGCAGAAATTGTACAACAGAAATCTGAAGAGGATATGATGGACCTGCTTATGACACTCAATGAAAGATTAACCGATACTGAGCAGGCACTGGAAAAAGCGCTAAAGGAAAAGCAGGGAGAGTCGACCTCCCAGCCTCCTGAAGAAATCCCTGCAGTCACTACTACCCCCTCCACACTTATAACAGCATTGCCTCCCACTGTCCCAGCATCAACAGTAGAGGTCATCACAGGTACATCAACAACAGTAGTAGCACCAGGCAGCAGTACCAATATGAGTACAGAGGAACCGATAAGAGCCATGGAAGAATTAAAACTACAAGTGTCAGAATTGAAACTGGTGAAGGAGCAATTGGCAAAGGTGGAAAATAATTATGATAAGTCCAAGATGAATGTGGCAGAGAAAACAAGGGAGGTGAAAACATTAGAGAACAAAGTGAGAGCATTAGAAAAGGATCTCTCTCTGGATAAACCTCTAGCAGAAATTAGAGGGATTTTGTGGACCAACATCAATCAATCCCTTAGTAATGTGTGGAGGTCTATCCAAGTCATTTATGAGTAGACTGACTTGATAAGAGTGGCCCAAGTGGAGATTCAAAAGACAAGAGCTTTATTGGGACAGATGCCTGAACAAGCTAATCGACTGATACATTTTTTGAACACCAAGACCAGCGAAGAACTGGAAGCACTAGAAATCAGAGACAGAACAAACACCATTCTAGAAATCAAGAGAGTTCTAACCATGAGAACTCTAATGCAAAATTTGGAAAGGAGATGCCAGGACATGCAGGTAGAGATTAATTCTTTCATAGAAAAGTTTGCAGTCTTGCATAAAAAAGGTTTGCCAAGTCCTTCGGGAAGTGATGATCGTCTGATGAAACACATAGATTATGCACATAAATTGAATAAATATATTGCTGATCAAATCACTTCCTCGACGAGTGCTTCAGAAGTAAAAGCACTTCCATCTGGCTAGGCTCTCTACGACAGTGTGGAAAATTTATTCTACATTGAGCACGAGGTGAAGCATCTGTTCACCATCCCACCTAATTTCTTCAGATACACAAAGATTGACAAAACTTTAAGGAAGCTTCAGAGACATAAATTACCAGGACCGGAGTGGTGGCAAAGTATTTTAGAAATTCTATAAAATTATCTTTGGTATCTTTGGTATCTTTGGTACCTTGGTGAATTCAGAATTTTAGACCATCTACCATAATGCGGAAGATAGAAATAAATGAGAGTCATACCAATCAAAGTATATCAGATCAGGGCTAAGGAATATCCAGGCAACGACAGAGTAGCCAGTGCGGAATATCAGTGGAGGACAGCCGCAAACCAACTTCCAGAACCTACCTTCAGTACATTCAATAAAGAAGGAGTGGCCAGCACAACGTCAATTTATTGTTTCCCTGTTTCTGAGACTGTTTGTCTCTATCTTTTGTAAAAAAAGGATTAATCATCACTAGATATTATATCCTGCAGATATTTTGTAAGATATTTTGACATTTTGTATAAATACCCCCCCAAAACAAAGTATTTGGGGTTGGTTGGTTGGGAAGTATTCTCAGACTTTGCTCTAATACAAAAATTTTGGAATAAAAGGGCTGTTGGAACCTTTTTTGTCTGGCCTACTCGATGAGGAATTGATGCTAAGGACCATGTTACAGAACTCTTGAATCAGCTTATGGACAAATAAGTCCTTTCTAACTTGTTTACAGTTTCTTCATTTTTTATATCATCTATGTTTCATGATCTAAATAATAGAGAGAAAGAATAATTCAGAATTTGCTTGACTGCACTCTATCTTCAATCTTTATTATTCTCTATGTTTTCTTCAGAATTAGTATAAACAGTGAATTTTTAATTGCTCCTGTTTCCCCTGATTAACAGTGAGTTTTTAATTGCTCTTGTTTCCCTTGATTCTTTCATCTTGAATATTTGCTAAGGAATTCTTAATTGCTCCTTAACAATAATCATCCAGTTTCCCAATGTCAAATACGATGAAGGATTCTTAACTGCCCTTCACCCACTTGACCACATTTTGTCTGATTCCAGCCTTTACATTGTTCCATATTTGATTACCTTGCTTTGTGATACCCTCCTCTGTTAAGAAACCGAATCCAGGAAGCTATCCTTCTTTGACTCCATCATGCCCAATGGACTAAAACTCTTCCGTTTTACCTCACTGTTCTATTGAATCTCCATCTCTCCAACCAAAATCAAAACAAAACCCTTGTACTTCATAACTAGCCTAACATATTTCAAAAGAAAGCTAAATCATAAAGAGAGAGCCCTCTCTGGATGCAAATTGGCTAGAATCTGTATCTAAAAGATTGGTCTATGGTTACCTCAGCCGTATTCTCTTTCTTACAACTTTGGGGAACAACCTGAGTGATAACATCATTGGCGACTCCACTAGGGACTGAATAGTTTGTTTATTGCAGCTATTTGTTTCAAGCATGCTTCAAATTCTCGATCAGACCCTTTTTTTAAGATCTTTAGGAAAGTTTAAAAGTTTCAATATCTAAAAATTCCTAGAAGATACTGTCAAGGTTGTATCCTTAAAACTATTTCAAGAAAAACCAAAAACATACTCAGAAACTGGATCCAAAGAAAAAGATTTGTTACACCAAATCAAATCCTGATCCAAATCTCCCTCCTGTGTTTGAGAATCCTAATCTCATTCCTAAAATCCTTAGAAAACAAGAGAGCCACGAACATTCTACTAGTTCACACCTTGACACACATCAGCAGAACCCTATCCAATCTGAGCTTACTCCTGGAAAAGCACCAATCCTTTCTGCCATTACTGTAGCTTCTCCTAGTTCACCATCAGCACCCCAAACCATCCTTCCCACTCCTCCATCCAAAACTTACATTTCCACTGTTATCCCTGCTCTTCCAGCTGTCACACTTATCTCTGCAAATATGGCAAACCGATAGCTCCCTTGTAATTACCTGAAAATCCGGGCGCCATGCCTCAAGATTATCAAAACAAAATAACCTATTTTGATGGTACTGGCACTTACACAACTCAACAACACACTAAGAAAATGACAGATTATTTTGAAAATTATGAGATTGATGATGATGATGTCAGAATGAAAGTCTTTGTTCAAAGCTTAACTGGAGATGTTAGGACCTGGTTCAGAGCACTCCCTACAAACACTATCAATGACCCAGAAGCTCTTTATCAGACTTTCTTGAACAGATGGGAAAAGAAGAAAGATCCTCTCCACATTTTATCAGAATACGAAAACTTGAAGAGAGGCCCACAAGAAACTGTTCAAGATTACTGTACCAGATTTAATAATGTATACAATGCTATTCCTCAGAATCTTAGACCTCCTCCAGATTTGGCCTTGATCAAATTCCCTGATGCATTTGATTCTGATATGGCATATCAGCTTAGGGAAAGAGCTCCTCGAAGCTTAGAAGACATGCAAAGTATAGCTGTCAGTGTTGAGGCCAACCTGATTTCTAAATGAGCTTGAGCTAGAGCTGAAAGGAGGACACCTTTCAAAGAAGAACCTTCTGCATTCGAATAGAAATTAGATGCCATAATGAAAGGAATGGATAGACTTGGTGAAAGAGTAGAAACAATTGAGAGGAAATCCCCTTGGGATGGTCAACTGAGCAACACTGGGAGAAATCCAAATTTCAGGAAAAACTAGAACCCTAATGCTGGAAAGATTGGGTGTGACCAAAACGTTAGGTCCCCATTCAAGGAAAATTATGTTGAAGCTTCAACTTCTAGTGAGCCAACAGAAGATACTCAAATAAACTTAATGGGTCTCAATAGTGAACAACAAATTTTCTTGACCCAAGAAGGCCAAGAGGCTCACACTCTCAATCAATTCCAAATTCAATCAGGTGAATCATTTGATTTTAGGGAGGGATATGACACAGCCATTTATGAAGTTCACAAGCAATACAATCTGAGGAGCAGAAGGATAGATGTTCCTGAAACCAATAAATAGAAGGATACTAAGCAAACTAGCAAACCTAAAATCAAGAACCCTCCTGCACAAGCCCTTCCTAAAACAAATCCTAACATAAATAATCCAACAGTTGAAGATGTATCAGACAATCAAAAACTTTCAACTTCCACTCCTCCCAAGGCAAATGTGGAAGAACCTCCTAAAATTGACATAGAAGCAACTTCAGCCCATAACAATACTGCTGTAAAGGAGAAAGACACAGAAAATACATCAGAAAAGGAAAATCTGACTGCCCGAAATGCAAAAATTCAAACAGAAAAACCTTTCAATCTTGAGACCGAAATAGGAAAATTAAAGATAGCCATTCCATTGTCAGAATTGGCTAAGCATGATGTCTACAGAGATCAAATTAGCAGATCACTCCAGATTTCGGAAAACAAAGATGCAGTAAATGTCCTTGATGACAGCCTGAATTAATTTTTGGCCTTGAGGTAAATGGAAAATCAGTAGATGGAGGGGTTCCTCCTTTCTATGTAGGTCTGAACATTCATGATAAAATACTTCATAATGCCATGTTTGATTCCGGTGCTTCTCATAACTTAATGCCTAGATTTGTAATGGAGAAGTTAGACCTAGATATCACCAGGCCATACAAAGACTTATTCTCTTTTGATTCAAGCCAGGTCAGATGTCTAGGTTTGATCAAAGATCTATGTGTATCATTAGTTCAATACCCTGCCAAGACAATTTTAATGGATGTAGTGGTAGCTGACATACCACCAAAATATGGCATGTGGCTGTCTACATCTTGGGGTGCAAAGCTCCAAGGATCTTTACAGCTAGACATGTCCTATGCTACTATTTACATATTTGGTCAACCAAAGAGATTGTATCGAGAAACTTTAATGAAATACGTGGTAAGTAGCCAAGAAAAACCCCAGAATTTTCCCATCTACTCCATGCATTCTGACATGGACTCCATTCTATACAATGCTAAAGATAATCCTGCAAATAATGGCAAGGTTTTAGCACTTGAACAAGAAGATATCATAAACGAAAAGTCTAGTGTTCAAATCCAAGAAATTTAAAAAAAAAATGACATATCAAATACTCAAGGGAAACCAGATGAAATTCAAAAGCCAGATTTTCCTAGTAAACAAATTTCCGAGACTCCTAAAACTAACTATGAACATGAGATCCTCTGGTACTTAGAATTTGATGGTTCAGTCAATAAATTAGGGGCAGGAGTAGGAATCTAGGTACACAATCTATAAAATGATCATGCTCAAGGGCATGCATATAGATTAAACTTCAAATGTACCAATAATATGGCTGAATATGAATCCCTCTTGCTGGGACTTAAATTGATCAAAAGTTTAGGGGCAGTTAGGGTATCAGTTTTGGGAGACTCCGATTTAGTCATTCAACAAAAAAAAGGAAACTTCCTCACAAATGATCCCAGATTAAGATCTTACAGAGGAATAGCAATTGAGATACTCGATACATTTCTGGAGACACAGCTAGCCAAAGTCCCAAGAAAACATAATTTTCACGCTAACAGTTTAGCAACATTTGCCAGCAATTGTAAATTAACATCTAAACCCAATCATTAGTTTACAACTGAGATTAGACACAGGACAACCATACTAGACAATGTAAAGAATTGGAAAGTGTTTAACAATGATATTCAGATTAACAATTTCTTGATCCTAGAGGAAGAATTTTCCAGCACTAATATAGACACAGACACTGTTGGTTAGGTTGATCAAATAGATAAAATTGAAACAGACATTTTAGCAGAAATTACAACCCAAATACTTCACCCAACAAAATTTACCAAGGAAAAGTTGCAAGATCTTAAAGAAGTAGACATTGATGAGATTGTCGGAGGAGAATCTAAAGTTATTGATTTAAAAGACAATTATTTTCCCACAGGATTAACTCCTCTGGAAGATTTCTTTGAATCTAATGATATCCCAAGGAAACCCAAGATGCAGCCCCTAAACACAGACATTGAGGACTGTAACATAGGAACTGAAGAACATCCAAAAATGGTAAAATGATCCAAAACTTTGCCCCCTGATCAAAAGCTTAAATATGTTGAACTCCTCAAAGAATTCCAGGATGTTTTTGCCTAGAGCTATGAAGATCTGAAATTGTATGAAACCTCTGTAAATCAACATACAATACCCCTTAAAAAAAAAATCAAAAACCATTCAAGCAAAAACTCAGAAGGGTCAACCCTGTACTACTCCTTTTAATTGAAAAAGAAATCAAAAGAATGTATGAAGCTGGGATAATTGCTCCTATCAGGTTTTCAGAATGGGTGTCTAATTTAGTGCACTAGGAAGAAAATAAGAGAAATCAGACTGTGTGTTGATTTAAGGAATGTAAATAAGATTTCTTTGAAAGATCACTACCCGTTACCTAAGATGGACCACATTTTACAAAGGGTAGTAGGTGCCTCTAGGATTTCACTTTTGGATGGGTTTTCAGGCTTTAACCAGATTCTAGTCCATCCTGATGACCAGGAAAAGAATGCTTTTACTACACCATGGGGAACTTTCAAATATGTTAAAATGCCTTTTGGACTTAAGAATGCAGGGGAAACCTTCCAACGAGCAATGGACATAGCTTTTGCAAAAGAAATTCATGATTTTCTAGTCATATACCTACATGATCTTACGGTGTTTTCCAACTCAGATCAGCAGCATTTGGATCATCTGAGACAAGTGTTTTTAACATGCAGAAAGTATGGTATTTCATTAAATCTCAATAAATCCTTGTTTGGTCTAGAGGAAGGCAAACTGTTAGGTCATATAATCTCCAAAGATGGCATCAAAATTGATCCTGATAGAATAGAAGCCATTCTACAAATACCCCATCCTAGAAATGTCAAAGAACTTCAAGCTTTCTTAGGGAAAATTAACTTTTTAAGAAGATTCATACCTAATTTGGCTAAACTAATCAGGCTGTTGAATAGTATGCTGAAAAAAGATCCCAAGGTTAAATGGACATTAGAAGCTAAACAAGCATTTGAAGAAATCAAAATGGCTTTAACCAGAACACCCGTCCTTACAAGTCCAAGGTTTGATAGAGACTTCATAATCTTTTCAATTGCATCAGAACACACCGTTGTTGTTGTTTTACTACAAAATGATGATCAAGGATGTGAAAAACCCATAGCCTTTTTCAGTAAAGCACTTAGGGATGCACCACTAAAATACCCAATCATGGAAAAATAGGCTTATGCACTTGTGAAAGCTATCAAAGACTTCAGAGTCTACATATTATACTCCCATATAATAGCCTATGTACCAAATGTTGTTGTCAAAGATATCTTGACCCAAGAGGGGATTGAAGGCAAGAGAGGTAAATGGATTGCTACTATATAGAGTATGATATTGAAATAAAACCTACAAAGCTTATAAAAGGATAGGGATTGGCTAAACTTATGACTGAAACCAATTGCCAAGCCCTGGATATCAATGAACTGGATAATGAACAGGAGATGGTGACTCCAAAAATTAGCCAGGCCTTCCTAGAATCACCTTGGTATGCTGATATATGTTATGTATTATTAAACCTACAGGCTCCTCTAGGGTTATCCAGAACAAAGAAAAGGTTTTTAAAAATGAAAGCTTCAAAGTTTTGTATTTTAGATGGTGCTCTTTTTTGGAAAAATCATGAAGGTGTTCTATTAAATTGTCTAATAAAAGATGAAGCTGACAAGGTACTCAAAGAATTTCATGCAGGGGACTGTGGTGGACATCTTTACTGGAAATCAACTGCAGACAAAATCCTAAGAGCTGGATTTTACTGGCCAACTTTGTTTGTTGATGTCAAAAAGTTTGTCACTGCTTGCCATAAATGTCAAATTTTTGAAGGCAAGAGGAAACTTTTACCTCTACCCCTTAGACCAATTTCCACTGAAAGACCATTTCAACAATGGGGTTTAGATTTTATTGGGGAAATCCATCCTCCCTCTTCTGGCCAACATAAATGGATCCTGACTGCCACAGATTACTTCACTAAATGGATAGAAGCCATCCCTTGTAGACAAGCCAATGATTCAGTGATCATACAATTCTTAGAAACCAACATCTTGTCTAGATTTGGCTGTCCTGAAAAAATTATAACTGACAATGCTGCTGCTTTCAAATCCAAGAAAATGATAAGTTTCTGTCACAAGTACCACATCACCTTAGGCCACTCCATAGCTTATTACCCTCAAGGTAATGGTCTAGCTAAGTCCTCCAATAAAAGCCTGATCAATATTATTAAGAAAGTATTGGAAGAGAACAAGAAAAACTGGCACAAGAAACTTACTAATGCACTATGGGCAGACAGATTAACTACCAAGAGATCCATTGGAACTAGTCCCTATGAGCTGGTCTATGGTATGGAGGCTATATTTCCTTCCTCCTTGGGAATCCTTGTAATGAAATTACTGCAAGAATCTTAGGTGGAACTTAATGATATTCAAAGGAGAATAAATCAGACTATCTACTTGTAGCAAACTAGGGAAGAGGTGTACCAAAGATCCCAAGCATTACAAGAAAATCTCAAGAAGATATTTGATAAGAGGACCAAGGCAGAAGATTTTTACCTACAGGACAAAGTTCTAAAATGGGATTCCAGGAGAGAAGACAAAGGAAAACATGGGAAGTTTGATTTCCTATGGAAGGGACCTTTTATTACCCAGGCTTCACAAGGCAACAACACTTACTTTTTGAAAAGCCTGGATGATACAGAAGTAGAAGATGAACCAATGAATGGTCGAATGCTGAAACATTATGTTGATCCAGTTTGTTGATATATCTTCACGCTAACATGTACATAAGGAAGCTGCAGAAAATTTTGAAAAAATAGTAAAAGAAATTTACCATTCTTTGTGCTGCTTCATTTCGGTTTATCAGAGATAGCAAAAGAAGACTTGGGAGCTAAAAGCATAAGAACAAACATACAAACAAACTATCCAAAACAGATGTACATTTGTTTGAAATCAGTTCAGGAATAATGTGTATATTTTACATGATCATTTTGTACAGTTTTCTACTTTCAGCAAAGGAGGATTTCAGAGCATAGCAAGAGTTGTTCATAAGGCCATTTGACTTGCTGTTCTTGGCTTTCCACTAGGGAAATCCATCCCCAAGTGGAGCCAGTGTTATTCTCCTATACCAATAGGTGTCATATTTCATGTGACTTGATCAACTCTGAAATATGTTCATACCTTTACTTGTTATAGAGGTTTTCATATTATGAAGATGTCAAAAAATTAAAAAATTAAAAGAGGGTATACCCTAAAAGAAAAATCAAAGGGTGAAAATATAAATGGTCAAAAGAAAAAATGAAAAGAAATGAACCCCAAATAAAAAGGACCAGGAAAGTGTGCAAGTCCAAATGCCACTACTATTTCATTTTCTGTAAATAAAGTATCATGTGCAATTTGTTGAAATTTATGTTGTGGTTGATGAATGGCCAAATAGCTTAATCTTGGCCAGTTCATGTTTGAATTTCCTATTTAGAGATAGAGAAAAAAAATCTGTCCAAACTATTAAATCTTGGCACATAAATAGTTAGGTAGAAAAGCAAAGGAGCTCAACTGTTTAAACTGAGCCCTTGGAAGAAATAAGTGTAGATTTAGATAGGCTTACAAGGTAAAGAAAAGAAAAGCTGAAAGGGTTTGCTAGTCTAAGTGCACCCACAAAAGAAAGAAGAAAAAATGTTAGGTACAGTAGGCTGGGTAGGCAGTTTTGGTGTTGCTGAAAGAAACTTGTGATAGGTTTTTTTCTCTCAAGATGTTCATCTTGCTATTATCACAAGTACTATGGTAGAGACATGAATAACTCCCCTCACATTTCCCTAAATCATTTACTAATCTCCCCCAAGGTATTGAGATCTGCTTAATATCCTTACAATCATTCACTCCACCTCATTTCATAAATTGCCCAAATGAAACTCTATTTTTACTAAGGAAAAGTGGCTACTTTTCTTGTGTAAACCTCCGTCATGCCTAAGTGTTGAGTGTGAAATTTCTAACATCATACTTAGCGCTATTATTTCATAAATTCATATTAACTGTTAACTTTATTATATAAATCCCTATACTTATTCCCCTTTCCCGTATTATATTAATGTATGCAAAACCCCAAGATTTTACTATATCCCGCCCTGGTTTAATCATAAACCATATCATTATGTAATTGGGGATTCAAGGTTTATCTAAAACCTTGTAAATAACCCTTCGTGCACAACCTATGGATTAATTAATAGTTGGTTAATTAATAACCTAATGCAAATCACCCCGCCAACCAATAAACACCGCCCCAATATGTTTTATTAGCATTTATTATATCGGGCCCCATGCATTAACTCTCCACCATCTTCGTAGAGAGCCGACCGTCAGATCTGGGCACACTCATCCAAATGTCCACGCTCATATTGCGGCCCCCCTTCCATCCGACCTTTAACTCGCGGGGAACCAGTGGTATTACTCCCGTACCCTTGCCACGCATCAAGCTCTTATTGCGATCGCTACCTCCCCGCCCGAAACCGCCAAATCCAAAAAGTGGTGTGGGGGGAAACCGCTTACCACCCTCCGCTTCACAACAAAATGTCACATCGCCATGATGTTAGCCATACAATAAACACCAAAAAGCCCCGCTAAAGCCAAAATTTTATTAAAACCACGATAAAATGTCATTTTCGTCCATTTTTTCTGCACACTGTTTTCATGCAAAATATGTTCAGTTGATTGCAAATCACGTCTAGTCCGCCACCTGCCCAAAAAACTCTAGCATCCTACTCTGCAGCTCGTCCTGCAACCTACAAATTACACGGTTCGGCTTTAAAAATAGGTACTTACCCCAATTCACTTCTTGAATCGGTAATTTCATTTTTTCTCTGTGAATTCGACCAAAAAGAGCCAAATTCAAGTAAAATCAGTCCGTAGCTATCATACCAGGACACCCAAAATAGTTGTTTCGCCCATTTTTCCATAGAAGCCCGAAATTCTGGTTTGAAAACACAAGAACCAAACATGGAAGCTCCCGCAGCCCTCAACGTCGTGCCCTTCAATGCACCCCATAAGGACCTGAATTAGTTTTCTTTAGCTAATAGAGATTTCCAAATAAAAGACCCATCTAGTGACGAGAATCATCTTCAAACCTTCTGCCAGATAAGGGATAGCTATTTAAGCAACTCTGACATTTTTGGACTGCGGGAATCAAACCTTCCCATCTACTTTCTTCCATCAGTCCATGTTTTCCCATATATCATTCACCAATGTTGTCCCAGCTATGACCCTGACCATAGAGCAGTGATGTCACCTTCTCAAACTGTCATTTTTTACATAACTGCTGAATCCATCAATGAGATGATACACTTCCATTCCATTGAACCCCTCGTCCATCTTTCCATGGGATTTTTGCTTGAAAAGCCCTCTCAATTGCCCAACTCAGAAATAACTCGTATTGCCCAGATGTTCATGAAACCAAACTGTCAACCCCAAGGCCCACCTCCCTATTTGCATGTCTGGTTCACTGAGACTGGAAAACTCATTCTTGACATGATATCCTTGATCTTGGGATTTAGGTCCAGTGAATATGTGGATGATATCACCCTGGTTTTGTTATCTATCTTTACTCCAGGATAGCCCCCTGCTATCAAGTATGACTATGGCACTTTCATTACTGACAAAATCCATGCTCAATTCATGAATTTGGAAAGGGAACGAGTGTTTAAATATACATCCTTCATATACCATCTGCTGTTATATTATCACCCAGACAGTTTCCCATTTCCCATCAGGAAATTAGACTCAAAAGGAAATCAAAGGTCTGTGACCTTTTGGAGCTCAGTCTTTCATGACTGTGACTCCCCTTATACCTATAGTGAATTCATTGACTTATTTGTACACCCAGGGTCCACTCTGTTGATAGGAGCTCCTCCTCCTAGAATTACTGGTGATATGAAGAAAATTTTACAGCTGTCCAAACAGTACAGGATAGGTGACTGGTACCTCTACTAGAATCACACTGAAATCAGAATAAATGGATGTGAATTATGCCCATTCAAGTTTCCTAGGTATGTTCCTATGAGTTTATCTGCATTAGAATATTTCAGGCAGCTCATCTGTTCAGACTTAACCCACTTTTGTAATGTAAAGAAGAAGGCTCAGCTGAGAATCAAAAACCAGTTGGGCCCTTATGTCATCTATTCTAGGGATGCATGGAAAGATGCTGAGAAGATATTAGAAAACCGCCTTAAATTCAAGAAGAGTTTTGAGTGGGTACCATATGACCCTTGTAGTTTCATAAGTGACAGAAGGGTAAGAAACAGGTTATCAATGTATGTACATCATATGGTCCCAGAAATTGAGCAGTATGCAAATCAGGAAGAATGGGTAGAAGGGACATTAATAGAGGAAATTAGTGAGCAGGAAAAGATGGAAAAAGTTATGAAAGATCTTGAAAATACCCTTCACCTGGACTCTTTTGGACAGGTATCTTTCAAGTGGCCTCAACAATCAGGAGTTGGGACATCCTCTGCTGGAACTTCTCAGCAGCCTGCACAGAGAACCAGCGCATTAGTCACAGGGACCTCAAAGGGAAAAGAGGTGGAAGTAACAGAACAACCAATCATGAATGATCAGCTAGGGGGGTCCAGAGAACATGAACAAGCACAAATTCCTCCTGCCCAATCTAAAGCAGCAAAAATCCCTGCATTACAAACTCCTCTAAATGAGGAAAGAAGGAAGAAGAGAGACAGGGAAGACCCTACACCTATCAATGGACCTGCAGAACAACCGGGTGAAAAGAGGCAAAGATTGAATCCTCTATCAGCGGATGAAATTATTGAGGAAACCACTAACAGTCTAAGAGGTGAGAGGGTAACCAGCCAGGAGACTTCCCCAGTGATAGAGACATCAACTAGCTCACACAGGTAGGAGCTAGAAAGGCAACAGAGTGTGGAAGTTTCATCCACTAGGCCACAAAGCAAACAGGCCTCAGACATAAAAAGGACATTCAGTGAGGTAAAGGCCAGGAATGATCCACTAAGGCTTCAAATCGACAACCGTTGTCTTAAGATGGCCCCCACAAAATAGCAAAGATTAATGTCAACATATGACATAAAAGAAGGAAAGATGATAATGAGTTACTTTAAGCCCAACGTGCAACAACCACAATTAGCAGTTGACTACATCAAGATGAATCTGGAGGTCTTAGCCAAGGATATTCATCCCATGGACTAGATTGAGCTTCATAAACAGACTCGAGAGATGGTATACTCCACACTAGCTGATAAAGCTATGTTAACTCATAAATTACAAAACTCCTTGAATAATACCTCTGCTCAGTTAGATTTATAGAAACTTTCTTCTCTAGCAAAGGACAAAAGGATCAAATCCGCGGAGGAAATTATCATTGAACTGGGACATGATCCCAAAGATGCCAAAGGCATAAAGGCACTGATGAAGAAAAAGGAAGAGGACATTGCCGCCCTAAGAAAATAACTGAAACTGCCTCCTTCCATGCACCCATAGACTACAGAAATTGTACAGCAGAAATCTGAAGAGGATATGATGGACCTGCTTATGAAACTCATTGAAAGATTAACCGATAACGAGCAGACATTGGAAAAAGCGCTAAAGGAAAAGCAGGGAGAGTCAACCTCCCAGCCACCTGAAGAAATCCCTGCAGTCACTACTGCCCCCTCCACACTTATAACAACATTGCCTCCCACTGTCCTGGCATCAACAACAGAGGTCATCACAGGTACATCAGCAACAGCAGCAGCACCAGGCAGTAGTACCAATATGAGTACAGAGGAACTGATAAGAGCCATTAAAGAATTAAAACTACAAGTGTCAGAATTGAAACTAGTGAAGGAGCAATTGGAAAAGGTGGAAAAGAATTATGATAAATCCAAGATGAATGTGGCAGAGAAAACAAGGGAGGTGAAAACATTAGAGAACAAAGTGAGAGCATTAGAAAAGGATCTCTCTCTGGATAAACCTCTAGCAGAAATCAGAGGAATTTTGTGAACCAACATCAATCAATCGCTTAGTAATGTGTGGAGGTCTATCCAAGTCATTTATGAGCAGATTGACTTGATAAGAGCGGCCCAAGTGGAGATTCAAAAGACAAGAGCTTTATTGGGACAAATGCCTAAACAAGCTAACCGGCTGATACATTTTTTGAACACCAAGACCAACGAAGAACTGGAAGCACTAGAAATCAGAGATAGAACAGGCACCATTCTAGAAATCAAGAGAGTTCTAACCATGAGAACTCTAATGTAAAATTTGGAAAGGAGATGCTAGGACATGCATGTAGAGATTAACTCTTTCACAAAAAAGTTTACAGTCTTGCATAAAAAAGGTTTGCCAAGTCCTTTGGGAAGTGATGATCGTCTGATGAAACACATAGACTATGTACATAAATTGAATAAATATACTGTTGATCAAATCACTTCATCAACGAGTGATTCAGAAGTAAAAGCACTTCAATTTGGCCAGGCCCTCTACGACAGCCTAGGAAATTTATGCTACATTGAGCACGAGGTGAAGCATCTGTTCAACATCCCACCTAATTTCTTCAGATACACAGAGACTGACGAAACTTTAAGGAAGCTTTAGAGACATAAATTACCAAGACTGGAGTGGTGGCAAAGTATGTTAGAAATTCTATAAAATTATCTTCGGTATCTTTGGTATCTTTCGTACCTTGGTGAATTGAAAATTTTAGACCATCTACCATAATGCGGAAGACACAAATAAATGAGAGTCATACCGGTCAAAGTATATTAGATCAGGGCTAAGGAATATCCAGGCAATGAGGGAGCAGCCAACGTGGAATATCAGTGGAGGATAGCCGCAAACCGACTTGCAGAACCTACCTCCAGTACTTTCAATAAAGAGGGAGCGGCTAGCACAGCGTCAATTTATTGTTTCCCTGTTTTCGAGACTGTTTGTCTCTATCTTTTGTAAAAGAAGCATTAATCATCACTAGATATTATCTCCTGCAGATATTTTGTAAGATATTTTGATATTTTGTATAAATACCCCCCCAAACGAAGTATTTGGGGTTGGTTGGTTGGGAAGTATTCTCAGACTTTGCTGTAATACAGAAATTTTGGAATAAAAAGGTTGTTGGAACCATTTTTGTCTGGCCTACTGGATGAGGAATTGATGCTAAGGACCATGTTACAGAATTCTTGAATCAGCTTATGGACCAATAAGTCCTTTCTAACTTGTTTACAGTTTCTTTGTTTTCTATATCATCTATGTTTCATGATCTAAATAATAGAGAGAAAGAATAATTCAGAATTTGCTTGACTGCACTCTGTCTTCAGTCTTTATTATTCTCTGTGTTTTCTTCAGAATTAGTATAAACAGTGAATTCTTAATTGCTCATGTTTCCCCTGATTCTTTCATCTTGAATATTTGCTAAGGAATTCTTAATTGCTCCTTAACAGTAATCATCCAGTTTCCCTCTGTCAAATATGATGAAGGATTCTTAACTGCCCTTCACCCACTTGACCCCATTCCATCTGATTCCAGCCTTTACATTGTTCCATATTTGATTACCTTGCTCTGTGATACCCTCCTCTGTTAAGAAACTGAATCCAGGAAGCTATCCTTCTTTGACTCCATCATGCCCAATGGACTGAAACTCTTCAGTTTTACCTCACTGTTCTATTGAATCTCCATCTCTCCAACCAAACTCAAAACAAAACCCTTGTACTTCATAACTAGCCTAACATATTTCAAAACAAAGCTAAATCATAAAGAGAGAGCCCTCTCTGGATGCAGATTGGCTAGAATCTGTATCTAAAAGATTGGTTTGTGGTTACCTCGGCCGTATTCCCTTTCTTACAACTTTGGCGAACATCTTGAGTGATAACACAATGTATGCAAGCAACCACTCACTTAGGCCACTACCTGACAGAAACCACCACTTACTCAACTATGCAAGCCCCAACATACAATAGTTTCTCAGGCCACCAAATGAGGGAAGTCACAGCTCCCAATTTCTCAAGGCACCTGCTCCCTGAAAATTGTAATGGGTAAAACCCTAGGTTTGGACATAGGGCACCAAAAAAATGGTCAGTTGTAGTCTAGCACCACACCAATATTTTCACCTCTCTTAGCAAGAATTGAGGAGTCAGGCTGAAGGAATGCCAAGACTAAGAAAGGTAAGGGATCAATGAGAGGAATCAAGGAGAAACACAACAAACTTCCTAACAACCATCTCCACCACCAGAAAACATCATGCATAAAGAACATATCCACAACGCAAATAGAAAGGACCGATAATGTGGATGATTATACTAAAAAAAAGTTTAAAAGGGAAACTCATTTCATTACCTTACATAAAGACAAAAAATTCCCTCAAATCCCCCTTTTATTAATAGATAGAAGCATCATCACTTTCCAATATTACAACCATTACCGCTAGCGTAGTAGTCTCCAAGGATTACATTAAAAAACATAATTCATAGAGAGAGAAATTAATAGATAGGGGGTCCGTCTCAGTATAACAAAAACATTTCAGCATCCTCCTCTTTCTTCTTTCGCTCAGTGCTATTATAGATGTCCTTCCACAATATCTCTCACCTGATCAGCCTATTGCCACCTTGGATGTCACCTCTAGTCTTCTTCAGCGGCCCATGTAGGCTTAACTTTAATTTCTTGTTTCATGCATCTCTCTTCCTTTGGCAGCCTATGTGAACTCTTCCTCGACTACCCTTTTCTTCATCTTCCCCACACTTTTCCTTCGACATATGTTTAGTCTTAAATTACTCTTTTCCTTTTCCCCTGTGGTCTTCTGCGCAATTGCTTTTCAGTCAAATTCGGTCATAACTTTGCTAAATTTTGATTCCGAGAAATGAAGGACCCAACAAGCCCTAACCACAATCTATTGGATCATCCTCAGCTAAATCCTTCTTTGGCGCCTCTATTGTTGGTTGTGCCCCTTACTACTCAGGCTCTCTCTATGTTAAAAATGTACCTTCAAATGAAGGACCTATCTTAGGAGCTGACCATAGGACATCAGATTTGAACTAAGAATATTTGTGAATCACAGTCCTCCAGGAATCCATCAAAATCACAGTTTGAGTGAGAAACTTTGTGTTAATTTTAGCATTGGGGTGCTCCAACCGCGCCCCCATGACAGCATAAAATTTGTTCTTTGCTTCGGTGGCGAGCTATCCTAGTTTCCTAAATTGTTGCAATACCGGATTGAGGACCTCCTCAGCTAAGTGTTTCTTTGACAAGGACAGACTTTCCCTCAACAGTGGGTGCGACAACATTGCTTCAAATGAATACATAGGCTTGTTATCCCGTATCTAGCAGCTCATACCAAGCCAGGAATGAACTTCATTATGTAATTCCTCTTTAAAAAGGTACAAGGGTAGCAACTTCATGTGAAAATTATTTGCATTGACAACTTTGGGCCTAATGTAGGTGGTACCAAAACGAAGGCTTAACTAGATAATGGTTGATTATGCATCCAGGAGTGGTCACAGTATCTATGATATTTGTTCTGTGATACTTATAATTTTGGAATACTAGCTGATGAAGGCTTCTTCATTAATCTCTTTGTTTTTGGGGTCATCGGATAGTCTCCATAGGAGGTATGAAAGTGTGAAGGGTTAATTAGCAGACATCGGATATGGTTGTCATCCCTCAGGGTTGCACAACTTCATTATGGCTATATCTATGACAAGGTAGCCGTGAATTAAATAGGTATCTCTCTTACAGATGTGTTAGTAGGCCTCAAATATCTCATTCAACAAGTAGTTGCACCAATTCATCTACTCTCCTTGATCACAAGCCTCAACAACAAAGACTGTATCTAATGCTCACTCACCTTTAGTGTAACACCGTATGATCTTACCCGCTATCACATGACATGCAAATTTTATTGAGGGCATATTAATCATGTCGATAACAACCCCCTACCACCCCGTTGAGTAACATACTTAGTGTAAAAATTGTTCTCTTCAGTATGCTTACCCCGTTTCGATGTATTCTAAAAGGTAGACAAGAAATATGCATCAGAAGAAAACAATATTATCAATGTCTGAATGTTATCGATGCGTATTAGGTATTCTCAGTCTAGCCATAGAGACCCTACATGTAACTGGCTAATCAAAATTTGGTACACCTAATTGTCACTCCAGAGGAGCTGAAAACAGGTAAGTTCCACATATTAATTAAGGAATAGTATTGTAGTGCTCAAAATTTTTTTCTTTTGAGGCGAGAAGAATTGCTTCCATCTTGTTTCATTGAAGTCTCTATGAAGAATTCACACTTAAAAGAAGGAAAGTCAAATGAATTAGACAAGTTGTGTTCTACCAATGAGGCTTTTTCATATGTCTTACCTAGGATATCCTCCATCTTAATAATGTGATCATATCACTAAACTACAGGAATAACAGACTTAGGGATATAGGTCATGGTTGTGATTCGATGACTATACACAGGATGAACTAGAGATCAGGATTTAGATTGACAACCAGATGATCTTGATAGCAATGCGATGGTGGCCAATTTGACTCACTAACTTTTTAAAATGAGAATTTCACAATAGCCATGCAAACTATAAAAGGGCTTGATGTGACATCTACAATTAGACCGTTTAACTAATAAATATGGAATCTTCCCATAATCAATATGAATCGTGAAAATAATGGTGTCTATGACACAAGTCCACGATGGATGATGTAAAAGACTCAAAAGGTGGTTGATAATCATGAAAAATTATAGACGACTAATGATGAGACCACAAAGTGAACATTTGAAATCTATCAAGGGTATTATAGGAAAGATTCAAATCATAATTCAAAAAGTCTATGTAAATTATTATGTATTTTTAAAGACTAAATCAATGACACATGCTTCTCCCAGATCACATGTAGTTGTAGGGGGTTGCAAAAAAGTAGACTAATAAACCAAATGCAAGTAAATTCATTCCATAACTAAAAAATTGACTTAACTGACTCAATCGTAGTCCTAATTACAACCCCCTTTCGGAGATCAACAATTGAGTGAGAAATTGTTGGCATTATGATTCAGGTTTGGCACTATGGCACAGGTGTTGTACATGATGGCAACTCACTCAAAAGGCAGATCTCTATTCAAACTCTCAAAATCATAGAAAATGAGTTACCCGCAGGTGAGCCTAAGAAAAGCTGCGGACCCGCAGGTACCCCGACCAAGAAGTGCGGACATACCCGCAGGTACTCTGTTCAAAAGGTGCGGACCTCAATTTCACTCACTTCAATGCAGAGAAGTGTGCGCACGTGGGAATTCTTATGAATGGTGCATGGTATTTAGTCCGACGTATATGATCCTATGGTTTTGGTCCGTGGTATAGCATCTAAATTATTGAACCACGATTTTGGGTCCCTTGTATCGGTTCTCTATGGTTTTGATCCTTGGTTTGAGTATGGGCTTTCTTATAAAAAGGAAAGGAGATCATTTGGCTAGACACTTTTTGAATATCGAACATCTTAAGATCTGAAATTTTGGGTGATCGGTTTGATAACGCTAGATCCAAATCAAGGTGAATACTGTAAATTGTAAGGCGGATCTATCATGATCTCATTGGTGCATGATCAGATCTGTGGATCTGACAGTCTGTGGCACATTGGAGGACTGATAAATTGGCTCTATTCGGAGGTCCGCAGGTGATCCACAGCGCAGGTGCGGAGGTACGCAGCTCAACAGAAGGTGAAGGTGTGGAGGTACGCAGCGCAATAGAAGGCGCTGGTGCGGAGGTACGTAGCGCAGTAGAAGGCACAGTGCGGAGGTACACAGAAGAACAGAATGACCAGGTGCAGAGGTACGCTGTCAAACAGATAGTGCAGGTGCAGATCTGCGCAGAGGTACGCAGTGCAACAGAAGGATTAGGTGTGGAGGTACGCAGAGCAGAAGAAGGATCAGGTGTGGATCTGCGCAGTTTAGACACAGAAGAGTTGTGGATATTCGCAGGTTTCTATTGGTGAAGTTGTGGACTTTTCTTGAAATATTTGTTGGCTGCCTTTTATCTATTGCTGAAGAGTTTTGGGTTTAGATTACTGGTATTGTTGTTCTGGTTACTGCATTCTAAGAAGTTATTGGTTGATTGAAAAAGGAGATTGGTTGATTCACATGTACTTGATGATTATTTGATGTTCATGGATCCAGTCTGAAAATTAATGAAACGTGGTCCTTGGAAGAAAAGAAGTAGGTCAGCACCTACGTACTAGTAGATCAACTAGTACAAGAGCTAAGGGGGTTGTAGCTCCCTTCCAGGAGAGACTGGAAAATGAGAGAGGGTTGTAGCTCTCAGCAGGTTGCAGCCTGCGTACTGGTAAAGGACTGCACCAGTAAAAAATCATTGTAAAAGAAGTTTCTAATTGAAAGAAGATAGAGACATATTGCAGCAGGTGGTTTTCACCCACATTGGGTTTCCACCTTATATCTGGTGTTCTTTGGTGTGACTATCTGTTTTCTTGTTCTTGCTCATTATTATATGGTACTGACATACAAATTAATGATCAATATCTGAAGAATAAATTAAAGTATAAATATGGAAGGTATATTGAAAATAATTTAATAATACTGATTCACTCCCCTTCTCAGTATTATTTCCAACAATTGGTATCAGAGCCAGGTTCTTCTGAAGAAGCTTGATCGCTTGAAGGAAGATCCATCATCATGAGCAACTATGAGAGAGAAGCATCTATCAGGCCACCAATTTTTGACAGGACAAACTTCGTACATTGGAAGGTAAGAGTTACTGCCTATCTTCAATCTCTTGGTACAAAAGTCTGGGATATCATAGATACAAGGTACACTTTTCCATCAGCAACTCCTACAGATCCGGCTGAGAAGAAGAAATATGAAAAAAATGCAAAGGCTGTCAATACTCTATTAGGATGTCTATCTCAATCAGAATTTGTGAAGGTTATACAGTATAAATCCGCAAAAGAAATATGGGACAAGATTGTTCTGAGCTATGAAGGAGATGATCAGGTAAAATGAGCAAAACTTCAAACCCTCAGAATTTAGTATGAAAATCTCAGAATGCACAACGATGAAAGTGTGGCTAACTATTTCCTTCGTGTAGATGAGATTGTTAATTGTATGAAAAATTTGGGTGAAGAAATAAAAGAGGCTGTTGTGGTTGAAAAGGTTCTAAGATCTCTGTCCCCTAGGTTTGAATCTAAAGTTTCTGCAATAGAAGAAAAGGAGAATCTATGAAACCTTACCATGTCACAGCTGCACGGAATTCTGACTGCTTATGAAATGAGGAAAGGAGGACCATCAGACAGGAGAGAAGCTGCCTTCAAGGCTTCAGGCAAAGGAAACTACTATGAGTCAGGACACGTGTCAGAAGAAGAAGAAGAATCAAATTTTGTCAAAAACCTTCAACAGGGTGCTGGACGATTCCGAGGTAAGTTACCTTTCAAATGCTTTGCTTGTGGAAGAGTCAGTCACTATGCTGCCAAATGTCCTCATAAGGATAAGATTGACAGGGGGAGGGAACCTATTAGATGGAACAAGAAACAAAATGAAAATAAGAAAAGCTATTACACTCATGAAGATAGTGATGGACTTTCAAATAGTGACGAACATGAACGAGGTAATCTTTATAAACTTTTAATGGCTTTTGAAGATAATGATTACATGGATGTTGTAGATGAAGAAGGTCTTTATGAAGAGATTTCTAATCTCAAAATTTGTTTAGAAGAGAAAAATGTGATTATTGATTCTCTGCAATGTCAACTGGCTAAAAGGGAAAAACATCACGAAAAATTGGAATGTGAAATTGTTAGTCTTAGAAAAGAGATTGAGAAAACAAAAGCTCTTAATCTTAAATTTGTTAAAGGATCTGAAACTCTGGATGAGATTATCAATGTGCAGCGTTCTCCACTAATCAAGACAAGTCTGGGATATAATGGAGAAGCATCTCAAGCATCCACCTCCAAAAGTTATCTTGATGCAGCAAGGAGGAGTGAGCAAAGGCCTAATAGAAATCATCAGGTAAATCAGGGACAGTTTATCTCAAAAATGAACAGAGACTACTAGGTAAATCAGGGGAAATCCACCTTAAGGATGAACAGAAGCTACAACCAGCCACAGGTAAAATCTTCTCAATATGCCTCAAGAATGGATATCAGTAGAAACTACAATCGGTTGGTTGATAGATTTGATAATCGCAGGAGTTTATTCAATGGCCAATGTTTTTCTTGTCATAACTTTGGTCACAAAGCAGTTCAATGTGTTGCCTATAAGACAATCATGACTAGAGAAGCTCAAAAACAAAGAAGTTTGACTGGGATCACAAAAAGAACCTACAACAACTTTTCTGCCCTTGAGAATGAAGTTGAATGTTCTATTTGTAACAATTTCGGTCATGAAGATTCAAAATGCAGGAGTAGGTTTCGGCAAACAAAGGAACAAGCCTCATATGCCAAAATGTGGAGAATGAAGGAACCACAACCAGAGAGATGTGGTATAGCTTTATATGCTGAAGGGCAAGAAAACCAATGGTACATTGACAATGGCTGTTCAAAACACATGACAGGTGATAAGGAAAAACTCCAGTCATATAGTGCCTTAGAAAAGGAGAAGAAGGTCTCTTTTGGAAATGACACCCCTGCACTCGTAAAAGGTAAAGGTTCTGTTCTGTTGAAAGAAAAGGTCAAAGCTGGAAATGTTATGTATGTTGATGGGTTAAAGCATAATTTTTTGAGTGTCAGACAGATGTGTGATCAAGGAACATAGGTAATATTTCGATCAAATGGATGTAGTGTTCATGATCTTGATACAGGAAAAATAGTGATCAAAGGCGTCAGGACTCCAAATAATTTGTACATATTCAAAGAAGGAAAACATCAATGCTATCTAAGCAAGAACGATGAACACTGGTTATGGCACAGAAGATTGGGGCATCTTAGCTTCTCACAGATAAGGAAAGCATGTAAATACCAGGCAGTTCGTGGTCTTCCAGACATCAGAATTCCAGACAATTTACAATTTGCAAATCATGTCAGTTTGGTAAGCAGACTAGAACTAACTTCCCCGAGAAGGAAGGATCAGCTAGCAAGCCACTTGAACTTGTCCATACTGATGTATGTGGTCCATCTAGGAAAAATTCACCTCGAGGAGAAGAATATTTCATATTATTCATTGACGACTTTTCCAGGATGTGTTGGATAGGACTTATGAAGCACAAAGATGAAGCCTTTGAAAAGTTCAAATCATTCAAAGCCTTGGTGGAGAACAAACCAGATCACAGAATCAAATTCCTCAGGTCTGATAGAGGTGGGGATTTTACCTCGAATGAATTTTTCGAATTTTGTGAAGAACATGGAATAAGAAGGGAATTCTCTACAGCTAGGACTCCTCAGCAAAATGGAGTGGTAGAACGGATGAACGGAACAGTTCAACAAATGGCTCGTGCTATGCTTGATGAGTCTGGAACTCCCACAACTTTCTGGGGTGAAGCCGCATTTGCTACAGTTGTTATTCTCAACAAGACAAATATTCGGGTGAACAGCACTCAAACTCCTCATGAGCTCTGGTATGGTGAGACTCCTTCAGTAAAACATTTGAAAATTTTTGGAAGAAAATGCTATATTAAAGATAATGATGAAAATCTTGGCAAATTTGAACCTAGAGCAGATGAAGGCATTCTCCTTGGTTATTCTCCTCACAGCAAAACATACAAATGCTACAATAAAAGGCTTGGAAGAATTGTCGACAACATTGATGTAGTGGTGGATGAAAAAGAAAACACTCCAGGCAGGTAAGATCTGAAGACTACGAAGATGATGAGGACTATCCATCAACATCAGATCAGGTTCATGATGAAGAAGAAACCCATGGGGCACCAGAGGAACAGATAAGGATAGAAGAAAAGACTCCATCCAGGTATGTTCAAAAGAATCATCCAGAATCTCAAATTTTGGGGCAAAAGGAGGCAGGCATACAAACAAGAAGATCAATTGCAGAACCACAAAATGTAAAAGAGGCATGCAAAGATGAATGATGGTTCAAGGCAATGGATGAAGAACTTGAGCAGATCGAAAAGAACAACACTTGGGAGTTGGTTCCTAGACCAAACGATAAGAATGTCATAGGGACAAAATGTATTTTCAAAAATAAGTTGAATGAAAATGGGGAAGTAATTAGAAACAAGGCCAAACTTGTTTGTAAAGGGTATGCTCAACAAGAAGGAATAGACTTTGAAGAAAATTTTGCTCCCGTTGCTAGACTTGAGGCCATCTGAATGTTCCTTGCTCTCTCAAGCTTTCAGAAGTTCAAAGTATTTCAAATGGACGCGAAATCAACCTTTCTGAATGGAGACTTAGAAGAAGAGGTGTACATTGAGCAACGAGATGGTTTCATCCTTGGTAATGATCCAAATCTTGTATGCAGACTAAAAAAGGCTCTTTATGGTCTTAAACAGGCTCCAAGGGCTTGGTACTATCGTTTGGACAAATATCTTCATCAACAAGGCTTTTCAAAGGGATCAGCAGATAGCAATCTTTATATAAAAATTGAAAATGACAAATTGTTAATACTTGTTGTGCATGTAGATGATATTATCTTTGGCAGCAATGAAGAAACTATGAGTCAAAACTTTGCCTTGGTGATGCAGAAAGAATTCGAAATGTCATTACTTGGAGAGCTGACATATTTTCTTGGTCTACAAATCCAACAAAATGAAGGCGGTATCTTTTCGTCTCAAACTAAATACCTTAAGAAGATTTTGAAGAAGTATGGCATGGAAGACTCAAAACCAGTATGTACCCCCATGGTTACAGGATGCAGCCTCAGTGCAAATAATGAATCAGCAGCAGTGCATCAACCAACCTATAGATCCATGATTGGAAGTCTACTTTACTTGACAGGTACCCAACCAGACATCATGCATGCAGTGGGAATAGTTGGAAGATTTCAAGCAAATCCCAAGGAAACTCATCTTCAGGCAGTTAAACGAATCTTCAAGTACCTTCAAGGAACTCAAAACTATGGCTTATGGTATCCTAGAGATACAAATCTCACACTTCATGCTTATACAGATGCAGATTGGGCCGGAAGCATGGATGACAGGAAGAGCACAAGTGGTGGTGCATTCTTTATGGGTTCCAGATTAGTATCTTGGTTCAGCAAGAAACAGAGTTCAATTGCTTTATCTATAGCTGAAGCAGAATATGTGGCTGCTGCATCTTGCTGCACTCAACTCCTTTGGATGATGCAGAACTTGCAGGATTTTCAAATCACTTGTCCACCACCTATCTCCATCCTATGCGATAATACAAGTGCTATCAGCATTTCAAAGAACCCATTCATGCATTCAAGACCAAGCATATACCTATCAAATATCATTTTCTTCAAGAACAAGTGCTTGAACAAAAGGTCAAGTTGGAGTATGTTCCTTCTAAGGAACAAGTTGTTGATATACTCACCAAACCACTGCCCAGGGAGACCTTTGAATACCTCAGGCAAAAGTTGGGGGTAGTTGATGCATCATCTTGTTGTTGAATCTCATCTGTTTCAAAGATTGTTGGTTGTACGCGAGTTTCATATGGGGTATACGCGTACATTTGTTGGTTTATGGATTGGTCGAAGATCGAATGGCACAGGTTCAGGGGGAGCATATATTCTTCTAATAATGCATTGTTGGCATTATGGTAAAAGATCTTGGAGGAGAAAGTACAGAAGGAGAACATGGATGCTAATTTGAATATTGCTGCTAATATGTCTCTATCTCTTTTGTCAAGGTCATTTATGGTGTATGGTGGATTATGGTTCTTCTTGAAGAATTTTTTTCTCTTTTGCAGATCTGGTCTATAGTCAGGGGGAGCGTGATCAGCAGAGCAGAGACTTCAGCATGTTATCAGGGGGAGCATAACCCTTTGCCCTTGATGTCAAAGTGGGAGAATGACCTTGAGGATCTTGGGGTTGCCATCAAGTCCAAAGGGGGAGATTGTTGGCACTATGATTCAGGTTTGATGCTATGGCACAGGTGTTGTACTTGATGGCAACTCACTCAAAAGGCAGATCTCTGTTTAGGCTCTCAAAATCATAGAAAATGAGATGCCCGTAGGTGAGCCTAAGAAAAGCTGCGGACCCGCAGGTACCCTGACCAAGAAGTGCGGACATACCTGCAAGTACTCTATTCAAAAGGTGCAGACCTCAATTTCACTCACTTCAATGCAGAGAAGCGCGCGCACGTGGGAATTCTTATGAATGGTCCATGGTATTTAGTCTGACATATATGATCCTATGGTTTTGGTCTGTGGTATAACATCTAAATTATTGAACCCCGGTTTTGGGTCCCTTATATCGGTTCTCTATGGTTTTGATCCTTGGTTTGAGTATGGGCTTGCCTATAAAAAGGAAAGGAGATCATTTTGCTAGACACTTTTTGAATATTGAACATCTTAAGATCTCAAATTTTGGGTGATCGTTTTGATAACGCTAGATCCAAATCAAGGTGAATACTGTAAATTGTAAGGCAGATCTATCGTGATCTCATTGGCGCATGATCAGATCTGTGGATCTGATAGTCTGTGGCACATTGGAGGACTGATAAAATGGCTCTATTCGGAGGTCCGCAGGCGATCCACAGCACAGGTGCGGAGGTACGCAGCTCAACAGAAGGTGAAGGTGTGGAGGTACGCAACGCAGTAGAAGGCACTAGTGCGGAGGTACGCAGCGCAACAGAAGGCACAGTGCGGAGGTACGCAGAGGAAGATAAGGACCAAGTGCGGAGGTACGTCAGGTAGACAGTGCAGGTGCGGATCTGCGCAGAGGTACACAGTGTAGCAGAAGGATTAGGTGCGGAGGTACGCAGACCAGAAGAAGGATCAAGCGTGGATCTGCGAAGTTTAGACACAGAAGAGCTGCGGATATTCACAGGTTTCTATTGGTGAAGTTGCGAACTTTTCTTGAAATATTTGTTGGCTGCCTTTTACCTATTGCTGAAGAGTTCTGGGTTTAGATTACTGGTATTGCTGTTCTGGTTACTGCATTCTGAGAAGTTATT
Source organism: Pinus tabuliformis (assembly GCA_031772625.1). Classification (NCBI taxonomy): domain Eukaryota; kingdom Viridiplantae; phylum Streptophyta; class Pinopsida; order Pinales; family Pinaceae; genus Pinus; species Pinus tabuliformis. The sequence goes on from CM062804.1 coordinate 1,396,546,182, forward strand.
GGTTGATTCATTGGTTGATTGAAAAAGGAGATTGGTTGATTCACATGTACTTGATGATTATTTGATGCTCATGGATCCAGTCTGAAAATTAATGAAACGTGGTCCTTGGAAGAAAAGAAGTAGGTCAGCACCTACGTACTAGTAGATCAGCTAGTACAAGAGCTAACGGGTTGTAGCTCCCTTCTAGGAGAGACTGGAAAACGAGAGAGGGTTGTAGCTCTCAGCAGGTTGCAGCCTGTGTACTGGTAAAGGACTGCACCAATACAAAATCATTGTAAAAGAAGTTTCCAATTGAAAGAAGATAGAGACATATTGCAGCAGGTGGTTTTCACCCACATTGGGTTTCCACCTTATATCTGGTGTTCTTTGGTGTGACTATCTGTTTTCTTGTTCTTGCTCATTATTATATGGTACTGACATACAAATTAATGATCAATATCTGAAGAATAAGTTAAAGTATAAATCTGGAAGATATATTGAAAAGAATTTAATAATACTGATTCACCCCCCCTCTCAGTATTACTTCCAACAAAAATATGTTATCCATAGAAGGGACAAAATCAATAGCCCATTTTTTAAAAGCTTGGAGTGCTCGAATGAGGTGGAGTGGAAACTCATCCCACCATGATGGCTTATCGACTTGTTGGAAAATTTGGCACCTCTTGGCATACTCTTTCAAATCCATTAATAGGATGCGCCAACATAACCCTATTGGCAATACTTTCCTCGTGGTAGCTTTCCTTGCGACATGGCCTCCCGCAACTCCACAATGGCACTCCCAATGCACCTCCTCCCTCTCATGGCCTAAAAGACAGTGTTACAAGATCTAGTCTAGCGTTATTTTGTACAACTACCCTTCGATAAGTTGATCATATGTATCTTGAACCACTATATTCCTCCTCTTGGTTGTGGTTTAATCATTGGGAACCTTTCTAATAGCAAGGAATAGAGCAGTGTCTTCAAGATAATTAGGAATGATGTCAACTTGAAATTAGTTTACATTAGGTATTTGGCCATCCATTGGCCCTTACACTTCTTCAAACTCTAGCTGGGAAAGCTGGTCAGGTGCACTGTTCTTCTGACCTGGATTCACGATGACTTCAAATCTAAACTCCTAAAATATCAGAATCCATCTGCATATTTTCCCTTCCATACTAGAATTATTGACCAAATACCTCAATGCATAATGATCATTAAAGAATTTGAATAGTCCTCCAAGGAGATAGTGCCTAAACTTCCGAAGTGAATATACCATTGCAAGATCATCCCTTTGCATTGCTGAATAATTATTTTTTGTTGTAGAGAAGTTCCTGTTGGAAACATAGATAAGATGATCTAGATTTCCCTCCCATGGTTGAGCTAGAATGGTCCCTAAGGAAATCCCCGAGATATCTACATGCATACGGATTTCATTGCTCTGGTTGGGATAGACTAGAATTGGCGCAGTGGAAAGTTTCTTCTTTACAGTATCAAATGCGATGTCATACTTAGTATCCAACACAAATCGCTTAACTTTTGTCAATAACTTTTCTAGAGGGAAAGTGGCCATGGCGTAGTTACAAATAAACCTACGGCAGTATCCCGTATGTCCCAGAGTTGATATTAGTTATTTAACACCCATTGGTGGTGGCATATTGAATATCATCACAACCTTGGTAGGATCTACACAGACTCCTTCCTTACAAACTATATTTTTAAGCAACGTTTCAAAAGGGATATAAAAAATACACTTCTTCAAGTTTTGGGAGATCTCTAATTTTCGATAATGATCAAACACAACACGCAGCATACTAGAATGTTTCTTCACCAAGTTTTACACCATCCAATCATCCATAAATACTTTGAGAAACTTATGAATATAGCCACAAAATGCAGCAATCACAATCCTTGAAAACATAATGGGAGAATTCTTCAAGCTAAACGACATAATATTATAGGCATATGAACCCCATTCCATCATGAAAGTGGTTTTATTCTTATCTTCATCTACAATATGGACTTATTGGTAACTAGAAAATCCATACGTAAAGGAGTGTTCTTTATTGCCAGGAACATTGTCTAAGACCTCGCCATTGAACAAATTAGGGAATGGGTCATGCATGCATATATTGTTAAGACTTTGATACTCTACACACACCCAAATGTCATCTAAATCCTTCTTATCCTAAATGATAAAAGGAACGATCCACTCAATTTCATCAATAGGGAAAATGAGGTCAGTTTCTAGCCTATTGTGGTTTTTTCTCTTTACCTTCTAATTTACTCTTGGGTTCATCATGTGTGGTTGATGATTTACAAATATTTCATTCGCCTTCAGCATAAATTTCATTTATTCCATCTCCCTTAATCCCCTTGAGTTTCATAACTGACAGAGGAAATAGATCTTCATACTCCTTTAGGAAGTGAAAAATCTCTCTTATAGTCTACTTGTCCCAGTAATCACCAAAAAAGCTAGCTTAGGTTTCTCCTCAGTGATAATGGTTTGCTTCTGAAACTTCATGAAAAGCTTTTATAGCAATTCCATCTTTTATATTTCGCTCCCCTTTGGACTCCTCAAAGGCCAAGTGCCTCAATTCCTCCAAGTCATCTCCATCAGAGTCCTTATCTACCTTCCCATAAGCCATCACCTCATGGAACCCTCCTTCGTATTTAGGCTCAGGAATCTCTTGCCCAACTTAATCCTATGCAAACATTCTTGTAGGGAAAAAACTAAAAAACTAATCTTGATTGCTTTCATAGCTCCTGCAATCTCTACATCTTAATCTGAAAAAGTGAAATCACTAGAAAAGTGGGCTAATATTGGTTCCCATGCAATTGTTTGTCCCCTCCTTTCCTCCTTTACATACCCAGCATGTGGAAATGTCCCTAAGGTATGAATGAATTGATGTACCCACATAGCTTCAAAAATTCCTTCATTAATCCATTTACCTCTACAGCTTTGAATGTGTTTATATAGATCTATGTGTCCCTCATACTTAGGAACACCAATGGAATAATCCCTTAGGCCACCAAAGTGACACAATAAAGCAACCTTGACAAATTCCCATTCTTGAACCTGGCTATGATGACCTCCCCACCACCTTGTTGGTGTTGCTTGAAGGGAAACATCCATTAAGGGGATATTGTGTGTTTCTTTCACTTTCAAATCAATTTCATTAAAAAAGGCAACAACAAATCCCATACCATTGAAAGTAGGAAAATTTTGTATCTCGGTATGAATCCAATGGGCACAATGAATAATTGCACATCTCCTCGTGTCTATCTCATGGCCTCCATGCTGCTAGTCATCCCATGCAGCTTTTGAAATGGTCTCTTTTCTCTGAAAACCTCTCCAGCTAATAGAGCCATTAGCTATGGGGTTGATACAATCATCCCTCTTTCCTGCAGTGAGCCAGTATATCTCATCTAGAAGATTAGACTCTTCATTTTCATCCACTGGATCTAGAAATATGGGACCATGATACGCATCTAAGCGTTGACTCACTTGGACCCCATCCACTTCAAAGGTCATTGTATCCCTTTTAAGATCAATTACAACATATCTCTCGAAGGCCCAATCTATCCCAAGTAATGTAAGATAGGGTTCTTTGTCTCCCAAAATGTTTATCACTTCAAAGTCTGCATATGTTTTCAGCCTTGCAATGAACTACGGTAGAATATGGTTAAACATGGTCAACCTTGGTCTATCAGTATCAAGCATTCTTAACCACGACCAATGTGTTGGGCTTATTAATCCATTGACTTTGTAATATTATTAGTCCCTTGGGTTTCATAATGACTTGGGTTTATAATATCAATAATCCCTTTGGTTTATAATATTAATTCCAAATATGTATAATAATATATTAGGGCTTATAATATCAATATTAAGGTTTAAAACATTAATCTTAGGTTTCATATAGTAATCCTATGGTTTAATAGTAATCCTAATGTTTATAATATGGTTAACGGTAAGCCATTATCAACAATGTCATAGTTGTGGCCAACATGGTGAAGCATTTTAAGAGTCAAACATTTCTAATTTGGTTGATATACACTGATGGGTGAACCAATGTGGTAACCATTATGAACCATGGTCAATCATGTTCAACCATAATCAGTTGTGGTCGAATCAATAATGATCAACCATGGTCAACCATGATCAACCATGGTCAGTCATGGTCAAGCATGGTTGAGTATGGTTAACGATGGTCATCCATGAACAATCATGGTGGAATTTTGTCAACCATGATTGACATGGTCAAGTCTCTCGTTAAAATTTTTCAAACATGGTCAACCACAATGAATCAATGCCAACCACTATTAACCATGGTAAAGCATGTTTAACCATGATCAACCATGGCTAACCATGGTCATAATGGTCAATCAATGTCTCTACGGTCATCCACGATCAACCATGGTTGAATATGGTAAATCATGGTTAATGTCTCTATTTTCAACCATGTTTATCCATTGTCAACAAAAATCAACCACCACCAACAAAGTCACCCATGATCAACAATAGTCAACCATGATGAAGAATGGTCAACCATGGTCAACAATGGCTAACCATGATTAACCATGGTTGAATTATATTAATCATGATCAACTATAATCATGATATATGTGGTTGAATTTTCAACCATGATCAACCATGGTGTATCAATGTCAAGCATCGTTAACCATGGTCAACCATGATCAACCATGGTCAAATCAAGGAATTAATATTATAATATTCTGGGTTGATTAAAATTTGTTCTTAATATGGGGTTTATAATATTGGGTTTTTTAATATTGGGTCTATAATATTGCATTCAGTGTTAAGGTTTTTAATATTTTGGTTTATAATATTGGGTTTAATATTATGGTTTAATATTGGGTTTCAATATTAGGGTTTATAATATTAATGAAAGGGTTTACAATATTAATCTTAGCATTTATAATATTAATCCTATGGTTTATAATATTTATTGTAGGGTTTATAATATTTGGTTTAATATTAGGGTTTAATATTGTGACGTTGGAATGGTATGAAAATCTATCCAATGTCGTAGTATGACAAGCATCGTGGCAATGCGATAAGCAATGTGACAATCATTTTCAAAATGGTACATTATATTGCAATTTATTCAATGTCGTATTGTGACATTGAACAAATTAGGGTTTAATATTCTCATTTATAGTATTGGGTTTGGGGTTCATAATATTAACATTTATAAATGTAAGATTTATAATATTAATCCTAAAGATTTTGATCCCTTGGATATATTAATCCATTGAGTTTATTATATTGTTAGTCACTTGGGTTTATAATATTAATCTTAGGGTTTATATTCCTAGGGTTTAATATTAATCTTAGTGTTTAATATTAATCCTTTAGGTTTATAATCGCTTGGTTTTATTAATCTCTTAGGTTTATAACATTAATAATTCCTTGGAATTATTAATCTCTTGATTTTATTAATTCGCTTAGGTTGATTGATCCTTTCGGTTTATTAAACGTGTAGGTTTATAATGTTAATCCCTCAGGTTTATTAGTCCCTCTCATTTATAATATTAAAGAGGTGGGTTTATAATATTAATAATCCCTTAGGTTTATAATAGTAATCCCTTGGGTTTATAATACTAATTTCTTGGGTTTATTAGTCATAAAATTTTATAATATTAATTGATTTATACATTACATTGCAATTTGTTCATTATCTCAATGCCACATTGAATAAATTATTGCTTAATATTTTGGTTTATAATATTATTACTCCCTTCGATTTAATAGTTTATTGTGCTTATAATATTAATCCTTAATATGTATAATAATATATTAGGTTTTATAATCTTAGAGACTGTAATATATATCTTAGGTTTGATATATTAATCTTAGGGTTTATAATATTGGTCTTAGGTTTAAATATTAGTTTGTAGGGTATATTAATCCATTGGGATTATAATATTAATCCATTGATATTAATATTATAAAAACAAGATATCAATAAACCAAAGAAATGATTAAAATGATTGGTCAAAGGGATTAAAATAAGCCAAAGGAGATATATTATAACCCCAAGAGATTAATAAACCCAAGGGATTAATATTGTCAACCCTTGGAATCTTAACTTTGTATCTACAAAGTGCCCACAGGGATCAAATCTCGTTTTATTCTAGAAGGGATATGTGCCTCAAGAGATTTAATCCCTCTCAATGATTGATAGGTCTTGAGTTAAGATGGATCTAAGTTTGTTTAATTATTAATTATAATTATAATTATTAATTTCATTATTTTACTTTCATCTAATTTGATTGAGTCAAAATGCTTTAATTATTAATTATCAATATTAATTCAACATTTTTTAATATAATTTAATATAATAATCCCTAGTGTTTACTAATCCCTTAGGTCTATAATATTGATCCCTTGGGTTTATAATATTAATAATACTTCGAGTTTATTAAACCCTTGGTTTTATAGTGTTAATCCCTTGATTTCATTAATCACTCGTTTTTATAATATTAATCACATGGGTTTATAATATTAATAATCCCTTGGGCTTATATTATTAATCTTTGTGCCTATTTTTCCCATGATATTTGAATATTAATAATCCCTTAGATTTAATAATCCCTTCAGTTAATAATATTGATGTCTTGGGTTTATTAATCATAAGGGTTTATAATAATAATTCCCAATATGTATCATAATAGATTAAGATTTATAATAATAATCTTATATTTGATATATTAATCTTAGGGTTTATAATATTCATCCTATGGTTAAATATTAATAGATTGAGTTGAATATTAATCCCTTGGGTTTATTATTCCTTTAGGTTTATCGATTTTGTCAGTTTATAATATTAATAAACGATTGGGTTTATTAATTTGTTGGGTTTATAATATTAATTCGAAAGGATAAATATTATAAACCCATGATATTAATAAACCACAAGGATTATTAATATTATAAGACAAATGTATTAAAAAATGCAAGGGGTCAATATTATAAACCCAAGGCATTTATCTTAGAAACCAAAGGGATTAATATTATAAACCCTTCAGTCTAAGCTAGTTTATAAACTAGCTAAGATCCATCTTAACTCGGCATCTACCAAGCATATAGAGGGATTGAATCTCCTTTTAGGCATTGTTTACCAACGCCACAAAATAGACCAGACGATAGTTTTCTTCCTGAAATCCGGCGAAAAAAAATCAAAAAATCAGAATGTTGTAGCATTTGAATCATCTTTTTGATGGTGGAAATGGATTCGGCACTATCAAAAACCCCAGGGGCACCCAAAATCCTGAAGTTTGACATATGTAGCACAAATTTTCAAAATTTTTTGCCAGATTTTGTCATAATATTGCGAGAATTTCCATTATTTTCAGCACTAATTTGTGGGGTTTTTAGACTATGACCTCCTTTTATGCTAAAACAGATTTTCATCTCAAGAGATTTGATCCCTCTCGGTGCTCTGTAGATCCAGAGTTAAGATGGATATAAACCTGTTTAATTATTAATTTCATTAATTTATTTTATTTCAATGTAATTTCATTGAGTACTTTTTTTTCTTAATTATTAATTATCATTATCAATTTTATTTTTAAATTTTTTATTTTATGTAATTTTATTTTTTAATTTTTTATAATAATCGCTTTGGTTTTCTAATTATTTCAATTTATAATTCTTTGGTTTTATAATATTAATAGTCCATTGAGTTTATTAATCGCTAGCGTTTATTAATACCATGGGTTTATAAACTAAATCGCTTGGATTTATAATATTGATCCCTTGAGTTTTAAATCATATGGTCTTATAATATAAATAATCCCATGGATTATATCTATATCTATATCTATATCTATATCTATATCTATATCTATATATATATATATATATATATATATATATATATATATATATATATAGATAATATTGTATTTTAGTTTAGTATATAGTCTATATATAGTTAATATTATCATTGTAATCTAACTATACATGAGATATTAAGAATTACATTCGCTATTAAATTTAATTCATTTAGAACTTTAAATTTATCATATGAATTAAAATTTATAATATAACAAATTGTGTGGAAATGTTATTATTGAAAATGGACAAACATCTAATTGATGTTTCACCTCTATTTTTCTATTGACCACTATTAGTTTAGCATTGACCAATGAAATTTATAATATTTAATTTTTAAGAATAAATATATATTTTTCACATACCTACTGAGAAATTTTTTCTTTACGACATGAAAAAAATTTGAATAACCTTTACTAGACATAAAAGGATAATGTGTTAGGGTATAAATGGACATGGTTCCAACCATAAGGTTTAGTCCCTTGTTTCTTTTTATATTAGATATTATACACATATTAAACCCTGCCACCATTCATTTCCCGCACACTATGCTATGGTTCATAACCAACCTAACATGTCAGCTACCCACACTCTAGTTACAATTGTAGGTCAGATTTGGGAAAATTTGAGAGCATATGTACTTAGCCCTCCACTTGATGATCCTTGCTTTGAGATGTGGAACAAAATCGAGGGTCCAACATCGATTCCGCACTATGGATGGAGGAGATCTGAGGAAGGGTTTTTTTGGTAAACACCCAGCTCATGGTATCTGGTGTTGTCCCATTCCCTTTGGCTACTGAAGGGTTTTGGAGCTGCCCCAACATAGGTTTTCACTCAGATTTCTAGTTAAATCCAACTGATAGTTGCGTGCTTTCTTCATGTTTTTCCTATGGTTACTGTATGGTGGAATTTCCTAAGCTTAACAACCTTCCTAAGATTTTCTGTTAGAGACTTATTTTATGTTTTTTTACAATTTCTTATCTAATATTTCTACACCACTGAATAATGGAGTGGCAACTGAAGGTATGTTGTAGATGATGGTGGCTAGCGAGTGGGGCTTTCTATCTTTAAAAATTTCCTTATTTTTCAAAGGGTTTTTGTCACCTTTGGCTTGCATTTGTCAGTCGATGCCCTTCTTCACAGATTCAAGCTTCTATGTTGTTTTACTTTCATAAGTCATAGGTGTTTTCACAATTATCTATCAATTTATTCTTTTGATTCTTAGTCTCATAACATTTTTTTCCGCTTCGAGGTACTCGAACTTTTGTTATCTTTATTGGGAAATAAGACAATTCTCTTGGCGCCCTATTCATTAAACCCATCTCAAAGTACTGTCGATCACTCTTGGAGGGTTCTACTATTGTAATGTTAGTTGTTGCAGTGAAAGATAGGAGGGTTCGGGTTTTTAATCATCTCTTGGCTAATAGAAATAATTGGTAGATTTTGATTACTACATAAATTGTCTTAATGATGGTATAAGATCAGGAGATTTATATACATTAGGTTAATTGTATAATTTATTCAGATTCTCGTATAAAATTAGGGTGTTCACATAACATAGCCACTATAATTATTGTTTCATTTTGAGTTGAATATAATATTCCGAACCCAGAGAATTAGTCTCCTTGCTGTTAGTTTCTTGTATTCTTTAAATTAGCCAAATGTATATGGTACTTTTGTTATATTAATACAAGTGTTTGTATGTAGTGTGAAATTCAACTCGTTAGTGAGGTTTATCCCTTAGTTAACTTGTTACTAAGGGAAACTTAGGTACAAACACCACCTTCGAATAGCTTAAGATAGTTTCAATTGCTCAAAATATGTTTTGATCCTTGTATTTCCAAAATTTTGCTTATAAACCCTCACAGGAGTGATCTTATATTCACTTTAATTCTTGGCTTGTTCTACCATGATAATGTACACTGGTCACTTTAAATTTTAATAACTCAGAATTGGATCACCACTATCTTTACCAGCTCTAATCTGGTTTATTTATTCCACACAACAATTTATCCCTAGAACTCAGTTTTCACTGTAACCTTTCTTTGCAATTATTTACACAGAATTATAACATTGTATGCATTTTCCTGCAATAAGTTATCTACCATTTTCTCATATATGTTAAATGTATTTGTTTAATAACCTACAATAATAAACAAAATACAATACTTCACAATATTAAGCAAATAATTTCTCTCAATAGAACTGCTATTTATTTTACTTATATTCACATATATAGAATCACTTAGAATTTCATCAATCATAATTAAACAGATACTTATTTGTCTTTCTTGTGAACCTACGAATCACGAGGATGAGAAATTCTCTGTCCAACCGTTAGGTCACTCATTCCATTGCACCTCTCCCCCAATCTAGCTTTCCCCAAAGAAGCTTCTGAGGACAATTATTTCTAAACTTCCTTCTAAGCTATCTGGTCACTGCAAGACTTAGCAATAAATGATGAGTCTGAGCCATATCTCTAGGTAGACTCTACTAGCCTACCAACTTTTGAGACTTTCCTTTCTCTACAGTTTCTTTTCTTCCATTACCTTAGGTTCCTCATACCCTTTTTCCCCCTCTTTTTTGAGGTTTTTATTTCCAAGGAGTTTGGGTAGGTAAATACCTCACCCACAACTATCCAACTACTTGGGGTATTCTTACTTTAGCATTTCTCCTCAACCATAGTTCACAAATAAAATGTTATATTATAAAAAAAAAAACATATATATATATATATATATATATATATATATATATATATATATATATATATATATATATATATTTATCCACGTCTTAGCCATGTCAGCTTGTAACTTTCGAAACCATTTTTATTTAACTATGGTAACTAATAACTCACAACCCAAAATTACTAGGGGTCATCACATCCTCTCCCCCTCTAATGGAACACAATCTCTGATTTTCACTTTCCCCGGAAAAAGTATGGGTAAGATTCTTGCATGACTTGTTCATCCTCCTAAGTGGTCTCTTCTGGGCTAAAGTGATGTTATTGCACCTTAACTTGGGGGATAACTAGTCTCTGCAGTATTGTTTCTCCCTGATCGAGAATACACAGGGTTTTGACTATGAATTCCACATTTGGTTTGAACTGCATTTAATACATTAAGAATCAAGTATATAATATAAGACTGAAAAAAAGTAGAGAGAGAAATCTTAGATGTATTTTATTACACTACCAGAACATATTACCATTAAATTATGTGGCTAGGATAATGAATGTATTTTTTAAGTAAGGAGACATGGAATATGTTATGAACATGAGTATGATTGGGTAAAGCTAGTTGATAGGCTACTAGACCAATTCTTATAGTTATCTGGAAAGAACCACAAAATTGTGGGGCTAGTTTAGAACAACCACTATACCTTAAGGTGCTTTGCTTGGGTTTCACCCTTAAGTACACATGATCTCCCACCTAGAACTCTCGATATGATCTTCATTGATGAGCACAAATATTCTGCCGATATTGATCAGCCTTTAGATTAGACTGTACTTTTTTCACTGTACTTTCCATATCTTTAAGCATATCCAGTCCAAACATAAACTTATCCTTCGGGTTGTTCCAATTGACTAGTACCCGACACTTTGTTCCATACAGTACTTCAAATGGACTCATTTTCAATGATGCATGTTAAAAATTATTGTACACAAACTCCACCAAGTGTATGTATTCTTCCCATTTCAGGGGCTGCTACATTACATACATTCTAAGCATGTCCTAAAACACCTGATTTATGTGTTCAAACTATCCATCCGTTTGCGGATGATAGGCAGTACTGAACTATACCTGAGTTCCTAGACCAGTGAATAGTTCCTTCCAAATGCAAAGGTGAACTTTACATCTTGGTCTGAGATAACAATATTTGGAATTTTGTGCAACCCTAAAAATTTCTCCAATGAAGATATTGGCTATTTGTACAACTTTATAAGTTGGACGAGCTAGAATAAAATGAGCAACTTTCCTCAATTTATCCACCACTACCATTATAGAATCATTCTGCTTCTTTGATTTTCGCAATCAAGTGATAAAGTCCACGGTCACAATTTCCCATTTCCATTCGGGATTGGGAAGAGGATGGAGCAAGCCAGCTGGATGTTGATTCTCAAATTTCACTTATTGGCATTCCAAGCATTGTGCCAAATATTTGGCCATTTCAGTTTTCATATTTGGCCAAAAATAATCTTTTCTTAATGTTGTAATTAATTTTTGACAGCCAGGGTGTGCAGCAAATGGATTTCTATGATATTCATCTAAAATGAATCGTTTAATAGTTTGTTGATTTAGTATGTAAATGTGATTTCTATACAACACCATGTCTACACTATTAACACCATATCCTAAATTTATTTCAGGATTGTTTTCCTATTTTTCTTTCTCACATAAAAATTAGTATTCCGAGTCTTTCAAGGTAGCCTCCTTTATCTGATTTGAAAAATCAAATTTAATTTGGCTAAAGGAAATCTCATATAAACAATTTAGTCTCAGATTTAAACCATCAGTGGCCCGATTCTCCTTGCCCTTCAAATGCTTAATTTCGAAATCAAATTCACTTAGGAATGTGGTCCATCACGCTTGTCGAGAATTTAAGTTTGGTTGATGGAAAACATTTTTTAGTCTTCTATGATCTCTCTTGAGAACAAATTTTTTTCCCAACAAATAGTGCCACCACATCTTCAACACATGAACTATTGTGGTGAGCTGTAAGTCATAATTTGAATAAATTTGTTCATGGTCCTTCAGTTTTCATGACTCATGTGCCACCACTCGACCCTCCTGAATGAGTATGCCCCCAATTCCTGTTTAGCATGCATCAGTACATACCACGAACCCCTTGCTCTTATCAACTATTCTTAGAACTGGTGCGGTGCTTAGTATGTCTTTGAACTATTCGAAGCTTTCCTGGCACTCCTCAATCCCACTAAAATATTTTCCCTTTCTTTGCAATGAGGTCAGGGGGTAGGCTACCTTCGAGAATCCTTTTATTAAGCGGCGGTAGTACCCAGCCAATCCTAGAAAGGATCAAATTCTGCCACATGGTGGACTTGATTTTATTTGGGTCTACCTCTATGACTTCTTGTGTGATGATGTGTCCCGAGATACTGTATCTCCTCCTTATAAAATTTGCGTTTAATTTATTTCACATTCAATTGGTGGTCTCTTAGAATCTGTGACACAATATGTAAATGCTTATGATGTTCTTCCAAGATTTTAGAGTAAATCAATATATCATCAATAAAAATTAATATGAGTTTATCAAAATATGGATGAAATATTGCATTCATCAGACTCATGAATGTCATCGGGGCATTGGTCAGTCCAAAGGGAAAAACTACAAATTCACAATTCCCATAGCGGGCACTGAATGCAACCCTTCCTATATCCTCTTCCTTTTCCTTACCTGATGATACCCTAATGTGAGATAATTTTTCGAGAATATCTTAGTGCCCCTAACTTAATCGAAGAGGTTGTCAATTTTGGGGAATGGATACTTATTTTTAATAATCATTTTATTTAATTTTGGTAGTTAATGCAAAATCTTAGGGTGCCATGTTTCTTCCTAACAAAAAGCACCAGAGCTTCCATGGAGACACACTCGGGCATATAATTTTTATCTAACAATTCTTGGAGCTATATTTTTAATTTTGTAAGCTCAGGGACACTCATCTTGTAGGGGGCCTTTGAAACTTGAGTTGCATCAGGAGTTAATTCAATGGTGAAGTCAATAAAATTAGCATGAAATTTGTAGCAAGCTCTTATAAGACATTTTAGATCATGACACCTAAAAAAACTCAACATCATATGATATTAAATTTCTTAATAGATTCTTGGATGAAATGCTCTTATTTCATTAATATTTTCTTCAAGAATCACTTTTTTTGCAAATGGACCTCCTTTATTCTCCAGGGACCTGCAAAAAACGAGCATCTACCTGCAATAAAACATGAATACATGGAAGAAGAGAGGTGTATGGTCTCTCTTAATCCAAAAAATGTGCAAAAAAATAACAAGTAGTTACTCCATAAAACAAATCCATGGAAAAAAAATAACAAAGTAAAATTAAATTTTTACCTGGAGGGGAGCGGTGGCCAACCATAGTAACCAACAGTGTTTTAATCATAACTTCTTATTTTTTCATCTGATTTAAGTGATTCCAAATTTGCATTGTTTTTTTGTATCTCCTTCATTACATTGTCCACTGTTGACACCTTATGCAAGTTTTCTATTGGTTCTAGTATCCCACGATGTAGACAATGTTTAATGTAGGGCAGTTCTCCACAACCCCAACATCGTAGGGGTGGTCTTTTTCCTTGATCATGTTCATATTTTCTAGATGGATTCACTGGTTTAGTCTTATTTGAGAATCGAATTTATAATAATCCCTTTCCATGTGTTTCTCTTGTTAACCCTACAAAGTATTTATGGGATTAGCTGCTCGATTATTTCTACTATTCTGTGCCGTCCCTTGTCCCTTCTTCCCAGTCTAGCCCTTATTATTATCCTTTTTCTGCATCTTCTAGTAGCAGATTTGTACTTTTTGTACAACATCATCCATAGTTTTAGGATAATCGAACTTAAGTCGCTCCTTCTTGTGCACTAGAAAATTGATAACAAATTGTTGCACTTTAGCATTCTCCTCTCATAAGTATGGTACATATCATAACAAAGCAGTAAATTTTTCCACATATTCATCTATATCCAACTCTCCCAGTCACAACTCATGAAATTCTTTAAATTTGTTGTCATAAAACCATTTTGTCATATATTAATTTTGGAAATATTTTGAGAATGCGTCCCAGGTAATTGATTGCTGGTCAATAGCATGCACTTGTTTTATATCCTCCCATCATAGAGTAACCTTTCCTCATAGTTGATAAACAACTAGCTGAGCCCTCAAATTTTTGTCATAATCATAGATATAAAAGTACTTTGTTATGCTTATTGACGAAGATTTTGCAGTTTCCTCAGTTTCAGCATCATAACTTGGGGACTGGATTTTTTCAAATTACCGTTATAACTCAACCATCCATCTCTTTACCTCCTTGTGTCCGTCAGTATCAAATGTATCCTCAATCTCTTTACCTTGTGTTTTTCTATTCCCTCCGGATTCCTATGTTTGACTTTCTTCTGGCATAGAGTCCTCTCTTCTTCGGTGGGACTTCGCTTGCTACCATTATCAGAGCTCGATTTTGAATTTCGATGGATTTTATTATCAATCAAGCTATTTATAATACTTTCTTGTTCATGTGCACCTTGTTCATTCTCTATTTGTAGGGTTTCCATTTTTGTTTGAAGTTACTAGATTGTTTCCATCATTGCAACAACTCCGTTATGAGATTCACATTCCAACTGAATCCATAACGTAGGATTAGTTCCATCCATGGATCAATTTGATTCACGTTCTATGTTGGGTCTTGCTGAGGGTGTGGATATGGGTCCACTTCTCCTGCTCATGGTGATATGTCTCTTTCTCTCTCTATGAAAACACACAACAATTTTTTTTGTAGCATCCAATCAGGTCCCTAGTGTAGAACATGTGGCTCTGAGACCCCCTGTCACATACCTACTGAGCAAAAAGAAAAAATTACAACATGAATAACATTCGATAACCTTTACTAGACATAAAAGGAGAACTTGTTAGTGTATAAATTGACATGGTTCTGACCACAAGGTTTAGTCTCTTGTATTTTTTTTTTTGTATTAGTTATTATATACATATTAAATTGTGCTAGCATCCATTTCTTGCACATGATGCTATGGTGCATAACCAACCTAACCTATCATCTACCCCCACCCTAGTTACCATTGGAGGTTAGGGTTGGGAAACTTCAAGAGCATATGTACTTATCCTTCCACCTGACGGTCCTTACCTTGAGATGTGGAACACATCTACAATCCAGCATCGATTGTGCACTATGGACATAAGAGATCTGAGCAAGGGGTTTTTTGGCAACCACCCAACTCACCGACATCATTGTTCTCCCATTCGCTTTGGCTATCAGAGGGTTTTGGAGTTGCCCCAGTGTAGGATTTCAGTCAACTTTCCAAGTAAATCCAACCTATAACTGTTTACTTTCTCCATGTTTTTCCTATGGTTACTGCATGGTGGACTTTCCTGAACTTACAAGCCTTCGTTAGATTTTCTTTGACAGCTTTATTTTCATTTTTTACCATTTCTTATATAATTATTGTGCACCACTAAACAATGGAGTGATAGTCGAAGGTATCCTACAGAGGATGGTGGTTGACGAGTGGGGTTTTCTATCTTTCAACAATTTCCTTATTTTTCAAAGGGTTATTTTTATGTTTGGCTCACATTTCTCAGTCAGTACCCTTCTTTGCAGAGTTAAGCTTCTCTGTTGTTTTTATCTCATAAGTAAAAGATGTTTGTGCAGTTATTTATCAATTTATTTTTTCGATTCTTAGTCTGATAACATTCACTTTCCAATTCCAGGTACTTGACCTTCTGCTATCTTTCCTGGGAGAAAAGACAACTGTTTCGACCCCCTATTCGAGAACCCATCTGTTGGTACTGTTGGTCACTCTTGAACTGTTCCACTAGTGTAATGTTAATTGCTACAGTGAAAAATAGGACGATTCATGTTTTTAATCAGCTCTCATCTAATAACAATCATTGGTAGATTTTGATTACTACATAAATTGTTGGAATGCTAGTATAAGCCCAGGGGATTTATATACAATAGGTTAACTATATAATTTATTCATATTCTTGTATAAAATCAGGGTGTTCACATAAGAGAGCCACTGTAATTATAGTTTCATTTTGAGTTGAATACAATATTCTGGAACTCGAGAATTAGTCTTCTTCGTGTTAGTTTCTTGTATTCTCTAAATTAGCCAAATGTATATGCTACTTTTGCTGTCTTAATACAAGTGTTTGTATGTGGTGTGATGTTAGACTCATTATTGAAGTTTGTCCTATAGTTGATCTGTTGCTCAGGGAAGCTGAGGGACAAACACCACCTTCGAATAGCTAAAGATAGTTTCCATTGCTTAGATATGTTTTGATCCTTGTATTTCCAAAATTTTTCTTATAAACCCTGAGAGGAGTCATCTTGTATTCACTTTAATGTTTGTTTTATTCTACCACGATAATGTGCATTGGTCACTTTAAGGTTTAATAACTCAAAATTGGCCCAACACTAGATTTACTTGATTTAATCTGGTTTATTTATTCCACATGATAGTTTATCCCTAGAATCTAGTTTTCAGTGTAACCTTTATTTTTGGTTATTCAAACAGAATTAGAACATTGTATGCATTTTCCTATAACAAGTTATCTAGCCTTTTCTTTTATCATTTATGTTAAATGTGTTTGTTTGATAACATATAGTAATAAATAAAATACAATACTTCACAGTGTTAAGCAAAGAAGTTCTCTCAACAAGACTGCTAGTTTTTTTTTTGTTCACATATCTACAATAACTTAGAATTTCATCAAACATAATTACACAAATACTTATCTATCTTTCCCTTGAACCTGCAAATCACCATGATGACCAATGCTCCTCCCAACCATGAGGTCAATCATTCCACTTCACCTCTCCCCTAAGCTAGCTTTCCCGAGAGTAGCTTCTCAGAAGAAGTCTTTCTAAAGTTCCTTCCAAGCTATCTGGTTACTACCAGACTTAGCAATAAATAACTAGTCGGAGCCACAGCTCCAGACAGACTCTACTAAGCAACCAACTTTTGAGTCTTTCCTTTCTCTGCACTTTCTTTTCCTCACTTGCCTTAGGCTTCTCCTACCCTTTTGGCCCCTTTTTTTGGAGGTTTTTATTTCTATGGAGGAGTTCTTGTAGGTAACTACCTCACTTAAAGCTATCCAAATTGCCTAGGGATATGCTTACTCTAGCATTGCTCCTCAACCATAGTTTCACAAATAAAATATTACATTATGAACATAAAATCGAAACATACACATACACACACAGATATATATATCTATCTATATATATATATTTCCTTGTCTTAGCCATGTTAACTTGCAACTTTCGAGACCATTTTTATTTAACTATAGTAACTAATAAATAACATCCCACAATTACGAGGGTTCATCACAATATTTGTCAATATTATTGAAAAAAATTATTTTGCAAACATTCGATTGGACTATAAGTTTGAAGATCTTATTGTAGCTTTTTTCCATATGATAACTGCTTCACACATTTTTTTCCATTATTTATGGGTGTAGTTGCAATACCACAACATGATTTTTAAATATTTGTGCAATCATGTTTCACTGTTAAGTTGAAAATCACCTAAAGTTAAAATCCTAGAAAATAACTCATACTCAAGTAAATAACCTATTTACCTTCCATACTTATATAAAAAATTAATAAGAACAAGATGGAAATAAATATACCTACCCTACCATTATTTATTTTTTCTTCAATGCTTTAAAATGAAGGCATAATAGTGGAAATGTGTAAACTTAGTAGTGGTTACTACCCACCAAAAATGTGTGCAAGTCCTTATCCCTCAGTAGGAAATTAAAAGATGAAGATTTTTCATGTTTGAGCATAAGCAATTTTGTTTATTTTATATCATTTTTTAATATATAAAAAATAATGATATTTTGGTCATATGTTTAAAACAACATGAAAAAAAAAAGAACATCCCACCAAAAAAATAAATTCAAAATGTATACTACATTCCTCGTTAAGGAAGTTACGTGCAACAACCCTCGCTTTAGAATTTTAGAATCTAAAAGTTTTCTCTAAATATTTGCATGCAAATATTTCTTTTGGTTTTGTCCTTTCATTTTATACTATTAAATTGCATTGAATGCCATTATCATGGCAAAGCAACTAATTATCCATTACTACTAAGTATTGATATGAGTGTGCCATTGTGGGTTTTTGAGTGTTTTTGCAAACATCTTGAGTTCTTTCATTTATCCTGGAATATATGTACATACACTACTACATCAAGGGTACTTTTAAGACATTTTTTGAAGACATAAGAAATATTTTGTCTTAAAAAGTCACTTTTTATTTTAATTATTTTACATTAAAATTTAATATCAATTGAATTGTCTTAACTATAAAATTTAAGACAGAAACAGTTTGAGACAAAAATATTTTAAGACAAACCAGTTTAAGACAAATATTTTAAGACAAAACTTTATAATTAAGACAAACAATTTGAGACAAAAATATTTTATTACAAAAATAGTTTAAGACAAAATAATTTTAAGGCAAAACTTTATATTTAAGGAAATGACCACTTAAGACGAAACTCATTTAAGGCAATTAACAATTAAGACTAAAGAATATCAATTTAAGATAGTATTATCTAACAACTGCAAAATTGACTTTGACAGTGCACCCTAAGTTCACCAGCTTGCAGTCTACCACTGTCCCATGCCTATATTGAAGTTTTTTTTTCACTTACCATTCACATTATCGTATAAAAGGACAACGATTTGTTAGGCTCTTCATTTTTTGGTGGTAACCGACTTTGAATAACACACAACTTTTCCCTGAAAGATTTCCTGGACATCAATTCCACTTTTGTCCCTTTGATCTTTGTTGATATGATTAGAGACAATTTGTTTGTTGTTGCAGTTGACCTGTGAGTCACTTTGGTGCTTACTATTGCAGATCAGTTGATAAACTAACTAAACTATGGACTCCTTCTCCTCGTTATGTAATTAAACCTCAAGTCTAAATTTCCCTTAATGTGCATCCCCTTAGACTTTCGCTCTATCTTAGGGTAGTCAACTGCAAGAAAGATTGCAATGTTATCGGCTTACAATTAGGTGAGGAGTTGAAGTCCTTCCTTCATTTTCCAGTCATCATTAAAGACATATATTGATAAGTGTACATTGCTTATGTGTATTGCCTTATGGATTGTGATGAATCTTATTACATTGTGAATCGTGCAATATCTTCCATGTTTTTAAATGTAAATGAATGTCTAAGTTTTGACGCTCACTATGTCTCTATGATTAGAATGGTGTCATGTCTGCACATGGATTTTAAAGTGTGCCTAGAATATGTTATTCATTATTATGTGCATGGTGAATGTGAAATTATGTGTTCATATTCAATCAATTGATTTCAAAATTTATGGGTATAGTTAGTTTAACTAATCCCTACGCTAGTTATTCTGTCAAAACTAGGAATTTAGGTATTAGGAATTGGGCCATGTGTATACTTGAAACTATAGGAGGGTGGGCGCACAAAATTTCTACTTCTTCTTTATGAACCTAGCCTAGGTTTCTTTTTAGTTCGTATACGCTATGTTTTCGAGATCGAGAGGAAGTGGGAGAACATGACTTTGTTGACATGTGAGCAGGTCCAACACCTAGTGGGCACAGGTGAATCACAACCTAGTCGAACCATGTTGTGTGTATAGACACCAACCATAATTTATTGAGCCCAGTGATCAAATGTGAGGTAAGGGTAGGGTCTATACACTTGGAAAAAGGTTTTTATTCTTATTTTAAGTGAGAATACTAAAGGCCAAGAGTGTGGTCCAGGCAGAAATGGGCATTTTGGGAACATATTTAGCTACCCATCACTTATATATTTGTATCCTACAACACCCTAAGAGTGTAAAAATTAATATAAATTTGGTACTACTGATGTATTCGAACTGAAAACAAGACATTACAAATTTCCTCTATTATTTTGTGAAATGGAAATCACAATTTAGAAACACATTCAATGAAATGCAACCATAAAAAAAAATAAGAACAAAATTATTTATAGGGAAACCCAACAAGGAGAAACTCTTCCACTGTTTTTCATTAATCATTTGAGAATGAGAAACTATTACAATGCCTTGCTTGAATCCTCAAGCACACCCTGCATTGTAAACCTATTCTCGTATTGATTGTCCTACTCTAGCTAACCCTTAGTTGGATTCTCTATCCGCCTCCAAAAACACTGCATAAGGATCTTGAAATTCATGCACACTAGGAATTAGCTCATCCAATGGATTACTTCTCTTCTCCTCATACCATGAATGCAAACTTTGATCTAAGCTTTGTGATGAGACTCTTGCTGAAAATGACAAAGAAATCGGCTGCCTGATCAAGTTTGTATCAATACTTTTGTCAAGCTCTCAGATAGGAGAAGGACTTTGACTGCAGACATCATCCAACACATCAGCTATTGGATTGTGAAAAACTTGAAAAGACTGTTGCCACCCATTTTCTATTGGTTCTAATGAGATTGCATGATTTCCTACAGGCTGCTCATTTGAAGATATACTATGCAAATTTTCCTTCGAAAACTGAAATGATTCAAAACAGAAAGGTATGGAATCATCTTGAATCATTTGATCATATTGTCCAGCTTCCATGTCTTAATTTGCAATTTGACAATCAAAGGCATTCAAGGGTTGCAACTCTAGATATGAAAAAACTTGAACAAGGTCCTATTGATTGTCCTGCTCTAGCTAACCCTTAGTTTAAAAGTATTTATTCTTGCTGTTCATCTTGTGTTCTGAATATATATGTTTTAACTGGTAAAACAATAGTGGGAAAAAAGAAATACTGATTCACCCCCCTCTCAGTATTTCCAACAATTGGTATCAGAGCAAGTACCTTCATTCAAAGCTTAACAACTTGAAGGTTGACCCTTAGAACACAAATGGCGAAGTCAAGGAAGAAAGTCTCCAATCCTCCTAAGGATGTGTCTCCCTCTACTACTAAAATAGAAGACAATCAATTTGAGGAGGCTCCAAGGCTCAATGGGAACTTTAATATATGGGAAGCAAGAATGAGGAATTTCTTACAAACTCAAGGCATTGAAATCTGGAAATTAGTGACCGATGATAGAAGGATGGATAGAGAATCCAAGGAGTACAATGCAAAAGCAGTAAAGGCAATCTTGAATGGGCTCCCTAATTCTGTAAAGAACAGTCTAGGAAAAGATTCATCAGCAAAGGGTATATGGGACAAACTTCATGACCTTCACTCAAAAGGATCATTGACCATGACCATCGGTCAAGAAGATGATGGAAATCGAGAACCCATCATAGAAGCTGAACATGAGAATGATGATGTCAAGGCTAAAGCAGACTTAGAAGATGAAGAGAATGAAAAAGATTTCGTAGAAGAACTCCTCACTCAACTTATGACTGCCATGGAGGAGATTAGCAATTTAAAAAAGGAAAATGAGGCACTTAAGAAGATAGCTCCTATTGGTGACCAAGATCAAACAAGAAAGAAGGTTGACCTCATCAAGCTTCAAGTACAAGAAAGGGATGAAGAGCTTGCCAAGCTTAAGAAGGAATATCATCAAAGAAAAAGAAATCATCATGAAGAAGTCATATTCATGAAAAATCAATTGGATAAAGCAAAGAAGCAGGAAGATATCTTGTCAAGCCAACTTGAACAAAGGCACAAGAGCTTGAACAAACTTGAAGAAGAGATTGGTCAGTACAAGGTAGAGGTCTCCTGCCTTAAGTCTCAATTACAAGATGCCAGGAAACAGGCACAAGGAGCTAAGAAGAGAATGGAGAGCAGTCAAGCAAAGAATGAAGAAATCTTCAAAATGAAGTCGGATATCATCTTCCTTAAAATAGTAGCAGTTGAAGCTACTCATAGCAAGGAAGAAACTGAGGAACAACTTGCAAAGAAGAATAGTGAGTGTGAAAGATTGGAAGAAGAGATTGTCATCCTCAGGAAAAAGGTTGAAGGGATGAACAAAATCTTGAAGAGCTCTCAAGCCTTGGATGACATGCTCAGCTATCATAGATGTCTATCTGATAAATCAGGTCTCGGGTATGTAGGTGAACCCTCAAACAAGAATGAAAATGCTTTAAACAAAAGGGATGTGAAGAAGCTAGAAAGAAATAGTGATGCTCCCAGCTCTATCAAAGGTAAGGAGAAAAATCAAGGCTACAATAGAAAAAATCCTATTCCAAGAAGAAATCCTGCTCCAAGGAGAAAACTAGCTCCAAGAAGAAAGGTAGATGATGTCAAAGATGTAAGAGGCAATGGTTATCATCAAAGGATCTCAAGGAAGAAAGGCTTCAGAAGTTCATCAAGGAAATCTCCATCTCCCAGGTACCAAAGTTCATTTTTTGGTTATTTTTATTATTGGACAAACTTTGGTCACATGGAAAAATACTGTAAAGCATATCAGAAAGATTGATGTTATGGCCCCAACCATCCCATAGAGATAGATGTTATAGTCTCTGACAACCTCCAAGAAATAATTTTGTCGGAAGAAATCATGAATTCTTATTCATGAACAATGTAGAATGCTTCAAATGTCATAACATTGGTCATATGGCACGTGATTGTAACTTAATATGGGCTATTACACAAGCTAGAACCATGCAAAAGAAGAAAGTTACACAAGTATGGAGAAGGAAGGAAATACAGTCCGAAAGTCCCTTGAGTTTTTCAGCCAACAACATATGTCATTGGCCTGAATTTTTGACAACCTAAGCATTAGATGGCCAGACTCTGCCCAAAGGAGATGATGCATACAGTTAGGGGGAGCCTGTGATTCTTGATCATTATTGCTGAAGTTATTAGTGAAAGGGTCCTTATGAAATCTTTGTTGAGCCATATTAACAATCATTCTTTGATGAAGATCATTTCTCAGGAGTACTACATTGAATCATATGATCTTGTAACCATTCTTTAGACTGTTGTTAAAGAAATAGGGAAAACAACAAATGGTGCTATTATCATAGAAGTTTATGTCTAAACTCAAGAATTTAATGTGAGAACAGATAAATTCTGGACACTAATACAGGCAGTCTTCAAACAAACAGATACATCTGGAATGGAGTTTGAAGTAAGCGCAACTGGCAGCATATAAAAAAACTGAAGCATTGCATGAAGATGCAAATCAACAGAATAAATTTAAAGGACATTCACAGATTGGATATCTAAATCTGCAGAGATATGTACAAGAACACAAGGAAAAGATGGCTCATAGGAAGGAGAATGTTGTGCAGTCAAGCATAACTTATGTTGATACATATCACTTAAGAAATATAGCAACAGTAAGGCACAACCCCTCACATTTTTTGTCCAAATGCAATGATGATTGAATACTAGATGGTAGTAACTTAAGGGGAAGCACAGAGACATAAAGGAACTCAGATCTGAAGAAAGATAGCAAGAAAGACAATCTCAGGGGCATTTTTCTCTTGATTCGGACTATGAAGGCCTCTCAATGTTACCTGTGGAGTTAGCAATATCAATTGAAGCACAAAATCTTGGACTTGGACACCTGGTGTATAGCCATTTTCAATCTAAATGAAAGCATTAAAGTAGAGCATCCTTAAGCATTGTTGAAGCCATGATAAAGCAGTTCAGAGACATGAAGAGGGAATAATGTGCAAATTAATGATAAAATATCAATTCCTCTATCTTGAGTAAAAATAAGAAGAGCACTATGACAGGGAGAGTCATAGACCCATGAAGATCTACCATTCATGATGAACAGAAGTAGCTTGATAGGGGGAGTCCAGAGCACTCCTTTTCCATTGATGTCAAAGGGGGAGAGAAGAAGAATATTGCCATCAATAAAAAAGGGGGAGATTGTTGACCTAGGTTGTCATTGATGTCAATATGGCAATATTCTGGATACTAGAGGATGACATGAAGCCAAGGGGATGCAGAGCAGATTCATGAAGAGACAGGAGCAAGGCCATCAAGATAGCCAAGGCATAAGCAAAAGGAGTTACAGGAGGAACCATATAGCAAGGAGGCATATCAGAGCAAAAGGAGCCATATTGGAAGAGCGCTGCATGTAATATATGCCCACGAAGAACATACAGGAGTAGCCACATATGTATAATATATATATGCCAAAACAGAGTTAGCGGAGCTACAGGAGCAAACAGAGCAAGCTGAACAGACCATATATATATGCCATATACATGCTAAAGAAGAGGAGCAAACAGGAGCAGACAGAGCCATCAAAGGAAGCAGATTACGTAATCGGGAGCTATTGAAGGAAAAACCCATCTATATACGCATTAACAGCTATCAGAGCAACAATCCAAAGGAGGACTGATCAAAGGAGCATAGAGGAAGAGTGAAGGACACAGTGATAGAGCAAACAAAGGAGCAAACAGAGCCATGGGATGCAGCAAACACAGCTGTCGGAGCCACAGAGGAAGCAGACATAGCTATCAGGAGCTATCGGGAGCCATATATTCATAGATAACACTATCGGGAACTATCGAAGGAGCAAAGGTGGAATTAACACTATCAGCAGCCAAAGGATATTTATATCTTCCAAATACACTATTAGAGGTGGAAAGCGGACTTGAAAATATATGCACAGGAGATTTGGGATCCTATCGGGTCTGGCACATCGCATCGCTATGAGGGGTCTATGTTAACGATGAGTCTTGACCCTGTGCGACTTGTGATCACCAATAGCGATTATCGCATCGGTAATTCAGAGCGGAAGTGATACAGTGGTAAGTGGCCCCTTGCAATCGCCGATAGTGATAAGGTTGCAGACCTGACGAGAATATTAACTATGGTGTAATACCATATCGCATCCATCACAATCGTATATGTTATGAAACCTTGCCACACCTAAGCGCTGATTGCGATTGCAAGACTGGACATGATGCAACATTATAGACGGGCTTAATATAATATCGCATCCAGTGGAGGATCGTCTGTCATCCATTGGTGATATCATGAGGTTGATGTATAAAGGACCCCTAGAACCCCTGGGTGCTGATTGCGACATATGCTGCAGATCCAATACACGAATAGTTGTGGGTGAATTAATATTGAAGTCTGCCCTTTAGTTTTTTTGCCTATGTTCAATCATAATTCCTGTGTATTTGTGTATATTTCTTGCGCGGGGTCTGGAGGTAGAAATGTAGCACAATAATGCTCCCGATAGTTAAGGAGGCCTGAACGATAGCTCATAAGACTAGATTCAAGTCAATTGTGATTGCGATAGGATGTGGTAGGTTCGTTAAATGTAAAACTCTATGTATGCCCGACATCATTGCCAAATGGAGCACTGTTACGGTAAACAGGGAAGTGGGGTTCTTCGTGGATCGTTTAGACCTGGTCATTGATTCAACATGTCCTATGAGCATGAGTAGAAAATGGAAACCGAAAGATGGGAAGCTGAAGAAGCAAGCGAGCACAGAGGAAATGACAGTGAATGTTGAGGAAGCCTAAGAGGTGGAGTAAGAGGAAACGAATGGATAGAGGCACGGGAATGCATAAAACAATAAAAACAGAGGACTGTTGTGGGGGCTTGATCATTTTGAAGGCTGTTGAATGTTGTGGAAAATAAGCTGGAGGAGACAGTGGCAGCGAGAGGATCCAGCATAATAGAAAGAGGGCCGAAGGGCCAACAGGACAGCAGACAGTTGAAGGGGAGACGTAGCCAACAGAGAACATAAGCTTGAACAAGAAGTTGTTCTTTATGCAGAGCCTAGTGCAGCTAACAGTAGACTAACTAGAGTTGTGTGAAGACATTATCAGAGAGCATGAAGGCTATTGGAGACTAGTGTGGGCAGTGTGTAGAGTTGTAAAAACTCATTCATGACAAGACTGGTTGTCATTGATACTATAGTTTGGAGACTACAGTGAAGCTGTAAATAGACAGAACTCAGCAGAGAAGAGTTCTGAGAGTAGAACAGTACTATCAAATGAATCTTGAAAAGTAAGAAGGATTGGAGTCCTTGGGGCTGGTGCCTCAGAAGCAAGAAGGATAGGAGTCCTTGGGGATGGTGCCTCAAAAGCAAGAAGGATAGCAGTCCTTGGCGCTGGTGTCTCAGAAGTAAGTAGAATTGGAGTCCTTGGGGTTGATGCCTCAAAAGTAGGAAGGATTGAAGTCCTTGGGAGTTGGTGCTCCTAGGACCAAGATTGGTGTCTTCGCAACTGATTGTGACCATCTATATATTGTATCTATTTTACTACACAGTTTATATTAATAAAAGTATTTATTCTTTTTGTTCATCTTGTGTTCTGAATATATATGTTTTAATTGGTAAAACAATAGTGGGAAAAAAGAAATACTGATTCACCCCCCCTCTCAGTATTTCCAACAGTAGGGTCTTCCCTTTTAGATACCTACAGGACACATATGCTCCACTTATGAAACTCATAATCAAATACAACTGCTGTGATTGAAGATTTTCTCACTTGTATACCTATCATGTCATATTATTGATGCATTTCACTAGAGTGAGGATGATGAACATCCCCTATTTCATGTGTCGAAATATTAAGAAAATGACCACATTGGTGCAAAGAAAACCTCCTCATCAGTAGTAAAACAACATCTATCACTTTGCATTGATTAAGATTGTGGTTTTACATCAGATGAGTTTGTTGAGTATTTCATGGGATGATTTCATTTCACATGAGGTTTTCACAAGTCATCAAGTGACCCCATCAGTATTTCATGAGGCAGGAGGGCCTTCACATCAGCAAGAAGTGCATGAGACTCAAACCACCAGTGTGCCAGTATTTTTCACTTACCAAAATGGCACAAGGAGATTATTGCAGCAGCCAAACGAGTACTATCTCCACCTGGGGTGGAAAGGGTTTGGTTTCCTTCAACACCAAAGTAGGTACAGGACAAAAGTAAACAACTAGTGCATGATGAGGGGCCTTCTGAAGGTCGAGAGAGGGAGTTCATTTTGATTCAGGATGAGGACTATGATTTGGGCTCCCAAACCTCAAAGCTCAAGGAAATCATAAAAGAACAAGAAGCTGACATTAATGACTTATCTCTTAACCTGGAGAGAGCTAAGTAGGTCATAAACTACCTTGAGCAAAGGAACAAGCAATTGGAGGACCAACAGACTATCATGGAGCTGCAAAACATAAGAGAAAACCGACAAGCAGCCAAGAGGAGAAAAGTCAAGTTGACACCGCTAGAGCAAGAGATTGAAGCTAATCGAGAATCTTGGCTAGAGAGGGCAAGCATGAACTTGGAGAAGCTGCTTCAGAAAGAAAATAAGGAGAAAAATATTTTGAGGCACATGGCCTATCACTATTTGGCAAGAAACAAGATTTGCAAAGCGAGGATAACGATCTTGAAGGCCAAGTTGAGGAAAACTTTGAGGAGGAGGAAAGAGCAAGATAAGCTCAAGATATTGGCTAAGGTTTCCTTGGCCCAACATAGTACTTGATGCAGGTCACTTATCCCAAATTTCAAGAAATTTGGCATACTTTTTGATAATTTTGAATTCTTGAAGTAAAAAACAGTTTTTTCTGCTTGCTGCGTAGCACCACCCGACGCTCGCTTTTGCTAGGGACGTCCATTGGAGGAAAACTCTACACTTTTAGATTTCTCATGAAAAAATATGAGTACCTACAAATTACTAGAATGTTTTGTCAAGTTTTGAGCTTCCAAAAGGGTCAAAAACACCTCAAAATGCCCTTTCTGCCCCTTTTTGGCCACACAGGAAGCAGTGTTGGGAGAACTCACTTTTGGATTGGTAAATGGACACCAAATTTAGAAATTGCACCTGTTCTGGAAAGTAGATAGATAGGCCTTTCCAACAAGGCCACTTGGAGAAAATTGGGTGCAAAGGAATGCTTCCAAAATCATCTATAAAAAGGTGTTATGCGCAGGGAAAGTGGCGCAGCGCACAGGATGGAAAATTGCCATTTTTGCCAAAAAACTCTGTTTTTCGCCTAGTTTTTTCTTAGTTTGACTCTTTTCTCTCTCATCATAAAACTCATGATGTAATTTGATGTCAATGGACGGAATTTTATATAAAAATGTTGAAAATTCACTCATGGAGGTAGATACATCATGAAAAGGTAGTTTTGAACTAAATGAATCAGTTTCCTAGGTTTTAGAGGCAAGCTGTTCCGCTGCCTAATTTTTAGTTCTTAGTTTAGATCTTGTTGAAACATCTCCTAAACTCATGAATTCAACCCCTAAAGCCTAGCATGAGTTTTTCGTTGCCTATATCTAGTACTTTTTCAGTCATTTGTAAAGGTTGGACTCTTGTGAATGCTTTGAGCATTATTGTACATTTATCTCTATGGTTTGGCAAAGGAATAGACCAGGGTTTGCAGCATTTTGTGGGATTCTTGTGGCAAGTTGATTTGGTACTATTTTTCCTTCTGTAATTCAAGTTTACATGTGTTTATGTATGCCATCATCTTTCTCTTTTCAGCTGAACTAAATGAATCAAGGATAAAGGTGCAAATCATTGATGTTTCAATGCTCTACCTAGGGTTTGTTTAGTTTTTCATGTTTTCAACTATTTGAAGAGGATTCATGAGACTTTCATGCCCTTTCCAACTCCTAATCAGTCTTAAGACTCTCCATCTCACTCAATTCAAAGTACTAAACCAATTTCCTACCTCGCCCCACAGAAAACTCTACAAGACTGAGTCCATTCCCTAGACCCAAATCTACCTTTCACATTTGAGCCAACAAACCAACATTAAATTCAATCAAACTCCTCTGAGCATATACCTAGCCTAAAACTAGTCTTTATATTAGTCATCTCAAGCCTCATTTGCTATATTTTCCTGAGATTGACAAGGAGAGAGCCCTCTTTCAACCTGGTAGGGCTAGCTACCAGGTTAAGCATGGTTTGATGTTACCCTAGTTCCTGCCTTTCTCAGCCTGAGGTAGATTTAGGCCATAACAACCCCCATGGTGCAAGTCTCCCATGTGTCTGTGTGAGAGTTCTCCAACATCCCAATTCTGCACTTCTCCTACCTTGCTACTTAGTGCAACTCAAGCTTCCACCTCAAGTTTGTATAGGTTATTCACACAAAATCCAATTCGTTTTGCTTTACCAATAGTTATATGTCTCATAAATGCTTTCCCCTTATTGAAAACAAAATCATAGTCATGATGCTCCAATACAACTATAGAAATCAAGTTCTTCTTCATCCAAATACATACATGACAACTTTCAAATGAAGATGGGACCCTGACTCCCTCTTAAAGGTTACAATACTAGTTCCTTTGGTATTGTACCGCCCATCATCCCCAGTTTTTATGTGCATTTGGATATCCTTATCCTCTAGGCTACTAAATCATTATTCTCCTCCATTATCACTCACCTTTAATGGTGAGTGATAATGGAGGAGAATATGTATCTAGCACCTTTAGGTACTCCCCATTATCATTATTCTCTTCCATTAGTACTCCCCATTATAGTGTTTTCCGTACATGTAAGCAGGGTGAAGTCTAATTCAAATTTTTAGGCAAGTACTTCACCTCCTGCTCCTCTTAAAGGATTCTTGTTATACCTTTTGTGTGAACAATTTGTTGCATAGTGCCTCAATTCATGGCAATAGAAACATTTTATCTTTCTCAAGTCCTTGTTGTTCCCATCGTTATGGGTAATCTATGGTTTTCTTTTGGCCTTCTTTCCCTTTCCCTTATTTCCATTTCCAACAAAGGAAAAATTCCCTTCCTCCTCAGATTTGGATGTTACTCCATCTCTAGTGTTCCATTGAATTTCTTCTTGCACTAAATCGGATCAAAGTCTCTCCCAATTTAGTAATTTGTCCCTTCAATTGGCAGATTCCCAATAGTTGTGCTAGGATTTTAGAAGGCCTATGAGGGCTAAGATCATTAGTTTTGGAGAGGGAATATTTTCTCCAACTCCTCCAAGCTCATCTCAACACTGAGTGAACCCGAAGAGTAATGTAGAATGGTTTTTCCTTTCTACAATCAGATATTTCTGATCTTGCCCCTCGATGACAATCCTATTGGTGTGTTAGGATTCAAAGTAACTTTTCCTTCCCCTAATATTAATTTTTAGCATGAGGAGGTGGAGGATTTTGACAATGGCATATTATGTTCTTCTAAGCAATGTGAGTAGGCCTTTTACTTAGATGTTCTAGGTAAAACAATTTGTTCATATGTTGTTAGAGATGTTCCAAGAGGAGGGTCTGTAAAAAATAAATCATTCTGGTAGGATCAATATATTATTTTGCACCCATATTTTAGAGCGAAATATTTTGAGGAATCAAGTTTATGTGTCATTTTTACTACTCCCACCTTGAAAATTTCTAGAGAAAAGCTTTAGGATCCATCTTGAGGCCTTGAATGACCACATTCTTTGGTCTCAACCTTATTATGGAGCTTGATTTCATAATTCACATACTTATTGATAGAAAAAAAATTCCCAACAATAGTTTGTGACTCTCTATGGTATGAGGTCCCAATGGGACCTCACAGGATTTGGTATGAGACGACAATTCAAATTTTCGCTCAGCTCCCATGCTTAGTTGTGTGTAAGTACTATGAGATGTGTGTGATCATTACAATGATGGGTTCACCTATGGGGCTAGTAGCTATATTGAATACAATAATGCAATAATTATAACCTATTTAAAGTGGGAAATTGATGAGAAAATTTGAGGTGATGAGTAATTAATTACAAATATCCACATTTAAGGTTTGTTTATTATAAACTTGGAAGGCATTTCACACTTAGCTTATCAAAACAAGACATAAAATAGTAATTAACCAAACCAATAAGTACCCAATGTAGAAGGAAACCAAATTGAAACCAATTACAAGGGATGATACTTCCCAAGGATCAAATGTGCAATTTTTCTTCTCCAACAAGTCCTTATTAAGTATCTTTTGAATCTGAAATCCATTGCAGGCAGCTGTCAAATTTGTTAGCGAGTAATTAAGGAGAATGTTAAGAATATATAGCCTATTCATTGGTTGTCGTAGTTTATTATTTACCTCTTTAAATGTGACAATTTCCTACTCAAGTGGAAAGGATAGCTCATATGTATTTTGTTTCTTATTGTGTTGTTATGACTGCTCTACCTATTCTCTCATTTGGACATTTTCAGTAACAAGTTGATGAAATAGTTGTTGCATTGACTCCAATCGGTCCTCACTTTTGCTTAGTCAAGCTTGTTGTAGTTTATCCATAACTAAACTTATGAAATTAGTCTAGACAACATCCTTTTGTTTCTTTTTTCATAGCTTGATAATCTCCCTCCTCATTATCTTCCACCTCATATAAGTTTCTCTAGAGACAACATGAAATAGTTGAAATACCTAAATATTCAATACATATTTTGGATCATATGTTAGTTGAGTCAGTTTAAGTTATTGCGTTAAGGTAAAATTCCCCTTCATTTTCATTCATTTATAATTGTGTATTTTCTTATGTGTTCTTATGTTATCTTTTTAAAATATACATATTTCAAATTTTGTTGAGTTTATAAGTTTAAAAACATAACAAATACATATCATCATACAATAAAAAAAACATGGGAAGTATACTTTTTACTCAATTTGCATAGGATACAATGTATTTCCTTTGGGTAACAAATATCATATTGGGAAAAATATCCTTTGGATGTAGAAATTTATATGGGGAAGAAACACTCTCCTTTGAAGGGTATTGGTCATTGCATTAATTCAAATACATAATTTTTCAATATACTTAAAACAAAATATGATCTCTCAAAAATGTTTCTTATATCCATAAGACATAGATTAAACTCAAATAGCAAATGAAGTCATAAATGAAGGAAAATGGGTAGTAATTAGAAATGGAAAGCTATTATTAGGGATAGATACCATAATGATACTAATGATTTGGAATTTAGGACATTATCAACCCATTCTAAGAATTGTCAACTATTTACGTGGCATAAATTTTGTTTGCTAAGTTTTTTCTTGATGGAGCAAACATTTTATGTTTCGTGAAAACATGAAGTACATATTATGACCTAGTGATATAGTCTTATCTGTCATTGGGATAGGTATATCTAACTTGGAATGTCAACCTTTTTAAAATATAATAGGACATGTTTCCTCTCATTGATATTAAAACCAAAACCTAAAAATTGTGCTACGTAGGCCAATCAGAGATTAAGAATTACAAACAAATATTATGAAGGAATAAGATAAAAGGAGATTGGTAAGGGATTTTTTTATTTTTTAGAAATAGTAAAACATTATTATTTGAAGGGAGAGTCTTAAAAGGGCTTCCATGAGGATAATATTTTTAAATATGATGATACACTTACATGATTATCCAATTTATCTGTAAATTTATTTCCAGTTCTTCTGATGTGGGTTGGGATGATCATCAAAATGGAAGGAAGCAGAAATGCTACTCATATGAGTAGTATTTCATGTATCAAAATACAAGACATTCTCTAGTTTAGGTGCATTATAGGATTCATTTGATTACGTGTATAACAAGTTGAGAATCTCCCACCTCATAAGTTTGGTCTAGCCTTGAGTCTAGGAAATCAGTAGTACATCTTGGAAGGCTTTCAATTTTACTATGTTATTACTATTATATCCCACAAAACATATATAAATGTACATATGGTATCCCAAATTATCCATGAAGTTACACCCATATCCTACCTTTCTTTTGTTGACCTCATGGTGATAAGCTTTTGATGTAACATTCCTCATGTATCCCAAACCTTATGCTATAGTTGATCATATGTTTCTCTACATTTTGATCTTGTTCCTGCTATAGTTGTCCTCAATTCTCTTGTCATCCAAATTGTACGTTGGAGTTGTCCACTTGTCTTGTTGATGCACTCTACTTTCCTTCGGCTACAAAATCCCCTTTTCACATTAGTATCTCTTCTCTTAGGCATCTGCCTCATCAACATCTGTAACCTATTAATTTCATTATGTAGCTTTATCCTTCCTAAAAATCTAACACACCTCCTCCTAATCCTCACTAGAACAATAGAAGGAGATGGTCACAATGCTAACCCGAGATCTAAGGTGCCAATATGGAAATCGAGTCTAGAAATTTCAATATTTTTGACTAGCTCAAATCCACAGATGGAAACCACCATTGCATACATCTCATCAAGATGATTATGTCGATATAAAATTGTACTTGAATCTGACCTTTGGATCAAGTGATATGACCACTTGAGATTCTGTTAAATAAAAAATCTTCTCATCATCGACCATGCCACATGGCATCCACATGGCAACCACATGGCAACGACTTCACTACCATAGCCAACCTACCAATGACACCTTGAAATGGTTTAGTGGCTACTAACCCATTCATGGTTTCGGTTCCACATCATCATATATATATATATATATATATATATATATATATATATATATATATATATATATATATATATATATATATATATATATATATATAGATATAGATATAGATATATATTAATTAACGAGGCAACTACTAATGGAAACATTTTCATTTTCCAGGTTTTGTTACCCATCTACTTCTCACTTGCACACCCGTGAATTGCTTCGAGATCAGTCTTTTAGACTTCATAGTCGGTAGAAGTGTTAATGAAGACCATATCAAGAAAATGTGACTTGTATGTGAATTGTTTTTGGTTTCTATATTGCTATTTGTAAAATAAAAAAATGGAAGGGTGTTAGGAATAAAGTTTATTTTAGAGATTGGTTGGCGATTTCTTGAAGGTTTTTGGGACATTATCTCAACGACTAACTCCAAAATTAGAGTTTGTTGGATTTATTCCAACTATATGTGTATCATATTTGTGATCGAATAACAAGTGTGAAAAGAAATACTTTTGAGCATAACATTGTTCTTTCTATAAATCAAACAAATATTAAACTAAATAAATATAGAAATTTGATAAACAAATATTAATCTACCACATACAAGAACTCTCTCCTTACTAGTTTCTGATGATGGGTCAATACAAAGAGTGTCACCATCGCACATATGAAGATATTTAGAGGAACCCTCTCATTATGGGATCATAATTATACATTCTCTACAAAGACAAAACTTGAAAACAACCTGATAACATTCAACAACTAGATTGTCTCTCACTTTATCCAAGCTTCGATAAGGTGTGTATTGCATGTCTCATAAAGCCACTGGAGACTTTAATATTTAGTTGAAAAATTCAAATTAAGTTCTATATCAATTCATCCTCAGCAAAAGTCTCACACCTTTCCAGATCTTGTTTGTGGTTGATTGGCACCACGTCTCCTTAAGCACATGTCAAAATGTTTTGAAAAAATAGTTTAGAAACATTGAATTGGGTAGGATTTTAATGGGTCTATCCACTTCATTCATAGTGAACAACACTATGTCAATCATCACTCATTGCCATACATTGCTCTACAATGTTTTCTTGACGATATGTTTTGCTTCCATAAATCAAACCTTTCAAGCATTAAATTTATTTATATATAAATTCAGAATATGCTAAAAGTTAGTTTGTTGTTGTTTAATGAAACTTGTAGTATGCATCCTTTTCATGCTTAATACTATTGGACACTTTGATTTTCTAATTGATATTAATGGTGCAAACAAGAGGATACATCTCTACACATATGAATATGTGATATGTATATTATGTGTAGTACATAATTGTATGTGATTGTTATTATTATCATTTTATTGTTAAATGATGTAAATAGAATATGCAAAGCCTGGTTTTCACATGGACCAAATTCTAATTTTATGATTTATTTTTAAATAGATAAACTATAGTAATAGTAAAGATAATTTCATTTTCATAATTTGTAACTTGAGAAGGAAAAAAAAATAGTTAGTTAAAAGAACTCTATCCATGTATTATATATTTCAACATAACTTAGTAATATAATGGTCATAGATTCTGAATGAAGAGTGAAAAAATTATAATGATTTTATAAAGTCAAAACACCTCCATCTATTTGTATGTGTTCCAATTTTTCTTCTACTCCTTTTATCTATATTTCCATTTTTTTGATCTTCCGTTACCTTTTTCATGTCGCACTCAGTCGAAATTATATCTCATTCTAAAAACTCTCGATTGAATACAGTCAAATGAGGATTTTTTTTGTTTAATAAGATCAGAATACTTCGAACATTGGGATTTATTATGAATATGATGGGAAGACACTCCCCTACAATTTGAATTGATATAGAAATGAGAAAGAGATGGAAATACCCCAAACCTCACCCATTGACATAAGCTCAAAGATTCCTTCGTAATCACCTTTGCTTTCATAAAACTAAGTAAGCATTTTGATATCATTATAATACTCATCATGTTTTCAGGAGAAGGGACCTCCACATGAAAATTGTGTAAATTGTTTTGGAAAAGACATTAATCATCTTTTTGAGGAAAATTATCAACGTAAGAAATCACTTAAACATGCTATAAAAGATGTTCATTATTTTAAATACTCAATAAAATTTGTAGTTACCATGTTTTTTTTTTTTTTGAAGGCATGAAAAAAATTTCAATTTTAAAATACAAAAATATATATATATTCTATATATTTAATAAAAATAGGTCAATTTTTCAATTGAGATATTGATTAAAATTAAAATTACAAACTATACCAATACTAACAAACTAGAAATAAATTGACATTAATATCTTCATTCATGATTTTTACATTTTTTTAGAACACTTTTAATAACTAAAACAATTGAAATTGATGCCTTAGTATTAATAAATGTAAGATTATAGATATAGGTATTAAAAAAAAAAGCATAAACATTTTTCATATCTGATCATTTTCTTCTTAGCTCAGAAATTTACGATAAAAATATGTATATTGAAATTTACATGCGAGAGC
Source organism: Pinus tabuliformis (assembly GCA_031772625.1). Classification (NCBI taxonomy): domain Eukaryota; kingdom Viridiplantae; phylum Streptophyta; class Pinopsida; order Pinales; family Pinaceae; genus Pinus; species Pinus tabuliformis. Next base: position 1,396,582,553 of record CM062804.1, read on the forward strand.
AGCCACCTCCGATACATATTAATAAATTGTAGTTTAATCCAAATACAAGAATTCAATATGTCTCTAGTTTGAGCATCATCGTGTTTAAAATCAAAATCAAACGGAATATTTTACTATTAAAAACTGAAAATCCATCATAATATTTTGAAAGCCGCAAAATGAATGAGATAAAGCTAAAAACCCTCCTAGAATTAGAATTGAATTCCAGCACCTAAATCCACATCATCGATGTGGAAGTTACATCATGGAGAGAAGTTGACATGGTCTACAGGAGTTTGATCAGGGTTGAAGAGCCCAAAGTGACGCTCCGTCCCATACCCCACTTTGTTGTCTTAATTGAAAAGAGTGAAGATATAGGTCTCCATTCCCACTCCTGTTCTCTTGGGTGTCCCTTCATTTGATAGTACATATTGAATGAGATTATTGTTGTAAGTCTGAGCATTCTTAACTGTGGCCATCTCGTCACCAGGTGAAGTCAATCCTCTTTCAGTAATAATGAGTGCAATGTTGGGATATCTGAAGGCTTCGATTGTAGACAAAATAGAATCCACCATGGCTTCGAATAAGTTGCAATAATAATGACCTTCATCTTGCATCCCTAGAGCCGTGGACTTGAACAATGAATAATCCAAAGAAATTCTTTTGTCGTCGAAGTAGCTGAACTATGGATACAAATTTTCCATCAAGGGAGCCTCAGTATTTGACATAAGTTTCAGCATAGAACTCCTGGCATCCTTCAAGTCATGTCTGAAAGCACACTGAGAAGGTGGGAAGCTGGGATTTCGAGGTTTTTTTCTAAAGGATTTAGTTGTAGAGGATGTGAGCATGAAGAGTGCCAAGCGGCTGGACTTCAAAGGCGTTAAAGGTGTGAGGAAGCCACGAACATTTTTCTTAAGGAAGCATAGATTGGGAGTGTCCCATGCAATGTTTCTCAATGAGTACGAGCATTCGTCGTTGTTGGATTCCCCACCCTTAGATCCTCGAAGTGCTAGAAATGTTGATAAGGGTTTGAATGAAGAACCTGGTAATCCTCATTCTCATGGTGATGATTACAAGAGAAGGCTAGGGAGTAGTAATAGAAAGGGTAATTTTGAGATGGGGAAGGATGATTTGGGTAAAAGTAATAAGTCGGCTAGTCACAAAAGGGATGGTGGAGATGATGACTCGGTGCCCGAGACGGATTAAATGAAGAGGGTTTGGAGGGATTTTGCGGACCATAATGGTAAGTATTCTAGAAGGAGCCTAGATAATGATAGAAATGATGACAGGAAGTATGATAGAGGGGTTCCAGGCCTCAGGAGTATGAGCGGAGTAAGAGCCCTAAGAAATCTTTCAGGGAGAAAAGTGATAGGGATGGATTTCATTATGAGAGGGATTCCAAGGAGTATTTGACTCTGGAGAAGGCCAAGAAGGAAAGGAGCTAATTTGGTGAAGCATTCAAGTGGAAGGGTCACTGTAATGATTTAGATCGCTTGAAGTGGTTTCGTGATGGTGGGATGGACATGAAGGATTCTTATGAGAGGAATGGTAGTAATGATCAGTTGGACTGTGATTGTGAAAGGGACCGGGATAGGAATAGGGATCGAGATGTGGAAGGAAATGTGAAAAGTAGTGAAGGTAGCCAAGGCCCCAGTTATGTTCAAAAAAGTTTGGTTGGGGGATTGGGTGTACATGGCTCTTTAGGGGACTGGCGTACTTTTGATGGGCATAAAGTGTAGGAGAGAAGATCCTCAGATTCCTATAATTTGACTCAACTAAAAGGAGGAATGGACTCCGGTCATAATAGAATGATAGATGGAGGTAGGAGGGCAGAAGGGTGGGCTATGGATAGTCATTATGCAGGACAATCAGAATCAGCTAGCGAAGGTCAGAATGGGGCACAAGTCAAAACATTGGTTGATGGAAGAACCTCTCATAATAGGGATTCCGATATGAAGTCTTTGGATAAATTAGTGCTACGACAAGATGATCCACCTTCTCAAAAGGGTCGCTTATCAAAGGTGAATCTTAAGGTAGGTGGAGTTACTCATACTATTCATGCAAATTCTATTGGCAATCTAGGAGGAACCAAATAAAAGGGTTTGGAAGCCTCATGTGCATATGTGTTATGACCCTATAATGTACCTTTATGCTCATACTTTTTGCTATCATTACATCCTTTTCCCACTCATATTTAAACCTACATTGTCACCTTAATCTATTTTTCTAGAGGTATATAACGTTTCTTCTCTTTGCTATATTTTTAATTTGTTTTACATGTAATTTTACATTACTTTCATACTTAGCCATTAATCAGAAATATATAGTTGCTGAAATAGTTTGAAGACTACAGTTAATATATCGTTGTTGCTTGAAGACCACATTGCTGAAATAGCTAAACAGTATGCAAATCCCGTTGCTGAAGATTCCTTCTTTGGGGAATAGGGTCATGTTCTCTATTACAGCATAGTTAGTATTTTCTTTTGCAGATCACTGAAAGGTTCCTTTTTCCGAGGTTGTTGTTTCTTAATATAATCTAGGATTCTTCTGATGATTTTTTTCCTTTGAATCTTGAATTCTACAATAGAAAGATTGCTTTTACTGTAATTCAAAGTAGAGCTTCAGTCTATTCAAATCAAGGTGTGATTAGTGCAACTTTTACTACAACTTTGGATTGCTTTTGAGATTGAGCATATACAATGTGTGATTGCCTTTGAAAAATAGACTTCCCTGGGTTGACAATTTATGTAACACTTGACTGTTTTAATTAATAAACAATTATAGTGACCAACATTTTGGCATCGTTGCCAGGGAAGGCAATTATAGATTTAAAAAGCATTTATGTTTTTCTTTCAGATGTCCAGATTGCATGAGAGGATGCGGAGCCCCCAAGAAAACTAACCCTATAGGTGGCAGGGGAAGAGGAAGGGGAGGATGAAAGACCTTTATCGACAAGATTATATCAAAATCTGAATTTTCTGTTCCTTAGTGACAAAGCTCTTGAAAACCAAAGCCTCAACCTTCCTCTCAAGCGAACTTCAAAATAGAGAAAGAGATTATGAGCCCTGAAACAATTGAGAAACCAGCAAAAAACATTGAGGATCGAGCAAGTACAGTAGGGGAACAAACAGAAGAAACCATGGATGAGTATAATGAAGAACTACACCATGAAGAACAGGTAGGTCCTGAGGGGGAGGTACAAGATGAAAACTCTCTTTCTACCTTAGGATTTCCTATTGGTGATCTTCCTAGAGGAGTAGTTCCTATGAAGAATATTCCACTTTCAGTTTTACCTAACTTTCATGGTTTATCTTCTGAAGATCCTGATGAATTCCTTTTCGAGTTTGATATATTATGCAGAAGTTATGATTACAATACCAATGCTTAAAAATTAAAACTTTTTCCAGCAACATTAAAGGGAAATGCATTAAGATGGTTCATGAGTCTTGGAGATCATGTAATAACAACATGGGATCAAATGAAACAGATATTTCTGCACAAAAATCAAGACTATTGCTGAAAAAGAGAAAAAAAGAGGAACTATTACAGATGATACATAAAGAGGATGAAAATCTGGAGGACTTTGTGGAAAGACTATAGTATAATCTACAAAGATCCAGTCACCGCACTGTAAGTATAGATATTCTTAAAAAAATATTATTAAAACGAGTAAGTGATGACTGTCTAGATATGCTAAATATGCTTGGTAAAGGGGAGATATCTAAAGAATCATATGATGAAATTGTTAACCTATGTAAAAGATGTTCAAGAGGAGCTGTAAGGAATAGATCAAACAACATGGATACCACATTTTCAAGAGTTCAAAGATCAGCCAGTGGAGGAGCAATAAGAGCCGAAATAGGTAATTTACTTAAGGATTTTAAAATTGAAATGTGAAGTTCTTTTTCTTCACAAATTAACAACTCACAGATTAAAAAGAAACAAGCCGAAGCAGAAGCGGCTTTGTCCATATTTTGCCCCAAATGTAGAGAAAAGCACCCACTAAGGGAATGCCCATTGGAAAAAATGCCAATTTGCACCCTTTGTGATAAGGATCATGAAACTCAACAATGCCCTTCTTTACCAGGAATCAAAGCAGCATTACAACCAACCGATGAAGAAGCTGAAGTTGTCTATCTGTTGACACAGAGAAGGAAATGGCAACTGTGAGGACAAGGTATGAATCCTAATATGCCATTTACATCTTCTAATCATTGGAATAATTATCCTTCTTTTATTCAAGCAAATTACCCTCTCTTTAACCAAATGCAATACCCACCATTCAATCAAGTGAATTACCCACCCATGCAACAAACAAACCCTCCCTTTGTAGACCCAACAATGTGGACTCCATGGCCTCCACAACAACAACCTCACTTTAACCAATGGAATCCAAATTGGAGAGGTCAACAACCCCCATTTCCAAATAAATTTCCTCAATTTCAATCACAAATTCAGCAACCACTCCCTTTACCATCAGGTGCTCCACTGAATAATCAAATGATCCAACCCCAACTACCTATACAACCTAACCCTAACCCCAATAATAAGGCTATGCAGTTTAATGATATTCAAAACCAGCCTATACTTTTTGTTTTCCTTGCACAATGCAATGATATTCATTTACGATCTGGGAAAATGGTAGAACCTATCATTGATGATGTTACCTCTTTTGATTCTCATAAAGAAGAAATAAAAAAAACACGATTCACCTGAAGAGGTACAACCACCTTCTAATACTATTGCTGAAATAGCTGAACCACCATTCCTTGAGCATTTATCTTTGACTAAAACTCCTGAGCCACCAGCTTTCAATCTTCTATGGGAATTACAAAGTCTCTACATCAAAATTCCACTATTACAGGCACTAAGAGATGTACCAATCTATGCCAGAACTATGTGAGACATTTGTGTTACAAAACCCGGTAGGAAAACTAAAGATCCCCTCACAGTTCTTGTCATGGGTGATCTGTCAGCGCTAATGTCGGGTAAAGCTCCTCCAGTTAAATATGGTGATCCCAGCCATCCTACTATCACAGTGCAAATTGGAAAAACAGTAATTCCTCGAATTCTGGTAGATTTAGGCACTGCTATCAATATTATGACTCTTGAAACTTCAAAACTGTTACAACTGAAGAATGGAATCAGAGATACCCCAACCATTCTAGAATTAGCTGTCTGTTCTACAATCAAACCAGAAGGAGTTATTGAAGACCTAATCATCTCAGTTGAGTCCTAGAATTATCCAGTTGACTTTGTGGTATTGCAACCTAAAACAAAGTTGGGGGTTCATCCTCTAATTTTGGGTAGGCTTTGGCTAGCCACATCAGATGCCTTGATCAGCTGCAGATCTAGTTCAATGACAATTTCCAATGGATATGAAACCAAACAGCTTACTCTCTACGCTCATGCTACACCCTTGATTAATAATGAAAATTCCTTATGGGTGGACTATGATGATCAAAATACTCAACCTATCTTGACTATCAAACAAGCTTTAAGCCTTAAAGATGCCACTGAGGATGAAGTAATTAATAATTTTATTTGTGAACCCGCCTCTGTGATTCCAGAAACACATAATCAACTAGCTGCACTTTTGGAGTTAGATACCCAGGAAAAGCTTAATTCTGAAGACCCACCCCAAACATCAGCTACCATCTCCTCTAAAATTATACTAGTATAAATTGAACCTGGAAAAACACTGAATATAAACCCCAAATTGACAGTTGTTGAAACACAACAATTAATGAAGTTACTTCTTGAAAATAAGGAAGCATTTGCGTGGGACTATACAGATATGAAGGGAATCTCTCCTGAATTATGTACTCATCGTATCTATATCAAGGAAGATTGTCAACTGATCTGTCAACCTCAACGATGAATGAACCCTAATTTAAGGGAAATTGTTAAAGAGGAACTTCAAAAATTGCTTAATGCAGGGTTTATATATCCTATATCTGACAGTGAATGGGTTTCCCCGTTGGTAATAGTTCCTAAGAAAAATAGGAAATGGAGAGTGTGTGTAGATTATAGAGCCTTAAATAAATCCACTCAAAATAATCACTTTCTGTTACCATTCATTGATCAAGTGTTAGATAGTTTGTCAGGGAAGAAATTCTTCTCTTTCTTAGATGGTTTCAGTGGGTATAACCAGATCAAAATTGCACCCCAAGACCAAGATAAGACCACTTTTACCAGCCCCTTGGGAACCTTTGCTGATAGATTCCTCCCATTTGGGCTATGTAATGCACCAACAACCTTTCAAAGAGAAGTTAGAGGAATCTTTTCTGATATGATTAATGACTCTGTGGAAATTTTTATGGATGATTTTACCCCTTATGGTGTCTCTTTTGAGGAGGCACTACAAAATCTTGAGAAAGTACTTAACCAATGTATACAAGCCCACCTCTCCTTAAGCACCAAAAAATGTCATATGATGATGAGTGAAGGAGTGGTACTTGGACATTTTATTTCATCTCAAGGAATTCAGGTAGATCCATCCAAGATACAAGTCATTGAGAACCTTCCTATTCACAAAAACCAAACAGAAGTGAGAAGCTTCTTAGGACATGCTGGATACTACAGAAGATTTATCAAATTTTTTTCCAAAATAGCTTCTCCTTTGTTTGTGTTACTTATGAAAAATGTTGAATTCAAGTGGACTAATCTTTTCCAGGAAGCATTTGATGCACTCAAACATCAGTTATCTACAACTCCTATTCTAAGGGGACCTGATTGGGCACTTCCCTTTCATATATCCTCTGATGCTTCGGATACTGCAATTGGAGTTGTCTTGGGACAAGAAGAAAATCATCTCCCCTATGCTATCTATTTCATTAGCAAGAATATGAGTCCTGCTGAACTTAACTACACAGTTACCAAAAATGAATTTTTAGCAGTTATCTATGCTATTAATAAATTTCGACATTACATCACTGGTTATTCTACTTTTATCCATACTGATCACTTAGCTATTAAATATTTAATGAAAAAATCTGTCACAAATGCTCGAGTCACCAGATGGTTACTATTATTACAAGAATTTGATATTACAATTGTAGATCGACCAGGAAAAGAAAATGTAGTTGCTGATTTTCTTTCTCAGTTAACACCTGATGATAATACTCCAGTAGATGATTCCTTTCCTGATGAATATTTATTTGCATTATCTACTCACTCACCATGGTATGCAGACATTGCTAATTATTTGGTTGTAGGGAAGTTACCACCACACCTATCCCACCGAGAGAAAAGAAAAATCATTCAACAAAGTGCTCGGTATAGCTGGATAAGTGGGTGTCTTTTCTACACAGGACTTGATCAAGAAATCTGAAGATGCATTAGAGAAGATGAGGTTTATGATGTACTAAAAGCTTGTCATGATGGCCCTTGTGGAGGGCATTTTGCTGATAAAAGAACGGCACATAAAATTCTCAGGATGGGTTATTATTGGCCCTCACTTTTTAAAGATGCAAAGAAATATGTCCGGGCCTGTGATAGTTGTCAAAGAATGGGTCAACCTAATCATAGAGATGAAATGCCATTAAACCCCCAGGTAGTACTTGAACCATTTGAAAGATGGGCCTTAGATTTTGTAGGACCCATTAACCCTCCATCCAATCAAAAAGTTTATATATTGGTCTGCACAGATTATATGACCAAATGGGTGGAGGCTAAAGTACTCCTTAGAGCTACTAAAGAAGTTGTTCTAGCTTTCTTATTTGAAGATATCTTTCTCAGATTTGGAGTGCCTAGAGAATTAGTTAGAGATGGAGGACCTCCTTTCACCTCTCATGGTTTTAAATCCACCCTTCAAAAATATCATATTCACCATAGAATGACTACACCATACCACCCCCAAGCCAATGGACAGGTGGAAAGCACAGACAAAGTAATAGAAGCCATTTAAAAAAAAACAGTGAAGGAAAACCAGAAGGATTGGTCTCAAAGTCTCCCTGAAGCATTGTGGGCTTACAGAACTACCTGGAGAAACACTACAGGATTCTCTCCCTATGAATTAGTTTATGGTAAAAGTGTTGTCTTTCCTATGGAATTTGAAATCAAAACCTTAAGGACATCTTTAGCTGTTAACGTTGATTTGACTGATGCACAGACAACTAGGTTGCAGCAGCTCAATGAATTGGATGAAAAAAGATTAGATGCCATTCATCAGACAACTATGATTCAACAACAAAGAACAAAATGGCATGATAAAATCATCAAGCATGAGAAATTCCAAAAAGGTAATTGGGCTTTATTGTATGATTCTCAGTTTAAATAATTTCAAGGGAAACTACGTACAAGATGGCTAGGATCTTACGAAGTGGATACTATTTTCCCCAATGGAACAATAAGGCTCCTAACAATTGATGACTCTAAAACACCGTTATTAGTGAATGGCCATCCGCTCCATCTATACCAGCACCCCATTTCCAAAGAAGATTTTAAGGCCACATGTGTGGCAGATTCACATTATCTCTTTTAAGAGGAGCCTCCTATCCCTCACTGCATTTAATTTTTCTAAATTTTAGTTTTAGTATTACATTAAATTTCTTTTACTAATAATCCCTGCCAAGGGATGGTATGTTACAACTGATTATTTTGCATATTATCAATCCAGAAAAGGCCTACCAAGAAAGGATAATCTTACTACAACAATATCCAAGCTTTATCTTGTGAAGCATTGCTCCCTCTTTCTTCAATCCATTGATCTTCAACATCCCCATCATTGATCCCCTCTCATTTCTTGTTCCTTTCCATTCCCTGTCCCCATTTTTCCCGTTGCTGAAACACTATTTCTTCAGCAATATTTTCCATTATTGAAATATCACTCTTCAGCAACATTTCTCCCCATTTTCCCACTGTTGAAACACCATTCTAGAGCAGCATTGTCCCCATTTTTCCCGTTGCCAAAATACCATTTCTTCAGCAATATTTTCCATTATTGAAATATCACTCTTCCACAACATTTCTCCCCATTTTCCCATTGCTGAAACACCATTCTACAGCAACATTGTCCCCATTTTTGCCATTGCTAAAACACCATTTCTTCAGCAATATTTTCCATTGTTTAAATATCACTCTTCAGCAACATTTTCCCCATTTTCCCATTTTCGAAACACTACTCTGCAGCAACATTTTCCACATCTTTTCCATTGCTGAAACACCATTTCTTCAGCAATATTTTCCATTGTTGAAACATCACTCTTCAACAACATTTTTCCATTCTTTTCCTGTTGCTGAAATACCACCTTTTCAGCATTGTCCATTTCTCCATTGCTAAGACATGACTATTCAGCATTTCCTGTCATAAAAACATCTTCTTCAGCTCTTTCACTCTCACTTCTCCTATTTTTCATGCTACATTCTATCCTTTCACTACCTTCTCCCATGATTAAACAAACCCTTGATACAATTTCTCTCATAATTCCAAAGTTTCTTCCATGATTACTGCAGATCTATTATGAATAGGCACTATATTTTTCGAAGTATGAATCAAAGGTAAAGATGAGGTATGTAAACTTTATATGTAAATACAATTGAACTATGGTTAATGAGAAGATTCTGATTCATTATTACCATGATCCCCATACACTTAAAGTCATTATTTCAGCCGTAGTTGGGGGGAATATCGAAACTTTATGCCATCATTTCACACGAACTGACTATCGTCACTTCTTTTTACCCATTATCTCGTCTTTTCACCATCATTTACATGTCCTCATCCACAAAACTTACTCTGTTTGGGTGCGGTTACTCGCCTCTGTGACTGTGCATTTTACTGAGCTGAATAGCTATGGGAGGTCCTGCTATACGATATGAACCCGCCACGACAACCCTGCTAGAATTGTATCCAAAAGTCTACCAAATCTTTGAGCAGGCAGGCTGGCTAGGTTATTTTCAGAGGCTCCAAGGATTTGATCAACAACAGGTTCTTCAATTTTCTCGGAATCTTTAAGAAGACCATTCTATTATTCGAAGGCTTCGGATTCTAGCCACAGAGGATGATATAACACAGGTTTTAGGTCTTCTTGTCATTGGCATTTGCTAGTTCAGCCGCAAACACATTATTCTTAATGCCCAACAAGATTTTCTCTTGCCAGGAGAACAAGTTGAGCTTAAAGCCCGAGGTGTTCAACTTAGCTAATTGCCGCCTCATTGGTTGCAGAGTTTGTCAAGCACTTCCTTACCTGTGAAGGCCGATGCAAGGTAGTTTACCAGTATGGCTTTGTCTTGTTATCTTATTTACGACATGCTAGACTGGTGAATATTCCATATTATCTGCTTGGATGTCTTATAAATATGTCACATTATTGTAGATAGGTTAAAAACCCCATCCTTTCCCTCACTCATCACCATCTCGTTCAATTACTCATCTAAAAGGGTTTCTCCCAACAAAACCCTCCCCTAAACAATCCACCCATAAACCCTCAGGAAGCTATTGAACATCCTAAAAACCCTCATGAAGAGCAACCACAAAACCTTCCTGATCCTCCAGAAATACCTATTAATCCACCTACGGATCCAATTGATCCAATTAACCCTCCTACCATATCAAGTCCACCCCACAATTTACCAGAATCATCTACTCCTACTGTTCATATCCCTAGTGATGATTCTCAAGCAGATAAACCTAATAACCCTCCCTACTTCATCGCTGAGGAAAATCCCACTCGCAAAAGAAAGAAGCAAACTACTACTACTTTTCTACCTAGAAGGCGAATGAGGGCTTCAATCAAAGCATCAACCACTCTTGATAGCCCTCCCCACTCCATTACGAAGGAAAAACCTACTCAAAAAAGAAAGAAGCAAACTACTACGTTTCCTACCTTTTTACCTTGAAGATGAATGAGGGCTTCAACCAAAGAAGCAACTACTGCCACTATGCTAAACCCCCGACCCATTTTGCTAAAAGCCCATACACCTCCACCCTCCCAAATCCTGGAAATTTCACTTGTTTCACCCATGGGGACTGAAACACAAGAACTAGATGCCTAGGGTGCTGCGACATTATTTTCTTCACATCAAGTAGCTATCACACAAGAACTAGCTACTCATTCAGTAGCCGCTACACAAGAACCAGCTACAGATTTTGTTCTTGAAACGTAAGAACTAGCTACTGATTTTGTAGCTGTTACACAAGAACCAGCTACTCATTCAGTAGCTGTCATACAAGAACCAGCTACTCATTCAGTAGTTGTCACACAAGAACCAGCTACTCATTCAACAGCTGAAACACAAGAACCAGCTGTTGATTTTGTTCCTGCTATACAAGAATCAGATGCCCAGGGTGCTGCAACACTATTTTCTTTACATCAAGTAGCTGAAACACAAGAATCAGCTGCTGATTTTGTAGCTGCTCCACAAGAACTAGCTACTGAGGCTGTGACCATTACACAAGAACTAGTCACCCCTCTTGATACACCTATGACAGATCAACAACCAGAACCAACAATGGCTTCTCTCTTACAAGAGAATGATTTTCTAAGATCAGAACTAGAAGCTTACAAGCAAGAGCTGGTAATGGCAAAGGAAGCCTATGATAGGGAACTTAATTTGTATACCTTAGCTCGCGCAGCAGCCATGGCAGAGGAAAACACAATAGTTTAAATCCCATAGTTTATGATCAAATAGGCTACAAATTGGTTCAAATCCCAATGCCTGGAGCTTCCCTTGCACCTACGTATTTTGTAGTTAAAAAAGAGGAATGCCCTACTGTTACACAAGAACCTTTAGGACGTTCAAAAAGTCCAAAAAGTGAAGCTAATCTACAGCAACCCTGGCCTACAGCAACTATTAAATTTGAAGCTCCTGTTAAATCTGAAGCTCCTGTTTTTATTAGTGAAGCGGTTTAAACTTTGCCTCATGATGCAACTTTTCTTTTGGATCAATCTACTCAAATTCTGCCTATTAATGAACCTGCCCCTCTTGGCAAGATTAGTACCCCTACTTTTGTGGAACAAGCCACTCGGACTCTACCTCAGCCTACCACTTGCAATGCCGGAACACAAACTCAACCATGGAATGAGCAGGTAATAATGAACAAATGGAAGAAGGAGTCTGTTATTACACAGGACAAAATATTGCAGGAGCACAAACTACTTTGGCTGAACCACATATATTCAAACTGGGAAGGTTTGGAGCAAACACTCCAAGAATCTCGTGCCCATAAAAAGAAGAATGAGGAGTAAAAAAGCAAATTGATTTTGATGTTCGATTTGCTACAAAAATTGTTGGCTGCTAGGAAACCATCCCTAAATTACTCTCTTTTCCTTACAAAACGACTTGCATTGTTTCAAATGAAAGAAATCAAAGATGGAAGACCCTATGTAGTGTTCAAACCAACATATTTTGTTCAAACTTTTGCAGAAGCCTCTACTAGTGATCAAAATCTACTATGTGAGTTATATCTTCATAATGAAGCCATTCCTGAGGACAGACAGCTTAATCTTAATCCTCTTGTTGGTGATATCCAGATTCGGGCACTTGCCTCCTTTCTTGCCAACCAGATTACGTGGTAGAATGCTTTTCTAGCTACCATGCATAATGAAGATAACTGTCTCCTCTAGATACAGCTAGAGCCACAGAACGTTGCCACCTTTGTTGTAGAATATTATCAATTTTTGAAGAAACTAGGGATGATTCAACATATGCGGCAACTATAGGCAATAGTACTTCAGGATTGTCAACAGTTTATTAAATCCAAAGAGACTATTGCCCTAAAAGAAAATAACATGTTTTGGAAACAATCTTCTGAGGAAAGGCAGGAGCACAATCCCTTTAGTCCTACCAATCTTGAGACAGCAATCTTCCAGGTACCCAGTTACAACAAATGTGTCCAGCAATGTGCTGAAAATTGGATAGGTTATCAGTTCCATTATCCCATTCTGTGGATCCCAGCACAGAAGTAGCAGGGTCATCACAGGTTGCCCAAGAAGGTTGAAGTAGCAGCCTAGAAAAGGCTACACTATGCTCAAGGATTCAGAGCTCCAACAGATAATACTTTCTACATTTATTTCTTAAGTAATTTGCATGCCAAAAGTCAATATCTGGATTCTGATTCAGATTGAGGTTGCCTGAGGACATGCAACATTTTTAGTTGGGGGGGATGTTAGGACCCTATAATGTACCATTTTTCTCATACTTTTTGCTATCATTACATCCTTTTCCCGCTCATATTTAAGCCTACATTATAACCTTAATCTATTTTTGCAAAGGTATATAATGTTTCTTCTCTTTGATATATGTTTAATTTGTTTTACATGTAATTTTACATTAATTTCATACTTAGCCATTAATCATAAATATATAGTTGCTAAAACAGTTTGAAGACTATAGTTAATATATCGTTGCTGCTTGAAGACCACGTTGCTGAAACAGTTAAACAATACACAAATCCTGTTGCTGAAATAGTCTGTGATTTGTGATGCTGAAATAGTATTTCATATATAGCAATAACAAGAAAAGATAATTAAAGGAGCTGTTACACTGGCCACAATAGATACACCTCAAAGCCAGAACCATTACAACCACTGTAACAACATTTTGCTACGAAAGATCAGAATATCCTATTCCAGCATAGAAGATTAGATCAGACTAAGAATAGGATTTGTATGTACACATGTAATCATATGCTTAATTGTATTCTCCTCTTTAAATAAGAAGGGAAATCAGCATTAGGGAGGATGATAGAATATGGAAGGCTTAGCTAGAAGTGAATTACAGAGGAGGAGAGTGTTTACTTTTGATATTGTAACTTGCTACATTGGACAGATGAATAAAAGATCATTTTGAGCATTTCTTCTTAGTTCCCTTTCATTCCTAGGGAATCTTGTGAGAAGGAGAGGGCCCACCTTCCTCACAAGATTCATCTATTACTTTCTGTAGTGTGTTAATTATTGTTTTCATTCATGCCTTGTTAAAACTCTGTTTTGCTGAAATTCTGTTATGCATTTCTTAGCCACCGTTATAACTCTACCATCTATTGTTGAAATTCTATTATGCATTACTGAAGCCCTTTTTATGCATTGTTAGAACTCTACTATCAATTGCTGAAACTCTGTTATGCATTACTGAAGCCTTGTTTACGCATTGTTAGAACTCTACTATCTATTGTTGAAACTATGTTTTAACTTATTGTTGCATCATTTTCATACAATTGATTCCTAGGTAATTGTTGATCATTTCGATTGGTAATTATGTTTGCAGAATGAGTTTATGAAAGTGTGATAGTCAGAGATAGGTGCTAAAGATTCCTACTTTTGGGAATTGGGTCTTGTTCTCTATTAAAGCATAGTTAGTCTTTTCTTTTGTAGATTACTGAAAGGTTCCTTTTTCCTAGGTTGTTGTTTCTTAATATAATCTAGGATTCTTTTGATGATTGTTTTCCTTTGAATCTTTAATTCTGCAATAGAAAGATTGCTTTTAATGTAATTCAAAGTAGAGCTTCAGTTCGTTCAAAGAAAGGTGTGATTAGTGTAACTTTTACTACAACTTTGGATTGCTTTTGAGATTGAGCATATACAATGTGTGATTGCCTTTGAAATAAACAGGCTTCCTTGGGTTGACAATTTATGTACAACACTTGATTTTTTTAATTAATAAACAATTATAGTGACCAACAATATGGAAATCCAAGAGGAACCAAATAGAAGGGTTTGGAAGCCTCATGTGCATATGGAAATCCAGGAGGAACCAAAAAATAATGGTTTGGAAGCCTCATCTGCATCTGGGAAGCCTCCACAAGCAACTGTAGGTGGGAGATGCCATCACAGACTTATTCTTCATGTATAAGTTGGGCATTTGATGTACAAACAAATTTATATCATCTTTTAATTATTATTTTATTGTTTAGTACCATCTCAACTACCACCAAATCACCTAGGATTTATGACATTTGTTCAATCCCATTGAACAAAACTATGGTCAATTCAAGGTAATTTCTCTTTTACGTCACTGGTACATGCATAGGTGCCTTGGTAATATAAAAATCCCTACTAACATTAACTCTGCTGGTGAATTTACCTTAACAATCTTTCATACATCTACCAAGCTTTGAATTATCATATACTGCTATTTTTCTTTATGCATTGAGATTAGTAAGGTGCTTTGTTGCCCGGTATGAGAGAGAACTTTTCATGTACATAAATATGAGACAACATCCAAAAAAATATTAAACCAATGTTGATTGATCTTAAATCCAAATTTATTAAGCATTGAGAGGGATTAAATTTCATTATTTGTAATTCTTTTAATCATTTAATTCCATGTCATGAATTAAGTTCTTTAGTTTAAATGATAAAATAAATGTACACATCAAGAAATTTGACCTCTGCTTGATAGATATAAGTTTAAGATGGATTTTCTCTGCTTATATTTTCATCAGTTGAAGGCAACATATTTACTTTACCATTTTATTCTCTAGTTCCTGTATATTCCATTGTGTTGTCATCAACATTTTTCCCTTTTTATTTAACATGTACATCCAAGGATTTGCCATGTTTAGTCCTCTAATGGGGTTGAGTTACCTAATTGGGAATATTTCTGTAATCTTAAGGTGTTGACAGTCATGGCAGAATATGTTTCATGCTATTAAATTTAATGAAGGTAGTGGTTTACGTTTTAAATTTGTCTAAATACATGTTGGTGCGAAAGATCGATCGATGGTTATATAGAAGATTTCATATTAGGTATGTCGTATTACTGCACTCAAGGACATGAGTTGACTCCATATCCAATGTGCAGGAAAATTCCGATGATGAAGATGACTTCCCTGTACGGGTGGAAATGAAAGAATCACCTAAGACGGAACCTCGGTTTTATATCAATGCATCTATTCCAAAGATGGATACACACCATTCCATGGAAATTACTTCTTGAAAGAAGGCAAAAATGACTAATAATTTTGTAGTTTACTGTTTGAAAAAGTACAAGGGAACCTAAGAAACACATATTGGATGGTGGACATGATGAGGATGATGATGGCGACGAAGCATCACAACGTAAAATCTCAAGGAACACCAAGAAACATCTTCTAGTTGGTGAATATGAGGAATATGAGGAGGGAAATGAAACATCTCAACGACATAGTTTAATGATGCCTAAGAAGCGGATGGTGGATGTTGAATATGATGAAGATGATGAGGAAGATGAAATGCAACACAACATAAAAGAAGATTGAAAAGGTAAAAATATGACAGGGATTAAGAATATTTATATCAGGAAGATGAAGAAGAAGAAGTTGCATCAGCGGATGAAGATGCATAAATTGTGGATGTTGAACTTGTAGGAAAGAAGAAAAGAAGTAGATGAAAACAAGAAGTTGGAAATTCAACTTTTGATGATAAGAAGGAAGCTCCCCTTACTACATGCCAAAAGGCTATGCAGTCATGCAAAGATGTTGATTCATAAGTAGGAACAAATCTAATGGAATTTCCAGAAGGATTGCCTTAGCTAGTCAAAGAAGTACGTCCTTTTCCATCCAACTTATTAGCATGTTTATTGGCATATTTATATTTTGCATTGCAAAAACTTGTATTAAAGAAAATCAAATTTTAGTGGGTTGTTAATTGTTTCAATATTTTTTAAACATCATAAGCAAAAGATAATAATACATTAAAGAGACAATTTATAGTCAGCTCCCAATTTCTAATATGTTCACTTGAATTTGTTTAGTTCGTTCCCCAAAAAATTGTTGAGAAAATTTTGGTTATGAGTTTGATTTTTAGATCTGGTGTATTTTCTTGCATTGAGATGATTGCACATTGTTTTCCAACTTTTGATAATGTAATTTTGATCTCTTTCACCCTTTTTGTGTAAACTGTCAGTCTTCACATTCTTCCTTTCCTTTGTGAAATTTTGATCTTCTTGTTAGGATGCTTCACATCTCTTGTAAACTCTCCTAAATGGATGGATTTTTTCTTCTCGTGGCTAGGAAACTGGTATTTTTTCTTGTGATTTTTTCATTATTTTGTATGTAAAACATATCTTTGTTATCTGATAGAGAAAATAGGCAGACATCTGCTCCTCATTATTTTTAATGACAAGGGAAGTTAGTTCACCAAAGAAATGCACATCAAGGGGAAACCTACTAGGAACTTTCCTTCTTCAAGAATGGTACCCAGTGTACACTAGTTGGTTGTAGTTTTGGTAACATAACAGGGTAGGAACATCAAGGGAAGTCCACAATATTGACAAATACAGCTTGGCCAGCCTTGACTCCGCAATCTCACTTTTTTAATTTGTAGCACTGAATGGATTGAGTCAGCAAATTTGAAAATGTCTAATCGATGCTATTTGATGTATTTCTCATGTTGCATGCAGTTTCTATCTATATGTTGTCACTTTTATGTCCAATATTTTGTGATCTATTCTAATATATGTTTAAAGTTTCTAGATGAAATTGGTATATGCATGTGTTACACATATATGCCCTATTTTGTTAATTATTTTGAATAATGCTAAAGTGTGATTTTTTTCTCTGGTGAGGGGAATTATAATGTAAGTTTTATCATTGAAAGCGAGCGAGATGAAAGTCTAGTGCAATTTTGTTTGATTGTTATCGCATTATTAATAATGAGGATGTGCAACCACGTGGGTTCAAAATCATTTGTAAAGGCATCTCTTGATTTTCTCCTAACCTGTACTTACTTACTTGACAGAACGGAAAGAAAATTTATCAGAGGTGGAACAACAATTGAAGAAATCATAGGCAGCTCAGAGACGCAAGATGCAAGTAGAGAAGGTTGCAAGTGAGATTCAACTATGCATGGCTGGGTGGGATTACAATCGTGAGAGTTTCTAGTGGGCGTATTTCTCATAGAAAATTTATATAAAAAATTTAATCTAGCTAAGTGCAAGTAGAGAAGGCTGCCAATGAGATTTGGGTATGCATGGCTATGTGTGGGTGGGTGGGGTTACAATCGTGGGAGTTTCTATTGGGCATATTTTACATAGAAAATTTATATAAAAATTTTAATGTAACTAAGTGCTTATATGGTTTTATATTATAGGTTGAGGCCATCAAGAAGATTGTAGGTCAGGACTCATTAAGGAAGAAGGAAGAAGATAAGCCACGGATGAAAAGATATGAGATGGCACAGGTGATTTGATGTCCTGTGGATTGTGTAGGATAGTTGTTTCTTTCTCCTGAATCCTTCAGTTCTAGTATTAGCACGTGTTTATGAATAGATGAATTTTTCTAGTGCTATGATGCTTGCATCAAATAGTGTGACATGGGTAATGGGGCCTTCTGGCATAATTGTTTCATTTTCTGAAAATACAGGGCTTCCGAGTATCTTCAATTCTGGCCCATGTAGGTTTGATTTTAATTTTTAATCCTTTCCTATCACAAGTATTTCTAGTCTCCCATTAGTCTCAAAATAATTATTAGTAATTGGCAGTAATGAATTCACTTTTCATATTCTCTAAAGTAGCATCACATGGCTTTCACTTTGTTTCAAGTTACTTCAACAATGGCTGAATTTTGTTCTGCTTCATGTACCTTTTCCTTCAGAGAATCACACATTGCATCTCTATCATTTTCCAACTTGGTAATTTGAAATTTCTAACGTAGGTTGTGCTTGTACTCGTACTGCTATAGTCAACTCACTTGATAAAGTGACAACCTTTCTTCGTAAAGCTTCCGAGCTTTCAGTTGTCCTTGCAACTCAATACTCAGGGGCTTCACACATGGCTTTTCTTCTTATAATAAGGATTTCAAGGTGGAACTTTTTTGCTCTAAGCCAACAAGGATCCGATGGGTTCTTCATATGTAATATTTAATTATTCTATCAACTGGTTTGGCTTCCTCTTGGTTGGCAAAAAAATAGCTTGCTTAGTGGATACCAAAACTTTAAGTTCTGTTTCATTAAGTTCTTCATGCAGTTTGACAAACTTCTCCTTTTTGTCGTCTCTCTCCACAACAACTAATGCAAGTCTGTCAATGGATGACTCTTTCAGACATTGTCCCTTTTGAAAACTTTCAAGCTCTTTCTGAAGCTCTTTGATTTGAGCCTCTACTTGTAAGAGTGAATTTTTCATTTGCCTAGTCTTGTAGGAAAGCTTTGCAGACTCCTTGTCTCTTCCTTTAAGAGAAAATATCAGACTCTCAAGCTCCTTTACTTTTTCCTATTCTTCACAATCTTCCTCCATTTTATTCTATCTCTTAAATTGCTTCCGCATGTTCTCTTGCTCCATAAGTTATATATTGATATTTTGTGTGCATGAAAGTAGCTAGAAGTGAAATCCTAAGATATGTCTGTGCAAGAACTTCTAAAACTTCACCTTGTTTGATCTTGAACTCATCAATCATACAGCCAAGGCATTGATAGCAAAGAGACTGGCTTGATCACTTTTTCCTTAAATTAGTTGCATAATATTCTTTCTCAACATATCTTCTTCTGAGGAATATTTCAACTCTCAACCCTTATATGTTTTCTTTTCATGATATTTTAGACTAGGATATTGATCCTTTGCAAACTCTGGATCCCATGTGGACTCACCAACATAAGCTTCCCCATCTCCAGCTAACACAAATGATTTGTAACTATTATCAGTAAACCATAGTTCATATGTTGCTTCTGACTCATCCAGATCTAGTTCTATCTAACCATTATCTAAGCTAGGCTATTCTTCCTGAGCCTTTTGTGCCTGCCTTAGATTTCATTTTTTCTCTAGATTCTCTCAAAGAGAAGACAGAGTAACTTCATCATCGGTTTCTTCAAGGGGTGATCTCATTGACTCTTCCTCAGCTCAGCTTTGATACCATGTTAATTTTCCATAGGGCCGTATCCTTCTTTTCTTTTGGAAATTTCATTACATCCTTTACACAAAAGTCACCCCACAGAATAATAACATTACATCTTTTATAGTTGCATTGTTTGAAAATATAAATAATTGCAATATATTATAGCAAATTTTTGTAAATAATTCAAAAAAAGGGATACAAGATTTGTAAAAGTATTCAAATTATAAATGCATATAGGAAACCTTCTGATATTCATCTTCAATTTTAACCTTTCCAATTACTTTCCTCTTTTTGATTCCATTAGCATTTCTAGCGCATGACTTGAGGGATATAGTGTTACGCCTTTTAGGTAGGCATTGTAAATGCTTGTGCTTTTAGTATTGGGTAATAAATTTCCTGAGTTTTAATGGACACATCACTTGGAACTCCATTCATTAGGTTAGATTGGGTTGTAATGCATAACGGTCAATCATCAAGGACAAGTGGTGACAAAATCCATGTTGTGTTAAAGGGAGTATCAATGTTTCAAAGAGCAAACAACTCTTCACAAAGGGATGTGCCAAAGTCCAAGAGCTTCATCGACTCTCTTATCTCACTCGGCTTTATTTGAGGCATCCAAAGGTGCAATTTCTGTACCCAAAGTGATCCTAAACATTCCCAAACTTCTAAATAGATTGTCTCTCACTTCATCCAAGCTTGGCTAAGGTGTGTATTGCATGTCTCGAAAAGCCACTGGAGACTTCAATATTATTTGAAAAATTCAAATTAAGTTATATCTCAACTCATCCTCGACAACAATATCACACCTTTTAGGCTCTTGTTTGTGGTTCATTAGCAACATGTTTCTGTAAGCAGATGTCAAAATGTTTTGAAAAAAGTAGTTTAGAAACATTGAATTGGGTAGGATTTTAATGGGTCTATCCACTTCGTTAATAGTGCACAACATTATGTCAATCATCACTCATTCCCATACGTGGCTCTTCAATGTTTTCTTGATGATATGTTTTGTTTCCATCAATCAAACCTTTCAAGAATTAAGTTTTATTTATATATAAATTCAAAATATGCTAAAAATTGGTTTCTCGTTGTCTAATGAAACTTGTAGTATGCATCCTTTTTGTGCTTAATACTATTGGACACTTTGATTTTCTAATTGATATTAATGTTTCAAACAAGAGGATATATATCTACACATATGAATATGTTATATGTATATTATGTGTAGTACATTAATTGTATGTGATTATTATTATTATTATTATTTTATTGTTAAATGATGTAAATATAATATGCTAAGCTTGGTTTTCACATGGACCAAATTCTAATTTTATGATTTATTTTTAAATAGATAAACTATAGTAATAGTAAAGATAATTTCATTTTCATAATTTTTAACTCGAAAAGGAAAAAAGAATAGTTAGTTGAAAGAACTCTATCCATGTATTGTATATTTCAACATAACTTAGTAATATAATGGTCATAGCTTCTGAATGAAGAGTGAAAAAATTATAATAATTTATAAACTTAAAACACCTCCATCTATTTGTATTTGTTCAAATATTTCTTCTACTACTTTTAATTATATGTCCATTTTTTTTATATTCCGTTACCTTTTTCATGTTGTACTCACTCAAAATTATATTTCATTCTTAAAACTCCCTATTGAATAGAGTCGAATGAGGCCTTTTTTTTTAATAAGATCGGAATACTTCAGACATTGGGATTTCTTATGAATATGATGGGAAGACACTCCTCTACGATTTGAATTTATACAGAAATTAGGAAGAGATGGAAATACCCCAAACATCACCCATTGACTTAAGCTCAAAGATTCCTTCGTAATTTCCTTTGTTTCCATAAAACTATCTAAGCATTTTGATATCATTATAATACTCATCATGTTTCGAGAACAAGGGACATCCACATGAAAATTCTGTAATTCTTTTTGGAAAAGACTTTAATCATCATTCTAAGGAAAATTATCAATGTAAGAAATCACTTAAACATGCTATAAAAGATGTTCATTATTTTAAATACTCAATAAAATTTGCAGTTACCATGTTTTTTATAGAAGGCATGAAAAAAAAATCTGATTTTAAAATACACTTTTTTTCAATATTTAATAAAGATAAGTCAATTTTTCAATTGACATATTGATTAAAATTAAAATTACAAATTATCCCAATACAAGAAAACTAGAAATAAATTGACATTAATATCTTCATGGTTTTTACATTTTTTTTAGAATTCTTTTAATAAATAAAACAATTGAAATTTATGCCTTAGTATTAATACATGTAAGATTATAGATATAGGTATTA
Organism: Pinus tabuliformis; assembly: GCA_031772625.1. Taxonomy (NCBI): domain Eukaryota; kingdom Viridiplantae; phylum Streptophyta; class Pinopsida; order Pinales; family Pinaceae; genus Pinus; species Pinus tabuliformis. The sequence continues at coordinate 1,396,604,600 of CM062804.1, forward strand.
AAAAAAAACATAAACATTTTCCACATCCGATCATTTTCTTCCTAGCTCAAGAATCTACGATAAAAATACGTATGTTGAAATTTACATTTGAAAGCAACCTCCTCCGATACATATTAATAAATTGTAGTTTAATCCAAATACAAGACTTCAATATGTCTCTAGTCTGAGAATCATCGTGTTAAAAAACAAAATCAAACAGAAGATTTTACTATTAAAAGCTGAAAATCCATCACAATATTTTGAAAGCCGAAAAATGAATGAGATTAAGCTAAAAACCCTCCTAGAATTAGAATTGAATTCCACCACCCAAATCCACATCATCGATGTGGAAGTTACATCATGGAGAGAAGTTGACATGGTTGAAGAGCGCAAAGTGATGCTCCATCTCATACCCCACTTTGTTGTCTTCGTTGAAAAGAGCATAGAAATAGGTCTCCATTCCCACTCTCGTTCCCTTGGGTGTCCCTTCATTCGATAATACATAATGAATGAGATTATTGTTGTAAGGCTGAGGATTCTCAACTATGGTCATGTCTGTTATATATCTAACCCAAAAATATATGATAATAGAAATAACCCAATAAATAACAAGATCTGAATATAGAAATTCTTCTCTTTATTGATCAAACCCTTAAGGTAGGGCAACACCATATATTCACTTCTTAAGGAAGGAGAACACTCCACAAGCCATATGCTTGTTTATACAATAATCCTTGACAACTCTGAATGGGGAGTCTCTAGCCTCTATATAGGCCTCATACATACAATACCATGGGTCATTACCATGGTTCCCTCAGTACCATCTATCTAATACCATGGGCGCATTACATTATTGCTAACTACTTGTGGTCCCTTACATGATACGGGTTAACCACCTTATTTATTACTATGGCCCATCCCATTATTACATTATTCCCTTGGGTACCTCCCTTTGTACCCCATATTATCCCCCCTAGGTATACTACATTCCACCCCCCTTAACATGTTTCGTCCCTGAAACATGGGAAGAACACAAATAATAAGATCTACTCAAAAGAGTAATCCACTGGTACCATGCACGTGCATCTAGCCATCTAAGAGAAAGGTGAAGTCTTGATCTAGTTGGTGCCTCGCTCGCTTGAGATGGAAGTTGATCCTTGTAGCTCTTCTGTGCTGATGTATAGTAGGTGGATTGTCGCCCATCTCTATATGCCACGCCGGGGTTGTTATCCTTGTAGCTAATTTGTTGCCATCTTGTTGGCTGTTTTCTTGCTAGGTGATGTGGGTGGTGACATGCTGACGTTTTAAGCAACAATGTATCTTTCTTTAATTTACCACCTAATGGAGCCTGATTGCTATCTGGTACATGTTGTGGTGCCTACCATGGTTTCTTATCTTTCAATATTACTTCAACCACTGACTCCTCATCTAATGTATCAGTACCTGTAACCTTTTCTGCTTCAGCCTCTTTTTGTGCTTGATTTTTGACCATCAAAGGCTCATCATCTGATGTGTAAGTGTCATTAGAGCCTTGTGCTTCTGCCTCCATAGTGTCTGCTTGGGTCTTAATGGAAATATCCTGCAATGTAATTTTCTTCTTTTTATACCAGAGCTCAGGAATTTCTTCTGCACATTGATATTGACAGTACCCATAGATTCCATCCAAGGATATCCCAGAGCAACATCCATATTACCCATATCTGAAGTATAAAAGTCACAACGCAACACATACTTATCCATAGAAATCTTCAAATCTTTATAAACTTAAACATCCTCATTATCAATCTGTATGTTTTCAATGTGTTTTGCTAGAACTTGCAATTTTTTTGCCAAATTAACATTGATAAAATTATGCTTGCAACTAGGATTTACAGACACAATGATCTTCTCCTTCTGAATCAATCCATGAACCTGCAATAAGGAGATATTAGCATAAAATAACCCTTTGGGTTTCTTGGTTTCCTTCTTTCCTGTACCAATAAAATCTTTGCTAGGTTTTGTGGTTTTCTCCTTTCTAGTATGAGACCATTCATCCAAAAGTAGTTCTTCTATTACATCAATGCTACATAACCTCAGAAACTCACTATCAAGTGATTCCCACCATATAACGACGTCATTTCTCAAATAAGTCCTTATTTTGTCCTTCCAACACCCTGGACGGTCCAACTTATGATATGCTATAAAATTTTCAATAGAAGTCCAATCATCTTTTCCTTTAAATAATTTACTATTATAAGCCATGAGGGGTTTGTAAAACAAATCGCTTATGTGGCGAAAATTTGAAATGGTCACAATTCCATCAATATTGCTCAGAATCTCTATTATGACATGTTTTCGGAAATGGAACAATCATTCTGCATCTTCCCATGTGGTAGAAATCCCAATCTAGGCACTGGAATTTTAGATCTGTGCTGCAACTGTCCCGCCATCACCCAAAAATTTCTGAAAAAAACGTTGATTTTAAATCAGCGATATCTCCCTCATTCAGACTCCGATTCGAATGATTTTTTTTGAAATTGGGTATTTTTTCACAAAAAATCCATATCTAGAATTAGATTCTGTATATTTTGCACCAAAACGTACAGATATCCGCCGCAAACTCACCGCCCCGAAAAAATATCTGAAACACCACTGATTTTTAAATCAGCTATATCTCCTTCATCCGGACTCCGATTCGGCCGATTTCTTTTTTTTGAAATTGGGTATTTTTTCAAAAACCATCCAGATCTGCAATTAGATTCTGCATATTTTGCACCAAAATGTACAAATCTGATCTACAAACTCGCTGCCCAAAAAATTCCTACAAAAAAAAAAAAAATATACTCCACTTTGCCGAAGAAAGTTCTCTGATACCACTTGTTATAGATCTAACCCAAAAATATATGATAATAGAAATAACCCAATAAATAACAAGATCTGAATATATAAATGCTTCTCTTTATTGATCAAACCCTTAAGGTAGGGCAACACCATATATTTACTCCTTAAGGAAGGAGAACACTCGACAAGCCATATGCCTGTTCATACAATAATCATTGACTTCTCTCAATGGGGAGTCTCTAGCCTCTATATAGGCCTCATACATACAATACCATGGTTCATTACCATGGTTCCCTCAATATCATCTATCTAATACCATGGGCTCATTACATTATTGCTAACTACTAGTGGTCACTTACATGATACGGGTTAACCACCTTATTTATTACTATTTCCCATCCCATTATTACATTATTCCCTTGGGTACCTCCCTTTGTACCCCATATTATCCCCCTAGGTATACTACAGTCTCGTCACCAACAAAAGGCCATCGACTTTCAGTAACAATGAGTGCAATGTTGGGATATTTGAAATCTTCAATTGCGGACCAAATAAAATCCACCATGGTTTCGAATAAGTTGCAATAACAATGACCTATGTCATATACCACCAGAGTTGTGGACTTAAATAGTGCATCAGCCAGAGAAAAACTTATGTCGTCGAAGTAGCTGAAGTGAGGATAGACATTTGCCATGAATGGATCCCTCGTATTTGACGTAAATTTGAGCATAGAACTCATGGCATCCTTCAAGTTGTCTCTGAAAGCAACCTGAGAAGGCGGGAAGCTAGGTTTTTGAGGTTTTCTTCTAAAGAATTTTATTGGAGATATTAGCCAAGGGTTCATGGAGTGTAAGAGGGTTTTGTTGTTGGGTTTTTGAGGTGTTTTTCTAAAGGATTTTCTTCCAGAGGGTGCAAGCATGGACAGGGCTGAGCGGCTGGACTTCGATGGCGTTAAAGGAGTGAGGAAGCCATAGACATTTTTGGTAAGGAAGCCCAGATCGGGAGGATCCCATCCATCATTTCTCAATGAGTACGAGCATTCATCGACCTTGGATTCCCTGTCCTCAGATCCTCAAAGTGCTGGAAATATTGATAAGGGTTTGAATGAAGAACCTGATAAGTATTCTAATCCTCATTCTCATGGTGATGATTACAAGAGAAGGCTAGGGAGTAGTAATAGCAAGGGTAAATTTGAGATGGGGAAGGATGATTTGGGTAAAAGAAATAAGTCTACTAGTCACATAGGGACTGGTGGAGATGATGATTGGATGCCTAAGAGGGATGAAAGGAAGATGGTTCAGAGGGATGTTGCAGACCATAATGGAAATTATTCGAACAGGAACCCAAATAATGATAGGAATCATGACATGAAGTATGATAGAGGGGTTCCAAGCCTGAGGAGTACGAGTGGAGTAAGAGGCCTAAGAAGTCTTTTAGGGTGAAAAGTCACAAGAATGGGTCTCATTATGAGAGGGATTCCAAGGAGTATTCAACTGGGGAGAAGGCCGAGAAGGAAAGGGGCAGATTTGGTGAAACATTAAAGCAGAAGCGGCATTGCGATGATTTTTATCGCTCAAAGATGTTTCGTGATGGTGGGATGGACAGGAAGGATTCTTATGAGAGGACTAATAGACACGAAATATTGGAACTTGATCATGAAAGGGATCAAGATAGGAATAGGGATCGAGATGTGAAGGGCAATGTGAAAAGTAGCAAAGGTAGCCAAGGCCCCAGTCATGTCCTAAAAAGTATGGTTGGGGGATTGGGTGCAGTTGGGTCTTCAGGGGTCTAGCATAATTCTGATGGGCACAAAGTGCAGGAGAGAAGATCCACAGATTCCTATAATCTGAGTCAACTAAAAGGACGAATGGACACCAAGCATAGTAGAATGACAAATGGAGGTAGGAGGGTAGAAGGGCGGACTATGGATAGTCGTCATGCAAGACAATAAAAATTAGCTAGCGAAGGTTAGAATGGGGGACAAGTCAAAACACGGGTTGATGAAAGAACCTCTCATAACAGGGATTCTGATATGAAGTCTTTGGATAAAATAGCATTATGCCAAGATGATTTTCCTTCTCAAGAGGGTTAGTTCACAAAGGTGAAGCTTAAGGTAGGTGGAGTTACTCATACTATTCATGAAAATTCCACTCGCAATCCAGGAGGAACCAAATAGAAGAGTTTGGAAGCCTCATCTGCATCTGGCAATCAAGGAGTAACCAAAAAAAAGGGTTTGTAAGCCTCATCTACATCTGGGAAGCCTCCATAGGCAACTGAAGGTGGGAGATGGCGTCAGAGACTTATTCTTTAGGTATAAGTTGTGCATATGATGTAGAAACAAATTTATATCATCTTTTAATCATTATTTTATTGTTTAGTACCATCTCAACTACCACCAAATCACCTAGGAGTTATTCCATTTGTTCAATCCCATTGAATAAAACTGGTCAATTGAGGGTAATTTCTCTTCTATCTCACTGGTACATGCATAGATTCCATGGTAGTATTAAAATTCCTACTAACATTAACTCTGTTGGTGAATTTACCTTAACAATATTTCATACATCGACCAAGCTCTTAAGTATCATGTACTAGTATTTGCCTTTGTGCAGTGAGAGTAGTGAGGTGATTTGCAGCCCAGTATAATAGATAAGTTTTCATGTACATAGATATGTGACATCATCCAAAAAATTATTAAACTAGTGTTGATTGATCTTAAATCCAAATTTATCAAGAACTGAGAGGGATTAAATTTCATTAGTTGTAGTTCTTTTAATCATTTAATTCCATGTCATGAATTAAGCTCTTTAGATTAAATGATAAAAAAATGTACACACCAAGAAATTTGACCCTCTGCTTGATAGATATAAGTTTAATATGTATTTGTTCTGGTGATATTTTCCTCTGTTAAAGGAAACATATTTACTTTACCATTCCATTTTGTAGTTCATGTATATCCCATTGTGTTGTCACTGGCATTTTTCCCTTTTGTATTTAACATGTGTATGCAAGGATTTGTCATGTTTAGTCCTCTAATGGGGCTGAGTTACCTAATTGGGCACATTTCTGTAATCTTAAGGTGTTGACACCCATGGTGGAATATGTTCCATACCATTAAATTTAATGAAGGTAGTGGTTTTCATTTTAAATTTCTCTAAATACATGGTGGTCAAGATCTGTCGATGATTATATGGAAATTTCATATTATGTATGTCATATCACTGCAGTGAAGGACATGAGTTGACTCCATATCCAATGTGCAGGAAAATTCAGATGATGAAGATGACTTCCTTGTAAGGGTGGAAATTCAAGAATCACCTAAGAAGGAAGTTTAGTTTTATACCAATGCATCTATTGCAAAGATGGATACACATCATGCTAAGGAAATTACTTCTGCGAAGTAGGCAGAAATGACTAATAATTTTGTAGTTGGCCAACTTGTGTGGAAAAGCACAAGGATACCTAATAAATTCATACTGGATGGTGAGAATGATAAGGATGATGATGGTGAGGAAGCATCACAACGTAAAATCTCAAGGAACACCAAGAAATGTGTTCCAGTTGGTGAGTATGAGGAAGATGAGGAGGGAAATGAAACATCTCAACCATGTAGTTTAAGGATGCCTGAGAAGTGGATGGTGGATGCTGAATATGATGAAGATGATGAGGAAGATGAAATGCAGCACAACATAAAAGAAGATTGAAAAGGTCAAAATATGAAAGGGATTCATAAGATTTATATTAGGAAGATGATGAAGGAGAAGGTGCATCAGCAAATGAAGATGCAGAAATTGTGGATGCTACACTTGAAGGAAAGAAGAAGAGAAGTAGATGAAAACATGAAGTTGGAAATTCAACTTTTGATGATAAGAAGGAAGCTCCCCTTACTGCGTGCCAAAGGGCTATGCAGTCATGCAAAGATGTTGATTCAAAAGTAGGACCAAATCTAATCGAATTTCCAAAAGGAATGCCTCATACCAGTTAGAGAAGTATGTCCCTTTTTGTCCAACTGATATTAGCATGTTTATTAGCATATTTATATTTTGCATTGCAAAAATTTGTATTGAAGAAAATCAAATTTTAGTGGGTTGTTAATTGTTTCAGTATTTTTTGAACATCATAAGAAAAAGATAATAAGATATTAAAGAGACAATTTATAATTAGTTCCCAATTTCTAAAAATTTCACTTGACTTTGTTTTTCTCATTCCCAAAAAAAAAAATGAAAAAATTTTGGTTATCAGTTTGATTTTTAGATCTAGTGTATTTTCTTGCATTGAGATGATTGCACAATGTTTTCTAACTTTTGATAATGTAATTTTGATCTCTTTCATCCTTTTTGTGTAAACTGTCAACCTTCGCATTCTTCTTCTAACTCTTCATCCATTTTATTTTGTCTCTTAAGTTGCTTCTACATGTTCTCTTGCTCCATAAGTTATAGACTGATATTCTGTGTCCATGATTGTAGCTAGAAGTGCAATCCTAAGATATGTATGTGCAACAACTTCTAAAACTTCACTTCCTCTGATCATGAACTCATCAATCATACAACCAAGGCATTGATAGCAAAGGGACCGACTTGATCACTTATTCCTTGAATTAGTTGCATAATATTCCTTCTCAACATATCTTCTTCTAAGGAATATTTCAACTCTCAACCTTCATATGTTTTCTTTTCATGATCTTTTAGACTAGGATCTTGATCCTTTGCAAACTCTGGATCCAATGTGGTCTCACCAACATAAGCTTCCCCATCTCCAGCTAATGCAAATGAGTTGTAGCTGTTATCAGTAAACCATAGTGCATATGTTGCTTCCGAATCATCGAGATCCAGTTCTTTCCAGCCCTTATCTAAGCCAGCTTGTTCTTCCTGAGCCTTTTTTGCCTAGATCAGATTTAGTTTTCTCTCTAGATTCTCTCAAAGAGAAGACAAAGTAACTTCATCATCAGTTTCTTCAAGGGGTGATCTCATTGACTCTTCCTCAACTCAGCTTTGATACCATGTTAATTTTCCATAGGGTTTTATTGTTCTTTTCTTTTGGCAGTTGCATTACATCTTTTACACAAAATTCACCCCACATAATAATAACATTACATCTTTTATAGTTGCATTGTTTGAAAATTTAAATACTTGCAATATACTACAACAAATTTTTGTAAAGAATTCAAAAAAATGGATACATGATTTGTAAAAATATCGAAATTATAAATGCATATAGCAATCCTTCTGATATCCATCTTCAACTTCAACCTTTCCAATTACTTCCCTTTTTCTGATTCCATTAGCATTTCTAGGGCATGACTTGAGGGATATAGTGTTACGCCTTCTAGGTAGGTATCATAAACGGTCATGCTTTTAGTACTGAGTAATAACTTTCTTAAGTTTTCATGGACACATCACTTGGAACTCCATTCATTAGGTTAGTTTTCATGGACATGTCACTTGGAACTCAATTCATTAGGTTAGATTGGGTTTTAAGCTTCAGAATGATCTGAACAAGGAACCATTGCCATCAAAAGTCATCATGTTAAGAGAATGCATAACAGTCAATCATCAAGGGCAAGTTGTGAATAAATGCATGTTGTGTTAAAGGGAGTATCAATGTTTCAAAGAGGAAACAACATTCACAAAGAGACGTGCTAGAGTCCAAGAGCTTCATCGGCTCTCTTATCTCACTTGGCTTTCTTTGAGGCAGCCAAAGGTTCACTTTTTGTACCCAAAGTGATCCTAAACATTCCCAAACTTCTAAATAGATATTTGACAAGTAATAATCAACAATGACTAGGTGAGATACATTCATATTATCCATCACGAAGAAAAGAAATCAACTTGCTATAAATACAAAACTTGATTGCACCAATGTAAAGTGCATGAAAAATATGCACTTTCAATAAATGATTCTACAAAAAGTCCTTGTATGGCTAAAGAATTGCATTTCAAAAGGTCCAGAAATTAGGATTAGAAGGGGTTTCCTTAGAAAACTGAGTAGTAGCAAGCACCACACAATGAAATTTCCAGAAACTAACTGCACCACTTCATAGAGAATGAAAAAACACTCTCTTCAAAAAAATTCACTTGAAGTGGACTTGGGATTATTGAAATCACCGTCAAAAATTGAAAGTTCAATGAAAGGGGTCCTTCAAAATGTTGATGTGGTAGATCATAGATGACATAGTAGCACATGGCAACAACTCATAGCAGAGTGATGGCATGTGGTAGATGACATGGCATTGTCTTGTAATTGTTTCCATAGAAGGAAAAATTTGTACCATGTGGCAGGTAATGCTATTAAGATATTGATGTGTTACTTTCCATGTTAGTCAACATGCCCTTGTCACCTTCTAGTTGTTTGCAGCACAGATTTTAGCTGGTCCCACTTTGCAAGGTGTTTGACATGCCTATTAGCTTGGCAATACAATGCTTCCACTTGGCAAGGTGCTAGATGTGCATGTTAGCTTTAGCCATAGGTTGTCTCCATGTGGTAGGGGTGTACGGTCAAAGTGTTTGGAATGGAAAAAAAGCAGTTATCTTTAGTTTGTAGGTAAGATTAATGCTTGAAGGGGTGTGATCTCTAAGAATTACCAACTATGTGCAGTGTGATGGAAGTAACGGTTGACAAAACCACTTGAAATGGGTGGTGATTATTGAGGAAATTGTTTAAGTATGGGGGATTTACGCAGTGCATTATATTAGATATCATTTTTGGGATTCAACTGCGTTAAGTAAGTCATTCAAACGTATGACCATTTCCATGAGAGGTAGTCGTAACTGACTAATTTCTCATGATGAATAGTTCACTTAGCACTCATTGCATCGGTGATGCTCACAGGTGAAGAAGTGGGATTGAAACTAGTGAAATGTGGAGAACGAATCACATAGCATCAATCATCACTTGGGCTTGCAGGTAACCAGGACTTGAGGTTGGCTCAAAGACAATCAAGACTTAGTGCAAAACCTTAGCAAGTATTGTGTCATGAACCATTCAAGTAGAGATCCCTTGACTCTTGAATTTAAGTATGGGGATTTACGCAGTGCATTATATTAGATATCATTTTTGGGATTCAACTGCGTTAAGTAAGTCATTCACGTATGACCATTTCCTAGTCGTAACTGACTAATTTCTCATGAGAATAGTTCACTTAGCACTCATTGCATCGGTGATGCTCACAGGGTGAAGAAGTGGGATTGAAACTAGTGAAATGTGGAGAACGAATCACATAGCATCAATCATCATGCAGGTAACCAGGACTTCCAGAATTGGCTCAAGACTGTGCTACAGGAGGGCATTGGTACCAAGGAGGATGCTTCCATTGGCATGGATGGCTGAAAAAGAGGTTGTGGGTGGGGGAGCAGTGGGGTGGGGTATTTTAATAGAAAAAAATACCCACAAGCAGAAATGTTGCATGACTCCTACAAAGAGAACCATGTTGTGGGAGGAGCCTAGAACCAAGAAAAAAGGATTGCTAGAAAAAGGTGAGGAAATAAAGTCAAGGACTACCAGGAAGCCAGTGAGAGACTTAAAGCAACAGTCCATTGCCAAGCAATAGTAGGGAACACCAAAATAAGGCATTGAGAAACCAAAAATAACTATGAAATTAAAATAATAATACCAAAACAAATCTTTATAAAATCAAAATTTTGTTACCAGTACCACATTTTAAATGGATGGCCATGAGGGAAATCTTTATATTTTAGGTAAACAAAGAATTTTTGATGAAGTGAAAGACATATCTGACTTAAAGGACTACTTTGGATGAAATGGAACAATCAAAATTCCATGATACACTGATTTTGCAGAAAATGGGGAGTAGGTTTGGATCTTTAAGAGAAATTAATAGGAGCTCAAGGGGTTTGATTCTGGAATGGAAATAATGGTTCTAAATCTCAGTGAATACTCAACAACTACTAAGTACTATCATAAATATAGAGAACAACACTTCACAAGGAGAATAAAGCACATTGTAGCTATTATAAGCTACTTGGAGCTTTGAACAGAAATGAGTTAACTTCACAATAAATTTTATGGCATGATGAAATCAATATTTGGGCAATCACAGGAATTAACACCACAAAGAAATAGGTCTTTGGTCATCACGAGAAGTTTTACATGGTATAACCCTCTGAGAGGGAAATATCCACAAAGAAATTAAGTCATTCATATATAAATCTATAAATCTATATGCCATTCTTAACCTATAATTTTAGTTTTTCATCTATAAATCAACAAGCTTATGTATCAGTTAGGTACCTAGTTTGGTTTACCTGAGGAATGCCTGGTGTTAATTAGCCACAAGGGTTTTTGTAATTTCCATGTTCATGTAAGAATTGAATTTTTTGTATTATTTTTGCATGAGAACTTGGTTTGATACGCAAATATTTCAAGTGACACTAGGAATGATCACAACCTGTAGAATCAACTCTTAACTTCTTGTACCTTTGGATAACAGGTCATTTTTTTGATCTGAATGTTCTTATGCTATTTTTTGCAGATATGCTGATGCAAGTGCAGCAAGAAATGATATGTATGGATATGTAAGTAATAGTTGCAATTTCTGAGGCAACTGGTATTATACTTTTTGGAATTGGTGAATTCATCAACCATTATTGGCCTAAAATAATTTTAAAAACATATGTTCTTCAAATCAAATAAATTTTCTAATTTAAGGAAATAAAACATACTGAAATTTCAACCTCGATACAGGGGGCCACAAGAGAGCTTAATCATTTATCCAACTCTGCAATGCCCATTGTTTCTCTACACCAAGAGAAATTCTCAGAGCTCACAGATTTTGTCAATGCATCTGCAGTATTCTTCAAAGTGTCCACCTTTACCAACAACACCTTTTTGTCTTCTATCATATCCCTCACAACGTGATACTGAACATCAATATGCTTTGTCTATGAATGGTAAGCAGGGTTCTTTACCAAGAAAATTGCAGTTTGGTTGTCATAGTCTATCCTTATAGCTCCTTTTACTAACCCCATACTTGAACACAATATCTGCAACCAAACTACTTCCTTACTTGCATGAGTGGCTGCCATGTATTCTGCCTCTGTAGTTGATAGTGCCACTACAAATTGTTTCTTACTCATCCAACTGACTGCACCTCCAAATAGGTTAAACACATACCCACTTGTAGATCTTCTCTGATCCAGATCTCCAGCCCAGTCTGCATCAACAAGGCCACAGATATCCCAAACTCTATCCAATCCTAGTCTTCATTGGTAGCACAAACGATAATCACCAATGCCATGCAAATACCTAAAAACACGCTGCATTTCTATCCAATTCTCCTTCCCTAGTTTCGACATAAACCTGCTCAATACTCCCACTACATGTACAATGTCTGGTCTAGTACAGACCATTGCATGCATCAAGCTACCGACTGCACTTGCATATGGAACACGGGACATATCCTCTTCCTCTTCTCGTGTCTTGGGACATTTTTCAGCAAATAACTTTACACCTACAGGAATAGGAACCTGCACCGTTTACTATCCTGCATATTAAACCTCTGCAATATTGTCTCGACATACTTCTTCTAGTTTAACAAGAGCTTCATCTTTGCTCGACCTATTTTAATTTCCATGCCGAAAATATAGTTTGCAGCACCAATATATTTCATGTTGAATTTGGAGGACAATTGGGTTTTCAAATCCTAGATAATTTCTTTATCATTTCCAACCAGCAATATATCATCCACATACAAGACCAGATAAATAACACAGTCACCAATTAATTTAAAATACACACAGTGATCTACTTTGTTTCTAGTGAAGCCAAGTCCCCGTATAAATGTATCAAATTTCTGATACGACATCCTTGGTGACTGTTTTAACGCATACGAAGACTTCTTTAACTTGCATACCAGTTCTTTCTTACCATTCACTGCAAAGCCTTAAGGTTGCTTCATGTAGATCTCCTCTTCCAAATCCCCATGAAGAAATGTTGTCTTCACATCCATCTATTCTAAATCAAAAGAAACAACAATAGATAAAAGTAATCTATTAGAATTTACCTTGGTAACTGGAGAAAAAATATCACCAAAATCAATTCCTGACACCTAGGAATAACCTTTTGCTACCAACCGAGCTTTGTATTTCTCCACCTTTCCTGTTGTGTTTGTCTTCTTCTTGAACACCCATTTTTTGCCAATGGGTTTCCTTCCAACCGGCAACTCCACTAGATCCCAAGCCTCATTTTTGTGCAAAGATGCCATTTCGTCAACCATGGCCTCTTTCCAGAGTTTTCCATCCTCTGAATCTACTGCTTCCTTCACAGTTCTGGGATGATCATCAGTGACAGATAAAGCAAAATTTGAACAGAAAGAAGATGGACTATACCTTTATGGCTGCCTTCTTTCTCGAATTGATCTTCTCACACCCAAAGTTTGTGGCTCTTCATCTTCTGATTCCTCCTCTGCTGTAGAGTCTGATTCTTCCTCTTTTAGCTCAAACTCTATATTCTCAGGTTCCTTTGGTTGGAATTCATGTTTAATAACATATTTCACCTCTCTGAACACCACATCTCGATTGTACACAACCTTCCTTGTTACTGGGTTCCAAAGCTTATAATCCCTGAAACCATCCTTATACCGAATAAATATGCACTTTTTAGATTTAGTATCCAACTTGATTCGTTTCTCCTTTGGAACATATACATATGCATCACATCCAAATACCCTCAAATGTGAAAGAGAGGGTTTCTTACGAGTCCATCCCTCTTGTGGAGTCCTATCATCCAACACTGATGAAGGTGATCTATTGACCAGGTAACATGCTATCTCCACTGCCTCTGCCCAGAATTCCTGTCCTAACCCAGCATCACTGAACATGCTTCTTGCCCTTTCCATCAACGTCTTGTTCATTCTTTCTGCAACTCCATTTTGCTGAGGTGTATATGGAGTAGTCTTCTACCATGCTATACCACACTTCTTACAAAATTCTCCAAATTCCTTACTACAAAACTCTCCACCATCATCTGTCCTTAGTACCTTTATCTTCTTCTCTATTTGGTTTTCCACGAGAGCCTTAAATTCTTTAAACCTGTCAAAGACTTCAGATTTCTTCTTAACGAAATATATCCACGTATTCCTTGAGAAGTCATCTATAAATGATACATAGTACACAGAATTACCCAGTGATGGAACCTTCATAGGTCCAAACGCATCACTATGCACAAGCTCTAATATTTGTTTCACCCTCTTACCACCAAAGGGGAAACTGACCCGATTCTGCTTCCCATATACACAATTTTTACAGAAATCAAAATCGAGAGAGCTATTAATCATACCTTCTACCATACCTTTACCATGAAGTATTCAAAGGCCCTTCTCTCCAATATGTCCAAGCCTTTGATGCCACAACATGGTCTTCTCTCCAGAGACCACTAGATTTTCTGCTCCACTTTCAGGAGCCACAGAACTATTGCACCCATCAACAACAGTGCTACCTTGTAGCTTGAATAGAGTTCCAATCCGAACTCCCCGCATCAATACTAGTGCTTCCTGAACCATCTTGCAGGTATCCTTCTCAAACATTGTTTTTACACCTGCATCATTGAGCTTGCTTACAGAAATTAGATTTCTGGCCAATGCAGGAATATGTAGAACACCTGGAAGTGTTCTAACCCTTCCACCTTCCAACTTCAAATTTACCTTTCTGTGACTAACAATTCTAGCCTTCCTATCATCCCCTAAGAAGACATCACCACCATCATATTTCTCATACTCGCAGAACCACTCTCTTTGGGGAATGAAGTGAAAGGATGCACCTGAGTCAATCAACCATGCCCCATGATCTACATGTGTACTTGAAGAAGCCAAATACACATCCCCACCTTCATTTGAGGTGGTTTTTTCCTCTGTAGAAGGAGCATCATCAGATCCCTTTCCTTTGTCAGGAGCTTTAGTTTTACAGTTCCTTTTGTAGTGCCATTCCTTTCCACATTTCCAAAACACCACCTTTACAGGTTTTCCTAGAGATTTAGGTCTCCCTCTCGATGACTTATTTTTGTTTCTATTCTGGGACCCTCCTCATACAGATAAGGCATCACCATTGTGGCTCTCCATATTTTTCATTCTCATCTCTTCCATCAGCAAGGATGAGACTATTTCATCAAACACCAAGGTAGTTGCATTGCTACCTATTGTAATAACCAGACTATCCCACGAATCTGGTAGAGAACACAACAAACTAATGCACTTATCTTCATCTAAAATTTTGATATCAGCAAAAGATAAGTGACTTACCATAGTATTAAACGCATTCATATGCTCTGTCATGGAGTCTCCATCTTTCATCCTCAGGTTTTACAGCCTTTTCCGTAGGAATATTTTATTCACCAAAGACTTAGATTGGTAAAAGGCCCCTAACTTGTTCCACAAAGCCTTTGTCATAGCTTCCCCTGATACATTTAGCAATACTGAATTTGAGACACACAATCGTATTGTGCTCTTTTCCTTCCAATCCAACTTCTTCCATTCTTTTTAAAACACTCCCATTGCTTTAGTACTCGGATCTACCATGATCCACTGATCTTTATCCACCAACAAATCCTCCATCTTGAGTTTCCACAACTCAAAACTCTGACCATTAAATTTCTCGATCTCTATCTTTCGACTACTCGCCATCTTCTTTCACCACCAGAATCGATCTCGTAGATCTCCCACTAAACAGGGTCTACCACAAGCCCAAGGGAAACCCCTCAGCAACAAAGGCATCCCCTTGAAGCCAAAACAACTCTGATTCCAAATGTAGGTTTTAACCATATACAGAAATTACCTGCATACGAATTCTAAAGCATAGAAAATAAATAATGCAAGAGCATAAGACATAAAACACATATACACAAAGATTTTCCCTGGCTCCCAAAACTGGGACTACCAAGCTAATTTTTCATTATGTTTGTTTCAATGTTACAATACATATTTATACATGCCAAAGCATCCAATACCATGGATCGAAAACCATCGCGTCCATAAACATGGACTGAAAACCATCGCTTCCAAAACCATATGCGAAAGTCATGCACAAAAGCATAGGTAGGTCTGCCCAACCTAATATATGGTCCAAAAAAAAAAAATCTGGGTCGTTGCCCCAGACCCCATAGAGGGGGGTTACTTGTACCCCTCAAACCCCTGTGACCCACCCCCCGCTACGCAATCGACGCAACGAAGGGGGGACTCTACCCCCCCTTTAACCCCCACTGTTCACTACATGGGCTAGTCGTGGAAAGAATAACACAACCCAACATATTTTGTGTTCTTTTACCTATTACAATGGCCATTCGGAAAATCTAATTAGGGGGAGGAACCCCCACTTTTTTCGGGAAGTTCCCGTCCCGTGTCTCTCTAGGTTATCAGAACTGGACCAGAACTAGTGGAATTGGTTCGTCTCATTGGTGACAGAAAATTGGAAAAGGTAGGTTCAGTACTGGATCAACCTTTTTTCACTGAATTGTTAGGTTTTGTACGTAACAGGCCGACTTTGTACAATGCAACCAAGGACCCTCTGAATGCAATTTTTTGTTTTTTTTAAACAATAATTTATGAACGTGGTAGCCTAATTCAACTGTAGGGTGTATGAAACCTGCTAGTTCTGTACCAAACTAGTCTTTTTTCACCAAAAGCACTTGTTCTGTACAAGACTGGCTAGTTCTGTACATTGCGAGCAAGGACCCTTGGAACACAATTTGAAAAAAAATAAAATAATTTATGAACAGGGAAGCCTAATATTCAACCCTAAGACCCTAATAATGCTATGTGATTAATGGTAATGTTAAATGCTTAAATTTTCATCTTTTGATTTAAATTTTTAACTTTAGCATTAATTGTTTCAGGATGTTTGATATTCATTCCAAGTTATCAATTTGATTGAGGTTTAGATTAATAAATCTTTAACTATTTTTAAGTTTTGAAAATCGAAGCATAATATGGAAACTGTCACTAAACAGATGAACCAACAAGTATGTATGATTAGGGTGTTCCTAGAATAACCTAAAATACAACTGTTTTGCAAGTAGAAGATTTTGAACAGCTTCACATTTTTGTCAAGTTTTCTTGAATGACTGGAAACTGCCTAAATCAAGACATAGTTTCTACTTCATGTTAAAAGCATATGACCATAACAAAACTCTAGTATCACCTACACCGCATAGTAGACTCGAATTGGTTTTCTTATTTTAAGGGTTGCATATGCTGGAAAATTTCACACAATCCATATTTACAAAAATCACAATAAAGGGAAG
The DNA here is from genome assembly GCA_031772625.1 of Pinus tabuliformis. NCBI lineage: Eukaryota > Viridiplantae > Streptophyta > Pinopsida > Pinales > Pinaceae > Pinus > Pinus tabuliformis. The sequence goes on from CM062804.1 coordinate 1,396,621,646, forward strand.
GTCCCTCTTTATCACATCTACAGAGGAATATCTTTTTCTTCCCACACCTAATTGTTCTACCATATATTAAGAAGTTTCTAAACTGTTACAAAATGGCCCAAACAGAGGGAAGGCCCCACAAAGAATTTGTTGATACCTTCTAGGATAACAATGTTTATCCAACATTGTTATATTTTGTTAAGACTCAAAAAGATAATGGTGAAGTAATTGCTAATAGAGAAATTGGGTATGAAGCCATCATGCTGCCGAAACTTTTCTTATCTCGACTCTCAACTCTCCCTACATTTGCCCCTTTTCTTCAAGGTAGAAAACTAATAAAAAGACCATATGTTTCTATCATTCAGCATTTGGAGTTTTTTGTGGTGACTCTTGCATGGTTATGATGGTGCTCGCTCCATGTATGTAACAATGTTGCCTCACCTATTGGAAATCAAATATTTTAGCATGACCCCATAGAGTGTCAAATAATAGTCACCAAGGTATTAAAACTCTTATGATTCCTGGGAATACCTCTCATGAAGCCCCATGGACTTGGCTGCCAAGAAGCAGCCTTCTCACAGGGACTAGATGCTTGTTTTAACATTGTGTAGTTTGTATTTGGCTGGCCCTTCAAGGAAATATCTTAATTTTTAACCTAATTGTCTTTTTTGTTTGGAGTTTACATATTTTTTATTTGCAAAATTTATGTTTAAAGGTTTTCCAATCTGATGGCCATTTTATGGTTAATATGTTTGGAATGTGAAGTCTACAACACAACCTTAGATGACTATTGGTCTACAACATGCCTTATTCCACCACAATATTCCTGGACTCACATGAACCCACCAAGGCCCACCTTTCTTGAGTTCATTAGTTCTTTTTGTTTACTATAAATATTTATAATTTATTAATTTACACTTTTCAGAATTAACTCATTTGACAAAATGAAATGGTTCCAAATGCTAGAAAACAACTAGGAAATAAATTGATATTTATTTTCACTAAGATCTTGCCTCAGAACTTGAAAAGCATTCAAATCAGAGGGACTGACAAATAGGACCTACATAGTGTAACAAAATTCCACTTCAGTAGAGTGTTTGTTTAGGCTGGTGAATCTTACTAATACTTAATGGGCAATTATAAAATGTTATGCCAAAATATTCAAGTTTCTAAGGATTTTATATATATAGTTTCTATAGCATTTTGGCAATTATTTAATGTAGGTTTTAACCCCATACAGAAATTACCTGCATACGAATTCTAAAACAAAGAAAATAAACAATGCGAGAGCATAACACATAAAACACATATACACAAAGATTTTCCCCTGGATCCCAAAACCGGGACTGCCAGCTTGATTTTTCATTATGTTCCTTTCAATGTTACAATACATATTTATACATGCTGAAGCATCCAAAACCATGGAACGAAACCATCGTGTCCAAAAGCATGTGCAAAAATCATGCATAAAACCATAGGTGGGTCCGCCCAACCTAACATTGGGTCCAAAACCAAAATTTTCATAAAGTGGGGTTACGGGTACACCTAAAACCCCCTGTGAAACCCCCCCCCCCCCAGCCCCCCACTACACAATCGGCGCAACGAAGGGGGGCTCTGCCCCCCATATAACCCCCTCGGTTAACTACGTCGACTAGTCGTTGAAAGAATATAACACAACCCAACATTTAAGAAATAGAAATTTATGCTAGAGAGTGTGGGTGAACCTTTTTTTTTTAAAATGGACACTTACAAATCAATTTTTGCGAAGAAATTAAAATTAGCAAGAACCCTAAAATGTTCCATCTGATGTGGGAATGTGAATCTGTATTTTTTAATGTTGTTTAGATTGATAAAAAAAATTTATTGGGAAAGTTGTAGATGTAACATTCTCTGTGCAAGATTTTTTTTGTTGAAAGTGGAAAAAATTATATTATATTTTTAATGCTTTCCTCTCTTGCAGGCTTGTGCTGATGAGGACAACACAACACAACCATTGTTACTAGTGACATCATCAGTTGACAAGATCGTGTTGAAATAAGCCAATTCATGTAGATACTAACCTGAAAGTTGTTGGTGTTGTTACCTAGGTTCGCCACTCATCACTTGAGATTCAAATGACGATATCTCAACCACCTAAAGGTATTTATATAAGAATATCTTACTCTTTTGTGTTCTTGTTGACACTAAATCTAAATCAAATCTATACCAAATCCATTTTGTAAAATCAAGTAGCATTCATTATGTATCATGGTGTCTAGGTTGCCTTCCTGGACTACATATTCACTTGTCTAGGAGTAATGATAGTCACACATAAGTAAAAGCTAATATGATGACAATGTATCATAATGGTGTTATAGCTATGAGCCAAATAAGAGATAATAACACCTTTTAGACCACTAGAAACAAATAGAAAGTGGATAAGATTGACAACTTTCAAAGATAAATTGTATTTATGGAGAGGAGACGCTTTGCAAACATCTCATAACTATTAGTAATTTCCAAAGTTGTTTACTTCTCCAGGGATTGTTAGTAAATAATGGAGGACAATGACAAGCCAAGAGTCATGAAAATGGAGCTATAAATTGGATATAATTGAATTCCTATTCCAACTCAAACAAGGAAATATAGTGAATGAACCCTTGACAAAGAATTAGAGTTATATTTATGCTATAATTAAGTTCATAATTTGTTCACTGGCTGGAAAGTGCAAGTCTGGGCAAGGTAGAGTCAAACAACAACTGGGCAGAATCAAGCTTGCAGTGTCAGAGTGCTACAACTACAGAAGCTGCACCTACAAACAAAGTTAGTGAAAGTTGCGGAATGGCTGTCAAAACAATTAAAGCATTGTAGCCAAGAAAACAAGATAGGAGAATGAAAAAAAATCAAACTTCATCAAAACAATAGGGCTAAATCTGCATGTTACATCTTGGACTAGAGGTCTTAGTCTCCCTCATACATGTGCAATGCAACCCATGATTTCTTTGGCTGCAATTTGGTCATGAACTCGTTGATATCATACTGGACACAAATCACACAACTTATCTTTCTACAAGTCTCAAGAGTTGAACTCTCTTTTTCAACAAGCAAGTTTTGGTGCTCCATTTTAGACATTAATAGAATTTATATGCTCTTGATTTTGTAGGTCAAACATGTTGTTGTTTCACTACTAGAGAGGTTTGGTGAGCCTGAGTGTGTTGTAGGATAATTTGAATTTTTCATTATGAATGTCAAATTAGAATAGTTATTTGGACATTTTCTTTTCACATTTGAAGTTTCTATAATACCTCACGAGAAAACTAAGTTTGCAAAGCCTGCATTTATGGTTTTATATATTCTCTGATATCTTGCAAAATTGCTTTCTATTTTTCAAATATAGATTAAAATCTTTCTAATTTGTTTTCTTGTATGGCCATTAGTAGAAACACTCCTATCTTGACATAGCCTCTTGCAAGTACCCCTTTATTTACAAATTCTAGTCTTATGCATATAGATTAAAAGGAAGCATGGGCTTGCAACACCCAAACACTAGACCTACTTGTATGCTAAGTCTTATAGTTTTGTTTTTAGTAAATCATTTATATACTCTTTCTTTTTTGCACAGTTATAATCCTACTCCTTGTCTTGAAAGTTACCCTCATATTGAGCTCATATTAGCCATGGATTTGCTTCTCCATGCTTCATATCATACTGTTGATTTCTCTATCATGTACCTTATGGTCATAATTTTGTGTATTGTATTTTGAGAGACATACTATTTTTCTAATTTGCATACAAGGAATTAACTTTTGTCAATTCTATTTCCAAATTTCCACAAGAGTATGGTTTATCTTTAGATGGGGACAAATTGCATTGGGTGGTTGGAATCATGGTTTCAGTTACTTTTGTGAAGTTGTTCCTCGTAATGTAATGTCAAAGTTTTACTAATGAGATTGTGAAGGCATATTCTCAAGATCATTTATTTGATGTGACCACCAAAACAACTGGTCTAATTGCTGCTATTCTTGAAAGTACTCTGTACTAGTGGATAGATCCTTTTGGAGCGATTGTGGTAAGCAATTCTTTGACCTTTTTCTTTTCAGTTCATAGTTTGGAACTTTTCACATGTTATGCTTATCTATTTTGTTGTGTGTGCCATGGTTTCTTGGCACTAGCTACTGAAGAGTAGTTTGTCTTCCATTATCTCATCCTCTCCTTTTTATAATCAATGCCCACTTGTTTAATAAGAAACTTGTTGTTGTTTTTCTCATTATCATGATATATCTTTTCATTTAGTAGCGACATAGATGAAATTTTTAGCACACATTCTCGGTCATCATTACTATTCACTGTCATAAACAATGGCTAGTGTGGAACTCCCAAGCGACAGAGGGCCCCGAATAATTGTGGAGCTAGGATGGAGCCATGAATCTATCCAGCATAAAATTCAATGGAAAAACATATTCTATGTCTATTAACTTTTAAGTAGGAAGAACTGATTGCAAAGGTGCAAGAGAATATATCCACTCGATTTCATTTCTTTTGCTTTGATAATGACTCAATCGTAGATTGTGGATTCACAAATCATGATTCCTTTTGTTTTACATTTGGAAATCAAGTCATTTTGTTATAGAATTTAATATGGGTTCATATACACAATAATAGACACATACATGTGTGGAGAAGAAGATGAAGAAAAATAAGTCTTAACATGGAATGAAATCCCAACACAGGGATATGACACTATAGCAAGATAGCTTGTATACATGAACATTTAACTGTATACTAATATATGATTTTGAATTTTTTTGCTAGAGATATAATCCGCCTCTCTTTGCACCTTTTGGGGCAATTGATAGTTTTAGTAAGTTAAAATTATGGACTACATGATTATACTTTTTATAAAGATTATAGATCATGTGTCATATATATATATATATATATATATATATATATATATATATATAATCAATTGCTATAAATGTAGTTTTAAGGATTGCCATAACTCCTCACGTAATTCTTTAAAGTGTGCTAGCTCAATGAAAGAGCGTTTGCCTTACAAAAAGGAGGTTGGTGGTTTGATTCCACTGTGCGCTAACATGAATTAATCTACGATTTTGTAGTTTATTTTTAATTAAATATTTTTTATATCGATTTATTTCAATGGTGAGATATTTCTGGATTCATTGTTTTATATTGTCTCTAGAGAAACAAAAGTAATCTTTAAATAAAAAAATTATTGTCTCTAGAGAGACAATATCTAGTATTAAAGACATATTGTCTCTAATCCGAGTGTTGTCTCTAGAGACACAAAAATGAAATTGTCTCAAGAGATACAAAAATGAAATTGTCTCCTAAGAGGCATTTTTTTAAGGCAATAATCTTTAAGAAAATAATTTTTAAGACAATAATGTTTAAGACAATAATTTTTGAGACACCCACTTAAAGACAATATTTAAGACAATACACAAGTTTTTTTTGTCTCTAGTTCAGACAATTTACCCAAAAAATCGTCTCAAATATTATCTTAAAACCCCCCTTTATGTAGTAGTGATAGTGTTTTATAATATTTGTTGTGTTGTTTTAAGTTGTTAATCTTTCACTATATCACAACAACTGTTGTTTTAAGTTGTTAATATTTCACTATATTTGAACAAGTTTTGAAATTTCATATTCCTTCATGTATATTTTAGGGTTGTTTTGGTTTTGTAATCGCTTCAGCAGCCAACAACATTTTATTATAGTTTTTCTTTCTATACCTTGTTGGTTATTGCCAAATCTAATTCTAATCTCTAACTGAGGGGAATTTTTACATTATTAAGTTTTCGTTCTGAATGCTTCTCCAATTAGATGCAAAGATATTTTTAATGAGGACTCCCAATTATTTCCATTTACAAATCATTTCAACCTTCGATTCTTCTCACGAATTTCGTAGGTAAAATTTTGTGACCATCTTATTTTCCCATAAGAAATATGGTTAAAACAACTACCTGAGCGATTTTTATAATTCAAGAGGATATTTAACTAAATATTAATGATGTGTATTATTAACACATAATTAACAATTTACGCTATTTTTTCGCGGCTAACACTTTTCTCGTGGGCATATAACTTTTTAGAAACTTTGGAAAGGAATATGGTTTGAAGAGCCAAAAGATAAGATGTATGGAACAACCAGTGTGCTTCCTTGTGAAAAGTCTTTACTCTGAATTGGAAATACCCATGAATAGATCAGAGTAATGGATATTGAAATATATAATGTGATAGATGTGAATTCTATCATTAAAAATTATTTTCATTATAGAACCATGTTTGCTTCACATACGTTCTTTTTCGTCATGGCCTATATATAAATATGGTTCTCCACAGGTTTAAATATAAAAATGGCAACTCGTTTATCCTTATTTTTTAAACATGTACAGTCAATATTTTTTTATTGAATGATAATATGTTATTTAATAATTTCTCGGCTACTATCATCATATAATAAAATGCATGTTAGGATAATGGCTTGGTACTGGTGCCCATATGGCAATAATTTAATGGCTATTCGAATAACTTAATGGCTATTAGAATAACGGACCAATTTGTGAACAACTGGATATTCAAATTCAATAAGCATTTGTACTCTTTGTATACAGTTAACCAATTTTTATGTGAACTGTAGAACAAAGTGAGACTAAAAATGTATTTCTAATATTTACATATATCTTCCTAAAATTATTTGTCAAAAGATAGAATCCTTCTCCAAAGTATAAATTTATGTAATTTATTATTTTGAATTTCTATCTCATATGAAACATTTTTATCTTTTTATATTGTTTTTATTTTTTTCGTTTAAAATAACCATTTTTAAAATATTATATGTTTCAATAAATTTAATTTTTATTTTTTAAAATTAAACAATAATTATTTATATTACAAAACTCAAATTTATCATTCCAATTTTTTTACCAAATTTCAATCAAATTTAATATAAAAAAATATACGTAGAAAATTTTAAAAATTTATAATAATTAAACAAAGACCATCTATAACAAATTTATAATAATGAAACAAAGACAATCTATAACAATATACATTCCAAAATATATTGCTATCAATGTTTTTGTATTGTTCTTATTGATTCTGACAAACATTATATAAAGAACAGTGATCACTAACAACTGAAAGAACTACGCTTCCTTACACCAATTGTTTTATTTGGAAGAACCTAAAATACATTAATTTTGAGGTGGCAAGGACTATCCTTCCTTACACCAGTTGTTTTGTTTGTAAGAACTTATGATACATTAATTTTAAGGACTATATAACTACTTTAACCGATTTAATTGAAATTGATCTATTTTTTACATAAACAATATATTATTATTATAAATTTAAAATGTTCTATAATTAGTTTAAATATTAAGAATGATATATAATTAATAAATAAGGTATTTTAAAATATAAATATATTATTATTATTATTGATTTTTTTATTATAAATTTTAAAATTTTATTTTTCAAATTAAAAAATATAAATGTATATAATTCTTTATAATTAATGAATAACATTATGTAGATTTAGGTTTAGTTTTTAACCATATTTAATAAATAATTTAAATTATAATTATATATTTATATATATATATATATATATATATTACGAAGTGTAATGTATTAATTTATTTTATATTTATTAGGCATAATATTTGTTAAAGTTTTGTAAATGGGCTAGCACGCTAAATGGGTTTCATTGTGGCGAAAATTCCACAGTTAAGCACGTTTCAGCCAGAGGTGATCTGGGATGGGTGACCTCTTGGGAAGTCCTAGTTACCGGGTGCAAAACCCGGAAGTGAGGATTTATTGTATGTGATTCATTTCATGAGTTGCACCTTCAATGCTTAAATTCAAAAGAATGAAGGTAACTCTACTTGAATGGTTCATGAGGCACAATACTTGCTAAGATTTTGCAAAAGGGGTAGCAAGCTAGGTGGGCTTGATTGTGGGGAAAACTCGATTATGGGGAAAACTCCATAGTTAAGTGGGTTGAGCCAGAGGCAATCTAGGATGGGTGACCTCTTGAGAAGTCTTGGTTACTGGGTGCAAGACCAAGAAGTGATGGTTGACGCTATGTGATTCATTTCACTAATTTCAATCCCACATGTAATGAGTGTTAAGTGGACTATTAAAAAAGAATCATGAGAAATTAGTCAGTTATGACTACCTCTCATGGAAATGGTCATCGATGGATGACTTACTTAACGCAGTTGAATTCCAAAAAATGATATCTAATGTAATGCACTGTGAAAACTGCTCAATACTTAAATTCAAAAGAGTGAAGGTAACTCTACTTGAATAGTTCATGAGGCACAATACTTGCTAAGTTTTTGCAAAAGGGGTAGCAAGCTAAGTGGGCTTGATTGTGGGGAAAACTCCACAATTAAGTGTGCTTGAACTAGAGGCGATCTGGGATGGGTGAACTTCCGAGAAGTCCTGGTTACTGGGTGCAAGCCCCAGAAGTGATGATTGACACTACGTGATTCATTTCGCTAGTTTGAATCCCACTTCTTCACCCCTGTGAGCATCACCCGATGCAATGCGAGCTGTGTGGACTATTAAAAAAAAAGCATGAGAAATTAGTTAATTAAGACTACCTCTCATGGAAATGGTCATAGATGAATGACTTTACTTAATGCAGTTGAATCCCACAAAATGATATCTAATATAATGCACTCGATGTAATAAGTGCTAAGTGGACTATTTAAAAAAATCATGAGAAATTAATGAGTTACGACTATGTCTCAAGGAAATGGTCATAGATGAATGACTTACTTAACACAGTTGAATCCCAACAAATGATATCTTATATAATGCACTGCGAAAACCCTTCAATACTTAAATTCAAAATAGTGAAGGTAACTCTAATTGAATGGTTCATGAGGCACAATACTTGCTAAGATTTTGCAAAAGGGGTAGCAAGCTAAGTGGGCTTGATTGTGGGAAAAACTCCACAGTTAAGTGTGCTTGAGCTAGAGGCGATCTGGGATGGGTGACCTTCTGGGAAGTCCTGGTCACTGGGTGCAAGCCCCAGAAGTGATGATTGATGCCATGTGATTCATTTCACTAGTTTCAATCCCACTTCTTCACCCCTGTGAACATCACTCGATGAGATGAGTGCTATGTGGACTATTAAAAAAAAAATCATGAGAAATTAGTTAATTGCGACTACCTCTCGTGGAAATGGTCATATATGAATGACTTACTTAATGTAGTTGAATCCCAAAAAATGATATCTAATATAATGCACTGCGAAAACCCCTCAATACTTAAATTATTATATTTTTAATTAAAAAACTAATTTTAAATTTTTTGTATGGAAAATTTGATGTTTTTAAGTAAATTGTAATCTTTATATTAGGAATAATTTTGTACATAGAATACATCTAGAGAATCATTAAGGGACCAGGCTATTAGACCCTACTATCTTCTCAAGAAGGGGAAGAGGAAAGAACATGGTCTATTAAGAAGACTAAAGTCTGGTGCGCGGAGTCATTGTGAATGCAAAAATGAAAAGTTTCAAAACATTAATAAATGGTTTGTGACGGTTTGTGACAAAATGTTTGCATTTGTAACTTGAAATGCTTTTCCTTTCTAGGAGTAGGGGGAAACAAAAGTGAGTGGAACAAGATGGAAAACGTGCTTAATCAGTGTGCTTTCCATTGGGATCTGAAGAAGCTAGTAGAGCTTGAGTGAGGTCAGCTTTGTCACTTCTCCTGTTTTATGGAGGTTCCACATCCAAAGTTTCCTCCAAGATGAGGAATTTGTGGGCTTTTTGGCTTCAGAGAGAAGGCTCCTTATGTGCAGCGTGAGTAACAATGATGTGAGGCCACACTGAACTGCCTTCGCTGACAACAAACTGTTGATTGAGAAGCTCCTAGATTCACGTGTCTCTGTCTTTGCCATCTCCTGCCACGATGACGGAGGGAGAAGGAGAGTGAATCTGATGGGAAATATGATGGTACGAAGACTTGCCCAAAGAAATGGAGGATGTGGAGGACACTTCCACATTAGGGAAGCCTATATCGGTGATTTTCGATAGGTTAAAAAGTGATTTGATGAAGCGACTGACATAGGCATTAGATTCGACCACACATATTTATGTACCAGCACGACCAAGCTCCAGGTCCCAGAGATGATGCGCCAATATGTTGCGAACAGTCGAGTGCCCGTCGCCAATTCTTCCATGCTCTGCCACCTCCAAGGTAGAAAATTTACTTCTGATGTGATCAAGGATGTTGGGGTCAAATAAAAATACGTGGTCATCAAGACATGGAACATTGGGACAACATCCCCTTCCTCTACCTCTCCGACAAGAAAGGGCTTGTTTGGTTAACATGGTGGCATTGAGGAAGACTAAAGTTCTTGAGAAGTGAGCTTGGGTGGTGATGGAAGGGGGAGGTAACAGAGTCTGATTTCTGTTTACTGTAATTTCCTACAAAGAGGAATGAATGGAATGTTTCTAAAGCTAATTAATAGACATGGTTGAGAGCGTTAATTCTGGAATAAAACTTGATAGGAGAAAGAACATCAAGAGGGTGCAGAAGAGATGGGTGGGACAAATCACCTTAACATAATAGTTGTTCACGTGGATAAAAGAAAATAGAGTAGTATTGCATGGGCGCTACATGTTGATGAACATCATGTCGACATTAGATGGAGTCTAGCCCATGGTAATGGAGCTCAATTTACAAGGAGACACCCAGATCTAGGTGGCATTGAAAAGTTGATGTTAAGTATTAAATTAATTATATTATATCGATTTGTTTTAATAAAAGCACATATATATTTTCTTAACATCTTTGAGTCATCTTGACCATGAATTTATAGACTGGCCAAAACAAAAAATTGAAAATGGTAGGGAAGGGTATTTGATTTACTTGGTTATAAATATAGGAATAAATTTAAATGGGGTTAAGTTGTTTTTATAAATATATGAATAAATTTAAATGGAGTTATGTTAGGAAATTTAAAGTTAATGTAAAAATGATGTAGTATTATTAAGACTTGAGGGTTAATTTAATTGGTTGAGTCTTCATCCTTATATCACTTTTTCTATTAAGACATTAGGGGTTTAATTCTCTCAACATCCTCCGATCAAGCTTCGTTGTTGAACTGGCAAGAAGTATTTCTACATTTAAAAAAAATAATAACAATTTATAAGGAAATTCAATTCAGTTTATTTAACTAGACATGATCAATGATAAAGAGTACTGCAACAATTTATTTGCATGAACAATACATCAAACCATAGTTACCAAATAATTTCAAATCCAAAAGAGAATACCGAAACTCAAGAATTATATTCATACATCGAATAATTCAAGTCGATTCATGGTACCTAATTGTGTGGATGGTCGGTTCATGATAGTTGATAGCGTCACACAAAATTGGCCGTTTGTGTGCTTGGAATGGTAAGTGAAGTATTTTCTAAATACAAAAAAGATGGCGGTCGAGGACGCAGGTAGGAAATAGAAACTATTTGGAGATGGGGAAATTTCCAAGTTCTAGATTTCACCATTTTTTTTTAAGTTTTAAAATGCGGAGAGAACAAGAAACAAATGATTTGAGTTGAACCTTGAAAGTCATAAAAGGTAATTGAAGTTTAACCAATTTTATAAAAACTGATTGACTTTTAAATATGTTTATATTTGGGATGAATGTTATAAAAATGAGTTTTTAAATATTTATCTTCTAAATGTGTATCAATTAGAAAGGATCTTAGACTCAAGATTTAAAATTTGAGATTAGGAATGGATTTAGTTTTGAGTTCTAAATATCACATTTTTAAATATATTAAATATAAAATCATTTTAGATGAGATTTGAAATTTAGGAGTTTGAATATTTAATTTTTAATGATATATTAAATACAAAAAGATGTTAAATGAGATTTAAAATTTTAGAGGGATATAGTTTTGAGTTTTGAACAATAAAGAGATTTTGGACATAACCAATCATTGTAGTTTTGTTTTTGTTTAGCGAATTGCAGTTTTAAAATTGTTATTAAAATTATTAAAAATTATTTATAGTTTAAAATGAATAGGAAGAATGTGAGTAAAAGGCATTGTTGTTACAGTAATATATATATATATATATATATATATATATATATATATATATATATATATATATATATATATATATATATATATATGTTTAACATCTATGTTGAATTTATTGAGAATTTAATTTTTTTATAGCAATTTTTATCATATTCAAATTTGGTAACAATGAATCCAACTAACATCTCGAATGAAAGGAATATAATTGATTTCACAATAAAGTAAAATGCAATAGAAATGCAATGTACATTGTAAATACATGCACACCAAGTTTTCCATGGTTATGAGAAGGTGGTATGACTGGAAGCATTGAGAGTACTGCAACAAGTTCTTTGCATGAACCGTACATCCAGCTAACATCTCGAATGAAAGGAATATAGTTGATTTCACAATAAAGTAAAATGCAATGGAAACACAATTGCAATGCAATGTACATTGTAAATACATGCACACATAATTTTCCATGATTATGAGGAGGTGGTCTGAATGAAAGCATTGTTCCCAATCACCAAATTCTTGAAGAAGCCATCCACCTGGTTTCTTAAATCTGTTAAATATTCTACCACCCTTTCAAGTTTATGTTTGAGTTGGTAGTGGATTATGTAAATAGGTTTGGAGATGTCTTGCAAGAAGATATTTATAAGGACAAGATCACGAGCAAGTTGTGAGGGTTTCTGTTTGTTGGATTTACATATCCAGTTTTGGGAACACTACAAGAAATAAGGGCATTGTTGACGGTTGAAAAATGTAACCATAAGCTTATTGGTGACAGTCAAAAGAGCCTCCGTCACCAAAAACTGAACGTCACTAAAGTTGGTGTCACCAAAAGTTTAGGTGTTGTGGTGACATTCAAGGTCCGTCACCAATAATGATTTATAATGATAGATAGTGACCATCACCATTTCATATGAGAAATGGTGACATACCTTAACCTTTGTCACCCAAAAATTGAACGTCACCAAAGGTCGCCTCCCCAAATGTATAGGCGTTGTGGTGACATTCAAGGCCCGTCACGAATAATTATTATAATGATGGATAGTGATTGTCACCATTTCATATGAATAATGATTTATTATGATAGACCTTTCATGGTAATCACTATTGATACATATATATATATGGTGGTATTCGTTGATCGTCACTATTTCATAATTTAGTGAGGGTCGAAAATTGTCACCATAATTTCATTGGTGACATTCAAAATAGCCACTGTCACAAAAAAATGAACGTCACCAAATGCCATATCACTAAAAGTATAGGCGTTGTGGTGACATTCAAGGTCCATTATGAATAATAATTATAATGATGGATAGTGACTGTCACCATTTCATATTTTGGTGAGAGTCGAAAAATGTCACCGTAAGCTCATTAATGATGCTCAAAAGAACCTTTGTTACCAAAAATGTATTGTCACCATTCCATATGAATATCAGGGCACGATGGAATCAAAGCACCAATCTATCACTTGTAAAGCACATTCTCTTCCATTGAGATAGCACCCTTTAAAGAATTATAATTTAAAAAATTTATACCTTGATACTTTATAAAACTTTCAGTAAACTATAAAACTTTGTATCCCATTATTTTCTATGTACTATCACTTTAAGTTGTTTCCTGGGGTTTTCTGCAGAATTTGTAGTCAGCACAAGTATAGTATATGTGTAGGAAGCAAGAAAATGGGTGGTTGTAGAAATTTTGGAAAGTTGAACATCTTTGAACACCAATGAAATGAAGATGTAAAGGGTTCTAGCCCCCAAACAAGTATTTTTAATTAAGATAAGCTATCCGCCCCATTCAAAATAAAAATTAGAAAACTTTATAAATTCTTGGCAAATCTTCTACTAAACAAGCAAAATAGCATCGAAGCCACAAGTACCTACCTAATGGATATGGAAGTTATGAAAAGTGGGTATAGGGAAAAATAGTTACATATATGATACTCAATATGTTCAGTTGAATACTCAATTAGAAGTGAAACTTTGAATACATTTATAGCCTATAAATGACCTATAATTATCAAACCTAAAATCTTCAGTTACACCAAAGATTTATTTCACTTTTTGAATCATGTAAATATGTTGTGACAACATAAAAATATGCGTCTAAAAGACTAACTTGGATGCGAAAAAGTAAAAGACAATGAGTATATATGATTTAATTATGAATAATGAGCTACATGCTTCAATCACACTGGCTATGGGGCCTATAAGGCTAATTGGGAGTGCTTCTCATAATTAATTAATTCAATATGTCAAAATACAATGATCAATAACAATGATCCTGAAATGTAACCACTAAACAGATTTTAAAATTGTATACAAAAAGTTTGGCTAGTATCTGTTACACCAACAAAATATCCAAGGGGCATTCAAAAACTTCCAAATCCACACCGAGCATGAATATCCAAAGATGTAATTGCATGAATACAAAGAAAGCACTCTCTACCTCTCAATGATAACTATGTCCTCCCACAAGTACTTCAACTAGCAAAGGGGTGTGAACACAAGAACCTAAAAGAAAAAATAACTACAAAGAAAAATATACTTCATGCCCACTCTACCTTTATAAAATAGATATAGGGGAATAACAAAAAATGAAAGAGAAAATAATAAACATTAAAAATAGTATATTATCAAGAACAATGAAACACAAAACCTCAGCAATGATCACATTAAACTCATTTGACATGATAATACATTAAAAGAAATATTAGAAGACAAATTTATGTATCAAATTTCAGATATTAAATAGATGAAAACAACTTCATAAAGAGACCATTATTTATTTAAAATAAATATCAAAAGATAGTTTCATGAATCAAAGCTTAAGATAAGATAATATAATTATATTAATGTATGACAAATGGCTACCATTATCTTTACAAAAACCATTTCATGATACTTAGGAACCAAAAATAGTGGAAAACTAGATGGATTTTAGGAAGGAGGGCTATTACAAAGAAATTTTCATTGATATATATTACATTTTCCTTGAATAATCCATGAAGCACTAACTCTTATATTGATATGTCATATAGGAAAAACCTCAAGCTGCTAGAAAGGAAATGTCATTTTGACATTTCAATGTCTAATACAAAGGAGATACAAGAAAGAAAATGGATGAGAAAGAAAATGGATGATGCATTGTGGAGTAAAATCAAGTGCTAGCTTAGAGTGAAAAGGTGACAATGTATTTGACCAATAAAAGGAATAAAACTTTTCATAATTTACAATAGTTGATCTATTGCAATGTTGTAAGGCTTGGACTAGTGAATAATTCAGCTAGGGTATTGAATCAATGACTTAATAAATGCTCAAAAAAAGATAAGATAATAATCAGGGAGTTGTTGGTATATTTCAACACATTGAGGCAATTTCAAGCTAATTTATCATTTGATGAATGACTGATTCAGTGGGTCCTTCAATACCGATCCATTTCTCTTTAATGTTGTTATTGATAATTCTTGTTTTGCAGTTTCATCATTTAGATCAATAATGATCATCCAAGCGTCATGATAACAAGTAAGACATTAGTGATACAAAAGTTGCAAAAAACAATTTAAACTACATAAAAGGTAACATGTTGGACTTACCATGGCATGTATTGGACTTGATTAGTACTAATGGAACTTGGTTATTTTCACCATAACTGGTAATCCATAATTCATGTGGATGTCAAAGTATCATGTTGCATAACTGATATCCAATACTTTGGTATCCATTCAAAATGCAAGAAATTTTGAAGCTGAGAACCTTGCAACATTCATTGCATCTAGTGCCTGCAAAATTAGGAAACAAATGACACAATTAAAGAGCATAGAATGAAATTTGACATCACATTGCATGGGTGTACGTCCAAAACAGGGTGTACACTAGTAGCATGGGTGAAAACTTCCAGCTACAAGGTTCAACAATACCACAATTTTCCTTTCTAAAATAAGAGGTTGTTAGGAATATGAATGCAGTTGATAAAGGTGCAATTGAAGAGAAGAAAAAATAAGACATACAACTTGGGGAGAGATATTGTACATATAAATTCTAATATGCTGACAAAAAGATCCCATTTTATGTAAGTATTAACACCGACCATGTGAAGAGAACGATTACAGACGTGTGAAGACAATGATTACAAAAATTAGCACTACAGATGTTTCAAAAATTTATTGTGAGTTCCACATGATTAGGACGGTGATATGGGGCAAATGAATACAAACGTCAAATTTGATGCATTTATCTAGACAATTTACCATAGGTTCACCAAGACTAGCGAAACTCAATAGGTTAGACCTAGACTCGGATTTGAATCTTGATTTACTCATTGTACTTTCTTAAGGAAATGCATACCTTTTTCCCCTAGGCACAATACACTTCAACCAAAATTTAGTTGTTGATGAATTCTGATAAGAAGGTTTCTAATTTTATGTGTTAGATATCATCTGTTCAACCAGGTGTACCAACATAAACAATAAAGATTTGTGATTTACAACAAACATTTTCTAAAGAAAAAGGCACCTGACATTTATGAATTTAAAACTAATAAGTGGTCAATAGTGTCTGTATATTATTATTTTATAAATGAACAAGTCGAGATTATATAACAGTGTGTGGGAACTTTCCCTTTTGTCACCCTATATCACTAGTTGGGAAACCCATACAACATTGTGAATCTTAAATGTTTTGATGTTCATTTAGCTTCAACAAACTTTTGGGAAATTTGGCAATTAGTAAATGACTTTCATCTACATCAAACTCAATGTTAGAATATATAAGCACAAATTACTCGTGAATATCCATAGCTCGACCCTACATACACAAAGCTATTATGTAAATAATAAATGATTGAAGTAGTAGATGTCTCCCCTAACAATTCTCCCTTGAGACCAATATCCCTATAGAAGAGATTAATTGCATGAGTAGAAATAAAAAAGGATGCTTCTATAAAGATCAAGTTTGTGACTCACAGTCAAAAGCCTAGGACATTGTTGGATCATTTTCCCAACAATAGTTACACTAGAGATTAGGACTATGTAATACCTTGATGACATCATAACAAAAAATAGATGGCCTAGACTCTGGACTATCTACACACTAAATAAGAAAGATAATTGTTCACAATAGATCCAAAGAAGCACAAGCGTAGAAAATCGCTACATGAGTGATGTTAATCTAATAAAAAAGACATATCAGTTCTATCTAATTAGCATATCCCCTCTCTATTTTGATGTGTATGTGTTTTCAATGATTTAGACTAATTCATTAACATGTAGCCAAGAATGAACCAGTTTTTCTTATCTCAATAATCTGTAAGCTATCATGAAATATTATTTGTACTAATGTCAACACTAAGGGTAAGGATGGTTGTGAGTATGCCATATATTATGTGAGACAAAACCTATTAGGACTGAATCTTCTCTAGGAGAAGAGATTGTTGTTCACCCTATTAACTGAGGGTATGTGGAAGTTATTGAAGAAAATGTAACTAAGTTTAGTATTTATACATGTAATTTTGATCTTTGTAATTGTAAAGAAAATAAATATTCCTTTTTTAAATGATATGAATGAGTTTCTTGCTCATTCCATAGGTCTAGAAAAGTCAAAGAGTCAAAATCATGAGATATTCTTGAGAATATTTGTAATGTATATGAAGCCACCTAGTGTCTAAGAACAACTGTCCAAGACCACCATAATCCTCCTAAAGACAAGCAAGAAAAACAATGAAAAACTTGGTCATGTTGGCGAGCAAAATAATTTAAATTGAAGTCATGTCGGCTAGCAAAAGAGACACAATATATCAATTGGTTATGTCGGCTCATTATGGAGGCATGACCAGTATATATACCCACCTAGGGTCACCACAAATGGGAGGAAAAAACTCTCACATTCTCTGAAATAACTCGGATAAGAACAAGGTATGCAACTTCGCATATCTTCAAGAAGTATACTCTCAGATGGAATAATTAGGAGAGGTATCTCAGTGATAAGGTACAGTGACACGTTGACATTCCACTCTGAAATCTTTTCTAAGTTCAAGGTGTTGGAACTCAGATGGGTATAGGACTATGTCTCTTTGCATAAGGATCAGTCTTCAGATAACATCACTGTGATTTTAGTTGAGTACTATTGTAAGTAGTACATTCTCATCATAAGTCTAAAGATAAGGGTCTCAGTGCTAATCTATGCATTCATAACCATAAGCATATTTATGATCTCAATGGTGACTTTGTCTCAATGATATAATCTCATCGAAGGGCCAGCTATGGTGAAAACAATGAAGATGTAGGTGGTGCAGACATAGTGATGATCTTGGAAAAGGTGCAATGATGATGATGATCTCGGCAGTATGAAGAAGAGGATTGATTTCTTGGTCTTGGAGTGGATCAGATAGTCAAGGGTCATGGTCTTAGTGTTCATCAATTGGCATATTTATAAGAAGAATTTAGTGCGGGTTTTCCTCTCCTAGAGGGAGAGGTTTTGCCCTTGGCAAAATGCCTACATATTGTGTTCTTGTCTCTTTGTTTCTGGTATCTATTTGATGAAATAAGAAAAACACTCTAATAATGTCAAAGAGAAGATTGTGCTAATAAGAAAATTAAAAATGATTCACAAAGAGTTATCAAGTGAAGAAGAATCTCATTAACTACATGTGCCCTAGATTCTTCAACATCGTATCAGATCTATGGGTGCAATCTAAGGAAGAGCATAAAATAGACATTTAAGGATCAACTTCAAGAATGACATTACAAAAATTTTAAGGAATTGAAATGTTATTCTTCAACGAGCAGTATTCAACAGCAAGACAATTCAAGATCAATATGAGTGAAGTCTCAATACTCGTTCTCAAAAGTCGATCACTATGAATATTCAGATGGTAAATACTGGTACATATTCCCGATGACATGGAACAATGACATATTCGAAATCCTTTATCAATATTAATGAGAACAACAAAGTATAAATCCTCAATTTATGAACTCAGTGAATACCTTGTCTCGGTGAAAGATAAGTATCCCCTGTCTCAACACTTTTATGTTCTCATTCCCAATGAGAAGACTGTATTGACATCAACACGGTCACTTCCTTGGTCTCCTCGTGATCGAAGTCTTCAACATATTCTCAACATGAACATGATGATACTCTTATAGACTTAACATATTCATATTGGTCTTTGTTTCAATAATTTCTTGACATAAGAATATTGGTCTTGGAGATCCTACAAGAAACAAGAAACTTCCGTCTCACCAAACTATATCCACAGTTTGATGAAATTGTACATCTTGATGAAGTATTACATATGCATGGTGATATCAATACTCTGCATGATGCTTAGTTATTGAGGGTCTCTGGTAAAATGAAATCGTTTGAGTAATACCTTACAAGTCCTCGATACAAGGAGACATTTATGTCTCGACATAAATTATAATATCACGCAAACAAAAGTACTGTTGGTGCTCAAAAACATAGGAAAAGAAGGTTATTTCAGTGATTACAGTCACATCCTCGGTAAAGACTTTTGTGAAATAACAATAAACGTAAGTTACATTCTCAGTAAAGGTGCATAATTTACGATCTCAGTAAGAACTATGAAAAGACAGCCATGATATCGATAGATCAAAAGGTAGGTCTCCAATACATATCTCAATAAAAACACAGTGATGAAGTCGGTGACAATTTCGGGCTCACAACACACTGCACAATTCGAAAGAACAACACTCATGGACATCACTGTCTTGGTACAGTATCACTATACTTGTCACCATTTCGAATCTGATCTATAAACATGATCTCCATATCATAATGCTCAAGAAAAAACATGAATTTTCTGATGTTGAAGTATAATAAGGGCCACCTGTGGGATGGCAGTATCACGAGTAAATCAACAATGTCTTACATATAGAGGGAGTCGAAAGAACCATGAAGATGAATTAGGAATCAAGATGATCTCACGATCATAAAGCAGTTTCAGTGATAACAAGATCACAAAAGTCAGAATGCTAGAAGGTCTCTAAAGAAGATTTGGTAAAAGGATACTTGTGGTACTTGATGGGCAGCTTAAGCAAAGGGAGCATCAAGGTGAAGATCTCTTCTTCACATACGAAGTAAGTATCTTTCATGTTTTTTCGTTTCATGAATTTGATCTACAAGGAAATAGAAATATTAGAGGATAGTCATAGTCCTCAAGATAAAGGTCCTTCCATAGAATGAAAAGGATGGTCTTATTCCTCATATATGAATCGTTGAATAAGGTCTCCTTTGAATTCATGAAGGTAGAAATTAGGAAAGCTAGTAGAACATTATAAGAAAAATCATGTCACTAGATAGAATGGAAGGAGCTAAATGAAGTTCATGGTAAGAGGGAGTAGAATGCTTTAAGGTAGTCTCTCTCTATAAGTCTCTTTTTGGGCTCCTAGATCTTGAGTAGAATGTGACTACAATATATGATCAGGTATGATGTGACATTATCTCGTGACATCATCACGAGGGTGACAATATTCATAAGGATAAGGAAAAGATACCGTAGTCTACAACTTAGGGTTTCTATTGAAGGGAAGTTGTAGGCAACTATTTTGTAGAACTCAAACATTTGAAGAATTTTCATTATACAAAAAAATGTGAAACATTTGCTCGATAGGGATCTTTAAGATCCTCGATATTCTCTAATGGAATCTTCACTAGAAGATTCACTAATCCAAGGATGAAGCAAGTGTTTCAATAGAAACTCCAACCTATGGAGTTGATGAATAATGATATGATGATGTAAGAGTAATTTAAGGGGTTTAAGATCTTTCAATCAAGGAAGTTGCTGAAAGAAGCCTCAACAACCTAAAGGTAAAATGAGGTATGTATACTTTTATTTAAGTTTTATAATGTCATATGATTACATATAAATATCTCTATCTTGAGAAGCATGATCCAAGGAAAATATCTTCTCATCTGAAAGGATGCAGAAAGGCATAAGTCACACTAGAGGAAATCAACATAATATCCTCATATGAAGAATGAGGTGATTGAATACAATGAAGAAACTCTGATTAAAAGCAGTTAGGAATGGATTGTGTGAGGAAGGAAGAGATCGTGAGATATGAAACCATGATAAAGGTAATCAACATCCAAAAGACCAAGAAGATGTGAATAGGGAAATCTCCCAAAAAGATATGAAGACTCTGATGAAAGTATGAAAAAGAATGAAGACCCTTGACAATAGATATCTTTGGGAGATATGTCAATATGTGTGCAGGATGTTGATACCTACAAAATATGTCATGATGAAGAGCAACCTAGTAAGGTACGATTTGATTTAATGATATACTTGATTTTATGAATAATATCTAGACAAGTTTATAAAGGGCTACTTACAAGTACAACGAGCAGTCATGTGATGAATGAAAGAAGCCCGATGAAAAAGAAGTAGTCATATGACGAAGTTTCCAGATATGAAGAAGGCCACTTTCAATGAATAAAGGAATGACATGATGAAATAAGGAGGAAAGTGATCAATGATTGTTTCCCTACAAGAAAGAAGCACAACTAAATTTCATGATATCAAAAAGAGAGGTTGATGAAGGAGCTGAAGGACCCACAAAGAAGAAGTTTTTGATGTATTGAAGAGTCCCTAGCTAAAGAGGGAGCTATGACGGGTCCCTTATCAGGAGGGATCTTGATTTAGATCACCCTTCATTACAAAGGGGTAACATCTGTGTTTTTTCTATTTCATGTGTCATGCATTTGACCAGAACTAACAACCATAAGTCTAGGTGAAGGCCATGAATGGAAACATAGACACATGGTAGACACAACATTCTCGTCTTCACCTGGGAAGAAATAATCGCGGGTTGGGTAATCATCTAACATCCGATACTCTTTGAGGATGTGTAGGGAATCCAAGATAAGAGTAGACAAGAGGACCACTATTCCTTAAGGGTTGGGAACCCAAGATAATGATATTCCTAGAAAGTCATACTCAGTGAACACTGGGTGGGTATGTACCTTGAGAGACAATGATGAAGTTGTATATAAATCATTGGTCTCACCAACATTATAGCTCTTGGTCTCGTGGAGAGATCGAGTTGTTACTTAAGGCCTTACACTATGAATTAGGGGATTTTTGAGGTCTAAAATGGGCCTCCTGATGAAATTATAAAATAATAGTGGAAATAATAAAATAAGATTAGATTACATCATCAATTTTTAGAGGGAATAAAATAACAATAAAATATCAACACATATTTTCAACCTATCTCCCTATGGGATTACTCAAATTTCAAGGGGAAACACTCGTTGGATGCATAATTTGATTCCTAATTGAAGGAGTACAAATGTTGCATACTTTCTATGGACCCTTCTACACGCGAAAGGAGAAATACATGAAAAATATGATTGCAAACATGTTTTTTCATGTATTTCTCATTTTTTGTGTAGTGGGGTTCATCGAAAGTATGAAACATGGGTACTCCTTAAATGAGAAATTAAATTTTTCATCCAAAGGGTAGTCCCACTCGAAATTTGAGTAACGCCTTTGGGAGATAAGTTGAAAATACGAGTTGAAAAAGTAGTTTTATTATTTTATTAGTTTTTAATATTTTTACTTTTTTACTCCAAAAATGGTGAATCATCCCCCATGGTTGACATCATCATCTTGAATCCTATTGATACTTATAAAGCTTATTTTGGTTGTACATTTTTCTTAGGGGGCCCATTTTAGACCTCAAAATTCCCCTAATGGATAATCTTGGTTGATATGATGCTATAGAAATGGGATTACCAATCGATTCTTCTTATGAGAATTTCTTCATTGAGAATGACCAAGTACCATTATAAATACCTCCCTAGTTAAGAGGGGGTGTTGAATAAAATGTAACTACGTTCGGTATTTATACATGTAATTTTGATCTTCGTACTTGTAAAAAAAAAAAATTATTATTTTTGTAAATCATATGAAGGCGTTTCTTGCTCATTTCATAGGTCTACGAAAGTCAAAAAGTCAAAACAATGAGCTCTTCTTGAGCATATTTGTAATTTATATGAAGCCACCTAGTGTCTAAGAAAAACCCTCCAAGACCAGCATAATCCTCCTCGATAAAAGCTAGAAAAACGATGAAAAACATTGTCACGTTGACGAGCAAAATAATTTAAATTGAAGTCATGTTGGCTAGAAAAAGAGACACAATTGATCACTTGATTATGTTGGATAATTATGGAGGCATGACCACTATATATACCCACCTAGGGTCACTGAAAATGGTTGGAATCCCACATTCCATTAAATAACTCAGATAAGAACAAGGTCTACAACTTCGCATATCTTGAAGAAGTATACTCTCAAATCATGGAAAATTTTAGGGGCGAATGTTCTCCCTTTGGTGAAATTAAGGGGTTTTAAATTTTTAGTGGGCAAATATTTTGTGTCATAGTACATTTTTACAAATCACCTCAAATAGCCCACCTTATTTTAAGGGAGGGGGTAAAAAAGGTAAATTTATCCCTTGAAATTAGGAGTTACAACCTTCCATTTGCCCTAATTTTCAAGAATAGGTTTTATTTAAGTGAATCCTATGGGCCAAATACCATACTTATAAAAGAGCTATGGTAAATTAATAAAAATATAAATAAATAAGAGGTATGGTAAATAAATAAAACATTTTTTTATATTTACTCCATAAGTCACATTATATACATGCAAGGGTGTAAACAAATAAAAATATAAATAAAGTGGAGGTATGGTAAATAAATAAAACCTCTTTTTATACTTACTCAAAAGGTATGGTAAATAAATAAAAATATAAATAAACTAGACATATGGTAAATAAATAAAACCTGTTTTTATATTTAGTCCATAACCCTCTTTCTATTTATGAGGCTCAAAAAAGAGGTTTTATTTAAGTGAATCCTATGGGCCAAATACCATATTTGTAAAAGAGGTATGGTAAATTTATAAAAATATAAATAAATTAGAGGTACGAGTAAACAAATAAAACTTTTTTTTATATTTACTCCATAAGTCACCTTATATTTACGAACACTCAAAAAATGTGTTATATTTAGGTGAAACCTATGGGCAAAATACTATGGGCCAAATACCATGGGCTAGATTATTATTAATATCATGAAAAAAAACATTATTAACCCTAATATTAGTATTAATAAAAGTAAAAATGGCACATGGTATTGACCCATGGTATTCACGTGGAATGTAGCCTATTTAAATGGGGGATTTAAACCAGCATAGATCATCTTTACTCTGGATATTGAAGTGATGTGGGCGGATGGAATGATTTAAAAAGTAAGTGCTCTCTTGTTTTTTCTTGGATCTATTCTTTGTGACATTGATGTTTACTAACAACAAATGGCAAAGAATTTCAAATGATCAGTCATATTTAACAATCATAAACAACTTAATTTCCAAATAAAGTTTTGTTCAATAGTCTTGAAGAACTAGAACCACCACAATCCAGCTACACCAATGGTGCAAATCCTTAGCAAAAGTGGCAAAATAATTTTTTCTTAAACATGGTATACTTGATCATGTTACTTATACAGGCTTCCATCCATTTTACCAGTCTCCAAAGAGAAACTCACTAGTGAGATGATGCAGGCTACGCTACAACAGGCCAATAATCTTTTTATCCCCACAGCCAATATACCTTTGAAATAATCGTGCTCTTGAGCTCTATGAGCAGTGATTTGGGTAATTTTTCTAATTGAAAACAGGAACA